>CM055123.1:150656437-152020604 GCA_029206835.1 Rana muscosa | reverse complement strand
CCAGTCCCAAACCTCCCAGCCAAGCAACAATGAGAGAAACCTTTAGGGTATTGCAGGGCTTGTATCAATGATGAGGCATCCCTCTTTAGGTAGGCCTCCAGGACTCTCCCCGAGACAGCAGTACCATTGCTATCTCCGACAGGACTGATCTTCCCCTGGAACACCTTTCCTAAAGTTGGGCCCCCTTCCAATGGGCAGCCTGGGATCCTTCTGTGAGGTAGAGCTGGGCCTGCCAAGCAGTGATGCAGCCTCGGGCTAAAGGTGCCCGGGACTGAAACACACGCACGCACCCCTGGCCATGAGGGCCACAAGAGGAGGGGTACGTGCCGAACGTCCTCCAGGACCAAGGGGTCCCCTGGAATACCTCACGCCTAATGGCGTCTGCCCCTTATGTACCCTCTCCCAGCATGCACAGCAGGTTGACCACTCCCACTGTAGGCTGCCGAGAAAGGACACCCAATGGTGCTGTGATACCCCCTGTGGTTCAACCTGAGCCAGCGATGACAGTGCCACCTACAGGCAACAGGGAACTGTACTGCCAGGCAGCATCACACCCAGAGCAGAAGCAAATAATTGAAAATGTAATTGGTCTGAGCCTAACTACTGGCTCAGACTACCCCTAAATTTGTACATAGTGACCCCAAATATTGGGAGGGGCACTACATCAGTATTATGCAACAAAATGCGAATGATAAGTCGTATGATTATCTGATCGTGTGTACGAGGCATAATGAGAAGAGGAGGTCAGGTGATCCAACTTCATTCCTAGCAACAGACATATGCATGGAGGTGGAATGATCGACAGAGAGAGGCCAGTATTACACTGACATGTTACAATGAGACAAAATTTATGGCTGTGCCCATCCCCCAGCTACTTTTAATTGCATTTTTCAGCCACATACAGTACTGTAAGTTCTTCAAATGGGCCAGTCCACCCCTTTTTACGAAGATAAGTGAACATCCACTTTTAAAGCAGAGTTCCACCCAGAAATGGAACTTCCGCTGATCTGTTTTCTCCCCCCCTCAGGTGTCACATTTGGCATCCCCCCCTGCTGTCTTCTGGGAGACACACAGGTCCCAGAAGACAGCAGGAACCATTCAGAACATGCAGCGCAACTCGCGCATGCGCAGTAGGAAACAGGCTGTGAAGCCGCAAGGCTTCACTTCCTGATTCCCTTACTGAAGATGCCAGCCCCTCCACCCGGAGCCGAGGGACGGGTCGCCTTCGGGTGAGGACATAGCAGGAGCCCTGGACAGGTAAGTGTCCTTATTTTAAAAGTCAGTAGCTGCAGTATTTGTAGCTGCGGACTTTAAAAAAAAAATTTTTTCAGGCGGAACTCCACTTTAAGTGAACAGTGCCTACATCCTTAGTAAATCACCCCCCTACATTTTTAAATAGAAATGTTTAATACCAAGAAATACATATTTTTGTTTCTTTTCATTGAAAGATTGAGTACAACACCTTCATATTTACCACTTTCAGGATTCAAGTTCAAGACAGTAGAGCCACATAAGCAACATACAGATTTACTTCTATGTCGTGGATAGACCTGAATAGCAGGATATTGGATTACACACATCTGCATGAATCAGAGAGAAAAAATCCCCCCATCTTATTGCTTGAGACAAAACTGTGCGGATCGGCTGTGAAGCAGGGCCTGAAGCCTGAGGCCTTGTTTGAAGTCCGAAGAGCCTTCCACCATACTGCGGCGCCTGGGTGGATCCTGACCCGTCGTGATAGGACGTGAGTTGGATCAAGGACTCGATCGGAGCAGACGCTGTGTGCGACACACAGGAGGTGGAAGTCCCAGGCTGGGATCGCGCCTGGAGTGGTGAGCGGGCACCTGCCCATATCAATAGACTGAGTTGTGTTCAGGCCTGTAGACTGCCTAGGCCCGCTGTTCGCTCACCAGTGTTTCTTGGGGGGTCCGGTAGCGGGACAGAGTTGAAGTATCTACCCCCCCCCCCCGTTTTGCCCTGTTATTTCAAGTTAACACCCAATGTGGATTACAAATGGTTGTTTATTTAAGTGCACCAACGAAAGCTGGCCGGTGAAGAAACCTTCCTCCCTTAGGGGAAAGAGACTCAGTTCCATTCCATGTCAGGCCTGACTTAGGTGGGGAGTTTAGAAAGTTTGTGTTACTACGCCATAGGCGAGCACACGCCATAATAGCACCGCGTGGTGGACACTGCGCGGCGCCATATTATTGTGCTGCACCTAGTACATTGATTGATGCAGGGCTCTGCAGGCCCATGTATATGTTGTATGTTATACCTTGAATCCTTCATTACCAGTAAAGCATATATATATATTTTATATTCTTGCCTCAGTGTGTTGTCTGACTGTTTAGAAATTATTAAGTATAATACACTTGAGAGTGATAGGAGTTTAACCCTAGACTGACTGTGCCAGAGTGGGTCGAGTAAGATTGCTGGGGGTTGGCGGTGCTGCGTGCAGGGACCGAAATCAAATCAGCGGCTCTTTTAATTGGGGGTAGCGCTACACGTGGGGGCTCAGGAGTCCGGGATCCTGTTGCAGCAAATAGCAGCCAAAAAGTACCAGCATGGACCCACTAGAAGTAGTGAAGTGGTGCGCAGCAGCCAACACAGATCCAAATGGGGCAGTGATCATAGAACTCCCAGGGATCTGGCAAGAAGATGCAGTGAAACAGTTAGTGATGTCCCTGTCCCCACAACAGAAGGCATGGATAGTGGATGTCAGATCAGAACCCCCTTTGACATATGTACTGATAAAATGGAAAGATGGAGTCCCAGAAGACTTCAAGAAGCCAAGCATAGAAACGGTGGATAAACAAACTTATAAGTTAATACGCATCCCACCCAACCTAAAAGAGGTAAAGAAAGAAGAGAGTCCCGGGTCGCCGCAGGGCACCCTCAGTACAGAATTATGCGCGGTTCTAGGGTAAATCATAGCGCAATGCAAGAAAGACCCAGCAGATTATCAAATATCAGGATACCAGAAACTCAGAATGTTTTCAGGAAGGAAACCTGTACCTTCAGGCGAAGAAGGATTTGAGGAGTGGTTAGACGGTGCAACTCAGGCTCTGGAGGAGTGGGAAGTCCCAGACCAGAGGAAGAAGCAGAGAATTGCTGAGAGCTTGAAGGGGCCTGCTTTAGAGGCCGTACGCAACCTCAAGATGAGCAAGACAGACTGTACTGCGCAGGACTATCTAGACATTCTGCAGAATGTGTTCGGTGGAACAGAGAAGATCACCGAACTTACCTACCAACTGAAGCATTGCTATCAAAAGGCAGGGGAGAAGCTATCAGAGTTCATGATGCACCTAGATAAAATACTGCACAAGATGATCTTGAAGAAGGGGATTGACCCAAAGAAGGTGGATGAGGCCCGGGTCCAACAGGTGATGAGAGGATCTCAATCCCTGGATCCCATCGCACTGGCGTTACGTACAAGACAGGACGGGAAGAGCCTGGAGTACCCTGACTTGATCCGAGTAGTCAGGGAGGAAGAAGCTATGCTGGAGGAGAAAAAGAGGAGCCAACCAGTTGAGATGGTGAACCCTCCTCCGGTGATGGTCAGGACGGCCATGGCCTTAGAAAGAGATGCAGAGGTGGATACCTTGAAGTCGCAGATGTCCCAAGTGCTGGGAATGTTAACTTCCTTGATGGAAAAGGAGTCAAGGGTACCAGAGAGGGAAAGTCCGAGGAAGGAATTGTTCCCGAATACCTCAGCACCCGCATCCCTGGAAAATTGGGGAAATGTGATCTGTTTCAATTGTGGGGGAGCGGGCCATCTTGCCAAAGTATGTGCCAGTCCCAAGAAGAAGAGACTGAATAACCGCAAGCCGCCGGAAAACTTCAACAGGCCCCAGTGAAGGAGTCAACCGGGTGCCCATCATCATCAAGGAACTCCATACTGAATGCAGAAGCTACGGAGTTCATTCCATCTAGTCACTGGTCAGATGCTTGGGAGAGTGTCGGTGAACTATCCCCTGAAGAGGACCCAAGGGAAGCCATGTATCTTCCTGCTCCGGAGCCAGATGCTCCTGAATTAGAAGGAACCCCCGAGTTGGTTACAGAAGAAAAATCTGTTCCCACAGAAAGTCCCAGAGGACAGAGGAAGCGGAGGGCCATAAAACCTCCCAGGAGATTAACCTACCCACAAATGGGGAAGAGTGCGGAAGACACTGTATTCACTGCCAGAAGGAGTATGGAAGACCCTGACCCTCCCACTGTTCATTTGGTGGGAGGCAACCCCAGCTCACTCTCTGGCACAGTTAGACAGGATACTGTTGTTAATGTGTCCTGTGGGCAGAGGAGTTCACCGCCTCGTTTCTGGTGGGAATTTCCTCTGCCGACATCATATGGAGAATTGATGGATGTTGTTAAATGTGTAGCTTGAAGTTATGTTATCTTTGGGGACCAAAGAGTTCAAGTGGGGGGAGTGTGTAGCGGGGTCTCTTCTAAAGCCCCAGGACTACGTTACCCAGAACCCCATTCGGCCCCCAGGGCGGAGGTTCCACCGCAGAGACTCATGGGAGGGGTTACTTAAGGGAGAGGCGAGGCGGAGCTCGCTCTCTTGGGACACGGCACGTCAAGTGACAAGTCATCCTGTGCGGATCGGCTGTGAAGCAGGGCCTGAAGCCTGAGGCCTTGTTTGAAGTCCGAAGAGCCTTCCACCATACTGCGGAGCCTGGGTGGATCCAGACCCGTCGTGATAGGACGTGAGTTGGATCGAGGACTCGATCGGAGCAGACGCTGTGTGCGACACACAGGAGGTGGAAGTCCCAGGCTGGGATCGCGCCTGGAGTGGTGAGCGGGCACCTGCCCATATCAATAGACTGAGTTGTGTTCAGGCCTGTAGACTGCCTAGGCCCACTGTTCGCTCACCAGTGTTTCTTGGGGGTCCGGTAGCGGGACAGAGTTGAAGTATCTACCCCCCCCTTGTTTTGCCCTGTTATTTCAAGTTAACACCCAATGTGGATTACAAATGGTTGTTTCTTTAAGTGCACCAACGAAAGCTGGCCGGTGAAGAAACCTTCCTCCCTTAGGGGAAAGAGACTCAGTTCTATTCCATGTCAGGCCTGACTTAGGTGGGGAGTTTAGAAAGTTTGTGTTACTACGCCATAGGCGAGCACACGCCATAATAGCACCGCGTGGTGGACACTGCGCGGCGCCATATTATTGTGCTGCACCTAGTACATTGATTGATGCAGGGCTCTGCAGGCCCATGTATATGTTGTATGTTATACCTTGAATCCTTCATTACCAGTAAAGCATATATATATATTTTATATTCTTGCCTCAGTGTGTTGTCTGACTGTTTAGAAATTATTAAGTATAATACACCTGAGAGTGATAGGAGTTTAACCCTAGACTGACTGTGCCAGAGTGGGTCAAGTAAGATTGCCGGGGGTTGGCGGTGCTGCGTGCAGGGCCCGAAATCAAATCAGCGGCTCTCTTAATTGGGGGTAGCGCTACATTACTAACAGATATATTAGTCTGGATGTCACTCCACTTCCTAAAAAATCAATTTATCCAAAACCGAACTTATAATTTTTTCTCCACCTCGTGTCTCTTCCCCTAAACTCTCTGTCAAAATTGATGGCACAACTATCAGCCCATCCCCGCATGCCAAGGTCCTAGGTGTAGTCCTGGACTCTGAACTCTCCTTTAAGCCCCACGTCCAATCACTGTCCAAATCTTGCCGCCGCCTCAACCTCCGCAACCTCTCCAAAATACGCCCCTTTCTAATCAATGATACAATAAAGCTCTTAATTCACTCCCTAGTCATCTCTCGCCTCGACTACTGCAACTCCCTTCTCATTGGCTTACCTCTACATAGTCTATCCTCCCGTTTATCCATCATGAATGCTGCTGCCAGACTCATCCACCTTACCAACCACTCTGTCTGCTACTCCTCTCTGCCAATCCCTCCATTGGCTTCCACTCACCCAACTAATTAAATTCAAAATCTTAACAACAACTTACAAATCCATCCACAATTTAGCCCTCAGCTACATCACTAGCCTAGTCTCAAAATACCAACTTAATTGTTCTATTCGTTCCTTCCAAGACCTCCTGTTCTCCAGCTCCCTCGTCAGCTCCTCCTTTGCTCGCCTCCAGGACATTTCCAGAGACTTTCTAATCCTATGGAACTCCTTACCCCAATCTATCTGATTATCTCCTACTCTATTAGCTTTAGACGATCCCTGAAAACCCTCCTCTTCATAGAAGCTTATCCTACCCACACCTAACAACTGTATTTTAATTTTCTCCATCAGTTTATCCCCCACAGTTATCACCTTTTTATTTCACTTGGCCCTCCCTTCTAGATTGTAATCTCTAACGAGCAGGGCCCTCTGATTCCTCCTGTATTGAATTGTATTATAACTGTACTGTCTGCCCTCATGTTGTAAAGTGCTGCGTAAACTGTTGGCGCTATATAAATCCTGTATGATAATAATAATAATTTGTGAGGAAAAAAGGACATCAATTGTATTTGGGTACAGTGTCACACGACCGCGCAATTGTCAGTTACAGCAACGCAGTGCCGTTTCGCAATGGCCTGGTCAGGAAGGGGGAAAAACCTTCTGGAACTGAATAATTTCTGCAAGATTCCCTACAGTCTGCTTTATTCCTTCAACAAAGCTGCTGTTGGAAGTAATTATACACCTGCCTATTCCAATATGATTTCGATATAAAAATAAGACTTCTGTTAATTATTACAAGGTATAACACACATTTCTGAAAAAAAAATAAAAAAAAAATGAACATATCTGTATAGTATGAGAATCTTTAATAAGCAGTGCCCAGTTTGAAGAAATGAGATAGTTCATGTCTCACTTGATAGGATTTATAATTAAATCTTCAGCATCATCAGCTCAACCAGTGATGACTATCTATATCTACACCACATGACGTATTTCATATAAGAAGTACAAGAAAAGCAGAAAAGTATCAAATGTAATTTTCATCACTTATACAATTAATTTCAGAAGAAAGAGGCTATGAGAACAGCACATACTGCCTGTGTGGCTTGCAGAGATCCATTAACGCTATTCACAAAAGCAAAGGCACAGATGCCCTTTCAAGATTTTCTGAAAAGGTTGACTTTTTCATGCTGTTTAACTTATCAATTAGATTTTTTTTTCTTTATTACAGATTTAAAAAATGACTCTGCTGGAATCCAAAGAAAAGGCTTTTGGTTCATTCAATTATGCCATGAGTATAATATGGTAAAAATCTTTAGGCTCTCATTACACACCCTCCAGTATAAGCAGTGGAAGCAGTATTTCACACCCTGTAATAATTTTTGGAAATCAATGCTTATGAACAAGTAATACTCATTTTAAAAAGCCAAACAGTATGAAGTCTATTTTGGGGGATTTGACGAGTGTAGAAGTTTTATTCTATAGTATTCTATTACTCTGTAATTTGAATATGATTCAGAGGAACACGTTTATAGCCCCTATTTTTCAAGGAGACTGTTCCTATAGTCCAGTGGTTCTCAACTCCAGTCCTCAAGGCGCCCCAACAGGTCATGTTTTCAGGCTTTCCATTATTTTGCACAGGTGATTTGATCAGTTTCACTGCCTTCGTAATTACCACAGCTGCTTCATCTTACAGAAATCCTGAAAACATGACCTGTTGGGGCGCCTTGAGGACTGGAGTTGGGAAACACTCCTCTAGTCTATTGACCATTTGAGAGTTGTGTTCACTATTCCAACCACAATAACCAAGTAAGTTGTGTATTTAAAATAAAGTGAATGTGTGGCCTTTATAGGGATTGAAAACCCCAGTTTAAAGCGGGGTTCCGGGCATATTTGTTTTTTTTTGCAAGCTAAAATTAATCACATTAAATAGTCCCTAAAACATATTAATAGCTCCCCAATCGTTCCAGAAATCATTGCAAACACTTACCTTATATCCTCCAGCTCATGTTGTGGCCGTATCCATCATATGTGTGGGCATGTGAAGCCCAGTTCCCTTTTCTTCCTGGTTTTCAGGGAGAGGTGCATGCTGGGCGATTTTTAGGCACAGTAATACCCAGAGACTCCTGGGAAATGAGTGTCATCATTTCCCAGGAGGCAATGGGGTCTTAGGACAGGAAGTTGAACCACCTAGGACCAGGAACTAGGCAGATTATGAAATCTGCCTAGTAACAACCAGATAGAAGTGAGTAAAAAACGTTTTTATTTTTTATTTTTATTTTTTACATTAAAGGCAAGCTGTTAATAGAAAGTTCATTTTTAGGGTGGAACTCCGCTTTAAAGAGACACTCTAATGGATTTTGTTTGATGTTGATTTTACATAATTTGTTATTATTTCTATACAATCTTTACTTTAACCGCTTGCCGACCAGCCACCGTCATTATACTGCGGCAGGTCGGCACGATTCTATGAGCCGTCGTAGCTGTACATCGGGTCCTGTAAGCGGGATAGCAGGCGCACGCATGCCGGCTGCACTGCGGGGGTGTCAATGCTCGTGGCCAGCAGTCGCGATGACCACCGGCCACACGCGATCACGGGCACAAGAGGCACAACAGGGACGTGTGTGTGTGTGTGTAAACACACAAATCCCTGTTCTGTGAGGAGTGAAGATGGTGATCCTGAGTTCCTACTAGCTAGGAACCACGATCTGTCATCTCCTATAGTTAGTCCCCTCCCCCCACAGTTAGAACACTAGGGAACACACTTAACCCCTTGATCGCCCCTAGTGTTAACCCCTTTCCTGTCAGTGACATTTACACAGTAATCAGTGCATTTTCATAGCACTGGTCGCTGTATAATTGTCAATGGTCCCAAAAATGTGTCAAAAGTGTTCGATCTGTCCGCCATATTGTCGCAGTCCTGATAAAAATCGCAGATCACCGTCATTACTAGTAAAACAAAAAAATAATAATAAAAATGCCATAAATCTATCCGCTATTTTGTAGACGCTATAAATTTTGTGCAAACCAATCGATATACACTTAATTCGAATTTTAATTACCAAAAACAGAATACATATCGGCCTAAACGGAGGAAAAATTTGCTTTAAAAAAAAAAAATTGGGGATATTTATTATAGCAAAAAGTATAAAATATTGTGTGTTTTTTCAAAATTGTGGCTCCTTTTTTGTTTTTAGCGCAAAAAAATAAAAAAAGACGCAGAGATGATCAAATGGCACCAAAAGAAAGCTCCATTTGTGAGGAAAAAAAGGACGTAAATTTTGTTTGGGTACAGCGTCGTAATTGTCAGTTAAAGCGACGCAGTGCCGTATCGCAAAAAATGGCTTGGTCATTGAGCTGCCAAATCTTCCGGGGCTGAAGTGGTTAAAACATTAAATACAGAGTACATACATGATACTCATTGTGAAAAGTATACAGGGCTTTCTAATGAGTCTGTTGTCTGCATTTGCTGAGAGAAAATCCAGACAAGGATGACTTGTCACTTGATGCGCCGTGTCCCAAGAGAGCGAGCTCCGCCTCGCCTCTCCCTTAAGTAACCCCTTCCATGAGTCTCTGCGGTGGAACCTCCGCCCTGGGGGCCGAATGGGGTTTTGGGTAACGTAGTCCTGGGGCTTTAGAAGAGACCCCGCTACAGTAAATTAGTGATATGGGAGGAGAATGAGTGAGTGAGCTGAGGTGTAGAGAAATAGATTTGGGTGTTGCCAGCAGAGATGGTATTTGAAGCCATGGGAGGCTATCATAACAAGTACAAGCTGGCATTTCGACAGCTTCTCTATAGAAAATGTTATTGTAGTATTATAGCAGTAACATCATCCAAAAACTGACGCGTTTCGGCCTAAGCCTTTATCAAAAGCATAGTCACATGTGATTATTTGACCCAGAGATGCTTTAGTTATATACTGCTAGGGAATGGGGTGGGTGCTTACCAATTACTAATTAGGGAGTTAATAAAAGGTGGCTGGCTAAACAGAGCAAATTCTCACTTCAGAAACAGACTTACAAATGGACAGCTAATAAAGATAAGAACAGGCCATAATTTAAGGTAAGACATAGGGAGAAAATAAAGCATAGCAATGTGGACAGTCTACAGATGGTTAAGCAAAAATAACATACCAAAGTTAAAGACAGACGTAAGGAGAGAAGTTTTCAATATTGCAATTATGACTGGAATTGCCCAATATGTGACGAATGTGGGTATCAGATCCCTGCCCTACTCACTAACTCGTGACAAAGGACTGGACAATCTCACACAGCGCTGTCACTTAGATAACAATGCCACTCTTAGCTGCCCCCGGCACAAAGATTTTCCAGCTTGTGGGACCACAATCTAGTTGCCAGCAGCCTGAGAGCGATTGTCACTGGGCTAATTAAACATTTAACCCTTTAACTGCCACACCCCCTCTTTTGGACTGAGCAGGAGGAGACTCGTTGTTTTAGCAATACCAATTATGATTTTAGAATAATTGTCTGTAACACACTGTCACCACAGACATGTATGTTCAGTAGACTTGTGCACAATGGAAAAATTTGTTTAGTTTTGGTTTGTTTCTTTTCGGTCCTGTTGATTCATAATCATTCGTAATTTTGCTAGACGGGATTTTTCGTGTTCGGACTAATTCGTATTTTCACAAACGACATTCTTCGTTGAACTTTTAGTTGATTTATAATTCGTACTTTCGGTAGGGTACATTGTTTTTTGTTGATTCTGGACACAACTCCTACTTTCGTAACTTTTTTTGGGTTCGTTGATTCGTAATTTTCTGTGTCTCTCTCACAACGATGCTGCCTATTATGCCTAATGTGCTTCGAATGGATTTGTACTTTTCTAAATACAAAGCGGTTATTTGTAACGATTCGAAATCTCGTATTTTACTTTTGTTTCCTACATGCGGCTATAGCCTCCGCCCCTGTACACCATTTTGAGAGGGAGTTCAGCATGGTGAGGGAGAAGCAGAGAGCAGAGTGAGTGTTATTGTGCTTCGAATGGATTCGTACATTCGTAACTTTTTTCATAACGAATTATGCCGAAGACATTCGGGCATTCGCTATTTGCGGTATAATTTATTTCGGATTCGATTTTATTCGTAATTGCTTTGTTCGGAAATTCGAATGCTTCCGAATGTCCGAAAGTTGCTAAATTCGGACGAATTTCGATTCGTTTTGAAACGAATTGCACAAGCCTAATGTTCAGAGGGTTTATCTTCTACAGTAGCACTCTTCAAGAGACAGGTTATTTTCTATCTTGCATTAAGAGCTTAGGGACAAGGTTAACACTTTTCAAAATAAGGTTTTAATAATGAAAAGGCCAAATTGGTGCAAATAAAATATTTACAGAAAACAGGTGTTTCAAAGAAATAAAGACAATATACAAATAGAACTTTCTTTTGGTGGTATTTTTATTTTTTATTTTTTGTGCTATAAACAAAAAAAGAGCGCCAATTTTGAAAAAAAAACCAAAACAATATTTTTACTTTCTGCTATAAAACACATCCAATATTTTTTTTTCAAAATCGAATTTCTTCATCAGTTTAGGCCAATTTGTATTCTGATACATATTTTTGGTAGTTATAAGTGTATATTGATTGGTTTGCGCAAAAGTTATAGCGTCTACAAACCATGGGATATTTTTATGGACTTTTTTTTTTAATTATTGTTTTTGCTAGTAATGCGACTTTTAGCAGGACTGCGACATTGCCGCAGACAAATTTGACACTAAAGCCCCGTACACACGGTCGGACTTTTGCCCAACAAACTTCGTTTTAAGCAAGTTGGATCAACAATCCGACCGTGTGTACGCTCCATTGGACAAACTTTTTTCATTTGGTTTTGGATTTCAACGGACAAAAGTTGGGTCTGCAAACGGACAAACTTTTGCCCAACAAAAGTCCGATGGAGCAAAGTCCGACCGTGTGTACAGATAACCATCGGACTTTAGTCCGATGGACAAAACAACTAATGTTAAAATCAACCAACAATAGCAGAAGTTGACCAAAGGGTGGCAGTAAAGATCAGAAAAGAGCAGAAAAAACACGTGATGTTGTAAGAAGTTTTAAGAAAGTTTGCAGAAAAGTCCTGTGGTGTGTATGCTATGGGTGTTCCCAACCAACTCCGTTCGGACAAAAATCCACGGAAAAGTCAGATGGAAGTCCGACCGTGTGTACGAGGCTTAAGTGACACTTTTTGGGACCAGTGAAATCAATACAGTGACCAGTGCTAAAAAAAATGCACTGACACTGTAAAAATTACACTGGCAGGGAAGGGGTTAACATCAGGGGCAATCAAAGGGTTAAATGTGTTCCCTATGTGTGTTTTCATACTCTGTGGGGGGGGGGGGGGTTTGGACTGACTCGAGGAAGAGACACATCTGTGTTCCTGATTAGCAGGAATCACAGATCTCTCTCTTCCTGTCGGACAAAACGTCCGTCTGCAGACCGCTGCTCTGTCTCTACACGGAACGATCGCGAGTGGCCATACATGTTTTTGCACTTAGGGGCCACCCTGCCACAGTATATGTACAAGGGGCGGTCCTTAAGTGGTTAAAGTGGACCTTCCATGAGCTCCCCAAATAATAATAGCTTTATAAAGCCATGCCACGCCCCCTGAAGACGTTAACCAACGAAACGTACGTCGGCGGCGGTACCTGGTCACGTGATTTGCTGATGTCATCACGGCGCTCTGGCTTTGAATCTGTGTTTGTAAAACACCAAGCGCGTCACCTCGGTGGAGACAGCGGCCATTTGGCACCTTTTTGTTTTTTTATCTTATTTTAATAAACTGTAATACGCTATGAGGCTTCCTGTTTCTATTTGCATATCCTGCCTTTATGCCTGACAAGAGGGGTTTGGAAATTTCCTGTGTGTGACTGTCGATGTGTATGCAGGCACTATCCTGCACAAGCTTTACAGACCATCTTTTTAAGTAAAGTGGTCAATACAATCTGGTAAGCGCATCCTTTGTCTGAGCACTTTGGGTGACTTTTATTGTTTGGTGGAGGAATATCACGCAAACTAAGAAGATATATTTTGAATGTCACTAGCAACAAAAGATCAACGTTTAATCAATGGTTGAAGCAATATTGGACATATTTTTTCATTTGGTTGAATTTTTTCACTTGGTTGGAATTTTTTGTTGGAGAAATTAGATTCTCAGAATATTTTCTATTGGGACTCATATTTACTTATATTGTTATATATAAATATTTATTTGTGTTTTGTTTGGATTTAATAGGGATTAAGCACCAAATTTAAAACACTACTGTGGTTTGCCCACTAGGGGCTATTTTGCATATCACTCATCACCTATAGGGTTTTGGAGGTATTTATAAGCGCACTCTTATTATTTATTTCATAATACTTTTTCATTTATAAAGCCATTAACAAGTAGTTTATATATATAAAAAAACCTTCTTAGTTCCCAGGAGGCACAGGTGAAGTCGCCATGCCTCCTGAGAGAGCCTGGTTCCCATCCTGGGCGTATCATTTGATAGGAGGGGTCTTCCATCCTGGGCGGGCATCATATGACATCCTGGGCTTCCCGGCCGTCTAGGGGGCACGCACGCCTGCCGCGTTGCTCGGGAGCCGATGCGCGTGCCCGGCGGCCTTGATGTCCGCCGGGCACCCGCGATTGCCTGTTAACACAGCAGGACCGTGGATCTGTGTGTGTAAACATACAATCCACGTCCTGTCAGGTGAGAGGAGACTGATAGTGTGTTCCCAGTACAGAGGAACACCGATCGGTCTCCTCCCCTTGTGAGTCCCCGCCCCCTGAAGTTGGAATCACTCCCTAGGACACACAATTAACCCCTTGATCGCCCCCTAGTGTTAACCCCTTCCCTTCCAGTCACATTTACACAGCAATCAGTGCATTTTTATAGCAATGTTTGGCGTGTAAATGTGAATGGTCCCAAAAATGTGTCAAAAGTGTCCGATATGTCCGCCGCAATATCGCAGTCCCGATAAAAATCGCAGATCGCCGGCATTAGTAGAAAAAATAACAATAATAATGCCATAAATCTATCCCCTATTTTGTAGACGCTATAACTTTTGCGCAAACCAATCAATTTACTCTTATTGCGATTTTCATATCAAAAATATATAGAATACATATCGGCCTAACCTGAGGAAAACATTTATTTATTTATTTTTAAATTGGGATATTTATTAAAGCAAAAAGTAAAAAATATTGTGTTTTTTCCAAAGTTGTCACTCTTCTTTTATTTAAAGCACAAAAAATAAGAACCACAGAGGTGATGAAATACCACCAAAAAAAAGCTCTATTTGTGGGGAAAAAAACCCCATAAAAATTCATTTGGGTACAGTGTTGCATGACTGCGCAATTGTCATTCAAAATGCGACAGCGCTGAAAACGAAAAATTGGCCTGGGCAGGAAGGGGGTGAAAATGCCCGGTATTGAAGTGCTTAAAAATGCCATAAGATTGTCCTCCAGTCTATTGCAGGAGTTTGTTCTCATGGGATTTAAAGCACCCAGCTTTCCAGGGAGGCATAGTTTTATCACCAAACTTTTCAGTGGTTTATTTAAAATCTTATTTTTTTAGGTAGGTGAGGCTGCAAGTAGAGCGGACCTTCCATTTTCATAGAGCATCTGCTTTAAAGTAGAATTCCTCAAAGTGCCTTTTCCTTATTGTAGTTGAAGTGGGCCATGTTTGAACCTCTGTGTTTTTGCTACTATCTTTGCTCACAGTTTTTTTGTAGTGAGTTCTTCATTAAAGCTGCTTTCATACTGGGGAGGCGGGTCCGTAAGCGGTAAAGCGGCGCTAGTTTTAGCTAGTTTTTAGTGGCTCTTTACCATCGTTTTAGCATTGCTTTTCAGCCGCTAGCTTTGCAGGCGCTCTGGAAGCGCTGCTCATTCATTTCAATGGGTAGGGGCACTGTATACACCGCTCCTACACCGCCCCAAAGATGCTGCTTGCAGGACTTTTTTCCCGTCCCGCAAGCGCACCGCCCCAGTGTGAAAGCAGTTTTACAGGCGCTATTTTTAGAACAAAAACGCCTGAAAACTGCCTCAGTGTGAAAGGGGTTTTATGGTTTTGAGTGGACGTCTGCTTTTTTTTAGGATTGTCAGGTGACTAAAGCCACACATATACAGTTCTGTTTACATTCCTATATATTTTGTAAAATGTGCTAATGTACCTTGATTAGTGATTTCTTATTTAGTAATAAAATGTCAAGGATCTATTTACATTTGTCCCCTGGAAGGGTGATGCATCCTATGCTGAACTTTAATTTCCTTCATGCTTTTCTTTATTTAGATCACACGGCTGTTAAAGCAGAACCTCCAGATAAGAGATATGTATTTTCTGCATCAGCTTAGATTCCCACTAATGCCCCATACACACGATCGTTTTTCTTGCCATTTTTTTTCTTGTCGTTTTTTTTCTTGTTTCCTCTCAAGCCTGTCTTGTGTACACACGATCATTTTAAAAATGATCAAGCAAAGCGCAGTGACGTACAACACGTACAACGGCACTATAAAGGGGAAGTTCCGTTCGGATGGCGCCACCCTTCATGTTAGTAAAGTTTGTTGAGCAACGATTTGCGCTTTTCAGCCTCGTGCTTTTCAGTCCGTTACTGCGTGACGAATGTGCTATCTCCATTACGAACGGTAGTTTTACCAGAACGAGCGCTCCCGTCTCATACTTGATTCTGAGCATGCGCGTTTTTTTTCACGTCGTTAAAGCATACACACTATTGTTTTTCACGTCGTTAAAAAAAACGACATGAAAAACGACGTGAAAAAAGAGAGCATGTTCGAAATTTTTAATGGCCGTTTTTCACGTCGTTAAAAATGCTCTGGAGCCTACACACGATCATTTTTAATGGGCATTTTTAAAAATGGCATTTTTAACGGCATGAAAAACGATCGTGTGTATGGGGCATAACAGTCAGGGCAATGAGACATACATGCACAATTTGACTGCCTCTTGACACCATAAACCCCCATGTTTAGAGATAAGGAGTTCTAACATTATTGGGACATTCATTTACAGCATGCTTCTTTTGTGACCCAAAAGTACTGAAGTCAGGCACAGCCAGGCAACTAGCATTTTTAAAAAGGTCATCCCCTGTACTACTTTTATTGACTCCAGGTATGATTTGTATTGCTGATACATTGGTCCAGTTGGACGAATGTAAGTATGCATATGCCATACCTGTGGAAGCTGGAAATTACTGTAGTAGTTGCCTTTACTATAGAAAACACCACAGTCTTCGGGTCTCATGCATAGTAACCACAGGGGGGCAGCTTGCACACTCAGCATGGCTACCATTCAAAGAACACCTTGCATTTTTCTCAGTGCATAAGGCCCCATGCACACGAGACGCAGGTGCAAACTCTGCTGAACACACGTTTTTAAACGCTGAAACCGGCGTTTAAAAACGTGCGTTTTGCCGTGTTTGCAGCCGCGTTTAGCAGCGTTTTATCGCGTTTGTGTTTATAAGCGTTACATCATAGACCCTCCCTAAGCTCAAAAAACAGTAAATTTTAACCATTTCAACCAGTTTGTGAGACCAGAGTGAGTAGCAGCAGCTGAGAGAGCAGCAGTGTACTTGTATTTAGCGTATCACTTGCCACATCACCTGCCACAAGTTGTGGATTGTCCACTTGCCACGTCACCTGGCCACGTTACCTGCCACGTCACCTGCCACAAGTTGTGGATTGTCCACTTGCCACGTCACCTGGCCACATCACGTGCCACATCACCTGGCCACGTCACCTGCCACAAGTTGTGGATTGTCCATTTGCCACGTCACCTGGCCATGTTACCTGCCACGTCACCTGGCCACGTTACCTGCCACGTCACCTGCCACAAGTTGTGGATTGTCCACTTGCCACGTCATCTGCCACGTCACCTGGCCACGTCACCTGGCCACAAGTTGTGGTTTGTCCACTGGCCACGTCACCTGGCCACGTCACCTGAAACAAGTTGTTGATTTTCCACTTGCCACGTTACCTGCCACAAGTTGTGGATTGTCCACAATGCAATGCAAGCAATTACAGTTTTCTTTTATATTTTTTAATAGTTTTTCATAATTTTGCCATCATTTTTGAGATTTCTAATGTTAAAAAATAGGTCACCTTTAAAAACGCTTATAAAAGCAAACGCGGCAAAATGCTGGTACTGCGTTTAGCCGCGTTTAGTCGCGTTTAGCAGCGTTTAGCGTCTGAAACGTGGAAAACTTTTGCGTCTGAACCCATTTTTTTGCTTCTGAAAAAACGAGGTTAAACGCAACTGCTTGTAAACGCCAAAAAACGAGAGTGTGTGCATGGACACATAGGATAACATTGAATGGGTTCAGGGGCAGTTGAAAAAAGCGTCCAACTGCCTCTGAACGCGCGTTCAACAGCAAATAACAGCGTCTTGTGTGCATGGGGCCTAAAAGGCGTTCTTTGATTGGACAAGGTGGAGAGGTGACATCATGATCAGGAAGTCCTGAAATCACTGTAAGGCCCCATGCACACGAGACGCTGTTATTTGCTGTTAAACGCGCGTTCAGAGGCAGTTGGACACTTTTTTCAACTGCTCCTGAACCCATTCAATGTTATCCTATGTGTCCATGCACACAGTCTCGTTTATTGCCGTTTTTAGGCAGTTGCGTTTAACCTCGTTTTTCCAGAAGCAAAAAAATGGGTTCAGACGCAAAAGTTTTCCACGTTTCAGACGCAAAACGCGGCTAAACGCCGCTAGACGCGGCAAAACGCGGTACCGCCGTTTTGCCGCGATTTCGTTTATTAGCGTTTTTAAAGGTGACCTATTTTTTTACATTAGAAATCTCAAAAATTATGGCAAATGATGAAAAACCATCAAAAAAATATGAAAAAAACTGTAATTGCTTGCATTGCACTGTAGACAATCCACAACTTGTGGCAGGTGACGTGGCAAGTGGAAAATCCACAACTTGTGGCAGGTGATGTTGCCAGGTGACGTGGCAGGTGGAAATCCACAAATTGTGGCAGGTGACGTGGCCAGGTGACGTGGCAAGTGGACAATCCACAACTTGTGGCAGGTAACGTGGCCAGGTGACGTGGCCAGGTGACGTGGCAGGTGGACAATCCACAAATTGTGGCAGGTGACGTGGCCAGGTGACGTGGCAGGTGACGTGGCAAGTGGACAATCCAAAACTTGTGGCAGGTGATGTGGCAGGTGACGTGGCAAGTGGACAATCCACAACTTGTGCCAGGTGACGTGGCCAGGTGACGTGGCAGGTGGAAAGCCACAAATTGTGGCAGGTGATGTGGCATGTGACGTGGCCAGGTGACATGGCAGGTGACGTGGCAGGTGACGTGGCAAGTGGACAATCCACAACTTGTGGCAGGTGACGTGGCCAGGTGACGTGGCATGTGACGTGGCCAGGTGACATGGCAGGTGATGTGGCAGGTGACGTGGCAAGTGGACAATGCACAACTTGTGGCAGGTGACGTGGCCAGGTGACGTGGCCAGGTGACGTGGCAGGTGACGTGGCAAGTGAACATTCCACAACTTGTGGCAGGTGACGTGGCAGGTGACATGGCCAGGTGACGTGGCCAGGTGACGTGGCCAGGTGATGTGGCCAGTGGACAATCCCCAACTTGTGGCCAGGTGACGTGGCAGGTGACGTGGCCAGGTGACGTGGCAAGTGGACAATGCACAACTTGTGGCAGGTGACGTGGCCAGGTGACGTGGCAGGTGACGTGGCAAGTGAACATTCCACAACTTGTGGCAGGTGACGTGGCAGGTGACGTGGCCAGGTGACGTGGCCAGGTGACGTGGCCAGGTGATGTGGCCAGTGGACAATCCACAACTTGTGGCCAGGTGACGTGGCAGGTGACGTGGCAAGTGGACAATTCACAACTTGTGGCAGGTGACGTGGCCAGGTGACGTATCAGGTGACGTGGCAAGTGGACAATCCACAGCTTGTGGCAGATGATGTGGCAAGTGATACGCTAAATACAAGTACACTGCTGCTCTCTCAGCTGCTGGTCTCCCAAAATGGCTGAAATGGTTAAATAATAATGTTTTTTGAGCTTAGGGAGGGTCTTATGATGTTTCTTAACTAAACGCCTATAGACGCAAACGCGGTAAAACGCGGTAAAACGCCGCTAAAATCGCGGCAAAACGGGCGTTTTTAAACGCCGGTTTTAGCCTTTAAAAACGTGTGTTCAGCAGAGTTTGCACCGGCGTCTCGTGTGCATGGGGCCTAATAGTGGTGACTACTACAGTGATTTCCAACTTCCACAGGGATCCCACAGGTATCAAATCTGCATACTTACATTGCTCCAATGAAACTATGCAATACAAACCATACCTGGAATTAGGGATGAGCTTCGAGTTCAACTCATGTTCGAACATTATAGGCCATTCGCGCCAAATTCGAGTGGCGCGTCACGGCCCATAATTCACTGCAGCATCGCAGTGCATTGCTGGCTGATGATTGGCCAAGCATACACTATGACCCGCATGCTTTGGCCAATCACAGCACGGAAAAAACGGAGAGACATAATTTGCCAAAGCCAGGGTGGCTTTGGCCAATTATGTCTCAGGGGGTTGAGTACACGCCCCACACTATATAAGGCTGCCAGCATGGCAGCCTTGTGTAGTGTGTTGCGGCGTTGGTTAGTGGAAAGAGACAGAGAGAGAGACAGTGTAATTTGAGTTAGATAGAGCAGGCAGGCGAGTCAGTCAGCTGCAGTTACAGTGTGTAGAGGATATATATGCATCCTAGGTGCTTTGTGTCTATATTTACACACTGTATTTAGGCATGAGCTTCGAGTTCGAGTCGAACTCATGTTCGACTCGAACATTGCCTGTTCGCCCGTTTGCCAAACAGCGAACAATTTGGGCTGTTCGCGGCAAATTCGAAAAAACCGCGGAACACCCTGTAAAAGTCTATGGGAGAAATCTAAAGTGCTAATTTTAAAGGCTTATATGCAAGTTATTGTCATATAAAGTGTTTGGGGACCCGGGTCCTGCCCCAGTGGACATGTATCAATGCAAAATATTCCTTTAAATTTCGTACCTAGGGGGTGTGTATGTGTAGCAGGGTTCTACTGTTATGGACTATTGTTATGTGTGTACACCCCAAACTTCCTCCTATGTTCCAGTTACAACTTTATAGACTATTGTTTACTTATGTTAAGTAATGCGTGTGGAACTTATGGTACAGGGAGAGAGAGACTCCGTTCCTATGTATACCTAATAGACTATGGTACCCACAGTGCAGCTGTGCTCCCAGAATGCATTACAACCACTGCACAGCCTGCTGGGGGAGGCTACATAAAGGAAGGGAGGGGCCACGCTTGGTCTCTCTGGACCCCGCGCTCAACCAAGCAGGAAGTTTGTGTGAGGCCTGCTGCCGGGGCGACTAGGCCCAAAGCCTGGGCCTATAAGTTCGCGGAGGATCACCACGCCAGAGAGGGGTCTCCTTCAGTGTAACCAGCTTGTGTCATCCTCAGACCGGAGTTCTGAGGATGACATCCTCAGCTGCTGTGAGAAGGACCAGAGGCTGTGTGTTAGGGAGAGGTCGGGGATCGAGGTACCGACCGCAGAGCGTGTCAGGCGGACTAGGCCTGTCTGGGTGAGCGGGCACCTGCCCAGAATCTACAACTGTTGCTAGGTTTGTGACTCTTGAAGGCCCACCACCACCCGAGTAGTGAGCTACTAGTGATGAGCCGAACACCCCCGGGTTCGGTTCGCACCAGAACCCGCGAACGGACCGAAAGTTCGAACGAACATTAGAACCCTATTAAATACAATGGATGCGAACGTTCGAATTCTAAAGTGCTAATTATAACAACTATTATGCATGTTATTGTCATAAATAGGGTTTGGGAACCCGGGTTCTGCACCAGGGGACATGTATCAATGCAAAAAGAAGTTTTAAAAACGGTCGTTTTTCGGGAGCAGTCATTTTAATGATGCATAAAGTGAAAAAAAAAAAGTCAAATATTCCTTTAAATATCGTACCTGGGGGGTGTCTAAAGTATGCCTGTGAAGTGCCACGTGTTTCCCGTGTTTAGAACTGTCCCTGCACAAAATGACACTTCTAAAGGAAAAAAAAGCCATTTAAAACTGCTTGCGGCTTTAATGTAATGTCTGGTCCCGGTAATATGGATGAAATTCTTTAAGAAAAATGTCATAGCTACCCCATGACCCCCCCCCCCTACCCCAGCCCATTACCAGCCCCTTTGGGTCTTGTATGGATATTAAGGGGAACCCCGCACATAAAATAAAAAAGGCCCTATATACTCTGAACAGCCGTATACAGGCGGTGCATACAAGACAGGGACTGTAGGTTTGTTCTTATGTAGAATCTGTTTGTAATTTTGAACAGGTACATTGTTGAAGTGTAGCTCCAGCCCAAAAATCTATTTTTAAACTTTTTGGGAAACATAGGTAAGGGTTATCACCCCTGTAACATTTGTTTTGCTGTCTGTGCCCCTGTTCAGAACATTTCACCTCACTTTCCGTCCCAATGACAACTGTTTTTGAAATGTGGTGTTTTTCTTGAAACAAGGATTGCTGATAAAGCATCAGTACAGATGAGACCCCTTTCTCCCATATTTATTCTTACAGGAGAGAATTTTCCTTTCTAGGGGTAGATTTCCTCTCACTTCCTGTTGTCTTCTTTCGTTTGCAAGTAGGAGTCGTTTGTAAGTTGGATGTTTGAAAGTAGGGACCTGCCGTATATACTCTGCAGAAATAGGCCCCTTAGTTGTTGGTGTTGGCACAACACTGTAAGCACTCAGTTACTCTTGGTTGGTGCTGGAACGCCCTGCTGTCAACTATTATATCAGGAATTTTAATTACATATAATTGTTGAACAGTGGTAGTAAAAATTGGGGCTTTGATGGTGGTGCTGGTGCCACAACACTGTAAGCCCTGACAGTTACTCTTGGTGGGTGCAGCAATGGGCCCTGCTGTGAATTATTAGATCAAGAATTGTAATTACATGCCCCTTTTGAACAGGGGCTGAAAAATTGGGCCTTTCGTGGTGGTGGTGGTGGTGGCGTTGCCACAAGACTGTAAGCCCTCAGAGTTACTCTTGGTGGGTGCAGCAATGGACCCTGCTGTGAATTATTAGATCAAGAATTGTAATTGCATGCCCCTGTTGAACAGGGGCTGAAAAATTGGGCCTTAGGCACTGGTGGCACAACACTACAACCCCTCACAGATACTGTACTTGGAGCACAGCAATGAGCCCTGTTGCAAAGTATTGCTTCAAAAATTGTAATGACACGCCCCTGTTAAACAGGGGCTGAAAAATTGGGCCTTAGGCACTGGTGCCACAACACTCCAACCCCTCACAGATACTGTACTTGGAGCACAGCAATGAGCCCTATGGCAAATTATTGCTAAAAAAATTGTAATTACACGCCCCTGTAAAACAGGGGCTGAAAAATTGGGCCTTAGCCACTGGTGGCGGCACCCATAAACAAAAATGATCTTCCAAGCTATCATCATCAATCGTATCATTGAGGACTCGGAGGAGGAGGATAGCCAGTCAACATAACAGCACAGGCACTCAGCATCAGCATCAGTCTTGAAGGGATGTGACATGTTAAAATCAATTAGTCTGTTATATCAGCATCAGGTGTGTGGTAGCTGGTGGTGATCCAAGACTGGTTCATCTTGATGAAAGTCAGTCGATCAACCGAGTCGGTGGACAGGCGCACCCTGTGATCCGTGACAAATCCTCCAGCAGCACTGAATGTGCGTTCCGAAAGAACGCTGGATGCAGGACAGGCCAGTAGCTCAATTGCATACTGTGCAAGCTCTGGCCAGTGATCCATCCTCAAGACCCAGTAAGCCAGAGGATTTTCGGTGGGGAAGGTGTCCAAGTCTGACCTTGCCCCTAGATATTCCTGCACCATGTTTATCAGACGCTGGCGATGGTTGCTGGAACCGATCATACTTTGGGGCTGCGGACTAAAGAATTGTCTGAACGCATCGGTCAGACGGCCACCTTCCCCACCGCTCCTTCTTTGACTGGCCGAAGCCTCAGCAACTCGTTGTCCAGGACCAGGAGTTTGTAACCTCCCAGTCTCTGGGAACGCGTTGCACAGACCTTTCTGCAAGGCCTCCCGAAGTTGTCTCATCCTCTGCTCCCTCTGCGACGGTAACATAAGGTCCGCAACCTTACCCTTGTACCGTGGATCAAGGAGAGTGGCCAGCCAGTAATGGTCCCTCTCCTTGATCCGAAGAATACGAGGATCCTTCCGCAGACTTTGCAGGATCAGGGAGGCCATGCAGCGTAGGTTTGCTGAGGCATTCGCTCCGGAGTCCTCTGGGTCACTAAGGACGACATGATCCGCAGCCACCTCCTCCCAGCCACGTACAAGTCCACTGGTTTCTTGGGACTGTAAATCATCCCTAAAAGACTGCTGCTGATGATGCTGAGTGCCAGCCTCCACCTCCATGCTGACACAATCCTCCTCCTCCTCCTCCTCCTCCTCCTCTTCCTGTGCGATGGGTGGGACAGAAGGAACACTGTCTGGGTAAAGGGGGCCTTGAGAGGCAAGGAAGTCCTCCTCTTCCTGCCTCTGTTCTGCCTCAAGTGCCCTGTCCATTATTCCACGCAGCGTGTGCTCCAACAGGTGGACAAGAGGTACAGTGTCACTGATGCATGCACTGTCACTGCTCACCATCCTCGTGGCCTCCTCAAATGGTGCCAGGACAGTGCATGCATCCCTGATCATGCCCCACTGGCGTGGAGAAAAAAAACCAAGCTCCCCTGACCCTGTCCTGGTGCCGTAGTCGCACAGGTACTCATTGATGGCCCTCTGCTGCATGTGCAGCCGCTGCAGCATGGCCAACGTTGAGTTCCACCTGGTGGGCATGTCACATATAAGGCGGTTCTTGGGCAGGTTCAACTCCTTTTGCAGCTCAGCCAGGCGAGCACTGGCATTATAAGATCTGCGGAAATGCACACAGACTTTCCTGGCCTGCCTCAGGACATCCTGTAAGCCCGGGTACCTGCCCAAGAACCGCTGCACCACCAGGTTAAGGACGTGAGCCACACAGGGCACATGGGTCAGTTGTCCCTGTCGGAGGGCGGAGAGGAGGTTGGTGCCATTGTCGCAAACCACCATTCCTGGCTTAAGCTGGCGTGGCGTCAACCACCTCTCGGCCTGGCCCTGCAGAGCAGACAGGACCTCTGCCCCAGTGTGGCTTCTGTCCCCCAAACACACCAGCGCAAGCACGGCATGGCATCTTTTTGCCTGCGTACTTGCGTAGCCCCGTGAACGGCTACGGAGCACCGCTGGTTCATAGGACAAACCACAGGAAGAGGCCATGGAGGAAGAAGAAGAGGAGGGGGTGGAGGAGAGAGGTGTGTCACAACCAGTAGTAGCATTTTGGAGGCGTGGCGGTGGGACAACCTCCAACACTACTGCACCTTGTCCTGCATCCTTCCCAGCTGCCAAAAGAGTGACCCAATGGGCCGTGAAAGAAAGGTAACGTCCCTGTCCATGCCTGCTGGACCATGAGTCAGCGGTAATATGCACCTTACCGCTGACCGCCCTGTCCAGCGAGGCCAAGACATTGCCTTCCACATGCCGGTAGAGAGCCGGAATAGCCTTCCGTGAGAAAAAGTGGCGTTTGGGAACCTGCCACTGAGGAACCGCACATTGCACAAACTCACGGAAGGGGGCCGAGTCTACCAACTGAAAAGGCAGCAGTTGAAGCGCTAGCAATTTAGCCAAGCTAGCATTCAACCGCTGGGCATGTGGATGGCTGGGAGTGAACTTCTTTCGACGGTCCAGCAGCTGGGGCAGGGAAATTTGCCTGCTAGAATCGGACGTCGGTGTACTGCTAGCAGAGTGGCCGCAAGTACTTGGCTGTGACACACCTAATTCTACACCTTCATTCCTCTCAGTGCATGTTTCAGAGAGGACTGAAGTTATAGTGGGGTTGGAGATCCCAGCTGATGCGGTGCAAGGAGAGGTCCGCTTTGTTCTTTGGTGTGGGTCTTTGAGGTAGGCTTGCCAACGAGCTGCATGGCAGGTCAACATATGTCTGGTCAGGCATGTGGTACCCAAGCGGCTGATGTTTTGGCCACGCGATATACGCTTGAGACATATGTTGCAAACAGCAGCTGTGCGATCTGATGCACTAGCCTCAAAAAAGGCCCACACCAAAGAACTTTTTGAATGACGGGCAGAGGCAGCGCCCTGCACAGGCGGAGCTCTGCGGTGTGATTCCGTCGGTGTACTGCCCTTACGCTGGCCACCAAAGGGCATCCTGCCTCGTTGGAGATGTGCCTCCTCCTCATCCTCCTCCTCCTCCTCTCTCCTATTAGGCACCCACGTGGAGTCAGTGACCTCATCATCACCTCCCTCCTCATCACTGGAGCCAATCTGGCAGTATGCTGCAGCTGCTGGAACATGACTGCCAGATTGGTGTCCTTCTTGAGCATCCCCTCTGTCTGCTCTCACGCTACTGCCTTCCTCTAGCTGGGTTTCATCATCAGACCCTTCGAAACGCTGGGCATCCTCCTGGAGCATGTACCCAACACTGTGCTGAAACAGTTCGGGGGACTCCTCAGGAGGAGGACATGGTGGGTCTAGGGAAGGAGTGACTGATGATGAGTCTGACATTGATACCAGGGAAGAGGACGCTTTGGCAGCTGCTTTTCCAGTACCCTGAGCCTGGGTGAGAGAGGATGAGGAGGAGGAGGAGGGCTTGGTCATCCACTCTACCAAGTCTTCGGCATGATGTGGCTCAACATGTCCAGCTGCCGAAAAGAAGGACAAGCGTGTCCCATGGCCATGTGCTGATGACAATGCACCGCGTCCACGACCAGCACTGTTGCCCCCAGACACAGAGCCTGCTTGCCCTCTTTTATTGCCTCCTGACTGTCTGCCTCTCCTTGTTTGCCTTCCAGACATTCTAATAGATGGCCTGCAGGGAGATGGGAAAAAAGCAATAAGGGCTACCTTCAGGTGTCCTTCTCTGTCCCTTGAAACAAGGACTTTGACAGTGAAAGAAACTGACACACTCTCCCTACCTACAGTTTTCTGTCCCTAGAAAAAATGTTTTTTTTAAGCACAATTTAGCACAAGGAGAATTCACTCACTGTCCTTCCAGGTCCCTGGAAACAAGGACTTTGACAGTGAAAGAAACTGACACACTCTCCCTACCTACAGTTTTCTGTCCCTAGAAAAAATGTTTTTTTTAAGCACAATTTAGCACAAGGAGAATTCACTCACTGTCCTTCCAGGTCCCTGGAAACAAGGACTTTGACAGTGAAAGAAACTGACACACTCTCCCTACCTACAGTTTTCTGTCCCTAGAAAAAATGTTTTTTTTAAGCACAATTTAGCACAAGGAGAATTCACTCACTGTCCTTCCAGGTCCCTGGAAACAAGGACTTTGACAGTGAAAGAAACTGACACACTCTCCCTACCTACAGTTTTCTGTCCCTAGAAAAAATGTTTTTTTTAAGCACAATTTAGCACAAGGAGAATTCACTCACTGTCCTTCCAGGTCCCTGGAAACAAGGACTTTGACAGTGAAAGAAACTGACACACTCTCCCTACCTACAGTTTTCTGTCCCTAGAAAAAATGTTTTTTTTAAGCACAATTTAGCACAAGGAGAATTCACTCACTGTCCTTCCAGGTCCCTGGAAACAAGGACTTTGACAGTGAAAGAAACTGACACACTCTCCCTACCTACAGTTTTCTGTCCCTAGAAAAAATGTTTTTTTTAAGCACAATTTAGCACAAGGAGAATTCACTCACTGTCCTTCCAGGTCCCTGGAAACAAGGACTTTGACAGTGAAAGAAACTGACACACTCTCCCTACCTACAGTTTTCTGTCCCTAGAAAAAATGTTTTTTTTAAGCACAATTTAGCACAAGGAGAATTCACTCACTGTCCTTCCAGGTCCCTGGAAACAAGGACTTTGACAGTGAAAGAAACTGACACACTCTCCCTACCTACAGTTTTCTGTCCCTAGAAAAAATGTTTTTTTTAAGCACAATTTAGCACAAGGAGAATTCACTCACTGTCCTTCCAGGTCCCTGGAAACAAGGACTTTGACAGTGAAAGAAACTGACACACTCTCCCTACCTACAGTTTTCTGTCCCTAGAAAAAATGTTTTTTTTAAGCACAATTTAGCACAAGGAGAATTCACTCACTGTCCTTCCAGGTCCCTGGAAACAAGGACTTTGACAGTGAAAGAAACTGACACACTCTCCCTACCTACAGTTTTCTGTCCCTAGAAAAAATGTTTTTTTTAAGCACAATTTAGCACAAGGAGAATTCACTCACTGTCCTTCCAGGTCCCTGGAAACAAGGACTTTGACAGTGAAAGAAACTGACACACTCTCCCTACCTACAGTTTTCTGTCCCTAGAAAAAATGTTTTTTTTAAGCACAATTTAGCACAAGGAGAATTCACTCACTGTCCTTCCAGGTCCCTGGAAACAAGGACTTTGACAGTGAAAGAAACTGACACACTCTCCCTACCTACAGTTTTCTGTCCCTAGAAAAAATGTTTTTTTTAAGCACAATTTAGCACAAGGAGAATTCACTCACTGTCCTTCCAGGTCCCTGGAAACAAGGACTTTGACAGTGAAAGAAACTGACACACTCTCCCTACCTACAGTTTTCTGTCCCTAGAAAAAATGTTTTTTTTTAAGCACAATTTAGCACAAGGAGAATTCACTCACTGTCCTTCCAGGTCCCTGGAAACAAGGACTTTGACAGTGAAAGAAACTGACACACTCTCCCTACCTACAGTTTTCTGTCCCTAGAAAAAATGTTTTTTTTAAGCACAATATAGCACAAGCACAAAACACACTGACACTCTCCCTACCTATCCTTCTCTTTCCCTAAACTAAAGGAATCCAGGTTAAGCAAGAAAGAAATAAAAGTCACTGTCCCTGCCTATGCTGCTCTATCCCTGCTCCGGAACACACTACACAAGGCCGCCGTGCTGGCGGCCTTTTATAGTGTGGGGCGTGTACTAAACACCCTCAGCAATAATTGGCCACAGGCATCCTGCCTGTGGCCAATCATTGCTCTCCTCGCTGCCGGCGCTGTGATTGGCCAAGCATGCGGGGTCACAGTGCATGCTTGGCCAATCACAGCGCCTGGATGACACTGCGATGGCGTAGTGCATTGTGGGCCGTTCGCGTCACTCGAATTTGGCGCGAACGGCCCAAATCGTTCGATCTTCGTCGAACGATCGAACAGCCGATGTTCGAGTCGAACGTATGTTCGACTCGAACACGAAGCTCATCCCTATGAGCTACACGTACACCAGGACATAGAGCAGCGTGTGGTAGCTGCGTAGTTAAAGTTGGCGTTATACTGACTATTAGTTTCACTCTCAAAAGCATTGCGAGTGTCTAGTTCACATCTTTAATCTCCTGTGGATTACAATTATAAAGTGCACCAATGTTTTGCTAGCGAAGATTCTCACCCTCAAGGAACTTGTACAGTAATCTCAGTCAGGCCTAACTTTGACAGGACACGGGGTGGTATTGCCCACTAGGGGAGCTCGCGAGCTTAGGATTGTTTATTCATAGATAGTAGGTACCAGTTTATTTTAGAATCTTTATCTTACAATTATTATTGACTCTTGCAGGGCCTTGCAGAGTCATTTGAAGCTATTTACATATATTTAATTGTCTTGATTTGCTTATTATCTCTGGTAAAGTAAACTTTATCTTTGTTTAAGTATATACCTGTATGAAGTACTTTTATTGGCCTGAAGGACCTCAAGCGGAGAAAGGTAAAATATATATATATATATATATATATATATATATACTTAAGGTGGTATATTTACATGCAGAATTGTGTTTCCCCATAGCCAGTGGGTTTTACAATTCTTCCCGCTACCAGTTGTGCCAAGGGAGGGTTCGAGACAGTTAAGGGGTTGAGAATCAGAGGGCAGGCCCAAACAAAACCAGCAGCTCCTACGGGGGTAGTGCTACATATAGTATGCCTGTAAAGTAGCACTTGTTTCCCATGATTAGAACTGTCCCTGCACAGTGTCATTTCTGAAGAAAAAAAAATAATTTAAAAGCACTCACGGCTATAATGAATTGTCAGCTCCCGGCAATACAGAGAAAAGTCATTGATAAAAAATAAATAAAAATGCGTAGCGGTTCCCCCAAATTCAATTACCAGGCCAATTTTTGACACTTTCTTTGTGAAATGGTAGGGGTACAATGTACCCCATACCAATTCACATGGGGGGGCCGGGATCCAGGTGTCCCCTTTGTTAAAGGGGTCTTCCAGATTCTGATAAGCCCCCCCGCCCGCAGACCCCCACAACCACCGGGCAAGGGTTGTGGGGATGAGGCCCTTGTCCCCATCAACATGGGGACATGGTGCTTTGAGGGGTCACAGACCCCCAAAGCATCCTCCCCATGTTGAGGGCATGTGGCCTGGTACGGTTCAGGAGGGGGGTGCTCTCGTCTTTTCCTGTGGCCTGCCAGGTTGCGTGACCTGAAGGGTCTGGTATGGATATTTGGTGGAACCCCACGTCATTTCTTTTTTAAATTTGATGCAGGGTTCCCCTTAATATCCATACCAGACCTGAAGGGCCTTGTAATTGAATTTGGGGGGACCCCCACGCATTTTTAATTTTTTTATCAATGACTTTTCTCTGTATTGCCAGGAGCCGACAATTCATTATAGCCGTGAGTGCTTTTAAATTACTTTTTTTCCTTCAGAAATTACACTTTGTGCAGGGACAGTTCTAAGCATGGGAAACAAGCACTGCTTTACAGGCATATACTATACACACCCCCTAGGTACGAAATTTAAAGGAATATTTCACTTTTATTGTTTCACTTTAAGCATTATTAAAATCACTGCCCCCGAAAAAACTGCAGTTTTTAAAACTTTTTTTTGCATTGATTCATGTCCCCTGGGGCAGGACCCGGGTCCCCAAATACTTTTTATGACAATAACTTGCATATAAGCCTTTAAAATTAGCACTTTCGATTTTTCATGTTCGAGTCCCATAGACTTTAACAGTGTTCGGATGTTCGAACAAATTAATTGCCTGTTCGCAAGTTCTGGTGCGAACCGAACTGGGGGGTGTTTGGCTCATCCCTAACTGTATTCAGTTTAGCTAGATCCGTTCCTGTTATTCTCTATACTGACAGGCAGGCAGGTGATTTTGCTAGCTGCAGTGTTTCACTTAGTGTACTGTGTCCTTTGCACAGTGTGCACCAAAAGCTTACCTGAATACAATTGCTGGTGTTTTGATACAAATACAGGCAGGGAGCTGCAGTATTTTGCTTTAGTGTCCTTTGCACAGTGTGCACCTAAATCTTACCTGAATACAATTGCTGGTGTTCTGATACAAATACAGGCAGGGAGCTGCAGTATTTTGCTTTAGTGTCCTTTGCACAGTGTGCACCTAAATCTTACCTGAATACAATTGCTGGTGTTCTGATACAAATACAGGCAGGAAGCTGCAGTATTTTGATTTAGTGTCCTTTGCACAGTGTGCACCTAAAGATTACCTGAATACAATTGCTGGTGTTCTCATACTAATACCACAGGCAGGGAGTTCAAAATTACAAGCAGATTCTACGTAACAACAAACCTACAGTCCCTGTCTTGTTTGCACCGCCTGTATACTGCTGTTCAGAGTATATAGGGCCTGGGGGCCCCACGCCTTTGCTTTTTTTAATTTGGATGCGGGATTCCCCTTAATATCCATACAAGACCCAAAGGGGCTGGTAATGGGCTGGGGGGGGGTACCCATGCCATTTTTCTCAATGATTTTCATCCATATTGCCGGGACCAGACATTACATTAAAGCCGCAAGCATGTGACTTTTTTTCCTTTAGAAATGTCATTTTGTGCAGGGACAGTTTTAAACACGGGAAACACGTGCCACTTCATAGGCATACTATAGACACCCCCCAGGTACAATATTTAAAGGAATATTTCACTTTTTTTTCACTTTATGCATCATTAAAATCACTGCTCCCGAAAAAACGGGGCAGGACCCGGGTCCCCAAACCCTTTTTAGGACAATAACTTCCATATTAGCCTTTAAAATTAGCACTTTTGATTTTGAACGTTCGAGTCCCAAAAACTTTAATAGAGTTCTAAAGTTCGCGCAAACTTTTGGTCCGTTCGCAGGTTCTGGTGCGAACCGAACCGGGGGGGGGTGTTCGGCTCATCTCTACCTGGAATTAGTGGTTATAATGGCTGAAGTCTTTTTTACCTTAATGCAATCTCTGCAGCAAGGTATATAACCTTCTGTATTCAGCCCTCAATCCTAAGCCAGCATTGTGCATGGAGGCAGCAGCGGGAGTCATTGGCTCCTGTTGCTGTCAATCACAGCCTGTGAGGAGGGATTGGGGCTGAGCCACGCTCTGGATTGAGCCCACGCGAGTGCGGCTTGCTATGGGGGGCACTAGGTAGGGGAGAGGAGCCAGCAGTGCTGGCGGGGGACTCCAGAAGAGGAGGATCAGGGGTGCTCTGTGGAAATACATTCATGTAAGAAAAAATTGTAATAAAGAGTGTTAAGAAAGAAAAAAAAGTATGACATGTTTGTTATTTAAAAAAACAAATTACCTTTACTATCATTTTAATCGCCTAAGGACCGGAAGGTTTTTCCCCCTGAATGACCCGGCCATTTTTTGCGATACGGCACTGCGTCAATTTAACTGACAATTGCACGGACGTGCAACATTGTACACAGTGGCGGCTGGTGCTCAAAATTTTTGGGGGGGCGCAAACAAACTGAAAAAAAAAAAATCATTTGCCGCCACTGTGCCCATTAAACGCAGCCACTGTGCCCAAACGCCACCAGTTTGCCCCCTCAAATACAGCCAGTTTGTTTCCATATACAGACAGTTTGTTTCCATATACAGACAGTTTGTCCCCATATATATATATATAACCAGTGTGCCCCCCATATACAGCCAGTGTGCCCCCATATACAGCCAGTGTGCTCCCATATACAGCCAGTTTGTCCCCATATATAGCCAGTGTGCCCCCATATACAGCCAGTGTGCCCCCATATACAGCCAGTGTGCCCCCATATACAGCCAGTGTGCCCCCATATACAGCCAATTTGTCCACATATATAGCCAGTGTGCCCCCATATATATATATATATATAGCCAGTTTGTCCCCCATATACAGCCAGTGTGCCCCCATATATATAGCCAGTGTGCCCCCATATACAGCCAGTTTGTCCCCATATATATATACAGCCAGTGTGCCCCCCATATACAGCCAGTGTGCCCCCCATATACAGCCAGTGTGCCCCCCCATATACAGCCAGTGTGCCCCCATATATAGCAAGTGTGCCCCCATATATACAGCCAGTGTGCTCCCATATACAGCCAGTTTGTCCCCATATATAGCCAGTGTGCCCCCATATACAGCCAGTGTGCCCCCATATACAGCCAGTTTGTCCCCCATATACAGCCAGTTCCCCCCAAATGCAGCCAGTTTGTCCCCCATATACAGCCAGTTCCCCCCAAATGCAGCCAGTTTGTCCCCCATATACAGCCAGTTCCCCCCAAATGCCGCCAGTTTGTCCCCCATATACAGCCAGTTCCCCCCAAATGCAGCCAGCGTGTCCCCCATATACAGCCAGTTCTCCCCATATTCAGCCAGTTTGTCCCCCATATACAGCCAGTTCCCCCCATATTCAGCCAGTGTGTCCCCCATATACAGCCAGTTCCCCCCAAATGCAGCCAGTTTGTCCTCCAAATGCAGCCTGTTCCCCCCCCCCCAGCCCTGCACTTACCTTCCTCGGTCCGCGCCGTCCTCGATGTGTTCTCCCGCCCTCGATGTCGCTTCAGCCAATCAGGTTACCGGTAACCAGATCCGGTGAACCTGATTGGCTGAAACCTCCACACAGTCTTCTCCAAGAAACGCACCCCCGTGCGTACCTGGGAGGAGTTTTTGGAAGCCGAATACAGCGTGAGAGCTGTATTCGGAAAGCCTATCAGAGCAGCTGGCTCTGATAGACACTTCCAAGTCACACCCACCGCCGGCCACCGCTCTAATTCATATGGGCGGCGCTCACCAGGAGGCCGGCCATATGAATAGTGGGCAGCGCGGCAGCGGTGCCAATACACAGATTCATGCAATGCATGAATCTGTGTATTGTCTTTCAGTGGCGGTGCGGGAGCGAGAGGGGGCGGCGCTCCGGCGCCCTCTATGGACGCACCGCCACTGGTTGTACACGAACAATTGACGTCCTTTTTTTCCCCACAAATGCCTGGATGGTGGGAACAATTGCATTCACAACTTTCAAGAACTGTTTTTTAAGCACGTGATTGTCACATATCATCACTTTTTGATGCACTTTATTATTTGAGACTTATTTTATTGTTTTTTATGTAAAATCACATGAAAAGCAGGTAGCTTTTGTTTCAAGCTCTTTTATTACTGTTTCACATATCACATATTATTGTATTTTTTTGTTTGTTTGTTTTTTTTCTAAATTAGGGATAGTCATTTATGCATATCTTTATTTTTTTTTGTTAAAATGAAAAATGTCTGTAAACGAAACGCTGCTAAATGCGCGTTTAGCCGCGTTTGGCGCTTCAACTGCCTCTAAACACAGCTTCTGAACTTTTTGGGTTCAAGAAAAAGCCTCTAAACACAACTTCCTAGAAACTACTATAAACGAACCAGTGTACATGTACTGATAAGATAACATAGAGGAGAGTTCAGGAGCAGTTGAAAAAAATGCCCAACTGTTCCTAAACGTCCGTTTACCAGCAGCAGTGTACACGAAGCCTTAGTGAACTTTATCACTGTTTCAAATAGTATCTAGCATATTACTGCAATTTTTTTTTGGTGTTTTTTTTTTTTTTTGTATCTTATTGTATAATTTTTATTGTTTTTGAGAATGTTCTTTTTTATGTTTTGTTAAATGTTCACCCTAAAAAAAAAAAAATAAGATGTAATCCAGTGTTATGTATTGATTTAATTCAAATATTTTAATAAATGTTTTTTATAAAGATCAGTTTTGTCTTATTGCACTATTCAGTGAACCCAGGTACATTTTTTAAGGAAGAGTTAAAATTATAGCCAAAAAAGCTGAACTAAAAATATATCAATGAGAGCTTTTTTATTTTTTTCTCCTTCAGCCACTTTGGCTTAGATTTTTCTGACAATTCACCTCTTTTCACTTATTAGTGAAAAAACCTAATTAAAAACGGACACTTGGACAAACAACAAGAAAAACTAGTGCCAAATATATTAATGGAAGATTGAGGGATTAAATAAGATTGCTGCCACCTAAGTAACTGGTTAATCACCAGCATAGGCGTGTGTAGCCTATTGCATTAGGGTGCGCACCCCAAAGATCAAACACATATGCGTGTGTGTATATGAGTGTGTGATATATATTACATATATATACACATACGGGTACTGCAAATTCATGTACACCAACAAAAAAACTATTTTACCAGATGGCAGTGTTTTTATACCTAAACACTTTGCCAACTGCAAAACTTTTGGTGTCATCTATATGCTCCGATGCGACTGTGGGTGCTTCTATGTTGTGAAGACCAAATTGGAATTTTGGCATAGAGCATACCGTCACATCAGGAGCATGCAGACCTGTAATACAGATTTGCTGTTGGGCAGACATACTACCCTGGTCCATCAGGGGGTCTTTCCCAGGATAAAATTTCTGATCTTGGACCGCATCCACCCCAATCCGAGGGGAGGCGATTGGAACAAGAGCCTCCTCCAACTCGAATTGCGGTGGATTTTTAGATTGAAAGCTACCAGAGCACCAGGGTTGAACGAGGCAGTTTGCTTCAAGCCATATCTAGAGGGCTTCAACTCCGGTGGGATGGAAAAATATGCCCTTGTTTTTCCTTGGTCTTGCTTATCTGCCTTTTCTTTTTCTCCCCTCTGCATCATTTTATGTCAGCTCCCCTCATGTGGGCATAGGATCTGCATAGTGTTGCATACACTATGTCTCACCTTGCCGCCTCCTGTTTCCCCCTCATGTGATGCTCGTTAGACCTTGTATATACTGATTTTTATCTGCAGGGGCGCATTGCGGGCGGTATTACCGCGGTCTCCCATTGCTTTCAATGGACAGCAGCGGTAAAGGAGCGGTAAACACACCGCTCCTTCACCGCTGTAAAGATGCGGCTAGCAGGACTTTTGGAGCGGTCCTGCTAGCGCACCGCTTCAGTGTGATAGCCTTTGGGCTTTCACACTGAAGACTGCAGGGTACGATTTTTTCAGGCGGTAAAGCAGCGCTATTATTAGCGCTAAACCGCCTGAAAAACGTGTCAGTGTGAAAGGGGCCTAATAATGTATATACGACTCATTTGTTGCCTAGGTATTTGTTATTTATCCACATTATTTTGGTTGCCCTTTCTGTGTATTTCCTATGTATACACCGCCACGCATGTCCCACTGCCGACGATCCACAGGTCTGGAAACTATTTTGCACCCCCCTTCTATTTTTTCATTCTCCTGGCGGGGTCTCTCCTTTGTATATAGGGACCCCATTCTAGGTCTCATATACGGTTCTGCATTTGCAAACTGTAAGGAGGTTGCTTTCAATTGTATCATTTAGATATTTGGGAAGTTTCCATAGTCACATTCTATATATGTCACACTGGTTTATCTGTCAGCTTCTCTTTGTTCTATTGACACCGCCGGGATTGTGCTTTTGTGCCTGGCACGGCAAAGACTTCCTTTTTGGAGTCTCTGGGAGGAGATCGTTTTTTTTCACTCTACCTGCTCCTCCCCTTTCTTGTGTCCAGGGCAACTACTGTTGCCTTTTGAACACGTTGCCTTGCCAGTGGGACCCGCGCGTGGTGCGTCACTCCGGGGCGCGCGCATGCGCGTAGTCTTGCTGCACGCTCCACGTTGGGTGGCGCGCATGCGCTGTGCAGCTTGTGCGCGTGTGCCATGTGGCTGCCTTCGCGATCGGCGCTCAGGGGGCCCTCTGTCTGCTTACACAGGAGCTGGTCATTTTCAGCTGATCCCAATTAGGCACCAATTTTGGCTAGAGTAGATGGGGTATATTAAGCTCTCTTCAGTTGCCAACAGACATGGAGGAGGATGTGTTTTGAGGGAACTGCATGACACACAGTTGATAGTAAGTACAATGCTTTATCTGCTTTCTGTGGCATATTCTATGCTGTACACATCCTAATCTTGGATATTCATCCTTGTTAATCAATTTTTATGTATGGATTTTTTCAATATAGTTGGTTTTTCCATGGATGCTGATACTATCTGCATTGCAAAACCCTCACACTCCCCTATTTGCCTGCCTGCCGGTATGTGAGTTTACCACTACGCTTAGGTGGGTGTCACATTTGCAGTGATTCGATATGTCCTTTTTTATATATGAATCATTGTTGATGTTTTATTATTCTTTTCTATCAAAAAAACCCTGTTTTCCATCTATGCAGCCACTTATTTAGTTATATACTTATGTTCCTTTTGTAGGTTCCTGGCTTTTTGGACCCCAGTATAGAAGCACACTGTGTCTGGTTACAGTATACAGTTTTCCCTGAGGTGTCTGGGACAGAGATTCTTTCAGTGCCATCTTCTGAAGTACTCTGTATCTCACCCCTTATGTCTGCCAATTGCCAACATTGACATTGTGGATGGACTGCTGGATGTGACATGCGTTGCGGTGCCAAACTCTCTTTTTTTATCCCTTTGGATACTTATTTGCACTACCAACTATAAGGATGTAAGTTATAAATATGTTGATGGGCTACTTACATTATAAAGTTTTTAATTGATGTACTGTTGTATAAACTGTTCATTGATTATCTTGCATCTCTTATAGATATGAAATTCTGTTACTACCTTGATGAAGGAAGAAAAAACCCTGTTTTCCGAAACGCGTTGGTTTTATGATGTTATATCTGTTTTGCAAAAAATGTATGTATCCATGTTTTTGTACTATTTATTTATGTGTGTTCAATAAATGTATTTATTTACTACACTACTATTCAAATTTTTTGCGGTAGTGCCCTCAAAGTCCCACCCCAGGGGTTCTTTCTCTTTCCTATACACTATACATATACATACACATACAGACACGCACACTCTTGCGGGGCTCTTGCTATAGACTTGCGGGGCTCTTGCTATAGACTTACAGGGCTCTTGCTGAGACTTACCACTGAAAATTTGCTCTTGCTAGAGACTTGCCACGCAAATTTGTTACAAATTGGAAAAGTGTCAACTAGAACTTGTGCTTTAAGTGCTCTGCAAGTGTAAAACTTGCCTGGGGAGATGTGCAGCAAGTTCACAAGACTTACAATTCAATATTGCCACAAATGTGTGGCAAGTTATCTTTGCTATCTGGGGAGTATAGGGGGGGTGCGCGCGCCGCCGCGTCCCTAAGGAGCCGATGCGCATGCTCGGCGGCGCGATGTCCGCTGGGCAACCGCAATTTCTCCTGACAGAGCGAGAATGGGGATTTGTGTGTGTAAAGCCTTGTACACACGATCGGATATCCATCGGACAAATGTGTGGAATTTTGTCCGAAGGGCGTTGGCCGTGAACTTGGTAGGTGTAACGACACCCCAAATATGAAAGGGGTTTAACGCCGTTTAAAGATATTCCCCCTCCTGGACACAAATTCACTGTCGATCCTCCACAGCCAGACGACCACTTCCCATAGGAATTATTCCTTCTGAAAGAACGAGACGCACTCTGTATCTTTCTCTGGATAGACCGACTTTATTGCCAAAAACATTGTAACCTTTATACACATCCAATACTGCATTAATCTAAAATGAACAATGGTCAAGCTCCACCCACAACATAACAAGACCCAATACACATTTGACAGTAGGCTAGCTTTTGTCTCCCACTACCCATCTCTTAGAAGGCAACAGCTAATCCCTTTATGTTTAAATAACTATGCATGACCTTTATATTCACCAGACTGTCTATTACTTTACAATACACACAAGGACAGACTTAATTTCCCCAATCCACATCATCACAAACAATGAACAGGTCTTTTAGAAGCTGGGATTAGCATTATACTAGGCAGACAGGTGATTGAGGCTGAACACCTCAGTATCTCTCAATTAACCTGTTGAGTTCAGAATCAGTAAATAGTCCTTTACAGATATCCTTGAGAATATGGTGGATAAATATTACAGACCCATTTTAGGTAGTCCAAAATATATTTCTTAATGTCCATTATTTCCTGGCTCACACTGTGTCCAAAGTGACCCCCCTGTCACAGTAGGCATACAGACGGCAGAACTTTTTAAGCCAACATACACAAAACTACATGGTTTTTCAGCTCTTTAACGCCATCCTTTGGGCAACTTCTGCTAATGTGCTATGGTTAGCATTGGTTCGGAGCATGCGTGTTTGTACTTTGGATTTTATTCCGACGGACTTGTGTACACACGATCGGATAAGCCGACAAGACACATTTGTTGTCGGACAGTTTTAAAGCATGCTATCCAACATTTGTTGTTGGAAAATCCGATCATGTGTACGGGCCTTTACACACACAAATCCACGTTCTGTCAGGGGTGAGGAGACTGATCTGCTGTTCCTAGTATATAGGAACAATGATCGGTCTCCTCCCCAAGTCAGTCCCACCCCCCCACAGTTAGAACACACACTGAGGGAACATATTTAACCCCTTGATTGCCCCCTAGTATTAACCTCTTCCCTGCCAGTGACATTTATACAGTAATCAGTGCATTTTTATAGCACTGATCACTATATAAATGTCAATGGTACCAAAAATGTGTCAAAAGTGTCCAATCTGTCCGCCGCAATGTCGCAGTCCCGATAAAAATCGCAGATCGCCGCCATTACTAGTAAAAAAAGATAATAAAAATGCCATAAATCTATCCCCTATTTTGTAGACGATATAACTTTTGCACAAACCAATCAATATACGCTTATTGCGTTTTTCTTTACCAAACATATATAGAAGAATATTCACTGCTCAAAAAAATTAAAGGAACACTTTTGAATCAGAAGTCCTGGGGATATTGATCTGGTCAGTTAAATAGCAGAGGGGGTTGTTAATCAGTTTCAGCTGCTTTGCTGTTATTGAAATTAACAGGTGTACTAGATGGGCAACAATGAGACGACCTCCAAAACAGGAATTGTTTTTCAGGTAGAGGTGTCTGACATTTTTTTTCCCTACTCATCTTTTCTGACTGTTTTTCACTAGTTTTGCATTTGGCTAGGGTCAGTGTCACTACTGGTAGCACAAGGCGATACTTGGACCCTATAAAGGTTGCACAGGCAGTCCAACTCCTCCAGGATGGCACATCAATATGTGTCATTGCCAGAAGGTTTGCCGTGTCTCCCAGCACATTCTCAAGAGCATGGAGGAGATTCCAGGAGACAGGCAGTTACTCTAGGAGAGCTGGACAGAGCCGTAGAAGGTCCTTAACCCATCAGCAGGACCGGTATCTGCTCGTTTGTGCAAGGAGGAACAGGATGAGCACTGCCAGAGCCCTACAAAATGACCTCCAGCAGGCCACTGGTGTGAATGTCTCTGACCAAACAATCAGAAAGAGACTTCATGGGGTGGCCTGAGGGCCGACGTCCTTTAGTGTGTTCTGTGCTCACTGCCAGGCACTGTGGAGCTCGATTGGCATTTTCCATTAAACACCAGAATTGGCAGGTCCGCCACTGGTGCCCCATGCTTTTCACAGATGAGAGCAGGTTCACCCTGAGCATATGTGACAGACATGAAAGGGTCTGGAGAAGCCGCAGAGAATTTTATGCTGCTTGTAACATCGTTCAGCATGACCGGTTTGGTGGTGGGTCAGTGATGGTCTGGGGAGGCATATCCATGGAGGGACGCACAGACCTCTACAGGCTACACAATGGCACCCTGACTGCCATTAGGTATCGGGATGAAATCCGTGGAACCATTGTCAGACCCTACGCTGGTGCAGTGGGTCCTGGGTTCCTCCTGGTGCACGACAATGCCCGGCCTCATGTGGCGAGAGTATGCAGCCAGTTCCTGGAGGATGAAGAAATTGATACCATTGAATGGCCCCCATGCTCACCTGACCTAAATCCATTGTACCCCTACCCATTGTACCCCTACCCATTCACCCAAAAAGTTAAAAAAAATACAAACCACACACGAGACCCGGCTTCGTTTTTCCATCTGTACTTGTTCACTGCCCGCCCTGATCTCGGCTTGTCTTCTGGATTCCCTTTTGCCTGCTGCTTTTACTTTGCACATGCGAGTGGTCTCTGCATCCTCAGCTAGGCGTACCTGGGGGCCGCAACCTGGTTTCAGCTTGCTGCAAGGCCATCTCCACCATCAAGGGCTCTGGTGAAGAAGCAGGCTGGGGCTTAGACTCTGCGCCCTGGGGAACCCTGAGTTGGTGATATAAAAGAGCTCACTACCACAGACTCCTGACACCAGACCCTTATTCGAGCATGCAGCCTGGAGGTCAGGATGGGGGGGACGAGGGCGCAGAGTCTAAGCCCCAGCCATTTTCTTTACCAGAGCCCCTGATCGTGGGGATGCCCTTGCAGCAAGCTGGAACCAGGTGGCGGCCCCCAGGTACGCCTAGCCGAGGATGCAGAAACCACTCGCGTGTGCAGAGTACAAGCAGCAGGCAAAAGGGAATCCAGAAGACAAGCCGAGATCCGGCGGGAAGTGAACAAGCACAGACGGAAAAATGAAGCCGGGTCTCTTGTCTAGTTTGTATTTTTTGACACTTTTTGGGTGAATGGGTAGGGGTACAATGTACTCGATACCCATTCACATAGGGGGGCCCCGTAGTTAAAGGGGGCTTCCAGATTCCTATAAGCACCCCAGCCCACAGACCACAGCAACCACCGGCCAGGGTTGTCGGGAAGAGGCCCATGTCCCTATCAACATGGGGACAAGGTGCTTTGCAGAGGCGCATTGCCGGCGGTATAGCCGCGGTTTCCCATTGTTTTCAATGGGAAGGAGCGGTGGAGGAGCAGTAAACACACCGCTCCTCTCCCCGCTCCAAAGATGCTGCTAGCAGGACTTTTGGAGCGGTCCTGCTAGCGCACCGCCTCAGTGTGAAAGCCCTCGGGCTTTCACACTGGAGAAGCAGCAGCCACTGTTTGGGGTCGGTTTGCAGGTGCTATTTTTAGCGCAATAGCGCCTGCAAACCGCCCCAGTGTGAAAGGGGTCTTAATGGTTCAAAGAAAGTCAGGTAAAATTGTCGGCCCTCACGCATGTTCACTTCATGAAATCTGGCCCTCTTTGAAAAAAGTTTGGACACCCCTGCCTTAGACATTACCACATTACAATAGTGTGAATCTGACCTTAAAGTCTCCCCTCAAGGTCCAAAGGAGCTTAAAGGGATAAAGTAGGGTAGATTTGAACTTGTATTGTATTGCTGTATGCGTCCCAATAGCTAGGTTCACCCTCTTTTGTCACCAAGACAGAAAGCAATGGCAAATGCAACAGAGAGGAAATCTCACAATGGGGACAACTATTACAATGATAGTTGTCTAAGTTCCTCTTACTTTTTAGATATTTCCTATTACTTTCTGTAGCATCTCGGGGGCAGGAAGGTAAATCTCCCTGATGGGACACAGATGTGAAAAAATAAACCAACAGCGATTTTAAATCTTTTCTACTCAATCCAAAACTAAAAAGTTCAGCTGTGCATACATTTTACCATTCCCTGTTGATATGTAACAAATCCAATACACCTCTACTGATTGCTCTGGAAAGATAACAAAATCCGTTCAGAAAATGAAGAAACTTCTGAGGCTGGGTTCACACCTATGTGAATTGGATGCGGGTTTTCCTGCATCCAATTCGCATAGCAGGAGAATGTGACTGGCTCACTATGGAGTCTGTTCACATATCTCCGCAGCAGGTCCGGTGCGATTTGCAAAAAAAATGTGTGCCTTTTTTGGTCCGTTTCAGGTCCAAATTCAGCCCCGAAACGATGAACCAGCACGCACCGGACCCCTGCTGTGCTACGGATCCGGCGATGGTGTGAACCCAGGCTGAAGGTGAAATGCTGATTACTGAAAACTAGAAACCATACAGAATCAATGGCTTTAGCTCTTCCTGAGGCAAGTATACAGATCAGGAGTTCTGACTTTTACTTTATGTAATCTACATACTGTACATGTTCCAGAAAGTACTGAAACCGGAGACAACCAAGCCCTGAGTATTTTCAGCAGGTCAGTAATGGCAGTCTCTGTACTTCCTTCTGCACAGTTTTTCTTTAAGCCAGTACAAAGCACTCACATGTGCTCTGTAGAGCAAGAACTTTTTGTATCTTTTGAGGACTTCATTGGCAAGACCATCTCACCACTACTTTGCATTTATTCCCATCCGCCTTACATTTGGTACAAGGGTCTTTCAACTGCTGTTGCCCTGTGTGCAAACCTTCAAACCAGCATCAATTCTTACACTTGCACACTTTGTACACTTGCACAAAGTCAGGGATTTTGTAGGATTAGAGTAAGGTGTATGATTAACCAATTATACCAAGAAGGTGCTAATGATCATCAATTTCATATGTAGGTTGAAACACAGTCTTTAACGGAAACAGAAACAGCTGTGTAGGAGTTTTAAACCTGGGAGAGGAACAGTCAAAGAGGTTTTGAAAGACAGTTTCATGTCCCAGGTCATACACCACTGAGCACAGCAACAAGACATAAGGTATACTGCATCAGCAAGGTCTCTCCAACGCAAAAATTTCAAAGCAGACTGCGTTTTTTTTTATGTTTCAATAGTGTTTATTAAAGTTTTTACAGTACAAAAAGCAATAAAAAAACAAACAAATACAAAACAAAGATCTCGGGTTTTCATGAAGCAGTATACAGCAATTCTGAGAGTCATACAATAAGTATTTTGATTTACTTGAGGAAGCAGACTGCGGTTTTAAGATGTGATGCTCAAGCTCATTTGAAGAAGCACAAAAGAAATGGGCAACGTTGAGGACCGTAGACGCAGTGGTCGGCCAAGGAAATATAAAGCAGCAGATGAAAGACACATAATGCTTACTTCTCTTTGACATCGGAAGATGTCCAGCAGTGCCATAAGCATAGAACTGATGGAAACCAGTGGGACCCAAGTACACCCATCTACTGTCTGGAGAACTCTGGCCAGAAATGGTCTTCATGGAAGAATTGTAGCCAAAAAGCCATACCTCCAATGTGTAAACAAGGCTATGCAGCTTAACTATGTACGAAAACATAGAAACTGGGGTGCAGAAAAATGTCAGCAGCCCAGATAGCAAGGATAATATGCCACAAATTTGTGGCAGTGTTGAATTGTAAGTCTGTTAACTTGCTGCACATTTTCACATGCAAGTTGTACACTTGCAGAGCACTTGAAGCGCAAGTTCTAGTTGACACTTTTCCTATTTGTATCAAATTTGCGTGGCGAGTCTCTAGCAAGAGCAAAGTTGCAGTGGTGAGTCTACAGCAAGAGCTCTGCAAGCTACAGTGACCTCTGTGGTGGGATGACATAACTGAACCAGAACTTGCAGCAGACTTGCAGAATGTTTGCAAAGGAAGTTGATCTGGAGTCATGCAAAGCGAACTTGCTGCAATTGTGCCTGGCAAGCCTGGCAAATCTAGTAATAGCTTAGCGAGTCATTTTCAAATTTGCAGCTCAATTGCTTGCTATCTGGGAGGTGCTCTGGGCTGATGAGTCAAAATTTGAAATATTTGGCAGTAGTTGGGGGCAGTTTGTTCACTGAAGAGTAGTACAGTATAGAGGCAACAGTGAAGCATAGTGGAAGTTCCTTGCAAGTTTGGGGCTGCATTTCTGCAAATAGAGTTGGAGATTTGGTCAGGATCAATGGTGTCCTCAGTGCTGAGAAATACAGATAGATACTTATCCATCATGCCATACCATCAGGGAGGCATGTGATTGGTCAAAAATTTACTCTGCAGCAGGACCTGAAACATACAGCCAATGTCATTAAGAACTATCTTCAGTGTAAAGAAGAACAAGGAGTCCTATAAGTGATGGTTTGGCCCCCACAGAGCCCTGATCTCAACATTATTGAGTCTGTCTGGGATTACATGAAGAGACAGAAGGATATGAAGCAGCCTACATCCACAGACGATCTGTGGTTAGTTCTCCAGGATGTTTGGAACAACCTGTGTGCAAGTGTACCTAGAAAAATGTATGCTGTTTTGAAGGCAAAGGGTGGTCATAGCAAATATTGATTTGGATTTCTCTTCAGTTCATTTACTTTTAATTGTTTAAATTGATAAAAGTAAACTATTAACACTTCTATTTCTTAAAGCATTCTTATTATACAGCATTGTTTCATACCTGCCTAAAACTTTTGTACAGTAGCCAAGTCCTTGATATGATGTCTAAACTGAAGGCAAACGTAATATTCCTACAAGAGACGCACTTTCGCACAGACAAAATTCCCAAGCTTATGAACCATCTGTTCCCAACAGTATACCATGCCACCAACTCACTTGCAAAATCCAAAGGGGTCTCAATTCTACTTTCCAAAAACCTTGACTGGCAACCCGTGGATTCACTTATAGACACAGAGGGCAGATACATCTTTCTAAAGGACCGACTCCAGGAGCGACCTGTGACCCTAGCCAACATATACAGCCCCAATACTGCACAAGTAAGCTTCTTTAGATCTATCTCGCGACTGCTCTCAGACTTTCACTCCGGACTGACCATCCTTGCAGGAGATTTCAATGTAGCCCTATTCCCAATTTTGGATACCTCCACTGGTACAGCTTCCTTACCATACAAAGCCATCCGACAAATCAAGCCACAGATCCAAGATCTTCTTTTACATGACACATGGCGTACCCTTCACCCCGACGAAAAAGACTTTACTTTTTTTTCTGACATAATAAATACTCTAGAATTGATTATCTGTTCCTATCCCAGAAAGATATCCCCTTTCTATCCACCGCCACCATTGAACCAATGCTGCTGTCAGACCACCACCCAATTACAATGACCCTGACATTCCCAGACAAGCACACTCTCCCAAGAACATTTGGCGCCTAGACTCGGCACTGCTTACTTCGGAAGAGGTCGTCAAAGACATCTGCAAATGCATACACACATTTTTTCTAGAGAACGGCACACCTGACACAGCCCCACTTACCCAATGGGAGGCCCATAAATGTGTCGTTAGAGGGAAACTCATCGCCCTTAAGTCATCCCACCGAAAGGCCCAACAACAAACAATTACAGACCTACTCGACAAGATTAAAAACCCTAAACTTGCCCACAAACAATCACAAGCTCGGCAAATTTATCACAAGCTTACCCAAAACAGGAAACTTTTACGTGAAGAATTAAACCGTAAAACGCCATGCAAATTTGTCCTACACCAAAAACTCTTCTATGAATTCGGCAACAAATGCGGACAATATCTAGCTAAAGCCCTCCAGACCAAGAAAGCACACGCAAATATTCACACCATCAAAGATCCTCACGGAAAGTCCCATATCACCCCGACAGACATAGCAGCCCAATTTGAGACTTACTACTCTAACCTATATAATCTCCCCAAACATACAACAAACCATATTAGATCTGAAACTCGACAGACCTCAATCAAGTCTTTCCTCAACAAATACTGCCCCAAACCCATAGACAAAGAAGATGCCCTTCAGTTAGAAAACACTATATATGTACAGTATGTATACTACTTTTTTTTTTTTTTTTTTTTTCATCTTTCAAAAGATTTTTATTTATTCATGTATTCGATTACAAACTTATGCATACATGACAGTAAACAAAATATTAACATATTTCCTAAATAACATATGATTAAAAGAACAACAATACTTCCATCTGTAGCAGACCAACCCCAGACTTTACCTGCTTTTCTTCTGCTTGGCTCCTCCGCAGGAAAAGAATGAGGCACACCGCACCACAAGCCCGTACCCTCCTGAATAGGGAGGTTGAGCGGTGTTAGTTTCTCGGGCCTGCTTGCGACTGGTGTAAAAATGGCCTCCAGTGCTGACCTCGTTTCTGCAGTAATCAGAACAAGTCTTTAACTTTCCCCAGTAAGCAACTGTCCACACCAACTGAAAGGTCCAACACTTGTTTATTCCTTCTTGCACAATAAACAGTCTCTTTTAGAGCAGACGGGTTGAGACAAACACAGGTCAGATAAGGTGGGAAGAGGTCCAGGCACAAACTTAAATTCGGGTTTCTCCTGTTCTGAATAGCACTAACAGGCTTTGCGCACGGTCGCTACCACCGACCATGAGGGGTCTCTGCCACAGACCAGGTGAATAGGGCCTCTGCCACAGGCCCCGTTGTTGGGTCTCTGCCACAGACCATGAGAACGTGGATTACCTTCTAAAAGTATTGACCCCTGTCAGGGAAAGGACATCCATCCGGAGAGTTACCAGAGACCCCACCGTCACCAGCGATACCGCGCTGGGTCTTCGGGAAGGGTCACCTCCCTGGCCTCCTCATCCTAGATTCGGGCACCCACTTCCAGGGGGCACCCTAGGAGCCCTCGATCCCTTGCGGGACCCAGTCAAAGGTACTGGGCCCCGGGCCTCTCTTGAAGTACCTCACCCCAGACTGAAGGTGTCTGCGATGGAACAGCAGCTCCGTCTCTGGGCCTAGAGCACCCAGAGACCACCCGACAGGCCTCTGGGCCTAGGGCACCCGGAGGCGACACACCCACACCCAGGCTTAAGGTGCCTGAACGCGGAACCGACGACCCCTCTGGAAGATGGCCCCCCTTTTATATCCTCTCCCGACAGGCACATCAGGTTCTCCGCCCCACCGTACCGCTGCCGAGAGGGGACAAAAAGGACACAACCTCGTACTGCAGTTCAACCCGGGACCCACGGCAACAGCACCACCTATAGGTCCCAGTGAACTTAACCACCAGTACTATCTCCCAGGGATAGAAATGGTCAATGAGACCTAACAATTGGTACATCTAAACCTGGCTACCACTCCGATGCTTCCCCCTAAATGTAACCACCCGCTACACATCTATAGATTCATATTTAAAGTATAATAGTAACAAGTCAACCCGGTAATATCAGTCTCAAAATATCAACCATCGCTTACCCCATATGGGTTCAAGCTGTAAGCGAAGGTTCGTCATTAAACTTTTATATTGAATAAGTTAGAGATAAGTTATTCCTGAACTTCAGATTGAGTTTGAGGGTTATTTTTTAGTAGGTAAAATTAATCAATTAAAGGTTACAGGTTTTTAAATAATTAGAAGCTTTAGGGTGATCCATCCAAACTTGACATTTTTTATTTATTTTTTATATACTCTTTATTACAAATTTTACTTACAAATTAATTTACATAGTTTTACATTTGTTTTATTTCAATATCTTAACATATGTTTCTATTTTAATTTCCATTCACTCTTTCAACTCATTCCCTTCCTACTCATCCATCTTATAGTCACTATTTTCTTACACCTTCTATTCACTTTATACTATATTTTCAGATATTCCTGTATCCATTTTTAAGTAAGATCTACAGTATTCCACTTTGCCCAAATATTTTCATATTTTTGCATGTTTCCCCTTTGTTGATACATTATTCTCTCATGTGGTACAACCTGGTTTACTGCTCTCACCCATTGACTTATTGTCGTGGTTTTGGCTGGATCCATTTTTACACTATTTGTTTTTGTGCCAGGAATAGTACTTCTTGCAAGAATATCCTAGTGTATCTGCGCCCTCTTTCCTCTTTTAATACCCCCAGCAAGCACAGTTCCACTGTGGCCATAATAGGTTTGTTTATAACTTTTTCTAATTTCCTGATCACCTGTTGCCAGTATCTCCCTATACTCCCACAGTACCACATCAAGTGGAGGAAGTCTTCACCCCCCTGCCCACATCTTGTGCAGTTTGGTGCAGGCATCCTCCTCATTCTGTACAATCTATTTGGAGCCAGGTATGTCTGATGTATTATATTTAATTGAATTATCCTGTTATTCATTGCTGGGGATACTTTCAGGTGAGAAGAGTAGATTTCATCCCATTCCTGATCGCTCATATCTGGGGTGGCTACCTGCCATTTATTCCTTTGTTTCCACCGGTTCTCCACTTATTTTACTCTGTATTAGGTTGTTTTGGTTACACAGGTTCTCATATGATATTATATTGTTGTTATACATCTGAACAATTGTTGTTACTTTTTTCTGTTTCCAAAATGTACTATCTTCGAACCCTTTCAATTGCTCAAATGTTGAATTATTCCATAAAGCAGTTTCTGGCAGGATATCATTAAATCCCATCAGTTTTTTTGCCTCCTTCCAGACTGACCTGGCCAGCTTTAGAAGGGGAATTTTTACTCCCACCCTCCTCAAGTCCGTTATTTATAGTCCTACCAGGAGGTCTCCTACCTGCATTCTACTTAGCAAATATTCCTCCACCCTAGTTTCTTGTTCCTGCATTACCCAGGTTCTTAAATGTTTTAGTTGCCCTGCCAGGTAGTATAAGTATAAATCTGGTATTGCCAACCCTCCTGCGGTTTTGGGTCTTTGTAGCATTGTAAATTTTAATTTACATCTCCCATATGCTCAAATAAACCTGGTCAGCTGGGAGTTAAATTTTTTAAATATGTGTTTCTTACCGAGGAATGCGCAAACGCATATAGACACTTCGGAAACATAATGGATTTAATCAACTGTATTCTTCCTGCCATTGATAACGGTAGCTTTTTCCATATTCCCAATGTAGTGCCCTTGTCAGGGTTGTACGTACCTGTTCAGCGAGTCCGTTAGAGCAGAGGGAGGTCCCCCGTACGGATCCGACTCGCGGGCCCCTGGTAGTGCAGACAGGAGGCACGGGAGTGCGGAAGGGTAAGAGAGCCTGAGAGTGGTTACTGGAAGGCGGCTCCGGATCCTGGGTTCAGGAGAGTAGCTGAGCCAGGCTGACTGCAGGCGGGCAGGTAGGCAGGCAGGTGTATAGAGCAGTGCAGCTGGGCAGGTGCAGAGGGAGTAGTCAGACAAGCAGGTTTCGGCAACGTTCAGGCAGTATGGTACAGCGGGGTAGGCAGGTTCAGGGTCAAAGACAGGCTGAGGTCGGGTGCAGGCGGATAGCAGGAAAAGTCCAGTAACAAGCCGGGTGGTCAGAAGATCAGGTTTCAGGCAATCAACAGGAGCAAGATACACAGGGGACTGTAGATCAGACAGCACCGGTCTGAAGTGTTCCAGGAGTTTAAATAGGCAAACCGGCGCGCGCAATGGCGCATCGGCGCATCAGCGTGCGCAATGGCGCATGCGCGCACGCGCACGCAATGCGCGCACATGAACCCGCGCGCACAGGCACACCAACGCGCACAGGCGCGCACGCCCGCAGTCTGGGAAGTGCACCAGCGCGGACAGGAACATGCCCAACATCAGCGCGCATCGGCGCGCGTGAACGCACACCAAAGCGACCACCAACACGCCCGGCAAGGTACGTTCTCTGACAGTGCCCCACCTTAAGGGCAGCCTCCGGATGCCCAATTGAGCGATCTTCGCAGCATGAGACCTCCTGAAAGCTTGCATGAGTTCCTCCGCATGTATGCCGCTTTCGGGTTACCAGGAATTATCTTCTGGGCCGTAACCCCTCCACTTAATTAGATATTGGACCTGGTTGTGTCTTTTCCTACAGTCCAGGATTGCCTCCACCTCAAATTCCTCCTCGTTGTCAATCAAAACAGGTTCCGGTGGGCCAGTGTTACGGCCAGCGAAGGGGTTAGGGGCAACCGGCTTTAATAGTGTCACATGAAAGACTGGGTGGACCTTCAGGGAGTTGGGCAAGTCGAGCTCATATGCCACATTGTTGATTCTCCTCTTTACCGAGAAAGGTCCCATGAACTTAGGGCCCAACTTCCTTGACGGACAGGCCATCTTTAGGTTAATTGTGGATAACCACACCTGGTTGCCAGGCTCCAGAATGAGTTCCCCTCTCCTTTTCCTATCAAACATCCTCTTGTTGTACTCCTGGGTCTTGGACATGGTCTCCTGTAGAAGTTTGTTATTGGAGATGAAGAAGTCCATTGTTTCGGACACTGCAGGGATGGTGCATTCGGGTATGGTACTGGGTAAAAAGGAAGGATGGAAACCATAGTTGGCAAAGAATGGGGTTTGCTTAGTGGCAGAGTGCAGGGAGTTGTTGTAAGCAAATTCAGCGATGGGAAGTAGAGAGACCCAATCATCCTGGGAAAAGGAGGAAAAGCAACGGAGGTACTGTTCTAAGGTTTGGTTGGTTCTCTCTGTTTGACCATTCGTCTGAGGGTGATACGCCGAAGAGAATGCCAACTCAATTTCCAGAGAACCACAAAGAGCCTTCCAAAATCTGGAGGTGAACTGGACACCTCGGTCTGAGACAATACTTGCCGGGACTCCATGGAGCCTCACTATCTCCCTGATAAAAACCTTCGCCGTCTCCATGGCGGAAGGTGTACCTTTCATGGGCAAAAAATGAGCCATTTTGGACAGCCTGTCGACGACAACAAAGACCGTGGAGAATCCTTCGGACAGAGGGAGCTCCACTATGAAGTCCATCGACACCATCTTCCAGGGTCTTTCAGGGACAGGTAAAGGTTTTAATAGACCCCAGGCCCTCATCCGGCTATTCTTGTTCAGGAGCAGGTGTTGCATGAGTCCACGTAGCTCTTGCAGTCGCTACCCAGCTGTGGCCACCAGAACGTGCGCTTGATTAGCTCGGCCGTTTTCAAGGTACCGAAATGTCCGGCCAACTTGTGGTCATGGCAAAGTTCCAGAACAGCTATCCGAAGACCCTCTGGGACCAGAATTCTGCCCTCATGCCTGATCAGACCATCTTGTGCCCTGACACAGTTCTCCGGAAGGGAGGTCAAGCCAGCAGACGCCAGCTTAATACGGGACATGAGGTCTTCTTGAAGCAGCAGGAAGTTCCCGGCAGGGAGGATGGTGTCAACAGGTAAGTTCTCTTCCGGAATGTTGAACATTCGGGACAGTGCGTCCGGTTTAATGTTTTTTGAGCCAGGCCTGTAGGTGATGTGGAACAGAAACCTTGAGAAAAAAAGTGCCCACCTTGCCTGCCTTGGTTTCAACCTCTTGGCTGTTCTCAGGTACTCGAGGTTCTTGTGGTCCGTGTAGACCAAAATGGGATGTGCAGCCCCCTCGAGCAGGTAACGCCACTCTTCTAATGCGGCCTTGATAGCCAGGAGTTCCCGATCTCCCACGTCGTAGTTCCGTTCCGCAGTGGAAAGCTTGCGCGAGAAGAAGGCCACTGGAAAAAGCAAGGCTTTAGCCCCCTGACGCTGGGATAGCACAGCCCCCACTGCATTTTCGGAAGCGTCCACTTCCAGGACGAAGGGTAATGCAGGGTCAGGGTGCTTCAGGATGGAGGCAGAGACAAATAATTCCTTCAGTTTGTCAAAGGCAGCTTGGGCTCTAGGGGACCAATAGAATCGGTTTCCTTGTTTGGTTAGTTCGGTAAGAGGGGCGACAATTGCAGAGAAACTTCTGATGAACTTCCGGTAAAAGTTGGAAAATCCGATGAAGCGCTGGACCCCTTTTTTATCTGTGGGGGCAGGCCAGTCCAGGATAGCCGACACCTTCTGAGGGTCCATTTTAATGCCCTCAATCGAAATGATCAACCCGAGAAACTGGATGCTTTGCCGCTCGAACTCACATTTCTCCGGCTTGGCGTAAAGCCCATGTTGTCTGAGCCGAACAAGGACATTCCGGACATGCCTGCGATGGTCGTCTACTGAGGAGGAGAATATCAAGATATCGTCCAGGTATACTATGACGTACAAGTCCAGGTAATCACAGAAAATGTCGTTGACAAAATGTTGGAAGGTAGCCGGAGCATTACACAGTCCGAACGTTATAACTAGGTACTCGTAGTGCCCGAATCGCGTGCGGAAGGCCGTTTTCCACTCATCCCCCTCTCGAATGCGGATCAGGTTGTACGCTCCTCGGAGGTCAAGCTTGGTGAATATGACCGCCGTTCCCAGCCTCTGGAAAAGTTCCGGCACGAGAGGTAATGGATAACGGTTTTTAATGGTAATTTTGTTCAACTCCCGAGAATCAATACAGGGGCGTAGGGAATGGTCCTTTTTTTCGACAAAAAAGATGCCCGCACCTGCAGGCGAGGTGGACGGGCGGATGAACCCTTTTTTTAGGTTGTCATCGATGTAGACCTTCAGGGTGCCCAATTCCTGCTCGGTCAACGGGAAGATCCTCCCAAAAGGTACTTCGGTCCCAGGCAAAAGTTCTATAGGGCAATCATATGGTCTGTGAGGAGGAAGGGTTTCTGCTCCCTTCTTGCTGAACACGTCCAGAAAGTCGTGATAGGGCTCAGGGATGGTTTTCTGAAGGTCAGGGTCTGTGTCCAGACAGAGCAGATGAGGACGGTCAGTAGAGGCTTGTTGCAGGCAGTGTTGCTGGCAATAATCTGAGAGGAATTTGACCCTCCCTGTAGTCCAGTCAATATTGGGGTTATGGGCTTGCAGCCAGGGCATCCCCAAAATGACGGGGAATAACGGAGAGGAGATGGCATCCAGACTTAGGAACTCCTGATGGTGGGTTGCCAAGGAGGCCAACAAGGGAACGGTTTCCTGAGTGACAGGGCCGGATTTGATAATGGAGCCATCAGCGAGGTGTACTGCAAGTCCCCGGGATTTTGGCTGCAGGGGAATGTGATGACTGGCAGCAAATGTCAAATCGATAAAGCAGCTGCATGCCCCCGAATCAATTATGGCGGGTACTAGGATTGCGGAAGTCCTTCCGGGGGGCTGTAAAGAGATGGAGAGAGCCAAGTGAGAAGTTGGGTTAGGCAACAAAGAGGCACAAGCAGAAGAAACAGGCAGGCACTTATGCATCTTGGCCGGGCAGGATCTTACGTAGTGTCCTGGTTCACCACAGTACATGCACAGATTGTTGCTACGCCTGTGCTGGCGTTCTTCGGGAGAGAGAGAAGGGCGAAGTAAGCCCAATTGCATGGGTTCCGGGTCATCTAAGGCCGGTGACGGGGAAGCCGGTGGTGCCAGACGGACTGGGTTTGGAACCTTGGGAAGCAACCAGGTGGGTCGGAATTGACTGGAGGTCCTCTCGGAGCGGCGCTCTCTCAGGCGCCGGTCGATCTGAATTGACAGATCTATTAGCTTGTCCAGGGTTTGGGGAACTCCGACACGTGCTAGCTCGTCCTTGAGCTGATCCGACAAGCCCATCCGGAATTGATAGCGCAAAGCAGCGTCATTCCACTCCGTGTCAGAACTCCATCGTTTGAACTCTGCCGCATAGTCCTCGGCCGCTCTGCGGCCTTGCAGGAGAGAGTGAAGAACAGATTCTGCGGTAGCCGCTTGTTGCGGATCCTCGTAAAGTTGGGACATAGAGGCAAAGAACGTGGCAAGGGTCTCCAAGGAGGCATCCTTCTGCTCAAGGAGGCGGTGAGCCCAGGCCTGCGGCTCGTCGGTCAGCAGGGAGATGACGAAGCCCACCTTGGTTACCTCCAGAGAAAAGGTGCGGGGTTGCAAGGCGAAGAAAAGTTTGCAGGCGTTGCGGAACGCACGATACTTGCTGCGGTCGCCCGCAAACTTCTCGGGTGTAGGGACCCTGGGTTCCGGAGGAAGCATGACGACAGAAGGTGTAGCTGAGTATCCCGTGGATGTGGCGCCTTGCGGGCTGGCAGGTGTGGACAGGACTTGTACTCTCTCCTCCAATCTGGTATAGCCGGCTTGGAGGTCTTTCACGGCTTGCGTCAGCCCGTTCAGGTGTCTGCACAATTCCTCCATGGGATCCCTTCCCTGCTCAGACTCGGACATGGCTGTCTGATACTGTCAGGGTTGTACGTACCTGATCAGCGAGTCCGTTAGAGCAGAGGGAGGTCCCCCGTACGGATCCGACTCGCGGGCCCCTAGTAGTGCAGACAGGAGGCACGGGAGTGCGGAAGGGTAAGAGAGCCTGAGAGTGGTTACTGGAAGGCGGCTCCGGATCCTGGGTTCAGGAGAGTAGCTGAGCCAGGCTGACTGCAGGCGGGCAGGTAGGCAGGCAGGTGTATAGAGCAGCGCAGCTGGGCAGGTGCAGAGGGAGTAGTCAGACAAGCAGGGTTCGGCAACGTTCAGGCAGTATGGTACAGCGGGGTAGGCAGGTTCAGGGTCAAAGACAGGCTGAGGTCGGGTGCAGGCGGATAGCAGGAAAAGTCCAGTAACAAGCCGGGTGGTCAGAAGATCAGGTTTCAGGCAATCAACAGGAGCAAGATACACAGGGGACTGTAGATCAGACAGCACTGGTCTGAAGTGTTCCAGGAGTTTAAATAGGCAAACCGGCATGCGCCGGCGCGCGCAATGGCGCATCGGCGCATCAGCGTGCGCAATGGTACATGCGTGCGCGCGCACGCAATGCGCGCACATGCACCTGCGCGCACAGGCACACCAACGCGCACAGGCGCGCACGCCCGCAGTCTGGAAAGTGCACCAGCGCGGACAGGAACATGCCCAACATCAGCGCGCATCGGCGCGCGCGAACGCACACCAAAGCGACCACCAACACGCCCGGCAAGGTACGTTCTCTGACAGCCCTGCTCCTATTGGGTAGGCGCTAGTGTAAATTTTTGGGGAGTTATCCCAATGCTCTGTACAGGAGGAAGCCTTTCTAGTTGTTAATATTGCTTTCCTCCATTGTTCTCCTGAGAAAATCTGTGATAAGTAATTTTCCCATTTAAGCATGTGAGGACTTTTATATTCTGAAGGATATTCAGAGAGGAGTTCATAGAATAGTGAGATTCCTCTTTTCTTCTGATCTCTATGGTTAGTTAGGAATTCCCAGACAATTGTAGAAATTGATATTTTATTATTAGGGTTAAAGATTTTTAATCAGGAACATCTTTCAATTTTGCTTGATACTATTGTTTTGTAACTTGAGGAGAAATCCTTGTACATATTATATCCTTGTACATTCCATTCACTTGTTTTAATGCGGACTTTACAGTAATCTAATATTTTCATCGGGAGTTGTAATAAATTTTTTCCCCCCAACTTTTAGTTTTGGACAAGATGTGTGTCATGGATATGCATTAATGTCTGTCTGCCATCTTACCTTCCTCCTCATGTGTTTATCTAGAGACCAGACCTCCTTCACCTGGCTTCCTTTATAATCTCCTCCCAGCCTGACTCCACCCCAGGCCCTATCACTGAACACTATATTAACCTGTGCACTGCAAGCCTGCTTTGCTGATCAACGTGTTTGTTAGGCATTGTGTGTTTCGGTTCCTGCCTGCCGTGTGCTACGTCTGTCTCTCTGTTACGTTATTGGCTTGTCCCCGACTATCCCTGTCTGCTCGTGACCCTTGACCTTCGGCTCGTTCTTCGTTATCTTTGTCTGCTTGTGGCCCCTGACCTTCGGCTTGTTATTCGGTTCTCTCTATCGTGTGCTGCTGCTTCCCCTTATCCTACGGGGCGTAAGCTAGGAAACTCCAGGGGCCGCGACCTGGTCCCAGCCTGCAGCGTAACATCCTCACCACTAGAGGCCCTGGAGAAGACCAGCTGGGTCTTAGACTCCGCGCCCTGGGGAATCTTGGCTCTCGCTTCCGTTGGGATCCCGGTTGTGCTCCTCTGGTCCCGCTTTCCACAACCACCCAGTTTCCTATCCGCAGAAGCCAGCCATAGGGTTCACTACCTCGCGGTGCACTCCTGTCCCCCTACGGTGTGCATCTGTCACCTGGCCACAGGTGACCCTGACAGTTTGATCAGCCATGAACCCGGCTGACATCCCGCTTCCCGCGGATGATCCATTGCAGGGCATAGTTCGCAGACTTGAGACCCAGGAATCAAATCAGACCCAGGTGATGCGATTCCTCCAGGATCTGGCTTCTCGATTCGAGCAGCTTCAGGTCTCCTTGGGAACCCCGAATCCGCAACCCCAAGTACAACCAGCGGCTGTACCTATCGCACCAGTCGCAGCCTCACACTCACTAAGATTGCCAGCTCCGTTCCGTTTCTCTGGGGACTCCAAGGCCTGCAGGGGGTTTCTCAGCCAATGCACTATTCATTTTGAGCTTCAGCCTCAAAGCTTCCTATCTGACCGGGCTAAGGTAGCCTATATCATTTCCCTCCTCTCCGGTGAAGCTTTGGCCTGGGCTGCCCCCCTGTGGGAGAGGAACGATCCGGTGGTTTCCAGTCTGTCCGAATTCTTGAAGCTCTTTCGTAATATCTTCGAAGACCCGGCTCGGGCTTCTTCAGCGGCTAGTGCTGTCTTACGTCTTCGCCAAGAATCTAGTTCAGTGGGGCAATATGCTCTTCAGTTCCGTATCCACACAGCTGAATTGAGCTGGAATAATGAGGCCCTGGTCGCTACCTTTTTACATGGCCTCTCTGACCGAGTGAAAGACGAATTAGCGGGAAGAGCCATTCCCGTCGGTCTGGACGATGTAATTTCATTATGCAACCAGATCGACATTCGTTTTCAAGAGAGGTCCTTAGAAAAAAGACGCCAGCACTCTCTGGGTCCTAGCCAGTCTGAGCTCCCCTCCCTTCATTCCGTGGAGCATCCTCTACCTGCTGAAGAACCTATGCAGCTGGGCCGGACCAGACTAACCCCCGAAGAATGTGCTAGGCGCAGAACTCTGGGCTTGTGCCTCTATTGTGGGGGCAAGGGTCATTTTCGTGACTCCTGCTCGCTTCGTCCGGGAAACGCTTGGGTCTAATACATTTGGAAGGTGGAGTATTGGACCCAGAAACATCACCTTCTCGCCTGCTCTTGCCGGTGTTCCTTCATGTAGGCACTTCTCCTCAGTCAACCCTTGCATACCTGGATTCCGGGGCTGCCGGCAATTTCATGGATTGGAGAACTGCTTCTTCTATGAAGCATACCCTTTCACCTCTCACTACCCCATTGGTAGTCTCGGCAATTGATGGCACTGTTCTCCCAGGGGGCCCTATTCGCTTCCAGACGCTACCCATTAGGATGTCGGTAGGGATTCTCCACCAGGAGTGGATATCCTTTCTTATTCTACCCAAGGCCTCTACCCCAGTTGTATTGGGCCTCCCTTGGCTACAGCTCCACTCTCCACATGTGGACTGGGTCTCTGGGCAGATCCTGGCCTGGGGTTCCTCATGTTTCTCGTCGTGTCTTCCCAAGGTGACCCCCAAGGAGAGTCTTCCGGTTGCTGCCACTTCTGTTTCTTCTGATCTTCCCGCCGCATACAGCGATTACCGGGATGTGTTCTGTAAAAAATCAGCTGAGGTGCTTCCTCCCCACAGGTCTTTTGACTGTGCTATTGATCTTGTCCCCGGAGCAACTCTACCCAGGGGTCGTACCTACCCTCTGTCCATCCCAGAGACCCAGGCCATGTCGGAGTATGTAGCAGAGAATCTGGAGAGAGGTTTCATCCGGAAATCCTCATCGCCTGCAGGGGCAGGGTTCTTTTTTGTTGCCAAAAAGGATGGTACCTTAAGACCCTGCATCGATTATCGGGGTTTAAATGCGGTTACTATTAAAAATCGATACCCCTTATGTCAAGTAATTTTGGACCGACTCTCGTTACAAGTCAAGATATTTTATTGCATATGCAAGAGAAATGGTTAAATGTATATCTTCTGCTTCAGAGATCCATTTCTGCCTGTCATAGATTTACATTCAGCTTTTATAACCCTTAAACCTTCCCTTTTCCTGCTCGTAACGTCCTGACCATGTATAATTTCAACCTTTATTCTGACGTTAGCAGGAAATAGGGAAATATCCTTTTTCAGCCAACACCTTATGACAGGAAATTTCATACAATGAATACATAAATTATCTCATGGTTCGCAGCCCATATTTTGACAGATGTAAGAGTCAGCACATCTTTGCACAATAGAATATGGTCATATGACTTATTCCAGTAATTAGGGCTATTAGAGCTTATTCAGCATATTTAAGTATTAATAGAGTTATATAAAGCAAACATTTTAACTTTAGAAGATATAGTCATATTAATATGCATATTCATAGTTGACATTTAAAGTATAATTTCTAATTTCTCTAACAGCTGCCCCCTTTTATACTTATAATGTCAATAATTCAAATATCCAGGTTCTTTATTTTACCAGGTATTATCATTTAGACAAATAAGTCTTTTGAAAGGACTGTAAGTTCATCTTCATCAGGTTCCGGGTATAGTTCAGTGTTGTTCTGAAAAAACATAGTCTTTGTTAGTGATGTGTCAATCAGTCTTTGAAGAATTCCTCTAATACAAGGAATGCAGCAACATCCACACAGCGTAAGGACCGTGGCTGCCATGACAACAGAGATGAGCAAACCTTTTGCAAGATCACCCCATTTACCAAACCATTTTTCAAAGAGTCCTGTTAAGGGGTTCTCTACACCAGAGTTCTCAGTTAGTTCCTGGGATAACATTTGTAGGCCTTGCAAAGCCTTGGTGATACTTCCATCAGGTGCCGTATTATTTGGAATAAAAGTGCAGCAGAAGGTGCCGAACATTTCGCATACCCCGCCCCTTTCTGCCAGCAACATATCCAATGCTATACGGTTCTGCCACGCTGTCAAAGAGGTGGCGTCCAATTGTGCTGCTATACCTTTGATAGCATCTCTGGTGTAATTCACAAACCTCTGCTGGTTGTAGTAAATGTAGTTTATCCAGTCGACATTCTTATTGGGCTGTACAAATAGGAAGAGTGAGGTGAGTCCTGCTGTTACTTGATTCTGTGCTTTAAATTCATCCGGAACTCCTCGTGGAACACCTATTGAGTCTATATATACCTGGTTGTCAAAATGATTCTGGACACTTAAGTCTCTTAAAATAGTGTTTACCTGTTAGTCTCATCAATTTATTAGTCATAGGAACAATATAAAAGGGAAGCAACAGGCGGGTAAGGGCACAACTACCCTCCCATCTAGGTGGCAGTCTGAGCCTTAGTTTCTTGTCCCCACACAGCCACCAAACATCAGCTAGTTGCCGTTTCTGTTCCTGAAACCATTTTAGTTGATACTTAATGTCTGTAGTTGATGTTGTGGTCGCACAGTATTCAGGAGATAGAGTGCCAACCTTTGTACCATCCTTATCTTTGTTAGAGAAACTAGAAAAATTTCCTGGTAATACTTGTACTGAAGGGGGTGTACTTTGCATTTTAGTTTTAGGGTATCTCTTTTTCTCATTTGCACATTCAGACCCAGTAATATTTTCTGAAAACAGTCTTATTATGCAAGCTAAATCTGTTTCCTCTTCAGGGAGAGGAATGGTAGCTAGTTGTGGTCTTGGGTTTGCACAAGAAATACAATCACTTAACCCCTTAGATTGAGTTGTGTATCTGACCCATTCTATCCACTAATTTTTGTCTCCAAATCCTGTTTCTATACTTAATTGTTCCTTGTAAGTAAAATCTGTTTTAAACAAAGAGGTATTAAGTTGAAACTGAGTTGGCTCGGGGGCTGGGGTGTTCTGACCAGGGGTTACAACCTAAATAGTGATTCTCCCTAGTAGGTCAGATATTGTACCATATACCAATTAGTTGTATTGTTTAGTTTACAAAATTGGAGCCATTGTTACTGTAAATCAGCGCGGGGATCCCTTGTCGTGGAATCACCTCTTTGATTAGTACTTTGGCTACTGACTGTCCATCCGTGTGCGCCATAGGAAAAGTTTCCACCCACTTTATAAACCTGTACACAATAACCAGACAGTACTTATTCTCACATTTGTTCAATTCAATAAAATCCATGCATATTGTGTGAAAGGGATAAGGGGGTTGTGGGAAATGACCCCTTAAGGCTCTTAGGGCACCTTGTGCATGGTATCTGTTACAAATCGGATATGTGAGACAAAATTTTCAGAGTAGTTTTGTAAACCCATATGTTGTGTACACCCAGTACCATCCCTCCTTTTGAGGTATGGGCCTACCCATGACTCAATAACACAGCATACGTGAATAGTGATGTAGATAAGTTAGGTTTACCTTCTGTACATGTGTATATACCATTGACCAGTGTTGACCCTGTATATAACCACTTTGATTTTCACCTGCCGGTGATGTTTTCTGCATTTCTGATAACCATGTTTCATCAATAGCTCTCTGTACCTCATCATTTACTTGGGAAACTGTATATGTTTGTCATTGCTGTCCTTCAGAAGCTTCCTTTGCTGTCTTGTCTGCTAGTGCATTTCCTAGGGTAATTGGATCTGTTCCCTTTCTATGTGCCGCACATTTACAAATAGCCACTTGTGCTGGTTTTTGTACATATTCTAGAAGGGCAAGAATGAGATCTCTGTGTGATCGGTTTCCCATGGCAACGTAATCATACCCCTTTTTTCCATTGCTGGGCAAATATGTGTAGAGAAAGCGTATTGGCTGTCAGTATAAATATCTATTTATTTTTCCCTTCCCCTAGACTGCAGGCCCTTGACAGGGCTATAATGTCAGCTTGTTGTGCAGAATAGGAACTGGGAAAAGGTCTAGCTTCAATGACCTGGTCATGTGTTACTATAGCATAAGCCGTTTGATTTATCGTTTTTTCTACACGACCCATCAACAAAAATGTCAGCATCTAGAAAGGGAACATCAGTGATATCCTTCCTAGGGAGTACCCGTTCATCAATTTTGAGCTGCACAATCATGTGGATCCCCATCACCAGGTGTTGGCATTAGTGTAGCAGGATTCAATGTAGTACACTTCTTGATTGTAACGTGCGGTTGTCCCAGAAGTGTAGTCATACATGATAAATGCCTGACTGGAGATAAATAGGAGATTCTGTCTTATAGTAAGATCACCTAAATAACATGTGAGACCTTTAAGTACCAGGGGTGGAACAATACTATCAATGCAGATGACCGTATGGCCAATGAGGCTGCTACTACAGCTTGTACACAGTGGGGCAAATTAGTTAAGTAAAATGCAACTAGTTTGTGTTCGTTCTCATAAACCTGAGTGAGAGCAGAAGTCATGTACCCCTCTTTACAATCTACAGTCTGCTAAAGGGTTTCTACTGTAATTGGGTAGGCTAAGCACAGTAGAACCCACAATGAGGTGCTTCACCTTTGTAAATGCATCCTCTGCTTGCACATTCCACTGGATGGAACCTTTTGCAGACATTTGTGTACCATAGATGAGATCAGAAAGAGGCACCACCTCCGTAGCATAATTAGCTATCCATGCTCTACAAAAATTTGCCATGCCAAGAAATTACATCATTTCTTTATTTTTACGTGGTTTGGGGGCTTGAAGGATGGCTTCTTTTCGGATCTCATCTGGATGTCTGCCTTTTTGAGATATAATGTAACCCTGGTATTTCACCTTGGTTTTCAAAAGTTGTATTTTATTTTGCTAACCTTGTGACCTTGTTCTGCGAGGAAATGCATCAGAGCCAAGGTGTCAATTTTACATTGTCGCTCCAGAGGAGCCACTACCAGAATGTCATCCACATACAAGAGAATTTGACTCCCACTGGGAGGTACAACTCGAGACAAAGCATTGAACATTTCTTGTGAGTTTTCCCTTGTACATAAGTGCAAACCAGAACTGACTGTCTGTCTTAATTAGCCCTACGTCTGTCTTTCCTTTTGATCACAAGAAATCGGGGACGTCTTTTAAGGCATCCCCTTCCCCTCGGGTCAAAAAGTGTCAGTCACTGTCTTTTGTCAAAACTTCAATCACGCAAGTTCTGGTTGTACATTCAACAAACCACGCTAATCTGTACCTCTGATTCCCTCTGGATTTCAGTTCCTCATCTGTTAATTTGACCCAGTCTGTGATAAGTTCTCCCAGCTCATGCCATGATACCTCGGAGTTCCGCGTGACCGAAACATGAGGTACAGTATCCTGCCTGTATATTTGCAGAATAGGCTGTGGTAGGAGACAAGTAGCCATGTTATTTCCTTTCTTATCACAGTACAGGTATCTTAAGAGCACTTCAGTGTTAGTGCAACTCATTAACTGTTTCTCATAAGACCTATCAGGCCCAGTGGTCCTTTTGTAGTAGATAGTGCAATAGAGGTTTGTCTGGACCTTGTACCTTTCCTCACAGGCTCTTCAATTATTTCTGTCAGGGTTTTGGGCATCTTTAATCCCTCAGTTTGTAAATCCAAGCTGTACCAGTATCAGGGCTCATTATCCACAGCTGTGATTTGTTTTTCACACAGCCGATGGGCTTTGAGGCCCCCCTCCACTGGTACGACAGAAATATCAAGAGCATGCAACATGTCTCTACCCAACGAATTAACAGGACATTTAGTTGACATTACAATTTTACACTGAGCCTTTTTACCTGTCTGTGGATTTTCCACAGTAAGGCCTTCAGACACGGCCTCCTGGTGCATCAACCCATTTGCAGATTTTACATATACTAAACCTTTTCCCTTTACCCCTGGTGGCATATCCAGCGGGTGTATCAGGGTCCTACAAGTCCCAGTGTCACAGAGACTACTCTTTGCAACCCAGGTTATTTCTGGCTTGGCTTCAGCATGCAAACAAGTTTCAACATTACACACATCCAAAATATCAGATTCTTTCCCATCCTTCTGCTTCTCTCTCTGCAGACACACTTTTACCATACAGGAAACACTCCCCCCTCATCCTTTTCTTTACTTTCTTTTTTGGTTGGAAGTGTCCCTCAGCATGCCTCACATACTTGATTAGCTCCTAGAGTCTGCAGATCCTATGGTTAATCATGTGTTCGTTAACAAAACTTGATATAAGGACTAGCAGCCCCTTCAGGATTGCATTCTTTAGCTGTTGTTCATATGGGCTATCGTTCACTTGATCTACTGGGATTTCTATCCCAGAGTGGTTTTTAAAATTCTTCTTTATCCTAACAATGAAATTATCCACTGTTTCCTCTTCTCCCCATATACACTGATTTATAATGGACCAGTCGGCTTGACGTATCCATCTATCCTCTCTCTATCTTTGCTATAAGAGCATTTCTTCTGTTTTTGAGTGCTGCATCATCCTGAGGCAACACCCCTCCCTGGTTGTTTAATCCACTCCAATCTCCCACTACATGATGCCAGTCAGGTCCCAGTACCTGTCTGGTGACCTGCTCTATTTCCCTCACATTGAGATGATAGCTAGCAACCATTCCCATGATACCATCCCTGAATTGAGCTATGTGGACCTTGGGATTGCTGTAAGGAGGGTCAGCGGGGTAACTTGTTGCATACCTCTGTCCCATCTGGTGGTGGGGACTGCAGGTCTGCAATAGGGAATTGGGAGCGGGTGGTGAAGTCAGAGGGGGAGCAGCGTCTGTCGGTGGGATTGGAGAGTCCTCTAAAGGGTGTGTAGGGGCTGTCGGGTGCATTAGGTTTGTCGCATTTTGTTCAGTCAATACTTGCTGCACTAAACTTCGGAGGACGGTCATATTATTGTCCTCCTCTTTGTCTAAAAACATAGTCTTTTTATGATTTTTTTATGATTTTAACCTACAGTTAGCCTCCTCAAGCCATTTCTTTGCCTGGGGAAGACCTAATTTATTCTGTTTCCTTATTTTTCTTTTCTTTTTTTTTTTTTTTATATATATATATATATACTCATACATACATGCCGGCATAATTTTTATTTATTTTTTAAGCTTTCTACACAACACAGTATTACACAACAATCCTTATTTAAAAATGCATCAAAATCATACTTTGTTTTTCATGTCTTAAGGAGTTTCACATTCTCTTTGTCTAGACTACACATATACTTTGCATCATCATTCAAACCATCAGACTTTCCATGGATCATACTCATTTTAACGTGCACACGGAGTTTTTTTTGTAAGGTCTTCTCACACTGACACAATACCTGCACACAGTATCTTATCACTTCTGCAGCTACTCACAAACTTTCTAGTCGTGACATATCACTTCTAGATTATTGATCTTGTGTGCTGCTATAATACTGGTGTCTTGTCTTCTTACTTAATGTTTTTTTCATTTATAGGGAGAATGAACAGAATTACAAGGCGAACGTAAATTCACCTGACTGGTCAACCCCCCCTGATCAAAACATTAATATTTCAGTAAACTGTAGGGAGCATGAACAGAATTACAAAAGAGACTTAATTTCTCTCGACTGTTGTTCCCACACGTTATCAAAACATTAATATTTGTTGATTCAACGGTATTTATAAATGCCTGTACAGGTTTTTTACACAACATACGAGGCTGGCTGAGCGCAAGGGCTCGTCAAATTACCTCTATTTGTTACCTGGAAATCTATCAGGCCATACCTTTGTATCAACAGGGGTTCATGTTTTTGATGTAGGAATATTTATGTGTCCCCCACGGGAATTCCTGCAGTTTACAAGGCTGTCAGGACCTAGGTCCTTTGTCGACAAATTTCCTTTATCTGCACCCGGGTATTGGAATGGGACCATACTCCTATATCAAAGGGATTTAAACTACGGACGTATCTACTTATATTCCCTCAACTTGGATAAAGCAAAACATATACACAACAGATAAACATTCAATTAATCTCTATATTAGATGTATGTAACAAAATCCCTTAATTCATTAAATCCCTAATCACATTTAGGCCTAAAAGTATAATATAATAAATGAAAATATCTTACCTTGCCCCGAGAGCGGTCTCTTGTGCTGATCCGGTAAGTCGCTGCCCGGGAGGCACTAGTTCAGTGAGCCGGCCTCTGTTAACGTCAAATTTAAGACGGAGGACTTACAGTTTTTTGCCGTACGGACATCGGTTCACTGGGTTGTTGGCTAGTGCTTTCCAGGAATTTGGACTTCCGTTTTCGAAGGACCAAAATGTCAAGTAATTTTGGACCGACTCTCGTTACAAGTCAAGATATTTTATTGCATATGCAAGAGAAATGGTTAAATGTATATCTTCTGCTTCAGAGATCCATTTCTGCCTGTCATAGATTTACATTCAGCTTTTATAACCCTTAAACCTTCCCTTTTCCTGCTCGTAACGTCCTGACCATGTATAATTTCAACCTTTATTCTGACGTTAGCAGGAAATAGGGAAATATCCTTTTTCAGCCAACACCTTATGACAGGAAATTTCATACAATGAATACATAAATTATCTCATGGTTCGCAGCCCATATTTTGACAGATGTAAGAGTCAGCACATCTTTGCACAATAGAATATGGTCATATGACTTATTCCAGTAATTAGGGCTATTAGAGCTTATTCAGCATATTTAAGTATTAATAGAGTTATATAAAGCAAACATTTTAACTTTAGAAGATATAGTCATATTAATATGCATATTCATAGTTGACATTTAAAGTATAATTTCTAATTTCTCTAACACCTTACCCTTAATATCTGAGCAATTCGATAGGTTGAAGGGTGCCTCCATTTTCACCAAGTTGGATCTCAGAGGCGCGTACAATCTCATTCGAATACGGGAGGGTGACGAATGGAAGACTGCATTCAACACTAGAGACGGGCATTACGAATATCTGGTGATGCCTTTTGGTCTGTGTAATGCTCCAGCCGTGTTTCAAAACTTTGTCAATGAAATCTTCAGAGATCTGCTGTACCAGTTTGTTGTCATCTATCTGGATGACATTCTGATCTTTTCTGAAAATCTGCTAGTCCACAGAAACCATGTCCGCACTGTAATTCAACTTCTTAGAGAGAACAATCTCTATGCCAAGCTGGAGAAATGTTCCTTTGAATGTTCTGAGGTCCTGTTTTTGGGGTGCTTCGTCTCATGTTCGGGGCTTCGTATGGACCCTGGGAAGGTCTTGGCTATCACCAACTGGCCTCTTCCTGCTAGCCTCAAGGCCACACAGCGCTTTCTTGGCTTCACTAATTATTATAGGCAGTTCATAAGGAATTACTCTTCCATTGCCGCGCCTATTATCGCTTTGACCAAGAAGGGTGTGAATGCCAGAGACTGGCCTCCCGAAGCTGTCTCTGCATTTCACAACCTGAAACAGGCCTTTGTTTCTGGCCCCCTCTTGAGGAGACCAAATCCTGGAAATGCATTTTTTTATTGAAGTGGACGCTTCCTCAATGGGGGTGGGAGCTGTGCTTCTTCAAATCTTTGAGAAGAGACGCCAACCATGTGCGTTCTTCTCCAAAAAATTTTCTCAGGCAGAGAGGAATTATGCCATCGGTGATCGGGAACTTCTCGCAATTAAATTGGCGTTAGAGGAGTGGCGTCATCTCTTGGAGGGTTCCCCTCACTCCATAACGATCTTTACCGATCACAAGAATTTACAGTATCTACAGAATGCTAAACGTCTGAATCCTAGACAGGCCAGGTGGAGTCTCTTCTTTGCCCGTTTTAATTTCACGATTACCTACAAACCTGGTTCCTGCAATGGTCGGGCTGATGCGCTCTCTAGGTCATTTGACACTTTGGACGAGGAGTCCGCCCCTGAACCTGAGCCGATCATTCCCACCTCATGCATTGTTGCCCACTCTACCACCCTGAAGTCTAAAATTCCGCCTGGTAAGACCTTTGTTCCCACTGAGCTAAGAGCTAAGATCCTTCGTTGGGGACATGATTCCAAGGTGGCAGGGCATTCTGGATTCCTCCGATGCTTCCTACTCATCAGTCGTCACTACTGGTGGCCTAATCTCCGCTCAGACATCAAAGACTACGTTAAAGCTTGTCATGTCTGTGCTCAGTCCAAATCCTCCACACAAGCTCCTGCTGGTCTCCTCATGCCCTTGCCCATTCCTAAGGAACCCTGGGTCCATATTGCCATGGATTTTATCACCGATCTCCCACTGTCTGAGAATAATACAGTCATTTGGGTGGTAATCGATCGATTCTCCAAGATGGCTCATTTTGTTCCTCTTCCTGGTCTTCCTTCTGCCCCTGCCTTGGTTCCCATTTTCATTCGGGAAATTCTCCGCCTACATGGGGTCCCTTCTCATATTGTTTCCGACAGGGGAGTCCAATTCACGTCTCGTTTTTGGAGAGCCTTTTGCAAATCCCTCAATATTATCTTGGATTTTTCTTCTTCTTACCATCCCCAATCCAATGAACAGACTGAGAGGGTTAATCAGGAGTTAGAGGTCTTTCTTCGCACCTTTGTGTCTTCTCACCATGACGATTGGTCCTCTCTACTCCCGTGGGCAGAATTCTCCCATAACAATCATGTGAATACCAGTTCGCAGAAGACACCCTTTTTCACAGTTTATGGAAAACACCCTCAACTTCCTCTTCCCATGATCTGTTCTCCAGACATTCCAGCTTTGGCTTCGGTTCAGGAGTCTCTCAATTCCGTTTGGGGTCACGTTCATGATTCCCTCCGGGCAGCTGCTGAAAAATTCAAAGGCTTTGCCGACCGCCGCAGGCGTAAACCGCCTTCTCTTCAGCCAGGGGACAAAGTCTGGCTCTCTACCAGGAACATCAAGCTCCGAGTTCCTTCTCTGAAGTTTGCTCCACGATTCATCGGTCCATACACGGTAACTGCTAAACTGAATCCGGTTTGTTTCAAACTCCAGATTCCTAAGAGCCTTAAAATCACTAACTCCTTTCATGTTGCTCTTCTAAAGCCTTTAGTCCTCAATAAATTCTATCGTCCTCTCCCTACCGTGGCGCCTGTCTCTGAGGATAATCAGGAGTACGAGATCAGTCAAATTCTGGACTCCCGACTCTGTAAAGGCGTTCTTCAGTACCTCGTTCATTGGAAAGGGTTTGGTCCTGAGGAGAGGTCTTGGATCACTGCATCTGAGGTCTTTGCACCTCGTCTGTTAAAGGAGTTTCATCTGAAGTTTCCCTCTAAACCTGGGCCCAGGCGGGGAAGGGGGAGGCCTCGTAAGAGGGAGGGTACTGTCATGGATATGCATTAATGTCTGTCTGCCATCTTACCTTCCTCCTCATGTGTTCATCTAGAGACCAGACCTCCTTCACCTGGCTTCCTTTATAATCTCCTCCCAGCCTGACTCCACCCCAGGCCCTATCACTGAACACTATATTAACCTGTGCACTGCAAGCCTGCTTTGCTGATCAATGTGTTTGTTAGGCATTGTGTGTTTGGGTTCCTGCCTGCCGTGTGCTACGTCTGTCTCTCTGTTAAGTTATTGGCTTGTCCCCGACTATCCCTGTCTGCTCGTGACCCTTGACCTTCGGCTCGTTCTTCGTTATCCTTGTCTGCTTGTGGCCCCTGACCTTCGGCTTGTTATTCGGTTCTCTCTATCGTGTGCTGCTGCTTCCCCTTATCCTACGGGGCGTGAGCTAGGAAACTCCAGGGGCCGCGACCTGGTCCCAGCCTGCAGCGTAACATCCTCACCACTAGAGGCCCTGGAGAAGACCAGCTGGGTCTTAGACTCCGCGCCCTGGGGAATCTTGGCTCTCGCTTCCATTGGGATCCCGGTTGTGCTCCTCTGGTCCCGCTTTCCACAACCACCCAGTTTCCTATCCGCAGAAGCCAGCCATAGGGTTCACTACCTCGCGGTGCACTCCTGTCCCCCTACGGTGTGCATCTGTCACCTGGCCACAGGTGACCCTGACAATGTGTTTCCATGCCATTAATGTGGCTTTAATACTAAATAGGTTGGGAATATTGATTTTCTTAAGTAAATAGTAAGCCAAAGATAACGCGTACATATCGTGTCCCAAAGTTACTTCTCTTTCGATATTAGCCCATAGTTTATCTTCCGAAGAGAAGAACCAATATTTCATTTGGTCCATTAAACCACTTAAGCCCCGGACCATTTTGTTGCTAAAGGACTAGGCCCCTTTTTGCGATTCGGCACTTTGTCGCTTTAATTGACAATTGCGCGGTCGTGCGACGTGGCTCCCAAACAAAATTGACATCCTTTTTTCCCCACAAATAGAGCTTTCTTTTGGTGGTATTAGATCACCTCTGCGTTTTTTTTTTTGCGCTATAAACAAAAATAGACTTTTTGCTATAATATCCCCAAAAAAATATATAAAAAAACATGTTTTTTTCCTCAGTTTAGGCCGATACGTATTCTTCTACATATTTTTAGTAAAAAAAATAGCAATAAGCGTTTATTGATTGGTTTGCGCAAAAGTTATAGCGTCTACAAAATAGGGGGTAGTTTTATGGCATTTTGATTAATATTTTTTTTTTACCAGTAATGGCGGCGATCAGCGATTTTTATCGTAACTGTGACATTATGGCGGACAGATTGGACACTTTTGACAAATTTTTGGGACCATTGTCATTTTTACAGCTATCAGTGCTATAAATATGATTACTGTGAAAATGACACTGGCAGTGAAAGGGTTAACCTCTAGGTGGCGCTGTAGGGGTCAAGTGTGACCTAATGAGTGATTCTTACTGTAGTGGGGCGTGGCTTGGCGTGTGACATCACTGATCGTTGTTCCCTATTACAGGGAACAGACGATCACTGACATGCCTTTAGGAAGAACGGGGTGAAGGTTTGTTTACACTTACTTCTCCCTGTTCTTCAGCTCTGTGACCCGATCGCGGGAACACCGGCGGCGATCGGGTCCGCGGGTCCCGCGGCCACGGTCATGGAGCTTCGGACCGGGTCGCAAGCGCGCCGCCGCTGGCGCGCGCAAAACCCACGGACGGGTTCTTAAAAGGGAACGTACCTGTACGCCCTTGTGCCTGTCCGTGCCATTCTGTCGATGTATATCGTCGTGCGGCGGTCTTTAAGTGATTAAGGCCGCATAGTAGTAATTTTTTATTTCTGGTAAACCCATTCCGCCTACCAACTTGGAGCAGGTCAGTATAGGAAACGCCACTCTAGATTTTTTTTCATTCCATATACATTTTTTGAGTTTTGCGTTAATTTGCGTAAAGAATTTGTTAGGGATTAGAATAGGGAGGGTGTGGAAATAATACAGAATTTTGTGTAGTGTTATAATTTTAAACGCTGCAATTTTTCCTACCCATGAGAGTTGTGTTTTTTGAAAGTTTTGTAGGTCTTTGTGGATTATTTCCAAGAGCACGGGGAAATTGGTGCTATATAATTTGGAGTAAGCGTAGGCAAGTTTGATTCCTAAATAGGATAAGGATTTTTCCTCCCAATTAAAATCATATTTTCTATGCAAATTATTGGTAGTATCAGTAGGAAGGTTCATTGTTAGTACATGGCACTTGTTTCGGTTGACCTTGTAGTAGGACTCATTTCCATACAGTTCTAATACTTTCTGTATAGCAGGTAATGAAGTATCAGGATTAGTTATTGATATTATAACATCATCCGCAAATAATCCTATTTTGTGCTCATATTGTCCTATTTTGATGCCTGTTATATTTGGATTTGTTTGTATGGATTCCGCTAGAGGTTCAATGGCTAATGAAAAAATAAGGGGGGATAAGGGGCACCCTTGCCTAGTTCCATTGGTTAAATTAAATCCTTTGGATATTATACCTGAGGTGTAAACTTTTGCTGAGGGTTATGTATAGAGTGCCATTATGGCTGAGTGTATAAATCCTTTAATTTCGAATTTCGTTAGTGATTTAGAGATAAATTCTCAATGCATTCTGTCGAATGCCTTTTCGGCATCAATAGTTAGAAAAAGAGAAGACATTCGACTAAATCTGTTGGCCAAAATTTTTGCGTAAATTTTCAGGTCTGTATTTAACAGTGATATGGGTCTGTAGTTTTGGGGGGATGTGGGATCTTTTCCTGGTTTTGGGATAGTAATGATGACTGCTTCTAGCAATTCCTTGGGGAATTGTCTAGTATTTGCAATTTGATTAAACATTGTAGTTGTTAGGTCCTGGGTGTGGGCCCCTTGGTATCAGTATCAGCGGCACAGAGACTATCCCACCTGTTTATACTACACAGAGTATACCCCACTCCTGTTCAGTTACATAAATGGGGTAGGCGTGATTCCCCCATTTGTTCCAAATGCCAGGCCCATCCGGGTGATCTAATTCATATGCTCTGGCGTTGCCCCAAGCTAGTGAGGTACTGGAATAGCGTTGTTACAAGAATAAATAGTGTATACCAAGTTCAGCTTGCGGTTGAACCGCTAATGTGTTTGCTAGGTGGCCTAGACGAGGACTTGCACCTCCCTGCGGTATACATTGCCCTCACAAGGCTCCTATACTTAGCCAGGAAGCTGGTTGCCCGTTTGTGGCTATCAGCACGCACCCCAAGGGAGGCGCAGATGGTCAATGCTACTCATATTCGGGAAAAAAATTAGGGAAAAAAAAAACACATAACAACATAGGAAATCGCCAAACAAATTTACCAACATATGGCAGCATTGGCTGAACTCCCCAGAGGTGGCGCCACCTCAATTGGCTCTGGATAGGCTGCTGATGGGATAAACGGGCCTGTGGTGCTGTTTATGAAACCTTAGTTTGGACGGAACAGTAAGTGATGTACTGGGAGAGTTTTGCATGATTGGTAGATTTACTTTCAATACTTTTTATTAGTTTTGAAAAAGGTAAACCTGTTACAGTATACAAAACACTGTTGAGAAACGCATAAGTATACAGACAAGAAGTACATATGACAGCAGGATAATTGAAGCCTGGGTGTGTAAATCACAACAGGTCATTAGGTACTAAACAGATCATTCTCAAGAATCAGAACATCCTGGTGCACCAACAGAAAACGAAAGCTTAAAACAATGGAACCAAAGGGAGGGAAAAACAAAAAAATCCCCCAAGAGGGATAATAAAACTAATCCAGGTTTCAGGCAACAGTCTCTTGGACGACGATCTAGGGTATACGAAACTTCATAACGAGCGGGCCAGAGGGATGACAGGGAGTATCACTCACCTACTCCCTATTATATGTGGAGGAGAGGGCGAACAGGGGCACCCCCCACCGCCCCGTAAGGGATCTGGCTGCGGCAGGGGATACCCCCCCACCCCCCACCTCCCAGACGTCAGCCCTGTATTTTAATATGAAGGGTACCATTTGAGGACCCCAGACTTAGCGGTCTAAAGACTTACAAAACCATAAAGCAAAAATAACATGTAACCTTCAGTGTAGATTTAACGGTGAAAGAATCATAGACCTCTGAGGGCCTGGAAAGTATGGGGATCCCTGGCTCCATCAGCACCTAACAGCGGTGTCAATGAAATCGCTCCTACTGTGCAGGAGCTTGCTCCCAATATGTAAACTGAAAAACCAATATACGGATGAAACAAAACGAAGAGAGATCCAGGATCAGTCGATTTTTGCATAAGGTTGCTGCGTGCAGGGGGAAATGGAGGTGAGAAGTAAGATAGAAGAGAGGAGGAGAGAAGGGAGGAGAAGGGAGAGGTACAGGGAAGATGAATGGGGAGAAGAGTGAGGTCATCCTGCGGGGGTCCTGTAAAGTGAGCTTATAGTCCCGGGATAAGGGATATGTTATGGAATATGGCCCAGGGTTCCCAGATATTCTCAAATGTGCGAGATTTATCCTGAATGATACCAACAAGTTTCTCTTGTGCCATTATCCAAGAGATTTTGCGTCTTACCGCAGCAAATGGGACCGAGGCTTTTTTCCAATGAGCCGCTATGGTGATTTTAGTGCCCAGTAAGATAAAGAAAATTAGGGCCTGGGAAAATTTATCCACCTTGTCCACTTTAAGATTAAGTAGAGCTACCTCTGGAGATTGGGGTACCTGAACAGATAGTAACTTGCGAATAAGAGCACAGACCTTGTTCCAGAGGCCCCTTATGCGTGGGCAAGACCACCATATGTGGAGTAGTGAGCCTACGTGACCACAGCCACGAAAACACAGCGGAGACGCGTCAGGATAAATCTTGGCCAAGACAGCTGGAACCCTGTACCAGCGGATAATTATTTTAAGGCTCGCTTCAATCAGGGAAACATTAAGAATGCCTTTAAAGGAGCGTTGAAAGCAGGAGAACCATTTATCCCGGTCCCATGATATGCCTAGATCTTTTTCCCAGGAGAGGGCATAGGGAGGTTTAGATAGTGTTGAGGCCAGGGAGGAATATATGACAGATATCCCGCCCCTCTGGTCCGTGACGTCAGCACACCAAGACTCATACAGTGAGACTACCGGGGGGTCGGGTTTATTGGGCCAAATGGAATGGAGGAAATGTAATAGTTGAGAATATCTGAACTTTTCCGATTGGGGCATCTCCAATTTGCTAGTGCAATAAGCAATTGAGATGGGGCCTGATGAGTTAAAAAAAATTCCAATTCTGAATAGTCCTAAACGCTAGTCCTAAACGCTAGGATATTCATACCTGGAGGGAAATTGGAGGGAAATTTGATTGGTAGATTTAAACCCTGGGTGGTATATCGATGCTTGGAATATTTCTTTATTGTTTATTTTAAGTTAATTTCATTTTGTTTTCTTTCTCCTTTTTATTCGTTGAACGCTGGGTTGTTCATTCGTGTGTAACCAAGAACTCAGGGTTTAGTGCAATGTGTCTAAGATGTATGATGGCAGTGTTGGCATGACTGTCAACGCCACTCTTCTGTTGATGTGAGGACTGAGACTCCTGTTATTATTATTTATTTTATTTTTTTTCATATATGTCATACGGATGCAAATGCACAATGTAATACCTTGTGTTCTCATTAATAAAAACCTTTTTGTTGACTAAAAAAAACCAAAAACATTGTAGTTAAATGTGGAACTAAGATATCCGCACAGGCATTATAATATTCTGCTAAATAGCCCATCATTACCTGGCGCTTTGTTTTTGGGTAGGGATTTGATGACCGTAAGAATTTCACCTCGTGATATAGGTTCATTAACTTGTTCAAGAGTGGTGGTATCCATTTTAGGTAGATTTACCGAATTTAAAAAATCATTTATACTATCAGGTGAAGGTTGCCAGGTATTTTTGTCTTCCTTGAGATTATATAGCGATTTGTAATAATCTGAGAACGAGTCTGCGATCTCTTGGGTATTATAATGTGTTTTATGAGTTGCATGATTAATTATTTTCGCAATTTTATTTTTATTTTGTCTTTGGCGTAATTGATTTGCTAATAATTTGCTAGCCTTATTATTCTGGGAGTAGTAGTTTAATTTAATTCTTTTTAGATATTTATCATGGTCTGCTATTAGAACGCATCTTAGTTCCATTCTAAAGCCCCGTACACACGATCGGATAACCTATGGATTTTCGTCCGATGGATTTGACCATCGGAAATCCGATGAAACTGTTTTTCATCAGTCTTGGCCACACACCATCAGTCAAAAAACTGACCGTTCCAAACGCGGTGACGTAAAACACTCAGATGAGCCGAGAAAAATGAAGTTTAATGCTTCTGAGCATGCGTCGACTTGATTCTGAGCATGCGTGGGTTTTTGATCCGATGGACTTGCCAATAGACGATCGGAAATTACCATCGGTTTTTGATCCATCGGAAAATTTTAAAACAAGTTCTATTTTTTAAAACCGATGGAAAAAAGACCGATGGGTACCATACACGATCGGTTGGTCTGATGAAAACCATCCATCGGACGGTTTTCATCAGTCAAACCGATCGTGTGTACGGGGCTTAAGTCTGTTTAGTTGTTGGGACAATTCGAAGTCTTTGGGATAATTTTATGTATTTCTTCTGAGCTAGAAATATCCTTAAGTAGTTTATTTATAGTCATTTGTTTCTTTTTCTCTAGCAGCTACTTGAATTAATATTCCCCTTATAAATGCTAATGCTTTATGGGTACACCATACATTTATAATAGAAAGAAGTATAATCTCGCTCGGAGGTGTGAAGACATCTCCATGGGTCAGACATTTCATCATGAAACAACTTATTTAGAACAGGTCTAGTAGAGTTTTCCTTTTTAGAGGTGTCCATGATGGGATCCATAGGAGCGTTGAAGTCCCCACATAGAATAAATTGGCCTTTTTGTATTTTTCTTGCTGTTATAATAGTTTTCCATATAAACCTTTGTGGATGTTTGTTGGGCGCATAGATGTTTACGATTGTATAAGTTGTATTGTCCATATTTGCTACTAAGATGATATATCTTCCCTGAGTGTCTGTTTTAAGATCTAGTAATTGAAAGGCGATAGTATCTTTATTTGCTATGACCACTCCATTTTTCTTTTTTTTGTTGTTAGAAACAAAAATATGTGGAAACTTGAGGTGTGAAAATTTAGATGCTCTGTCCACTGAAAAATGTGATTCTTGTGTGCACACTACATCACTGTTGTTTTTTATCGCATCCTTCCATAGAGCTCTTCTCTTATATGAGCTATTAGGGCCTTTGGTGTTAAGTGACATAAGTTTAATACCCATAACGTTGGTGGCAATTGTTGCTAGGTAAGGTTAAGTTATTATTAATTGAAAAGAATATTACCTCATTGATGCTGTTCTTGATATTACCTTCTATAACCAGGAGATGTTGTAGTTGAACCTTGTAACTCACAAAAAAAGAAAATAACAGACAAATAAACATTATAAACAACATAATATAAGAAAGTAGGAGTTGGTATGCAACTCCTGTGTACATCATAAAACGTACTAGGTAGCCAAGGATAGGGGAGAAACAGAGCTACCCAGACTTGGGGCTCCCTGTAACTAGCGTCCCTGGGTTATAGGTGTGGGAAGTTTCTATTCCCTAACCTAGGTCATTCAGCTTAAACGTTTTATTAAGTCATTCAAAGGGATCCTTGGAGAGTGAGGATGATGATCTTTCGTATTTAGTTTGCCATTGCCGAGTTGCTTTTCCAGGTAGGGATTTTTCTGACTTGCTATCTTCCCCGTTTGGAAGTAATCCCCACAGACATAGGGTCTTCAGGCCCTCCTCCATGTTATGGATAGAGTACGAATTGCCTTTTTTTTCAATTAGTATCTTCGTGGGTAATCCCCATCTATACTGTATCTTGTGGTTCCGGAGTACTTTAGTTATTGAATTCAGATTTTTATTGAAATCATTGCTTGTGAAAGGTCAGCGTATAGTACAATTCCTGCGTAGGGGTCGGGGAGAGGAGAATTATGCCGTGCATATTGCATGAACTGATCTTTCACTTGAAAAAAGTGTATTTTGGCAATTACATCTCTGGGTAATTTTTCCGGCAAATATGAGGCCTTAGGCAATCTGTGTGCTCGATCAATTGCTAATTCCTGTTGTGGGACAGTAGGTAGTAGTGTGGTTATCATTCCTTTTAAAGCCCCATACACACGGTCGGACTTCCATCTGACTTTTCCCTGGATTTTTGTCCGAACGGAGTTGGCCGGGCACACCCATAGCATACACACCACAGGACTTTTCTGCAAACTTTCCCTAAACTTTTTGCAACATCACGTGGTTTTTCTGCTCTTTTCTGCTCTTTACCGCCACCCTTTGGTCAACTTCTGCTATTGTTGGTTGATTTTAACATTAGTTGTTTTGTCCATCGGACAAAAGTCCTATGGTTTTCTGTACACACGGTTGGACTTTGCTCCATCGGACTTTTGTTGGCCAAAAGATGGTTCGTTTGCAAACCCAACTTTTGTCCGATGAAAACCAAAAAAAAACAAAAAAAGTTTTGTCCGATGGAGCGTACACACGCTCGGATTGTTGGTCCAACTTGCTCAAAATGAAGTTTGTTGGCCAAAAGTCTGACCGTGTGTACAGGGCTTAAGAAAAGTATGTATACTACTTCTATGATGCAATGATATCACTGGCAGTGGAAATACTGTATATGCTTTAATCTCCACTTTAGAACCAACAAGAAGTCAAGCTAGTAAAATAACTTGTTCAAATCTGCAATCGGTACTCCTAGACTCTGTATAAAAAGTATCTTTAGTACTTAAGAAAGCCATTCAAAGCTTATGAAGGGCCCCTGCCTGTAGGTGTTGATGTTTGACAGCAGTTTGAGATGCTTCTGGGATAATTTATTGAGAAGTGCAGTGGATCTCCTTCTGACCTGCATTGACATGCTTTAAGTGGATTTTGCCTTCACATAGACTTGTATAGGAATGCAAAACCTGCTTGAGGCTGGGTTCACACCTATGCAAATTGGATGCGGATTTCTCTGCATTCAATTCGCATAGCGGGAGAATGTAACCAGCTCTCTATGGAGCCGGTTAACATGTCTCCAGGGCGGCTGCGGAGCACACTGCACAGTGTGTCTTTGGCTCCGTTTCAGGGCTGAATTCAGTCAAAGATTCGACCCGGATTCGCCCCCAAACCGGAGAATGGGGACGCACAGCGTTGCTGTGCGATCCGCAGCCTGTTCCAGTGTGAACCGAGCCTAAAGTGAACAAAAGCCTTTCAACACAGGCCCTGATTATTAACCACTTAGCAACCACCTGCCGACAAATAACGTCGACAAGGTGGTTGCTTAACTCTGGGAGGACGTTATATAACGTCCTCCCAGAATCGCGCTCCCGCGCACCCCCTGGGGCGCGCACACGGGAATCTCCGTGACCGCCGGGTCCAGAGGACCCGGCGCATCACGAATCGCGGTAAATCGCCGCTGATAGCGGCCGTTTACCACGTGATCGCTCTGTCAAATGACGGAGCAATCACTTGTAAACAGACCGGCGTCATGTGATGACGCCGGTCCCTCTCTCCCCTCTCTGTACCGATCGATACAGTGTGAGAGGAGAGGGGAGGGAGCGGATCACGTCAGCTCCCTCCCCCATGTCAGATCATGTCAGCTGTGGGCTGGATCTGTGACAATTGCAGTCACAGATCCAGCAATCCATCCATCCCTGCTCAGCCATCTCTGCGCAATACTCTGCAAAATACTCTGCAATACCCTGGTGCAATACTCTGCAAAACCCTGGTGCAATACTCTGGTGCAATGCTCTGCAAAATACTCTGCAATACCCTGCGCAATACTCTGCAATACCCTGTGCAATACTCTGCAATACCTTGCGCAATACTCTGCAAAATACTCTGCAATACCCTGGTGCAATACTCTGCAATACCCTGGTGCAATACTCTGCAATACCCTGCGCAATACTCTGCAATACCCTGCGCAATACTCTGCAATACCCTGCGCAATACTCTGCAATACCCTGCGCAATACTCTGCAATACCCTGCGCAATACCCTGCACAATACTCTGCAATACCCTGCGCAATACCCTGCAATACCCTTCGCAATACCCTGCAATACCCTGCGCAATACTCTGCAATACCCTGCGCAATACTCTGCAATACCCTGCGCAATACTCTGCAATACCCTGCGCAATACTCTGCAATACCCTGCGCAATACTCTGCAATACCCTGCGCAATACTCTGCAATACCCTGCGCAATACTCTGCAAAATACTCTGCAATACCCTGCGCAATACTCTGCAATACCCTGCGCAATACTCTGCAATACCCTGCGCAATACTCTGCACAATACTCTGCAATACCCTGCACAATACTCTGCAATACCCTGCACAATATTCTGCAATACCCTGCACAATACTCTGCAATACCCTGCACAATACACCCTGCGCAATACTCTGCAATACTCTGCGCAATACCCCCTGTGCAATACCCCGTGCAATGCCCTGCCATACTCCGCAATGCCCTGCAATACTCCGCAATGCCCTGCAATACACCGCAATGCCCGGCAATACTCCGCAATGCCCGGCAATACTCCGCAATGCCCGGCAATACTCTGCAATAACCACTTCCCGCCCGCCGGCTGTCATATGACGTCCTTGACTTTGTGCGGGGATATCTGAATGATGGGTGCAGCTACAGGCATCATTCAGATATTAGCTTTTTCAGCCGGCGATTCCCTACACCATAACAACAATCATAGCGGCTGTTCCGCCGCTTGATCATTCTTACGGGAGGCGAGAGGGAATGTCCCCCCCCCCCGCCACCCTCTGGTGCTTCTACTGACTCACCGCTATGATCAAAGCCAGGATTGTTTTTTGTTTTTTTGTTTTTTTCAGGCTTCCCAGCCTAGAGGTGAGATGTGGGGTCCTATTGACCCCATATCTCACTGTAAAGAGGACCTGTCATGCCATATTCCTATTACAAGGGATGTTTACGTTCCTTGTAATAGGTATAAAAGTGATCAAAAAAATTTTTGGGGCGGAAAAACATGTCAAACTAAAATAAATAAAGTAAAATGAACAATAAAAAAAATATTTTTTTTAAGCGCCCCTGTCCCCGTGAGCTCGCATACAGAAGCGAACGCATACGTAAGTCCCGCCCACATATGAAAACGGTGTTAAAACCACACATCTGAGGTATTGCCGCGAACGTTAGAGCGAGAGCAATAATTCTGGCCCTAGACCTCCTCTGTAACTCAAAACATGTAACCAGTAATATTTAAAACGTCGCCTATGGGGAGTTTTAAGTAGCGAAGTTTGGCGCCATTCCACGAGCGTGTGCAATTTTGAAGGGTGACATGTTAGGTATCTATTTACTTGGCGTAACTTCATCTTTCACATTATGTAAAAACATTGGGCTAACTTTACTGTTTTGTTTTTTTTTAGCACAAAACATTTTTTTTCCGTAAAAAACGCGTTAAAAAAATTGCTGCGCAAATATCGTGCGAGATAAAAAGTTGCAACGACCACCATTATATTCTCTAAGGTCTTTGCTAAAAAAACATATATAATGTTTTGGGGTTCTATGTAATTTTCTAGCAAACAAATGATGATTTTTACATGTAGGAGAGAAATGTCAGAATTGGCCTGGGTGCTCCAGAACGCCTGATGGTGCTCCCTGCATGTTGGGCCTCTGTATGTGGCCACGCTGTGTAAAAGTCTCACACATGGGGTATCGCCATACTCGGGAGTAATAGCAGAATGTGTTTTGGGGTATAATTTGTGGTATGCATATGCTGTGTGTGAGAAATAACCTGCTAATATGACAATTTTGTGAAAAAAAAAAGAGAAAAAAAAATATCTTGATTTTGCAAAAAATTGTGGGAAAAAATGACAACTTCAAAAAACTCACAATGCCTCTTTCTAAATACCTTGGAATGTCTTCTTTCCAAAAAGGGGTAATTTGGGGGGTATTTGTACTTTTCTGGCATGTTAGGGTCTCAAGAAATGAGATAGGCCGTCAGTACTTCAGGTGTGATCAATTTTCAGATATTGCCACCATAGCTTGTGGACTCTATAACTTTCACAAAGACCAAATAATATCCACCAATTTGTACTTATTTTTACCAAAGATATGTAGCAGTATACATTTTGGCCAAAATTTATGAAGAAAAAATTGTAATTTGTAAAATTTTATAACAGAAACGAAAAAAAAAATCATTTTTTTACAGAATTTTCAGTCTTTTTTCTCTTATAGCGCAAAAAATAAAAAAAAACAACGGTGATTAAATACCACCAAAAGAAAGCTCTATTTGTGTGAAAAAAAGGACAAAAAATTCATATAGGTACAGTGTTGTATGACTGAGTAATTGTCATTCAAAATGTGAGAGCACCGAAAGCTGAAAATTGGTCTGGTTATTAAGGGGGTTTAAGTGCCCAGTGGTCAAGTGGTTAATATGTTTTATGAATCTATTGCTCTTCCGACTAGTGTTCACAAGCTGAGATTAAACAATGCCTGTGGTTTGACACCTAAAAATGCTGAATTGCTTTTCTCTGTTTACATATATTCATAAAGTCTAAGTTTGATCCAAATGATCTTGCAATTCTGAGTTTGCAGGGAACTCGGCTACCTACCTACATAGACATTTGTGGTTCCAGTACCACATGAGCTGTAGTAAACCCATGTATACTTCCCTCTGTTCCTGCTGTTAAATGTTGTTGATGAAAGTGTTCTTTAGAAAACGATCACCATTTATTAATTATATATTCATTCTTCTTTTATTTCTGAAAATGTCAGATGGCACACTGAGTTAAAATAAAAGAGAAAATCATATTATTGATAGCCAGCCCTGCTTGTGGTGCTGGAGGAAAAGTTATCAGATGGGAAAATTAGTTCACATAGTGATTGCACTGGTAGAAGATGCCATTTTAAAAACCATATGATTTTATAAACGTCAGCAGGATTACCATGAGAGCTTATGGTAATTTCAAGCTCAGCATGGAATACATTGCTAAGGGCCTTGAATATTTTTTGTAAGAAGATAAAGTCGTTTTTAAATAGTAAAAATTTACATTGTTAAATGCACTAAGGTTACACCATAATAATTCCTGTATCGCAAAATCCACTGTTCATTCTCCAAGTACTTCTTTGGAGGATTCAACAAAAGCTGGTGGTCTCCTTCGTTCCCTAGTGGATTTCCCATAGGAATTCTGTATGTTGTGAATGCACTCCAAAAGGCAAACAGAACATTCAACATCCTCTTGAGTAGGGATGAGCTTCGTGTTCGAGTCGAACATACGTTCGACTCGAACATCGGCTGTTCGATCGTTCGACGAAGATCGAACGATTTGGGCCGTTCGCGCCAAATTCGAGTGACGCGAACTGCCCACAATGCACTACGCCATCGCAGTGTCATCCAGGCGCTGTGATTGGCCAAGCATGCACTGTGACCCCGCATGCTTGGCCAATCACAGCGCCGGCAGCGAGGAGAGCAATGATTGGCCACAGGCAGGATGCCTGTGGCCAATTATTGCTGAGGGTGTTTAGTACACGCCCCACACTATAAAAGGCCGCCAGCACGGCGGCCTAGTGTAGTGTGTTCCGGAGCAGGGATAGAGCAGCATAGGCAGGGACAGTGACTTTTATTTCTTTCTTGCTTAACCTGGATTCCTTTAGTTTAGGGAAAGAGAAGGATAGGTAGGGAGAGTGTCAGTGTGTTTTGTGCTTGTGCTATAGTGTGCTTAAAAAAACATTTTTTCTAGGGACAGAAAACTGTAGGTAGGGAGAGTGTCAGTTTCTTTCACTGTGCAAGTCCTTGTTTCTAGGGACCTGGAAGGACAGTGAGTGAATTCTCCTTGTGCTATATTGTGCTTAAAAAAAACATTTTTTCTAGGGACAGAAAACTGTAGGTAGGGAGAGTGTCAGTTTCTTTCACTGTGCAAGTCCTTGTTTCCAGGGACCTGGAAGGACAGTGAGTGAATTCTCCTTGTGCTATATTGTGCTTAAAAAAAACATTTTTTCTAGGGACAGAAAACTGTAGGTAGGGAGAGTGTCAGTTTCTTTCACTGTGCAAGTCCTTGTTTCTAGGGACCTGGAAGGACAGTGAGTGAATTCTCCTTGTGCTATATTGTGCTTAAAAAAAACATTTTTTCTAGGGACAGAAAACTGTAGGTAGGGAGAGTGTCAGTTTCTTTCACTGTGCAAGTCCTTGTTTCTAGGGACCTGGAAGGACAGTGAGTGAATTCTCCTTGTGCTATATTGTGCTTAAAAAAAACATTTTTTCTAGGGACAGAAAACTGTAGGTAGGGAGAGTGTCAGTTTCTTTCACTGTGCAAGTCCTTGTTTCCAGGGACCTGGAAGGACAGTGAGTGAATTCTCCTTGTGCTATATTGTGCTTAAAAAAAACATTTTTTCTAGGGACAGAAAACTGTAGGTAGGGAGAGTGTCAGTTTCTTTCACTGTGCAAGTCCTTGTTTCCAGGGACCTGGAAGGACAGTGAGTGAATTCTCCTTGTGCTATATTGTGCTTAAAAAAAACATTTTTTCTAGGGACAGAAAACTGTAGGTAGGGAGAGTGTCAGTTTCTTTCACTGTGCAAGTCCTTGTTTCTAGGGACTGGGAAGGACAGTGAGTGAATTCTCCTTGTGCTATATTGTGCTTAAAAAAAACATTTTTTCTAGGGACAGAAAACTGTAGGTAGGGAGAGTGTCAGTTTCTTTCACTGTGCAAGTCCTTGTTTCTAGGGACTGGGAAGGACAGTGAGTGAATTCTCCTTGTGCTATAGTGTGCTTAAAAAAAACATTTTTTCTAGGGACAGAAAACTGTAGGTAGGGAAAGTGTCAGTTTCTTTCACTGTGCAAGTCCTTGTTTCTAGGGACCTGGAAGGACAGTGAGTGAATTCTCCTTGTGCTATATTGTGCTTAAAAAAAAACATTTTTTCTAGGGACAGAAAACTGTAGGTAGGGAGAGTGTCAGTTTCTTTCACTGTGCAAGTCCTTGTTTCCAGGGACCTGGAAGGACAGTGAGTGAATTCTCCTTGTGCTATATTGTGCTTAAAAAAAACATTTTTTCTAGGGACAGAAAACTGTAGGTAGGGAGAGTGTCAGTTTCTTTCACTGTGCAAGTCCTTGTTTCTAGGGACCTGGAAGGACAGTGAGTGAATTCTCCTTGTGCTATATTGTGCTTAAAAAAAACATTTTTTCTAGGGACAGAAAACTGTAGGTAGGGAGAGTGTCAGTTTCTTTCACTGTGCAAGTCCTTGTTTCTAGGGACTGGGAAGGACAGTGAGTGAATTCTCCTTGTGCTATAGTGTGCTTAAAAAAAACATTTTTTCTAGGGACAGAAAACTGTAGGTAGGGAGAGTGTCAGTTTCTTTCACTGTGCAAGTCCTTGTTTCTAGGGACTGGGAAGGACAGTGAGTGAATTCTCCTTGTGCTATATTGTGCTTAAAAAAAACATTTTTTCTAGGGACAGAAAACTGTAGGTAGGGAGAGTGTCAGTTTCTTTCACTGTGCAAGTCCTTGTTTCTAGGGACTGGGAAGGACAGTGAGTGAATTCTCCTTGTGCTATAGTGTGCTTAAAAAAAACATTTTTTCTAGGGACAGAAAACTGTAGGTAGGGAGAGTGTCAGTTTCTTTCACTGTGCAAGTCCTTGTTTCTAGGGACCTGGAAGGACAGTGAGTGAATTCCCCTTGTGCTATATTGTGCTTAAAAAAAACATTTTTTCTAGGGACAGAAAACTGTAGGTAGGGAGAGTGTCAGTTTCTTTCACTGTGCAAGTCCTTGTTTCCAGGGACCTGGAAGGACAGTGAGTGAATTCTCCTTGTGCTATATTGTGCTTAAAAAAAACATTTTTTCTAGGGACAGAAAACTGTAGGTAGGGAGAGTGTCAGTTTCTTTCACTGTGCAAGTCCTTGTTTCCAGGGACCTGGAAGGACAGTGAGTGAATTCTCCTTGTGCTATATTGTGCTTAAAAAAAACATTTTTTCTAGGGACAGAAAACTGTAGGTAGGGAGAGTGTCAGTTTCTTTCACTGTGCAAGTCCTTGTTTCTAGGGACTGGGAAGGACAGTGAGTGAATTCTCCTTGTGCTATAGTGTGCTTAAAAAAAACATTTTTTCTAGGGACAGAAAACTGTAGGTAGGGAGAGTGTCAGTTTCTTTCACTGTGCAAGTCCTTGTTTCTAGGGACTGGGAAGGACAGTGAGTGAATTCTCCTTGTGCTATATTGTGCTTAAAAAAAACATTTTTTCTAGGGACAGAAAACTGTAGGTAGGGAGAGTGTCAGTTTCTTTCACTGTGCAAGTCCTTGTTTCTAGGGACTGGGAAGGACAGTGAGTGAATTCTCCTTGTGCTATAGTGTGCTTAAAAAAAACATTTTTTCTAGGGACAGAAAACTGTAGGTAGGGAGAGTGTCAGTTTCTTTCACTGTGCAAGTCCTTGTTTCTAGGGACCTGGAAGGACAGTGAGTGAATTCTCCTTGTGCTATATTGTGCTTAAAAAAAACATTTTTTCTAGGGACAGAAAACTGTAGGTAGGGAGAGTGTCAGTTTCTTTCACTGTGCAAGTCCTTGTTTCCAGGGACCTGGAAGGACAGTGAGTGAATTCTCCTTGTGCTATATTGTGCTTAAAAAAAACATTTTTTCTAGGGACAGAAAACTGTAGGTAGGGAGAGTGTCAGTTTCTTTCACTGTGCAAGTCCTTGTTTCCAGGGACCTGGAAGGACAGTGAGTGAATTCTCCTTGTGCTATATTGTGCTTAAAAAAAACATTTTTTCTAGGGACAGAAAACTGTAGGTAGGGAGAGTGTCAGTTTCTTTCACTGTGCAAGTCCTTGTTTCCAGGGACCTGGAAGGACAGTGAGTGAATTCTCCTTGTGCTATATTGTGCTTAAAAAAAACATTTTTTCTAGGGACAGAAAACTGTAGGTAGGGAGAGTGTCAGTTTCTTTCACTGTGCAAGTCCTTGTTTCTAGGGACTGGGAAGGACAGTGAGTGAATTCTCCTTGTGCTATAGTGTGCTTAAAAAAAACATTTTTTCTAGGGACAGAAAACTGTAGGTAGGGAGAGTGTCAGTTTCTTTCACTGTGCAAGTCCTTGTTTCTAGGGACTGGGAAGGACAGTGAGTGAATTCTCCTTGTGCTATATTGTGCTTAAAAAAAACATTTTTTCTAGGGACAGAAAACTGTAGGTAGGGAGAGTGTCAGTTTCTTTCACTGTGCAAGTCCTTGTTTCTAGGGACTGGGAAGGACAGTGAGTGAATTCTCCTTGTGCTATAGTGTGCTTAAAAAAACATTTTTTCTAGGGACAGAAAACTGTAGGTAGGGAGAGTGTCAGTTTCTTTCACTGTGCAAGTCCTTGTTTCTAGGGACCTGGAAGGACAGTGAGTGAATTCTCCTTGTGCTATATTGTGCTTAAAAAAAACATTTTTTCTAGGGACAGAAAACTGTAGGTAGGGAGAGTGTCAGTTTCTTTCACTGTGCAAGTCCTTGTTTCTAGGGACTGGGAAGGACAGTGAGTGAATTCTCCTTGTGCTATAGTGTGCTTAAAAAAAACATTTTTTCTAGGGACAGAAAACTGTAGGTAGGGAGAGTGTCAGTTTCTTTCACTGTGCAAGTCCTTGTTTCTAGGGACCTGGAAGGACAGTGAGTGAATTCTCCTTGTGCTATATTGTGCTTAAAAAAAACATTTTTTCTAGGGACAGAAAACTGTAGGTAGGGAGAGTGTCAGTTTCTTTCACTGTGCAAGTCCTTGTTTCCAGGGACCTGGAAGGACAGTGAGTGAATTCTCCTTGTGCTATATTGTGCTTAAAAAAAACATTTTTTCTAGGGACAGAAAACTGTAGGTAGGGAGAGTGTCAGTTTCTTTCACTGTGCAAGTCCTTGTTTCTAGGGACTGGGAAGGACAGTGAGTGAATTCTCCTTGTGCTATAGTGTGCTTGAAAAAAACATTTTTTCTAGGGACAGAAAACTGTAGGTAGGGAGAGTGTCAGTTTCTTTCACTGTGCAAGTCCTTGTTTCTAGGGACTGGGAAGGACAGTGAGTGAATTCTCCTTGTGCTATAGTGTGCTTAAAAAAAACATTTTTTCTAGGGACAGAAAACTGTAGGTAGGGAGAGTGTCAGTTTCTTTCACTGTGCAAGTCCTTGTTTCTAGGGACTGGGAAGGACAGTGAGTGAATTCTCCTTGTGCTATATTGTGCTTAAAAAAAACATTTTTTCTAGGGACAGAAAACTGTAGGTAGGGAGAGTGTCAGTTTCTTTCACTGTGCAAGTCCTTGTTTCTAGGGACTGGGAAGGACAGTGAGTGAATTCTCCTTGTGCTATAGTGTGCTTAAAAAAAACATTTTTTCTAGGGACAGAAAACTGTAGGTAGGGAGAGTGTCAGTTTCTTTCACTGTGCAAGTCCTTGTTTCAAGGGACAGAGAAGGACACCTGAAGGTAGCCCTTATTGCTTTTTTCCCATCTCCCTGCAGGCCATCTATTAGAATGTCTGGAAGGCAAACAAGGAGAGGCAGACAGTCAGGAGGCAATAAAAGAGGGCAAGCAGGCTCTGTGTCTGGGGGCAACAGTGCTGGTCGTGGACGCGGTGCATTGTCATCAGCACATGGCCATGGGACACGCTTGTCCTTCTTTTCCGCAGCTGGACATGTTGAGCCACATCATGCCGAAGACTTGGTAGAGTGGATGACCAAGCCCTCCTCCTCCTCCTCATCCTCTCTCACCCAGACTCAGGGTACTGGCAAAGCAGCTGCCAAAGCGTCCTCTTCCCTGGTATCAATGTCAGACTCATCATCAGTCACTCCTTCCCTAGACCCACCATGTCCTCCTCCTGAGGAGTCCCCCGAACTGTTTGAGCACAGTGTTGGGTACAAGCTCCAGGAGGATGCCCAGCGTTTCGAAGGGTCTGATGATGAAACCCAGCTACAGGAAGGCAGTAGGGTGAGAGCAGACAGAGGGGATGCTCAAGAAGGACACCAATCTGGCAGTCATGTTCCAGCAGCTGCAGCATACTGCCAGATTGGCTCCAGTGATGAGGAGGGAGGGGATGATGAGGTCACTGACTCCACGTGGGTGCCTAATAGGAGAGAGGAGGAGGAGGATGAGGAGGAGGCACATCTCCAACGAGACAGGATGCCCTTTGGTGGCCAGCGTAAGGGCAGTACACCGACGGAATCACACCGCAGAGCTCCGCCTGTGCAGGGCGCTGCCTCTGCCCGTCATTCAAAAAGTTCCTTGGTGTGGGCCTTTTTTGAGGCTAGTGCATCAGATCGCACAGCTGCTGTTTGCAACATATGTCTCAAGCGTATATCGCGTGGCCAAAACATCAGCCGCTTGGGTACCACATGCCTGACCAGACATATGTTGACCTGCCATGCAGCTCGTTGGCAAGCCTACCTCAAAGACCCACACCAAAGAACAAAGCGGACCTCTCCTTGCACCGCATCAGCTGGGATCTCCAACCCCACTATAACTTCAGTCCTCTCTGAAACATGCACTGAGAGGAATGAAGGTGTAGAATTAGGTGTGTCACAGCCAAGTACTTGCGGCCACTCTGCTAGCAGTACACCGACGTCCGATTCTAGCAGGCAAATTTCCCTGCCCCAGCTGCTGGACCGTCGAAAGAAGTTCACTCCCAGCCATCCACATGCCCAGCGGTTGAATGCTAGCTTGGCTAAATTGCTAGCGCTTCAACTGCTGCCTTTTCAGTTGGTAGACTCGGCCCCCTTCCGTGAGTTTGTGCAATGTGCGGTTCCTCAGTGGCAGGTTCCCAAACGCCACTTTTTCTCACGGAAGGCTATTCCGGCTCTCTACCGGCATGTGGAAGGCAATGTCTTGGCCTCGCTGGACAGGGCGGTCAGCGGTAAGGTGCATATTACCGCTGACTCATGGTCCAGCAGGCATGGACAGGGACGTTACCTTTCTTTCACGGCCCATTGGGTCACTCTTTTGGCAGCTGGGAAGGATGCAGGACAAGGTGCAGTAGTGTTGGAGGTTGTCCCACCGCCACGCCTCCAAAATGCTACTACTGGTTGTGACACACCTCTCTCCTCCACCCCCTCCTCTTCTTCTTCCTCCATGGCCTCTTCCTGTGGTTTGTCCTATGAACCAGCGGTGCTCCGTAGCCGTTCACGGGGCTACGCAAGTACGCAGGCAAAAAGATGCCATGCCGTGCTTGCGCTGGTGTGTTTGGGGGACAGAAGCCACACTGGGGCAGAGGTCCTGTCTGCTCTGCAGGGCCAGGCCGAGAGGTGGTTGACGCCACGCCAGCTTAAGCCAGGAATGGTGGTTTGCGACAATGGCACCAACCTCCTCTCCACCCTCCGACAGGGACAACTGACCCATGTGCCCTGTGTGGCTCACGTCCTTAACCTGGTGGTGCAGCGGTTCTTGGGCAGGTACCCGGGCTTACAGGATGTCCTGAGGCAGGCCAGGAAAGTCTGTGTGCATTTCCGCAGATCTTATAATGCCAGTGCTCGCCTGGCTGAGCTGCAAAAGGAGTTGACCTGCCCAAGAACCGCCTTATATGTGACATGCCCACCAGGTGGAACTCAACGTTGGCCATGCTGCAGCGGCTGCACACGCAGCAGAGGGCCATCAATGAGTACCTGTGCGACTACGGCACCAGGACAGGGTCAGGGGAGCTTGGTTTTTTTTCTCCACGCCAGTGGGGCATGATCAGGGATGCATGCACTGTCCTGGCACCATTTGAGGAGGCCACGAGGATGGTGAGCAGTGACAGTGCATGCATCAGTGACACTGTACCTCTTGTCCACCTGTTGGAGCACACGCTGCGTGGAATAATGGACAGGGCACTTGAGGCAGAACAGAGGCAGGAAGAGGAGGACTTCCTTGCCTCTCAAGGCCCCCTTTACCCAGACAGTGTTCCTTCTGTCCCACCCATCGCACAGGAAGAGGAAGAGGAGGAGGAGGAGGAGGAGGAGGAGGAGGAGGAGGAGGAGGAGGAGGATTGTGTCAGCATGGAGGTGGAGGCTGGCACTCAGCATCATCAGCAGCAGTCTTTTAGGGATGATTTACAGTCCCAAGAAACCAGTAGACTTGTACGTGGCTGGGAGGAGGTGACTGCGGATCATGTCGTCCTTAGTGACCCAGAGGACTCCGGAGCGAATGCCTCAGCAAACCTACGCTGCATGGCCTCCCTGATCCTGCAAAGTCTGCGGAAGGATCCTCGTATTCTTCGGATCAAGGAGAGGGACCATTACTGGCTGGCCACTCTCCTTGATCCACGGTACAAGGGTAAGGTTGCGGACCTTATGTTACCGTCGCAGAGGGAGCAGAGGATGAGACAACTCCGGGAGGCCTTGCAGAAAGGTCTGTGCAACGCGTTCCCAGAGACTGGGAGGTTACAAACTCCTGGTCCAGGACAACGAGTTGCTGAGGCTTCGGCCAGTCAAAGAAGGAGCGGTGGGGAAGGTGGCCGTCTGACCGATGCGTTCAGACAATTCTTTAGTCCGCAGCCCCAAAGTATGATTGGTTCCAGCAACCATCGCCAGCGTCTGATAAACATGGTGCAGGAATATCTAGGGGCAAGGTCAGACTTGGACACCTTCCCCACCGAAAATCCTCTGGCTTACTGGGTCTTGAGGATGGATCACTGGCCAGAGCTTGCACAGTATGCAATTGAGCTACTGGCCTGTCCTGCATCCAGCGTTCTTTCGGAACGCACATTCAGTGCTGCTGGAGGATTTGTCACGGATCACAGGGTGCGCCTGTCCACCGACTCGGTTGATCGACTGACTTTCATCAAGATGAACCAGTCTTGGATCACCACCAGCTACCACACACCTGATGCTGATATAACAGACTAATTGATTTTAACATGTCACATCCCTTCAAGACTGATGCTGATGCTGAGTGCCTGTGCTGTTATGTTGACTGGCTATCCTCCTCCTCCGAGTCCTCAATGATACGATTGATGATGATAGCTTGGAAGATCATTTTTGTTTATGGGTGCCGCCACCAGTGGCTAAGGCCCAATTTTTCAGCCCCTGTTTTACAGGGGTGTGTACTTACAATTTTTTTAGCAATAATTTGCCATAGGGCTCATTGCTGTGCTCCAAGTACAGTATCTGTGAGGGGTTGTAGTGTTGTGCCACCAGTGCCTAAGGCCCAATTTTTCAGCCCCTGTTTAACAGGGGCGTGTCATTACAATTTTTGAAGCAATACTTTGCAACAGGGCTCATTGCTGTGCTCCAAGTACAGTATCTGTGAGGGGTTGTAGTGTTGTGCCACCAGTGCCTAAGGCCCAATTTTTCAGCCCCTGTTCAACAGGGGCATGCAATTACAATTCTTGATCTAATAATTCACAGCAGGGCCCATTGCTGCACCCACCAAGAGTAACTGTCAGGGCTTACAGTGTTGTGGCACCAGCACCACCATCAAAGCCCCAATTTTTACTACCACTGTTCAACAATTATATGTAATTAAAATTCCTGATATAATAGTTGACAGCAGGGCGTTCCAGCACCAACCAAGAGTAACTGTGAGTGCTTACAGTGTTGTGCCAACACCAACAACTAAGGGGCCTATTTCTGCAGAGTATATACGGCAGGTCCCTACTTTCAAACATCCAACTTACAAACGACTCCTACTTGCAAACGAAAGAAGACAACAGGAAGTGAGAGGAAATCTACCCCTAGGAAGGAAAATTCTCTCCTGTAAGAATAAATATGGGAGAAAGGTGTCTCCTCTGTACTGATGCTTTATCAGCAATCCTTGTTTCAAGAAAAACACCACATTTCAAAAACAGTTGTCATTGGGACGGAAAGTGAGGTGAAATGTTCTGAACAGGGGCACAGACAGCAAAACAAATGTTACAGGGGTGATAACCCTTACCTATGTTTCCCAAAAAGTTTAAAAATAGATTTTTGGGCTGGAGCTACAGTTCAACAATGTACCTGTTCAAAATTACAAACACATTCTACATAAGAACAAACCTACAGTCCCTGTCTTGTATGCACCGCCTGTATACGGCTGTTCAGAGTATATAGGGCCTTTTTTATTTTATGTGCGGGGTTCCCCTTAATATCCATACAAGACCCAAAGGGGCTGGTAATGGGCTGGGGTAGGGGGGGGGGGGTCATGGGGTAGCTATGCCATTTTTCTTAAAGATTTTCATCCATATTACCGGGACCAGACATTACATTAAAGCCGCAAGAAGTTTTAAATGGCTTTTTTTTCCTTTAGAAGTGTCATTTTGTGCAGGGACAGTTCTAAACACGGGAAACACGTGGCACTTCACAGGCATACTTTAGACACCCCCCAGGTACGATATTTAAAGGAATATTTGACTTTTTTTTTTCACTTTATGCATCATTAAAATGACTGCTCCCGAAAAACGACCGTTTTTAAAACTTCTTTTTGCATTGATACATGTCCCCTGGTGCAGAACCCGGGTTCCCAAACCCTTTTTAGGACAATAACATGCATAATAGTTGTTATAATTAGCACTTTAGAATTCGAACATTCGCATCCATTGTATTTAATAGGGTTCTAATGTTCGTACGAACTTTCGGTCCGTTCGCGGGTTCTGGTGCGAACCGAACCCGGGGGTGTTCGGCTCATCACTACTCTTGAGTAATGACTGGACACATCTTTTGGGGCTGAGGAGTTCTCTAACGTCAGAACCTTATGTGGTGCACCTGAGCTGGTGTTTGGTTGCTGGAGTCCATGCTGCATGTGTTTCTCTGCACACCTGAGCCTAATCCTGGTGATGGAGTTAGTGCTGCCTTTTCTTTTCTCCCACAGGTTTGTGCTATCCCTTTTTGGTTTTCCTCCCTTGGAGGTGCAGAAAGTTACCAGTGAGTGTCGGCATTCCTCCTCCTCTGACAGCGACAAAAGAGTAAGAAGTGCTAGGCCTGCAAAGCGAACCTATTTCCAGACTAACTATCTGTGGATATTGGCGCCGACACCTCTCTAAGGGCAAAGGACGCTGTGAGCCAGCAAGTCATGGCTCTTTATGGGAAAATAGTGAGTCTCTGAGTTCTCCAACCACTTATGCCAGCAGACTCCGGGTACAACGTCAAGGATGTAGCCCTGCAGATGAGTTCAGGGCATCACAGTTAGACCTCTTAATCAAGGAGGCCCAAAGCCCATCACAGTCATGTTTATTTTTGGCTCTGAGGACACCTTTATCCAAGCCATTACCCCTGCCTTACACCTGGCTTCACCAGAGGTAGAAGAAGGTTTATTGTCCTCCTTGAAGAGGCTAAGCAGGTTTGGATTGTCTCTTGGGTCCAGTCATTCATTAGGGCAGTTAAGCAGGCCCTAAATGGGTGTCAGGAAGATCCTGCCAGTAACAGGCGTCCCAGGCACACTGGCGCGCAATCGGGGGCGCCGTTAGCGCCAGGCGGGCTATTTAAACCTGCCTGTTACACACAAACTTTGCTGTCTGCTCTACAGCGTTCCGTGTGTGCCTTTATCTTATCTGAGACCTGTACCTGTGATCACCCGACTTACCTGTGACCATCCCAGCTATCCGCCTGCACCTGACCCTTGGCCTGTTTGACTACTCTATTGCCTGTTCCTCTGATCCTCCGCCTGATACCCAACCTGGCCTGCCTGGCCATTCTTAGTGGGCATCCAGTCTGTTCCTGGTTCCGGTCCACTTCTCCAGTTCCAGCCTGCTAAGCCTGTCAGATGTTCCAGTCTATTCCTGGTTCCGGTCCACTGCTCCAGTTCCAGCCTGATAAGCCTGTCAGCTGCTCCAGTCTGTTCCTGGTTCCGGTCCACTGCTCCAGCTCCAGACTGCTAACCTGTCTGCCGTCTTGATCCTGTCTGCTCCGGGTACCTGCCTGCTGTTCCAGTTCCTGTTTCCTGTCTCCTGCAAAGAATTCCTGGACTTCTGGACTGACCCCCTCCACAGTCGATCCTGCCAGGCGCTCGTACCACTCTTCACTCCTGTGCCTCCTGTTACCCTACCAGGGGCCACGAGTGGGAGCCCTAAGAGAGGCCTCCCTCTGCAATTCGGGCTCATCCACTAGGTACGTGACAATGGGATGACCCAGAAGACTATCTTCGAAGTCAGAACACACTTCGCGTTTTCTAGGCATGGCCTTCCATACTCCCCAACGTATGGAAAGGCTGTTTCAAGAGCAGTGGCAGTAGTGATATGAAGTTTTACATAAGTAAGCAGCGGCAAAATTATGCCCTACACTGGCGAGAAACGTAGCTTTTCTGGTCAAAAGAATGACATTGCAACATGCTAACGCACTTAAAGCGGGATTCCATCAGCAATTTTTTTTTTAAAGTCAGCAGCTACAAACACTGTAGCTGCTGACTTTTAATAGGGCACTTACCTGTCCTAGGCACCCGCGATGTCAGCCCCCCCCCCCCCCGAGGCTGACCCCTCCATCGTGGAGGCTTCACTGCCCATTTCCTACTGCGCATGCGCGAGTCTCACGCTGATTTGTGAATGGGCGGCTGCTTTCTGGGATACACACAGTTCCCAGAAGGCAGCGCGCCACATTCCCTAGAAGACACCGTGATGGAGGATGAGGAAGAAGACCTGCTGCAGTGGAGGAAGAGGCATATTAGCAAGTTCCGCATAGCAACCGCCCTTTCTGGTGAGTAAAAAAAATATAAAAAAAAAAAAAAAAAATTCTATTTATTTAAAGTATTTTGGTGTTTTATTTTTTATTTTTTAGGGTGGAACACCACTTTAACATGCATTGCAGTAACACAGAACTGCACCCTACTGCAAAGGTGTGGACCATACCGTTTGCATTTTGTCAGGAGTGTTATTCTTTCTCAGTTTCCTCAATGAAAAATAGATGGATATTTGAGAGATTCATGTCGAGAGGCAAGGGGGGCTTTAAGCCAGTGATCGCTGGACTTCGTGGCAAGTGCAGTACAGTTGGGACCCAGAATCTCGAGGTCACCATCACCCACAAATTGCTGAAAGAGCAGGTTATTAGTGCTCTTGGTGAGCTTAAATGCTCGGGGGATTTTGTGGATGAAGTCGCATTTGTTGTTTTCAATGTTCCCCTAAGGCAATGCTGCATTGACTGACAATGAAGAGGGCTATAAAACCCAGTCCTTGGTCAACAAACCATACCTCAGGCAGAGTGGTTGTAAGTGCATGTATGATGACAAGTTTTTCCTTCTGACCAGAAGTTGTAGCGATTCCAGGAGACTTACCGCTGCTCAACCTTAGATGTCCTCAGTTTGCTGTGCAGATGGATGGTGCTCGCAGTCGGCTCTTGATTGCCATATAACAGTGTTTAGGTTTCATGGAGCGGCACACATCCTTGGAATGTTGAACACTCTTTATTAGTCCCGATTAAAAGTTACATGTACATCCAAACGCTTAGCACTATTTTAAGAGCAATTGATGGTTAGTCTGGCCTTCTTCCTCATAGAAGTTTGAGGCTTTGGCGAGTTCCCTTTTTTAAAGGATGCACAGCCATGGTCATTTTTAATCCCTTCATCCCCTACAGCAGTCTTGTTGACGACTACGAGAGAGACCCCCCCAGGCTTGTGTGGTGGGGGCCAGAGTGTCAGATTGTCACACATATCCAGGTCCATTTTTTGGGATCTGTGGCTGCCTTCTACAGGAAAAACGCAGTTATTTTGGCAGTTCAGACATCACCCTCAAGAACCTCTTTTTCATCCTGACAAGAATAGCACATTCCGCTCAGGAGGTGGATGTCCTCTCTTTAGTACGTCAATATTATATGACTGCAATGGGGAATGATTCTAAGTCCTCCCCTTTAGAGATGTTTACAGGCTTTTATTCTCCTCTGTGTCTTGTACAAATAAGACCGGTAAAGAAACTGATTCTCGGTGGGAGATGGACATTTCCAGTTCATGTGTCCTCCTTTCAGGGCTCTTCACCTCATCAAAGACCTTTATGGAGGTCCTATTCTCTGTTACCCCTGTGAGGAAACGGGGGTGCTTCAAATCCATCATTACTTGCATGGTATTCTACTGCCTGCCTCAGGGTCCAGATGACCTGCTAGTCCAAAAAGGAATTCTTCTGGCCAGCCTGAGAAATTTTGGCTGGATAGGAGGTGTCAAGACAGCTGGAGCAGACCTGACTAGTCATCGATACGGAGGCCCAGTTCAGTTCTCAAGCGAGTTCTTTTCTCCTCCTTTGAATAGGCCAAGCAGTTGTCAGTTTCACAAAGCAGGGGTTTCCTGGAAAGATGATATCTTGCATCCCTATGCTACCCTGGGCACACTGAATTTTCTGGACGTTCCAAAGAATTTCCTTTTTGCAAAGCAGAAGGCAGCACTTGAGCTGATTCAAAGTGTTTCTTCTCAGATCCGTAGGAGCCTCTGGTGATGGGTATGTCAGGGGACCCCTACTTGATCCTGTCTTGTAGGTTTATTATCCTGGACCATTGTCACCACTGATGCCAGTACTACAGGGTAGATCACCATCTGCAGTCATCTCAGAACGCAGGACAGTTGGAGATGCCTGTCAGACAGGGTAGTCTTTAATTTACAGAAAATCCAAGCATTTGGGATAACACTATCTGCACTGTTGCCTCAAATTTGGGATCGACTGGTTATTCTGCATGAGGTTAACACAGCAGCAGTGTCATACGTTCAGAAACAAAGAAGAACTGACGGCAAGTTCCAATAGAAGTGTCCCTGACCGAATGTAATCTTCAGGGACTACGGGCGGCGTACCTTCTGAGTGCCCAGGATGCTGAAAGGGACTGTCGCACCAGGTGTTTTTGGTTCCCAATAAATGGGTCTATAATCGAAAGATCTTGCCCATATCACTCAAGTATGGGGCCTCCCTCAGCTGTTTGCATTACCATCCATTCACAAGATCCCTCTCTTGCTACCCTCACCCATTGGTGGAGGAAGTGGATGCTCTCACTCACCCAAGGAATAATCACCTAGCAGATGCCTTTCCTCTACTGCCTTTGGTCATAAAGTTCCAGGGGAGACTGTTGTCTGAGGATCTCACTGGTATAGGAAGCATGCAGATTGACCCTCAAGCCTTGAAAAATTGGCACACGTAGATATGCATCTTTGATGTCTATTGATGTTAGAACTTCTCCTCCCCGTAAGGTAGATACGACTGACCAGATTGACTCCATGCGGAAAGAGCGGATGTTTAGGAAGCGATTCAGATCTTTGAGATCTAAAAAGGGTCTGACATCTCCAATCGGTTTCGGTACCGTGAAGAGATTTGAATAAAACCACATACCCTGCTCTTCTGAGGGGGTCTCTATGATTTCCTGAGACATCATCGGTCTAGCGCCAGAAATAAAGACCTTCTTTTCATTGGGTCTTTGGGGAGTAGCCTAGGGCTACCACAGAGATGATCCCCGTCAAGGATCTCTTCTTGCCAAGCCCCTGAAAACCACAGAAGTCTCCCCCCCACCTTGATCGAGCAGGGGCGCCCCTTCATAAGGAGGCCTTGGGACTCTGCTTTGTAAGCTTCTGCCCTCAGGCACTTCTGCAGTCCTATGCAAATAAACACATACAGTGGGGAGAACAAGTATTTGATACATTGCCGATTTTGCAGGTTTTCTTACTTACAAAGCATGTAGAGGTCTGTAATTTTTATCATAGGTACTCTTCAACTGTGAGAGACGTAAATAATTTGCATTTTATTGTATGACATAATGCCGCATACACACGAGCGGAATTTCCGTTGGAAAAACCTTGGATGGTTTTTCCGACTGAATTCCACTCAAGCTTGGCTTGCATACACACGGTCACACAAAAGTTCTCGGTTGTACTTTCGACCGTCAAGAACGCGGTGACGTACAACACTACGACGAGCCGAGAAAATGAAGTTCAATGCTTCTGAGCATGCGTTGAATTGTTTCCGAGCATGTGCAGGAATTTTGCGCGTCGGAATTGCTACCGACTATCAGAATTTCCGATAAGAACTTTTTCCGTCGTAAAAATAGAGAACCTGCTCTCAATCTTTTATTGGCGGAAATTCCGACAGCAAAAGTCTGATGGATCATACACACAGTCGGAATTTCCGACCAAAAGCTCACATCGAACTTTTCTTGTCGGAAATTCCAACTGTGTGTACGCAGCATTAGTATTTGATGCATCGGAAAAGTAGAACTTAATATTTGGTACAGAAACCTTTGTTTGCAATTACAGAAATCATACGTTTCCTGTAGTTCTTGACCAGGTTTGCACACACTGCAGCAGGGATTTTGGCCCACTCCTCAAACAGAGCTTCTCCAGATCCTTCAGGTTTCGGGGCTGTCGCTGGGCAACACGGACTTTCAGCTCTCTCCAAAGATTTTCTATTGGGTTCAGGTCTGGAGACTGGCTAGGCCACTCCAGGACCTTGAGATGCTTCTTACGGAGCCACTCCTTAGTTGCCCTGGCTGTGTGTTTCGGGTCGCTGTCATGCTGGAGGACCCAGCCACGACCCATCTTTAATGCTCTTACTGAGGGAAGAAGGTTGTTGGCCAAGTTCTCACGATACATGGCCCCATCCATCCTTCCCTCAGTACGGTGCAGTCGTCCTGTCCCCTTTGCAGAAAAGCATCCCTAAAGAATGATGTTTCCATCTCCATGCTTCATGGTTGGGATGGTGTTCTTGGGGTTGTACTCATCCTTCTTCTTCCTCCAAACACGGTGAGTGGAGTTTAGACCAAAAAGCTCTATTTTGACCTCCTCCCATTCCTCCTCTGGATCATCCAGATGGTCATTGGCAAATTTCAGACGGGCCTGGACATGCGCTGGCTTGAGCCGGGGGACCTTGAGTGCGCTGCAGGATTTTAATCCATGACGGCGTAGTGTGTTACTAATGGATTTCTTTGAGACTGTGGTCCCAGCTCTCTTCAGGTCATTGACCTGGTCCTGCCGTGTAGTTCTGGGCTGATCCCTCATCTTCCTCATGATCATTGATGCCCCACGAGGTGAGATCTTGCATGGAGTCCCAGACCGAAGGAGATTGACTGTCATCTTGAACTTCTTCCATTTTCTAATAATTGCACCAACAGTTGTTGCCTTCTCACCAAGCTGCTTGCCTATTGTCCTGTAGCCCATTCCAGCATTGTGCAGGTCTACAATTTTATCACTGATGTCCTTACACAACTCTATGGTCTTGGCCATTGTGGAGAGGTTGGAGTCTGTTTGATTGAGTGTGTGGACAGGTTACTTTTATACAGATAACGCGTTCAAACAGGTGCAGTTAATACAGGTAATGAGTGGAGGAGGGCTTCTTAAAGAAAAAATAACAGGTCTGTGAGAGCTGGAATTCTTACTGGTTGGTAGGTGATCAAATACTTATGTCATGCAATAAAATGCAAATTAACCACTTCGCGCCCGCCGTACGACAAATGACGGCCGCAAAGTGGTTCTAAAATGCCAGAAGGCCGTCATTATAGGGCCTCCTCTCCCCCGGCCACCGGGTGTGCCCAGCGCATCACTGAGATGCCGATGTGCGTGCCTGGTGGCCGCGATGTCCGCCAGGTACCCGCAATCGGCCGGTACACAGACAAGGACGTGGATCTCTGTGTGTAAACACAGAGATCCACGTCCTGTCAGGGAGAAGAGACCGATGCTGTGTCCCTTGTACATAGGGACACAGATCGGTCACCTCCCCCAGTCAGTCCCCTCCCCCCACAGTAAGAATCACTCATAGGGCACACATTTAACCCCTTCCTTGCCCCCTAGTGTTAACCCCTTCCCTGCCAGTCACATTTATACAGTAATCAGTGCATTTTTATAGCACTGTTCGCTGTATAAATGTGAATGGTCCCAAAAATGTGTCAAAAGTGTCCGATGTGTCCGCCATAATATCGCGGGCACGATAAAAATCGCAGATAACCGCCATTACTAGTAAAAAAATAATAATAAAAAAAATGTCAGAATTCTATCCCCTATTTTGTAGACGCTATAACTTTTGCACAAACCAATCACTATACGCTTATTGGGATTTTTTTTAACCAAAAATATGTAGAAGAATACGTATCGGCCTAAACTGAGAAAAAAAAATAGTTTTTAAAAAAAAAAATTGGGATATTTATTATAGCAAAAATCAAAAAATATTGTGTTTTTTTCAAAATTGTTGCTCTTTTTTTGTTTATAGCGCAAAAAATAAAAACCGCAGAGGTGATCAAATACCACCAAAAGAAAGCTCTATTTGTGGTAAAAAAAAGGACGCCAATTTTGTTTGGGAGCCACGTCACACGACCGCGCAATTGTCATTCAAAGGGTGACAGTGCCGAAAAGCTGAAATTTCGCCTGGGCAGGAAGGGGGTTTATGTGCCCAGTAAGCAAGTGGTTAAATAATTAGAAATCATACAATGTGATTTTCTGGATATTTGTTTTAGATTCAGTCTCTCTCAGTTGAAGCGTACCTAAAAATTACAGACCTCTACATGCTTTGTAAGTAAGAAAACCTGCAAAATCGGCAGTGTATCAAATACTTGTTCTCCCCACTGTAGGTAAATAGTTCCAGAAAAAAACAAGTACATACGTATACAGCTTTAATGTATGCAGCATGTGTTAAAGCTAAGCACTGTTGATAGTGTGAAACGCGTCAGCTTTTTATCCTATCCTGCTGTGGTGTGTACTTTTGTTATTTTGCACAATAAAGGCGTTTTTATTGGAGTGCGGCTGTCCAGACCTTCCCTCTTCTAATTTATATAAAAAACATGTTTATCTATACAAACATAAACATGCATCTTTATGTGACCATGTATCCTTAAACAATTCTCTCACCTTATGCGATCACGCGTTTTCAGGTGATCAACAAACATATGTATATATTTTTTTACACAAACATGTCCAAACATGCATTTTGTACATTCATGATCATGTATCTTTATGCAAACATGTGAATCGGTAAAAACAGTTATCTTCAGCAACCATGTGTTTCAGCAACCGTGTGCTCCAGCAACTGTTTGTTTAAGCATCTGTGCGTCTTAGCAACTGTGCGTTTCAACAACTGAGCATTTCAGTATCTGTGCGTTTTTAGCAACTGTGTGTTTCAGCATCTGTGCATTTTAGCAACTGTGCGTTTTAGCAACTGTGCATTTCAGAATCTGTGCATTTTAGCAACTGTGCGCTTCAGCAACTGTGCATTTTAGCATCTGTGCATTTTAGCAACTGTGCATTTCAGCAGCTGTGCATTTTAGCATCTGTGCGTTTTAGCAACTGTGCGATTTAGCAACTATTCATTTCAGCATCTGTGCATTTTAGCAACTGTGCAATTTAGCAACTGTGCGTTTTTTTTATAGCAAGTTTGTAAGCAAGCACCTGCTCAACTGCAGTTGGTCCTATACTTTAGACCTGTAGGATACCAAGCACATATGCACTATATTGGAGATACAACTCCCTAAAATGCACCCACGCTCATGTCTTTCAAACATGTACTTTAAAAACATGCAATTAAGCAATAAATTTGCAAGCACGTATATTATGCTGTTTCTGCCCACAAGCAGATAATAACACTTTTAAAGTGAACTGATAATCATCCAGGGGTGTATCTACTTACAGTTGTACATGCCCCTCGAATAGGCAGAAAATATGCAGCATGTAATCATGACTTTGTCTGCACCCAGTTCCCCAAGCAAGTACTCACACACTCACGGGCCACCGTTCTGTCTCCAAGGCCTATCTGACCTGTCACCACATGGCAATGGCTGCCCTTCCTCTTCCTGCCTAAATAAAAAAATAGGCTAGACTTGAGCAAACCTGCGCCCTCTAGTGGCTGGGGAGGAAACAGCAGGCCGCATGAGTAAGAGTACATAGCATGTTTGAACAGCGCACTGCTGCCAGTGGCTACCGGGAAAAACAGACAGTCAGATCTCTCTCTTTTTAAAGAGAAACGGCAAACAAATACAGACTCACCATTCCTCGCTGCAGGACTCTGTAGACAGCAGGAGTCCAATCTTCACTCATCACGGCGAGCTTTGTCATGCCAGACCTTCAGGGACCGGGTCCTCCTTGTATATGGAGTCCACTCCCCTGGACCTGTATAGCACCCTGCCAGAGCAACTCTTTGGTATAGTTTTCACGTGACCAAGGTGCCGACTCAGGGTCCAGCTCTCAAAAGAGAAGCATTACAGGCAGAAACCTTGCTCTTCTTCCATGAGGCTCGGGTACCATCTATTTTGGCTCTTTCAGGCACTTTAGATGGATCTGATTGTATAGCTCCTTGATCCCATCAGGGATTTCTTAGCAAAGTTCTTCTTAGCACTTCATTAAGCGTGACCAACACCTTAGACACTGGCGAAAAAACTGAGGTACTCCCTGGATGGGAGGGGTTATATAGGGAGTGGGACTTCCTTTCTTTTGAGTGTACCAGTGTCCATTCACCTATAGGTGGCTTATAACCCACATAGTTATGACTATGGTGCTCTGTGTCCCGTGATGTACGAAAAAGAAATATACATTTATGATGGACACAGAAAAGTATTTTTTTAAATGCATGAAAGTGCATAGAGATCACAGTTGGCAGCTGACAGGGCAAGCAAAATCTATTACATGAAAGATGTGGTACATGGTTGCTAGCTGCCAGACCAGCTGTTGCTGACAGCTTTAGTCCTTAATAATAAATCAGTCAGCATAGTTTCCAACCACATAATCATAGTACAGACTGGTGACTTCTCTATAAAATAAACCTGCAGCCTGCAGAAGTCGCTACAACCTGAAGATAGCAATGCGACTATGTTTAATACTGTAATTATCAGGTAAAATTGCATTGTTAAAAAAATAACTTAAAACATTTTGAAATATTTTTCAAAAGTTTTGTCAGAAGATACGTTTAATACTGTAATCATCAGATAAAATTGCAGTGTTAAAAAAAATAATCTAAAACATTAAGACCCCTTTCACAATGAGGCGCTTGGCAGGCGCTATAATGCAAAAAATAGCGCCCGCAAAGCGCCCTGAAAGAGCCGCTCCTCACACTCCAGTGTGAAAGCCCAAGGGCTTTCACACTGGAGCGGTGTGCTGGCAGGACGCTAAAAAAAGTCCTGCTAGCAGCATCTTTGGAGCGGCGAAGGAGCGGTGTGTATACCGCTCCTCCACCGCTCCTGCCCATTGAAATGAATGGGCAGCGCGGCTATACCACCTGCAAAGCGCTGCTGCAGCAGCGCTTTGCGGGTGGTTTTAACCCTTTTTTGGCCGATAGCGGGGGTTAAAAGTGCCCCGCTAGCGGCCGAATACCTCCGCAAATACGATGCCGCCGACGCCCCAGTGTGAAAGGGGCCTTAGAATTATTTTTATAAATTTTTGTCAGAAGATAGAAATATGCAAAATTTTACCTCAGACTACCTAATCCACTTACTTAAAACTAGCTCCCCTTGATGTGACACCACAAAGTAGCGAATTAATGTTCATTATTCACTCCAGCATATAAATGCAGTAGTGGACATTTTTTTTTCACTTTCATTTACATTATCACAGCAAGATAAAAACTATGGAATGCTTTGATCACACAGTACATTACCTCTCTAAAGTGTTTGCTAATCTCTGGAAAACACTTATCTCCTCAAAACGTGTCAAGTACAGGATGATGTCACGAGAACAGATAGGCAGGTATGCATGTTTGATAGCAGAGCTTTGTTATAAAGAGAGGAAATGCATAAGTAATGTTTTGATAATACATTTCACATACTCTTAGCAGTCTCAGATTCTATATTGTTGTCATTTTATTGTTGATAACAAGAGAGGGTTCTCAGTTGCAACATTAGTGTGCACTGCACCCATGCCATTTGAGTTTTTCTTTACTCCAATCTCTCTTCTGTTTGTAGAAATTCCTCACTGAAGTTCAGCTGACACAGAAGGGTGATAGCAGAAAAAGAAGAATCGAATCTTCCTTTTTTGTGTTTTTTTGAATCTCGGCCAGTTCAGCAGGGACAAGGCGAAATTCCAACCATGTATGGGCAGACTGAATGTACCCAAGTTAATAGATTGATCAAATTTGTCTGCAACCAGCCTAAAGTCGCTAGCAATAATCACTGTGTTCTCCTGGCGGGGACGGCTCCTCCCCCTCCTGGAGAACACAATGGCTCTGTGAGAGGGATTCTCCTGTCAGCACAGTCTGTGTTGATGGGGGTAATCGAGCAAATTTCTTTCCTGCAACCCGTGGTTGCAGGAAAGAGATTTGCTCCTTCTATGGCCAGCCTTGGGTCTATATTTATATAGTTTTCAGCTCTCCTCCTGCTAGTCTGAGGTCATGTCCCTGAGCTCTTGTCTTTGGCTTCCTATGTCATCGCTTGGTGCACTTGGAAATGCAGTCGCTGTAGATCCGAGGGGGACATGCAAGGAAAATAAAAAACAACATTTTAGCTTGCACATGATTGGATGATAAAATCAGCAGAGCTTCCCCTCATTTGAGATCTACCCCTCAGATTTACAGCGACTGCACTTCCAAGTGCACTTTCAAAGTGGATTTGCCTTTCGTAAATAACCCCGATAGTTATGCAGGTGTATCCAGTAAGCTGCAGGGGGTGTTGAGAAGACTGATTGGCTAGCAGACAGGTAGTTGGCACAGATGACTGGTCTCCTCAACAGGAAATGTTTCTGCTATGAAAGTCAGTAGCATTTCCTAATGAATTATAACAAAAAGGAGCCTGTGACTTCAGTTATTAGGGACACAACAATAAAGTTGGGACACTTGCTTCTTTTTTCTTTTGTTAATACCCAGACAGCAGCTTCAACAATAAAAGTTCTGATAGCAAATTCACTCCCACATTTAGTTTAAAGAAATGTGCTGAGTATGTAGGAAGGCTGCTATTGCTGATAGAACCTTCTAAAAATACTAGATCTCATGGTATAAGTTTTCAGATATACAAGGTCATAGGTGCACCTGTGAGAAGGTGCAGAGTGATGCAGCAGCAGAAAACACAGGGAGGGAGTCCAGGTGCCTACGAGTTCAAGAATATATTATAACAGAAGTCCAGCAATAACAAACAGGCCCAGTAGGAAAGCACTCCCAAGTTGTAACAGCAGAGTGGTGCACCAAAGGTGCTGACAGTGTCTGTGTTGAGAAGCAGAATGCGGCCTGGCTGGTCTGCACCAAACAGAGAGGCTTCCAGGAAGGGTGGCTTGTTCTTGTGGTTTCTCTACTCCTCCGGAATTTTTCCCTGAAACTAAGCACTGTCTCTGACAAATGAGTGACCTGTTCCTACTCTTGCCACTCACAAAATGTAAGCCAAACCCGGGATCCAGGTTCTTAAATAGACAGTGCCAGACCCAAGATGGCCACCAGAGTCACATGGGGTGCCAACGTCCAATTGGATAGCCGCCTCCCTGTGACTGAAGAAATCATAGAGGAACTAGGTTCCTCTCAACTTCCTCCTCCACCTGCATTGCCGCAAGTAGTGGAGAAAGTAGACTGCATTTGCCTACACACCTAGTTTTGCCATTTATATATGCAAGCTCTGATCCCTGCCTAGTAGAGCTGAATATTGTTGTGTGGTAATAATAATTTCATATTTCTGAAAGTCCATCAGACAGGGTCTGTGTGAGTGAAAGCATTTGCCTCTGCAGTCTCTAATGATGTTAACCACCCACCATGTTTCTTCTGGTAACCAGAGACCAGTGCTGGGACAAGGCCATTTGGTGCCCAGGGCGAAGATGGCAAACTACGGCCCCCTAGTTTTTAAGAAAGAATTAATGTAGTTTCAAAACAAGAACCAAAGAACGTTTTTTAGCACATTGGGACATTTTGTTTATCTCTGGTGTTTGACTCGATTTGTAAAATGCAGCATGAGGGGGTTAATGTATTGTCACTGGTTTCTGATACATTAGCGACCAGAGGCAGGTAATTAACCCCTTTGTGCTGCATTAGTGGCACAAGTGAAACACTGACACTGGTGCCATTTATGCAGCACAAAGGGGTTCATTTACTGGCACTGGTCATCTGAATGTGAACGAAGACTGTAGCTGAAATACTTTCAGAGGTAATATTATCCATTAAGTAGAGAGTCAGAAAACAAAATGTTCTATGTTCTAATTAGAATCCTCCTCCTCTCAGTCAGAGGCCAGCCAGACACCCCGCCAGCACCACCACCCCCCCCCCACTGACTCCCACCAAACCCCCCCGCCCCCCCCCCCCTCAACCCCGAAATGAAGTAGTTGATTTACTAATATGTATTAATACTAGTATGATAGAAAAGGGGGAGACAGTTTCAATCCCCCTTTTCTCATGGGAAAGCGGCAGGGCAAACAGTTTTAAGATCCCCTTTAATAGGCATGATAGGATTAGCAGAGGGAACAGCTGGGGGGTTTTTCATATGGCAGAGGGAAAAAGAAATATGACTTTCCCGGGTTTTTTGCTGAACACCTGGTGATCACGCAGTAGGCTCGTGCTGTTTCCCGGGCTTTTTAGGGCTAAAGTGGTACTGGGCTAGCCAGTACTGGTTTAATCAGGTTCTTATTAGGGCTATATAAAGGGGGTTCCGTTTTATAAATCAGTCGCCTCAGAAGACAGGATCTGTGGTGTTCCCCTACCCACCCTCCCCTTATATAGAAATTAATTGTCGTGGTTGCTAATTATGTGGTAGGGTCACCTTTGTTGTTAAATACATAGGTGGACAGATGTTTTGAATATATTTAGTTTTATATATTGTATGGATAATTTGAAGTTTTAAATATTATATAAGCTTGAGCCGTAGTGGCTAAGCTGTTTTAAAGTTATTTATTTATGAGAAGTTCATATTTTATTGAAATCCAATAATAAAGCAGCCACGGCCTTATTTATCCAACACTTAGTATGTTGATTTATTTTAAATATAGAGGTTTAAGGTTATGCCTGCTGTCCCATGGGCTTACTTGAGATCTTGCACGTTGCAGAGCTTAGTCCCTCCTCCTCGGCTCCTCTAGGTTCCGGCTCAAGCTGCGCTCTCTGCTCCTCCCATCACGCTGCGCTCTCTGCTCCTCCCATCCCAGTGGGAGGTCTGATCCCCTGCTCCTCTGCGCCTCCTCCCATCACGCTGCGCTCTCTGCTCCTCCTATCATGATGGGAGGTCTAATCTCCCCTCTCCCATCACGGTGGGAGGAGATCTTCTCCTCCCAGCTGGTGACGTCACACCGAGCTGGGACTACAGTACAGAGTGCCTGTCAGGGAGAGAATCTCCGCTGACAGGGCGCAAGGCAAATGAAAAGCTTGTCTGTGTAGCAGTGTTAATTTTGGCAGCAAATTTCGATTTAGCTTTAATCTTAAGCCCTGTACACACGACCGGTTTTACCGATGTAAAAAGTCCGATGGACTGTTTTCATCGGACAAACCGATCGTGTATGGGCCCCATCGGTCTTTTTTCCATCGGTGATTAAAAATAGAACATGTTTTAAATTTATCCGATGGAAAAAAAAAACGATAGCAAATTTCGATATCTATGGATATCATTCAGCGTGCTCTCCGCTTTATTCCCTGCAAACATGTCATGTACACCAGGCACATTGGCATGTGTACCCTTATGCTCTGTACACACGATCGTTTTTTTCCAATGAAAAAAGTCCGATGGAAAAACCGATCGTGTGTGGGCCCCATTGGACTTTTTTCCATCGGTGTAAAAAAATAGAACATGTTTTAAATTTTTCCGATGGAAAAAAAAACGATAGCAAATTCCGATCGTCTGTGTGGAACTCCATCGGAGAAAAAACCCACGCATGCTCAGAATCAAGTGGACGCATGCTCAGAAGCATTGAACTTAATTTTTCTCGGCTCGTCGGAGTGTTTTACGTCACGGCGTTTGGGATGGTCGGATTTTTGACTGATGATGTGTAGGCAAGAAAATCCATTGGATTTTACTCCATTGGAAATCCGATCGTGTTTACAGGGCTTTAGTCTTAGGACTAAAATGGTATTTTAGTTTTAGTCCCATTTTAGTTTTCTGCAAATGTTTTCGTTTTAATCGTATTTAGTCGACTAAACCTCCAAAACATTTTAGTCGACTAAAATGTCCTACCTACATTTTAGTTAACTCAGATCATTTTAGTCGACTAAAACTCATTTTAGTCATCTAAATTCAGTTAAATTGTAATGCAATATTTATGTAGCGGCCTCACTCTCTCTCCATCTTTATCGGTTACACACCAACTCATGTCTAGGGGTTCCTGGGTTGTGAGAGTGAGATGCGCCACGGCCCATGTCCTCCCCATTGTAGTAGGGAGGTGAAGGCCACTTACTGATGTTTCCTCGGGCCGGTGTGTTCTGTGAATGCACTGAGTCTGTAATTGCAAGCTCACCAGCCTCCCCTTTGCTTCCAGTAACTGGAGTTCACACACCGGAGAAAGGTCCAACACTTGTTTATTTGACACTCCAATAAGCAAAGCACAATAAACAGTTCTTTTGCAGCAAACTGGTTGGGACCTATAACCTTGCCAACGGTGGGGCGAGCAGATCGAGGCACTTCCTAAAGTTTAAGTTCTATGCCACTGTACTATGACCAGCGGCGCCTAAGCCAATCCGGCTGTTACAGAACAGGAAAGATGGGGTCTCTTCCAGCAACCCCTATGAACAGCAATGGAGCCCTCTTCGATACGCTGTGGCCCCTATCAGGGGGATGTGTCCTCCCAAGAGAGTTCCCAGAGGCCCACTGTCACCGGGTTGGTGCTGCTCCGGGTCTCCAGTGGGTAACCTCTCTGGCCTCCTCACCTCAGATACGAGTCCCTCCGCTCAGGGACCCTTGGACAGTCCACCTTAGCGGGACCCAGTCGAAGGTACTGGGCCCCAGGCCTCCTCGATAGTACCTCACCCCAGGCTAAAGGTGCCTGGGATGGACGCCAACATGACTCCGGACCAGGCCATGGGCACCTGGACCAGACTCCTGGATCTCCAGCACCCAGGCCTAAGGTGCCTGGGTGCGGACCACAACCCTCCTCCTCCGAGGACCTCCTTCTCCGCAAGACCTCGTGGTAAGGGCGTCTCCCCCTTTTATCTCCTCCCATCAACGGCCCGGCGGGTTCCCCGCCCCAGCCATACCATCTCCGGGAAGGGACAAAACAGGGAGCACTGCAGGAGATGATTCTACCTGAAGCCTGTGGGTACCCCGCCACCCACAGGCAAAGAAGAATACTACATCCTCCAATCCTCCACGAAACAAAAAGGGGTCTGAACCCTAACACAATTATACACCTGGGTCACACTATTCCCCAGGTGTATCCCATCAATTTGAGGACCCCGCTACACATTCCCCCCTGTGATTGAACGCTGGTCCCCAGCGTCAGGTGCACACCCATGCCTCCCATAAAGTGGTGACATGGAGTGAAACCCCTGAGGCAGTTCCTCTAAATTTTTCCCAAGTGCCAAGACCTGCTCAGGGAATGGGGAACATATAAAACAACTTATGTCATAAAACACTTTAAACATCTGCATAATCACAACCCCTCTCCCACACTGTCTAAGAGCCACCCACTCTCAATGATCTTGATTGACGATTCTCCTGCAGGGGAAAGAAAAAAACAACATCCTAACATAATTTCGTGTCATTTGGCATGAGTGGGCCCGTCAGCCGAGAGACCCACTCACTCCAACAAGCAAGGTGATGTGTGTGTGAAACATTTTCAAACATTTGTTGCGCAACACTGCCACCTGGTGACAACGCCGCGGTCATGACACTCAACGAATCTTCGTTCTTCCAGCTTTTCCCTACTCTGCCTCTATTCCCAAATGTCCTTGCCTTTGGCACATGAAGAAAAGGGGAAACACAAAAAAACACAACAGCCCCAAGTCTCCAATGAGAAAAAGAAAAGCCCAAATAAAAACAAAAACAGGGCACAGTCCTGGGTGTCTGGGAATGGCTCTTCCAGAAAGTTCAAGTGCACAAAGGAAATAAACAGGAGTTCTTTTCTCCTATAAATAAAACTTTGGATCCGGCAGATACAGGGGTTTCAGGTGTTTGTCAAATGCCTCTATCGAATACTCGACATCTTCTCCTTCTCTTCTGCAAATGACTATCTTGTCAGCATGGATATGGCGCCCCAATTTCCATTCAGCTCTGCAGTCCTCAAACCTCTTAGACACTGCCGGCACACATTCCAGGTACCTGCGAGCATGAGGCACCTTCAACTTGTCCCACACAAACTCGTCATACCATCTTGCTCTCCAGACTTCCACCTCAAACAGCAAGTCCCGGGGCAGATACGGGTACTCCCACCCATATTCCCGAGCTACTTTGTGGCAAAACAGTCTCTGCAAGCGGGCCAAAGGTGGCATAGTGGCTTTCTCTCCAGTTCCAGGCAGCACAATAGCTTCCGGATGCCGAGGTGCCTTTACCAGCTCCCTGAAACTGACTTTCGGCGCTCTCAGAGAAGCGCGGGGTGTCCCCACAACCAAAGCAGGTGAGGTAACAGTAGATGAGGACACCGGTGGAGGGGTAGGTTCCCTCGTAAGCTGCGGGTCTTCCACCCGAGGCATGCTGTCTCCTGTGTACATAGGTGAATCCCGTACCGCACGGGAAGCAAGAAGTGGCATTCTATCCCAGCCCTTGCGGCTGAACAGTTCGTCTATCTCGCCATCATCTCCGCAGTCAGACAGCGACTCTAGGTCGGAGGTGTCATACATCTCCGCAGGCAGATATCTTCCGGTGGACACAGAATCATCCTCCCTGGGGGGCTCCACCTCCAATGGGCCCCCGACACCTCCAACCACCACCACAGTCCCAGCCCCTGGCTCACCTGACCCTTGTAGAGGACTGGGATGTCCGGGACTTCCTTCTCGACCGGCGCCATCCAGGCCAGGCAAGCAGCGGGGTGAAGCTCGACCACGTCCATAGGATGCCTGTACTAGGCCAACTTTCCTCTTCGGGGGTGGGAGCAGAGAACTTGTGGCGACCGAGGCAGCATCCTCGGATTTTTCTCTGTTGGGCAGTCCATCGCCCTGGTCAGCACGCACGGGAACCTCGACAAAGGCCTTGATCTCCCCTTCCGGAGTAGCGGTACCCGTGAGGTGGTTGAGGCGAAGGGCCCGGGGCCTTGCTGTGGACGACTCGACCTCAAAAAGGAATTCTCTGCACTCCTCACATCGCCCGAATGGCTTCAGGGTGACCACCAGTCCCGAGCAGCCGGGACAGATCACACCGAGGGCCTCCGTGTCTCTGCAAGTGTACAGAGCCAACCGCCCTCGGGGCCTAAGTCTTATCCCCGTGTCTGTGATGGGGGCAGCAAAGGAAGTCATTCTCGTGGGGTGAGGAACCATAATCCACGGGGCACTTGAGGTCATCCCGACTATCTGCTGCTCCATCATGCACTGACCCCGCGCCGGAGTCTTAACGTGTATCCCCACACTTGGCCAGACTCCTCCCATGAGCTGTACATTTTCGCGGGCTTCCTCTTGACTCCGCCCATGAACGATGTCGCCATGGGGTGCCTCGTGGCGCAGTGCGTTAACAGTCCCCACGTGCAGTACGTCACACGGCTGGACCTCTCCCTTTTTCCGCTCCTCCGCATGGGCCTTTCCCGTGTTAGGGTCATTTCCACAACTCCGAGCAGGGACGCACTTTGGCCAGTAATATGGCCGATATGCTCGGAACTCCTCTGGGCAGCAAAGTTCAAATGTAGACATTCTCAAGTCCATCTTTAGAACACACTCTATCCCGGACTCACGAGCCCCCACGTGTAGCGGCCTCACTCTCTCTCCATCTTTATCGGTTACACACCAACTCATGTCTAGGGGTTCCTGGGTTGTGAGAGTGAGATGCGCCATGGCCCATGTCCTCCCCATTGTAGTAGGGAGGTGAAGGCCACTTACTGATGTTTCCTCGGGCCGGTGTGTTCTGTGAATGCACTGAGTCTGTAATTGCAAGCTCACCAGCCTCCCCTTTGCTTCCAGTAACTGGAGTTCACACACCGGAGAAAGGTCCAACACTTGTTTATTTGACACTCCAATAAGCAAAGCACAATAAACAGTTCTTTTGCAGCAAACTGGTTGGGACCTATAACCTTGCCAACGGTGGGGCGAGCAGATCGAGGCACTTCCTAAAGTTTAAGTTCTATGCCACTGTACTATGACCAGCGGCGCCTAAGCCAATCCGGCTGTTACAGAACAGGAAAGATGGGGTCTCTTCCAGCAACCCCTATGAACAGCAATGGAGCCCTCTTCGATACGCTGTGGCCCCTATCAGGGGGATGTGTCCTCCCAAGAGAGTTCCCAGAGGCCCACTGTCACCGGGTTGGTGCTGCTCCGGGTCTCCAGTGGGTAACCTCTCTGGCCTCCTCACCTCAGATACGAGTCCCTCCGCTCAGGGACCCTCGGACAGTCCACCCTAGCGGGACCCAGTCGAAGGTACTGGGCCCCAGGCCTCCTCGATAGTACCTCACCCCAGGCTAAAGGTGCCTGGGATGGACGCCAACATGACTCTGGACCAGGCCATGGGCACCTGGACCAGACTCCTGGATCTCCAGCACCCAGGCCTAAGGTGCCTGGGTGCGGACCACAACCCTCCTCCTCCGAGGACCTCCTTCTCCGCAAGACCTCGTGGTAAGGGCGTCTCCCCCTTTTATCTCCTCCCATCAATGGCCCGGCGGGTTCCCCGCCCCAGCCATACCATCTCCGGGAAGGGACAAAACAGGGAGCACTGCAGGAGATGATTCTACCTGAAGCCTGTGGGTACCCCGCCACCCACAGGCAAAGGAGAATACTACATCCTCCAATCCTCCACGAAACAAAAAGGGGTCTGAACCCTAACACAATTATACACCTGGGTCACACTATTCCCCAGGTGTATCCCATCAATTTGAGGACCCCGCTACATTTAATAATTTCTCTACAATTTCCAAACTCATTATATACTGCTGGAGTGAAAAATCGAATAGGTTATTATTTATGGTATTGAGGTATGAACATACACTACAGACGTGTTAATTTTGATGTCAAATTTCATTTTAGTTTTAGTCCCATTTTAGTCTTTTGACTAAAATGCCATTTTAGTCCTATTTTAGTCATCTCAATTGTTTTAGTCGTATTTTAGTCGGCTAAAATGTTTTAGTCTGCAAAATTTATACTGCTGTGTAGGCTTGTGTTGGGTGTGCAGGACTCAGCGCACTCGGCACATCGTCACAAGTGCAGGCTATAGCGGCTGGAGCCTCCGAGCAATCACTCCAGTTCAGCCACCTTTTAGAAAGACACTATACTGCGCCCCCCCACCCCTAATAAATTGTACCGCCCAGGGCATCCGCCCCTTCTGCCCCCCCCTGTACCGGCTCTGCCAGAGACCACATGACCTAAGCAATCTAATCTTTAAATCATATGAAAAGCCTAAAAAGTAGCTGTTTTCAAATCATGGCAAGCTAGAGGCATGGGCGTCCGGTCCATAGGGCAAGGGGGGTCAATTGCCCCCCCTGAAATCGTAAGAAGGTGTTGAATTGAATCCTGTGCCCGGGATTCAGCATACCTGATCCCCGGACACATTATTCACGCTGGCTGTGGCTGAGAAGCTTCACACTGCAGCAGCTTTCGCAGTGCCGACAGTATACTGAACTTTTCACATGCTCCCTTACTAACCCCTCCCATATAGGGCGTGTGGCCGGGGAAAGTCTGCTTCAGCCGTGGGGCACTGTGTGGATAGATATTGTATTTCCATATGTCCCTCCTGCTGGGCGGGGGCTGGGGCTAGAACGAGCCGTCCGATTCCATTGTACAGAGCTGTGACTATGCATGGTTCTCATTGTGTATGGGGAGGATAATGTTGCTGGCTCAGATGACGCTGAGTGCAGGAGTGAAAAAAGTGTGATCTCGGGCATGCAACAGGGAAGGTAAGGGTAAAGAAAGCAACATGCCCATGCATTCTACTCATGGCACTGTGTACAATATACTACTGCACTGTCACCAACTCCTAATATTATAAATACTTCAAGTTGCTGCTCACCATCAAATGTGTTCCCACATTCCACAACTTAATATATAAAGATTAATGGTGTTGCACTACCCTTTAACCAAGTGCAGAAACATATTTTAAATAAATTATATCAAAAAAGTGATAATTGAACACACAATCCCAGTGCAATAAATCTATAAATACCCCCAAAAATATACTCCAAAATATTACCACATATGTTGAAATATTATAAATGAATTGCATAAAAAATGGTAATTGAATACACAATACCAATGCTGCAAATCTACTGATTAGAATATACCAATAAGTCGCTTTTAACCTCCGCTAGCGGTCAAAGAAAGGGTTAAATGTGACAGTATATCGCCGCTGCTGAAGTTCTGCGGACGCCCATGGCTAGAGGCACTTACACCGAGAAATTTGGAAATGCTGATACATGCTCTACTGATTTGTGTAAAGTGATGAACTTTAATGATAGGTCCCCTTTAAAGCTTTTGGTGAAGTCCTCACCTTCCAAAAGGATGACATTTTTCCATTCACTTATGCAGGGTAGGGCGTCACTCAAAGAAGCACGCAAGTAACATCACAACTATTATGTTCCACAGGAAAGCAAAAGAGCAGCAGATCATTATGGCTCAAGGTCAGGTTTAAGGAGGAAATTTGTATGAGAAGTTGATTTCACTTCATTATATGCACTGCTGGATGTTGATAATTCATTTTCCTGAAAGCTGGCTCTTTTTAACATTTTCTCAGCCCCCTATCAAAGCAGCTGCTTTTTGAGTCACGTAGAAATATGGTGAATTCTTTTTTTTTTTTTTACTGACAAGTTGACAAGATAATTTCTGAAAATAATGAATGCCCAGCTGCTTCGCCACTTTCTGAAAACCCACTGTGTAAAAATGTCTATTAAACAATGTAACCTCGTGTCATTTAAATTGGAAGCTTTATTACTGGCAGACTTTAATATTGGATAATTTGGCTCTTACCGAAAACTAGAAATCCTTTAGATGCCTCTGCACAACAGTTCCCGACTGACGTGGTCTCTTTGGGGACTATGAAGCATTAAATATAAAACTGACAACAGACAAAGCAGTTTACAAGCCTATTTCTGCTAGCGTAGCAAGGGTCACTTCACTCAGGCATACACTTGTAGACACCAAAAGCAATCTGTCCAAAGAGCAATCTGTACAGCATGCATTTGTAAAGCATCTCCCAAGCTTTTTGAACAACCTCTTGAAAGCTACTAAAGTACAACTGCACCTTTAAAGCAATATTAAACCCCAAACCAATAATTAGATGTAGTGGCTGCATCAATTTTCTTATCTTTGGCTTTTTCCCCCTCTGTTTTCACCTGGTGATCTTGCCAGTAACACACCTCCAGTATTAGTGTAGCACACCCCCGTAGGAGCTGCTGGTTTTAATTTGGGCCTTGCACGTTACCTCAGTATTCGTTGTCTAGGGGAAGAAAGTCTGTAGAAACTCCAATGTCCACACAAGATGTAAAACCTTAATCTGTTAGGTTTTATTTTCCTTTTGCATAAAACATACGAAGAGTAGTAGAAGGGTGAAGGGAAGGGGTAGGTTCAGGCACACAGTACAGATCACTGGGGAAAACTCCTCAAGTATAAAGTTAGTCACCACTCTCCCTGGAGTGGGTATTGCTCACCTGGACAGGCCCCTCTCACCTGGCCTAGCAGCCAGTATGTCGCATGAACAATGATCAGGACCAGTCTGCCACAGACCGGTTGTGGACTAAATTGGATAATCCGGGGTCCTCTGCCACAGGACTTAATGCCCGGACTTCCAGCCAAGCAGTCAAGAGCCTTTAAGCCAACTCGGCATACTGCAAGGTGAACTTTAGCTGCGGTGCATCCTCCAATAGAATTACCAGGCCCTCCTCAAAACACCAGCCTTCCGCTCTGTCTTTTCCAGGACAGGTCCTCCTCTGGTTTCCTCCATTGAGTAGCTTCCTCCCGCAGGACCGACAGCACAGGATCACCTTCAAAGTGTAGGCCCAGTCAGCATAACTGGGCCTACTTGGTAGAGTTGCAGCCTCGGGCCAACATGGTCCCGAGGCCAAGAACACACACACACTCCTTGTGCCAGGAGGACCACGAGGGGAAAAGAGGAGCCCACAAAATGGCGTCTGCCCCTTAAGTACCCTTCCCCAGCATGCTCAGTGGGTAGACCACACCCACTGAAATGTTCCCGAGGGAAGGTACCCTGTGCACTCTGGCCTGTCAGTCTTCCACATTGGCCTGGGGTGGTAACGCCACCTACAGGCAAACAGTGGGAAGTTTGCCCAACACAGCCATAGCCAGAACAGAGGCTGATTTAGCATAATTATATACAGAGTCTGAGCCAGGGCCATTTGAAGGAATTTGGGGGCCCCAAGCAGATTGAGAATTTGGGGCCCCCAAGCGGGGGGGTGCAACTGATTTTTTTTTAATTCAGAAAAGGGGGGTTGCTAACACAGAACATTGACGCCGATCGCGAGGGGGGGGGCCGCCAAATCGCGGGATGGGGGGGCCGCCAAATCGCGGGAGGAGGGGGCCCCCAATCGCGGGTGGGGGGGCCGCCAATCGCGGGAGGGGAGGCAGCTCTGCTAGGGGCCCCAAGCAGTTGCTTGGTTTGCCTGTCCTGTTCCAACGGCCCTGGTCTGAGCTAACTACCAGCTCAGACACCCACTAGATTTGACATAGCGCCCAGTCATTGGGAGCAGGGCGCTACATTAGTAAAACACAACTCTGGAGAAATGAGCAGTGGAGGCACAGCAGACCTCAGCATTGTCAGTCTGGGGGTGGTGGGAGGAGGGAGAGTAGTGTTAAATGTATTAGCAGATTTAGATGCGCTAACAAATGGAAGCCCACTGGAGTTGATTTTCTAAAATTGGAGAATGCAAAAATCTGGTGCAGCTCTGCAAAGGAACCAATCAGGATCCAGATATATTTGTCAAAGTTTAATTGAATAAGCTGAAGTTTGAAGCTAATTGGTTACCATGCACAGCTGCACCCGATGTAGCATTCTTCAATTTTAGTAAATCAACCCTAGTATGTTTTCCAAAATGTGCCTGTAGAGTAAAGCCTGGTACACACGAACAGATTGTTGGCCAACCGAGCGTCAGATTTTTGTCTTCAGGGCGTGTGCCAGGATCTTGTCTTGCATACTAACGGCACACAATTGTCGGCCAACAAACACGAACGTAGTGACGTACTACGAGGAATTTCAGCTCTTGAGCACCACCCTTTGGGCCCCATCTGCTAATTTTGTGTTTGGTGAGCATTGATTCCGAGCATGCGTGTTTGTACTTTCGACTTTTGTGTGACGGATTTGTGTACTGACAATACGAAAATCTGACAACCTCCCCCTCTGCTGAAATACAGCAAACCAACCATATATTATTTAAATTCTTACATGAAGTATAGTATAATACTCATACTTAATCTCAAATACCCTATAAACAGACCTGTGCATACTTAGCATTGCCCATTATAGATTAACCACTTCAACACAGGGCATTTTCACCCCCTTCCTGCCCAGACCAATTTTTAGTTTTCAGCGCTGTCGCAATTTGAATGACAATTGCCCGGTCATGCAACACTGTACCCAAATGAAATTTTTATGTTTTGTTTCCCCACAAATAGAGCTTTCTTTTGGTGGTATTTGATCACCTCTGCGGTTTTTATTTTTTGCGCTATAAACAAAAGAAGAGCGACAATTTAAAAAAAACACAATATTTTTTACTTTTTGCTATAATAAATATCACAATTTTTTTTCCCCCTCAGTTTAGGCTGATATGTATTCTTCTACAAATTTTTGGTAAAAAAACCCCTGCAATAAGCGTATATTGATTGGTTTGCGCAAAAGTTATAGCGTCTACAAAATAGGGGATAGATTTCTGGCATTTTTTTTTTTTTTTTACTAGTAATGGCGGCGAAGGAGGAGGCACTCACAATGCCACATCCGTATTAATGGGAGAAAAACAGGTAACATTACTCAGAAGGGGTAACCAATGGTCGGACTTTAGAGGCAAAACAACCACAATAGAAATAGCAAAAAAAGTTTTATTTATTACAAAAAATACAGCAAAATAAACACAATGTTCAAAAATAAAAAAACATACAAGATATTGAAACGTAATAGTTGAGTCCCTTGTGCGTCTACGCGTTTTGCCGTGAGGCTTCTTCAGGACGGTCAACAAGAGAGTACAAGAACAGGGAACAAATCTCACTATCTTAAGAGGACAAGATCTGATATATGAATGAATGAATGAGTGACTTGTATAGCGCTCACATGCGAACTGAATTGCCTCTAGGTGCTTTTTGCAGCCAGCGTCTGCTTGGCTGGTGCGGTCATTTTACCCCGTAGGATCTCGACACGCTTGGGACACACAGTCATACATATATACTGGGCCAATTTGGACAAGATCCAATTAACCTACCAGCATGTCTTTGGAGTGTGGGAGGAAACCGAAGTACCCGGAGGAAACCCACGCAGACACAGGGAGAACATGCAAACTCCAGGCAGATGGTGTCATGGTCGGGATTTGAACCAGTGACCCTTTTTGCTGCTAGGTGAAAGTGCTAACCACTACACCACTGTGCTGCCCTACACATCCGAATATCGGAGACTCTACATAGGCAGAAAAAGTTCCATAGGAAGTATGGTAAAGATGATATATGTAAATATATCGAAAGGCTCTGCAAGTAGATGGGATAAAATGTACTATAGGGTAAAAAGTTCCCTATATAGGGAAAATCCAATAAGAGAAACGCCAAGTTCTGCAAGCATATAGATATATCCGTGGATCCAATTAGTAACTGACAAGGAACTCGCTTGATGGGGGTAGACGTCCAAAAAGGGGCTTATACGGTCCACACAATATCAAAGTAAAGCATCAGGTATCCAATAAGGCAGGGGTCCTCAAACTATGGCCCTCCAGTTGTTCAGCAACTACAATTCCCATCATGCCTAGACATGTCTTTGAATGTCAGAGTTTCACAATGCCTCATGGGATTTGTAGTTCCGCAACAGCTGGAGGGCCGTAGTTTGAAGATCCCTGCAATAAGGCAAACCAGGCTGAAGGGGAAGACGTATCCGTATGGGGTTTCATGGGAACGTGCCACTTTGCCCACATGTATCGGCATGAGCCAGTCGGCAAGTGGTTAAAGCATATGTAAAGCCTTACCTTATAAAACAACCTATTCAGTTTAAAAATAGAAATGAAAGGCAAAACACTTGTTTATACATGTAAATTTTTTTTATAAATACCCTTTTTCCCTTTAAAAAAAAAAAAAAGTAATTACATACCCTCTGTTCTTAGCTGCATAAGGAGCTTAGAGAGCTGGGGGAGAAGAAACAGCAGTACACTGATCTTCCCCATGAATGGCTGTGCAAGGGAGGGGGGGGTATCAGCACAAGTCTGATCATTGTGGGAGAACAGTCTGAGTTCCCAGCACAGCTAAAAATCTGACCACACTGTGCCCTCATGCCTAGTGTGGTCAGTTTTTAATAGGAAACAGAGTGACTGGCATTTTCTGTGCATAGCATGGAAAAAGAGAAAGGAATGCAGCCATCGCACCTATAGACTGGTAAGGTGCAGAATATTACATTTTTTGTACCTGGGTTTAGATATCTTTTATATTTTTGAAGTATGAGCATAAAAGTACAGAGTTCCTATAGTGACATTTAAACCACAATGTTCTCACGCTCTGTCATTAGACTGATGATGAGGTTCATTGCATTCCATTCCCCTTCACACAATATAATCACAGTACAAAACAAGCAGTACTTTATTTCTATTCCAAGAACTTATGTAAACAGATCCATCAAAGTCTCAAATCGGAGCCTCTTCTGCTCTTTATATTTATTTACTTTGTGTCCACAAAGTACACAATAAATCGGTGATGCCAGGCTCTTGTCACATTTATATGAGCCAAATATCACTGACGTGAGTGCTTGTAATTGTAATATGCATTGGAAGGAAAGGTGCCCTTTCAAGGTACTTCTTCACTGTGCATGGCATTGCTGATGTGTGACAGGCTCTTTGAAATTCATATTAAAATGTGTAATTTCTATACCTCGGCCGCTGTAGTTTTTTTCTACATGATTAAAGTATTCTTACTAGGGTTACTACGAATTCACAAATTTTTACAGTTCTCTTACCAAAATATTCGTTTGTTAATAGAAATAATGTAAATATTGTCTTAACCACTTCAGCCCCGGAAGAATTTACCCCCTTCCCGACCAGAGCATTTTGCGATACGGCACTGCGTCGCTTACAGACCCGAGGGTGCCCGCTAGGCGGCAAATTCAAAGGGACGTACAGGTGCGCCCATTTGCCTGCCCGTGCCATTCTGCCGACGTATATCGGCGTGCGGCGGTCGGGAAGCTGTTAAAGTAAATCTGTCAAGGCTTGATAGCCTACCCCTCTCCGGCTGATGCTTACCTTTCCCATGCTTCCTCTTGTTATGATTATGCAAGTGTCCATTATATACAGCCTTGTAAATTTCTAGGTTTAACTAGTTATATTTTATGTATAGAATTAAAGAGTTACTCTAGTCAGGGCAAACATTTCCAGTAGTGGATTATGGTTGCCAGCCTGCAACAGGAATTGCTTTTACTGGCAGGATCTTCAAATAAATAATTTTCATTGCTTCTGCATATTGCTAAATAGTTGTTTCGAAACAATAATACCCTCACAGCCTTGTCTATTACTTATTTATTTTGAGTTTATCATAAGGGGGCAGAGTTCATGTAAAGAGCCCTCCCAGCCCAGGTGAACAAATGATAAGGCGTTACCACATCACACATTTCGCTCCACCCACCTAGAGCTGTTGACTTGATCTCCAAATTCCACATATTTTAATCCAATCGAGCATCTGTAGGATGTGCTGGAAAAACAAGTCGGATCCATGGAGGCCCCACCTGGCAACTTAGAGGACTTAAAGGATTTGCTACTGACAGCTTGGAGCTAGATACGACAGCATACCTTCAGAGGTCTAGTAGCATCCATGCTGTGATGGGTCAGGGCTGTTTTGACAACAAAAGGAGGATCAACTCAATATTAGGTGAGTCATCATAATGTTATGGTTGATTAATGTATGTGTATATATAGCTCTGAGAAGAACGACCTCCATTTTGAAGACAGTGCTGTGATGCAAAAATGTCTATCTAGCATTTGGTACCTTCCATGCACACTATAAGCTAAACAAAAAGGCCAGAGAAACTTTGGGAAGTTAGACAGTTAGGAATAGGGTTGCTGAGGACGTTGGGATCAAGATGTCATCTGTTTCAGCCCCTGCTTAAAGAACTATCGTGTGCTATCTCTGACACTAGGTGGCAGTGGTCAATAGAGTAGGGAGAGACTTTTCTACATTTACCATATAATCTTTAAAAGTAAGAAGGACAGTTCCACCTCTATACGAGGTGTAGCTCTGCTTCTGTAGAAGTGTTTTAAGATTGCTACAATTATTTTGCTGTGTGTCTCTGTGTTTTGTTTTCTCTTTTAGGTAACCAGATCTTCTGTCAAGACCTCTGGAGAATGGGGAGGGCTAGATAGTTAGTGATGGGTGTAATGTGTAATATGCTATTATTTCTTTGAAAATCTATGTCATTGTTAATTCTTTGCTCTTTTCCTTCCCTTTCCCCATCCAAGTTTTTTGGTTCAGGTACCAAATCCTCAGGCTTGAGGAGTTTTTTTTTTCCAGACACTGGGGACAGTGTCTTTATGCAGCAGGGGGAGTATGTAGCGCCCTGCTCCCAATGACTGGGCGCTATGTTAAAATTTAGTGTGTGTCTGAGCCAATAGTTGGGCTCAGACTTCAGTGATTATACTAAATTGGCCTCTGTTCAGCTGTGGCTGTGTCTGACAGGATTTCCCACTGTTGCCTGTAGGGGGCGATGCCACCACAGGCCCGTGTTGGAATATGGGCAAGTCATGGTGATTGAGTGTCCTTTCCCACGAGCGGTCCAGTGGGAGTGGTGTACCCGTTGGGCATGCTGGGAAAGGGGTACTTAAGGGGCAGACGCCATCTTTTGGGGTCCTTCTCCTCGTGGCCCTCCTGGCGCGAGGAGTGTGTTGTGTGATTTCGGCCCCAGGACCATGTTGGCCCGAGGCTGCAACTCTATCAAGTAGGCCCAGTTATGCTGACTGGGGCCTACACTTTGAAGGTGATCCTGCGCTGTCCGTCCTGCGGGAGGAAGCCACTCAATGGAGGAAACCAAGGGAGGACCTGTCCTGGAGAAGACCGAGCGGAAGGCTGGTGTCTTGAGGAAGGCCTGGTGACTCTGTTGGAGGATACACCGTAGCTAAAGTTACCTTACAGTCTGCCGGGTTGGCTTAAAAGCTCTTAGACTGTAAGGCTGGATATCCGGGTACTAAAATCCTGTGGCAGAAGATAATTGAACAAGTTCAACTTAACCATCTTAAAGGTCTGTGGCAGAGACTGTTCCTGATTATTATACCGTGCATCATTCCGGCTGCTAATCCAGGTGAGAGGGGTCTATCCGGGTGAGCAATACCCACTCGAGGGAGAGTGGTGAGTGACTGTGAGGGTGAGAAGTTTTTCCCCAGTGATCTGTACTGTGTACCTGAACCTTCCCCTTCCTCCTTCATCCTTCTACTGTTCGTCACAAGTTTTAAGCAAAGGAAAATAAAACCTAACAGCAGAAGGTTTTACATCTTGTGTGGACATTGGAGTTCTTACAGACTTTCTTCCCCTAGACATCGAATACTGAGGTAACGTGCAAGGCCCAAATTTAAACCAGCAGCTCCTACGGGGGTGTGCTACATACATATATAGGCTTCTTATGAGTAATGGCAGTAAACACACAAATCCCAGTTCTCTCAGGGGAGAGGAGAGAGATCGTGTGTTCATACTAAGTATGAACACCAATCTCTCTCTTCCCCTAGTCAGTCCCATACCCGATACACTTAGAACACACCTAGGGAACACAGTTAACCCCTTGATCTCCCCTAGTGGTAATCCCTTTCCTGCCAGTGACATTTATACAGTAATTAGTGCATTTTTATAGCACTGATTGCTGTATAATTGTCACTGGTCCCAAAAATGTGTCGAAAGTGTCCGGTCTGTCCGCCGCAATATCGCAGCCCCGAAAAAAATCGCAGATCGCCGCCATTACTAGTAAAAAAATAAATAATAAAAATGCCATAAATCCATCCCCTATTTTGTAGACGCTATAACATTTGCCCAAACCAATACATTTACGCTTATTGCGATTTTTTTTACCAAAAATATGTAGAAGAATACATATTGGCCTAAACTGAGGAAAAAATCATTTTTGGGGAAAAAAATGTGGGATATTTATTATAGCAAAAAGTAAGAGATATTGTGTTTTTTTCAAAATTGTTGCCCTTCTTTTGTTTATATTGCAAAAAATTAAAACCGCAGAGGTGATCAAATACCACCAAAAGAAATCTCTGTTTGTGGGAAAAAAAGAACGTCAATTTTGTTTGGGTACAACGTTGCACGACCACGCAATTGTCAGTTAAAGCGACACAGTGCCGTATCGCAAAAAATGGCCTTGTCATTGAGCAGCCAAATCTTCCAGGGGTTAAAGTGGTTAGTTTCATTGTCATACCTGTAGGCCAGTTTTGCCTACAAATCTGAAGCTTGGCCAAAAAAAGTATACTTAGCAATTTCCAGATCATGCCTTGTTGTTAGGAAAACCATTGAACGCTCACTCCCACAATTGCAGTTGCTTGACTCTGAACCCTCTGCAACATTCCTATGCCAGCAATGTAGTGCTTACAATTGTACCTCCTGTTGTGGCTTTTAAAAGTTTAATATTATTCACAGGCTATTTTTTTTACCAGTATTGCCATAATCTTCAAACAAAATATGGACATCAACACACTGGACAACCTGCCCCTACCATGGACAGACCACCATGCCATCAAATGTATTATAACGACCAACACCACCCTCCAAAAACCAATACAATCAACAACAACACACTGGACAAGATCACAGAAGAAACTACACTCTGAGCTTTTCAAAACCACACTATTGAACAAAATGGCAATGCTAAACCAAAACCACTCAACCGAAGAAACACACAACTCCCTGAACAAAGCTTTGCTACAGACAGCAGACACAGTTGCTCCAAGACGCAGAGCACTCACCCGCAAAAACAATTCGGGCTGGTTCAATGACGCTCTCACCTTACTGAAACAAGAACGCAGAAGAGCAGAAGGAGCCTGGAGAAGAAACTCAACAAAGGAGAACCACACAACCTACAAAGCACTCACCAGGAAATATCATAAAGCAATCTTCAAAGCAAAAAAAGACCATTTCTCTAACACCATCGCAAAAGCCCTAAACCATCCCCGCGAACTCTTCAAATTAGTGGCTCAGACCATGAATTCTACTTGCCTGGAGTCTTCAGCAAACGAAACACAGGAATTCTGTAATGAACTATCCAATTTTTTTATCAACAAAATCGATAGATAACCTTCGGGAAATAATTCAGCAGAAAAAAATCCAACAACCCCACTCGGCCAAAAGAAGAAGATAACCATATAAATAATCTGAAATCAAAGAAATTTACTCTGGTCCCAATTACAATAAACACCACAAAAAACATCATCAGAAGCCTCCGAGATAGCACTTCACCGAACGACATAATTCTAGCAAAACTACTGAAAGAATGTACCGACATCTTGGCACCCCCCATAACACACTTCATAAATCAATCGTTCAAAGAAGGTATTGTGCCGACTTCCCTCAAGCAAGGAATAATCAAACCCCTTCTAAAGAAACCCAACCTTGATCCTAAAGACCCAAACTTTAGAAGACCGGTAACAAGCCTAAACACCATCTCCAAGATCATCGAGAAAGTAGTAACATAACAGCTACAACTTCATTTGGATACCCATAAACTCCTGGACCCACTACAATCGGGGTTCCGCCCAGGCCACGGGACAGAAACGGCACTTCTCAAAATATGGGACGACGCACTCAAAGCAGCTGATGATGGAGAATCGTGTCTCCTGGTGCTGCTGGACCTCAGTGCAGCCTTTGACACAGTAGATCACAAAATTCTGCTCACACGCCTCACCGAAGTAGCAGGAGTCGCAGATGCAGACGTACCATGGTTCGCATCCTTCCTAGAAAATCGATCCCAGACAGTGAAACTGGGAGCCTTCACCTCGGCACCACGCACAAATACATGCGGAGTCCCTCTAGGATCACCCCTGTCACCGGTACTCTTCAACATCTACCTCCGGCCACTCCTCAAAATCATCAGTGAACACTCCTATGCAGATGACACTCAACTTTACTTTCGCATCAACAACAAAAAACATCAATACTACGGACTGGAAAAATGCCTTACATTGATCGACAATTGGATGACAGAGAGCTCACTCAAGTTTAATGGATCCAAAACAGAATTGCTAATTTTCCACACTAACCGAAAGAAAAACTCTAGGACCACATGGACACCCCCCACCATCCTTGGACAAAACATAACCCCAAGCACCAAAGTTAAAAGCCTTGGAGTCATCTTTGACTCAGACATGACTATAAACGCACAAATAGGATCAGTAGTCAGCAGATCTCACCACCTTCTCCGCCTGCTACGAAGACTTATCCCCTTCATCCCGGAAAAAGACAGAGCAGTAGTAGTCGGAACCATCATCAATTCCCGGCATGACTACGCTAACTCTCTTTACCTAGGACTACCTAAATACCAGATGGCACGTCTACAAGTCATTCAAAACACAGTGGCCAGACTGGTAACGGGAAAAAAACCCTGGGAATCAATTGCACCGTCCCTGAGAAGCCTCCATTGGCTAGCCATATAGGATCGGGTCACATTCAAGACGCTCTGCCTCACTCACAAATACGCACAAGGAAACGCACCTCAATACTTATGCAAAAAAATTAAAACATTACACCACTACTCGCAACCTCCGATCAACCAACCAAAACCTCCTGCAAATCCCCAAGACTCGCTACAAAGCTAAGGGAGAACAAAGGTTTGCTGTCCAAGGACCAAGGCTATGGAATGCACTACCCACGAACATCCGCATGGAAGAAAACCATCGGGCCTTCAGGAAAAAACTAAAGACCCACCTCTTCTGAAGGATCTCAACGACAATGGATGCAAATCGCCTTGAGGCGATTTAGTTTGCATTTGCAGTGCTATACAAGTTACTCACTCACTCACTCACTCATAACATCTTCAATTCTGAATTCCATTTAATTTATAGAGGCAATGTCTAGGTGTTTAAATATACATGTTTTAGATTTTGCTGTATATTTGCTATTTATTTATTGTATGTTGTGAATACAATTCATGGAAACATCCTGCACAATACTGAAGGTAGTTAGTTTTAAATAATCAAATGCTTAATGCTGTACATACAGTACTTTTTCATGTACTAATACACCCTGGAATGATCTTTGGGTATAATAATTATAATCTGCAATATAAAGTGTTGCTATAGGGTGAAGCATCCCTGTACCTCTTATGCCCTGTACACACAATCGGATTTCCGATGGAATAAAATCCGATGGAATTTTCCGTCGGAATTCCGATGAAGCTGACTTCCATCAGTCTTGCATACACACAATTAGACAAAATTCCGACCGTCCAAAACGCGGTGACGTAAAACACTCCGACGACCCGAGAAAAATTAAGTTCAATGCTTCTGAGCATGTGTCGACTTGATTCTGAGCATGCGTGGGTTTTTTCTCCTTTGGAGTTCCACACAGACGATCGGAATTTCCTATAGTTTTTTTTTCCATCGGAAAAATGTAAAACATGTTCTATTTTTTTACACCGATGGAAAAAAGTCCAATGGGGCCCACACACGATCGTTTTTTCCATCAAACTTTTTTCATCGGAAAAAACTATCGTGTGTACAGGGCATAAGGGTACACATGCCAATGTGCCTGGTGTACATGACATGTTTGCAGGGTATAAAGCGGAGAGCACGCTGAATGATAGCCATAATTCACACCTTTGATCTTCCCATGAAAACACAGAAAATAAAAAGAACACATTTCTGCGTGCTGCTGCATTTATTTACTGAAGTGCTGAAAGTTACTTATATGCTTGTAAAAGGCTTCTGCACTCAACGGTGGCACATCAAAGAGATCTTGTTTTAAAATATATGGATTTATAAACCCTGCATGATACACTTCACCCTGGGGATTGCTAATCTGAGAAAGCTGAAATCAAATAAATAAATTGCATTTTAAATCATCTCTGCAATGGGATTTACTGCTCATTTATTGCTGATAGTTTAATCAATGCTGTTTCCTTTAGTAAAGACTTTTTTTTTTTTCAAAAAGGATATCAATAATTTATTTTGGTTAACAGCTTGACAAGCATAATTATTGAGAATTCAATGCATAAATAATAATGCCATTATTAGAAAAATGTTGATTTACGCATAATACAGGACAGAAGATAGCAAACAGAGGTTTGTAAAATCAACTGCAATGGCATACTAATCAAACTGGATAATATTATATCTTCATTTAAATGGGCATTATTGAAAAATAATAACAAGATAAAGTAAAGTACCGGTATACCTTTTAGAAAGTGTTATTTAGCCTTTCCCTGAGGTCCTGGGATAAATAAAGATCCCAAATCTTAAGAGAATGTGAGCTAGGGTCATTATCTTTTACTTTTTTTTTTCTAAGTTTTTTATTTTTTATTTCTGTAGGTTTAGCTTAATGTTTTTACATGGGGACCTAGGAAAAGGTGCCACTTTTTAATGTACGATCCACTTTAACCACTTGCTGACCGCCATATAGCAGTTTTACTGCTACAGGGTGGCAGCTGTGCACCAGATCAAATATATATATATATATATACATGATCCAACACTTCCGCCTGCAGGTGGTGCGCGCGTGCCGCCGGCGTGTCGCTTCTGCTGTGATTATTCACAGCAGAAGCCAATCTGTGGGTGCTGGGCACTGGATGTCCACCAGCACCCGCCAATCGTTGGGCAGAGACGCAGAACAGAGCTCTGCCTATGTAAACAAGGCAGAGTTCGGGTCTGACAGGGGGGAGGGGAAGGGACTCAAATCAATCCCTGTCCCTAGTAAAAGCAGCACATACAGTACACAAAAATACTGGCTAGGCACACAGTTAACCCTTTGATTGCCCTAGATGTTTAACCTCTTCCCAGCCAGTGTCATTAGTACAGAGACAGTGCATATTTTTAGCACTGATCACTGTATTATTGTCACTGGTTCCCGCAAAGTGTCAAAAGTTTCCCTTAGTATCTCCATCGGAATGTTGCAGACCTGCTATAAGTTTCTGATTGCCATCATTACTAGTATAAAAAAATAACATACATACAAATTCCAGTATATATCCCATAGTTTGTAGATGCTATAACGTTTGCGTAAACCAAATAATATACACTTATTGTGATTTTTTTTACAAAAAACGTAAAGTAAAATACATATTGGCCTAAATTTATGAAGAAATTCGATTTTTTACATTTTTCTATTAGGTTTGTTGTATAGCAGAAAGTAAAAAAACATTGTTTTTATTTTTCAAAATTGTCATTCTTTTTTTGTTTTTAGCCCAAAAAAATAAAAAATTACAGAGGTGATCAAATACCACCAAAATAAAGCTCTATTTGTGGGGAAAAAAATTACAAACTTTATTTGGGTACAGTGTTGCCTGACTGCGCAATTGTCAGTTACATTACCGCAGTGCCGTATCGTAAAAAGTGCCCTGGTCATGAAGGGGGGAAAATGTGGTTAAATTAGTAAATGGAATGGGATTAACGATCACTTTATTTTTCATAAATTTTATTTAAATTTGCCAACTTTTCATTGTAACACTCTCAGGATAATCATTTGAAATTTTTTTTTCCAATTCCTGGGGGGTAACTTGTACTTAAAGCTTAGAGTGGCAGAGGAATAAAGATTTCAAGTAACAGTGGAGTTACCAGCACCCACGGCACTCTTCAGTCATGTAACTCCCACCTGTGGAGCTGATAAAAAAAGAAAATAGATCACTAAACTTCATCTTTATTCCCTCTTGTACAAAAAATCTGTCTCCAAGGCCATTGATAGGAATCCAACTTTCCTTCATTACTAGGTTAGTATTTTTGATAGTAGCACCAACATTTTTTTTGAGGCACCGGCTCAGTGCTGCAAGGCATATGGATAATGGTTAGTAGGGGACATATGCACTCCACCAGGAAGCAGCTAGCATCATCTTATGTGCAAGGGAAGGCTACAAGCCCAGGGATCCTGCCAAGATTGTGCTTGTGCATTGTCACCCTTGGTGGGGACTAAGGGTAGATTTACTAAAAGCAGATAGACTGTTCACTTTTCAAAGGAATTTTAACTTAGCCTAGTGAATAAGACGAAGCACTGCTGAATTTTATTATCCAATCATGTCCGAACAAAAATACTGTTTAAAAAAAATAAATAAATCCTTGCACATGATTGGGTAATCTTTGCAATGTGTATTTTAACTGAGACCTGTTTGATTGCTTTTGGCACCACTCAAAGTAGAGGTGAAAGAATATTGCTGTGTCCCAGAACATGGGGTGCAGGCTTGTCCTAATACCAATCCAGGGGTTTAGTAAATATAAAGAAGAAAGGATTACTGCTACTCCCGACCAGCCTAGGTGAATAAATTATAGAGTGGTCTCAGACTACATGTCTCCACCAAACCATATGCTCTAAGGTGTATGATTTGGTGGGGACATGTAGGCTGACGCTGCTCTTTATCATTTATTCACCTGGGTTGGTCATGAGTAGTAGTGATCCATTCCTCTTCACATTTTCTAACCCCCTGAATTTTAAAGTGGTAGTAATGTGGATTTGTGTATGTTTTACCTACTGTTAAGCCTATAATAAGGCTTAGCTATTGAGTGGGGAAAATAATTTTTTGATCCCCTGTAGATTTTGTAAGTTTGCCCACTTACAAAGAAATGAAGGGTCTATAATTTTTATCATTGGTGTATTTTAAATGATAGAAACAGAATATCAACCAAAAATCCAGAAAAAAAACACATGATACAAATGTTATAAATTGAGTTGCAGTTCAGTGAGTAAAAATAAGTATTTGATCCCCAAGCAAAACATGACTTTGTACTTGGTGGAGAAACCCTTGTTGGCAAGCACAGAGGTAAGACGTTTCTTGTAGTTAGTGACCAGGTTTTTGCGCATCTCAGGCGGGATTTTAGTCCACTCTTCTTTACAGATCTTCTCTAAATCCTTAAAGGAAAAGTCCAGCCTGAGCTTGTTTGGCAGGGTTTCTCCTCTGGGTCACAGGAGTGCTATTCGTTTTGCACTCCTGTGACCCGTTTTCAGCAGAGAGCGGTCTGAAGTCCGCTCTCTGCTGATGTCACTGGAATCAGTCCAGGCACCGCGTCATCACGACAATAAAGTCTGGATACGCCAGGTGCCCGGACTGATGCCTGTCTCAGCCTCTCAGCGAGCCACTGAGAGCCTGAGATGGCCGCTCCCCACCCCTCCACAGCTAAGCGTTCTAATGAGCTTGGAGGAGCAAAGAGGAGAGCTGCTGATTGACAGTCAGCAGCTCTCCACTCGGGGATCTGTGAGAACCGAGCCATCGGCGATGAACGATCGCTTGGTTCTCAATGCAGAGGCGGCGGGGGACAGATGCAGCATAGGACTGATGCTGCATCCACCTAGGTAAGTATAAATGGGGAAAAAAAACCTTACTTCTCTTTTAAGGTTTCTTGGCTGTCACTTGGAAACTTGAACTTTCAGCTCCCTCCATAATTTTCTAATAGGATTAAGATCTGGAGACTGGCTAGGCCACTCCATGGCCTTGATATGCTTCTTCTTGAGCTACTCCTTTGTTGCCTTGACGATATGTTTTGGGTCATTGTCATGCTTGAAGATCCATCCACGACCCATCTTCAGTGTTCTGGCTGAGAGAAGAAGGTTCTTATCCAAGATTTTACAATGCATGGCCCCATCCATTGGCCCCTCAATGCGGCAAAGTCGGTCTGTACCTTTAGCAGGGAAACAGCCCCAAAGTATGTTTCCACCTCAGTGCTTGACTGTAGGGATGGTGTTCTTAGGGTCATAGTCAGCATTTTTCTTCCTCCAAACATGTTGTACAACTGATGCTAGAGCACATGCATGTAGAAATCATATGGCTTTAAGAGGCATGAAGAGAGCAATAGCATTAGATGCAAAAAAATCTGAAAAAGTGAAAACATAATTTTATTTACCAAATTACAATTGTTTAAGATACACAGTGCTTTAGCAAACTAAATGTCATCAAGTTGGGGTTTACCCGAACTTTAATACCTTCGTATCAAAAAAATACACGTTAAGTAGTCTAATCTGGATCAAACCTCAATATGCAGACTGATTTGCTCTTCCCTATTAATTTTTGACACAGCCGATAGGATCGTAAGGACACATCAAAAAAGGTTTGTGAATAGAAAGAAAGATAAGTCTGTGTGGCAGAAGATAGAAAACAGCATTACTATCGATCATATCTTTTTTTGGAATTTGCCAAGTGCAACAAAATCAAATGACTTGGAACTAAATTGGCTACAAAACTGTCTTCAAGTAGATATTACTTTGTCAAAGAAAAAAGTAGGCTTTTGATAGGGGATTGCTGACAAAGTTCATTCTTTGAACAGATGAGTCATGATAAAAATTGTGCGTAGGAGTTTGGCAGTTTTAATACAATTTCAGTGCACGCGTTACTGGAACTAATTTCGATATGGTACCTTAAATACCAGCAAAAGTGCAATATCAAAGTGCTAAAATGAGTGATAATCTAAAAGAGATACAGCCAACAGGTTCCATTCACGTAAATGTTGGTCATTCAAAGAAAAGTACTTTTCAACCGCTACTGTGATAATGGGACTTATTCTAAAAAGTTGAGAAAAGAAAAGTATGTTGGCCATAGCAGCCTCTCAAATTTATAACACAGGTAAGAGCTTCATGAAAATGTTATGACTGCTGTTGGTTGGCAAAATAGATATTTTTCTTGCCTCCAATTTTTATATCTAAGCCTGGTTTGCCAGATTATTTACATTTTGTATTAAGATCCAGACCATGGATTTAGAAAAAGAAAAATGCACAAATGTGCTTTTTAATTTTTGAAAAAATACAGCATGAAAAAGAGAACCACAAATCTTAAATTAAACTATAAATAAATGCATTAATATAAAAGTGGTCAATCTCAATTTACTCACATTTTAAAAAGAGTAAGAAATTTGGGTCACCCACTGCTTTTTACTTCCTTTATTGTTTTTTATAACTAAAAACGACTCACTAGGTTGTTTTTAGCCTTGGTTTGAACCAATAGCTCATAATGTCAATTCACACCTACAGTATGTGTCATGATAACATACCATACATGCACTACAGTGCAACTATTTTAAACTGCCCTCTCCGCTCCTCTTAAGACCGCCAAGCTACCTTGTCTCCTTCTCCCATGCTTGTCTCCAGGACCTTTTGACAGCTTCACCCATCTTCTGAAACTCTCAGTGTTGGATAACTGCGCAGATCAGGGAGAAACATACATGTGTACATCTTATGCACATGTGCATGTAAATGCTGATGCAAAAAAAGCATTGACATTTACCCAAGTTTGGCAGCGTACAGCCATTCACTTCTATGGCCAGCTGTGGCTTCCTGGGTGCAGAAAACCTTTTACCATCTGTGTGCATGAGCCTCTAGACCTTGGTAAATGGGACATTGACTTTGGACTCCTGAAAAGGGGGGCACAATTAGGGGCCCACCGGCTTCAGACTGCAGCCACCACACCTCGTGCTTGGCTAAGAAAAGTTTCTTATATGTAATATGCAGTTTAAGTAGATAAGGGTTACTGTCACTTTAAGAACTGGGAATCATTGGAATTCTCTGGAATCCAGTATATGCTATTAAAGGGCTGCTGCTGTGGGGATTATTCCTTTTCCCCAGAACCAGACTAGCAGCACAAGAGCTCCCTCCCTCCCTCGCTAGTCACAGGCACTATTTATGTGGTCGGGTCACCCTGGATATCTAGGGGGGATTTGTTTTGTATATGGTACAATGTTGATGCCTTGCTGCTCTGGTTCTGATAACTGGGCAGTTTAATAATGTTTGTTTTCATTAAAATAATGCAGATAGTTATTATTTACAATAAAATAAAGGTGCCACAGGCAAAATTCAATCTTGTTTTTTTATTTCGTTGGTGGTATCTGGGGACAAGGTTTATTTGAGGTGAGTGTGGCCTTCAGTCTCATGGCCACCTAATGGGCAAAGAGGGATGACCCCAGATGAGGAACAAGTGCAGGAGAAGATTGTAGTGGTGGTGTTTGAGCAACGATGAGCTGTGACCTGTCAGATCTGGTAAGTCTGCCGTACTGCGCAAGAATGATGTTTAGAATTGCACACCATATGGTGAGCGCTCCTGTGGTTCCACCAGCCTCAAGTTATCTTTTTGGGCAGAATGTGACCTTGCAATTGTCCGGCAAACGTGTATGCATACAAATGTAAATATAAATATAACAAATACAAATATACAACCAAAGTGAATACACTTACCTCACAGGTGGGTAATCATTCAACCAGGCCGCTGCACACATTTACCCTTGCTCAAAAATGCTGGTGCCAACTTTGTCACTATATTGCCTTGCCAACATCTGCTTTCTGAAAGCCTACCCATGACTCTAGCTTGCAAGACCAGTGAACATTTAATGTGTGAGATGATGAGGACACTCGGGCTGAGTTATTTCAAAATCCTACTAATTAGGTACCTTTATATGTCACTTTGACTGAAAACTATAAATTCCAAAATCTAAAAATATGCTAACTGCCCATACATGCCTAGAAGTGTGCTGGAGACTAAAATAAAATTAAAACAGAAAGGGTTGAATGTTTTTCACCCAATGGTAGGTTAACAGAACATTTTGCTGTTTATATAATGCAAGATTTTTAATATTTAATCAAAGCTACATTTAACTAAATGTCTATGTGGAGATCAAAGTTGTTTAGTAAATCTGCTTTTGTTTGTTTTTTACTTTTTTTATTGCTATAGTCTAATTATATGTGACAGGTTATAATATGATAACTGAGCAAAGATTGTGTTTGCATAGTTATGTGAAATTGTGCTTCCTGCTTTGCCTCCCCCGTGTCTACTGTAATCAGCATGTATACTTAGTTTTCTTACCGAAATTAGATTTTATCAGTGTGCATAAGAGTTATGTGTTTTATGACAGTATCTCCTTTGTTTGGGGACTATAAGGCACTCCAAATATGAACCTTCCTTTCTATGTTTTCTACAGACTTATCAATTGCAAATTATGGCACCCAGAGCTGTAAGTGCCTATGTAGGTCTGGAACCCACTTGTGGGACAAAGCACAGGCACACAAGTGGCACAATTCCCAAAGCTTTATACAATATATATTTATTTCAGCCATCTGATGCTAATTTTCAAATCTCATGGAGCTGAAAATAACTGTGACTTCTTTTAAATAAAGATTCTTATTATGGTGTTTTCGCTTTGTGAGTTCAGCCTAAGGAATTCTATCTTATCAACAACCTTGCTTAATGGCTGCCATTATATTGTTAAGACATAAGAAAACACAGACAATAAATGATGAGAAGACAGTAAGTAAAAAGATATTAAAATGTCTCACAGTAAATAAAGCAGTAAAGCCGTGTACACACGATCGGTTTTACCGATGAAAACAGTCCGATGGACTGTTTTCATCGGACGAACCGATCGTGTATGGGCCCCATCGGTCTTTTTTCCATCGGTGTGAAAAAATAGAACATGTTTTAAATTTATCCGATGGGAAAAAAAAACGATAGCAAAATCCGATCGTCTGTGTGGAAATCCATCGGATAAAAAACCCACGCATGCTCAGAATCAAGTCGACGCATGCTCAGAAGCATTGAACTTAATTTTTCTCGGCTCATCGGAGTGTTTTACGTCACCGCGTTTGAAACAGTCCGTTTTTTGACTGATGGTGTGTGGGCAAGACTGATGGAAAAAAAACATCGGATTAGAATGCATAGGATATCCGATCGTGTGTACAGGGCTTAAGAATTAGTTAGAATACAAGAAAGGGGGAAATGTATAACCAATAGACTGGGACTTTAAATGAGGTGCATAAGGGGAGATGCACACCCATCCCTAATCTGGATGAGAAATATGCACCCCGGTTGCACATCCTATTTTTTTGCCATTATTCCCTGCGGTCTGCGTGCTTAGGTTGCCCCTTTGTTTATCTTTCGGGAACTGCGATGTGCACCAGGCACTGCCCCACATCCCTCCGGCTTCCACTCTGTGGGCGTGGGGGATTGGACGGGCGGATTGCCTCCTATGTATCAACGCCACGCCCTTACTGCACATGTGACGTCCTTATTGGGCGCTGCTCAGTTGTCACGGCTTTTTCATCTTGGCTGATGTTTTGGCGCCAACATTGGCAGCAGACGCCTACCATTCCCCATCACCCCAGCGTGATGTTGGTGGGGATCTTTTGGTATATTAGCCGGCCCATCCGGGCATCCCCATTTAAAACACCTAGGCAATCAGGTCACACTGCACCCTACCCTTGGATCTGCTATCACAAGGTAACCTTGAGATATGGTTGCACACCCACCTTGTTTTCCACTTTCTTCTTTCTATTCCAATTTATTTAGGTTCTCACTGTCATCACCTTGCATGTCTTCAATGCACATTCCACTCTTTACTTCACCATACCATATTCATTATATTCTATAATGTCTAGTCACCCTACTCTCTGGGTTTATTTGTACCCCCATTGGATATTGGTTTGCCTACACCTCTATTGTGTCACCCGATTGGCCACATATAATAGTTTTTCTACTTACTTCACAGACCCCGTTTACTACCGTATATCACAATGACCCCTACTGTTTGTTGGGGATGCTCGTGTGTGTGGCCCGGTGTTCCTGCAGATCCCAACACCTCAGCTCTCGGGAGATGCACATATGGCGACCCTCCCACACCAGTTCCGCTCAGGTTGAACCTCTAATGGGATGTAAATCGTTTGAATTAGATAATAAATTTTCCTATATTTTTTACAACATGTTTTTCCATCTAGACCACTACAGATACCTTTTTTACTTTTATCATATATATATATATATATATATATATATATATATATATATATATATATATATATACATACATTTATTTATTTTTACACTTTGCAGCATCTGCTCCTGATAAAATCTGATTTATCGACGAAACGCCTCGAGCTTTACAGGATGCAGCCTCCACCCCATACACCCCATACATGGCACTACCATAATTAATTTCCATCTACCAAGGTTACCCTACCATACCTACCTATATGGTCCCATTTTATATGTATTTATATTTCATCTTGCTAATTTGCTGTGTTCTTTATCCTCTATGTACCTACTTGTTGTTATGGGTCTTCATTGCCCATATTAATAAACGTGTCAATTACTTTTTACAATTGTGTTATTAACTACTTGCCGACCGCCGCACAAACTTATACGTTGACAGAATGGCACGGCTGGGCAAATGGGCGTATATATACGTCCCCTTTGATTTGCCACCGTGTGGTCGTGCGTGCGCCGGCGGCGGGGCGCTCGCGACCCTGTCTCCGTGACCGTGCCCGCGGTACCCGCAGACTCGATGCCTGCCGGTGTCCCACGATCGGGTCACAGAGCTGAAGAACGGGGAGATGTCAGTGTAAACACAACATCTCCCTGTGCTTCCTAGTCAGACTGTCACTGATCGTCTGTTCCCTCCCATCGGGAACAGCGATCAGTGACAAGTCACTCGTAGCCACGCCCCCTAACAGTTAGAATCACTCCCTAGGACACACTTAACCCCTTTAGCGCCCCTACAGGTTAACCCCTTCACTGCCAGTGTAATTTGTACAGTAATCAGTGCATTTTTATAGCACTGATCGCTGTAAAAATGACAATGGTGTCAAAAGTGTCCGATGTGTCCGCCATAATGTCGCAGTCATGATAAAAATCGCTGATCGCCGCCATTACTAGTAAATAAAATATTAATAAAAATGCCATAAAACTATCCCCTATTTTGTAGACGCTATAACTTTTGCGCAAACCAATCAATTATTGTGATTTTTTTTTAATACCAAAAATATGTAGAAGAATACGTATCGGCCTAAACTGAGGAAAAAAAAAATATATATATTTTGGGGATATTTATTATAGCAAAAAGTAAAAAAAATTGCATTTTTTTCAAAATTGTCGCTCTATTTTGGTTTATAGCGCAAAAAATAAAAGCCGCAGTGGTGATCAAATACCACCAAAAGAAAGCTCTATTTGTGGGAAAAAAAGGATGTTAATTTTGTTTCGGAGCCACGTCACATGACCGCACAATTGTCAGTTAAAGCGACGCAGTGCCAAAATCGCAAAAAGTGGCCTGGTCTTTGGCCAGCCAAATGGTCCGGGGCTTAAGTGGTTAACTGCCTCATTTAATGTCCCAAACCTTTTATTTTTTACTTTGAATTAGTTAGAATGCATGAAAAAAAAAGCATTTTATTTTGTTTTGGATAGAGCATGAGGCCACCTCCTCGTCTGTTATCCAATCAGGGAAATTCTCTGAATGGCACCCAAATGAGTGTTCGACCTCTGGGGGTTATTTATTAAAGGCAAATCTACTTTGCATTACAAGTGCAAACTACACTTGAAAGTGCAGTCCCTGTAAATCTGAGGGGTAAATCTGAAATGAGGGGAAGCTCTGCTGATTTTACCATTCAATCATGTGCAAGGTAAAATGCTGTTTTTTATTTTGCTTGCATGTCCCCCTCGGATCTACAGCGACTGCACTTCCAAGTGCAATTTCAAGTGCACTTTGTACTTGTAGTTTTGCACTTGTAGTGCAAAGTGGATTTGCCTTTCGTAAATAACCCCCTCTGTGTTCTAAATGCAGCAGGGCAGCCTCTCACCACAGGAGCCAGAAACTAGTGGAGATCACTGGATACACACTACTACAATAATCTCCAGCTTCTGGAGGGATCCCACATATATGGTATATGCATAGTTACATTGGTCCAAGCTGGGCCAATGTAATTGTATAAAATGGCATACATTTATACACTATATTGTAAAAAATATTGGGATGTCTGCCTTTACACGCACATCAATTTTAATGATATCCCAGTCTTAGTCCGTAGGGTTCAATAATGAGTTGGCCCACCCTTTGCAGATATAGCAGCTTCAACTCTTCTGGGTAGGGATGAGCTTCAAGTTCGAGTCGAACATGAGTTCGACTCGAACATCGTCTGTTCGCTTGTTCTGCAAATATCGAACATTATGGGCCGTTCGCGCCAAATCTGAGCGGCGCGTCACGGCCCATAATGCACTGCGTCATCGCAGAGCATTGCTGGCTGATGATTGGCCAAGCATGCACTATGACCCGCATGCTTTGGTCAATCACAGCGCCGTCAGCACAGAGAGCCATAATTGGCCAAAGCCAGGGTGCCTTTGGCCAATCATGGCTCAGGGATTAGGTACACGCCCCACACTATATAAGGCCGCCTGCGCTTCGGCCTTGTGTAGTGTGGCGGCAGAGAGATAGAGAGAGAGAGAGTGTGTCATTTCATTTCAGTTAGCTAGAGTGAGCAGGCAGTTGATTCAGCTAGTTAGATCAGTATATTTAGTATATATATATATGCATTGCACGCTTTGTGTATATATATATATATATATATATATATATATATATATGTAGCGGGGCTTTGAAATTTAAGGGGATGTTTGAGTGGTAGTTGTGCTCAAACACATCATTTGATAGGGTTCAGTAAAACCCAATTTTAGCTGCAGGTGGGATACTGGTGTGTAGTTCCCCGTGGCCTGTTGGTGGCGCTGCCATCAGAGGCCAGGGTTGAACCACTGGTACAGTGCTGTGCCTTGGATGTCCCCTGTCGGCGGTGGTATGGTGGGCGTGTTGGCCCGCTGTGCATCCCGGGAGGGGATATAAAAGGGGCAGACCCTGTCTGTTAGGGGTGAGTTCCCGAGGGTCCGACCCCGGGAGCGGGTGAGTTCCCGGGGGTCCGACCCCGGGAGCATGTGATTCTGTTCGTGGCCACTTCAGGCACCTTTAGCTCTGGGGTGGAGTTCCTGGTTCGGGAAACTGGCGGATCAGTCCCAGGCACCTTTAGCCTTGGGGCTGCAACTGGAGGCCTTGGGCTCAGCACCTTTGGCTGGGGCCCACAGAGGATCGAGGAATCCCAGGGTGCTGCCTTGCGAGGAGACCCGTATCTTAGATGAGGAGGCCGGGGGAGGACTGTTCCGAGGGACTGGTGAGGAACTCACAGTGAAGGAAGGGGCCCGGTAACTCTCTGGAGGGATGTCATCTCCCTTAAAGAAGCTTAACGTTGCAACAAAGTTCACCAGGTCTGTGGCAGAGACTGTGTGTATCTAGTTTGAGCATCATTCCGGCTGCTAGGGCCCACTCCATTGGGAGACTATCCGGATGGCTGAGTCTACCTGAAGATATGGGTAGTGAATAAGAATTTGTTTGTGCCTGGACCTATTCCCACACCTTTTGCTGTCCTGCTCTTTTTCCAACCTTCTCCTGTCCAGTTATCGTGCATAACAGAGAAAATAAACTCTAAGTTGGAGTTGCAATCGGTGTGGACCTTAAAGTTATTGGGGAATAGAGACTTGTCTTTGTTACAGTGAAGACGGGAGCCATTCTCTGGGGGAACCTGATCACAGAGACCCAGGTACATTACACCGCTCAACCTCTTTATACAAGAGGGTAAGGGCACATAGCACGGTGTGCCCTTTTTCCTGCTAAGGAGCCAAAAGCCAGAAAGGGGTAGACATGTGCACACTGAAATATTTCGTTTCGGAATTTCGTTTTCGTGCAAAAAATAAATTTATTTAGTTACTCCCGAAATTCGTTTTTATTTATTTCGTTTTTCGTTAAAAATTGCATTCGTCCGAAAATCTGAATTAATTAAGGTCGAATCTGTCATTGAAGGCTTATGGTGTCTGTCGAATGTTCCGCCCACAAGCAGTGATCTTTTCTCTCTATGTCGAATCTTTTCTCTCTATAATGTCGAATCTTTTCTCTCCTATGTCGAATCTTTTCTCTCTATAATGTCGAATCTTTTCTCTCCTATGTCGAATCTTTTCTCTCTATAATGTCAAATCTTTTCTCTCTATAATGTCAAATCTTTTCTCTCCTATGTCGAATCTTTTCTCTCCTATGTCGAATCTTTCCTCTCCTATGTCGAATCTTTCCTCTCCTATGTCGAATCTTTCCTCTCCTATGTCGAATCTTTCCTCTCCTATGTCGAATCTTTCCTCTCCTATGTCGAATCTTTCCTCTCCTATGTCGAATCTTTCCTCTCCTATGTCGAATCTTTTCTCTCCTATGTCGAATCTTTCCTCTCCTATGTCGAATCTTTCCTCTCCTATGTCGAATCTTTCTCTCCTATGTCGAATCTTTTCTCTCTATAATGTCGAATCTTTTCTCTCCTATGTAGAATAATCTTGGACTAATAGAGTTAAGGTTAGGCACATTCGACCACAGATTCGATAGACACAGATTGTTATTGTCAGCGTCACGTCGAATCTCCTATCTATATCGAACTGTTGTAGCAACGAAAACGAAAATAAAGCATTTGTTTATGTCGGATCTTTCGGTTTTCGGATTCTGTGCTTTCGTTTTCGTTTGTTAAAACGATAACGAAAATAGCTGAAATTCGGACGAAAATGCATTCGGACGAAAACGAATGCACATGTCTAGAAAGGGGGTCATGTCGCTACATATATATATACTGTATACAGTTTAGCTAGATCTCACTGCAGAGCGTTCCTGTTATTCTCTTCCTAATAATACTACAGGCAGACAGTTGATTCAGCTATCTGCAGTATATTAAGTCAGTGTAATGTATACTGGGCACACTGTGCAGCTAAAACTCACTGCAGACAATTCCTGTTATTCTCTTCCTAATAATACTACAGGTAGGCAGTTAATTCAGCTATCTACAGTATATTAAGTCAATGTACTGTATACTGGGCAGTGGGCACAGTGTGCAGCTAAAACTTACTGCAGACAATTCCTGTTATTCTCTACCTAATAATACTACAGGCAGGCAGTTGATAGTGATGTCGCGAACATAAAATTTTCCGTTCGCGGACCGCGAACGCGAATTTCCGCAAATGTTCGCGAACGGGCGAACCGGGCGAACTGCCATAGACTTCAATAGGCAGGCGAATTTTAAAACCCACAGGGACTCTTTGTGGCCACAATAGTGATGGAAAAGTTGTTTCAAGGGGACTAACACCTGGACTGTGGCATGCCGGAGGGGGATTCATGGCAAAACTCCCATGGAAAATTACGTAGTTGACGCAGAGTCGGGTTTTAATCCATAAAGGGCATAAATCACCTAACATTCCTAAATTGTTTGCGTGCTTTAAAACATCAGGTATGATGTTGTATCGATCAGGTAGTGTAAGGGTTACGCCCGCTTCACAGTGACAGACCAAACTCTGACAGACCAAACTCCCCGTTTAACGCACCGCAAACAGTCCATTTGCACAACCGCAAGGCTTTAATGATCACCTTAGATGATCACAAAGAAAATTAATGTTTTTTCTATGCAAAATTATCCAGCCGATCGCTTTTGGTCTGTTCACAATGAAGCAACGACCTATCACCTGGGGTGTGCCAACATTGCCAACACACTCATAGAGGTGGTCGCTTCATTGTGATACGCAAGCCCCTTCACCAGTCACCACAACAAGGTAACGATCACGAAGGGGAATTGACACATGTATGTGCTTTTTTTGTTTGTTTTGTTTTTGCAGCCACAGTGCAGCACCAGAGGCCAGAAAAATTAGGCATGTACACATGCCTGAAAAATCAGGTATTGTTGCAGCCGCTGCTGTAGCAGCGGCCAGAAAAATTGATGTTTTCCAGGCAGAAAGTGCCCTAAAACATTGCGGTTTTGTCATGGATATGCACTAATGTCTGTCTACCATCTTACCTTTCCTCCTCATGTGTTCATCTTAGAGGCCAGACTCCACCCCAGGCCCTATCACAGAACACTATATTAACCTGTGCACTGCAAGCCTGCTTTGCTGATCAACGTGTTTGTTAAGCATTGCGTGTTTGGGTTCCTGCCTGCCGTGTGCTACGTCTGTCTCTCTGTTACGATATTGGCTTGTTCCTGACTATCCCTGTCTGCTTGTGACCCTTGACCTTCGGCTTTTCCTTCGTTTATCCTTGTCTGCTTGTGACCCTTGACCTTCGGCTTGTCCTTTGCTATTCTTGTATCCTGTGCTGCTGCTTCCCCTCTTTCTCCCTTACCCTACGGGCGTGAGCTAGGAGACTCTAGGGGCCGCGACCTGGACCTAGCTGCAGCGCAACATCCTCACCACTAGAGGCTCTGGTGAAGACCTGCTGGGTCTTAGACTCTGCGCCCTGGGGAATCTCGGCTCTAGCTTCCTGTGGATTCCGGTTGTGCTCCTTTGGTCCCGCTTTCCACAACCACCCAGTTTCCTATCCGCAGCAGTCAGCCATAGGGTTCACTACCTTGTGGTGCACTCCTGTCCTCCTACGGTGTGCATCTGTCATCTGGCCACAGGTGACCTGACAGGCTTGAACCCTAGTTGGTGGCGGATAAGTCACTTAAGTCATCCGGCATGCAGAGATAAAATACAGCAGCGTGTGGACCATTTTTAGCCCAAGGCAGCTCATCTCATCAGGCCTTTTTTAGTCAAATGTATCGCCCACTGTCAGTCGCTTCGGGATCCATGCCTCATTCATCTTAATAAAGGTGAGGTAATCTAGACTTTTTTGACCTGGGCGACTTCTCTTCTCAGTGACAATACCTCCTGCTGCACTGAAGGTCCTTTCTGAAAGGACACTTGAAGCGGGGCAGGCCAGAAGTTCTATCGCAAATTGGGATAGCTCAGGCCACAGGTCAAGCCTGCACACCCAGTAGTCAAGGGGTTCATCGCTCCTCAGAGTGTCGATATCTGCAGTTAAGGCGAAGTAGTCTGCTACCTGTCGGTCGAGTTGTTCTCTGAGGGTGGACATCGAAGGGCTGTGGCAATGCGTAGGACTTAAAAAGCTCTGCATGTCCTCCATCAACAACACGTCTGTAAAGCGTCCTGTCCTTGCCGGCGTGGTCGTGGTAGGAGGAGGATTACTTTCACCTCTTCCCCTGTTAGATTCCCGTTGTGCTGTGACATCACCCTTATACGCTGTGCAAAGCATACTTTTTAATTTATTTTGGAACTGCTGCATCCTTTCCGACTTCTGGTAATTCGGTAACATTTCAGGCACTTTCTGCTTATACCGGGGGTCTAGTAGCGTGGCCACCCAGTACAGGTCGTTCTCCTTCAGCCTTTTTATACGAGGGTCCCTCAACAGGCACGACAGCATGAAAGACCCCATTTGCACAAGGTTGGATGCCGAGCTACTCATGTCCCGTTCCTCGTCCTCACTGATCTCACTGAAGGTCTGTTCTTCCCCCCAGCCACATACAACACCACGGGTACCAGATAGGTGACAACGAGCACCCTGGGATTCCTGCTGTGGTTGGTCTTCCTCCTCCTCCTCCAAAGCCACATTCCTCCTCTGACTCCTCTTCCTCAGACTCCTCTTCCAGCGTTGCCGCAGGTCCAGCAAGCGATGCTGATAAGGCTGTTTCTGGTGGTGATGGTGACCACAACTCTTCCTCTTCACGCTCATCTACGGCCTGATCCAGCACTCTTCGCAGGGCACGCTCCAGGAAGAAAACAAATGGGATGATGTCGCTGATGGTGCCTTCAGTGCGACTGACTAGGTTTGTCACCTCCTCAAAAGGACGCATGAACCTACAGGCATTGCGCATGAGCATCCAGTAACGTGGCAAAAAAATTCCCAGCTGCGCAGAGGATGTCCTAGCACCCCGGTCATACAAATACTCGTTGACGGCTTTTTCTTGTTGGAGCAGGCGGTCGAACATTAGGAGTGTTGAATTCCAACGTGTCGGGCTATCGCAAATCAAGCGCCTCACTAGCATGTCGTTTCGCTGCTGGATATCTGAAAAGTGCACCATGGCCGTGTAGGAACGCCTGAAATGGCCACACACCTTTCTGGCCTGCTTGAGGACGTCCTGTAAGTCTGGGTACTTATGCACAAAGCGTTGTACAATCAGATTCAACACATGTGCCATGCACGGCACATGTGTCAACTTGCCCAAACAAAATGACGCCAACAAATTGCTTCCGTTGTCACACACCACTTTGCCGATCTCCAGTTGGTGTGGAGTCAGCCACTGATCCACCTGTGCGTTCAGGGCGGACAAGAGTGCTGGTCCGGTGTGACTCTCTGCTTTCAGGCAAGTCAACCCCAAGACGGCGTGACACTGTCGTATCCGGGATGTGGAATAGCCCCTGGGGAGCTGGGGGGGTGCAGTTGATGTGGAGCAAGACGCAGCAGCAGAAGAGGACTCAGCTGAGGAGATTATCGAAGAGGATGGAGTAGGAGTAGAGGAGGTGGCAGCAGGCCTGCCTGCAAGTCGTGGCGGTGTCACCACCAACTCCTCTGCAGAGCCACACATTACATGCTTGGCAGCCGTCAGCAGATTTACCCAATGCGCAGTGTAGGTGATATACCTGCCCTGACCGTGCTTTGCAGACCAGGTATCAGTGGTCAGATGGACCCTTGCCCCAACACTGTGTACCAGACATGCCATGACTTCCTTTTGCACAATAGAGTACAGGTTGGGGATTGCCTTTTGTGAAAAGAAATTTCGGCCGGGTACCTTCCACTGCGGTGTCCCAATAGCTACAAATTTTTTGAAGGCCTCAGACTCCACCAGCTTGTATGGTAAAAGCTGGCGGGCTAAGAGTTCTGACAAGCCAGCTGTCAGACGCCGGGCAAGGGGGTGACTCTGTGACATTGGCTTCTTATGCTCAAACATGTCCTTGACAGACACCTGACTGTGGGCAGATGAGCAGGAACTGCTCAAGGCGAGAGACGGAGTGGCGGATGGTTGAGAGGGGGCAAGGAGGACAGCAGTGGTTGTCGTGGCTGAAGATGCTGGACCAGGAGGAGGATGGTGGCTTTGAGCTTGTGTGCTGCTTGTACTCGTCATCATGTGTTGATCCAATAGGCGTTTGTGATGTGCGATCATGTGCCTTCACAAAGCAGTTGTACCTAGGTGGGTGTTGGATTTCCCACGACTCAGTTTCTTTTGGCACAGGTTGCAAATGGCATCGCTGTTATCAGAGGTAGACACACAAAAAAATGCCACACTGCTGAGCTTTGCAATGACGGCATTCTGGTGGTGGCAACAGCATGCGTTGATTGGCGTGCTGTCTGGCTGACCCGGGGTGCCGATACATGCTGTCTGACTGTGCCACTAGCTCCTTGCGACGACCTACCCCTGCTTCCAACTCGTCTCCTCCTCCTCTCTGTCTCCCCATCTGAACTTTCCCCCTGTTCTTCTTCTCTTCGAGCGGGCACCCACGTGACATCCACGGACACATCGTCATCATCAACCGCTTCACTTGAATCTGACAACTCAGCAAAGGAAGCAGCAGCGGGTACAACATCATCATTATCACACCGTACTGTCAGAAACATTGACGCATCTCAGCATAGTGCCTACAAGTATGTCAGAATGTTTATACTGAAATATAAAATAATTATTGTACTTATGGAAATAGGTAAATCTTAATTTTGGAGATTCCCGATAGCCTACAATATCAAGAAATTCTAAGTTCTTTTATCCATGCTAGTTTGAAGACAAGTAACACAAATGAATATTGCTTAAAATATTATATATATTTATTAACTAAAGTACAGTGCAAATTAAAATCAGGTATAAGTCGTGATAAAACAAATGAATGGATATACTTCTACAATCAGAGATAAATGATGGATTATGTCCAGATAATATTTACATACATTTCTATGCCAGTTCTATATGACAAGGTATATTCACAATTCAATACTTAAATGATACTTGTACATCTAACACTTGGTAGCTCTTGAAATGTCTTTCCGGTACTTCACGGAAGGTGTAAACACTCTTTTGTTCTCTTTAACACTATTTCTTTCTTTCTCAAACCAACAGATCTCCTGATTACACTTCTTAAACGTGTCCAGACCCAGTGTCATTTAAGGAACACGGCTATGATAAAACATCAAGTCTTATATTAAATTTAGAAAGAATTAATTTTTACACCTATATCATAATAAAACCATTGTACCACTTGGCTCTAGCTTTTTAAAGACAACCAAATTGGGGTATGTGCCTTAATATTTGGAATAATATTTCATTTATACTGCAGTTAAAATATGATACCATTCCAAATTGCTTTGCCATATATATTTAAATGGTTTTAGTTATGTGTATGCAAAAACAACTCCATTACCAAAGCAGGTAAATAAACAAAATCAATACGTTACCAGGTTAAAGTTCTGTCTGTTTGAGAAGCTTCCATTATGAGGCAATGATGAGTCCCATAGGACTCCTTCCAATATCGCTACATGTTTGCGTTTTAGATCTCTCTGTAGGGCGACCTGTTCCCTCAGAGATCTCCTCAGCGAACCCTCCTCCAAGAGCTCCCTTCTTCTCCTCTCCAGGTTTTCGTCCTTTTTCCTGCGATCTCCATCTGTTATCTCACTTGCTACTTTTATCTCACTCCCAGAAGTGGGTGTGTATCTTACATTACTACGTAACTGAGACGTCAAATGATGATGTGATTGGGTAGGTTGTCACAGTAACCAAACATCACATCATCTTGAACGATTAAGTGTTTTTACCACCAGAGGGCAGTAACGTATTACAGATGATTTCTAATGTTATTTTCATATAGGCAAAGATAATTTACGACTACCTTTTGACCTAGCTTAGTAAAACACACTTAATTGTCTAAGGGTGTCCAAATGTGTCAAGTATACCAGACATTTCGGCAAATGGCTCAGAGTAATGTCTTGGGAAAATCTACCCACCTCTCTGCTAATGGGTTGTTAACATTCCTCGAAGCTGAAGTCATTTGGAATAACTTTTAACTTACTTTTGACAAATGCAGCTCCTAATATCAATACAGCTAGGATCTCACATTTTGTAGTAATATATATATATGTAGATATGGGTTTATACATGTATTACTAGTATAGATACTTTGTGAAGGTACTTATAATAAACCTTAACTAAGATATACAGTACACAGCTTATTTTGAATAAGCCCTATAGTTTTGTAGCTTATTCTGAAATGCTAATTTAGGTTTTTATGCTCCCTTGAAACAAGAGTTCCTTATCTTGTTTATTTTACCAAGTGTCCAAACCTTTGAATTACAACCTGGGGAGACTGGTACGGTCAAGACCCCCTTAGTGAGACATAAGAACAAAGCCTATCCATGTCTGTGAATCTAATTTAAACTTTCCAAGATATTGAATCTGGGTTAACCCCTCAAAGAGAAAGTAGAAACCAAAGTCTTGTTTATAGCATATCATGAGCTATGGGCTTAACTTTAGAGACAAAATGTCTGTCCTCTCGCTCATAATATACATGAATATGAACCATATGAAAAATACATAATATGCATAATGTAAAGGCCTATATGTAATTCTTTTTAACCCCAAATGTTCTGACAGTGCGTCCATGTGTGTAATGCTGCCTGACTGAGACATATCCCTTTTATCTACATCCTCTGGCAATAATGGTTGCGCATCAGTCATTTCTTCCAACTCATGTGTAAATAACTCCTCTGACAGATCAAGTGAAGCAGCTGTGGTGCTAGTGTTGGTGGTGGCGGCAGGCGGGCGAGTGGTAACTTCAGGAGGTGCCCGAAGCTGAGCTGGAGGAGGATGGTGCGTCAAGGTTCCGAGCGGAAGCTGTAGAAGATTGGGTGTCCTGTGTGAGCCAGTCAACTATGTCCTCAGAACTTTTCGAGTTCAGGGTACATGGCCTCTGAACACTGGGCATTATTCTAGGGCCAAAGGGAATCACAGCACCACGACCACGACAGCCCCTGCGGGGTGGCCTGCCTCTGCCTGTCATTTTTTTTAGATTAGTTTAGTTGTACTATGCGTGCAAGCTACTGTGACACCAGATATGAGTGGCACTGTGCGCTGGCAGAAGTTAGTAGAGTAGACGCTGTAGGCCTGACACACATGCTGGCAGGCAACTGACTGCTATTCTATTGCAGTCAAAATTTTTATTTATTTTTTATGTAATCTACTGTGACACAAGATATATGAGTGGTGGCACTGGGCAAGTGGGCACAGTATACGCTGTGAGCCTGACACACACGCGCTGGCAGGCAACTGCAATTAGATTGCAAAAAAATATTAATAAATGCGCAACCCTGTGAAAGGCAAACAAAGTGCCAAAGTGAAAATATATATTATATAATGGTGAATTTTATAGAACCCAAAAAAATTATATATAAAATGAACTAGTACATGAATGCGTAAACACACACTTAGGAAGTCCATTCACTTATGCTGCCCAGCTGTCATGGCATCAGAAAAAAGGCAAAACAAAACTTCACTTAAAGAAAGAAAAGAAAAAAAGAGAAAAGTGTCCATTGATGAAGTAATGCAACCAGTGTATATCACAAAAGACTGTGGATCTTCAAACATAAAAGTTTCACTCCGGCAGAAATGTGCAAACAGGAGGCTTACCAGAGCAGGTGGGTCCCTGTCACGGGGACCGAACGGGCTCAGCAAATACACCAGGTCCAGGTGTCAGCGATGCAATCCTATGAGTCCTCGCTCCGCTCACCGGTCTGCAACTGTTGATGCCCCCTTGGGCCGTAGGAACACTCGTGATAAATGCCAATTTTTTTTTTTTTTTTAAAGTTTTATTTATAGCTTTTGACAAAACAAACAGACCCAATGGGCCAAACACAAACTAAATACAAATCTTCAGCATTGGCTCCCTCTCCCTCCCTCCAGACCCCCACCCATCAACAGGAATAATACAGTTATAAAGTCACTTTAACTCAATCACAGTCATATGTTGTTTGGAAATGTCACATAATCACAACCATAATCAACTCTTACTGCAAGTGCATTTATAATGGGTGCCCCTCAATCCGCCACCGTAAGTTCACTATTCATCCAACCACCCCATACTTTATCAAATTTCTGAGGTGCGCCCCTACTAGCATACGTAGCTTTGTACAGTGGTACAGCTCTATTCACCACCCCCTTCCATGCTGATACAGTGGGCGGATTGGGCTTTTTCCATGATAACACTATCAGTTTCCTGGCGTAATATATGAGAATCGTCAATAGAGCCCGAGTCGCTCTCCTTGGGGCTAGATTGTCTACCAGACCCAAGAGGCATACCTCAATTGAAGGCTGTAACTGGATGGTGGTCACCCCAGCTATGCAGTCAGCAACCCCTCTCCAGAACCTTTGGATGAATGAGCAATTCCAAAAGACATGCATGAAATCGGCCGTGAGGGAACTGCACCACCAGCAACAAGGAGACTGTGTAGGGAATATCTTGGCCAGTCTAGCCGGCGTAAGATAGATGCGATGCAGGAATTTAAATTGGATGAGATGGTCCCTGGCAGAGACCAATCTGGTAAAATTAATGTCCCATACATCATCCCAGTCATCCCTGTCCATCTGGGGGAACACCTCACCCCACGCCGCCCTACACTTTGCCAGGAGATCACCTCCCTCACTGAACAGCTGTTTATATATTGTAGACAAGGCCTTGTCTAAAGTGTCCTCTCTCAGTAAAGACTCCATATCACTAGTTTGCATGGTGATACCAATATCTCCAAATTGGGCCTTATATGCATGTCTGAGCTGAAGAAAACGAAACAAGTGGGTATTGGGCAGATCAAACCTGGCTTTAAGGGCGTCAAACTGTAAGAGTTTCCCACCCCCCCACTATGTCCCTCAGAGTCTTAATGCTATACTTAGTCCAGGTGACTGGATCGGGGTACTCACAAAAGTGTGGTAGCTGAGGATTCTTCCAAAGTGGTGTGTAAGGAGAAATTTCAGAGGCGCCACCCACCTTATTCACTGCCACCCATGCCCTACAAGCGGCACTCATGGATATCGTGAGCCTATACGGAGCCCTGATTCCCCGAAGCGGGAGATGCTTCAGTGCCTCATACGAACCCACAACCGCCGCCTCCAGTGTATTAGCAGTGTCGTCCTCAGGTAGAGTGAACCACCTGTGGACAAATACCAGCTGACCAGCTAAGAAATACCTGTGAAAATCCGGGACCGCCAGTCCCCCTTGTTTCCATGGCAGTTGTAACACCCGGAATTTAATTCGAGGGCGTCTTCCCTGCCATAAGAAAGTTGTTATGAGACTATCTATTTTCTTAAAAACATATCTCGGTATCCAAACAGGGGAATTCCGAAATATATACAAAAACAAAGGTAAAAATTTAATTTTCACTAAATTCACCCTACCAATGAGCGTCAAAGGTAAGTTTTGCCATGCCTGTAGCCTGGATTTCAGTTTAGTCAAAAGTGGATCGACATTTAAGGCAATAAAATCGGACACGGAATTAGAAATGTTTAACCCCAGAAATTTGAGCACCTCCACCCGCTGTAAAGGACAATCAACAGGAATCTCGCACCTGGGGGATGGCGTCCTGAGTGATAGAATTTGGGATTTTCCCCAGTTGACTTTCAGACCCGAAAAACGTGCAAAAGAATTCAGGATATCTAGTGCTGCCGACAAGGAATTTCCGGAGTCCCGCAGAAAAAGAACCATGTCGTCCGCATAAAGTGCCGTCTTTTCGTTCAAGTCACCCACCATGATCCCCCGTATAAATGCCAATTTTAAAGGGAGAAATAAAGAAGCTTCATGGTGTAGGTCGGTAAAAAAACCAAATACCCTTTATTACAAAAACAAGCGGGTAGGCTAACAACCATGCAAAGGTAAAAAAACTTTTCAAAACACCACTGCAACCCCGCCGCGGCGTGAGCCAATCAGCTGGGGGCGTGGTGACGTCAGAATCCTGGGCTCCACCCTACGCTGCATTTCTCTGTAAGAGGCGTCGTCTGGGAAAGGAGGCCAGGATTCTGACGTCACCACGCCCCCAGCTGATTGGCTCACGCCGCGGCTTGGATGCAGTGCTGTTTTGAAAAGTTTTTTTACCTTTGCATGGTTGTTAGCCTACCCACTTGTTTTTGTAATAAAGGGTATTTGTTTTTTTTACCGACCTACACCATGAAGCTTCTTTATTTCTCCATTCAAAATTGGCATTTATCACGAGTGTTCCTACGGCCCAAGGGGGCATCAACAGTTGCAGACTGGTGAGCGGAGCGAGGACTCATAGGATTGCATCGCTGACACCTGGACCTGGTGTATTTGCTGAGCCCGTTCGGTCCCCGTGACAGGGACCCACCTGCTCTGGTAAGCCTCCTGTTTGTACATGTCTGCCGGAGTGAAACTTTTATGTTTGAAGATCCACAGTCTTTTGTGATATACACTGGTTGCATTACTTCATCAATGGACACTTTTCACTTTTTTTCTTTTCTTTCTTTAAGTGAAGTTTTGTTTTGCCTTTTTTCTGATGCCATGACAGCTGGGCAGCATAAGTGAATGGACTTCCTAAGTGTGTGTTTACGCATTCATGTACTAGTTACCGTATATACTCGAGTATAAGCCGACTCGAGTATAAGCCGAGGTACCTAATGTTGCCCAAAAAACGGGGAAACCTCACTGACCCGAGTATAAGCCGATGCCCCACTGTTCCCTGTAAAAAGAAATTTTTACATTGTAATTATTACCTGTAAAGAAGTTGCGGCTGCGGCGTCCATCGTTCAAATTCCGCGGCGTCCATCGTTCAAATTCCGCGGCGTTCATCGTTCGAATTCCGCGGTCTCTTCCTGTTCCTTACTTGATAGGCGAGTCTCAGCAGACACTCTCCGCCTATCACGATCATTCTCTCATCCTTAGTTTTCCCAGCAGACACTGTGTTAAGTATTCCGCCAATCACAGATGTCTGCTGGAAAACTGAGGATGAGAGAACATTCGTGATAGGCGGAGAGTGTCTGCTGAGACTCGCCTATCAAGGAAGGAACAGGAAGAGACCGCGGAATTTTGAACGATGGACGCCGCGGAATTCGAACGATGGACGCCGCAGCCGCAACTTCTTTACAGGTAATATTTACAATGTAAAATTTATATGACTCGAGTATAAGCCGAGGGGGGGGGGGGGACTTTCAGCCCCAAAAAAAGGGCTGAAAATCTCGGCTTATACTCGAGTATATACAGTAATTTTATATATAATTTCTTTGGGTTCTATAAAATTCACCATTATATAATATATATTTTCACTTTGTTTGCCTTTCACAGGGTTGCGCATTTATTAATATTTTTTTGCATATGTTTCTAGCTGAATATTCCAGCTAAGTTTTTTATTTGCAGCACCAGTAATATTTTTCATTCATTTTTGTGCTATAGTCTTGTTGTATGACTAGCATATATACACTTTTATTCATTTACTATATTTTGTACTTAGTGTGTTTACACTCAGGATATTAGTATAGCTTAGGGAGATAGCGCGGATTGTCCACTTCACAACTGCAATTAGATTACAGAGGAAAAAAAAAGAAGCAGACTGATGTACTAGCCTTAAAAAATGCTTTTTGGGGTGCTGTCAAGACACTGTCCTTACAGTAGAGATCAGATGAGTCTTTCAGGACTGGAGTGGACACTGAATACACACACGCTGGCAGGCAACTGTAATTAGATTACAGAGGAAAAAAAAAAAAAGCAGACTGATGTACTAGCCCTAAAAAGTGCTTTTTGGGGTGCTGTCAGGACGCTGTCCTTACAGCAGAGATCAGATGAGTCTTTCAGGACTGGAGTGGACACTGAATACACACACGCTGGCAGGCAACTGCAATTAGACTACAGAAAAAAAAAGAAGACTGATGTATTAGCCCTAAAAAGTGCTTTTTGGGGTGCTGTCAGGACGCTGTCCTGACAGCAGAGATCAGATGAGTCTTTCAGGACTGGAGTGGACACTGATACACACATGCTGGCAGGCAACTGCAATTAGACTACAGAAAAAAAAAGAAGACTGATGTACTAGCCCTAAAAAGTGCTTTTTGGGGTGCTGTCAGGACGCTGTCCTGACAGCAGAGATCAGATGAGTCTTTCAGGACTGGAGTGGACACTGATACACACATGCTGGCAGGCAACTGCAATTAGACTACAGAAAAAAAAGAAGACTGATGTACTAGCCCTAAAAAGTGCTTTTTGGGGTGCTGCCAGGACGCTGTCCTTACAGCAGAGATCAGATGAGTCTTTCAGGACTGGAGTGGACACTGAATACACACACGCTGGCAGGCAACTGCAATTAGATTACAGAGGAAAAAAAAGCAGACTGATGTATTAGCCCTAAAAAGGGCTTTTTGGGGTGCTGCCAGGACGCTGTCCTTACAGCAGAGATCAGATGAGTCTTTCAGGACTGGAGTGGACACTGAATACACACACGCTGGCAGGCAACTGCAATTAGATTACAGAGGAAATAAAAAAAAAGCAGACTGATGTACTAGCCCTAAAAAGGGCTTTTTGGGGTGCTGTCAGGACGCTGTCCTTACAGAAGAGATCAGATGAGTCTTTCAGGACTGTAGTGGACACTGAATACACACACACTGGCAGGCAACTGCAATTAGATTACAGAGAAAAAAAAAAGAAGCAGACTGATGTACTAGCCCTAAAAAGGGCTTTTTGGGGTGCTGTCAGGACGCTGTCCTTACAGCAGAGATCAGATGAGTCTTTCAGGACTGGAGAGGACACTGAATACACACACGCTGGCAGGCAACTGCAATTAGATTACAGAGGAGAAAAAAAAAAGCAGACTGATGTACTAGTCCTAAAAAGGGCTTTTTGGGGTGCTGTCAGGACGCTGTCCTTACAGCAGAGATCAGATGAGTCTTTCAGGACTGGAGTGGACACTGAATACACACACGCTGGCAGGCAACTGCAATTAGACTACAGAAAAAAAAGAAGACTGATGTACTAGCCCTAAAAAGTGCTTTTTGGGGTGCTGCCAGGACGCTGTCCTTACAGCAGAAATCAGATGAGTCTTTCAGGACTGGAGTGGACACTGAATACACACACGCTGGCAGGCAACTGCAATTAGATTACAGAGGAAAAAAAAGCAGACTGATGTATTAGCCCTAAAAAGGGCTTTTTGGGGTGCTGCCAGGACGCTGTCCTTACAGCAGAGATCAGATGAGTCTTTCAGGACTGGAGTGGACACTGAATACACACACGCTGTCAGGCAACTGCAATTAGATTACAGAGGAGAAAAAAAAAAGCAGACTGATGTACTAGTCCTAAAAAGGGCTTTTTGGGGTGCTGTCAGGACACTGTCCTTACAGCAGAGATCAGATGAGTCTTTCAGGACTGGAGTGGACACTGAATACACACACGCTGGCAGGCAACTGCAATTAGATTACAGAGAAAAAAAAGAAGCAGACTGATGTACTAGCCCTAAAAAGTGCTTTTGGGGTGCTGTCAGGACGCTGTCCTTACAGCAGAGATCAGATGAGTCTTTCAAGACTGGAGTGGACACTGAATACACACACGCTGGCAGGCAACTGCAATTAGATTACATAGAAAAAAAAAAAGAAAAGCAGACTGATGTACTAGCCCTAAAAGTGCTTTTTGGGGTGCTGTCAGGACGCTGTCCTTACAGCAGAGATCAGATGAGTGTTTCAGGACTGGAGTGGACACTGAATACACACACGCTGGCAGGCAACTGCAATTAGATTACAGAGGAAAAAAAAAAGCAGACTGATGTACTAGCCCTAAAAAGTGCTTTTGGGGTGCTGTCAGGACGCTGTCCTTACAGCAGAGATCAGATGAGTCTTTCAGGACTGGAGTGGACACTAAATACACACACGCTGGCAGGCAACTGCAATTAGATTACAGAGGAAAAAAAAAAAGCAGACTGATGTACTAGCCCTAAAAAGTGCTTTTTGGGGTGCTGTCAGGATGCTGTCCTTACAGCAGAGATCAGATGAGTCTTTCAGGACTGGAGTGGACACTGAATACACACATGCTGGCAGGCAACTGCAATTAGATTACAGAGGGAAAAAAAAGCAGACTGATGTACAAGCCCTAAAAAGGGCTTTTTGGGGTGCTGTCAGGATGCTGTCCTTACAGCAGAGATCAGATGAGTCTTTCAGGACTGGAGTGGACACTGAATACACACATGCTGGCAGGCAACTGCAATTAGATTACAGAGGAAAAAAAAAAGCAGACTGATGTACTAGCCCTAAAAAGGGCTTTTTGGGGTGCTGTCAGGACGCTGTCCTTACAGCAGAGATCAGATCAGTCTTTCAGGACTGGAGTGGACACTGAATACAAACACACTGGCAGGCAACTGCAATTAGATTACAGAGGAAATAAAAAAAAGCAGACTGATGTACTAGCCCTAAAAAGGGCTTTTTGGGGTGCTGTCAGGACGCTGTCCTTACAGCAGAGATCAGATGAGTCTTTCAGGACTGGAGTGGACACTGAATACACACGCACTGGCAGGCAACTGCAATTAGATTGCAGAGAAAAAAAAAAGCAGACTGATGTACTAGCCCTAAAAAGGGCTTTTTGGGGTGCTGTCAAGACGCTGTCCTTACAGCAGAGATCAGATGAGTCTTTCAGGACTGGAGTGGACACTGAATACACACACGCTGGCAGGCAACTGCAATTAGATTACAGAGGAAATAAAAAAAAGCAGACTGATGTACTAGCCCTAAAAAGGGCTTTTTGGGGTGCTGTCAGGACGCTGTCCTTACAGCAGAGATCAGATGAGTCTTTCAGGACTGGAGTGGACACTGGATACACACACGCTGGCAGGCAACTGCAATTAGATTACAGAGGAAAAAAAAAAGCAGACTGATGTACTAGCCCTAAAAAGGGCTTTTTGGGGTGCTGTCAGGATGCTGTCCTTACAGCAGAGATCAGATGAGTCTTTCAGGACTGGAGTGGACACTGAATACAAACACACTGGCAGGCAACTGCAATTAGATTACAGAGGAAATAAAAAAAAGCAGACTGATGTACTAGCCCTAAAAAGGGCTTTTTGGGGTTCTGTCAGGACGCTGTCCTTACAGCAGAGATCAGATGAGTCTTTCAGGACTGTAGTGGACACTGAATACACACACACTGGCAGGCAACTGCAATTAGATTACAGAGAAAAAAAAAAGCAGACTGATGTACTAGCCCTAAAAAGGGCTTTTTGGGGTGCTGTCAGGACGCTGTCCTTACAGCAGAGATCAGATGAGTCTTTCAGGACTGGAGTGGACACTGAATACACACGCGCTGGCAGGCAACTGCAATTAGATTGCAGAGAAAAAAAAAAGCAGACTGATGTACTAGCCCTAAAAAGGGCTTTTTGGGGTGCTGTCAGGACGCTGTCCTTACAGCAGAGATCAGATGAGTCTTTCAGGACTGGAGTGGACACTGAATACACACACGCTGGCAGGCAACTGCAATTAGATTACAGAGGAAATAAAAAAAAAAGCAGCCTGATGTACTAGCCCTAAAAAGGGCTTTTTGGGGTGCTGTCAGGACGCTGTCCTTACAGCAGAGATCAGATGAGTCTTTCAGGACTGGAGTGGACACTGGATACACACACGCTGGCAGGCAACTGCAATTAGATTACAGAGGAAAAAAAAAAGCAGACTGATGCACTAGCCCATAAAAGAGCCTTTTGGGGTGCTGTCAAGACGCTGTCCTTACAGCAGAGATCAGATGAGTCTTTCAGGACTGGAGTGGACACTGAATACACACACACTGGCAGGCAACTGCAATTAGATTACAGAGGAAATAAAAAAAAAAGCAGCCTGATGTACTAGCCCTAAAAAGGGCTTTTTGGGGTGCTGTCAGGACGCTGTCCTTACAGCAGAGATCAGATGAGTCTTTCAGGACTGGAGTGGACACTGGATACACACACGCTGGCAGGCAACTGCAATTAGATTACAGAGGAAAAAAAAAAGCAGACTGATGCACTAGCCCATAAAAGGGCCTTTTGGGGTGCTGTCAAGACGCTGTCCTTACAGCAGAGATCAGATGAGTCTTTCAGGACTGGAGTGGACACTGAATACACACACACTGGCAGGCAACTGCAATTAGATTACAGAGGAAAAAAAAAAAGCAGACTGATGTACTAGCCCTAAAAAGGGCTTCTTGGGGTCCTGTCAGGACGCTGTCCTTACAGCAAAGATCAGATGAGTCTTTCAGGACTGGAGTGGACACTGAATACACACACGCTGGCAGGCAACTGCAATTCGATTACAGAGGGGAAAAAAAAAGCAGACTGATGTACTAGCCCTAAAAAGGGCTTTTTGGGGTGCTGTCAGGACGCTGTCCTTACAGCAGAGATCAGATGAGTCTTTCAGGACTGGAGTGGACACTGAATACACACACGCTGGCAGGCAACTGCAATTAGATTACACAGGAAAAAAAAGCAGACTGATGTACTAGCCCTAAAAAGGATTTTTTGGGGTGCTGTCAGGACGCTGTCCTTACAGCAGAGATCAGATGAGTCTTTCAGGACTGGAGTGGACACTGAATACACACACACTGGCAGGCAACTGCAATTAGATTACAGAGAAAAAAAAAAAAGCAGACTGATGTACTAGCCCTAAAAAGGGCTTTTTGGGGTGCTGTCAGGACGCTGTCCTTACAGCAGAGATCAGATGAGTCTTTCAGGACTGGAGTGGACACTGAATACACACGCGCTGGCAGGCAACTGCAATTAGATTGCAGAGAAAAAAAAAGCAGACTGATGTACTAGCCCTAAAAAGGGCTTTTTGGGGTGCTGTCAAGACGCTGTCCTTACAGCAGAGATCAGATGAGTCTTTCAGGACTGGAGTGGACACTGAATACACACACGCTGGCAGGCAACTGCAATTAGACTACAGAAAAAAAAGAAGACTGATGTATTAGCCCTAAAAAGTGCTTTTTGGGGTGCTGTCAGGACGCTGTCCTGACAGCAGAGATCAGATGAGTCTTTCAGGACTGGAGTGGACACTGATACACACATGCTGGCAGGCAACTGCAATTAGACTACAGAAAAAAAAGAAGACTGATGTACTAGCCCTAAAAAGTGCTTTTTGGGGTGCTGCCAGGATGCTGTCCTTACAGCAGAGATCAGATGAGTCTTTCAGGACTGGAGTGGACACTGAATACACACACGCTGGCAGGCAACTGCAATTAGATTACAGAGGAAAAAAAAGCAGACTGATGTATTAGCCCTAAAAAGGGCTTTTTGGGGTGCTGCCAGGACGCTGTCCTTACAGCAGAGATCAGATGAGTCTTTCAGGACTGGAGTGGACACTGAATACACACACGCTGGCAGGCAACTGCAATTAGATTACAGAGGAAATAAAAAAAAAGCAGACTGATGTACTAGCCCTAAAAAGGGCTTTTTGGGGTGCTGTCAGGACGCTGTCCTTACAGCAGAGATCAGATGAGTCTTTCAGGACTGTAGTGGACACTGAATACACACACACTGGCAGGCAACTGCAATTAGATTACAGAGAAAAAAAAAAGAAGCAGACTGATGTACTAGCCCTAAAAAGGGCTTTTTGGGGTGCTGTCAGGACGCTGTCCTTACAGCAGAGATCAGATGAGTCTTTCAGGACTGGAGTGGACACTGAATACACACACGCTGGCAGGCAACTGCAATTAGATTACAGAGGAGAAAAAAAAAGCAGACTGATGTACTAGTCCTAAAAAGGGCTTTTTGGGGTGCTGTCAGGACGCTGTCCTTACAGCAGAGATCAGATGAGTCTTTCAGGACTGGAGTGGACACTGAATACACACACGCTGGCAGGCAACTGCAATTAGACTACAGAAAAAAAAGAAGACTGATGTACTAGCCCTAAAAAGTGCTTTTTGGGGTGCTGCCAGGACGCTGTCCTTACAGCAGAGATCAGATGAGTCTTTCAGGACTGGAGTGGACACTGAATACACACACGCTGGCAGGCAACTGCAATTAGATTACAGAGGAAAAAAAAGCAGACTGATGTATTAGCCCTAAAAAGGGCTTTTTGGGGTGCTGCCAGGACGCTGTCCTTACAGCAGAGATCAGATGAGTCTTTCAGGACTGGAGTGGACACTGAATACACACACGCTGTCAGGCAACTGCAATTAGATTACAGAGGAGAAAAAAAAAAAGCAGACTGATGTACTAGTCCTAAAAAGGGCTTTTTGGGGTGCTGTCAGGACACTGTCCTTACAGCAGAGATCAGATGAGTCTTTCAGGACTGGAGTGGACACTGAATACACACACGCTGGCAGGCAACTGCAATTAGATTACAGAGGAAAAAAAAAAGAAGCAGACTGATGTACTAGCCCTAAAAAGTGCTTTTGGGGTGCTGTCAGGACGCTGTCCTTACAGCAGAGATCAGATGAGTCTTTCAGGACTGGAGTGGACACTGAATACACACACGCTGGCAGGCAACTGCAATTAGATTACATAGAAAAAAAAAAGAAAAGCAGACTGATGTACTAGCCCTAAAAAGTGCTTTTTGGGGTGCTGTCAGGACGCTGTCCTTACAGCAGAGATCAGATGAGTGTTTCAGGACTGGAGTGGACACTGAATACACACACGCTGGCAGGCAACTGCAATTAGATTACAGAGGAAAAAAAAAAGCAGACTGATGTACTAGCCCTAAAAAGTGCTTTTGGGGTGCTGTCAGGACGCTGTCCTTACAGCAGAGATCAGATGAGTCTTTCAGGACTGGAGTGGACACTAAATACACACACGCTGGCAGGCAACTGCAATTAGATTACAGAGGAAAAAAAAAAAGCAGACTGATGTACTAGCCCTAAAAAGTGCTTTTTGGGGTGCTGTCAGGATGCTGTCCTTACAGCAGAGATCAGATGAGTCTTTCAGGACTGGAGTGGACACTGAATACACACATGCTGGCAGGCAACTGCAATTAGATTACAGAGGAAAAAAAAAGCAGACTGATGTACAAGCCCTAAAAAGGGCTTTTTGGGGTGCTGTCAGGACGCTGTCCTTACAGCAGAGATTAGATGAGTCTTTCAGGACTGGAGTGGACACTGAATACACACGCACTGGCAGGCAACTGCAATTAGATTGCAGAGAAAAAAAAAAGCAGACTGATGTACTAGCCCTAAAAAGGGCTTTTTGGGGTGCTGTCAAGACGCTGTCCTTACAGCAGAGATCAGATGAGTCTTTCAGGACTGGAGTGGACACTGAATACACACACGCTGGCAGGCAACTGCAATTAGATTACAGAGGAAATAAAAAAAAGCAGACTGATGTACTAGCCCTAAAAAGGGCTTTTTGGGGTGCTGTCAGGACGCTGTCCTTACAGCAGAGATCAGATGAGTCTTTCAGGACTGGAGTGGACACTGGATACACACACGCTGGCAGGCAACTGCAATTAGATTACAGAGGAAAAAAAAAAGCAGACTGATGTACTAGCCCTAAAAAGGGCTTTTTGGGGTGCTGTCAGGACGCTGTCCTTACAGCAGAGATCAGATGAGTCTTTCAGGACTGGAGTGGACACTGAATACAAACACACTGGCAGGCAACTGCAATTAGATTACAGAGGAAATAAAAAAAAGCAGACTGATGTACTAGCCCTAAAAAGGGCTTTTTGGGGTTCTGTCAGGACGCTGTCCTTACAGCAGAGATCAGATGAGTCTTTCAGGACTGTAGTGGACACTGAATACACACACACTGGCAGGCAACTGCAATTAGATTACAGAGAAAAAAAAAAGCAGACTGATGTACTAGCCCTAAAAAGGGCTTTTTGGGGTGCTGTCAGGACGCTGTCCTTACAGCAGAGATCAGATGAGTCTTTCAGGACTGGAGTGGACACTGAATACACACGCGCTGGCAGGCAACTGCAATTAGATTGCAGAGAAAAAAAAAAGCAGACTGATGTACTAGCCCTAAAAAGGGCTTTTTGGGGTGCTGTCAGGACGCTGTCCTTACAGCAGAGATCAGATGAGTCTTTCAGGACTGGAGTGGACACTGAATACACACACGCTGGCAGGCAACTGCAATTAGATTACAGAGGAAATAAAAAAAAAGCAGCCTGATGTACTAGCCCTAAAAAGGGCTTTTTGGGGTGCTGTCAGGACGCTGTCCTTACAGCAGAGATCAGATGAGTCTTTCAGGACTGGAGTGGACACTGGATACACACACGCTGGCAGGCAACTGCAATTAGATTACAGAGGAAAAAAAAAAGCAGACTGATGCACTAGCCCATAAAAGGGCCTTTTGGGGTGCTGTCAAGACGCTGTCCTTACAGCAGAGATCAGATGAGTCTTTCAGGACTGGAGTGGACACTGAATACACACACACTGGCAGGCAACTGCAATTAGATTACAGAGGAAAAAAAAAAAAGCAGACTGATGTACTAGCCCTAAAAAGGGCTTCTTGGGGTCCTGTCAGGACGCTGTCCTTACAGCAAAGATCAGATGAGTCTTTCAGGACTGGAGTGGACACTGAATACACACACGCTGGCAGGCAACTGCAATTAGATTACAGAGGAAAAAAAAAGTAGACTGATGTACTAGCCCTAAAAAGGATTTTTTGGGGTGCTGTCAGGATGCTGTCCTTACAGCAGAGATCAGATGAGTCTTTCAGGACTGGAGTGGACACTGAATACACACACACTGGCAGGCAACTGCAATTAGATTACAGAGAAAAAAAAAAAAGCAGACTGATGTACTAGCCCTAAAAAGGGCTTTTTGGGGTGCTGTCAGGACGCTGTCCTTACAGCAGAGATCAGATGAGTCTTTCAGGACTGGAGTGGACACTGAATACACACGCGCTGGCAGGCAACTGCAATTAGATTGCAGAGAAAAAAAAAAGCAGACTGATGTACTAGCCCTAAAAAGGGCTTTTTGGGGTGCTGTCAAGACGCTGTCCTTACAGCAGAGATCAGATGAGTCTTTCAGGACTGGAGTGGACACTGAATACACACACGCTGGCAGGCAACTGCAATTAGATTACAGAGGAAATAAAAAAAAGCAGACTGATGTACTAGCCCTAAAAAGGGCTTTTTGGGGTGCTGTCAGGACGCTGTCCTGACAGCAGAGATCAGATGAGTCTTTCAGGACTGGAGTGGACACTGGATACACACACGCTGGCAGGCAACTGCAATTAGATTACAGAGGAAAAAAAAAAGCAGACTGATGTACTAGCCCTAAAAAGGGCTTTTTGGGGTGCTGTCAGGACGCTGTCCTTACAGCAGAGATCAGATGAGTCTTTCAGGACTGGAGTGGACACTGAATACAAACACACTGGCAGGCAACTGCAATTAGATTACAGAGGAAATAAAAAAAAGCAGACTGATGTACTAGCCCTAAAAAGGGCTTTTTGGGGTTCTGTCAGGACGCTGTCCTTACAGCAGAGATCAGATGAGTCTTTCAGGACTGTAGTGGACACTGAATACACACACACTGGCAGGCAACTGCAATTAGATTACAGAGAAAAAAAAAAGCAGACTGATGTACTAGCCCTAAAAAGGGCTTTTTGGGGTGCTGTCAGGACGCTGTCCTTACAGCAGAGATCAGATGAGTCTTTCAGGACTGGAGTGGACACTGAATACACACGCGCTGGCAGGCAACTGCAATTAGATTGCAGAGAAAAAAAAAGCAGACTGATGTACTAGCCCTAAAAAGGGCTTTTTGGGGTGCTGTCAGGACGCTGTCCTTACAGCAGAGATCAGATGAGTCTTTCAGGACTGGAGTGGACACTGAATACACACACGCTGGCAGGCAACTGCAATTAGATTACAGAGGAAATAAAAAAAAAAGCAGCCTGATGTACTAGCCCTAAAAAGGGCTTTTTGGGGTGCTGTCAGGACGCTGTCCTTACAGCAGAGATCAGATGAGTCTTTCAGGACTGGAGTGGACACTGGATACACACACGCTGGCAGGCAACTGCAATTAGATTACAGAGGAAAAAAAAAAGCAGACTGATGCACTAGCCCATAAAAGGGCCTTTTGGGGTGCTGTCAAGACGCTGTCCTTACAGCAGAGATCAGATGAGTCTTTCAGGACTGGAGTGGACACTGAATACACACACACTGGCAGGCAACTGCAATTAGATTACAGAGGAAAAAAAAAAAAGCAGACTGATGTACTAGCCCTAAAAAGGGCTTCTTGGGGTCCTGTCAGGACGCTGTCCTTACAGCAAAGATCAGATGAGTCTTTCAGGACTGGAGTGGACACTGAATACACACACGCTGGCAGGCAACTGCAATTCGATTACAGAGGGAAAAAAAAAAGCAGACTGATGTACTAGCCCTAAAAAGGGCTTTTTGGGGTGCTGTCAGGACGCTGTCCTTACAGCAGAGATCAGATGAGTCTTTCAGGACTGGAGTGGACACTGAATACACACACGCTGGCAGGCAACTGCAATTAGATTACAGAGAAAAAAAAAAAGCAGACTGATGTACTAGCCCTAAAAAGTGCTTTTTGGGGTGCTGTCAGGACGCTGTCCTTACAGCAGAGATCAGATGAGTCTTTCAGGACTGGAGTGGACACTGAATACACACACGCTGGCAGGCAACTGCAATTAGATTACAGAGGAAAAAAAAGCAGACTGATGTACTAGCCCTAAAAAGGATTTTTTGGGGTGCTGTCAGGACGCTGTCCTTACAGCAGAGATCAGATGAGTCTTTCAGGACTGGAGTGGACACTGAATACACACACGCTGGCAGGCAACTGCAATTAGATTACAGAGGAAAAAAAAAAGCAGACTGATGTACTAGCCCTAAAAATGGCTTTTTGGGGTGCTGTCAGGACGCTGTCCTAACAGCAGAGATTAGATGAGTCTTTCAGGACTGGAGTGGACACTGAATACACACACGCTGGCAGGCAACTGCAATTAGATCAGTGTTTCTCAACTCCAGTCCTCAAGGCGCCCCAACAGGTCATGTTTTCAGGATTTCCCTCAGATGAAACAGCTGTGGGAATTACTAAAGCAGTTAAACTGATCAAATAACCTGTGCAAAACAATGGAGAGCCTGAAAACATGACCTGTTGGGGCGCCTTGAGGACTGGAGTTGAGAAACACTGAATTAGATTACAAAGGAAAAAAAAAAAAGAAGCAGACTGATGTACTAGCCCTAAAAAGGGCTTTTTGGGGTGCTGTCAGGACGCTGTCCTTACAGCAGAGATCCGATGAGTCTTTCAGGACTGGAGTGGACACTGAATACACTGGCCTAGCTATAGATTTCCCTATTAAATCAGAAGCAGCTACACTGTCCCTCCTCTCACTAAGACTGCAGCTTCCGAATCAATCTAAAATGGATGCTGTCCAGGAGGTGGGAGGGTCTGGGAGGGAGGGTATGCTGCTGATTGGCTGGAATGTGTCTGCTGACTGTGAGGTACAGAGTCAAAATTTGCTCAATGATGACGAATAGGGGGCGGACCGAACATCGCAGCAAAAATTGTAATTACCTTTTATGTGATTCACAAAGCTGTGTACTGAAAATCATGTCCCCAGTTGTTTTGGGGACGATCCTGCTGTTGTGTATATGGTATGGGCCACTGATGAGGGTGAGGTTGTTGGGGTGATTGGGTGTGTGTGGCTTTGTGCTCAGCCAAGTGAGTATTTGTGGTAAGCTCCCCTTTCAACCCTTTATTAAGAAGCTGAATCAGTAAGGGATCCAGCAATTGTTTTTGGTCTTCTGACATCCGGCGTATTTTCTTGGCAGTAAATCCACCCAGGTCATCACATTCATCCCTCTTCTGATTCAACGCTGCAGATGCCTGTAATAGAAAGTTGCCTGTAGACTGTTGAGTTGTCTTTCTCTTTTTGTTCCTGTTTACTGCTGGTGATGTGACAGTCTGTGTGTCATTGACAAATAGATCCTGTATAATATAGCAAAATAAATGAATGTATCAAGAAATAAAGACTGAACATTTTTATATTTTACCTTTTACAGCTCCCGTCATCTGTGGAGGAATGGAAGGCAACAGCCAAACAATTTCACGACTATTGGAATTTCCCTAACTGTGGTGGTGCCATAGACGGAAAACATGTTCGCATAACACCCCCAGCAAAATCTGGCTCTTTCTACTACAACTATAAAGGCTACTTTAGAATTGTCCTAATGGCAATCGTGAATGCAAAGTATGAGTTTATGTTTGTGGACATTGGCAAAATGGACGAAATTCAGATGGGGGTGTAATCGAGAAAACTGTTTTCTCTCATCGTTTAAAAAATGGACATTTAAATCTACCATCCAAAGAGGACACAGTGGAAAGGCCTGAATTATGTATTTGTCGCAGATGACGCATTTGCATTATCTGAACATGTGTTGAAACCATTTGCCCTTAAAAACCTTACACCTGATCAGAAAATATTTAATTACAGGTTATCTCGTGCTAGACGAGTGGTAGAAAATGCCTTTGGTATTATGGCCAACCGCTTTCGGATCTTCCATACACCAATAAATGTAACCCCCCCCAAAAATTGACATTGTAGTTCATTGTTGCTGTATGTTACATAATTTTCTAAGACGTACTAGCTCCACCTACATGTTACAAACCATGATGGACCGGGAAGATACTCTGTCTGGGGATCTCATACCTGGTGATTGGCGTAATGATACAGAAGGGCTGCTAGACCTAGGCCGTGCCCCACCACGTCTCTCTAGTCAACTAGCCCGTCAGAATCGTCTTGACTATATGCAATATTTTATTGGTCCTGGCGCAGTGGATTGGCAAAACAATCTCTAGATCTTCAAATGAAATGTCAGTGGCTGAATTATTATATTCTTTCATCAAGAAAAACAGGTGTCATGTTATGTTTGTCTATAAGAAATATCAACAAAAGTAAATTTCCAAGAAAAATAGATGTGTAGTGTAATATTTTATGTATTATATTCAAATTAGATTACTTTATCTGTGTATATCAAAGTGTATAATAAAAAAGAATATGATTACTTTACCTGACTGTTTGCCATTTCCTCAAATGTTCCATTTTCTTCATCTCCTGAATTAGTTGCACTGACACTATTGTCTAAACTTGATACAGAGGCTCGTGGTTCCTCCTGTTCAGTCAGAAATCGTAAGCTCTCAAAATACCACAGACGTGGCACGTATACTTGGTCTGCACCTGCACCAGATCTTTTGGAATCGTGTATTTTATTTAATTATTTTTTGATTATAGTACGCAGATTTGATATTTTTTGTTTAACATAGGCTACATCTGCTTTAGAATACACAACAGTGCATAGTTCAGCTAATTTGGTATAAGCATCATTGCGTTTTTGGTGGTCTGAATACTCTTTGGAGTGTACTTTCCATAAACATGAAAGGTCACGATACATTTCAATGAATTGGGGAAGGAAATGTGGTGATGTAAATTTGTCCACCATTGCTCCTGTAATAAGAAAAAATGCATTGTTTAGTTGCCAATTTACACCAAACAATATCATAGAACTATTGTACTGGTCTGCTTACCTTCACTTGTAACAAATCTTCTGTAGATTGGTCTGTATAATCGTTCGTTTAGTCAGTGTGTGTGCTCGTTCCTCTACTCGGTAAATCATGCGTGACAACATTCTGTGTACGTGACAACGTTCTGTGTGCCGGGTCAGAGTGTAAAACGCAGTGCAATATGGGAGTTTGCAAGCTCCACCCTTCTTCATTTGGCGCCATCTTTAGCAGCAGAACGATGGCTGAAGAACAGGAGCATGCCCTTCCCAAACGATTTCACCTGGAAACTTTAAAAAAAAAAGGCAAAACCTATGTCCCTGGAAGAAATGAAAACGATGGTGAAGATTTTGGAAAAAAATGACTATGATGGGAGGCACAAAAATTACCCCAGGCCTAATAGAAGAAAAGATGACATCATGGAGAAGGTTATCCATGTGCTTGGGAAGAAATATGGTGTGGACCGAACAAAGGACCAGCTGCGCAAGAGATGGTCTGACTTGAAGCATAGGGAGGAAGCACAGTTGTATAAAATACATACAATGATCAAAAAAGGTATTTATGATTAATTTCTGCGAATTCTGCTCTCTCACCTAGGCATGCAATACATGTAGTCTTTTTGCAATGTCTTCATCAATGCAAACTATAATCTTTAGCATGCATGGTTTTGTCATGTATTTTTTAAATATTTTTAACTTAGAAAGACCCAAGAAAGCACACTGTGGGAACAGCACTGTGACAACAGGCCTGGATATTATTGTGGTTGATGACACATCTCCAGTTAAAGGACCTGATGATGATGACACAGCTCCAGTTACTGAAAAAGGACCTGATGATGATGATGCTGAACCATGCCAAAGTATTACAGATGTTGAAGCAGACCAGGCACAGCATTCCTGTGAAACCATCACAAGCAGCCAGTACACATACACTTTAAGATCAACTCCATTTTAAAAACATTTCCCTCAATCTTTTTTTTCTTATCTTCAACAGCACATCATCTGTCTGTGGAACAGGAATTAAATACAATTACTGCCCAAACATTGTTATCTGATCTGTTGAAATGCTCATCAGAGTTAGAGAAATGCTCATCTGAGTTAGAAAAAGTGAAAGAGCACCTGACCTCTGTCCAAAAAAATATTCTGGCTGCACTTGACACACTTTGTAAGATTTAACGTGTCACTTTGGTCCATGTATGTTTTCTTGTCTTTTTCGTTGATGTGTTAATTGTTTGTAAAAGTTTGCACAGGGGTTGTAAAGGTTTGTTTTTTAGTTTCTAAATAGGTTCCTTTAAGCTAGTGCTGGTTGGTTCACTAACCTTTTCCTTCCATTTCTCTTCTAAAAGTTTTTTTCTTTGTTTTCTTTGTCTGAATTTCTCACTTCCTGTTCCTCCTCAGTAAGCTGTTCAGTAAGCTGTTGTTCTGGTTCTGGCTGACCCCCGCTCGGATGATGGGGGCAAGCTTACTGAGGAGAAACAGGACGTGAGAAATTCAGACAAAGAAAAAAAACATTTAGAAGGGAAATTGAATGAAAAGGTAAGTGAACCAACAATGCACTAGCTTAAGGGAACCTATTTAGAAAAAAAAAAATTAACATTTACAACACCTTTAAGCTATTTGGACTGTTGAGGAGAAGCACTTTATTAATGTTCGTGACTCATGCACATTTACAAGTCAGGCCTGACATGGAAAAACATGATTGGAGCAAAGCTGTCCTTGAGGTTTGAGCAGTCAGTCACCTCTACTATATTTATAAGTCAATTATAGTGTTTACGTGAACACAAAGTTCCCATATGTTGACATGCACTTATAGTAGGGGTGACTGACATCACAAACCTCAAGGACAATCTCAAACCATGTTTATTCTGCAGGCCAAAAAATTAAGATTACTGATATTGGGTTACAAAAAATTAAAACTTTGAAACCATGAGAAATAATTAAAAAACATTCTTTGATAGATGCATAATGTATATTCTTAAAATGTCTTAAAATGTCAAAATAGTTTTATTTTTTCACAGTATTTGACACAGTATTACACATTATGCTCTCTTGTTTAACAAAAAAAATTATGCTCTCTTGTTTTAAAAAAACATTTTTTTGCTCTCTAGTTTACCAAAAAATTTACGCTATCTTGTGTTCAAAAAATCAAAATATGTTCTCTTGTATAACAAAATAAAAAATTATGCTCTGTTGTAGAAAGAACTTTTGCTCTCTTGTGTAAAAACATTATGATCTCATGTAAAAAAAATTACCCAAAACAAAGATTAAAAACTAGTTTCTTACAAAAATAATTGGCAATAAAGTTTTATTATTGCATATTTTGTCTGTTGCATTATTTTTACAGAGATATATATAGGTATATCACGATTGAAGTGGTTGCAGGTTGTATACTTGTTGATGTGTATCATGACCTTTTGACGTCAACATTCTTTGATACGAATATTTACCTTCCAGGTTATATGTTTTTAAACCATGCGCAGTAGCAAGCGTTCATTTTTTCTCGGACGACAAACGCATTAACCTTGCGATTTATCGTTCGGTCGTCAAAATTTTTCCAAACTTGCTGTTCGTTTTTTCTTCACATAAACGTCACAAACGATTAACGATTTGTGCCCATTAACTTGCCGAAAAACGAACTAAGTGTCTACATGAGCGATTGTCGCCCAATTTTTCATCTAGTGTATGGCCAGCATAAGGGTCTATATAAAAAAAAAATGTATTTCAACCTAAAGATTAGATAGTATCGAATGCATAGACCACATTTTTTTGCTGCATGTTGGCAACTGGCGTGAAAGTGATATACCTTAATGTAATTAGCAGTGCTAATGCTACGCTATTTTGGCCTAATAGGGTTAATGTTTTCTTAGCACTCGTAATCTAATGTAGCATTGATAATTACTAATAAGTATTCTTTCATTACTTTTGGCCTTGATTCTCCACCATTAAAATAGCCAATGAGCAGATTAGTGTAAAATGTTCTGAAACATTCTGCTTACTGCTCTGAGATTTATTGTAATGTTTTGCCATAACTCATGTCCATTCCTCCTAATATAAGTGGCTGAAATTAAAAGCTCGTAAATGACCAGATTTAAGTAAATTAAACCTGCCTAATGGATAATAAAATAAAAATTAAACCGTTTACCAAAGGCATGGCGTGTTAAATAGATTCTGTATGCATTTACATAATCTCATTGTGTAAGCAATATGACAGCTAAACTCATGAATGCATCTTAAAGTGACCCTGGCACCTAACAAAAAATTAATAAAAAACAAAAGCAAAACAAAACAAAACAAAAAAAAAACAACAACAAATAAAAACAAATAAACAGCAAAACCCTGTTAAAATGCATTTTATACTTAACTTTTCAGAGGGTGGTGTGTCAAATCTTTCCTTTTTTATGCCTTTTGAGCACAGCTGCCATCTAAATTAATGGTCACTGGAGTTTCTTCTGCAAACTACATCATCGCTACAGAACACGGTAGTGGGAGGAGCCACAGAGCCCAGGGGGATCTGGTATCCCAACTGCACATATAATTTGGTCATTCAAGCCTCCACCTCTGCAAAGCTAACTGGGTGCCGGCCTAAGGAGCCTGCCCTTGCTCTGTGAAGATACACTAACAGAAAAGAAGAAGCCGCACACGGATGACTTGGCTCAGGAGAATCTGATTCAGCAACACAACTCATCCCCACCTTGTAGACTACCCCTCTCTCACAAGTTTCATCCTTACAGTATAATGCCTAGTACACATCGCCCGGTTCAATAGAAACCGGACAACATTTGGCTCGTGTGCACAGCAGCCAGTTCTGACAGAAGCCAGCTGTTCGCCCAGGTTCTGTCGAAGGGTCATGATCAAAAAAAAGGTCTGAGGACTGTCTCCGGATCGCTGACTGGAGTGTTCTGGCAGGGGGGTGTGCCCCTATCAGGACACAATTGTTTATATACTTAAATAATTTTTTTTTTTTTTGCTCTCCTCCGCTATGTGTCTTTCGTGTTCTATCTTAGCCGCTCTAATGGCACCCTTACATTTCTTGTTGCATTCTTTGTAAAGTCTAAATGCTGATGATGATCTTTCAGCCTTGTATTTTTTGAAGGCCTTCTCCTTTGCTTTTATATCCATTTTTACATTGGAGTTAGGCCATCCAGGACTTCTGTTCGCTCTTTTAAATTTGATTCCCAATGGGATGCACTGGCTAATGCCCTTATTTAATATGCTCTTAAAGCAAACCCATCTCTCCTCTGTGTTCTTTGTTCCTAAGACTTTATCAAAATTTATATCTTCTAGCAAGGTTCGTAGTTTAGGGAAGTTGGCTCTTTTGAAATTCACTGTCTTTGTATTCCCCTTATGTTTCCTATTTGTGTGATTTATACTGAAGCTAATTGACCTGTGATCACTGTTTCTGAAATTGCCCCTGATTTCCACATCCGTGATCAGGTCTCTATTGTTAGTAATCAGTAGGTCTAGTAACGCTTTGTTTCTAGTTGGTGCATCTACCATCTGACCAATGAAATTGTCCTACAAGACATTTAGGAACTGGCAAGCCTTAGACGAATGCGTGGTTCCTTCCGGCCAGTCTATGTCTGGATAACTAAAATCCCCCATTATGATGACACCTCCCATCCTTGCCGTTAATCCAATTTTTGATAGGAGGTCTGTCTCCCCCTCCTCCCTTAGGTTAGGGGGCCTATAGAATACTCCCATTATTACTTTCCCCTTAGTTTCATCCCTTTGGAGCTCTACCCATAAAGATTCCACCTCCTCCTGTAGGCTTCTTCAAATCCTTCTGTCTCTTCATGTAATCCCAGACAGCTTTGATGATGATATCCGGGCTCTGTGGTGGCCAAATCATCACGTCCAGGACTCCTTGTTCTTCTTTACGCTAAAGATAGTTTCTAATGACATTGGCTGTATGTTTGGAGTCATTGTCCTGCTGAAGAATAAGTTTAGGGCCAATTACATGCCTCTCTGAGGGTATGACATGATGGATAAGTATCTGCCTGTATTTCTCAGCATTGAGGACACCATTCATCCTGATCAAATCTCAAACTCCATTTGCAGGAACACAGCCCCAAACCTGCAAGGAACCTCCACCATGCTTCACTGTTGCCTGCAGACACTCATTATTGTACTGCACTCTAGCCCTTTGGCAAACAAACTGCCTCCTGCTACAGCCAAATATTGATTGAGTCCCTTAGCTTTGTTTCCATGTCGGGGGTATGACTTTTTGGCCACAATTCTTCCATGTGTGTGTAAAAGTGCTGCGCTCAGAGGTACATGATTTAATGAAAGGAACCACATGAACGTTTTTCACAATTCTTCCATGTAGAACACTTATGACTAGCCTTCTCTGGACAATAGATGGGTGTACCTGGGTCTCACTGGCTTCCAACAGTTCTGTGCTGTTGGCAATGCTGGACATCTTCCAATGTCGAAGGGAAGTAAGCGTGATGTGTCTTATGCTGCATTAAGTTTTCTTGGCCGACCACTGTGACTACAGTCCTCAACGTTGCCCGTTACTTTGTGCTTCTTCAAAAGACTCTGAACAGCACATCTCACAACCCCAGACTCTTTGAAATCTTTGCCTGGGAGAGACCTTGCTGATGCACAGGGCCAGATTAAAAACATCATGGGCCTGGTGCTGAGGATTTTGGTGGGGTTTTTTATATAAAAAAAAATGCAAAAATGTTTTTGTTATAACAAATTAAATTAAATAGAGAGAGGGAGGATGAGAGAGAGAGGAAGGGGATGATAGAGGGGTGAGGGGTAAGGGAGGGAGGATGAGAGAGAGGGGGTGAGAGAGAGAGAGGATGCGCATGAGCATGCGTGGGATTGACATCAATGCAGCCCGCCAAGGCAAGTGACCGAAGGCACAGAACCCGGAAGGAAGACCAGGTAAAGATGGAAGCGCCCGGGACCCGCCAGATTGATTACAGCGCAGTGCTGGAGGGCTCAGTCTGACAGGTAAGTGCACCCTAATGTGCAAATATGTTGTGCATACTTGTACATTATGACATAACCTACCTCAGGGCCTCTAAAAAGTAGTAATGTTAGCAAAGTTTACTACCACTTTAATATCACAGGATCCCAGGAGCCTTATTGGGAACACAATAACACTGCAGGAGTGATTTCCCCATCCACAGGTCAGCAGGTGAGAGGGAGTGAGGGGAAAGCCTGGGGAGAGAGGTCTGTCGGCAGGTGGGAGGGTGTGTGGAGACAGGCTGGGGAAAGAGGTCTGTCAGCAGGGGGGGGGGTGTGAGGTGGTCATGAGGGGATATCAATCAGCGGGTGGGGGGGAGTAACTGGGAGTGATATCTTTTGGAGTAGGGTCTGTCATCTGCAGGTTGGGAAATAGTCACCTGTGATATAAGTTGAAGGGAGGTGGCTAACATGGGAAGTGCCTGGGGAGTGACCTGGTTGGTGGTGAGTGTGAAATGGATGATGTGTTTCAAGTTTCTTTCACATTTGCGGCAAGGCTTACTGCCCTCTGAAAAGTGATCTGTGATAGATTGCTTTTCAATGAGTGGTATAGCAGCAGTTGACAGGCATTCATCAGGTGCTACTGTCCCCTCCTTGTTTTTTTTGTTTTTTTACATTGCTGAATGGTAGTTTTACATTGTTGGACTATGCTGCTACTGCGAGCGAGTTTGGCTTGCAGTTGCAGAGTGGCCCCAATGAAATCAATAGGCGAGTTTGACAGGCGGTGCTGCAGGCAAAGAGAGGGGGTCCAAACTTCCATTTAATATCACTTAGGCGATTGGATTGGTAGGGGGAGCGGGCACCTGTCAAAACCAAGTACCTCGTCCCCCCCAAAAATTTTTTTTTGCCAAAAGTGATAGAGGAAGTGGGGAGGGGGGTGGAAAATCAGAACCCTCCCTTTTGGGTGAAGTTCTGCTTAAATACATTTCAGATGCATCAAAAAAGGTGTTCAGTATCAATATCAAGTTTATTTTCTTAGGCAGCAGGGGATAGAAAAACAGGCCACAGTTTTACTGCCCCCTGACCACCCACTGAAAAGATTACATGCAGAAGTGCAATGCTTTGCTTCATTGCTGTTCCAAAAATTATAACCTATGTCGTCTTCATGTGAATAGGGCTGCACCACAACCATGAGTCCAGTGCTTGGCTTGCGGCTACAAACCAGTATTCACATAAAAAATCCCCATGTAGTTTAAAAATAAATAAAAAAAGGGCATTCGGGAGGCAGCCTTCTCAAAAGCAATTCACAACAGATCACTTTCCATAAGGGTGGTAGAGATTGCTCCAGGTGTGAACGAGCCCTAAAACAGCTACAGTCTGAGTGAAGAAGACTGTCCCCTGCATGCAACTGCAGAGTGGGGCTATTGCTTTGTGTGTGGAAGCAGAGGTCCCGTTTCAGAGGTCCAACACTCTCCTACTGAATCTCACCAAATCTTCTGCAAAAAGCAAAGCCCATGCTAATTGCAAAGCTCTAGCTCTCACATATAAAACGAAACAGATATCAACACATATTAAATAAAATAATTACATAAAAATGTAATTAAATATTTGTTATGATGTTGTGCCACTCCTGGCACCTTTTTTAGTCTTATTAAACTGAAAAGTAAAAATAATAAGGTTTTCCATGAACAGGATACTGCAGAGTTTAGAACAATGGTAAACATACAACTAATCATTCAGTTTGTCTCTTAGCTTCAGGGGTTTGGGAAGACGAAAAGGATTGGTTCATTGTTATTTTCTAGCAGAATTCTTAACAGAAGCAAAAAACGTTGTTTTCCTAGCTGCTGTGATGGTATTCGAGGCCCCCATGATGATTCATAAAGGGTTGGCCAGGGTGCTTGGTGGTGTGAAGATGAGGAAAGGGACATCTCTTTCTAAATAAGTAGACGGCAGTTCAAACTGGAGGATAACCTTATACTGTGGAAATCAAATCAATAAAATCCATAGACAGTCGGGTTCATGCTTCCTTTCTAATTGAAAGGGAGTCAGAGGACCCGATGGAAGGGTTCAGAAGGCTCTACATTAAAGGTATGACATCAGTTGACAAACAAATCTAAACATCTATCTTCTAAAGATAAGTCATTAGATTGTTTGGGAAAGAAATGTAATTGACCGGTATACCTAGGTTCTCTACAGTCTTACAGAGCTTAATGCAGGGCTTTGGCATTAGTGTTCAATGGAATAAGTCTTATGGTGCTTTATTCAGAGCTATGGGATGAGTAGTCAATGGAATAAAGAATATATGTAAAGGATGACAACATGGGCCATGTTTTTGGTCTGTCTTTGACTGTTGATATATTTTAGAAAATAATGGGTATAGAAGATGTTCATAGGGCAAAAAAGAATGATCTCTTTGGGGGAATCATTATAAACTAAAAAATACCCAACCTGTAGCTTTCCGAATTTTTGAACCTGGTTTGTAGGCAATAGAAGAAATTATTAGGTTTCTTTTTTTGGAGAAGTTTGTAAAGCACTGAAGCACTGCACATATTTTAGATCCTGGGGAAGGGGTTCTAAACTGTTGCTCGTAAAGAAATTTGTCATATTTTTTTTCTTGTTTTTATAAATATTCCCATACAGTTTAAGCAATTCATGGTCAGTTAGATTTGAACAAAGAAAACCTTTGTTGCAACAAGGAATAAATGGATTCACTGAAGCACTGAATTTACCATAAACATGAAAAATTCGATTTTCCGTTTCCTAGAAGGCTGACAGGAATTAAAGTCCAAATGACATGACTAGGTGTTCGTAGTGCTGTATTCTGGCACTAAAAGCATTCTCTCTTGTGTTCTCTTGTGTTATCTAAATTAGAATATATACCCCTGGAGATCTGATTTTTTAAAGATTTTAGCTTCATTTAAGAATTGATTTAAAAGGACATCAATCAACAAAATTAGTATCTATTTTCTGTGGCAATTTTATTTAAAGAAAACTGAACTGGGAGAATATGGGGGATGCCATTGCTCACCTCTTCTTCCTAAAATGCTAATTGCCTGGCAGTAACCTTTGATCCAATGGCTTCAATACTTTGTGAGGCACTGCCCTGGAAGAGGTATGCAGATATGGCGTTTTTTAGTGACTGACTTTCTAATTTGCATGCTTAACCTGGGTTAGAGACATGGAAAGTATCAAAGCCAGAGACAGTGAGCCAACATGTCAGCACCCATTTTTCCATCCTCACGGGTTCCCTTCCAATATTCTATACATGAGCAGAAGCTACTGACTTGTTTACCAGCAGCAAATTAAGCCTACATAGTAAGAGCGATGTATAGCACTGCTTGTAGATTTTCTGTTGCAAAGCATAGACCTCATGTTTAATGATGGTGCAAATATTGACTCTGGGTGGCAGATTACCTGGTAAGAGCTAAGAGCTCAATAGATTATTCATAAGGCCATTAGGAGGCATGGTACAATCTATACTATTTATTAATCCTACCCATACATCCATCCATGAGAGGATAATGCGACTGCTGCCAATATCGTGCTCAAATAGCAGATACAGGAAGAGAGTGTAATAGTGGACATATTCTACCCTGCAGTATTAAAAATAACATTCTATTGCAGTGGGCAACAATCAAAGCTAAGATCTTGCATAAACTGAACAAATTCATAAATACTAATTAACAATAGTAACACTATCAATATTTGCCAACACCTGTTTACTATTCGATTCCAATGTTAAATTACTCTGGACCCACCTAGGCCCTTTTTTCTTTGGGGTGGTTTGGCTAAATGTCCTTTGTTTTCCCAGTACAGGAAAACCCCAGAGTTTGATATCAGAGTTTTTTCAGTATCTGGCAATTTGGTAGACCTAGCTGTGCAAAATTGTCCTGTGTGTTAGCAAAATATAGGGATTTAAGAGCTGAAGGATCCTAAAAGAAGTATTGATCTCAGCAAAGAAAAAGTTTGCACCGACCCGTGATGTTAGAGAGGGCAGTGCCACCAGATGACGTAGACAGGTTGCCACGCACCTTCCCTATAAAAGAACTGTCAACGGAGGAGCCTGCAGTAGGCATAGCACCTCCGTGTCGGCAAAAACATTATATTTTTTGGGTGCGGCGGGCGGCGTGACTAATGACAAATCTACATCAGGGGACACTGCTTTTTATTTTTAAATAAAGGATTTGTCAAAAAAGTCTGTGTTTTTATAATATTTTGACACTTTTTTGGTGAATGGGTACGGGTACTATGTACCCGATACCCATTCATAAAGGGAGGGCTGGGATTTGGGGGACCCCGTTTTTTAAGGGGACTTCCAGATTTCAATAAGCCCCCCCACCCGCAGACCCCCGACAACCACAGCACAGGGTTGTCGAGAAGAGGCCTTTGTCCCCATCAACATGGGGACAAGGTGCTTTGGAATGGGGGACAGAGCCCCCCATGCCCCAAAGCACCCACCCCCCCCATGTTGAGGACATGTGGTCTGGTATGGTTCAGGAGGGGTTTCCTGGCCTGCTGTGCTGCATGCCCCGATAAGGGCCTGGTATGGACTGGGGGGGACACCACTCCGTTTATTTTAAAAATTTTCTATTAACAGGCAATGCCGGCATTGTTTTCTTTACATTCATCTGTCAGTGGGGAAGCCCGCTGACTGATGATGAGTCATGGTTGTTAAGGATGTGGGCGGCTGCCTTGCCAGCCCGCTTCTTAACAACCAGCTATTTCTTCACACAGTATTCAAATCGGTCGATCCTTTTTCAACCAATCTAAATTCTAATTGTTCTGAAAATTTGGAATTCTTTAGAAAATTTATAAATAAAACATATTTTAACAAAAACAAAACTAAATTTAACGAAAACTAAACTAAACTAAATGAATTCTGAAACCAAATTAAACAAATTCCATAACGAAACAAAATTAAAATATAATATAGTAATATAATGCTTCTATCCAAAACGAAACAAATGTTTCCGTTCTGCACAGATTCGCCAGTACACTTACCAGCCAGCTTGTCTAGTGGTTGTGGGATGGTGTCAGAAGGATTTACACCATATTATTTTGTTTCTTTGTAGGAATCTTTTGAGAAGACAAATCAAAATGACTTATTCTAAAATAAGATCAATAAATATAAAACCTTAATATACGTTCAATCTTTGCGTCCAGTACACAGTGTAAAATGAATTAATAATGCACATTTGCTTTACTGTGCCCATGGACCATCCCTCACAGCTTACAGGCTGATTATCTTATACTGGGACAGGCTATTGTACCATTTATAAGTACAAGAATAAGATGCATGGCCGATGAAAGATCTTCTGATGTTATAGGGGAGCACAGACTTAAGATTCAACAGATTTAAAAAAATTAAAGTGAGGACCACAAAATCTTAAAAATAAAATGCTTGGTTTGTATTAAATGCAATTATAATTTTGTTTTATTTCTTTAATAAAACTATACAGTTAAAGGCTGTTTCAAATGACTGCATAATTCACTGCATAATGAAAAACAGGTATGGCAGTTTGACTTACTATCTCAATTTGAATATGGTAATATTTCCGATGATATTTTGATACATTCTCATTGATATTATAATCTCTTGTGAAAATTGGTCAATTTGCATAGCTGTACATTTATGGCAAAACAGCAGTTCCCTGACTCCAAAGGAATTTCACCACTTCTTTTTATTTTATACAAATTACAAAATTGTTACCCCTAAGTGAGAACATTATTTTCTAAAGAGAATATTTTTTCAACAATAGTCTGTTAACAAATAGGATTATTATGTACTGTTGATTTATACATTTACTGTAAGGCATTTTGAGAAACCCGTTTGATAACATAAACATGTTCTTGGGGGAGGCAAATGGACATTAGCCCCTCTAAAGTAGTATTAAACCCAAAAGCAAACATTTATTATATTGCAGCTTACCATTTCTTAGATGTAATGGTTGTATTATGTTTTTTTTTTTTTTTCTTTATTTGCACCTGGTGATCTGGCCAGTAAGTTTGAAATTTTTTAACAGAACAAGCTCTCCAGCAGAGTGTATCAGTTACAGGGATAAGACAAACCATTTACCACTGACAGGGGTGCTTACAACGAACAGCTGTTATTTATTTATTTAAAACTTTTATCCAAAAAGGAAAAAAAAATGCTGTTTATAAAGTGTGAGATGGCCCTTTTGGCTTCAATTTGTTAGTGTATTCAAATCTGCTAGTACATCTAACACCCCCCCCCCCAGACTGACAATGCTGCTGTGCAAAGTTGCCCCCTGTGCCTAAGGGGGCACTCTAATACAGGAGGTGTGTTACTGGCCAGATCACTAGGTGGAAACAGAGGGGAAAAAGCCCAGAAAAAAATAAAACAAATGCAGCCACCACATCTAATGATTGGTAAGCTGCAATATATTAAATTTTTGGTTTTGAGTTTAATACTAAGAGAAGTATGGGAATGTTTTTTTTTTAAATCATACTTACCTAGCTGGATGCAGCATTGGCCTGATGCTGCATCTGTCCCCCGCCAGCTCTAAGACTAAGAAACCGAGCGATTCAGCACCGCCGATCTCTCAGTTCTCAGAGATCCATGAGCAGACAGCGGGTGACAGTTACCGATATCTGCTCTCCCCCCCGCTCTCACTGGAGCGGGTGGCTCAGGCTCTCACCAGGTCACTGTAAGGCTGAGCTGGGTGACAGTCCAGACATGTGGGTGGATCCCGACCATATGGTCGCAATCTTTCCGGAGCCTGGACCAACTCTGTGGCATAAGCCAACAGTGGACTTCAGCCCGCTGTCTGCTGAAAATGAGTCACAGGAGTGCATAAGAGTGCGGATCAAACTCATTTGGCTGTACTTCTCCTTTAAGTAACTAGAAATATATAAAACACAGAACCCCATAGTTTATATGCTTTTAACTACAGGCTGTTATAAATACAGTTAAAACAAGAACCTGTCATGAGACTATACATTTCACAACAATCTTCTCATAAGACAGGGGTCAAAATTTCAAGTCCTGAGCTACTAGCCAAGCCTCAAGGGTTACTCGCCACCAGTTGCCCCACCCAACCCCTTCCATGCCCCGCCCCTAAACAAGCCCTCATAAATTATCTCATGAAATGACACTTAAATGTTTTTGCAGAATTAAATTCTAAAAATAAATATTACCAAAAACATTATCCGTGCCCATCAATGCAACCTCACCTTTGTCCACCAATGCAGCCTGCCCGTGTCCACCAATGCAGCCTGCCAGTGTGCACTATGCAGCCTTCCCGTGTCCACCAATGCAGCCTGCCCGAGTCCAGCAATGCAGCCTGCCCGTGTCCATCATGCTGCCTATCCGTGCCCATCATGCTGCCTATCTGTGCCCATTATGCTGCCTATCTGTGCCCATCATGCTGCCTATCTGTGCCCATCATGCTGCATGTGTACTTTGTGCTGCCTGTGTCTTTCATGCTGCCTATCTGTTCCCATCATGCTGCCTGTGTACTTTATGCTGCCTGTGTCCTTCATGCTGCCTATCTGTGTCCTTCATGCAGGGGAACAGAGGAAAGGAAGTGGATTACCGGGTGGATGATAAGAGCGCAGAGGAACATCGCCGCTTTCATTTCAATTGCCGTGTGTTCCCGCCACTCGGTGTCACAGACAGCCCCGCCCCCTGGCCGGGAAACTTTGATACACGTCACTCGTGTTTGGACGGGTGATCTGTCTATCAAAGTCCCGGGACCAGGGAGTGGGGCTGTGTGTGACAGCGAGTGCAGGGAACACACAGCAATTAAAATGAGAGCCATGAGTGATGTTCCCTGCACTCTGATGATCCGGCTACCTGCTCTCCTATCTTCCCCTCCGCGAGCGCATAGAGAAGGACTCCCATACAACCCTGCATGACGGCGATGCTCACCCCTCCCCTCCCAGGCAGCCCTTCCTCGCCAGCCCTCAAAATCCACTTGCAAAATGCGAGCAGGCGAGTGGAATTTTTGAGGGCTGTCATAAGATGTGTACATTTCATGTATTTTAGACTTGTTTTTTTAATCTGTAAAAGCCTCCTTTGTATAGACATCTAAATGCCCTGAGACTGCAGTTGGTAGCCATCATCATGGATATGATCTCAGCAAACCCAGCAGACTCAGGGTTGTCACTCAAGTGACATTCTATAATATTCCTCTTCTCTTCTCCCATGTGAGTTAAATAAAAGGTTATATAGAGAGGTGAGGAACAGAGGAGCTGGGTCAGCATACAGAAATTAGACACTCCCAGAATAGGATCGGGCAATGACCTGAACGGAGGGAGTGGACTTTAGTACGGAATTGGCTACTCCTGAAGAAGTCAAATTTACTAGCAAGCTCAAAGGCACATTGAAAGTAAATACAAATTGTTTATGGGAAGAAAAACACTGTACATAAGCATATAAAATACGCTTATTGTTGTTCTTAACTGCAGTTTTTTTAGGTTAAGGTGATATTAAAGGCTTTTAAAAAAATAAAAAATAACAAACATGTCATATTCACTTGCTCTGTCCATTGGTTTTGCACAGAGCAGCCCAAGCTTCTCGGGTCTCTTTCTGGCGCTCTTAGCTCCTCTTTCCTGCTGAGTGCCCACAGCACAATCAGCTTGCAAAGAGGGCATCCAAGCAGTCTTGTTCCTGAGCCACTACTCTGCGTGTCCATTCACACACAGATCTGCGGCATGGCCCTACTCCCTCTCTCTCCTCATTGGTTTACTGGCTGTGATTGACAGCAGCGGGAGCCAATGGCTATCATTGCTATCTCAGCCAATGAGGAGGGGGAGTACCCGGTTGAGCTGAGGCTCTCATGCACAGCGCTGGATCGGGATGAGGCTCAGGTAAGTATTAGGAGGGATGCTGCACAGTGGAGGTTTTTGCCTTCATGTATAGAATGCATGAAGGTTAAAAAAAAACTTGAACCTTTAGAACCAATTTAACACTCAAGAGATTTTGTAACATCATCAGCATGAGATCAGGCAGTTTTCAGAACAAAAACTGTTAGAATTTAGGCAATCTCTCACCTCTAATTCCCTGGAGCCCTCCACAGACCGGGTACATTTTGGAAATGAATAGGGTTAAAGTGATTGTAAAGTCTTGTTTTTTTTTTTTAAATAACAATTGTAGCGGGTGTCTCACTCTATATCCCACAATCCTGCCAAGCTGTCTGGAACAATGTACACAGGCTTTCCAGCTAGAGTTACGGAGAGCTGCCTGCTAGCAGTTGTAAGAGGGATTTTTCACCCCCCCTCCTTCTTCCTGTTTTCACTGACTGAGTTAACATGAGCTGACACACACAGAGATCTGCATTCAGTGGCCTCTCTTGTGCCCCTATTGGTCAGAAGAGGAAACAAATGAAATGTACAGTTACAACAGCCAATGGGAGAGATTGTACTGAACTGCAGGGAGAGCAGCAATGGATTCTGGTTGCATGCAGTTCCCACACAAAACGGCCCCATAGACTGGTATATAGGGAGAAATACAAATCCCAGCAGGCTTTGCGGACATGAAAGTAAAAGACTCCATTTTGTGTCCTGAGGTAAAGTTCAGTCAACCATGAGGGAGTGAAAAGACCAGACCTGGGGGAGAGGTCTGTCTCTCAGATGATCTCCCCGTGTGATTCAGGCCTCCACCGTGAGTTGGGACGTCCAGCCTGAGAGAGGGGGATCCCAGGTGAATGTTGAGGAGCCTCTACACCAACAGTGAACTGTTCCAGTGTGAGGGGACAGGTCAGGTTGCCATGAAAGCCTGCCTGTTCCAGGACGTATGCTTGGGCCCTGATCGCAGGATTGGGTGAGAGCGCAATTCTGCCCATCTGCAGGGAACAGAGACACTGCACTACAGAAAGAGTTATTTGAACACTGTATACAGAAATCGTTGCTGGTAGTCATCTTGCTGACACTTGTAGTACTACAGGGATAAAGGCTAAGGCTATCCATTTATAGGACATTGTTTACAGACACCATTGTCCTCTCACCTTGTCGAACAAAATTCTGTTTGTTTCACTTGATAATCTGGGCCAGTTATGTTGTTTGCCCTGCTACCCAGGAGTTAAAGTGCACCAACGAAAGTGGCTAGTGGAAGACACCAAAGCTTACCTTTTCTTCAAAACGGACTGAAGCTGTTAGGGCCATGCGGATCCATACACATATTCAGGGCTCTGCATATGCATTGGGTGTGTGGGACAGTTTATTCTATAAAGTTGTGTAGTGCCCCCCCCAATATTTGGGGGCGCTATGTGGAAATTTAGGGGTAGTCTGAGCCGGTAGTTGGGCTCAGACCAATCAATGATTCAATATTATTCTGCTCTGGGTGTGATACTGCCTGGCAGTAGTGTTCTCTGTTGCCTGTAGGTGGCACTGTCTCCGCCGGCATAGGTTAAACTACGGGGGGGTATCACACCACCTTGGTGTCCCTTCTCAGCAGCTGTGCAGTGGGCGTGGCCAACCCGCTGTGCATGCCGGGAGAGGGTACATAAGGGGCAGACGCCATTAGGCGTAAGGCGATTCCAGGGGGACCCCAAGGTGCAAGTGGGGACCTCTGGTCCAGTAAATGTACCTCGTGGCCCGCATGACACGAGGTACGCAAGTGTATTTAGGCCTTGGGCACCTTCAGCCCGAGGCCCTGTTGCTGCATCGTGGGCCCAGCTCCGCTGGCAAGGACCTATGCTTCGGAGATGGATCCAAGGCTGCCCGCTTGTAGGGGGCCCATCTTAAGGAAAGGAGTCCAGGGAAGGATCAGTCCCAGGAGATTAGCGACGGTACTGCTGTCTCGGGAAGAGGCCTGGAAACTCGCCTAAAGAGGGATTAATCGTCTCCGATATCCGTGCTCCATCCTGGCTGCTAGGATCGCTCTCATAGGGACTATCCGGGTGAGCAATACCCACTCAGGCTTGAGTGGCGACGAATATAGACACTGAACCTTAAGTGTTGCGTGCCTGAACCTTCCCCTACTTTCAACTTCCTACTCTCTCTCTCTTCAAGTTGACTCAAAGAAAAAGAATAAAGCCTTACTGATTAGGTTTTACTCCTGTGTGGACATTGGCCTTATTACAAGAGATTGTTTTTGCCTAGACAACAGAGCTAAAGGGATCCACTCTAGAGAGGTAATTGCTGCAGACCCAAAACAAAACCAGCCGGTCCCTTAAATGGGGGTAAGTGCTACAGTTATACCATTGTTTGTTGACTTGAATAGGTGTGCAAAGTTGGGCCAGTGGTGTCAGGGGACAGTAGAGATTGGCCTGACACAAAGGGAGTCATTCCTCTGCTCTCCTCCTGCCTGGACTCATAGAGCCAATCTGAGCCAATCTGAGTAAAGGTAACCAATCTAATTTGAAGTGCCATATTGTGCTTTACTTACCAGTAAAATGTGCCTCTGCTCTTGGGCACATTCTCAGGTTTAGAATCCCCTGAAAGCAGCTTGAATATAGGATTGCGAGCTCTATTGCTCTAAAATCTCAGTTATTGTTCTCCAGTTTATTACTTGACTATATACTGTTACTGTTTGTTATTCTTCCACAGAAATATCGCAGAAATACCTCTCTCTCCTGATTGGCTAACTGACTTTGATTGACATGAGCACTGCTGCTGTGTCTCAGCCAATCAGGAGGGAGAGTCCCGGACGGCCGAGGGACTCGTGGGGCTCAGGTAAGGGGCTGTTGCACACAGAAGGTTTTAAAATGCATTAAGATAAAAAAAACTTCTGTCTTAACAACCACTTTAATATAACCCTATGTTCTAGGTAAGTAGTCCTTTTTATGGTAATTTAAGATTAAATATTAAGTTTCTTGTATAAACCAAATCCTGACCAGATCTTAAATATGTTAGCATTAGGTAACTGACTCCCGAACATATGAGATATGTGACTTTGAATGAACTCAGTTACATTTTAAAGCGCATAACGCTCTAGTTAAGTTCCTGTTGACATAGCTTTTATTTGTACTGTATAGCTTGTGCTTTGCTTCAGTGCTGGCAATTTCCTTTCAGATATTAGTGGATGCAAAGACGGAACGTGTTTAATAAATAAAAGAACTATCTCACACTTGCAGTAAATCCCTGGAGATAATTTCAAGAGTATTATAGGTTATTCGGGAGAAACAAGAACTACCTCGATCTGCACAGTACATTTGAGAGGGTAAAAAGAATATCCAATTAAAATGTAAATTTAGATAATTCCAGAGACTAGGTTCTGTGTCCTCTCGAACTATAAGCCTTGAGGTATTACTTGGTGAACATCATTTGCATACAATTAAAACTTAATGCGCTCCTTACTTTTTAGAGCAAAACAACACTTTAAAATCACACCCCTTGAAATGATGGACATGTAACAGTAGCTATACATCTGTAGACAGAATTGGAGGATTTATAAAGGTCATAGCAGCACAAAAGTAAAAATTTAGGCAATGCCCTTTTGTCGACTAACCGCAAACACTAATGCCGGCCATAGATGATACAATTTTCTTGGTTGCAGGAAAGAAAATAGCTTGATTCCCACATTAACACAGTTAGTATTGATGGGAGAAGCCCTCTTGCAGAGCTATTTTTTTCCCCCGATGGGGTGGGGTAGAGTCGCGGGTTGCTGTAGTTGTGATTATTGCTAGTGACTATAGCCGCTTAAAGACTAAAGCCCCATACACACTATTAGATTTTTTGCAGATTTTTGTCTTCAGATATAGCAAAACCATATAATATGAGGTCAAACCTTAAAGCCCTGTACACACGACAGGATTTCCTATGGAGTCTAATCCGATGTTTTTTTCCATCAGAAATCCGATGAAGCTGACTTCCATCAGTCTTGCCTACACACCATCAGTCAAAAATCAGACAGTCCCAAACGCCGTGACGTAAAACACTCCGACAAGCCGAGAAAAATTAAGTTCAATGCTTCTGAGCATGCGTCGACTTGATTCTGAGGATGGGTTTTTTGTCCGATGGAGTTCCACACAGACGGAATTTGCTATCGGTTTTTTACCCATAGGATAAATTTAAAACATGTTCTATTTTTTCTCACCGATGGAAAAAAGACCGATGGGGCCCATACACGATCGGTTTGTCCGATGAGAAAAGTCCATTGGACTGTTTTCATCTGTAAAATCGATCGTGTGTACACGGCATAAGAGTTTCAATTTGTATGCAATCAGGCAGGCCCTTGCACTACATGTTTTTGGTAGATCTGAAGACAAAAATCTGCAGAAAATCTAATCGTGTGTATGGGGTCCTAGACTACAGACTATAATAGACTATAAAGCCCTGTACACATGATCGGATTTCCTATGGATTCTAATCGGATGTATTTTTCCACCAGAAATTCTTATCTCTAGGACAGGTCCACCATATGTGAAGATGCGTACCTATATCCATACAATCTCTGAAGCATTGGGCTGGGTATTGGGGGAGAAATTTTAATATTCTTGCTGGCACAAGGTACCATCTGGTGAGTACCTTGTAGTTAGTTTCTAATGCAGCAATATTTGGGGTAGCTGATGTTGTGGCTTGCCAAATTTGAGTCCAATTTATATGGTCGGATTGGAGATTCAGGTCTGTCTCCCATTTGGTAGTGTAGGTTGGGGGAGTTGAGGTTGTATGAGACAGTAATTGATTGTATAGTTCCGAGATTAGACCTCGTTTGTGTGGGTCAGAGATGCAGGTTTGTTCAAATGTTGTACAATTAGGCATTGTAGAATTTGGGGGCTCATTCTGCTGTAGGAATTGTTTGATTTGTAGATACCTGAAGGTTTCTGTTTGTGGAATATCTTTTGTATCACAGAGTTTGGGAAAGGGCGTGATGGTGTTAGATTCGAAGAAATTGTATGCTCTTATTAGACTCGCTTTTGACCATGCTGAGAAGGAAGAAGGGGAAGCCCAAGCAGGGTAAAAGGAGGGGTTTTTTAGGAAGGAGAGGAGAGGATTATGTGGAGATTAAAGTCCAAATCGTGTTTTAAGCCTATCCCAAATGGTTAAATTATGCCTAGTTATAGGATTAGAAATCGTACGGCGTAAGACTGGAGTGAGCCACAGAAGGTTTGCTAAAGAAAAGTGGGTCGCAATCAACTGATTCAATCGCGACCCAAAGGGGAATCTCTTTGGTAGTGTGATATTTAGGGAGTTGAGCCAATTGGGCAGCGTAATAATATTTAGTGAAATCTGGAACACTTAGTCCACCTCGTATACGAGGGGTATATAAAGTAGCTTGTGGTAAACAGAGTTTAAGTTTGCCCCATATGAATTGTAGGGTTTTGCGTTGGAGAATACAAAGGAAGTATGCTGGGACTTGAGTTGGGAGTACTCGGAAGAGATATAGAATTTTAGGTAAAATTGACATCTTGATAACTATAATTCTACCCATCTATGCCAACGGTAGAGAGGACCAATTTTTCATTAGTGTGTTTAATTGTTTCATCAAAGGTGGGTAATTAATTTGCCTTATATAGCTCTGCTGGGTTTGCTGTTAGAGAGATACCTAGGTATGTGATATGTGATGTTAACCAGCTAAAGGGGAGGGAGTCCTGCAATTGTGTTTGCAATTCCAATGGGAGGGAGATATTCAGTGCTTTAGATTCGTGAGAGTTTATTTTAAGACCAGATATAGCTCCAAATTTAGTAAGGGTGGATATAAGATTTGGTGCTGATGTTAAAGGTGAAGTGAGAAAAACTAAGACATCATCTGCGAACAGACATAGCTTGTGTTGGTGGCCCAATGTTCAATACCTTTAATATTAGAGTGAATTAATTGGGCTAGGGGTTCTATTGCTAGAGCAAAGAGTAGGGGGCATAATGGGCATCCCTGCCTGGTTCCTCTTTCAATATTAAAAGGGTCGGATCTGTAACCTGAGTATGTTATATATGCTTTCGGTTTGTCATATAGGGAAGTTATCCACTGTGAAAGTCGGTTCCAAAACCCCATCCACCGAGGATAGAGTGAGGATAATGCCAAGATAAGGAGTCAAATGCTTTCCGTATATCAATCGAGAGGAAGCAGGCAGGGATGCGACATGTTCGTGCCATATGAGCAAGGAGAAGTGCTTGACGAATATTATCACCAGTTTGTCATGATGGGATAAAGCCTGTCTGGTCTTTATGTATAAGGTTGCCTATGATTGGATTTAGTCGATTGGAGAGGATTTTACAGTAGCTAATAGCTTGATATTTAAATTAAGAATAGAGATTGGTCTATAATTAGACCATGAAGTGTCGTCTGAATTTGGTTTGGGGATCATAGAAATGGAAGCTAAAAGGGATTCTGGACGGAAAGAATGTCTAGTTAGAAGTGAATTGAAGGCTTCCATCAATAGAGGAGAAAGTAGTGTTTGGAAATGTTTATAATATGTGGCTGAAAAACCATTGGGTCCTGGGTGTTTGTGTGGCTTTAAATTTTTTATTGCTGTTTGAATTTCAAAAGATGTAATAGTTTTTTCAAGGGTTTCTAATTGGGATGTGGAAAGGGAGGGAAGTTTAATATCAGCTAATAGCGAATCAAGGCGTGATTGTTCAAAAGTTTGAGTCTCTTGGTATAAACGGGATAATTTTCTACCAAATTCATTCACTATTTTTTGAGGGTTATTGGAGAAAGTGTTTTTAGATATTTTTAATCTAATTGGTTTCCGTGAGTGGTCTGATTTACGGAGAGAAAGGGCTAAAAGGGTTGTAGGTTTGTTGGCTTTCATGTAGAGAGTATATTTGGTTTTGCGGAGAATCTTTTCTGCTTAATCTGTTAGAAAAAGGTTGAGTTCTAGTTTGGCTTTATCATAGGCTAGTTTGTTAGAGGGGGAAGGCTTGGTTTGAAAGTTTTCTGAAGCCTTATAAAATGCTTCATCTAATTGCTTATGTATTAGTTTATTTTGTTTGCGTAGGTAAGTGCTTTACTGATACAGATTCCTCTGATGACTGGTTTCAGAGCTTCCCAATAAGTCAGGGGATTTGTCTCTGATGGTTTATCATCTGCTATGTAATCTTGAATAGCTTTTTCTATATATATATACAGTGGAACCTCGGTTTAAGAGTAACTTGGTTTGAGAGAGTTTTGATTTGCGAGCAACTTTTTAAAAAAAATTCTGATTCGCAAGACGAGCAGAATTCAAGCTAAATAGGCCTGCAGTACCTAATTTGGCCTGAGGTACGGGGGCGCAGGAGCCGAGCAGAGCCGAACATAGGCCTGCAGTAACTTATTTGGACTGAGGTACGGGGGCGCAGGAGCTGAGCAGAGCCGAACATTGGCCTGCAGTACCTAATTTGGCCTGCAGTACGGGGTCGCAGGAGCCAAGCCAAAGTGTCCCCGGGGCTTTTCGGCCATCCTGAGGCTCTCTGGTGCCCCCACCTCTGGCCGCATTCGGTATTGCATCCCATTGAAGTCAATGAGGAACAAATTATTTTCATTTCCATTGACTCGCTTTGATATGCGAGTACTTTGGATTATGAGCATACTCCTGGAACGGAATATGCTCGTAATTGGAGGTTTAACTGTATATATATATTTTTTTCATTCTCCCATCCTCTACACCCCTCTTTCTTTTACTTCCACTCACTGAGGGTAATTTATAGCTGTAATTATATCTGATAATATGTTTATTGTGTATAATTGTATTTACTTGTTTTTTTGTTATCTTTTCTATAGTAAGAAACTCTGTATATAACACACTTGCAATATATGTATGGTCCTGAAGAAGCGGGGGATCCCGTGTAATGTAGACCATTTACAAGTACATGTATCCATCAGATTTACATATTTTTGTATTTATTGCAAAGTTTCTTTATGCATATCTATGTTTTTAATATTGTGTTTATGACGTTTTATGAGTAAAAAAAATTTTAATCGATTTTTATTCAGATTTTGTTCTCATTTGGCATAATTAAAGTCCCACTAGTCTTTTGTTTCAAAAATACCATATTCATTTATGGGATGATGCCAATGTGAACTTGAGATTAAAGTTTATGGCATGTCCTCTACCTTACAACTTTCAGCTCTAAAATATACAGGTCCTTCTCCAAAAATTAGCATATTGTGATGAAGTTCATTATTTTCTGTAATGTACTGATAAACATTAGACTTTCATATATTTTAGATTCATTACACACAACTGAAGTAGTTCAAGCCTTTTCTTGTTTTAATATTGATGATTTTGGCATACAGCTCATGAAAACCCCAAAATCCTATCTCAAAAAATTAGCATATTTCATCCGACCAATAAAAGAAAAGTGTTTTTAATACAAAAAAAGTCAACCTTCAAATAATTATGTTCAGTTATGCACTCAATACTTGGTCGGGAATCCTTTTGCAGAAATGACTGCTTCAATGCGGCGTGGCATGGAGGCAACCAGCCTGTGGCACTGCTGAGGTGTTATGGAGGCCCAGGATGCTTCGATAGCGGCCTTAAGCTCATCCAGAGTGTTGGGTCTTGCGTCTCTCAACTTTCTCTTCCCAATATCCCACAGATTCTCTATGGGGTTCAGGTCAGGAGAGTTGGCAGGCCAATTGAGCACAGTAATACCATGGTCAGTAAACCATTTACCAGTGGTTTTGGCACTGTGAGCAGGTGCCAGGTCGTGCTGAAAAATGAAATCTTCATCTCCATAAAGCTTTTCAGCAGATGGAAGCATGAAGTGCTCCAAAATCTCCTGATAGCTAGCTGCATTGACCCTGCCCTTGATAAAACACAGTGGACCAACACCAGCAGCTGACATGGCACCCCACACCATCACTGACTGTGGGTACTTGACACTGGACTTCAGGCATTTTGGCATTTCCCTCTCCCCAGTCTTCCTCCAGACTCTGGCACCTTGATTTCCGAATGACATGCAAAATTTGCTTTCATCCGAAAAAAGTACTTTGGACCACTGAGCAACAGTCCAGTGCTGCTTCTCTGTAGCCCAGGTCAGGCGCTTCTGCCGCTGTTTCTGGTTCAAAAGTGGCTTGACCTGGGGAATGCGGCACCTGTAGCCCATTTCTTGCACACGCCTGTTCACGGTGGCTCTGGATGTTTCTACTCCAGACTCAGTCCACTGCTTCCCCAGGTCCTCCAAGGTCTGGAATCGGTCCTTCTCCACAATCTTCTTCAGGGTCCGGTCACCTCTTCTCGTTGTGCAGCGTTTTCTGCCACACTTTTTCCTTCCCACAGACTTCCCACTGAGGTGCCTTGATACAGCACTCTGGGAACAGCCTATTCGTTCAGAAATTTCTTTCTGTGTCTTACCCTCTTGCTTGAGGGTGTCAATGATGGCCTTCTGGACAGCAGTCAGGTCGGCAGTCTTACCCATGATTGCGGTTTTGAGTAATGAACCAGGCTGGGAGTTTTTAAAAGCCTCAGGAATCTTTTGCAGGTGTTTAGAGTTAATTAGTTGATTCAGATGATTAGGTTAATAGCTCGTTTAGAGAACCTTTTCATGATATGCTAATTTTTTGAGATAGGAATTTTGGGTTGTCATGAGCTGTATGCCAAAATCATCAATATTAAAACAAGAAAAGGCTTGAACTACTTCAGTTGTGTGTAATGAATCTAAAATATATGAAAGTCTAATGTTTATCAGTACATTACAGAAAATAATGAACTTTATCACAATATGCTAATTTTTTGAGAAGGACCTGTAGTGTGCAAAAAAAATCGGATTTTTTTGTACTCACCGTAAAATCCTTTTCTCTGTCGTCCATGGACGGACACAGCCTCTTAAGTCTTGACAGTTGGGTTATGTTCCTGTTCTATAGGAGAGGACTAGGCAGAACATGTTAGATATTTAAATACATGTTACTTTAACAGAGTTGAACAGCCAGACATAACACTCCGCCCTGCAGTCAGCAGCTTAGTTCGTAAAAAGCAGTACAAAACAAAAAAGGAGGGGTGGGTGCTGTGTCCGTCCATGGACGACAGAGAAAAGGATTTTACGGTGAGTACAAAAAAAATCCTATTTTCTCTTTTCGTCCATGGTTGGACACAGCCTCTTAAGTCTTGACAGTTAGGACATCCCAAAGCAGTGTCAAAAAACGAGGGGTGGGAACAGCAATCAAAGAACCCATTTCACCCCAAACAAGCAGAGCTCCTCAACGGATGAGTTGCAACCTCAAACAGCCGCCTGTAAAACTTTGCGGCCGAAGCTAGCATCCGAAGATGCACTTACATCACCCTTGTAAAACTTTGAGAAAGTGTGAACGGACGACCAGGTCGCCACCTTACACACTTGTGAGACAGACGCTTGATGTCGGAAAGCCCAAGAGGCACCAATTACCCTGGTCGAATGCGCCATGACAGAAAAGGGAGCCGCCCGCCCCTTAAGGGCATAGGCCTGGATGATGGTTTGCCTGATCCACCGTGAAATGGTGGCCGACGAGACCGCCAGGCCCTTCTGCAGACCAGACACCGACACAAACAGTGAGTCAGACCTCCGGAACGAAGATGTAGCAGACAGGTACACCCGCAAGGCACGTACCACGTCTAAAGAATGCAGCGCAACCTCCTTGGAATGCGATGGCCGAGGACACAAGGATGGAAGTACAATGTCCTCATTCAGGTGAAAGGCCAAAACCACCTTCGGAAGGAAGGAAGGCTGCGGGCGTAGCACAGCTTTATCGTTATGGAGGACCAAATATGGGGACTTGCAAGACAAGGCCGCCAATTTAACCAGTGACATATATGCTGATATTTAGTGCCTTCTGGTAAGAGTTTACCCAAGAGGGGGTTCCTATCCACACCCCCCCTCTTCTCTCGGTGCACGTGTGGAGGTGAAATCTTCTGGTGTCAGCAGGATTTTCATCTTAAGGGACTTAAAGGACTGGTGGCTGCCTTTATCATATATTATATTCCTCTACAATTTTGTATATGGACCTCACAGTATGGACATTGAATGATCAGATTGCATATGTTCTGTGAAGAACTACATGTATAAGCGCTGCCTGGGTCTAATTTGACTTTTTTGCTTAAGTGCTATGCTATAAAAATGCACTGATTACTGTATAAATGTGACTGACATGAAAGGGGTTAACACTAGGGGGCGATCAAGGGGTTAAATATGTTACCTAGAGAGTGATTCTAACTGTAGGGGGAGGGGACTCACAAGGGAAGGCGACCGATCGGTGTTCCTCTGTACTAGGAACACACGGATCGGTCTCCTCTCCTCTGACAGGATATGGATCTGTGTGTTTACACACACAGATCCACGTCCCTGCTCTGTGATGAGCAATCGGGAGTGCTCGGCGGACATCGCGGCCGCCGGGCAAGCGCATCGGTTCCCCAGCGCGCACTCTCCACAATGCAGGGAATCCCAGGACGTCATATGACAATACGGCGGTAGGGAAGTGGTTAAACAATAAAGCTGTGTGTATGATATCCCATCCTAATGTCATATATCAAAACTCCAAAGAAAGAAAAAAAAAACTGACTTTACTGGTATCAGGGATGATACAACGGCTTAAAAAATGTACAAAAACTTTATTACATGATTAAAAGTGTACAAACAATAAAATATCACGGGATAGCAAATCCCTAGTACAAGGTCACATCTCTAATGACTGCAGCATATAATTAAATAGTGCAACTGCACTTGCAAAGTACACAGCCTATTTGTCTTTGGTAAATCCACTCCAGTGTAGCCTGGAGCTCGGGTCCTGCTCTGCATTTATTCATGAATGAAAGCTTCTATTAACTGCTTGCCGACCGTATACTGTATATATACCTAGTACGTGATCCAGCACTTTCAAGTTGGGGATGCGCCACCGGCGGGCCACTCCCACTGTGATTATTCACAGTGGAGCCGATCAGCAGGTACCGCGGACTCGATGTCCATCGGTAGCCGCCGATTATTCATTACACAGGTGGAACAGCAGTTTGTCTATGTAAACAAGGCAGATTGATCCTGTGTTCCTAATAAGCAGGAACACAGATCTCTGCCTTCCCCTAGTACAAGCACCTCCCACAGTTTAGCAAAGCACAGGCTAGAAACACATTTAACTCTTTGACCGCCCCTGATGTTAACCCCTTCCCAGCCAGTGTCATTAGTACAGTGACAGTGCATATTTTTTTGCACAGATCACTGTATTGGTATCACTGGTCCCCAAAAGTGTCAGATAGTGTCCTGACTGTCCATCACAATATTGCAGTCCTGCTTTAAGTCGCTGATTGCTGCCATTACTAGTAAAAAAATAAATAAACATTCCATAAAAATATCCCATAGTTTGTAGGCGCTACAACTTTTGCGTAACCCATATACTGTATATATTGAAATTCTTTTTACCAAAAATATGTAGCAGAATACATATTGGCCTAAATTGATAAAGAAATTAGATTGGATATGTTTTATAGCAGAAGTAAATAATAGGTTTTTTTTTCAAAATTGTCGGTCTGTTTTTGTTTATAGCGCAAAAATAAAAACCGCAGAGGTGATCAAATACCACCAAAGGAAAGCTCTATTTGTGGGGAAAAAGGGACATACAGGTATATATTATTTCCAGTGTTTGAGGTATTGGAAGATTAATGGTATGTTCAAAAAATTTAATAAGTCCTGCCAAAAAGTCCTTAGACCCAAACAATTCCAAAACATGTGAAGCAGATCTGCCCCAGCAAACCCACATCGTGGACAATCAGCAGCAGATTCAAATCTCATCTGAGCCAGTTTAGCTGGAGTGTAGCGTAAATTATGAATGAACTTAAATTGGATAAGTTGATCTGCTGTACTAATTATATCCTGGAAACAAACTTCAGTGGCTTCCTCCCAAGCTCAGGCAGTAGCAAAAGCCACTAGCGATAGGAATTCTGAAATGGGTTGGTCCCTGCCAGTTGGAGATGACTATAAAAAGTAGTTACTAATTCATAAATTTCTGGATAGGCTAATAAATCCTACAATGGGGATTCTGTGTGCTCTAAGGTCAAAGTCCCAAACTGCGTCCGGATTGTGTGGCGAAACAAAAGATATTTTAAGAAAAATGTATTATCCACACCGTGACTACCTTTTAGGGCTTCAAAGGACACAAAGATATTGTTGTTAACGATGAGAGAAAAGTGGGTATTACCATAGTGACCCCACCAGATCGAGTCGGGATGACCATAAAGCTCAGGAAGGTTGTGGTTATTCTATTGAGGGACCCAAGCCGATACCTCTTGAGATGAGGGTAGGAGTAGCTTCCCCCCCTCATGACAGGCCAAAAAGCCAACAACAACAGGGAACACCGAGAGCATCTAGACCCAATTGATCTGTGTAGTTCATCTCGCAGAAGGGCGGGAAGGCCAAAAAAAGCTGAAAGGAGGGCAGTGGAGGGTATTGGAGGAGCAGAGTGTAACCAGTTATAGATGTAAGTTAGTCGAGATGCAATAAAATAATTTTTCAGGTTTAGACAGGCAAGACCACCATCTGATTTTGACGCATGCAGGGAAGACCTGGCAATACGAGGTTGAGTATCATTCCAAAGGAAAGAGTATAGAGAGGATTCAATAGTTTGGAATAGTTTTTTGGGGAGGAAAACAAGTGCTGCTCTAAAACAATACAGGAATTTAGCCAAAAAGATTTTTAAAAAATGTTGATATGGTCAATTAAATTTAGAGGTAGTGTGGACCAGGTATGGAGCTTGTCCACCATCTTTTTAACAATGGGAGTAATATTTAAGGCCTCATATTTGGAGATCTTGTCATGAATTTGGATAACCAAATATCTAAAAGACTGGGAAATTTGTAAGTTAGACCTCTGTAGGTAATTGTAGGGCAAGGGAGGGCCAATAGGGAAGGCCTGAGATTTATCCCAGCCAACTCGCAGACCAGATACCTTTTCAAACTCCTCCTCCACCTGCATCAATTTATTGAAGAAACACTCCATACCATCAAGATAAATTAGGGCATCATCCGCATAGAGGGAAATTTGTCCTCAAGCGGACCATAACAGATGCCCCCAATCTCAGACATTTGACGCACCGTCTGAGCAAGAGGCTCTATTTCTAGTGCAAACAGACTTGTCTAGTACCTCTCTGCAAGGCAAACAGAAGTGAAACATCCCTATTAGTGCGCACTCTGGCCCTTGGGTCAGCATAGAGTAGATGGACCCACTGAACATAGCATGGACCAAAGCCCACCTGCGACATAGTTTTCCACAAAAAAGACCAACGAACAGTATCAAATGCTTTCAACACGTCTAATGAGAATACCAATCCACTACATTTTTATGGATATGTAGATGTAACCTGTGAATATTATCAAAAGTGCTCTTTCCAGGCATAAATCCTGATTGGTCAGCGTGTATAAGTGATAAAATAAATTTCTGAAGTCTTATGCCCCATACACACGATCGTTTTTCTTGCCATTTTTTTTCTTGCCGTTTTTCACGTTGTTTTTTTTCATGTTTCCTCTCAAGCCTGTCTTGCGTACACACGATCATTTTAAAAAACGATCAAGCAAAGCGCAGTGACGTACAACACGTACGACGGCACTATAAAGTGGAAGTTCCGTTCGAATGGCGCCACCCTTCATGTTAGTAAAGTTTGTTGAGCGACGATTCGCTCTTTTCAGTCTCGTGCTTTTCAGTTCGTGACTGCGTGACGAATGTGCTATCTCCATTACGAACGCTAGTTTTACCAGAACGAGCGCTCCTGTCTCATACTTGATTCTGAGCATGCGCGTTTTTTTCACGTCGTTAAAGCATACACACTATCGTTTTTCACGTCGTTAAAAAAAACAACATGAAAAACGACGTGAAAAAAGAAAGCATGTTCGAAATTTTTATTGGCCGTTTTTCACGTCGTTAAAAATGCTCTGGAGCCTACACACGATCATTTTTAATGGCCATTTTTTTTAATGCCATTTTTAACGGCATGAAAAACGATCGTGTGTATGGGGCATAAGAGCAAGAATTTTGGTCAACATCTTGACATCACTACTCAGAAGAGAAATGGGGAGATAGGACCCACACAACAGCTTATCCTTACCAGTATAACAACTATGAGAGGCTAATTCATAGAGTTAGGAAGCGTTCTCTGCTCCAGGGATGAAGAAAAGGTCTTAAGCAGTCTAGGGGCTAGTTTTTCTATATAAGTCTGCTACCATTTGTAGGGAATGCCATCCAGTCCTGGGGTCTTATCTGCGGGTAAAGAGCCAATAGCAGCAACCACCTCCTTCTCCTTCATAGGTCTGTCTAATATTTGTCTTTGTGTATCACTAAGCGTGAGCAAAGTTGAGGAGGAAAAAACCCCATAAAAGTGGTTTCTGAAGGAGTTACCGTGTCCTTGTAAAGGTGACCATAAAAGGATGCAAAAGCTTGGTTAATTGCCAGAGGTTCCAATGAGACTGACCCATCCTGCAATTGAATTTCAGGAATCGAGCTGTCAAGAGTCAGTATGCGCTAGATAGGCAAGAAGCTTGCCATTTTCTCCCCATGTTCATGTAACCAAACAGAGAGGTTTAGTTGTTTTTTAGTAGTCATATCAACCATGTGGAGTTGTAACAGTCTATGCGCATCAGTCAGCATTCCCCCGGGATTCCACAGAGGAATTGGCAGCATGGCAGGAGCGAACAGCATCCAAAGCCTTTACAAGTGCTTCCTGCGTGGCCCATTAAGTGAGTTTCTTGTAAGCACAGAACTGTCATGGATCTGCAGTAATGTTTATGTCTGTCTGCTTACCTCTGTGTTCAGCTTAAGTGATCTGCCGCCTGTTCACCTGTCTGCTTAGGTTATCTTCCCTCAAGCATGGCTCCATCCCAGTCTCTAACTGGGAACACTATATTAACCTGTGCACTGCAAGCCAGCCTCGCTGATCAATATTGTGTGTTTGGCTTCATGTGTGCGTCTTGCCATGTGCGCTCTGTCTGATCCTGTTTACTGACCTTAGCTTGTTATTGACTATCTCTGTCTGCTTCATATCCCGACCTTTGGTGTGTTCTTTGACTATCCTCCATTAGCCTACCGTGGGTGCGAGCTGGGAGACCCTGGGGGCCGCGACCTGGAGCCAGTTGCAGTGAAGTCCATCCCACCATCAGGGGCTCTGGTGAACACCTGCTGGCTCTTAGATTCCGTGTCCTGGGGAATCTCATGCTCTAGCTCTCAGTGTGATCCTTGTTGGTGCTCCAGAGGACCTGCTTTCCTGAACCACCCAGAGCTCCATCCAAAGCAGTCAGCCGTAGGGTCCACTACCTTAGCGGTACACTCCTAACCCCAATGGGTGCATCTATCACCTGGCTTCAGGTGACCTAACAAGAACATGGGGATTATATTGTTTTATCAATTCAAAGAATGCAGCCCCTTTACACTTAGAGTTCAGTCCACAAACATTCCATGAGCAAAAAGTTACAGTAGACATATTGGAGACGTAACAACCCATAGGGCAGGAGGAAAAGGGGGCAACAAACGCCCCGCAGAAACACCCACTGGTCCGGATACGGCTACAGTATAAATAATAAGGGGGGGAAATAGGACGCACACTCAACCATCCACACACACATCACACACACCACAACAAAACTATACAAAAATAAATACATTGCTTAACCCGCCTAGCGGTATTCCCGAGTCTGGCTCGGGGTGGAATTTCAGTACCTAAAGCGGTAACCCCGAGCCAGATCCCCGAGCCTCGGGATTGCATCGCAGGATACAGGGGAAGTTACTTACCTTGTACCCTGGATCCTGTGATGTGTTCCCGCTGTGTGAGCGAGCTGTCATCTCGCTCGATTCACACTGCCGAGTGCCGCCGAGCTCCGTTCCCTGCGACATTGCGGCGCACGGGGGCGGAGTTCGGCACCAAATTCAAAAAGTGAAACACACAATACACATACAGTACACTGTAATCTTACAGATTACAGTACTGTATCAAATAATAACACATCCCCTTTGTCCCTAGTGGTCTGTCCAGTGTCCTGCATGCACTTTTATATAATAAAAACTGTTCTTTCTGCCTGGAAACTGGAGATTGTCCATAGCAACCAAAAACTGTCCCTTTACATCAAAAGTGGTTTTAGACCAGCTAGAAAACAGCGATAATAAATACGAATCACTTGCAGAATTGAGCGATAGTGATTTGTGGGGAAATTCGTCATCAAATACTGAAAAACACTTTTATTATTATTATATTATTATTTGTTAAAACTATTTTATAGTTATTTATTATATTATAATTTATGATTTTGTGTTTCAAACATTATCATACCCGGGATATCTACTAGACTTTTGTTTGGACAAATTTAAGTGTGTTATTTCTAAGAATTGCAGGCTTCAATATAAAACGCCAAATTTCCATGCAAAATAATGGTACCGCTTTCAGCACCTAAAATCTGACAGAATCATACCGCCAGGGAGGTTAATAAAGATAGTAACACACCTTCTAAAAAATAGAGCGGGCTTAATCCCTGAACCGAAACCATGCATGGGGCACATGGCCATTTTTAACAGAATTAAAAAGGAAAAACAAGAAAAAACTGAAAAAATATTCAGTTTGTCAGTATACAAACTTGTAGGGGATTAACATTATATCCTATGGTAGCTCCAGTCAACTTCAAAGAAAGAGGGTTTCATACTCTGCCTCAGAAGAGATAGTGGTCGACCAAAAAAACACAGTAAATTGCTGCACTAATACCACGTAACAGGCAATGAGATCAGGCAGACATCTTGCATGAGCCAGCTCCCATCAAGCCAGTGCCCGGGCAGATTGAGGCAGCGATTCCCACCAGGATAGGACATTTTGAGGAGATTGAAAGAAGTGGACCTGTCCTTGATGAGTGACACAAAGAGCGGCAGGAAAGAGCATGGAGCATTTTATATCATGCTCACACAGCTTTCGCTTGACATGCTGATTCTTGGCTCTCTGGTTGCGGACAGCAGTAGAATAATCCGGAAAGAGTGACACCATTGCATTGTTGATCTGCAGGCTTCCTTTCAGACGAGCTGTACGAAGTATGGAGTCTCGATTTCTGTAATTAAGGAGGCAGATCACCATTGTGCGGAGAGGATTCCCCTCTGGGAGAGGCTGACCAGGGACCCGATGTACCCTCTCTATCACAAAACAGAGAGAGAGCTGAGCACAGCCAAATTCCTGTTCAAGCCAGCTTTCCAGGAAGGCTACAGGATCCTTCTATTCCACCCGCTCAGGGAGACCAACCAGCCGCAAGTTGATTCTGATTTTCCAAATCATCCACCTTATCTTCAAGCGTGGTGAAATTTCCGCCATGGGTATTGACTTTGGGAAGGAGAGGGTTAAGAGTGTCCTCAATGTCACTGATACACCGTTTGGTTTCAGTAACTCGGCCTCTGACCATTTGCAGGTCCTGCCACAGGATAGCAAGGTAAATTTTTAGTCCATCCACCTTCCCCATTAAATCAGATTGGTTTACCTTGATGGTGTTTAGGACATTCGTCAGCGTGGGTTCTGCTCCGTCATCTGCACCATCCACACTCGGGGTGGTTTGTGAAGTGAGGATCGGGGGGTCAAGGGCACTCGGGGAAGGCAGTGGTGAAGCATCGGGAACGTCCCCAAAGAGATCTGGAGTGGAGGCCGGCGAGCCGCACGTCGCTGTTTTGCGGTGTTCATCTTGGCAAAAGCGGGTCGTGATGCTCATCTTGCCTGGAGGCTGTTTTTTCTGCCTGCCCATCCACCAACTGACTCACAATGGTACAGGGGTCTTCTCCGACGAAGCAGGTAAGAGAGGATCAATGTTTTTGTGAAGGACGACCCAGGATGGAGAAGGATTGCTGAAGGAGAGTCCGGAGCTGCTCAGGCACACGTCCAAACACATGCCGCGCTAGGCAACGCCCCCCTTCTCTCAGTTTTTAATGGTTTCAAATACGTTTTAGGAGGATAGTTACTAAAACTGGTGCACTTAGAATCTAGCGCAGCTGTGCATGATAGCCAATCAGCATCCACCCTGCCACAGTATATCTGCGCAGGGTGGTCAGAAAGTGGTTAAGCTACAGCAATAAAACATGGAATGATTGGTTTCTAAAAAAACAAAAAACAGGAGAGCGCACCGACCTAGTGTATTACCAGATAAAATCTTTATTAAAATGTATAAAAACAGCAATGGTCCTACTCACAAGCAGAGCGTTAAAATGAGCTTTTTCTAGTGACCAGCCTGAATCATAGGACGACTGAAGTTAAAACTCGATGACCAGGGAGATAGATGGTACCTCAAATGTGCTGGACGGCTGACGCGTTTCCGGGGCGCACCCCTTTCTTCAGAGCCTACACAGCTTGTGGTATCCTATTCTCATGGATAACCCCACACATATAGATATACACACACTCATGTCCACCAAGGAGGCCCCGACCCATCGTCCCCACCCCAATAGGCCCCGCCCCTACAAACTCCACCCCCAGAGGTGTGTCTCATGATTAACCCATAGGGGTGAATCAGAAATTAAATATAATTCGACATGCTATGTGACACCAATTGTGCACTAGAGTAAAACAAATCATTTCACATCATAGATACATATAAAATAGTGGTGGAGGATAGAGGTTCAAATTCAAAGGACCAGTGTGCCACTAATGATCAAAATACTCCTAGCAAACTTGTACCCAAACCCCCACTGATCCCGCATCACAGGGTGACCAGGTAGGCTAGTAGTATACAACAGATATGTAACAAGCATCTAATTGTGCCCGAACGAACCGCTTACCGTATGCAGCAGGGGCCAACAGTAGATGCAAAGGTGTCCAATGATCTGCCAGTGGGAGAGATGCATCTAGGATTCCACTCACTGCATCCTATACCTAACCTTCTATTAAGGGAGAGAGGCACATTCGGAGCTTTGGACTAGAAGTGCGGGTGTTACAAACTTTTCCACCCGCACTTCCTGTTTGTCAGTGGTGCGGCCTGATTGGGCGAATGCCAGGCCTCGATCTGGATGCCGAGTCGGAAGTGCGGGTGTGTTTGCGTTCCACCCGCAACTTCCGGTAGCACTACAGTGAATGCGCTCGCCCCTCCTATCACTCCTAGGGGCGGAGTGCAGAGGAGGCTTGTCCAAAGCATGGAATGGGTCGCAATTGCCTAGAGGTGTGGGTGTCACTAGCGTGTCTACCCGCACTTCCGGTCGCGTCCCTGTTTGTCTATAGCACAGCCTGATAAGGCAAATACCAGGCCTCGATCTGGATGCTAAACTGGAAGTGCGGGTGTGTTTGCGTTCCACCCGCAATTTCCGGTGAAACCACAGTGTACACACCCGCTCCTCCTATCACTCTTAGGGGCGGAGTGTAAAGGAGGCCTGTCCAATGACAAGGAGAAAAAAAAAAAAAAAAAAAGGGGGGGGGAGAGAGGAGCCTCCTCCATGCACACACGCACATGCACACCCATACAAAGGATCCACAGATACGTACAGTGGGTCTAGTACATAGGAAAACTCCTACCTGGTTTCTTTGCCAAAAACATTCCCCCATCACCAAAGTGAATTTGTGGGAAACAACATTGATGGACTATCTCCATGGATAAAATAACTTCGTGGGACAAAGGTCCCATTTATCCCCACTGCCCCACAATTATTTGCCGTGAGGAAAAGGGATACACGTAAATCTCTCCCCACATGTACTTATGCAAAACACTCCCACAGATGATACATGGTGGACCCACTGTACGCTGGACCTACCAAATGAACCACGCCGTATAAATATTATTAATGGAGTTGAACAAGCAACCCTTGAACTACACTCTACCAAGAAGCACCCACATAGTGTAGGGTGCCAGTGGCGTGGACCCTAGTAGGTCCAGAAGATGTCACATGAACCTGAATAAACCAGCTGTAAATATGATGTGCATTATAGCATTGCAAAAATGATAAACAAAAAAGAAAACAAATTATTATTATTAATTATTATCAACAATAATAATCATGTTCCCAATATTAAATATAAACCCCAAAGGACCCAAAAAGCCTTAAAACTCTCTCTTCTAAATCCTAAGCCTACTAGAAATATTCTCTTTATGTACCCTGGCATGCACGACCAATCAACTTGTACTAATGGTGTGAAGTTCAATTCCCTCGTTGAGGCCCTGCGGGGCCAAAGTCCCCAAGGTGAAGATCCAGAAAGCTTCTCTCTTACATAAAATCTGATATTTCTTGCCACTATCTAAATTGCTAGGTATAGCTTCTATGCCAAAAACCTTCAGACCATCTATGCTACTGTCATGTAGTTCCTTGAAATGTCTCGGAACTGAACACTTGTCCTTTTCCGTGGTGATGCTACTCCTGTGTTCGTTCATCCTGGTTCTCATTGGTCGACATGTACAGCCAATGTACATAAGGCCACAAGGGCAGATTAGACCATAGATGATAAATGGGGTACCACAGTTAATAAACTGTCTGATCTTATGACTTCTCCCATCTACTCCAATCACCTCTTTCTTCCTGTGGCACATATGTGTACAATTGCCGCAAATGCCACTTCCACATCTATAGGAACCTTTCTGGTCAAAGATAGTGGTCCAGGTGTTATTCAGTCCTTTGTTCTTGTTGTTCTTTTTGACCCTACTTGGGGCAATCGTATTTCGCAAATCTCTCGGTCTCCTAAATACCAAATTGGGATGGGGCGGGAGACTCAGAAAGGGATCTGATTCCAGAATTTTCCAGTTCTTCTTGAAGATCTTTTGGATCGTCGGTACTTTATTATTGTACCTCGTGCAGAACCTTGTTTGCGCTGGTTCATTTTTCTCCCGTTTCGTTTTTATTTCATCAATATCTCCATACAAGTGTAGAAATTTTTGGAAGGCTTCCTCTATATGTCCTTCCTCGTAGCCCTTCTCTTTGAATTTATTCTTCAAAATCAGACTTTGATCTTCATAGTCCTTTTTTCGAGAACAGGTGCGCCTAAGCCGACAGAACTGACCGAATGGAATATTCCGGATCCATCTTGGGTGATGGTGACTCTGAGCATGTAGGTATGAATTGCCTGCGCTAGGTTTAAAGTGCGTTCTTGAATAGATGACACCATATTCGTCGGCCCTCAATTCCAGATCCAGGAAAACTAGGAGTTCTTCGTCTACTACATGGGTGAATGAAATTCCGAAAGGGTTATTGGCACAATGTGTCAGAAATCCATCAAGTTCTTCATCACTCCCATTCCAGATAATAAGGATATCATCTATATACCGAGAGTACAAAACTAAATTTTTCCCAAAGGGGTTGTTCGCCCAAATGTATTGGAGTTCCCAATACCCCATAAAGAGATTTGCGTAGCTTGGTGCAAACCTTGCCCCCATCGCCGTACCCCTCACCTGTCTGTAGAAGCAGTCCATGAACGTAAAGTAATTATGAGTCAAGGTGAATTCAATGCACTCAAAAATAAATTGTGCCTGTTGTGGGTTAAACGTGTGGGCTTTCGCTAGATAGTATTCGGTGGCTCGAAGGCCAAATAGATGCTGGATAGATGTATATAAAGATGCTACATCCAATGATAGCCATCTATAGCCCTTCTCCCACTTATAATTAGCTAGTATCTCCAGAGCATGGCCTGAATCTTTGATGAATGATGGTAAGTTAATCACTATATTTTGTAGGAAGTGATCAATGTAGCTCCCCAGATTACTGGTTAGACTGTCAATGCCCGCAACAATGGGTCTGCCTGGAGGTTTTTCTATATCTTTGTGAATCTTGGGAATATGGTAGAAATGGGGGACGACCGTATGTTTTGAGTATAAAAATTCATACTCATTCTTTGTTAAAATCTTGCTCGATAACGCCCTATCCAGAAGTTTTTTCAAATCTCCATTGTACTCTACGGTTGGATCCCAACGTAGTCTCTCGTAGGTATCAGTATCCCCTAGGACAAGGGAGGTGGCCTGGTTATACAGGATAGAGATCAATACCTGGAAGAAGCCCTTAGGTTGTTAGGGGATACTGACACCTACGAGAGACTACGTTGGGATCCAACCGTAGAGTACAATGGAGATTTGAAAAAACTTCTGGATAGGGCGTTATCGAGCAAGATTTTAACAAAGAATGAGTATGAATTTTTATACTCAAAACATCCGGTCGTCCCCCATTTCTACCATATTCCCAAGATTCACAAAGATATAGAAAAACCTCCAGGCAGACCCATTGTTGCGGGCATTGACAGTCTAACCAGTAATCTGGGGAGCTACATTGATCACTTCCTACAAAATATAGTGATTAACTTACCATCATTCATCAAAGATTCAGGCCATGCTCTGGAGATACTAGCTAATTATAAGTGGGAGAAGGGCTATAGATGGCTATCATTGGATGTAGCATCTTTATATACATCTATCCAGCATCTATTTGGCCTTCGAGCCACCGAATACTATCTAGCGAAAGCCCACACGTTTAACCCACAACAGGCACAATTTATTTTTGAGTGCATTGAATTCACCTTGACTCATAATTACTTTACGTTCATGGACTGCTTCTACAGACAGGTGAGGGGTACGGCGATGGGGGCAAGGTTTGCACCAAGCTACGCAAATCTCTTTATGGGGTATTGGGAACTCCAATACATTTGGGCGAACAACCCCTTTGGGAAAAATTTAGTTTTGTACTCTCGGTATATAGATGATATCCTTATTATCTGGAATGGGAGTGATGAAGAACTTGATGGATTTCTGACACATTGTGCCAATAACCCTTTCGGAATTTCATTCACCCATGTAGTAGACGAAGAACTCCTAGTTTTCCTGGATCTGGAATTGAGGGCCGACGAATATGGTGTCATCTATTCAAGAACGCACTTTAAACCTAGCGCAGGCAATTCATACCTACATGCTCAGAGTCACCATCACCCAAGATGGATCCGGAATATTCCATTCGGTCAGTTCTGTCGGCTTAGGCGCACCTGTTCTCGAAAAAAGGACTATGAAGATCAAAGTCTGATTTTGAAGAATAAATTCAAAGAGAAGGGCTACGAGGAAGGACATATAGAGGAAGCCTTCCAAAAATTTCTACACTTGTATGGAGATATTGATGAAATAAAAACGAAACGGGAGAAAAATGAACCAGCGCAAACAAGGTTCTGCACGAGGTACAATAATAAAGTACCGACGATCCAAAAGATCTTCAAGAAGAACTGGAAAATTCTGGAATCAGATCCCTTTCTGAGTCTCCCGCCCCATCCCAATTTGGTATTTAGGAGACCGAGAGATTTGCGAAATACGATTGCCCCAAGTAGGGTCAAAAAGAACAACAAGAACAAAGGACTGAATAACACCTGGACCACTATCTTTGACCAGAAAGGTTCCTATAGATGTGGAAGTGGCATTTGCGGCAATTGTACACATATGTGCCACAGGAAGAAAGAGGTGATTGGAGTAGATGGGAGAAGTCATAAGATCAGACAGTTTATTAACTGTGGTACCCCATTTATCATCTATGGTCTAATCTGCCCTTGTGGCCTTATGTACATTGGCCGTACATGTCGACCAATGAGAACCAGGATGAACGAACACAGGAGTAGCATCACCACGGAAAAGGACAAGTGTTCAGTTCCGAGACATTTCAAGGAACTACATGACAGTAGCATAGATGGTCTGAAGGTTTTTGGCATAGAAGCTATACCTAGCAATTTAGATAGTGGCAAGAAATATCAGATTTTATGTAAGAGAGAAGCTTTCTGGATCTTCACCTTGGGGACTTTGGCCCCGCAGGGCCTCAACGAGGGAATTGAACTTCACACCATTAGTACAAGTTGATTGGTCGTGCATGCCAGGGTACATAAAGAGAATATTTCTAGTAGGCTTAGGATTTAGAAGAGAGAGTTTTAAGGCTTTTTGGGTCCTTTGGGGTTTATATTTAATATTGGGAACATGATTATTATTGTTGATAATAATTAATAATAATAATTTGTTTTCTTTTTTGTTTATCATTTTTGCAATGCTATAATGCACATCATATTTACAGCTGGTTTATTCAGGTTCATGTGACATCTTCTGGACCTACTAGGGTCCACGCCACTGGCACCCTACACTATGTGGGTGCTTCTTGGTAGAGTGTAGTTCAAGGGTTGCTTGTTCAACTCCATTAATAATATTTATACGGCGTGGTTCATTTGGTAGGTCCAGCGTACAGTGGGTCCACCATGTATCATCTGTGGGAGTGTTTTGCATAAGTACATGTGGGGAGAGATTTACGTGTATCCCTTTTCCTCACGGCAAATAATTGTGGGGCAGTGGGGATAAATGGGACCTTTGTCCCACGAAGTTATTTTATCCATGGAGATAGTCCATCAATGTTGTTTCCCACAAATTCACTTTGGTGATGGGGGAATGTTTTTGGCAAAGAAACCAGGTAGGAGTTTTCCTATGTACTAGACCCACTGTACGTATCTGTGGATCCTTTGTATGGGTGTGCATGTGCGTGTGTGCATGGAGGAGGCTCCTCTCTCTCCCCCCCCCCCTTTTTTTTTTTTTTTCTCCTTGTCATTGGACAGGCCTCCTTTACACTCCGCCCCTAAGAGTGATAGGAGGAGCGGGTGTGTACACTGTGGTTTCACCGGAAATTGCGGGTGGAACGCAAACACACCCGCACTTCCAGTTTAGCATCCAGATCGAGGCCTGGTATTTGCCTTATCAGGCTGTGCTATAGACAAACAGGGACGCGACCGGAAGTGCGGGTAGACACGCTAGTGACACCCACACCTCTAGGCAATTGCGACCCATTCCATGCTTTGGACAAGCCTCCTCTGCACTCCGCCCCTAGGAGTGATAGGAGGGGCGAGCGCATTCACTGTAGTGCTACCGGAAGTTGCGGGTGGAACGCAAACACACCCGCACTTCCGACTCGGCATCCATATCGAGGCCTGGCATTCGCCCAATCAGGCCGCACCACTGACAAACAGGAAGTGCGGGTGGAAAAGTTTGTAACACCCGCACTTCTAGTCCAAAGCTCCGAATGTGCCTCTCTCCCTTAATAGAAGGTTAGGTATAGGATGCAGTGAGTGGAATCCTAGATGCATCTCTCCCACTGGCAGATCATTGGACACCTTTGCATCTACTGTTGGCCCCTGCTGCATACGGTAAGCGGTTCGTTCGGGCACAATTAGATGCTTGTTACATATCTGTTGTATACTACTAGCCTACCTGGTCACCCTGTGATGCGGGATCAGTGGGGGTTTGGGTACAAGTTTGCTAGGAGTATTTTGATCATTAGTGGCACACTGGTCCTTTGAATTTGAACCTCTATCCTCCACCACTATTTTATATGTATCTATGATGTGAAATGATTTGTTTTACTCTAGTGCACAATTGGTGTCACATAGCATGTCGAATTATATTTAATTTCTGATTCACCCCTATGGGTTAATCATGAGACACACCTCTGGGGGTGGAGTTTGTAGGGGCGGGGCCTATTGGGGTGGGGACGATGGGTCGGGGCCTCCTTGGTGGACATGAGTGTGTGTATATCTATATGTGTGGGGTTATCCATGAGAATAGGATACCACAAGCTGTGTAGGCTCTGAAGAAAGGGGTGCGCCCCGGAAACGCGTCAGCCGTCCAGCACATTTGAGGTACCATCTATCTCCCTGGTCATCGAGTTTTAACTTCAGTCGTCCTATGATTCAGGCTGGTCACTAGAAAAAGCTCATTTTAACGCTCTGCTTGTGAGTAGGACCATTGCTGTTTTTATACATTTTAATAAAGATTTTATCTGGTAATACACTAGGTCGGTGCGCTCTCCTGTTTTTTGTTTTTTTACAGTTGTATGAACACCCATAGTTCTGAGGAGGGCTGCAAGATTCCTAAAGTGTTGCCTGTTTACTGAGGAATGATCGACAGGCCCCGCATACACCAAGACATCAGAGCGCAGGAGTATTGTTTTGTTGTATGATTGGTTTCTATGCAGAGTTGCACTTGATTTTGCACTCTCCAATTTTAGTAAATAACCCACTTAGTTTTGTGGTGCTCAGTAAGACCCCTTTCACACTGGGGTGTTTTTCAGGCGCTTTAGCATTAAAAAAGCACCTGTAAAGCACCTGAAAGAAGCTGTATCTGCAATCCCAATGTGAAAGCCTGAGTGCTTTCACACTAAAGCGCCTGAAAAACGCCCTAGTGTGAAAGGGGTCTTAGCGTTAAAAAAAGCACCTGTAAAGCGCCTGAAAGAAGCCTCATCTGAAATTCCAATATGAAAGCCCGAGTGAATACACCGCTCCTAAAGTGCCCCTTCCCATTGAGGTGCTTTTTTTAATACTAAAGCGCCTGAAAAATGCCCCAGTGTGAAAGGGGTCTCAGCTGAGCTTTACCAGCGTTTTTCAGGCGCTGGCAGTGTGAAAGGGCTCTGAAAGCACTCGGGCTTTCACATTGGGATTGCAGATAAGGCTTCTTTCAGGCGCTTTACAGACGCTTTTTTTAATGCCAAAGCGCTTGAAAAATGCCCCAGTGTGAAAGGGGTCTTAAATAGTGTTTTTTTTTTTTTTTACTGCCAGTCTACCAGAAAGGATCTGTCAGATTGGCAACAACAAACTATGCAGTCACTATTGATATGAAACACCTTCTAGTAGAGACCCGGTGGTTTTCCCTAGGCTTTACATCACCACTTTTTAAATGAATTCCTAAAAATAATTTATTTATTAATCAAAATAATAGTTTGATTCAGTAAAAATGACATGGGCCCCTTAAGGTTTACATTTACATACATTCATATGTATGGAAATTTTCAGCAAGCAGAGGTTATTGATAGGGCTCATATGGACTTTATATTTATTTAAAGTGTCTCTGGAACTACATTCTCATGCTGCAATTTAAAATGAGCCATTTATAAATACCATAGTATAGAGGGGGATCATTTGTTTAAAATACTATCCTTTAAAGCTGCAAAGGTAAAAATAGAGTAGCCTCGATAAATACAGATTCTAGGTTATTAATACATTGCTTACTCTAAAGGACAACAGTTTTCAAGTTGTTTTTTTTTTAAGTACCAACCCCAAAAGTGTTGCTGGCTGTTTTTTTCTTTGGATCCCTTCTGCCCTGAGCATGTGACTGTTGCAAATAAAAATGATGACTAATATTTGATATAATTATTAGTATTTCTGTGGAAACAGGAGTGCCTAGATGGGTATAGAATGCAAGCTCCATCAATCCAAATGCATTGCCCACAGCAACTTGTTTTTTTTCCAGAGAGTAGCTTTTATTGGATTCCAGAACAGATGACAAAGTTCAACAGAGTACTTGCAAAATATTACAATGATCCGAAGCCTCCAAAATCTTCTGTTCTCCTGTAACAGCAAGCATATAGATACTCCACACCCATCCAGCATATACAGTATGTACGATCTATATTATACACCTAGGTGTCTTCCATGCATGCCATAATGTATATTATATCCTAAATCATTCCTTCCAAAAATACTGTCAAAGGCCAGACATAAACGATTTGAATCTCGACTGGTTTAGCAGGAAACGGCCAAGATTCTAACCGCTAATGGGCAGGCTGAATGTACCAAGTTATTTGATCGATCAACTTGGGTGCAACCAGCCTGCCGGATACTCTTGCGATTATTGCTAGCGGTTGCTATAGCCACTAGCAATAATCACTGTCTTCTCCTGGCGGGCACGGCTCCCCCCTTGCCGGGAGAAGACAATTTCTGATTCCCCTGTCAGCACAGTCTGTGTTGATGGGGGAAATCGAGTGAATTTCTTTCCTGCAACCCGCGGTTGCAGGAAAGAAATTCGCTCTGTGTATGGCCGGCCTTACTATCAAAAATCCTTCCCTGATATACAATGTCCTTTCCCATCTATTAAGATGTAAAGGCAGCTAATTGATTGATCACTTTCCATCCTAACATGAAAAGACACTACCTGATATTGCTGAAATTAACAATGAAGGAACACTATACTCTTTAGAAACTTTGTTGCTTACAGTATGGCCCATTTGGCCAATTAACATATCTCTCATTACAGTTACACAGTTACAGTTGCTTTTTGAATAGAACTAGCACAGGAATAGTGTGCCAATTCTATCAATCTTGATGACTTCCCTCCATTTAATGTGTAAATAGACTTATCACTGGTCTATGCGTGCACATTCAGAAACACACACACCCTGTTCTGTACCTGCAGATCCTAACAACACAAGAGGACCCTGCCCTCCACTTACTCCAGGCATCCCACCTTCCCTGCAAGTCCAGGATCTCCTCCTTAGTACTCCACGTGGGTCTCTGCTTTTCTCCTGGGTGGTAGGCAGGACTAAAAGCCACCAACCAATCAGAATCTATCTTAATCCAGGAATCTACTCACTGCTCTCATTTGCTCCTGTTGCTATGAGTTCGTCCTTTTCAGTTGCAGCCACCTATTCTGCCCAACCTGTGTAAAAAAAAAAAAAAAGTACACTTACCTGTTTTAAGCCCTCTGATGATCCCCTGTCTCAGTTAATGGCAGAGAGGCTGGAGCACCTGACAATGGCTGGGAACTCATAGGCTCCCATATCCATTTTCAGCACACCCTCCACTCCCTTGCAGCCACCACTGACTGACACAGGAGAGCTGGAGCTGTGAATTATGTGACCAGACTGGAGTGGGCTCAAAATAGGTAAGTATACAGATCTTTTTTACACAGGTTAGGCAGGACAGGTGGTGGGAGGGGATAGGGAACATTTTTAAACATAGATAGTGTTAGGCAGGAATTCAACTTTAAGGTGTTTTCTTTTTTCTTGTGAGTGAGTGAGTGAGTAACTTATATAGCGCTACAAATGTAAACTAAATCGCCTCAAGGCGCTAGAGGTCTAGAGGAATGCAAATCCCAAGCAGGACAAATACTGTGCAGAAGTAGATCAACTGCAAGTCAAATGCGCCTGTCAACAAGTTTCAATTGATTTTAGAAGTGTCTCAAACTGATACGATCAACAAGCCCAAGGCCCCTCAACACAGCGTCTAATGCAGTCAGACATTCCCTCTGCACACTTTTCTAATCAACAGCGGCCCGACTCTCCAAAGTGCTGCCAGTAGAGGGTATTTGGCCCCCTGCTGCAGCACGTAACAACTAAAAAAAAATTAAAAAGAGCTAAATATTTATTAACTTAGTGAAATGATTTAGTGACAGATCAAAGCCCAAATCGAACCAAAACATTTAAGCCCTGTACACACGATCGGTTTTACCGATGAAAACAGTCCGATGGACTTTTTTCTTCGGACAAACCAATTGTGTATGGGCCCCATCATTTTTTTTCCCATCGGTGTAAAAAAATAGAACATGTTTTAAATTTATCCGATGGATAAAAAACCGATAGCAATTTCCGATCGTCTGTGTGGAACACGTGTAGCGGTCCTTCCCCAACTTCTCCCCTCTCTTCACGGCTGGTTCTACTTGTCTAGGGGTATCTGGGAGAAGGGGGAAAGATGGACACCACCAGCTCGGCTCTCTGATGTAGGATGCAGAGATATGAGCTAACCAGTTTAATCGGGTCTGGCCGGAACCTCAGCTTCTCCTATGGAGGATGATTGTCACTGTCACTGACAGGGACACTTAGCTTCCATTAACACGAGTTCCACACCAAGAAAAGTCCAACACTGTTTTATTGACTTGAACTGGTTGACTTTTAAAAGAACAGACAAGGTGTAGGGAAGAGTAGGTCCAGGCACAACTAATGAATAAAGTTTCTCCTGTTCCATTCAGTGCAAACAGGCTTGACGCACTCACCGACCGTGAGTTTGGTCACTGCCACTGACCTGGGTGAACGTTGAGGCCCCTGCCACAGGCCTTGGATGAGGCCTGCCACTGACCTGAGAAAGATGGGTCCCTGCCACAGACCATGAGAACATGAAGTACCTCCTTTAGAACAAACGACCCCTGTCAGAGGAAGACATCCATCCGGACGGTCACCAGAGGCCTCCACCGGCACCAGCAAATGCTGCTCTGGCTCTATGGGGAGGTCACGTCTCCGGTCCCTTACGCCCAGGATTCAGGCACCCAATACCGGGGGCACCTTAGGAATGCTTCACCCTCGCGGGACCCAGTCGAAGGTACTGGGCCCCAGGCCTCCTGATGTAGTACCTTACCCCAGGCTGAAGGTGCCTGGGATGGAACTCGACTCCACACGCCCAGGCCAAGGGCGCCTGGGCACAGACGAACCACAGCAGCCTCCAGGCCGAAGGTGCCTGGGGAACGGACCTCGTGCGCAAGATGTCCACCCCTTTTATATCCTCTCCCAGCAGGCACAGCGGGTTCCCCGCCCCGCCGCACTACTGCCGAGAGAGGACAAAATGGGCACGGCTCTAGAATGGTAGTTCAACCCCGGTCCCAGGTGACAGCGCCACCCAGGGACCGCAGGGAACATGACACCATTCATACCTCCCACACTCCAAAATGTCCATAAATCCCTAAGATCAATGTATCTGGGCCATCTACTGCCCAGATACACCCCACTAAATTTAACATCCGCTACACACGCATGCTCAGAATCAAGTCAACGCATGCTCAGAAGCATTGAACTTCATTTTTCTCGGCTTGTTGGAGTGTTTTACGCCACAGTGTTTGGAACGGTCGGTTTTTTGACTGATGGTGTGTAGGCAAGACTGATGGAAGTCAGCTTCATCGGATTTCCGATGGAAAAATCCATCGGTTAAAAATCCATAGGAAATCCGATCGTGTGTTCAGGGCTTTAGATCTGTTCCCCCCCACTGAAAATGTTCTCCTAAATCCTGTCTAGATGACAACATTGTCACCAGCATCAAGACAGCAGTAACAACCTAAGAAAGGGTTATAACCTTTTTTTCTGTGTTCTGGATTTCCACTTTAAGTTAAACACTGTAAGAATAACTCTAAAAATTCACTTGCTGCAAATACACTCTGCGTACCATTCAGAATACTCAATTGTGCAATCTTGTGGCAGAAGCTACTGGTAAAGATTAGACATCTGCCCCAACCTCCGTAAAATGATTTAATACCCACTTGCAGTAAAGCCTCTTTATTTTCAGGGCGAAAAAAAAAAAAAAAAATGAAGAAAGACGTCAACCAAGCTGGAATACTATTATCCCAGCAGAGTTTAATAAGCTTAGAATAGAAAGTGTTCATATTTGTCAGGGAATTTAAGTAATTAAATACTTGATTGATTTCCTGTTGAAATCCACATTGCTTTGTGCTGGCTGGCAGCGAGGAAGGCTTGCACTATACTAATACAGAGGGATTTTGTATGATAAGGCAGGTGTTCTAAAATAGAAACATGGATACCAATTATGCCTTTTTTTAAATGTTAAATTATTATCAGTGAATGTCTTGAATTCAAAATTCATTGTATCGTGAATGGCTGACAAAGCATTATTATTAATAACACACCCCCTGATGGAATTTTCTGTCAGAATTCCGTTCAAGCTGTCTTCTATCAGTCTTGCTTACACACTGTCAGACTAGATTCCGACCGCCCAAAGCGCGGTGACGTAAAACACTATGATGAGCCGAGAAAAATGAAGTTCAATGCTTCCGAGCATGCGTCGACTTGATTCTGAGCATACGTGGGTTTTTTCTCCGACGGAGTTCCACACAGACGATCGGAATTTCCCATAGGATTTTTTCCATCAGAAAAATGTAAAACATGTTCTATTTCTAAAATCCTATGGAAAAAAGTCTGATAGGAATTTCTGATGAAAAAATTCCATCAGACTTTTTTCATCAGAAATTCCTATCGTGTGTACAAGGCATTGGAGTTATGTATTTGTGTAGTCAGCAGTAGCAGGACTCATTTCATTGTGAACGTGCTAATAAATGTTATTTGAATTATACTCACTAAAGCCGGCCATACACGGTTAGAATTTCTAAATAATTTTCTTTCGAAAATCGTATCAAAGAATTTTCATACGCATTTCGCACCTTTAGTGGGCTGCAGTAACAGACAATTTTCGTGCGGCAATCAAATTTGAGGAATCAGACATGTTGAAAATTTTTTGAAAAACGAATGATTTTCTAATCAATGATGGGAGAATCGTGTGAGAAATGTAGTAGAAAAAAAAATGCGCACGTGCAAGAAAAGAAAATTCCCGGAGAGAAAAGAATATTCCCGGAGAGAAAAGAATATTCCCGGCCGAATTTCGAAAATCAATGGTGGCATCATCGGATCACAAAAAAACGAACTTTCTGATTTTGAAGAGAAAATTTGTTCGAAATTTGACCGTGTATGGCCTGCTTTAGGCCCCTTTCACACTGGGGCGGTGGGTGCGGTATAGCGCCGCTATTTTTAGCGGCGCTATACCGTCGGAATTGCTGCGGAATTGCGGCGGTATTCGGCCGCTGGCGGTGCGGTATTAACCCCCACTAGCAGCCGAAAAAAAAAGAGTTAATACTGCCCGCAATGCGCCTCTGCAGACGGGCGGTATTACTGCAGTTTCCCATTACTTTCAATGGGAAGGAGCGGTGAAGGAGCGGTAAACACACCGCTCCTCTCACCGCTCCAAAGATGCTGCTAGCAGGACTTTTGGAGCGGTCCTGCTAGCGCACCGCCTCAGTGTGAAAGCCTTTGGGCTTTCACATTGAGACTGCAGGGGCAGGAGTTTTCAGGCGGTATTTAGGTGCTATTTTTAGCCTGAAAAACTCCTCAGTGTGAAAGGGGTCTTAAAGGTGCTTGTGCTTCTTTACTTTTCTTTATTTTACCTAATAAAATACTATAATTTTTACTACATTTTATACACCCTGGTAAAGAAAAAAAATACAGTTTAATTAAGAATAACTTAACATACAATATATTTACTGTACGTTGTATGTTGTAAATTTGAGAATATCCTACCATTTCAATGTACAGTGAGCAAATAATTTCTGTTCCTAACCATAGAAACTGTATTCTTTTTGTAGACAGGATACCTAGAGCCTTCATATCTTCACTCCAGAATTATGTGCAGAGGTTTAGACTAAAAAAACTTAAGATGTATGAGATATGGTATCCCCAACAACATCCTTGAGTTTACTACACGTAAGAGTTTCATCCTTGGTAAATACTTGCAACTCCTAAGTGTTTCGTAGTTATAAAACTGATCACTTTCCACTTGAGACTGATTTTGAAAGATCTTAGAAGTGCACTTAAATGGCATGGCTCCTTGTCTATTAAATAGAAGAAAAGGAAAGGATCTGCATTATGAATCTAAAATCTCTAATTTATGTAGTCACCTCAGTAGGAGCTTAATACATGATCAGTAGAGCTGTGTGCTAAAACACACGCATGCACACTGCTAATCTCTTTAGTAATTTAAGGCTTTTCCCAGAAAATAGATGCAGGAACTCAACCATGACCCCCCAAAATCCCCTTGACCCCCACACACACACTCCAAACAGCATCAAATACTGGGTGTGGTCCTATTTTCCTAACAGTGGGAGGGTCTTGAAGGGGCATTAAAGGAGAAGTCCAGCCTGACCTTTTTAGGCGGGGCTTATCCTCTGGGTCACAGGAGTACAATTCTTTTTGCACTCCTGTGACCCGTTTTCAGCGGAGATCGGTCTGAAGTCCGCTCTCCCCTGATGTCACCAGGATCAGTCGGGGCAGCAAGTCATCCTGACTTTCGAAGTCTGGATCCACCAACTGCCATGATGGCAGTCTCAGCGAGTCGCTAAGACGCTGAGACAGCTTCTTCCCGCCCCTCCACAACTCAGCGCTTCAATGAGTGTGGAGGAGCAGAGGGGAGAGATGCTGACTGACAGTCAGCAGCTCTCCACTTGGGAAGGAGTGAGAACCGAGCCATCGGTGATGTTCGGTGGCTCGGTTCTCATGCAGAGACGCCGGGGGACAGTTGCAGCATTGGTCTGATGCTGCATCCACTTAGGTAAGTATGAATAGCAAAAAAAAAACAAAAAAAACACATACTCCTCTTTTAAATACCAGGAGTGCATTATGTACAGAGTGCAGAGTTCATGGGTGCGCTGCATAGAGTGCAGAGTTAAGGTGTGCACAACACACAGAGTGCAGCGTTCAGCATTCTTCCACAGCTGTTTGCCTCTGCATCCCCAATCCACATCTCACTTTCATCCCTCTTCCCAGCCAGCTTTAGGACCACCCCACACACTGTAAATGGCTCCGCCACTCTCACTTGCAGGGAGACCATCCAGTGGGGGTGTCTGCATCTGCACTGCACCCCAGGCACCCACATCTCCCTTGTCCCCATCCTGCACTCAGTGGGAGCCACTCAGGAGACCAGATTTGTGGGAGCTGCTTAGAGACAAGCTGTCACTTGTAAACACAGAAGTCGGACTTCTGTGTTTACAAGTAATAGTGCGGAGCAGGGAGCAAAGGGCCTGAGCCAGAGGTGGTGGAACTGAGTTCCACCAAGTTCCAGTTGAAAAAAAAGCCCTGTTAGTAATCAATCTGTCGCCACCTTCATTGTCCAAGTACAGCTTTGTCAATGAAAGCTGACAGAGAAAATTGAGTACTGTCCATGATACTTTTTTTATTTGCACTAACATACAATTTTTCAGGACAAGCTTTCGGGGTATTTCCCCTTCTTCAAGGTCCAAGCAGTACTGATTCACAAATTTTTAGCAGAATGTTAAAACAAAACAAGAAAAAACATCTCAGAGGGAAAGGGAAAAAAAGAAAAAGAAAATAGAAAAACAAACACATACAAATCAATGGTAATAAAGCTATCAGCAAGTGAGATAAGACAGAGGGAGGGAGGAAGGATGATGGTCACAGAGGGGGTCATAAAACCTTAGTATAATGGGTAAGGAAACCAATATCTAAATTTAGGCCATTCGTTTTTGTGTCAAAAAGAATTATCATTCTTAGTTCAAACGTTTTTCTTTCCTGGATAGTTCTGAAATTCCCTTTAAGAACTAAAACATTGAGGTCTTCTATAGTGTGGTCCGGTTGTGAGAAGTGATGTCCCACAGGTGTGCAGAAACTGTCTTCTTTATGTTCTTTGATGGTATGTCTGTGAAAATTCATCCTCGCTTGCAGCTTCTGTCCTGTTTCACCAACATAAGATCCTTTGCCACACCTGTTGCATTGGATGAGGTACACAACATTACTGGAGGTACAGTTGTAAGATCCCATGATAGTGAAGGTCCCATTTGTGTGTGTGACACTTTTGGATAGATTGATCTGGTTGCACAGTTTGCAGCGTTTTTTATTGCAGGGTTTGCTTCCATTATTTGTGACTTCATAATCAGAGTGAAGTTTCCTGCTGATTAGTTTGTGTCTGAGGTTGGGTGGTTGTCTGAAAGCCAATAATGGGGGTTGTTGGAATATTCCTTTCAGAGTTTCATCCTCTGTTATAATGGGCTGTAAATCTTTGATTATCTTTGTGATCCCTTCTAGTGTTGGGTTGTATGTGGTGACTAGAGGTACTCGGTTATTTGCTTTTTTCTCTTTGTATTGGAGGAGATTTTCTCTTCGTGTTTTCAAAGCTGTGTTTATGCTATTGTTGATGGTTTTGTCTTTGTAACCTTTCTTATGGAAAGAGCCTGCCAGTGTTCTGAGATGTTTATCTCTGTCTTCTGGGTCTGAACAAATTCGGTGGTATCTGATGGCCTGGCTGTGTATGATGGCTCGTTTAGTGTGTTGGGGGTGAAAACTGGAACTATGAAGATAGCTGCATTGGTCAGTCGGTTTTCTGTATATCAAAGTGTGAAGCTTGTCATCCCTGATGTATACTGTAGTGTCTAGGAAGTTGACATGTGTGTTTGAATAATTCATTTTTAGTTTCATAGATGGGTGAAAAGTGTTGATCAATGAGAAGAATTGGTTTAGATTTTCTTCACCTTCAGTCCATATCATGAATATATCATGAATATAGCGATAATATCTGTATGGCTTTTGTTGTATGCTGTTCAGGAATTTGTCCTCCAGGTCAGCCATAAATAAGTTTGCATATTGGGGTGCCATTTTGCTTCCCATAGTACCAACTTGTCTCTATGATTACCATTGATCTGTCAAGACTTACGCCCGCCTACGGCGACTAGCTAACCGCGACGGGCGTTCCGCGACTGGGGTATATGAGGAACTAAAGGAAAAAGGGGGAATTTCTACTGATCATGTAAGACTGGCTGTGGTAATTTCACAGCCCGCACTACCTTTGGCCACCTCTAGAGGGAGACTCCACTCCAATCCAGCTAGCTGACCACACACAGGCAGATACAAATCTTACATACAATCTGGTGCACTCTAATGGTTGGGGAGCAGTCTAGCAATTACTACACACTTCTAGGGTTCCTCCAGCTATCCTGCAAGCTTGAACCCCGGTGTTGATCACTCTTCCCACTGTCCCCACACCCACACACCAGATACACAATAAACGATAGCCTGCCACCACCCAACAGTTTGTCCGCAGACTGGTCTGCTGAGCCACCACACCCACAGATCTCCATCTGGCAGATCTGTCAGCTTACAATCTGCATGCAATCTGCCAACACGCAGTAAAATTGCATACAGATTGGCACGTAATTTAGACTGAGCATTTAGGCACTAAAACAACAACCTCTCCAGAGATATGAGTCCTAGCTTAGTACACAGAAGTGTACCTGAGACAGGCATGAGTGGGACACCTCCCAGTGCCCAACCCCTACATTAGGAGGACCAGCCGATTGGTCCCTGGTCCCTGTCAACACCCCCTTTAATCTGACAGAAAAAGGAGATCCCAGATTACTCAGTTGTTCTCTCTGACCATCGAAGAAGTAACATCGGCGGAGTTCTCCTTTTGATAGTCAAGCAGGAACCTCTGCAAGTTTGAGAACCGGATTCATCGATCAAACTCTGATCAACCCTTGGACATTAATTGCAAGTATCCTTCTTCTTCAATTCTACCTTATTTCTTTGTGGCTGTATATTGTTATCTCTTGAAGCATATTTTTCTGTTACAGTTTATTGCACCAACTTTGCCCTTTTCAAAATAAACCCTTATGTTGGAAAGTGTTAATCTTGTGTCTAAAACTCTTAATGCAAGCTATAAACGAACCTGCCTCTTGAAGAGCGCTTTTAGTTCTTAAAGGGAATTTCAGAACTATCCAGGAAAGAAAAACGTTTGAACTAAGAATGATACTCCTTTTTGACACAAAAACGAATGGCCTAAATTTAGATATTGTTTTCCTTACCCATTATACTACATTTTTATGACCCCCTCTGTGACCATCATCCCCCCCCCCCCCCCTGCAGTCTATAGCTCTCCCTCTGTCTTATCTCACTTGCTGATAGCTTTATACCATTGATTTGTATGTGTTTGTTTTTCTTTTTTTTTCCCTTTCCCTCTGAGATGTTTTTTGTTGTTTTGTTTTAACATTCTGCTAAAAATTTGTGAATCAGTACTGCTTGGACCTTGAAGAAGGGAACATACCCCGAAAGCTTGTCCTGAAAAATTGTATGTTAGTGCAAATAAAAAAAGTATCACGGACAGTACTCAATTTTCTCTGTCACAATTGCACTAATACGGCTACAATCACGTCAATGAAAGCTAAAATCTGATTGGCAGGAATGAGCAACAGCTCTGTTTATCCTGCACTCCATTTTTTGTAAATTGGATCATCTGTCTTGTTAATCATCTCAGCGTAGAGGACATACTCAGATGTTGCCAGGAATTCACCATTTTTGGGAGAAGACATATCAGTCTGATAAAAACGAACAGGGAATGTATAGTGGTATATATTTATTTTATTATTATGTGGATGAAAAAAAAAAATATTAAAACTAAAAGATGTACAAAAGGTTACATAATGTATGAAAAAGTATTTTCTTTCAAAATCTTCAGAGTTCTCTTTTTGAGGAAAGATTGCTGTTTACAGAGCTAAATAGCTAAAATGAAAATTTACACACACGAGTGAATGATTCAGATCAGGGACTAATTCCCAACATCGATGTAGCTTTATTATAGTCTTATTAGAAGTCCCAGCAATTTCTGGATACACACAGATGCCTAGCACCTGAACAATGAATGCAATTTGTTTTATAGCATCAGCTGAACTTGTCTCTATGATTGGCAACAGTGACTTTTAAATTCATTTCTGCAGTGTGAAAACCCAGAGGCCATATATTGAATTGTGGAATGCCCCATGGTGTGCCTCAATTTTGGCTTTTCCATTTCCACCTTTCTTTAAAAGTATTCTTGCTGATCAGCATCTGGAGGTGCCTAGTTTTCAAGCAAGGTTATTTTGTAGATTTTACTTACAAAGGTTCTTTAAAGCGTTAGTAAACCACATCCAAAAAAAAAAAAAAAAATCTGCCCCCAGGCAGTTTAAGTCATCACGTGCTAGTATTCATTGCATACTAGTACATTATGACAGACTTACCAGAAAACGAAACCCTCCAGTGGTGCGCTGTCACCGCTGAAGGCGCTTCCATCTTCACCTAGTCTTCATTCCGGGTTTGTTGGCTTCTGCTATCTGATTGGCTGAGCCGGCGAAGGCATCACTCCCGTGCATGGTATGCTGTTTTCTACAGAGCGACAGTGACGTCATCGGCAGCATCTAAAGTAAATATCTCCTAAACGGTGCACGTTAAGGAGATATTTCTAATATCTATTGGTAAGCCCTATTATAGGCTTACCTATAGGTAAAAATCATACATGGGAGTTTACTCCCACTTTACAGTAAACTTGTCTTGAGAGAAATTAGGGGAATCTACGTTGCTGACCACAAGATGCTAGTTGGTTGGCTGTCTCCAGCAAGTGAGGTCAGAATTCCTGATCTGCTTACTTGATTTGGGCCAGTGACTCAAAAAAAAGAAAGAGGAGGAGCAGCAAAAGAACCAGGGATCTAGCATTTTCAGAAGGCCAACCTTTGCATTTTTCATATTTCTATAATTTCAAGTTTCCTTTGAAATGTAGCTGTAAGCTGATCTAAAGAAGGGAGGTAAAATATTATTGGGAGTACCCAAGAACAAGTACTGCTACGTATAAAGATCCAAGCATTGTCATTTATTTTAGGACATGTTTAGAACAAGAGATACTGCGGATTGTATATTTCTCTACAAGCTGATGACCTTTGCATAATGTTAGTATTAAAGCGATGATAAAGGTCATACTTACCTGCTCTGTACAGTGGTTTTGGATCCTCGTCTTCTCGTGTCCTTTGCCGGCAATTCTGGCCCCTCCCTCCTGCTGAGTGCTCCCAGAGCAAACACCTTGCTGTTGGGTCACCCGAGCAAAGCCGCTGTTCTGTGTGTCCATTCAGACACAGAGCCGTGGCTCGGTCCCACCCCCTCTCTCTCCTCTTTGGCTCACTGGCTGTGATTGACAGCCTCAGCCAATGAGGAAGGACAGTCCCCGGAGAGCCGAGGCTGACGTGCACATCGCTGATCGCGATGGGATTTAGGTAAGTATTTGGGGGGCTGCTGCACAAAGTTTTTTTTTACCTTTATGGATAGAATCAGGACTGGTGCAAGGATTTTTGACACCCTAGGCAAAACTTAATTTTGCTGCCCCCCTTGACTCCACCACTGACTCCACCCCCTTTGCCCTGCCCATGTATAACCCACCTACCAGTGTCCATAAATTCAGCCTTACCAGCGCTCATAAATGCAGCCTTACCAGCGCCCATAAATGCAGCCTCACCAGCACCCATAAATGTGCAGACTCACCGATGCCCATGAATTCAGTATCACCAGCGCCCATAAATGCAGCCCCACCAGCGCCCATCAATGCAGTATCACCAGCGCCCATAAATGTTCAGCCTCACCAGGGAGGGGGGGACCCCTTGGTACACACAAATCAGAGTGATTGGCAGATCATTATACATTATATCTGTATACACTGACACTGCAGGGAGGGACTTGGAAGCGGCTGCCTGCTGAGTTAGTTGCTGGCTGCAGAGAGAGGAAGTAGGATTACCAGCGGCCGGGCACCCTAGGTGGCAGTGCGCCCTAGGCAGCTGCCTAGTTTGCCTAGTGGTAGCGTATGTATGAAGCTAAAAAACCTTCAGCCTTTACGACCACTTTAAAGTGTGTGTGTGTGTTGGGTGTGTAGGCACCTCCCAACCTTTCTAACTGATTATTGCAGACTAGTGTTCTGTGGCTAATAGGATTGGCTTAGATCAGTTGGGGCGCCTTGAGGACTGGAGTTGAGAAACACTGGCTTAGATGACTCCTGACAATTTTGCTTAGACACAAGCGCACTCTCCTCGATAGATATTTATAGAACAGTCTAATATTACAGAGATCAGTCTGGATTGTACATACAGTGTATACTTTAAACACAGTCTAATCCTGTCTCATAGGTGGACTGGAATTAAACTTTTTCTGAGTATGATTTTCACTTGACCGAGTCACATCTGCCAGAATCAGAGCATTTCCAATATAAAAAAATCCCAGCCAGGGAAAGCCTTTACCCTTTATAAATTATTATATTGGACAAGATCCTGCAATTATCAAGTCAATAAAGCGGAGTTCCACCCGAAAATGGAACTTCCGCTTTTCGGAATCCCCCCCCCCCATTCGATGTCACATTTGGCACCTTTCTAAATTGGCTCTAGTATGTATGAATGTGTGTTAGAGACCTTAGATTGTAAGCTCCTTGAGGGCAGGGGCTGATGTGAATGTACAATGTATATGTAAAGCGCTGCGTAAATTGACGGCGCTATATAAGTACCTGAAATAAATAAATACCTGGCATTATATCTCCCGACTCATGCCATGCTTTATCTATTTGTAGCGCCCCTTTACTTTCAGAGGAGCTAGGTACCTAAATTTAGGGGTTGATCTGGGTTGGTAGCCAGACCCAGATCGCTTTAATTGTTAGGTTCTGCTCTTTTGCCAAGTGGTGTTACTGGTGTACAGTTCCCTGTGGCCCGTGGGTGGCGCTGTCATTACAGGTCAGGGTTGAACCGCTGGTGACATTACTGTACCTTTGGGTGTCCTCTCCAGGCAGCTGTACGGGGGCGTGGTCGGCCCGCTGTGCATGATGGGAGAGGATACAAACAGGGCAGAGGCCATCTTAGAAGGGGGAGAAAGAAGGAGGGGCACTGAGGAGCAGTACTGCCTGCATCTCGTGGCCCTCCAGGCCATGGGAATGCGCAGGGGAAGATCAGTCTCAGGCACCTTTAGCCTGGGGCTGCAACTTTTCTTGTAGGCCCAGCACCTTTAGCTGGCCTACCATCTAAAGAGGAATTCCTGGGCACTCGAGGGTGACCCATTCTGGAGAGGGAGCCAGGGTTACCGGTGAAGGAAGTCACCGCCTCGGATGAGGATTGGTCACCTACAGAGGGATTCCACAAGTCCGCCACAGGCATTGTAGCGTGCTTCAACTTGCACCTAGGTCCTTATGCTACAAGTGCTGGGAAGTTTGGAACTAGGCAAATGGGTTCCGATCGTATCCCCTAGGACAGTGAAGTAAATTTTGTGTATCACTCCGGCTGCTAGGACCGTGAGAGGGAACTATCCGGGTGAGCAGAGTCCACTTGGGATTGAGTGATGATATTAAGTGCCTGAACCTGCCTCCTGTTATTCTATTCTTCACTTTCAACTTTCCTGTCCGGTTTCAAGCATAAAGAAAATAAACCCTCAGCCATTGAGGTTTAACCTTGTCTGGACATTGGCCTTATTGGTACACAAGCTACAGACTTTTCCCCACATTCTAGGGAAAGGAACCAGCCCAGGAGAGGTAACTTGCTGCGGAATCCAACAATTTCTGAACACCGCTCACCCTCTTACTCAAGAAGGAACCTGGGCATTGTGGTACAGTGTGTCCCGCCTTGTGGAGGTAAGGCCAGGGATCTGTGTGCTACATATTGTATATACATAAATGTACCCAGAGAAGAGGGAACAATGAAACACAAAGGAGACGGCATGCGCGGCTTCCTGAGGTGACAATAATGCCGCTTTAGTGCTCCGCTCTGTGGGAGATAGCACCGGAGAACTACAGGTCTCAGCGGACCTGAAAACAAATCAAAACAGGTGACAACTTACCTCACAACCTCCCGCTACATATATAATGGTCCTGAGGGGCTCAAAAAACAAATTTAAGGCTAATCATTTGAGAGAAACCGCACACAAGCTGACGGCCAAGATGGCGGCGGCTTCCTCCTCCCAGCTATGCACTCCACTCTCTAAGAAATCTCTACCTCTCAGTAAGAGAACTCAGCCACCTAATGGTGATTTAGTATATGACACGGGGGATTCACAGCCAGCTATACAGCTAGATATATTTAAACAGTTTGAATACATGCTGCAAAAGGCTCTCAAACAGACTTCTGACCACATAACGGACAAACTAACTAAAGAAATAAGGGAGCTGGATCAGAGAACTGCAGATTTGGAACTGCGAGTCGATTAAATTGATACTCACACACAGCATTTTATGTCTGACTTCATGGCACTTAGAGAGGAGAATCTCACATTACAGTTACGTTTGGAGGATTAAGAGAATAGGGACCGCCGATCGAATCTGTGGATCAGGGGAATACCTGAATCTGTCCTAGATTTACAATCTACTATCACGGCGCTCTTTCAGGAATTAATACCTGGCATCCCTATTGAAAGGCTTGAAATGGACAGAGTGCATAGGGCTTTAGCACCACGCAAGAATAATGGTCCCCCTAGGGATATAATAGCCAAACTGCACTACTATAGATCCAAAGAACAGCTGTTAACAGCTGCCAGAGAAAGAGATTCCCTCAGCTTCCAGGGCCATGCTTATCAGCTTTTCATCGATCTATCCCCACTCACTGTGGCAAAGAGGCGAGCGCTCAAAGCCCAACTGCAGGTACAGTACTTCAGAACAATCAAATTACCTACCACTGGGGGTTTCCTTTTTGTCTCCGTTTGACCCACCTGGAAACCAGATATGTATGTCGCACTTCAGAGAACCTACAGTCGGCCCTAATTGAACTGAGCTTGGCGGATGCAGCCTTACCTAAAGACCAGTCTCGCAGACGTTCAGGCTTTCGATCCTCACAGCAAAATAAAGATGCAAAATCCAGCTCTGCCTCCTCTTCACATCAAAAACTTCACAAGCGTGGACGTTATAAACATTCTCTACCCAATAACGTTGACTCAATGGACTGATATATTAAGTTCAATTAGTTTTCTCCTCTCATTATAGATTTCTCAGCTCCTTATGCTGATTGAGTTCCTTAATCGGCCATACTCATGACTGAAATGAGCCTTGGCGAAGAAGTCCTGTTTAAGTTACCATAAGCCTTATTTTTTTATCCTTTTTTTCTTTCGATCCAATATAAAAAATTATAAACTTTTATGATAGATCTTGGACAGTTCCTGTGGTTCTCTGGTGTTGTTCTTCCCTTAGGAACTTGCTGCCCTCCATACCATCCATAGAGTCCTGCCATCACAATGAGGGACTCTGCTGGTGGACCCGGATCCTCTCAGGGAGTTTTGATTACTTCCCTGAGACGCTCCCACACCCTATTATCTTATCTCAATATATTGATACATTGTTTTTATAATGGGTTTGTTTTATTCTTTTATCCTTTTCCTTTTTTTTCTGTCTTATTCTATTCCTTTTTGATTCTCCCATCGGTGGTACTGGCTCTCGGTAAGTACAATATTTGTTATATTATAATAATCATCCTAGTTGGTTTATGGCTTCTATAAATATCATGTCTTTAAATGTACAAGGGTTTAATATTCCACATAAACGCACCAAAGCACTTCGTTCCTTCACAGCGAAGAAAGCTCATATCATCTGCTTGCAGGAAACCCATTTCACTGATAAACCTTACCCTAAATTTCTTTCATCCTCCCATCCGCAATTCTATACTGCCTCCGCCACAGTTAAACAGTGTGGAACTCTCATTGATTTTCATTGTTCCAATCCGTTTAATCTTGCTTCACAAGTAACAGATCCTGAGGGACGATATATACTTCTAACAGGTTATATTTCTGATAATCCTATTACTATTGTATCATACTATGCCCCCAACAAACGCCCAATCGCCTTTTTGTCTCATCTCCTCCGAGTTGTGGAAGCTCATAAGTTTGGTACAGTTGTTTTATGTGTTGATTCTAATAGTCCTTAACTATTTTCCCTTTTTTTTGACAAATCTCCTACAGGCCCTACTATGGGCACAATAAATCTAACTTTTCAACATCTACTTACAACACATGGCTTGGTTGAAACTTGGTGAGAAATTAATCCTACCAGTAGAAGTATTACTCATTATTCATACACGCACAACTCATTCTCATGGATAGATCATATCCTAGTCCCATCTAGCATGTTGCCAGAAATGATTTCATCTAAAATCATACCCTTCCCATGGACTGACCATTGTGCAGTATATACCACTATTATATCCACAGTACCTAGATCACACGACACCACTTGGTGCATAAATGACTCTATACTGACTCATCCATCTCATCGTGTTGAGATTGAAAAAGCATTATCTGACTATCTTGAAACCAATGATACAGTTGACATCTCGCCCCTCACGTTATGGGAAGCCCATAAAACTATCATTAGGGGTAGATTGATACAACAAGCTACTGCGCTTAAGAAGGAACGTAAACTCATATTTGCAAAGCTTGAGACTACCTTTAATAATTGCTACTAAACTTTCCAATCTTCCCCGACTGCTATCAATAATTCTAAACTAGCAAAAGCCCACCTTGATCTAGATCTTTTTCTGACTGATTCAGCAGATAAACTTATACTTAAACGCCAACATATCCAATATTTTAAGGCAAATAAACCCGATACGCCCATGGCCAGAATTTTAAAGATTACACAACACACACAAACTCCTATCAGACTGAAATTATCCAGAGAAACACACACTAGTAATCCAGTAAAGATTCTGGAAGTCTTTCGCTCTAATTTAGTTAAACTATATTCCTCTGCCCCGAATTTCGATAAAACAAAAGCTGATAACCTATTTTCTAACATTACACTTCCTAATATTGACCAAAAGCAACGTGATCTTCTTGAATGCCCTATCACTGATACTGAAGTTCTAAACGCTATAAAATTTCTAAAATTACCTAAGAGACCTGGCCCAGATGGGTTCTCGGCAATATATTACAAACAGTTTGCAAAAATCTTAACACCAGTCTTAACTAGGGCTTTCAACTTGATCCTTAATGGACACTCATTTAGAACGGAGACACTTACCTCTATCATTGCTATGATCCCCAAACCACATTCTGATTCTACTTCCTGGACCAACTATCATCCTATTTCCCTCCTTAATTTAGATATAAAATTAATAGCTAAAATCCTAGCCACCAGATTGAATAATATCATCGGCCATCTAATTCATAAAGACCAAACAGGTTTTATGCCTGAACATGTGCATTGCTATCATTGCTATCATTGCTATGATCCCCAAACCACATTCTGATTCTACTTCCTGGACCAACTATTGTCCTATTTCCCTCCTTAATTTAGATATAAAAGTTTTATGCCTAAACGTCAGGCAGGTGATAACATAAGACGAGCACTCTTACTTATTCATGCCGCTAAAACTAGGCACATCCCAGCTTGCCTTATGTCCTTAGATATAAGGAAAGCATTTGACTCTGTCACTTGGCCATATATGGAATATACTCTTCAAAAATTGGGTTTTGGTAACCATTTCTTAACCTGGGTTTCCTCTTTGTATAATAACCCCAGAGCATATATCAAATACGCTGGCTATAAGTTGACAATGTTTGACATCAGAAGAGGAACCAGACAAGGTTGCCCCCTCTCCCTGTTACTCTTTGCCTTACTAATAGAACCCCTGGCACAACTAATCAGATCTAATCCTGATATTAAAAGGTATTGAACTAGGTGGTCACCAGCACAAAATATGTATTTTCGCGGACGATATCCTTGTCTTTCTATCACATCCTCATATATCTAGCCCAAATCTACTTGCTAAATTAGATAACTTTGCCCACATCTCAGGACTTAATGTTAACCCCACAAAATCAAATGCGTTAAATATTTCCTTATCATCATAACTCCAAAATGCACAAGACTCTTTACCATTTGATTGGGTCCCTAAACAACTCCCATTAGTAGGTATACAAGTCACAATCTCCCTTAAGGTTTTTTTTGCGGCCAATAATCTACCTCTCCTGAAACAAACATCAGGCTTTATGAAACAATAGACCTCCCTTACACTATCATGGCCGGGAAGGATTAATGCCATAAAGATGTCTATACTGCCAAAATATATATATTTATTTAGAGTTCTTCCTATTTCGCTACCATCTTATTTTCTAAGACTCACTTAACGGAGAGTTATGTCCTTTATTTGGGGTACCACTAAACCTTGCATACCTAAATCTACGCTTTATCTTCATAAATTGAAAGGTGGTTTAGGATTACCCAACTTCTCCTCCTATTTCCATGCTGCACAAATCGCAATCCTTCCCAAATATCATTCGCTTATACAAACTAACCTCTGATTCTACTATTCACACCTTCCCTGTACTATGTGAAACCTTTGGTCTTCCTAAAAATGAAATTTTTCGTTATTTACAAATTAAAAATTTCTACGAACCATTACTTAGTACAGGCTCATCTCTCAACCAAATGATTCAATTTGAGCGGATTTGTATAAGTGACCCACATATTAGAGGACTAATCTCCACTTCTTGGACACCACCCACCATTCTTGGACAGACCATTACACCGAGCACCAAAGTCAAAAGTCTCAGAGTCATCTTTGGCTCAGAGATGTTGATGGATGCACAAATAGGATCAGTAGTCAGCGGATCGCACCATCTCCTCCGCCTGCTGCGTAGACTCATCCCCTTCATCCCGGAAGAGGACATAGCAGTAGTAGTTGGAACAATCATCAACTCCCGACTCGACTACACAAACTCCCTCTACATAGGACTACCTAAATATCAGATTTTGCGCCTACAAGTCGTCCAGAACATGGCAGCCAGACTGATAACAGGGAAAAAACCTTGGGAATCCATCACCCCTTCACTGAGGACCCTGCATTGGCTAACCGTAAAGGATTGGGTCACATTCAAGACCCTCTGTCTCACCCACAAGTGCACACAAGGAAACACTCCTCAATATTTATGCGAGAAGATAAAACACTACACCCCCAAACGCATTCTCCGAGCAACCAACCAAAACCCCCTCCACATCCCCAAGTCCCACTACAAATCGAAGGGAGAACGAAGATTTGCAGTCCAAGGACCACGGCTATGGAACGCTCTACCCACGGACATCCTTATGGAAGAAAACCATCGGGCCTTCATGAAAAAACTTAAGACGCACCTCTTCTGAAGGATTAGAATGTCACTGGAGTCACTGGATGCAAAGCGCCTTGAGGCGATTTAGTTTGCATTTGTAGCGCTATACAATTATTCACTCACTCACTTTAGCACAACTCAATGAGATCTCTGATGAGATATTACCCTTGTATGCTACTAAATGGGCACAAGACATGAACCGAGTGTTTGATATCAAAGATTGGTCTAATATCTGGTTAGCCACTAAATCATCCTCTCCTAATTGTTTTGCTGTAGAAAAAAATTATAAAGTCCTTGCACGTTGGTATCTAGTACCTGCTAGAATAGCCAAATTTGTCCCCACATACCCAATCAATTGTTTCAGAGGTTGTGAAACACCAGGTCCACATTTCCATATTTGGTGGCAAATTGCAATGTCCAGTGACCCAGGAATTCTGGAAGAACATATTTTTAATGGCATCTACAGCCCTGGATATCTCAATCCCCCCCGGATCCCGCTATAGCACTTCTTAATCTAAAGCCCGATATACTTACCCACACACAATTTCAACTGCTCATTCAACTTGCTACTGCAGCTAAACAAACTATCGCTAAGGCATGGAAATCCCAAACTCTAATCTTAGCTGAAGCTAAACACAGAATGAACAGAGCACTTATATATACTAAGATGACAGCTATAGAAGATAATAAATTAAATACATTTCGTAAGACTTGGCAACCATGGGTTAAACACTACCTCTCCACTGATTTTGACCAGTCTTTGTTGTTACCACACTAGGTTGTATATATTTGCTAATTATTTGTCTTTCTCTATCGTGAGCCAGGCCACCACCTCGGGAAATTCCTTTTCCTACCCTTTCCTTTCCCCTTTCTTTGTCATTTTCTGTTTACTTTTAAGTTTTCTCTTTCATTAGGCTGGCATGTTATATTGCGACATGTCAGACATTTAATCTCGTTTTCTTCTTTTTTTTCTCCCTGCATGATATTTATAATATATGGTTGCTCATTTATCTCTCTTTTTATGCCACATATCCTAACACTGATAAATGATATTTTTTTTGATTGATTGATATATATATATTTTTCTTCTCTGTTCATTTTCAATTTACAGTTTTTACAGTTCAAACACAGTGGTATGATAGACCTAAAAACTCTATTACAAAGATTATAATTTGTAAGGAGAGTGTTATACTCCTTTTTATATATCATATCATTTACTTATCAGTTACTTTAAATAACTCCAACATTTACTGACCATGCCCCCACTCATCCACAGATTGAGCCCATTTGCGGTGGATGGGTGGTCAGGAGGCATGCTTTACAGAACTTTACTCTTAAAATTTTCGACCCTTAATTGGGTCCTCACATTTATTTTTCTTTACTCTCCTGTTAGTTTGGTTAGAGTTAGGCTAACATAGATACGTCTTTACTAATTATATATGTATCCTATAATATGTTGTTCATTATATTTAGTTTTTTCTTATTATAAAACTCAATAAAAATATTGAACAAGGAAACACCAAGGAGACTTTATTTATAACATAAACCCAAGAAGCAGCTTCACTTCTCAACTGATACATTGCTTTTCTGATAGACTTTGCAGATCATTCTTACATATAATAATAAAGAGGAAAATATTAGACCTGCAGAGTTTGGAAGGCAGGCAAGCTGATTGCAACAGCTAGGGAGTAAAGCTGTAGAAAGGAAGGAAACAAAGCGAATAAAACATGGACCAATTTTCCTGTGTTCTTGCTGTTAAGTACAGAAAATAGAGGCTGTGCCTAAAGTATGTCAAGTGAAAAAAACGATGAATGACAGATTGATAGAGGAGAGGAGGTGTGGGAGAGAGGGAGAAGGTGACAATTAAAGGCCTACTGTATTTAACGGATCAATAGTAATAATTTGTGCTATAATATGACAATTTAAAGTGGAGGAATAAATCCTGCAGAAAAAAAATTGCTAATGTAAGCTTTTTTTTAAGTTGTGAAGTATACAAGAAGTACGTGTATGTTCATATAAATAGCATATACTATAAGAACATAACAGCATTGGAATAATAAAAAAAAAAAAAAAAATAGAATAAAAAGAAAAAAGGGACATCTTTTGAACTGCAAGTACATTGGGACTGCAAATAAAAATAGGATCATTGCCTGAAGTTTGGAGAAAAAAACATGAACGTTCGGTGCAGCGCAGGCATATCATTCGTAATGCGTTATTTCTAGTAAAAGGTTTGACTGACCTTAGACGATTTTATTGGTAGAAGTGCCTATATCAACTGCAGCTTTTGTCTCATTACCAGTTTCAGGTTATATGCTGAGTCTGGTGAACCACCTCACTATGGATCAGTAGGTTGATATGCTGTCAGTTTAACAAGTATTTTCGAGTATATCTTACGAGGATTATTATTACACATGTTTCTAGGGATAATGCACTAGGCTGGTGCGCCCTTTTCTGTTTGTATTTTTGAATTTATCATTTGGGGCCACTGCAGTCCTTAGAAGGCAGCAAGGTCAGAAGTATCTCTGGACTATGTGGAAAAGCAGTTACCTATAAAGAATGTTTTCTAGTCCACTACACTCATGCGAAGGAGACTTGATGGATGTTGCTGGAGGGAGGGAAGGAAAACCAGCGAATGCCCATTTACTGATCTCACTTAGCTGCAAAGAACCTGAAAGTAATGTACACAATATCACTTCTGGTTTCAGGTGTCACAACCTGTGGCTAGTAAGAAGCCTTTGGAGCATGATCTGTACTACCTGGGCTGCAGTGGTGGGAAAGTGTATTATACAGGTATGTGCTCGCCCCTCCCCCCTGAAAGGTGCCAAATTTGACACCGGAGGGGGGGAGGGTTCCGAAAAGTGGAAGTTCCATTTTTGGGTGTAACTCTGCTTTAATTGGAAACATTAAAAGGGGAATGTGACACGTCACTGATAAATTACATGTATGCGTTGGTACAAAATGTTTTTTTGAGGAATCTGATCAGATACAAATTTTTAAGAGTAGCATTTCAATTTATGTATAGGGTATTTTGATTATTTCAGTTAGAAGTTTGACTTTAAGGACTGTTTTAATTGTGTAATTGCCTATCCTTACATTATTGAGGTTAAAAGGTGTCTTTTTCATTATCACCGGATTGATATAAATGCCCTGGGTATGTAGAGAAAAAAAACAAACATTTTTTTTGATGTTGAAAGAAATAAAATGGGAACTTTGCATTGTATAAGGACATTGCCTGTTACAAGATAAGGGAATGGTTATTTGTGCAAATGGTTTTAATTGTGTTTAAGCTGTATTAACAATGATTGGGGATTTTAAAATGTTTGATTTTATCTTTTTTGTTTAAATACAAGTTTAAGATAATTAATGAGTATATATCTATGGAAAGAATAAGGACGTTATATATTCCAGGCGCTACGCCAGAGCAATTGTGGTTGGTAAACAAAAAGGAAGTAATTTAAGGTTGTGTAATCCTATGCACTAGGGAAAAATATGAGAGATATGGATTGTTGGAAATCATTTCTAAATGAAGAATGAATGGAATTGCCAAATGAATGTGGAATGAGAAAGTGGTTGTATTGTGTTTAATGAATGCACAGGGTATTATTTGATTAGTAAAGTATCTTAAGTGTTTGTTTAAAATGTACACAAAGAGTTGTCTCATATTGTGTTTTCTTGTTTTGGGAGTAGAGGTTATTAAGCCCATGTTCCTGATAATATATATTTCCCTAAAAGTTTGGGGTTAAATTAAAATTGATAATAATAGGATTTTGATAAAAAAGAGTGAAACTAAAAAAATGTTTGAAGAGTTACTAAAATTAAGTAACCAGGATCGAAATAAATAGCTGCATATATTGAGTCCATGAGGTACTAAAATATGATGGGAAAGTTTGTTTGAATAACAGTCAGAGTGTCTATTCTGGATATATTTACCTTTTGAATTCCCAGAGTTTCAATCGTGATGTGTTAATGATATAATGTTGTTTATCCATCAATGTATTGTTTGTTGCTGATGATCAGATATATTTGCAAAGTTGGGAGGCTGACTTCTGAGTCAGAATATGTGTTTGGGTAAAATGTTCTGTTCTGAGACCCTCGGGTCAACTTGGGTCCCGGGGATAGAAGGAACTAAAGGTGTTTAAGTTTTGTTGAAATCCTTCTTTAATACTGGATTTGAAAGAAAAAATGTTTAGTTAAATATATTAAATCTATATTATGAAGACTGTTGCTGAGAAACATTTTATATTTCTGCATGCTTTACTTATGTTTGAGTTAATGAGGAATATTATTTTTAATACCTCCAAATGGTTAAGGCCTAAACCGATCAGGTAGATTCTGTGATTATTCATGTTGGATGAGGAGTATCCACCCCAGCCAGCCAGCATTCACACCTAGCCCCATGCACATGAAGAAATACCCTATACCCCATTCATACCCTACCCTATACCCTATCCGGATGAAGAGATGACTACAGCTTTTACATGGAAATCTTCGCTGTTCATCTTTGTTGCTCAAATGCCATGGGAGGTGCTGAGATGAGTAAAGGCGGACTCCTGCTGGAAAATGTTCCTGAGAATAACACCTTGAGGGTTAGCCAAATGACGCATGCCCAAGGTCTATGAAATTCCAGTGAGCATCACAAGAGAGAGATCCAGATGCCAGCCTGAAGACCCAAGTCTAGCCCAATGCATCACTTCCAGTCTGTCTGTGGATTTCGAGTTCTATTCTTACAAAGAGGTAAGGTTTTGGGGTAGAGGATCTCTGTAAAATATGGATGAACACAGAATCGAACCAAATGTTTTAGGAAAAGTTTAGGAGAATGAGAATTATAATGTGAACATTTCCTTTTCCTTCCCCTTTATGAATTTAATGGACATTCAGAATCCATACAAGAGTCTTTTCTTTTTTTTTTTTGTGATTTTCTTTGGGACTATTTGTTATTTGCCTAAAGGCTGTCATGCCCCTCCCTATTGCTTTTAAGAAATGTCACGCCCCTTCCCTCTTTGTATTTCATGGACAATTGCTATGCAGCTGAGATTATGTGTTTATTGTTCTCGATTTTTACATGCTTAGGATAATGATACATTTATGGGAAAGTAGTCCAGGTAAATGTCGGGGGCTTCAGGGTTTGTGATTGTCACGTTCGTGACAAAAGAGTGGATTGAAATGATCATGTAAAAAGCCCCTTGTGTTTTGTAATCTAATATACGAACTACGCCTTTAAAGTTATAATTTTGCTGATTAAGTAAATATATGTTGTTTTGCAGTATCTTGTCTTGTGATAAAACTGTGTGCACATAGGCAGGAAGTTTGGTTGGCTGTGGTCAGCCGATTCCTGGAATTGTTATCTTTTCTTCCTCATGTTGTCTATTTTAACTTGTAAGACTTTAAGTCATATGATACTTTGCACAATAGAATAAGCTTGTGTAAGCAGAAGGACACATATGCCTACGTATGCCTTCTTATAATCACGCCTTTCTTTGTTTTGTAACTGAATAAAAGCTTAAGACACAAGCTACAATATTCATTCGGTGTCTCCAGATATCTAAGGGCCCTGTTGGTGGACCTATAAGAAGGGTGGTCGTCCAGAATACCTACTATAACATGTCACAAATGGTGTCACTATTCTGTGGTCAATAGACCACAATGTGACTCACAGAATTAGGACCCTCACATATGTGTACCCCCCAAAAAATAAAGCAAACAACCGTGCAAATATTTAAAATAACTCTACATGTTTTGCTCAAAAAAAGAGCTTTGATAAGAGCGTCAAAATCAAAAAAGTAAATGTGCACCATGCAAAAATCAAATGGCAATTATAGCAAGTAATTAATGGGCTCCTCTATTTATAACCTAAAATGGCCGCTGTGTACTCAGTGATTAATAATATATTCATGGAGGATAAGAAATCAATAGGTCTGTTTTATAAAAATGCCTCAATATGACACCTCTGTATGCTAATATTGTTGCTGTCCAAACCCAGATATAAGAATATAATCCTTTTTCAGATTAAGCCAATTGCTTTGGAGCGCCAGTGTTGTATTGTGAGATGATTGGCAGATCGCTCCAGGTGTTAGGGGATGCACTACAATTTGGGAGTGGCATTTATAATTTTTTCATCTGTTAATTTTAATCAACCGTCTTACGCTATGGGAGCTGTTCTGTAGTTTTCTCCCTTTTATAAAACAAACATTAGCATATCGGTTTCTGGAGTATGGCTCATTTAGTCCAGTGGCTCTGTGACACAAGTGATTTTTGACCTTCCTTGGTATACACTTTTGGGGGAAACTACTATTGGTGAGTTTGGTTCTAAGGGGATGTGGGTGAAGAAACAGTTGGAACTGTTTGGTTCTTGTTTTAGTGCATGCCATATATATGTACTTTTAGCTACAATCTTCCGGTACAGATGTCTTTAATGCTAAAATTTCCCTCAGTAATACTGTGCAAAAGTTTTAGGCAGGTGTGAAGAAATGCTGTAAAGTAAGAATGCTTATAATATATATTTTAATTGTTTGGAAAGAAAAATAAATTGAGGCTAATGTGGACTTTCATGGTACCGTACAAAGGCCTGACATACACAAGGTAAGTATAAAAAAAACTACATTTTATTCCAACAATATAATAAAAACATACAAACATCTAAAAAACAGACATGGAGAACCGAGTCTTGAACATTCAGTTCTATAAAATCACAGATGGGGTGACCAATAGCTAATGGCTATTGTCAACTAAAACATATACCATCTGTGTATCGGGTGCTTAACATGTTTCATGGGAGAGACCACTGCTTCTTCAGGAGCTTATTATATAATAATATTATAGCGCAAATATCACATTTAATGCTAAAATTAAGAATGAAAAAGAAAAAGAAAATTAATCACATAATTTTAATAAATTGTACAATACATATATGGAGAAGTCCCGTGCATACTGTCTTACCCGGGGCGCAATCAAACTGCAGGAGACCCAAATACTACAAGTCTATCCAGGCGAATGCAGGAACTCCACATTAGGGGGCACACAGTCCTCCACCTGACAAGGAAAAAGTAAGGGTAATATATTGAAGCAATGTAGTACCTTAAAGTGTGTATACGGTATTTGTATAAGTATAAATTATAACACACCGTAGTAACAGATGCAGATCATCTGAGACAGGTCCTCTCAGAATTAAAACTTAATCATGGTTAGGAGACTATCAGACCAGGAGTTATACACTGCAAGAATAAAATAGATATCATATATGTGTAAATACTGTTTAACCCCTTGCCGACCAGCTCATGCAGATATACTGTGGCAGGTCGGCAGCGCTGCGTGAATTGTCATACCTGTACGGCGGCTCGCTCAGGCGCAGTTGCGTGTGGGTACGCGCCACCATCGGTGCACTCTCGTTCCCGCTAAATGCTTCGGGAACGGGCAACATTAAGGACAGTAGACGCAGTGGTCGGCCAAGGAAGCTTAATGACGCAGATTAAAGGCACATCATGGTTACTTCCCTTCAACATCAGAAAGGGATTGCCATCAGCACATAACTGGCGGAAACCAGTGGGATCCATCTAATGTGCAGGAAAGTCTGGCCAGAAGTGGTATTCATGGAAGAATTGAGGCCCAAAAGCTATACCTCTGATGTGGAAACAAGGCTAGGTGACTTAACTATGCACGAAAACATAGGAACTGGAGTGCAGAAAAGTGTCAGCAGGTGCTCTGGACTGATGAGTCAAACTTGAAATATAAAATTTTCTGTAAAAAATTGAAATATTTGGGAGGGCTGGTATGATAATGAGTGTCTGCAGGCAACAGTGAAGCATGGTGGAGGTTCTTTGCAAGTTTGGGGCTGCTGTTCTGCAAATGGTCCTGGAAGTGATGGTTTGCCCCCACAGAGCCCCGATCTCAACATCATCAAGTCTGCCTGGGATTACATGAAGAGACAGAAGGATTTGAGGCAGTCTACATCCACAGAAGGTCTGTAGCTTGTTCTCCAAGATGTTTGGAATAACCTACCTGCCGAGTTCCTTCAGAAACTGTGTGCAAGTGTACCTAGAAGAGTTCATGCTATTTTAATCACTTGCCTACTGGGCACTTAAACCCCCCTCCTGCCCAGACCAGTTTTCAGCTTTCAGTGCTCTCACATTTTGAATGATAATTACTCAGTCATGTAATACTGTACCTAAATTAATTTTTTGTCCTTTTTTTCATACAAATAGAGCTTTCTTTTGGTGGTATTTGATCACCTCTGGGTAATTTATTTTTTGCGCTATAAATGAAAAAGGACCAAAAATTTTGAAACAAAAACACATTTTTCTTTGTTTCTGTGATAAATTTTTGCAAATAATTAATTTTTCTTCATAAATTTTGCCCACAATTTATACTGCTACATATCTTTGGTAAAATAACCCAAATTAGTGGATATTATTTGGTCTGTGTGAAATTTAGAGAGTCTACAAGCTGTGATCCAAATCAAAAAAAAATGATCACACCTGATGTACTGGTGCGACCCCCAACAAGCCAGGAAAGTACAAATACCCCCCAAATGACCCCTTTTTTGAAAGTAGACATTCAAAGGTATTTAGCAAGATGCATGGTGAGGTTTTTGATGTTGTAATTTTTGCCCACAATTCTTTGCAAAATGAAGATTATTTTTATTTTTTTTCCACAAAATTGTAATAGGTTATTTCTCTCAAATGGCATGTGTATGCCACAAATAACACCCCAAAATACATTCTGCTACTCCTCCTGAGTATGGCAATACCACATGTGTGGGACTTTTTCACAGCCTAGCCACATAGAGAGGCCCAACATGCAGGAAGCACCATCAGGTGTTCTAGGAGAATAAATTACCCATCTAACTTGTTGATTACCTATTACACTTTTGAAGGCCCTGGAGCACCAGGACAATGGAAATACCCACAAAATGACTCCATTTTGGAAAGCTAACACCCAAACATATAATCTATGAGGCATAATGAGTCTTTTGAACGGTTCATTTTTTTCCAGAAGTTTTTGGAAAATGTGGGAAAAACATGAAAACGCATTTTTTTTTACACAAAGTTGTCAATTTATAAGATATTTCCAACGCATAGCATGTGCATATCAAAAATGACACCCCAAAATACATTCTGCTACTCCTCCTGAGTGGCGATACCACATGTGTGAGACTTTTACACAGCCTGCCCAAATACAGAGACCCAACATGCAAGGAACACCGTCAGGCATTCTAGGAGCATAAATTACACATCTCATTTCTCAACCACCTATTACACTTTTGAAGGCCCTGGAGCACCAGGACAATGGCCACATACACAGGCCCAACATGCAAGGAACACCGTCAGGTGTTCTAGGGACACATAGCATGCACATACCAAGAATTGCACCCCAAAATACATTCTGCAGAGTAAAGGGTAAACAAAAGATTACCTGTGGTTTTAGTAGCGCAGTTGTCCACAAGAGGATAGCACTGGTCCAGGCAGCAGGCAGGGACTTGGTCAGCAAAAGTGAATGCAATTGTCCAGGCAACAGGCAGGAATACTGTCCATAGTCAGTAAAGGGCATCAGGCAGGGATACTGTCCATATACAGTCCAGGGTCAGTGCAGGCAGAGATTGTCAGCAGTGCCAAAATATTGGTCCTGGTAGTAGGCAGGAACATGGTCCATGTGGTGTGGTCAGTACATACGACAGGCAGAGACAACATGGCAGAACTCCTTCAGGCAGAAGTAGGGCCTCGTTCAGGACAGAATGGGGACAGGGGTAGAGGCTTCTCCCACCCAAATCTCGTTGAAGCCTCCGAGTCTCCAGACCCTAATCTAGAAATGAGAAAACCCAAAAAAATTGTTTTCTTCATCCAGAAAAACAATACTGGGGCCCCTCACTTATGTGAGACCCCTGTGTTATGAATCCCACTAGTCCAGTAGCAGGGTACAAGATCAGTCCAAGAGGCAGGCAAAAGGCATGGTCAAACAGTCCAGGGTCAGTTCCAGATCAGGCAGAGGTATGTACAGAATCGGTAGGCAGAAGAGTGGTTGAATAACAAGCCAGGGTTAGTTACAGATCAGACAGAGGTATGTACAGAATCGGTAGGCAGAAACATGGTCGAATAACAAGCCTGGGTCAGTTACAGAGCAAGCAGAGGCATAAGGGGTGTGAAGGTAAATGGCAGGAAGTGAGGGTTATGGTTACCATACTTCACTAATAATTAGTATAGTATAGTAACGGCGAAAATAGTCAACTATGCAGAGGCCTGGTTCTGAAGGACATTGGGGACAATAATAAGTGGTGTCTCTAATAACTCCTCCTCTGGAGCACACCCGACATTTTTTCTGACGTTGGCCTTTTGGTCGGGGAGGGATTTTATCGGGAAAGTGGCATTTGGAGAGTCGGCTAATCACATCGAATCAAATGTTTTCTGGTGGGCCAATCGGGAATATAAGGGCAGTGTTGATTTCCTCCTGGTAGCCAAGGAAGGGTTTGGGGCTTTCAGTGGAGTTGCGATAGATTATATAGGTGTTGTATATGGCCAAATTAAACAAATAAATTGATACTTTTTTATACCACTGGTATGTTCGTCTTGTGGCTAGGTAGGGTTCGAGCATTTGGTCGTTGAAGTCGACACCCCCCATGAACATATTGTATTCGTGGATACATGTCGGCTTTTGGATTCGGCCATTCCTCCTGGTAATCTCCACGAAGATATTATTGTGGATCGAAGACAACACGTAGACATCCCTTCTGTCCCTCCACTTCGCAGCCTGAATTTCCTCATTCCGCAAACTCGCCGTCTTCCCTCTTCTTAACTTATGGTTGACGAGCCTTTGAGGAAAGCCCTTACGGTTCTTCCTTAAGGTGCCACATGCTGGAGTGTTTTTCCTGTGACGGTTGTGGAACAGGGGCAAACTAGTATAAATTTGTTCACATACAAATGGTAGTCTTTCTCCAGGAGCGGGTTTATGAGTTCCCAAATGTTTTTCCCGCTGGTTCCTATGTAGTCTGGGCAATTAGGGGGATGCAGCTGGGTGTCCTTCCCTTCGTATACCATGAAGACATATGTATACCCTGTTGCTCGGTCGCACAATTTATACAGCTTCACCCCATAGCAGGCCCTTTTGGTGGGAATAAATTGCTTAAAGCCCAGCCTGCCAGTAAATTTGATAAGCGACTCGTCCACGCATACATGTTGGTTTTAGATAAACAACCGGGGGAAGATTTCAGAAAAATAATTTAGTAGTGGCTGAATTTTATAGAGCTTATCATAATTTGGGTCATTTCGGGGAGGGCACTGGGTATTATCATTATAGTGTAGGAACCTCATATTAATGAGATATCTGGTCCTGGGCATTACTGAGGAAAAGCTGGGCATGTGGTGGATGGGGAGGGATGACCAATATGAACGTTATTCGTTTTTTTTGGTTAGTCCCATACAGAATATGAGGCCCAAAAAAATCTTCAACGCCTCCACTGTTAGGGCTCTCCACTTGTAGGGATGGGCATAATAGGACGTTGGGTTACTTGTTACGAATTGTTGGGCATATAGGTTGCACTGGGCCACAATTGATGCAAGCATGTCCTCAGTAAAAATTAAGTGGAAAAAATCTATCTGTGAAAAATTTTCTGTGTCCACTTGGACTCCTGCCTGGGCAGTGAAAGGGGGAATGTTAGCTTCTCCCATGAATTAGAAGGAAGCCACAAGGGGTTCTGAAGGGAATAGGGAAGGCTGGCATGGGATCTAACCCTTTGGGACTGAGGTGACACCCCACTGGTACTTGGCCTTTCTTGCCGAGGTACTGCGGTACTGGTGGATAGCACTGCGGTACTGGTGGATAGCACTGCGGTGCTGGTGGATGGCACTGCGGTGCTGGTGGATGGCACTGCGGTGCTGGTGGATGGCACTGCCTCCTCACCAGAATGCCTTTGTTTGGCAGGCAGACTATCATCCTCCTCTGAGGCGGCAAGTGTTCCACTGCTTAGGATAGGCTCGTAGTCAAAAGGATAAAGATGAACTGTCAGCGCACACACTGGTATTGCTGGACACTTAAAAACGGCAATGCATATGTCTAAAAAACAGTCACATTTCAATAGTCCATATGGTGGTACAAATGACCAGTCCTAAAAAGGAAGGAGGTGATGAAATGGTGGGCGGCAGCTGTTCTCAGAGAAAAGCCAACTCCGTTGAGGAAAGATAAGGGGACAAAGAAAGGAAGCGCCACCTAAGTGCAATATGTCAGATAAAAATTGTAATCTCAAAGGAAATGCACTTACAGGACACAAGTACAAACAGGGCACATCACGGTCTCATAAAATGCGGTGCGGTCCGGTCTCAGGTCCATCTGGATCCACGGGTCTGCAGGCAAAAAAGATAGTCCATCCTGTGGCCACCAGGAAACAGCCAGAATTCAGCGTGGAGCACAGATGATGACGTCACAGGAAACCAGAACCAAGGAGAGCACCTGAAGGAAGGTGAGACAGAAAAAACAACAGGCTACGCGCTCAGAGACTAGCTCCTTCTACGGGCCTACTGGAATACTGTGGGTCAAATGCTATTTATGTACTGCGGCTGACAGGAAAACAGCATACCACAGCACACCAGCATCTGGTCAGAACAACTATTCACTGTAACAAAGATCTAATCATAAAATAGCCAATATTAATAGGATATGATTGAATGGCTGAATGCAATCTAATGGTTTGCAAGGGAGTAAACCCCCCCCCCCGCACTGGAGCATTAAAACACATAGCAAACTACAGGGATCTCACCAATAAAATTCATATTAAAAACATTAAAAAGACTAGTAGTCTATTATATCTAAAAGTGGGGAGGGGGGAGGGGGGAAGGGAAGTAAAGGGGGTATTTTATATATATACAAAAAAAAATACATATTTGTAAAAAACATATCAACATAAATGTAATGGAACATATATACATATATGAAAAAACAAATATGTAAGAAGGTGGATTCTAGCCTAATTGGTATTATTCCACATGTATGGTCAAGCAACCTCAGGTGCAAAGACCAAAAAGAATCGCATGGTATGAGCTACCTTATTACAGAGCATGTCCGCAAAAAAGAAAATCACACATTTATAGGTGTGTGTGTGTGTGTGTATATATATATATATATAATGTGGAGAGGGCCGCCATCAGGAATTTTGGGGCCCCTTACACAGCTTCAGGCATGGGTCCCCTGGAGCAGAGAACCGGGGGGGGGGGGTGCTGCCGCTGAAAATTGAGAAGCGGGGGGGTGCCACGAATTGAGAAGTGGGGGGTGCTGCCGCCGCAAATTATTGAAGTCGGGGGGTTGCCATCCGAGCCCTTGGGGACCTCTGGGCCCCTTACAATTTTTTTTTTATAAAAATAAAACAAATAAAAAAAGAATAAAATATATATATATATATATATATATATATATATATATTTTTTTTTTTTAAAAAGGGGGGTTGCCATCCTGGGCCCGTTACAAAAAAAAGTGGGGGTTGCCATCCGGGCCCCTGGGGACCTCCGGGCTTCTGGGCCCCTTACAAAAAAAAAAAGAAAAAAGGGGGGGTTGCCATCTGGGCCCCTGGGGACCTTCGGGCCTCTGGGGACCTCTGGGCCCCTTACAAAAAATCAAAAATCAAAATAAAATCAAAAATCAAAAAAGAATAAAAAAAAAGAAAAAAATTTTTATAAAAAAAAAAAAAAAAGGGGGTTGCCATCTGGGGCCCTGGGGACCTTCGAGCCCCTTACAGAAACAAACAAACAAAAAAGTAAAAAAAAAGGGGGGTGTACTGCCTGTACCCCCCTTGATGTGGATACGGGCTACTTACTATAAGCAGAAAGCCCATTATAGACAGAAGGGGTAGGCCATGAGGGGGTCTGCTGTAATAAAAAGAGCATTAAAATTGTTATATAAGGTACCACCCACACAGAATGTAAGGCATGCATGAAGTGTGGCATAATCTTATAATTTTATAATTAACACTTTACAGGAGGGTATGGACCTCTAATTCTTTGTTTAACCCTCCTGGGTCCAAGATCCCCAAAGAATATATCCAAAAGGTTTCCTGCTGACATAGACGTTTAAAACACTCTGCAGCAGGTAAGGTACCAGAGATGGCTTCCAATACACAAACTTTAAGGCCTATGGTGGATTTTTTGTGCTGACACAGAAAATGTTTGGGGACACTATGATGGTCTTGTCCCTTCTCAATGAATCTTCTGTGCTCACCAAAGCGGGCCCTTAGGTTTCTTATGGTCCTCCCTACATAAAGAAGCCCACATGGGCAAGTAAGGCAGTAAATAACATAATCAGTGGAACAATTATAAAAATCTTTAAAAATATATGTTTTACCTTTTGCTAAAAAAGACTTTTGTCCAAACTGGACATATTGACACGTCAGTCAAAGTGCTTTTCTATAATGAAACATGCCAAGGAGGGGGATCATTACCAGAGGAGAGATTTGTCTATTAAATGCAATTTTACTGCGAGCAATTTTGCTCTTGATATTGCGGGCCTTCCGATATGTAATCCTAGAGTGGGCAGCTATACTAGACTTGAGGTGGGGGTCCTCAAGTAATATAGACCAATGACTAGCATTTACCACGATCTGTGATTGGCTGTGTCCAAGGGACACGGCCAACACAGATTTTCCCCGATGCGCTGCCTCGGTGGCACGCGGGGAACAGGGAAACAGGAGAACGTCCATGGATGCCCTGCTGGAAATTAAGCCCCACGCTGTAGCCGCCTTTCGGCTATAGTGCGGGCGGGGAGTGGTTAAAGACAAAGGGTTGTCATACCAAATATTGATTTGATTTGGATTTCTATTATGTTAATTAACTTTTTTTTTTTACTCATTTTAATAATTGATAGCAATAAACTATGAACACTTCTATTTCTAAAAGCTTTCTGAATTTGCAGCATTTTTCACACCTGCCTTAAACTTTTGCACTGTACTATATATATTTATTTCTGGACTGCAATGCGAAATACATGTTTATTGTTTTTGTTTTGTTGTTTTTTTATTAAAACTAATAAAAAATCAATTTAAAAAAAAAATCCATCCCCCAAAAATGTTGAGCCCACCTTGCACACTCATGCCGTGTACACACGACCGTTTTTAATGTCATTGAAAAAAACGTAACTTTTCTCGACGTGATTCTTCTCAAGCCTGCCTTGCCTACACACTATCGTGGACAAAAATGCTTGAGTAAAATGCGGTGACGTACAACACGTACAACGGCACTATAAAGGGGAAGTTCCATTCGGATGGCGCCACCCTTCATGTTAGTAAAGTTTGTTGAGCGACGATTCGCGCTTTTCAGCCTCGTGCTTTTCAGTCCGTTACAGCGTGAAGAATGTGCTATCTATATTACGAACACTAGTTTTACCAGAACGAACGCTCCCGTCTCATACTTGATTCTTTTTTTTCACGTCGTTAAAGCCCACACACGGCCGTTTTTCATGACGAGAAAAACGACAATGTAAAAAACGACGTGAAAAATTAGAGCATGTTCCAATTTTTTCATGGCCGTTTTTCACGTCGTGAAAAATGCTCCGAAGCCCACACACGATCATTTTTAATGACCATTTAAAAAAATGTAATTTTTCTCATCATTAAAAACGGTCGTGTGTACACGGCATAATAGGTGGCACTGATGGACACTGATGAGTGGCACTGATTGACAACACTGATGGGCATCACGGATTAGGAGGCACTGGCAGGTATTGCTGGTGGGCACCGATTGGCATCATGTGTGGGCACACATTGGCATCATGTGTGGGCACACATTGCCACCCATGGCCACCAGGGATTCCATCCCTGGTGGTCATCAGTGGTGGCCATCCCTGGTGGTCCTGGTGGCATCCCTGGTGGTCCTGGGTGGGCATCTACGGGTGGGTTGTTCCTGTTTATATCAACCATTTTATTTTCCAGGGTGTCTGCTTTCAGAACATTTTAAATGTTTGGGCATTTAAGTAAACTTCAGGCCAAAAATTATTTATTTAAACAGGTGTGCATAAAACGCAAGAACAACTCTGACAGCAAAAGGTCCTTTTCACAGTAGCCGACTCCAAAGTTGCGTGATTTTCAGGGAGACTTTGGAGTCCGACATTGATACGACTTTGAAGTGACTTTGATAAGACTTTTACACTCTCTGGCATTGTAGTTATGTCAAAGTAGAATCAGAGTAGTGCAGGAACTTTTCCTAAATCACAGCAACTTCAGTAGTGTCATTTGGAAGGTCTCTCATAGAGATACATGGCATTTCACATGTCCTGCGACTTTGGGTCTTACAAGTCGGATCCTAAGTCACACAAGTGTGAAAGGAGCCTAAAGCACCATACACACGATCAGAATATCACACAAAAATACTGCTTTTGAAGCGACCGTACGATAATCTGATAGTTTGTACACAGCTCTCGTCCGAAATAATCCAAAGGGACAAACGCAAACATTTTCTCGTACAAAACCAGATTGCACAATTTTCGTTTGATCAATACCTTTTTTGTCTGAAAATACATAACAAATACATTACATCACTTCTGAATTTTTTTTCTGTCATACGAGAATTTTTGTACTTTAGTAACCTATTTGTTTTCTATATGGAGACTAGCATGCAGAAAAAAAAGAAAACGTATGATCATTCGTCCCATAATCTCATTGTGTGTACTAGGCATAAGGCACATACAGTATAATGTCTTTAGTCCTGACAATAATAAACAAAACCACTGTAAATGTATCAAAATTATTTTTTTACGTTTATCGCCCTATTGTACTGTATCTTTTTAAATCCATTTCAGAAGTTGGAAATGTGGCAGAAATGGATCATGCTAATTAGAGAATAAACAGTGTTGATGGTGACTGACAGAAAAATACAGTATGTTTTTTCTACTAAACTGTAAAAGTCTACTTCTATCAAATTCCATTAAAGTATTCTTGTGTCAATGAACTTATTGTGTGCTGGAGGACAAAAGGTAAAAGCAAACATACTTTAGATTACACTGCATAATTAAGAAAAGGTCGCTTCTGTGATATTTTTAAGCTACTAATGGGCTGTGTGATTGAGCGGTTCTTAGGTTACACATCGCAATGTGCCATAATGTGAATACACAAAATTCTTCTACAGAAAATGTACAACCAAGAACAGAACATTTCTTACTCACCCAATAAGTCTAGTATTATGGCATTAAAGAAATGTTTTTTTTTCCCAGAAATAAATAACCCTCAGTGTGGGAGGAGAGTCTATGAAATAGATTGTAAATAAGAAAAAAATACATATCTTGCTACAATGTAGAAAATCGTTGATTAGAAGACACAACATGTATCTTAAAGTGACTGTAAACGTTATTATAATAATAATAAAAAAAAATAACAAACATGTTATATTTACCTGCTCTGTGCAATGGTTTTGCACAGAGCAGCCCCGATCCTCCTCTTCTGGGGTCCTCCTTCAGGCTCTCCTGGATCCTCCCCCCACCAAGTGCCCCATAACAAACAGCTTGCTATGGGGGCACTCGTTCGTGCTTGCTCCCGAGCCAGCTCTATTTGTCACATGCTCGGCTTCTGCTCTCTGGCATATCACTGGATCAAGATCAGGCTCAGGTCAGTATTTTGGGGGGTTTAAGATTTAGAACTCCTTTAAAGTCCAACTCCAGCACAATAAAAAAAATCCACCCTTAAGTGGGCCCCCATACACTGCAAGAGTCAGTTGCTTGTTTAATCTAGGGGCAGGGGATTAGGGAGTAAAAACTTAACTTACTCCTGGCTCCAGCAAGCCCACTCTAGCGCTGCAACTTGTGCTCTACATCTGCTCTCTGAGGAAGAGAGCACAAAGTTTGCTAGAGAGAGAAATAAGGTAAGTGAAACAGCCTCTCCAACTCTCCCCTAGATATAATGATCCACTGCCAGGGTGGATTTTTTAATTTTACTGGAGTTTTTCTTTTAAGGGGGGTTAAGGGAATCCTTGGATCCCAAGTTCTAAATTCTGCAAAACCCAGAACCAAGCCCCACACTTTCTCTTACACTGGACTCTTGAATGGTTGGGGTCGGTTTAGTTTTGGGGTGAACAAAGTTATAGTACCTTTATGGGTAGTTTTTACTCTTCCCAAGCTTCCTTTATATAGGTATCCCCCCATGTTTAACATGTATTGTCCCTGAAGCACAGAAATTCTCTTTCCTTCTCCAACAGATCTCTGAAGTGTAGGTGGTGCTGTAGGCGTGGTTGGAGGTATTGGCAGGGAATACAACATAGAACTCCCTTGTCTGCATCAGGACTTATTCCTCTGCAGCATCACGTGACAACACTGATAATTCTCCTCCTGATCATGTGCAACATCCCAGCCCTGTAGTCCTCACAAGTACAAAGGATGGCAATGCTGCAGTGAAATCACTGCAAGGCATTAAGCATTTTCACTGTGAATGGAAAGGCTGTGTCATGAATCTACAGTAATGTTTTATGCTCTGACTATCTGCTTACCTCTCAGGTCTGTGTCTCAGCTTTAGAGAGCGTGCCCCCTCATCTGGGCATTTAAGTATTAGCTCTCAGCATGGCTCCACCCCAGCCTCTCAACAGGAAACACTATTTAACCCCACGCACGGCAAGCCAGCCTTGCCGAGCAAAGTTGTGATTAGGCTTCTGGTGTGGCTTCACGCTGTATGTTTATTTCTGACTTCCGTATACTGACCTTGGCGTGTCCTTCTGACTATCCCTGTCTGCTAGTTACCTCGACCTTGGCGTGCCTTCCTGACCATCCCTGTCTGCTAGTTGCCCCGACCTTGGCTTGTTCTCCTGACTATCCTGTGTTTAGCCCTGTACTGCTGCTTCTGCTCTGTTTACCCGAGCCAGTCCATTAGCATGAGCTGAGGGACCACGGGGAGCCGCAACCTGGAGTCAGCTTCAGCCAAATCCATCCTCACCATCAGAGGTTCTGGTGAAAACCTGCTGGCTCTTAAATTCCCTACCCTGGGGAATCTTGCGCTCTAGTTTCCTGTTTGGTCTGTGTCAGTGTTCAGGTAGAGCTGCTTTCCTGAACCACCCAGAGCTCCATACGCAGCAGTCAGCCAAAGGGTCCTCAACCTTAGTGGTGCGCTCCTAACCCCAGTGGTGTGCATCTGTCACCTGGCCTCAGGTGACCTGACAGGCTGGCTTGCATGCAGGGGAGGGCTGGCAGCCTTAGGCCTGGGGGGCAAGTCCAGTCACGTGGCCCATTGGCAACCACCGAATCGGCTCACCATCCATCTACACCACATTTCCCACACAGAGGGAGAGAGAGAGAGAGGGGGGGAGACTGCTCCATATTGCCCCCGAAAGAGAGAGAGACCACTTGACACTGCCTGCTCAGAGAGAGAGAGAGAGAGAGAGAGACTGCTTGACACTGCCTGCACAGAGAGAGAGAGGCCACTTGACACTACCTGCACAGAGAGGGAGACCGCTTGACGCTGCCTGCACAGAGATAGAGAGGCCACTTGACACTACCTGCACAGAGAGAGAGACCACTTGACACTGCTTGCACCGAGAGAGAGACTGCTTGACACTGCCTGCACAGAGAGAGACTGCTCCACATTGCCTGCAGTTCGAAGGGGTCACTCTCGGTGGGGGCAGTGCGAAAGGGTCACTCTCTGTGGGGCCAGTGCAAAGGAGTCACTCTTTGTGGGGGCAGTGCAAAGAGGTAACTTTCTGTGGGGGCAGTGCAAAGGAGTCACTCTCTGTGGAGGCAGTGCAAAGGGGTCACTCTCTGTGGGGGCAGTGCGAAAGGGTCACTTTCTGTGGGGGCAGTGCAAAGGGGTCACTCTCTGTGGGGGCAATACGAAAGGGTCACTCTCTGTGGGGGCAGTGCAAAGTGGTCACTCTCTGTGGGGGCAGTGCGAAAGGGTCACTCTCTGTGGGGGTGAAAGTTTTCCAGTCATTAGAATACAATGATCACTGCTGGCAGCTATAGCAGCTAGCAGTGATCGCCCAAAAAAAAGACACGCTGGTTGTACTGAAGTCAATTGATAGATTGAATTATGTACAACCACATTCTGCACATAGAAAGATTGAAATTCTGCTGGTTCAGCAGAAAATTCAATCTGTCTATGGTGGCCTAAGTCCACCAGCCTTTGGGTTTAATAATACCCTCAAATCTTCTGAAAGGGGTGCTCCACTTAGGTGTGGAAATTCTCTTTTTACTCCACCTTATTTCCAGAACACTTTAGGTATTAGATGTGCAAACAATAAGGTGAGGGCACATCTAATACCTACAGAGAGTAATGGAAACAAGGTGGAGTTCAAAGTGAATTGTGCCATTACTTGGAGGGATTGGCAATTAGACCCCTTTCACACTGGAGCGTTTTGCAGGCACTATAGCGTTAAAAATAGCTGCTAAACTACTGCCCCATTCATTCCAGTGTGAAAGCCCGAGGGCTTTCACACTGGAGCATTGTGCTAGCAGGACGTTAGAAAAAGTCCTGCTAGCAGCATCTTTGCAGTGGTGAAGGAGCGGTGTGTTTACCGCTCCTCCACCGCTGCTGCCCATTGAAATGAATGGGACAGCGCGGCTATACCGCCCGCAATGCCCTGCTTCAGCAGAGCATTGCGAGCAGTTTTAACCCTTTCTCTGCCGCTAGCGGGGGTAAAACCGCCCCGCTAGCGGCCGAAATGCGCCGCAAATCCACCCATAGCGTCGGTGGTAAAAACGCTATGGGCGCTCCAGTGTGAAAGGGCTCTTAGGGGGTTAAAACAGGCAGGGATGAAATGTGATATCACCTCCTCTGCCTATCACTTCTCAGAGGAGTGGCAGTGCCTGATGCAAGTGAATACAAGTCTTTGGGCTCACACTGGTGTACTGGCAGTTTTCCACAGTCATAGTCCCTCAGGTTGCACATTTTTGCTGCATTTTCTGGAATTGCACCAAATGCAGCATGCAGGACGTTTTGTGCACTTTCAGAACATGCAGTAAAAATGTGCAACCACTATGGGACCAGGGGCAACATACATGAAGACAAACTGCAGGATACCAGTGTGAGCCCACATCATAACACCTAGGAGGGCAAGGTAGTGTCACAGGCTGCTATAAAAAAAAAAAAAAAACTCTTTAGCTGCAGAGAGGGGGAGGGAAGAGAAGCTCACTTACTTGGATGGTCCCAGGTCCCAGGAGACTCACTGCATTTGAGCCGACTGCTCAGATTGAACTTTCCTGCCCACACATCTTCTTCACAGACAGCACACAGGCTGGCTGGAGTGTGGGCGGGGCAAGAGAGAGCAGCCTCTGCCAGCCAATTGTGTGGAGGAGGGAGGGGCTGGGCTCTGTAACACAGACTCTCGGCTGTGAGACAGAGAAGACATCGCTGCTCACAGTGCTGGATATAGCTGCCGCACTCGGCCAGCTCAAAAACTGCGCATGTGCGGTTTTGAGCTGGCGACAAGGCAGCCTTTGCAGAGCATATAAGAGCAGCCCAGGGGGAAAACGCATCCCTGCCCCCTGGCCCAGCCCGCCCCTGCTTGCAGATAACTAGGAATTACATAGAAAAAGAAGTTGCAAGCAGGGCTGGTTTATGGGCAATTGCCTACAGCCCACACATTCCTAGGGGCCCCTTAGGAGCTGCCCTCACCTGCCCATAGTCTCCCTCTGTGCCTGCAAAGCTGTATCATCTGCAGCTCTAATAGGTAATCTAGAGTTTTAGCTTCTGGAGAAGAGCAGCAGCATCAGAATTCACCCAACTTCTTCTTCTGGGACAGAGACTAGTAACTGCAGGACAAAGGCAACTTAACTGCATCACTTGTAAATATGCAGCGACCTAACTGAAGGCTGGATGTGATTGTGAATGCACTGCATTATCTGGAATAGGGATGAGCTCGGTGTTCGAGTCGAACATAGGTTCGACTCGAACATCGGCTGTTCGCGCGTTCCGCGAACAACGAACGATTTGGGCCGTTCGCACCAAATTCGAGTGACGCGAACGGCCCACAATACACTGCGCCATCGCAGTGTAATCCCGGCGCTGTGATTGGCCAAGCATGCACTGTGACCCTGCATGCTTGACCAATCACAGCGCCGGCAGCGAGGAGAGCAATGATTGGCCACAGGCAGGATGCCTGTGACCAATTATAGCTGAGGGGGTTTAGTACACGCCCCACACTATAAAAGGCCGCCAGCGCGGCGGCCTTGTGTAGTGTGTTCCGGAGCAGGGAAAGTGAAGGATAGGCAGGGACAGTGTCAAATCTTGTCAAATCTATTCTTTGCTAAACCTTGTGTGTAGGGACAGAGAAGGATAGGCAGGGAGAGTGTCAGTGTCATATACTTTGATAAACCTTGTGTGCAGGGAGAGAGAAGGATAGGCAGGGGACAGTGTCAGTGTCATTGTTGCTAAGCCTCCTGCACATTATACACCTGAAGTTAGCCCGTATTGCTGCTTTTTCCTGGTGTGTTACACCAACAGGATTTTGCGGCACTTAAAGCGGGCGGAGTGTACCTCCTGACCATATTACACCTTAACTTAGCCTGTATTGCTGCTTTTTCCTGGTGTGTTACACCAACAGGATTTTGTGGCACTTACAGCGGGCGGAGTGTGCCTCCTGACCATATTACACCTTAACTTAGCCTGTATTGCTGCTTTTTACTGGTGTGTTACACCAACAGGATTTTGCTGCACTTACAGCGGGTGGAGTGTGCCTCCTGACCATATTACACCTTAACTTAGCCTGTATTGCTGCTTTTTCCTGGTGTGTTACACCAACAGGATTTTGCGGCACTTACATCGGGCGGAGCGTGCCTCCTGACCATATTACACCTTAACTTAGCCTGTATTGCTGCTTTTTCCTGGTGTGTTACACCAACAGGATTTTGCGGCACTTACATCGGGCGGAGTGTGCCTCCTGACCATATTACACCTTAACTTAGCCTGTATTGCTGCTTTTCCCATTTCCCTGCAGGCCATTAGAATGTCTGGAAGGCAAACAAGGAGAGGCAGACAGTCAGGAGCCAAAAAAAGAGGGCAAGCAGGCTCTGTGTCTAGAGACAACAGTGCTGGTCGTGGACGCGGTGCATCGCCATCAGCACGTGGCCATGGGACACGCTTGTCCTTCTTTTCGGCAGCTGGACGTGTTGAGCCGCATCATGCCGAAGACTTGGTAGAGTGGATGACCAAGCCCTCCTCATCCTCCTCATCCTCTCTCACCCAGGCTCAGGGTACTGGCAAAGCAGCTGCCAAAGCGTCCTCTTCCCTGGTATCAATGTCATCATTAGTCACTCCTTCCCTAGACCAACCATGTCCTCCTGAGGAGTCCCCCGAACTGTTTGAGCACAGTGTTGGGTACATGCTCCAGGAGGATGCCCAGCGTTTCGAAGGGTCTGATGATGATACCCAGCTAGAGGAAGGCAGTAGCGTGAGAGCAGAGAGAGGGGATGCTCAAGAAGGACACCAATCTGGCAGTCATGTTCCAGCAGCTGCAGCATACTGCCAGATTGGCTCCAGTGATGAGGAGGGAGGGGATGATGAGGTCACTGACTCCACGTGGGTGCCTAATAGGAGAGAGGATGAGGAGGAGGCACATCTCCAATGAGGCAGGATGCCCTCGGGGGGCCAGCGTAAGGGCAGCACACCGACGGAATCACACCGCAGAGCTCCGCCTGTGCAGGGCGCTGCCTCTGCCCGTTATTCAAAAAGTTCTTTGGTGTGGGCCTTTTTTGAGTCGAGTGCATCAGATCGCACAGCTGCTGTTTGCAACATATGTCTCAAGCGTATATCGCGTGGCCAAAACATCACCCGCTTGGGCACCACATGCTTGACCAGACATATGTTGACCTGCCATGCAGCTCGTTGGCAAGCCTACCTTAAAGACCCACACCAAAGAACAAAGCTGACCTCTTCTTGCACCGCATCAGCTGGGATCTCCAACCCCACTATACCTTCAGTCCTCTCTGAAACCTGCTCTGAGAGGAATGAAGGTGTAGAATTAGGTGTGTCACAGCCAAGTACTTGCGGGCACTCTGCTAGCAGTACACCAATGTCCGATTCTAGCAGGCAAATTTCCCTGCCCCAGCTGCTGGACCGTCGAAAGAAGTTCACTCCCAGCCATCCCCATGCCCAGCGGTTGAATGCTAGCTTGGCTAAATTGCTAGCGCTTCAACTGCTGCCTTTTCAGTTGGTAGACTCGGCCCCCTTCCGTGAGTTTGTGCAATGTGCGGTTCCTCAGTGGCAAGTTCCCAAACGCCACGTTTTCTCATGGAAGGCGATTCCGGCTCTCTACCGGCATGTGGAAGGCAATGTCTTGGCCTCGCTGGACAGGGCGGTCAGCGGTAAGGTGCATATTACAGCTGACTCATGGTCCAGCAGGCATGGACAGGGACGTTACCTTTCTTTCACGGCCCATTGGGTCACTCTTTTGGCAGCTGGGAAGGATGCAGGACATGGTGCAGTAGTGTTGGAGGTTGTTCCACCGCCACGCCTCCAAAATGCTACTACTGGTTGTGACACACCTCTGTCCTCCACCCCCTCCTCTTCTTCTTCCTCCGTGGCCTCTTCCTGTGCTTTGTCCTTGGAACCAGCGGTGCTCCGTAGGCGTTCAAGGGGCTACGCAAGTACGCAGGCAAAAAGATGCCATGCCGTGCTTGCGCTGGTGTGTTTGGGGGACAGGAGCCACACTGGGGCAGAGGTTCTGTCTGCTCTACAGGGGCAGGCCGAGAGGTGGTTGACGCCACGCCAGCTTAAGCCAGGAATGGTAGTTTACGACAATGGCACCACCCTCCTCTCCGCTCTCCGACAGGGACAACTGACCCTTGTGCCCTGTGTGGCTCACGTCCTTAACCTGGTGGTGCAGCAGTTCTTGGGCAGGTACCCGGGCTTACAGGATGTCCTGAGGCAGGCCAGGAAAGTCTGTGTGCATTTCCGCAGATCTTATAATGCCAGTTCTCGCCTGGCTGAGCTGCAAAAGGAGTTGAACCTGCCCAAGAACCGCCTTATATGTGACATGCCCACCAGGTGGAACTCAACGTTGGCCATGCTGCAGCGGCTGCACACGCAGCAGAGGGCCATCAATGAGTACCTGTGCGACTACGGCACCAGGACAGGGTCAGGGGAGCTCGGTTTTTTTTCATCACGCCAGTGGGGCATGATCAGGGATGCATGCACTGTCCTGGGACCATTTGAGAAGGCCACGAGGATGGTGAGCAGTGACAGTGCATGCATCAGTGACACTGTACCTCTTGTCCACCTGTTGGAACATACGCTGCGTGGAATAATGGACAGGGCACTTGAGGCAGAACAGAGGCAGGAAGAGGAGGACTTCCTTGCCTCTTAAGGCCCCCTTTACCCAGACAGTGTTCCTTCTGTCCCACCCATCGCACAGGAAGAAGAGGAGGAGGAGGAGGAGGAGGAGGAGGATTGTGTCAGCATGGAGATGGAGCCTGGCACTCAGCATCATCAGCAGCAGTCTTTTAGGGATGATTTACAGTCCCAAGAAACCAGTGGACTTGTACGTGGCTGGGAGGAGGTGGCTGCGGATCATGTCGTCCTTAGTGACCCAGAGGACTCCGGACTGAATGCCTCAGCTAACCTACGCTGCATGGCCTCCCTGATCCTGCAAAGTCTGCGGAAGGATCCTCGATCCTTCGGATCAAGGAGAGGGACCATTACTGGCTGTCCACTCTCCTTGATCCACGGTACAAGGGTAAGGTTGCGGACCTTATCTTACCGTCACAGAGGGAGCAGAGGATGAGACGGGAGGCCTTGCAGAACGGTCTGTGCAACGCGTTCCCAGAGACTGGGAGGTTACAAACTCCTGGTCCTGGACAACGAGTTGCTGAGGCTTCGGTCAGTCAAAAAAGGAGCGGTGGGGAAGGTGGCCGTCTGACCGAAGAGTTCAGACAATTCTTTAGTCCGCAGCCCCAAGGTATGATTGGTTCCAGCAACCTTCGCCAGCGTCTGATATACATGGTGCAGGAATACCTAGGGGCAAGGTCAGACTTGGACACCTTCCCCACTGAAAATCCTCTGGCTTACTCGGTCTTGAGGATGGATCACTGGCCAGAGCTTGCACAGTAAGCAATTGAGCTACTGGCCTGTCCTGCATCCAGCGTTCTTTCAGAACGCACATTCAGTGCTGCTGGAGGATTTGTCATGGATCACAGGGTGCGCCTGTCCACCGACTCTGTTGATCGACCGACCTTCATAAAGATGAACCAGTCTTGGATCACCACCAGCTACCAAACACCTGAAGCTGATATAACAGACTAATTTATTTTCAAATGTCACATCCCTTCAAGACTGATGCTGATGCTGAGAGACTGTCCTGTTATGTTGACTGACTATCCTCCTCCTCCTCAATGATCCGATTGACGATGATAGCTTGGAAAAACATTTTTGTTTCTGGGTGCCGCCACCAGTGGCTAAGGCCCAATTTTTCAGCCCCTGTTTAACAGGGGTGTGTTATTACAATTTTTTATGCAATGCTTTGCAGCAGGGCTCATTCCTGCACTCCAACTAGAGTATCTGGGAGTGGTTGCAGTGTCGTGGCACCAGCACCAGTGGCTAAGGCCCAATTTTTCAGCCCCTGTTTAACAGGGGCGTGTAATTAAAAATTTTTAAGCAATACTTTGCAACAGGGCTCATTGCTGTGCTCCAAGTACAGTATCTGTGAGGGGTTGCAGTGTTGTGGCACCAGTGCCTAAGGTTCAATTTTTCTGCCCCTGTTTAACAGGGGCATGTAATTACAATTCTTGATCTAATAATTCACAGCAGGGCCCATTCCTGCGCCCACCAAGACTAACTGTGAGGCCTTACAGTGTTGTGTCAACACCACCACCACCACCAAAGGCCCAATTTTTCAGCCCCTGTTCAACAGGGGCATGCAATTACAATTCTTGATCTAATAATTCACAGCAGGGCCCATTCATGCGCCCACCAAGAGTAACTGTGAGGGCTCACAGTGTTGTGGCAACACCAACATGTAAGGGGCAAATTTCAGCTGAGTATATACGGCAGGCCCCTACTTTCAAACATCCAACTTACAAACGACTCCTCCTTGCAAACGGAAGGATACAACAGGAAGTGAGAGTAAATCTACCCCTAGGAAGGCAAATTCTCTCCTGTAAGAGTTAATTAGGGATGAGCTTCGTGTTCGAGTCGAACATACGTTCGACTCGAACATCGGCTGTTCGATCGTTCGACGAAGATCGAACGATTTGGGCCGTTCGCGCCAAATTCGAGTGACGCGAACGGCCCACAATGCACTACGCCATCGCAGTGTCATCCAGGCGCTGTGATTGGCCAAGCATGCACTGTGACCCCGCATGCTTGGCCAATCACAGCGCCGGCAGCGAGGAGAGCAATGATTGGCCACAGGCAGGATGCCTGTGGCCAATTATTGCTGAGGGTGTTTAGTACACGCCCCACACTATAAAAGGCCGCCAGCACGGCGGCCTAGTGTAGTGTGTTCCGGAGCAGGGATAGAGCAGCATAGGCAGGGACAGTGACTGTTATTTCTTTCTTGCTTAACCTGGATTCCTTTAGTTTAGGGAAAGAGAAGGATAGGTAGGGAGAGTGTCAGTGTGTTTTGTGCTTGTGCTATAGTGTGCTTAAAAAAAACATTTATTCTAGGGACAGAAAACTGTAGGTAGGGACAGTGTCAGTTTCTTTCACTCTGCAAGTCCTTGTTTCCAGGGACCTGGAAGGACAGTGAGTGAATTGTCCTTGTGCTATATTGTGCTTAAAAAAACATTTATTCTAGGGACAGAAAACTGTAGGTAGGGAGAGTGTCAGTTTCTTTCACTCTGCAAGTCCTTGTTTCCAGGGACCTGGAAGGACAGTGAGTGAATTGTCCTTGTGCTATATTGTGCTTAAAAAAAACATTTATTCTAGGGACAGAAAACTGTAGGTAGGGAGAGTGTCAGTTTATTTCACTCTGCAAGTCCTTGTTTCCAGGGACCTGGAAGGACAGTGACTGAATTGTCCTTGTGCTATATTGTGATTAAAAAAAACATTTATTCTAGGGACAGAAAACTGTAGGTAGGGAGAGTGTCAGTTTATTTCACTCTGCAAGTCCTTGTTTCCAGGGACCTGGAAGGACAGTGACTGAATTGTCCTTGTGCTATATTGTGATTAAAAAAAACATTTATTCTAGGGACAGAAAACTGTAGGTAGGGAGAGTGTCAGTTTATTTCACTCTGCAAGTCCTTGTTTCCAGGGACCTGGAAGGACAGTGACTGAATTGTCCTTGTGCTATATTGTGATTAAAAAAAACATTTATTCTAGGGACAGAAAACTGTAGGTAGGGAGAGTGTCAGTTTATTTCACTCTGCAAGTCCTTGTTTCCAGGGACCTGGAAGGACAGTGAGTGAATTGTCCTTGTGTTATATTGTGATTAAAAAAAACATTTTTTCTAGGGACAGAAAACTGTAGGTAGGGAGAGTGTTTTTTTTCTTTCACTCTGCAAGTCCTTGTTTCCAGGGACCTGTAAGGACAGTGAGTGAATTGTCCTTGTGCTATATTGTGCTTAAAAAAAACATTTATTCTAGGGACAGAAAACTGTAGGTAGGGAGAGTGTTTTTTTTATTTCACTCTGCAAGTCCTTGTTTCCAGGGACCTGTAAGGACAGTGAGTGAATTGTCCTTGTGCTATATTGTGCTTAAAAAAAACATTTATTCTAGGGACAGAAAACTGTAGGTAGGGAGAGTGTCAGTTTATTTCACTCTGCAAGTCCTTGTTTCCAGGGACCTGGAAGGACAGTGACTGAATTGTCCTTGTGCTATATTGTGATTAAAAAAAACATTTATTCTAGGGACAGAAAACTGTAGGTAGGGAGAGTGTCAGTTTATTTCACTCTGCAAGTCCTTGTTTCCAGGGACCTGGAAGGACAGTGACTGAATTGTCCTTGTGCTATATTGTGATTAAAAAAAACATTTATTCTAGGGACAGAAAACTGTAGGTAGGGAGAGTGTCAGTTTATTTCACTCTGCAAGTCCTTGTTTCCAGGGACCTGGAAGGACAGTGACTGAATTGTCCTTGTGCTATATTGTGATTAAAAAAAACATTTATTCTAGGGACAGAAAACTGTAGGTAGGGAGAGTGTCAGTTTATTTCACTCTGCAAGTCCTTGTTTCCAGGGACCTGGAAGGACAGTGAGTGAATTGTCCTTGTGTTATATTGTGATTAAAAAAAACATTTTTTCTAGGGACAGAAAACTGTAGGTAGGGAGAGTGTTTTTTTTCTTTCACTCTGCAAGTCCTTGTTTCCAGGGACCTGTAAGGACAGTGAGTGAATTGTCCTTGTGCTATATTGTGCTTAAAAAAAACATTTATTCTAGGGACAGAAAACTGTAGGTAGGGAGAGTGTCAGTTTATTTCACTCTGCAAGTCCTTGTTTCCAGGGACCTGGAAGGACAGTGAGTGAATTGTCCTTGTGTTATATTGTGATTAAAAAAAACATTTATTCTAGGGACAGAAAACTGTAGGTAGGGAGAGTGTCAGTTTATTTCACTCTGCAAGTCCTTGTTTCCAGGGACCTGGAAGGACAGTGACTGAATTGTCCTTGTGCTATATTGTGATTAAAAAAAACATTTATTCTAGGGACAGAAAACTGTAGGTAGGGAGAGTGTCAGTTTATTTCACTCTGCAAGTCCTTGTTTCCAGGGACCTGGAAGGACAGTGACTGAATTGTCCTTGTGCTATATTGTGATTAAAAAAAACATTTATTCTAGGGACAGAAAACTGTAGGTAGGGAGAGTGTCAGTTTATTTCACTCTGCAAGTCCTTGTTTCCAGGGACCTGGAAGGACAGTGACTGAATTGTCCTTGTGCTATATTGTGATTAAAAAAAACATTTATTCTAGGGACAGAAAACTGTAGGTAGGGAGAGTGTCAGTTTATTTCACTCTGCAAGTCCTTGTTTCCAGGGACCTGGAAGGACAGTGAGTGAATTGTCCTTGTGTTATATTGTGATTAAAAAAAACATTTTTTCTAGGGACAGAAAACTGTAGGTAGGGAGAGTGTTTTTTTTCTTTCACTCTGCAAGTCCTTGTTTCCAGGGACCTGTAAGGACAGTGAGTGAATTGTCCTTGTGCTATATTGTGCTTAAAAAAAACATTTATTCTAGGGACAGAAAACTGTAGGTAGGGAGAGTGTCAGTTTATTTCACTCTGCAAGTCCTTGTTTCCAGGGACCTGGAAGGACAGTGAGTGAATTGTCCTTGTGTTATATTGTGATTAAAAAAAACATTTTTTCTAGGGACAGAAAACTGTAGGTAGGGAGAGTGTTTTTTTTCTTTCACTCTGCAAGTCCTTGTTTCCAGGGACCTGTAAGGACAGTGAGTGAATTGTCCTTGTGCTATATTGTGCTTAAAAAAAAACATTTATTCTAGGGACAGAAAACTGTAGGTAGGGAGAGTGTCAGTTTATTTCACTCTGCAAGTCCTTGTTTCCAGGGACCTGGAAGGACAGTGACTGAATTGTCCTTGTGCTATATTGTGATTAAAAAAAACATTTATTCTAGGGACAGAAAACTGTAGGTAGGGAGAGTGTCAGTTTATTTCACTCTGCAAGTCCTTGTTTCCAGGGACCTGGAAGGACAGTGACTGAATTGTCCTTGTGCTATATTGTGATTAAAAAAAACATTTATTCTAGGGACAGAAAACTGTAGGTAGGGAGAGTGTCAGTTTATTTCACTCTGCAAGTCCTTGTTTCCAGGGACCTGGAAGGACAGTGACTGAATTGTCCTTGTGCTATATTGTGATTAAAAAAAACATTTATTCTAGGGACAGAAAACTGTAGGTAGGGAGAGTGTCAGTTTATTTCACTCTGCAAGTCCTTGTTTCCAGGGACCTGGAAGGACAGTGACTGAATTGTCCTTGTGCTATATTGTGATTAAAAAAAACATTTATTCTAGGGACAGAAAACTGTAGGTAGGGAGAGTGTCAGTTTATTTCTCTCTGCAAGTCCTTGTTTCCAGGGACCTGGAAGGACAGTGACTGAATTGTCCTTGTGCTATATTGTGATTAAAAAAAACATTTATTCTAGGGACAGAAAACTGTAGGTAGGGAGAGTGTCAGTTTATTTCACTCTGCAAGTCCTTGTTTCCAGGGACCTGGAAGGACAGTGACTGAATTGTCCTTGTGCTATATTGTGATTAAAAAAAACATTTATTCTAGGGACAGAAAACTGTAGGTAGGGAGAGTGTCAGTTTATTTCACTCTGCAAGTCCTTGTTTCCAGGGACCTGGAAGGACAGTGACTGAATTGTCCTTGTGCTATATTGTGATTAAAAAAAACATTTATTCTAGGGACAGAAAACTGTAGGTAGGGAGAGTGTCAGTTTATTTCACTCTGCAAGTCCTTGTTTCAAGGGACAGAGAAGGACACCTGAAGGTAGCCCTTATTGCTTTTTTCCCATCTCCCTGCAGGCCATCTATTAGAATGTCTGGAAGGCAAACAAGGAGAGGCAGACAGTCAGGAGGCAATAAAAGAGGGCAAGCAGGCTCTGTGTCTGGGGGCAACAGTGCTGGTCGTGGACGCGGTGCATTGTCATCAGCACATGGCCATGGGACACGCTTGTCCTTCTTTTCGGCAGCTGGACATGTTGAGCCACATCATGCCGAAGACTTGGTAGAGTGGATGACCAAGCCCTCCTCCTCCTCCTCATCCTCTCTCACCCAGGCTCAGGGTACTGGAAAAGCAGCTGCCAAAGCGTCGTCTTCCCTGGTATCAATGTCAGACAAATCATCAGTCACTCCTTCCCTAGACCCACCATGTCCTCCTCCTGAGGAGTCCCCCGAACTGTTTCAGCACAGTGTTGGGTACATGCTCCAGGAGGATGCCCAGCGTTTCGAAGGGTCTGATGATGAAACCCAGCTAGAGGAAGGCAGTAGCGTGAGAGCAGACAGAGGGGATGCTCAAGAAGGACACCAATCTGGCAGTCATGTTCCAGCAGCTGCAGCATACTGCCAGATTGGCTCCAGTGATGAGGAGGGAGGGGATGATGAGGTCACTGACTCCACGTGGGTGCCTAATAGGAGAGAGGAGGAGGAGGAGGATGAGGAGGAGGCACATCTCCAACGAGGCAGGATGCCCTTTGGTGGCCAGCGTAAGGGCAGTACACCGACGGAATCACACCGCAGAGCTCCGCCTGTGCAGGGCGCTGCCTCTGCCCGTCATTCAAAAAGTTCTTTGGTGTGGGCCTTTTTTGAGGCTAGTGCATCAGATCGCACAGCTGCTGTTTGCAACATATGTCTCAAGCGTATATCGCGTGGCCAAAACATCAGCCGCTTGGGTACCACATGCCTGACCAGACATATGTTGACCTGCCATGCAGCTCGTTGGCAAGCCTACCTCAAAGACCCACACCAAAGAACAAAGCGGACCTCTCCTTGCACCACATCAGCTGGGATCTCCAACCCCACTATAACTTCAGTCCTCTCTGAAACATGCACTGAGAGGAATGAAGGTGTAGAATTAGGTGTGTCACAGCCAAGTACTTGCGCCCACTCTGCTAGCAGTACACCGACGTCCGATTCTAGCAGGCAAATTTCCCTGCCCCAGCTGCTGGACCGTCGAAAGAAGTTCACTCCCAGCCATCCACATGCCCAGCGGTTGAATGCTAGCTTGGCTAAATTGCTAGCGCTTCAACTGCTGCCTTTTCAGTTGGTAGACTCGGCCCCCTTCCGTGAGTTTGTGCAATGTGCAGTTCCTCAGTGGCAGGTTCCCAAACGCCACTTTTTCTCACGGAAGGCTATTCCGGCTCTCTACCGGCATGTGGAAGGCAATGTCTTGGCCTCGCTGGACAGGGCGGTCAGCGGTAAGGTGCATATTACCGCTGACTCATGGTCCAGCAGGCATGGACAGGGACGTTACCTTTCTTTCACGGCCCATTGGGTCACTCTTTTGGCAGCTGGGAAGGATTCAGGACAAGGTGCAGTAGTGTTGGAGGTTGTCCCACCGCCACGCCTCCAAAATGCTACTACTGGTTGTGACACACCTCTCTCCTCCACCCCCTCCTCTTCTTCTTCCTCCATGGCCTCTTCCTGTGGTTTGTCCTATGAACCAGCGGTGCTCCGTAGCCGTTCACGGGGCTACGCAAGTACGCAGGCAAAAAGATGCCATGCCGTGCTTGCGCTGGTGTGTTTGGGGGACAGAAGCCACACTGGGGCAGAGGTCCTGTCTGCTCTGCAGGGCCAGGCCGAGAGGTGGTTGACGCCACGCCAGCTTAAGCCAGGAATGGTGGTTTGCGACAATGGCACCAACCTCCTCTCCGCCCTCCGACAGGGACAACTGACCCATGTGCCCTGTGTGGCTCACGTCCTTAACCTGGTGGTGCAGCGCTTCTTGGGCAGGTACCCGGGCTTACAGGATGTCCTGAGGCAGGCCAGGAAAGTCTGTGTGCATTTCCGCAGATCTTATAATGCCAGTGCTCGCCTGGCTGAGCTGCAAAAGGAGTTGAACCTGCCCAAGAACCGCCTTATATGTGACATGCCCACCAGGTGGAACTCAACGTTGGCCATGCTGCAGCGGCTGCACACGCAGCAGAGGGCCATCAATGAGTACCTGTGCGACTACGGCACCAGGACAGGGTCAGGGGAGCTTGGTTTTTTTCCTCCACGCCAGTGGGGCATGATCAGGGATGCATGCACTGTCCTGGCACCATTTGAGGAGGCCACGAGGATGGTGAGCAGTGACAGTGCATGCATCAGTGACACTGTACCTCTTGTCCACCTGTTGGAGCACACGCTGCGTGGAATAATGGACAGGGCACTTGAGGCAGAACAGAGGCAGGAAGAGGAGGACTTCCTTGCCTCTCAAGGCCCCCTTTACCCAGACAGTGTTCCTTCTGTCCCACCCATCGCACAGGAAGAGGAGGAGGAGGAGGAGGAGGAGGAGGAGGAGGAGGATTGTGTCAGCATGGAGGTGGAGGCTGGCACTCAGCATCATCAGCAGCACTCTTTTAGGGATGATTTACAGTCCCAAGAAACCAGTGGACTTGTACGTGGCTGGGAGGAGGTGGCTGCGGATCATGTCGTCCTTAGTGACCCAGAGGACTCCGGAGCGAATGCCTCAGCAAACCTACGCTGCATGGCCTCCCTGATCCTGCAAAGTCTGCGGAAGGATCCTCGTATTCTTCGGATCAAGGAGAGGGACCATTACTGGCTGGCCACTCTCCTTGATCCACGGTACAAGGGTAAGGTTGCGGACCTTATGTTACCGTCGCAGAGGGAGCAGAGGATGAGACAACTCCGGGAGGCCTTGCAGAAAGGTCTGTGCAACGCGTTCCCAGAGACTGGGAGGTTGCAAACTCCTGGTCCTGGACAACGAGTTGCTGAGGCTTCGGCCAGTCAAAGAAGGAGCGGTGGGGAAGGTGGCCGTCTGACCGATGCGTTCAGACAATTCTTTAGTCCGCAGCCCCAAAGTATGATCGGTTCCAGCAACCATCGCCAGCGTCTGATAAACATGGTGCAGGAATATCTAGGGGCAAGGTCAGACTTGGACACCTTCCCCACCGAAAATCCTCTGGCTTACTGGGTCTTGAGGATGGATCACTGGCCAGAGCTTGCACAGTATGCAATTGAGCTACTGGCCTGTCCTGCATCCAGCGTTCTTTCGGAACGCACATTCAGTGCTGCTGGAGGATTTGTCACGGATCACAGGGTGCGCCTGTCCACCGACTCGGTTGATCGACTGACTTTCATCAAGATGAACCAGTCTTGGATCACCACCAGCTACCACACACCTGATGCTGATATAACAGACTAATTGATTTTAACATGTCACATCCCTTCAAGACTGATGCTGATGCTGAGTGCCTGTGCTGTTATGTTGACTGGCTATCCTCCTCCTCCGAGTCCTCAATGATACGATTGATGATGATAGCTTGTAAGATCATTTTTGTTTATGGGTGCCGCCACCAGTGCCTAACGCCCAATTTTTCAGCCCCTGTTTAACAGGGGCGTGTAATTACAATTTTTGAAGCAATACTTTGCAACAGGGCTCATTGCTGTGCTCCAAGTACAGTATCTGTGAGGAGTTGCAGTGTTGTGCCACCAGTGCCTAACGCCCAATTTTTCAGCCCCTGTTTAACAGGGGCGTGTAATTACAATTTTTGAAGCAATACTTTGCAACAGGGCTCATTGCTGTGCTCCAAGTACAGTATCTGTGAGGAGTTGCAGTGTTGTGCCACCAGTGCCTAAGGCCCAATTTTTCAGCCCCTGTTTAACAGGGGCGTGTCATTACAATTTTTGAAGCAATACTTTGCAACAGGGCTCATTGGTGTGCTCCAAGTACAGTATCTGTGAGGAGTTGCAGTGTTGTGCCACCAGTGCCTAAGGCCCAATTTTTCAGCCCCTGTTTAACAGGGGCGTGTCATTACAATTTTTGAAGCAATACTTTGCAACAGGGCTCATTGCTGTGCTCCAAGTACAGTTGCTGTGAGGGGTTGCAGTGTTGTGCCACCAGTGCCTAAGGCCCAATTTTTCAGCCCCTGTTCAACAGGGGCATGTAATTACAATTCTTGATCTAATAATTCACAGCAGGGCCCATTGCTGCACCCACCAAGAGTAACTGTCAGGGCTTACAGTGTTGTGGCACCAGCACCACCATCAAAGGCCCAATTTTTACTACCACTGTTCAACAATTATATGTAATTAAAATTCCTGATATAATAGTTGACAGCAGGGCGTTCCAGCACCAACCAAGAGTAACTGTGAGTGCTTACAGTGTTGTGCCAACACCAACAACTAAGGGGCCTATTTCTGCAGAGTATATACGGCAGGTCCCTACTTTCAAACATCCAACTTACAAACGACTCCTACTTGCAAACGCAAGAAGACAACAGGAAGTGAGAGGAAATCTACCACTAGGAAGGAAAATTCTCTCCTGTAAGAATAAATATGGGAGAAAGGTGTCTCCTCTGTACTGATGCTTTATCAGCAATCCTTGTTTCAAGAAAAACACCACATTTCAAAAACAGTTGTCATTGGGACGGAAAGTGAGGTGAAATGTTCTGAACAGGGGCACAGACAGCAAAACAAATGTTACAGGGGTGATAACCCTTACCTATGTTTTCCAAAAAGTTTAAAAATAGATTTTTGGTCTGGAGCTACACTTCAACAATGTACCTGTTCAAAATTACAAACAGACTCTACATAAGAACAAACCTACAGTCCCTGTCTTGTATGCACCGCCTGTATAGGGCTGTTCAGAGTATATAGGGCCTTTTTTATTTTATGTGCGGGGTTCCCCTTAATATCCATACAAGACCCAAAGGGGCTGGTAATGGGCTGGGGTAGGGGGGGGGGGGTCATGGGGTAGCTATGCCATTTTTCTTAAAGAATTTCATCCATATTACCGGGACCAGACATTACATTAAAGCCGCAAGCAGTTTTAAATGGCTTTTTTTTCCTTTAGAAGTGTCATTTTGTGCAGGGACAGTTCTAAACACGGGAAACACGTGGCACTTCACAGGCATACTTTAGACACCCCCCAGGTACGATATTTAAAGGAATATTTGACTTTTTTTTTTCACTTTATGCATCATTAAAATGACTGCTCCCGAAAAACGACCGTTTTTAAAACTTCTTTTTGCATTGATACATGTCCCCTGGTGCAGAACCCGGGTTCCCAAACCCTTTTTAGGACAATAACATGCATAATAGTTGTTATAATTAGCACTTTAGAATTCGAACGTTCGCATCCATTGTATTTAATAGGGTTCTAATGTTCGTTCGAACTTTCGGTCCGTTCGCGGGTTCTGGTGCGAACCGAACCCGGGGGTGTTCGGCTCATCACTAGAGTTAATATGGGAAAAAAGTGTCTCCTCTCCACTGATGCTTTATCACCAATTCTTGTTTCAATAAAAACCCCAAATTTTCAAAAAACATTTGTCATTAGGACGGAAAGTGAGGTGAACTGTTCTGAACAGGTGCACACTGCACAGACAGCAAAACAAATGTTACAGGGGTGATAACCCTTCCCTATGTTTTCCAAAAAGCTTAAAAATAGATTTTTTGGCTGGAGCTACACTTAAACAATGTACCTGTTCAAAATTACAAACAGATTCTACATAAGAACAAACCTACAGTCCCTGTCTTGTATGCACCGCCTGTATACGGCTGTTCAGAGTATATAGGGCCTTTTTTATTTTGTGTGCAGTGTTCCCCTTAATATCCATACAAGACATAAAGGGGCTGGTAATGGGCTGGGGTGGGGGGGGGGTGTGTGATGGGGTAGCTATGCCATTTTTCTTAAAGATTTTCATCCATATTACCGGGACCAGACATTACATTAAAGCCGCAAGCAGTTTTAAATGGCTTTTTTTCCTTTAGAAATTTAATTTTGTGCAGGGACAGTTCTAAACACGGGAAACATGTGGCACTTCACAGGCATACTTTAGACACCCCCCAGGTATGATATTTAAAGGAATATTTGACTTTTTTTTTCACTTTATGCATCATTAAAATGACTGCTCCAGAAAAACGGCCGTTTTTAAAACTTCTTTTTCCATTGATACATGTCCCCTGGTGCAGAACCCGGGTTCCCAAACCCTTTTTAGGACAATAACATGCATAATAGTCGTTATAATTAGCACTTTAGATTTCGAACGTTCGCATCCATTGTATTTAATAGGGTTCTAAAGTTCGTGCGAACTTTCGGTCCGTTCGCGGGTTCTGGTGCGAACCGAACCCGGGGGTGTTCGGCTCATCACTAATCTGGAAGTATGATAGGACTGAAGTGGGGACTTTGCCTGTGATTTTATATATTTGTAGCACCCTGGTGTTTAGGCAGGATTGCTAACAAATTTAGTTTCTTGCTTGATTACAACATCAGACTGATCTCCTAGGCAGGCTATTTAAGGTGCTACCCTGAATCAGGGCACACCCAAAAACACCTGCACCAAAGGAGCAGCTCATGCATACATGAAAACATCTCCACTAATATGTTAAAAACATTTCATAAGTAAAGAGTAGAGTTGAGCGGACACCTGGATGTTCGGGTTCGACGGGTTCGGCCGAACTTCGGAAAAAAGTTCGGGTTCGGGACCGAACTTTAACCCGAACCCGGACCCGAACCCGAACCCCATTGAAGTCAATGGGGACCCGGACTTCTAAGGACTAAAAAGGCTCTAAAAAGGTAATGGAAAGGGCTAGAGGGCTGCAAATGGCAGCAAAATGTTGTTAAGAGCATGGCAAGTGCTCTGCAAACAAATGTGGATAGGGAAATAACTTAAAATAACATCAAAAAAATAAAAATAAAAAATAATAATCTTGACCTAGGAGGACGAGGTCCATATGGAGTAGGAGGTGGATGTGGCTGTGTAGGTGGAAGCGGCGGTGGAGGAGGACGAGGTAGCCAACACTGATTCAAAAATACAACAATAACTGTGTAATGCCGGTGATGTGTCGAATTCTGTCCCCCGTCAAATAGTGTCCACCCTGTACTGCGCTTGCTCAGTATGTAGGACAAGGGGATTTCTAAAATCTCCCAAGACGAATGGCGCCTGCGTGGTGAGTTCAGGTGAAGGCCACACCATCCGTGGTTCAAGACGAGCCAAGTGAGGCCGTGCCCGAAGCGTGGCGATCGAACCGAGCCCGTGAGGGGCCCTGTTACTATGTGCTACCGTATGTCCACTTGGATGGTGGGGCTTGAACCTGCACTCACAGCGCAGGCGCCGTTCATCTTCGGAGATTTCGTGAATCTCCTTGTCCTCTGTACTGCGCAAGCGCTGCGCCTTCGCAGTATGGGCCGGACACAATCCGATGGCCCGACAGTTTTTGTCACAACACCGGTATACATGTCTATTCTGCACAAGGTACGGACAAGTCCTGTGGGATCCATGCCTGGCTCATTTTAATGAACGTGAGCTTGTCCACATTGGCTCTGGACAGGCGGCTGCGCTTGTCTGTGATAACGCCCCCTGCCGTGCTAAATACACGTTCAGATAATACACTGGCTGCAGGGCAGGCCAGCACCTCCAAGGCATAAAGGGCAAGCTCAGGCCATGTGCCCAATTTGGAGACCCAGAAGTTAAAGGGGGCAGACCCGTCATCCAGTACATGTAGGCCTGTGGACACATACTGCTCAACCATGTTGGTGAAATGCTGCCTCCTGCTAAGACGTTCCATCTCAGCTGGTGGTGCTGGTTGTTGTGGCATGCTGACAAAGCTTTTCCACATTTCAGCCATGCTAACCCTGCCTTCTGAGGTGCTGCCGGTGCCCCGGCTGCGTTGGCGACCTCTTCCTCCTCCTCTGCCTTCGCCTTGTGATTCCACCGTAAGCCCGCTGTCGGGTGGGAATGCCACCAGCAGCGCGTCTACCAGCGTGCGCTTGTACTCGCGCATCTTACGATCCCGCTCCAGTGAGGGAATTAAGGATGGTACGTTGTCCTTGTAACGGGGATCCAGCAGGGTGGCCACCCAGTAATCAGCACCAGTTATAATGTGGGCAACTCGGCGGTCATTGCGGAAACACTGCAGCATGTAATCACTCATGTGTGCCAGGCTGCCCAGAGGCAAAGAAAAGCTGTCCTCTGTGGGAGGTGTATCGTCTGTGTCCTCTGTATCCCCCCAGCCACGCACCAGTGATGGCCACGAGCTGGTCTGGGTGCCACCCTGCTGTGAAAATGGCTCCTCCTCCTCCTCCTCTACCTCGTCATCCTCCAGAACTGTGCCCTTTCTGCCAGACAATTGTGTACCTGGCGTTTGTTGGTGCAGGAACCCACCCTCGTAGCCACTTGTGAAAGACTGCCCTGAAAGCCTTTGAAATGATCCCGCTTCCTCCTCCTCCTCCTCATCCTCCTGTGCCACATCCTCTTCCATCATCGCCCGAAGCGTTTTTTCAAGGAGGCATAGAACTGGGATAGTAACGCTAAGAACGGCGTCATTGGCACTGGACATGTTGGTGGAGTACTCGAAACAGCGCAACAAGGCACACAGGTCTCGCATGGAGGCCCAGTTATTGGTGGTGAAGTGGTGCTGTTCCGCAGAGCGACTCACGCGTGATTGCTGCAGATGAAACTCCACAATCGCCTCCTGCTGCTGCTCGCACAGTCTGGCCAGCATGTGCAAGGTGGAGTTCCACCTTGTGGGCACGTCACATATGAGGCGGTGAGCGGGAAGGCCGAAGTTACGCTGCAGCGCTGACAGGCGAGCAGCAGCAGGGTGAGAACGCCGAAAGTGCGCACACACAGCCCGCACTTTCTGCAGCAGCTCTGGCATATTGGGGTAATTTTTAAGGAACCTCTGGACCACCAAGTTCAGCACATGTGCCAGGCAAGGGATGTGTGTCAAACCGGCTAGGCCCAGAGCTGCTACGAGATTTCGCCCATTATCGCACACCACCAGGCCGGGCTTGAGGCTCACTGACAGCAACCACTCATTGGTCTGTTGTTCCATGTCCCTCCACAACTCCTGCGCGGTGTGGGGTTTTTCCCCCAAACAGGAACGTTTTAAAACTGTCTGCTGTCGTTTACCCCTGGCTGTGCTGAAGTTGGTGGTGAAGGTGTTACGCTGACCGGATGAGGAGGCGGTAGAGGATGAGGAAGCGGAGTAGGAGGAGTTAGCAACAGGAGGCAAACTGAAGCGCCCTGCAATCCTCGGTGGTGGAAGGACATGCGCCAAACTGCTATCTGCCTCAGGCCCAGCCGCCACTGCATTTACCCAGTGTGCTGTTAGGGAGATATAACGTCCCTGACCGTGCTTACTGGTCCACGCATCCGTAGTTAGGTGGACCTTGCCACAGATGGCGTTGCGCAGTGCACACCTGATTTTGTCCCCCACTTGGTTGTGCAGGGAAGGGATGGCTCGCCTGGAAAAATAGTGGCGGCTGGGCACGACATACTGTGGGACAGCCAATGCCATCAGGCTTTTAAAACTCTGCGTCTCCACCAGACGGAATGACAGCATTTCAAAGGCCAGGAGTTTTGAAATGCTGGCATTCAGGGCCAGGGATCGCGGGTGGCTAGGGGGGTACTTCCTCTTCCGCTCCAATGTTTGGGAGATAGAGAGCTGAACGCTTCCATGGGACATTGTGGAGATGGTTGGTGACCCAGGTGGTAGTGTTGCTGGCATATGCTCTGTTTGCGGGGTGGCAGGTGCCACTGTCACTACAGAGGTGGATGAAGAGGCCGAGACTGCAGCAGAAGAGGAAGCAGGAGGAGCCAGAGACCTTTCTTGGTTTTTGCGGTGTCTACTCCACTGCAGCTCGTGCTTTGAACTTAGATGCCTGGTCATGCAGGTTGTGCTCAGGTTGAGAACGTTTATGCCTCGCTTTAGGCTCTGATTGCACAGCGTGCAAACCACTCGTGTCTTGTCATCAGCACATTGTGTGAAGAACTGCCACGCTGGGGAACTCCTTGGACCTGGCTTTGGTGTGCTCGGTCCCTTGCTGCGTTGGGCAGTAGCAGACATACTGTCTAGCTGACAGACGCTCCACTTTTGCACCCTGCTCCCTCTTCTGCTGTGCTGGTGGCTCTGTGCAACCACCGCCTCTTCCTCCAAACTACACTGGTCACCTGCATAACGTTGATTCCATGTGGGGTCGAGGACCTCATCGTCCTCCACATCATCTTCCACCCAGTCTTCACCCCTGCCCTCCTTGTCTGTCTGCACAATTGTGAAAGCAGCAGCAGTTGGCACCTGTGTTTCATCATCATCCGAGACGTACTGCGATGGTCCTCCCATGTACTCATCATGAAACATAAGTGGTTGGGCATCGGTGCACTCAATCTCTTCCACTTCTGGGGCAGAGCTAGGTGGATGGCCCTGGGAAACCCTGCTAACAGAGTCATCGAAAAGCAGAAGAGACTGCTGCATGATTTGGGGCTCAGACTGCTTGGCTGATTTGCAAGGGGGTGAGGTGAAAGACTGATGGACATGGATTTCAGGTGCCAACTCTGTTCTTTCATCAGAAGAGTGGGTGGGAGACAATGTGAAGGAACCCGAGGCACTGTCAGCAACCCAATCTACTATCGCCTGTACTTGTCCTGGCCTAAACATTCGTACAGCCTCATTAGGCGCAACAAAATACCGCCGCAGGCTCGCTCGCCTACTCGCACCTGAGGAAGGTGTTTCACTTGTGCGTGTATCTGGCACAGATCCACCATGTCCTCTCCCTGCAACAGGAGCTCCACCAGCAGCACCACGACCGGGGCCACCACGTCCCTTTGACCTTCTCCTCATATTTTAAAAATTTCGGATCTTGCCCTAAATGGGTGTTTTTGGAAGCGCAGAACACACCCACAGTACGTAACCGCTGAATCGCACAGCTACAGAACTGCAGAAAATGCTATTCAAAAAAAATGTTGTTTTTTTAGTATAGCACAGTAGGAGAAAACTATATAGAAATTGTTTATTTCACACACCTCAAAATATGTATAACACACTGCAAACTTTTTTTGTGCCCCTAAACGGCGTTTTTTGCAAGCGTACATTAAAGTGCAAATTTTTTTTTTGCCCTAAACGGGTCTTTTTTTGCACGAGCAAAATAAAATCCTTTTTTTTTTTTTTTTTGGCCCTATGGGTCTTTTGGAAAAGAGAACAATAAAGTGCCTTTTTTTTCCCCCTAAAAGTTAGATTTTCTCTGACACTGGGCTCATGGCAGTGTAAAAAGACTGCACTGCAACACAAATAGGTAGACATATGCAGATCGCTGATTTTAATCTCTGAATCTGGACTCCTATATAATATTCTCTCTCCCTGAAAGCACCAACACAGGAACCTGGCCCTACACTACACTATCTCTCTATCTTTTCCCTCAGATTGTAGAATCAGGACTACCTCTTCTATCTTTTTATCTCTGCCTAAAAGCAGCAGCAGCAGACTAGATCCTCTCCCTATCTATTCTGAAGCAGAGTGTCATGTGTGCTGTGTGCCTCTAGCTTATATAGAAGCTGGGTCACATGTTGCACTGACCAATCACAGCCATGCCATTAGTAGGCATGGCTATGATGGCTTCTAAGGGCACACCAGCTAATCAAAAGGTGATTGGCTGGCCCCTGAAGCATTTCTAAATGCGTTGCTAGATTGCCGAACCCGAACCCGGACTTTTGGGCAAAGTCCGGGTTCGGGTTCGGGTTCGGGAAAAAGCTAAAGTTCGATACGGACCCGAACTTTACAGTTCGGGTTCGCTCAACACTAGTAAAGAGGCATTGTTATATTATCACATGCAAATTGTGCAATGTGCAATACATAGGACATACCACAAGGCGACTTAGGGACAGATTCCAGGAACATCTGTACAGCATTAAGAAGAATTAGTCCACTAATGTCGCCTGACATTTTAACGTGTTTCATGATGGTAGCAGTTTAGCGGTGGGCGTCCAGGTTCTAGAAAAAGTTCAAGTACCCAAGAGAGGTGGTGATATATTTAAGCCCCTCTGCAAAAGAGAGGTTCATTGGATATTCCACTTCAAAGCACCTATACCATTTGGGGAGGAATTCTGAGTGGGACATAACACATTTTTATAATTAATTATTCATGTATTACTCTAATTTTTTTTGTTTTTTTCCACCAGCATTTTGGGTAAATTTTTGGATGTTATACTGATTTCCATTACTGGCCATACTATGGCATTATTTGCTCTATTAATAGTCACAAAAATAGTGTTGTTACACTGTATCTGAGATGTCTTTACATGCACATTACTCACACACATGCATGTGTGTGTGTGTGTGTGTATTTGCATCTACAGGTTTATCTACATGTGTATATTGTCTGTAGAAAAAACTTGTTTAGGACTGTCTTGTATTTCCAGGTTAATTGTCTCTTTCCAAGTCCCCATTTACCAGATATACACGTGTGTGTGCTCTTGACATTTACAGTATGAGTGAGTAACTATTTTGGGGGCTAAATTTTTTGTAATTTTTTCTTTCTCTTTCATCTTATGTTTTTAATACATCAGGTTATTTGATGGGCAATATGTTGGTGTCTTTTCTGTTGCCTTTTTAACTTATGAAATGTTTTTAACATATCAGTGGAGATGTTTTCATGTATGCATGAGCTGCTCTTTTAGTGCCCTGATTCAGGGTAGCACCTTAAATAGCCTGCCTAGGAGATCAGTCCGATGTTGTGATCAAGCAAGATACATTCTTATGAAACGCATCAACTGCATTCCCTGTCATTTGTCTGGTTTTGACAATAAAGTATTCATCAAGCAATCTAAGATTCCAGTGAGCTACCATTTAGTTTGGTCTTCTAATTGCTGTGGACGGTGGTGAGCAGAGATGTGCACCTGGTACCTGTTTGCACCCGTGGTCAGCCTGGAGCAGTGTGTTTTCTCTCTCTGTTTGGCAACAGGTTTCGTTTGCCAGGTAGTAATTGTCCTGGCTAATTGTTAGGAGATCCACTGATTTCCTCCTAATTCTGCAATTGCTGCAATTCTCTCTTCTGTCACTAGGTGGCATTGTAGCTGGTGACATTAGATAGACAAGGGCATAGCAAGGACAGATCATAAATGGATAGGGTGTCTCAGCCAATAGGCAAAGGTTTCTTTAAGTCCCTTGGCCTGCTGGGAGAGCCTATTTATTTGGGTGGAGTCAGGTGATCGGTGTTCTGTGCCACCTGGACGGCTGTCTGGGTGGACGTGTGTTATGTCACCCTGGGCTGCTAGCAGTGGCGGAATTTTCAGGGTCGCGACAGTCGCAGTTGCGACTGGGCCCTGTAATTCCGCCAAGTCCGGGGGGCCCCGCAGCCCGTCCGTGTACTCTGCCGGCGCCGCCCACCTGACTGTCACTTACTGACAATGTGTGCGGCGCGCACTGCGTGCTATACGTTCGGCCGCGGGGCCGCCGCTGACTGAAGACAGACACTGAGATAATGCAAGAGAGCAGGGCAGCTGAGGCAGCACTCCACTCACTGACTGGGATTGTGGACCGCCTCCGCCCCCGCCTCCGCCTCCGCCTATCCAGAGACACAGATGTAGGGAGGCGGGGCGGACTCTGAAAAATGAGAGAAGGCAGGGAGAAGCTTTCCCCTCTATGGCAGCATGGAGTACCTTCCCGGAGTCTACCCAGGCAGCATGAGGCAAGGCAGAGTGGCAAATTTTTCAACCTGGCACCTGGCGGGAGAAGACACACACAGTGACATCTGTCAGAGTGACCCACAGGATGGAATTCCCGGGGGAATCGATTGATTGATGGTAAGTCAATCAAGTGACAGAGCTCACCTCAGCAATCAATGCCAACCTCCACCACCTGTGCCTCGTCTTACTGATCCCATCCCCCCCACCACTGATCTCATCATCCCTATCCCCCCCATTACTTCTACAACAGAGGTGATGGGGGGGATAGGGATGAGATCAGTGGTGGGGGGGATGGGATCAGTAAGGAGGCACAGGTGGTGGTGGGAGAGGATGGCACCACCACTGCCACCCCCCTCAAGTACCACCGCAGTCACCCCCCCTCAAGTACCACCGCAGCCACCCCCCCTCAAGTACCACCGCAGCCACCCCCCCCTCAAGTACCACCACAGCCACCCCCCAAGTACCACCGCAGCCACCCCCCTCAAGTGCCACCACTACCACCCCTCCTCAAGTACCACCGCTAGTACTTGAGTGGGGGGTGGTAGCGGTGGTACTTGAGGGGGGGTGGCTGCGGTGGTACTTGAGGGAGGTGGCAGTGGTGATGCCATCCTCTCCCACCACCACCACCTGTGCCTCCTTACCGATCCCATCCCCCCCACCACTGATCTCATCCCTATCCCCCCCCATTACTTCTACAACAGAGGTAATGGGGGGGATAGGGATGGGATCAGTAAGAGGCACAGGTGGTGGTGGGAGAGGATGGCACCACCACTGCCACCGCAGCCACCCCCGCCTTAAGTACAACCGCTGCCACCCCCCCTCAACACCAGCACTTCACTGATCCCATCTAGGGTTGCCACCTGTCCGGGATTTACCCAGACAGTACGGGTTTTGAAACATGTGCCCGGGTCTCTGCCCGCCTGAGACCCAGGAATATTATTCAGACCCGCCAGTTGCTCCCTGAGTCCCTGTGCCTGTGCTGAAGCTGTGCCACCACCGCCATGTGCGCCTCGAGTTCGGTCCGCTTTATTCTGCAACTGCTGCCTTCCTATCTACCCCCCCCCGCATTGTCGGTTCACCTCCATCCTCTCTGTGTGCTGCAGACGGGACACAGAGGCAGAGACGGAGTCTCCATGTTGCCGGAGACTCTCCTCTGGTTTTGCCCCCCCCCATACACTACCATACAGTTCTGCCACCCCCCTCCCATACATCATCCATCCATCCAGTTTTCCCTCTCCTCCTCATACACACATTTATCATCCCCTCCATACACCATCCTTATATACAGTCCCCCCCATATATATATATATAGTTCTCCCCCCCATACACCATCCATATATACAGTCCCCCCCATATATACAGTTCTCCCCCCCATACACCATCCATATATACAGTCCCCCCATATATACAGTTCTCCCCCCCCATACACCATCCATATATACAGTCCCCCCCATATATACAGTTCTCTCCCCCCTATACACTATTAATATATACAGTCCCCCCCATATATAGTTCTCTCCCCCCCCATACACCATCCATATATACAGTCCCCCCCATATATACAGTTCTCTCTCCCCCCCATACATCATCCATATATACAGTCCCCCCATATATACAGTTCTCTCCCCCCCATACACCATCCATATATATAGTCCCCCCATATATACAGTTCTCCCCCCCATACACCATCCATATATACAGTCCCCCCATATATACAGTTCTCTCCCCCCTATACACTATCCATATATACAGTCCCCCCCATATATAGTTCTCTCCCCCCCCATACACCATCCATATATACAGTCCCCCCCATATATACAGTTCTCTCTCCCCCCCCATACATCATCCATAGATACAGTCCCCCCATATATACAGTTCTCTCTCCCCCCCATACACCATCCATATATACAGCCCCCCCATATATTTAGTTCTCCCTCCCATACACCATCCATATATACAGTCCCCCCCATATATACAGTTCTCTCTCCCCCCCATACACCATCCATATATACAGTCCCCCCCATATATACAGTTCTCCCCCCCATACACCATCCATATATACAGTCCCCCCATTGATACAGTTCTCTCCCCCCCCATACACCATCCATATATACAGTCCCCCCCATATATACAGTTCTCTCTCCCCCCCCATACACCATCCATATATACAGTTCTCTCCCCCCCCATACACCATCCATATATACAGTCCCCCCCATATATACAGTTCTCTCCCCCCCTATACACCATCCATATATACAGCCCCCCCTGTATATACAATTCTCCCCCCCCATACACCATCCATATATACAGTTCTCACCGGGTGACACCGTCCACTGCCCTACTGACACCGTCCACTGCCCTACTGACACCGTCCACTGCCCTACTGACACCGTCTTCTGCCCTACTGACACCGTCCTCTGCCCTACTGACACCGTCCACTGCTCTACTGGCTGACAGTGTCCACTTTTAAGGTAGACTAATTTCATATTTTAACTGACATTTCTTTTATTAATTGAATCATATTTTATGGGTACACTAATGCTTTTTTTTTTATTTAACCATGCCTATTCAGGCCCCCCCCCCCCCACCACTGTTAATGCAATTTGGCCACAGCCACTGTTCATTGTAGCACACCTCATTACTACTCTCTTTGGGTAACCCAAAAGGTGTCCTAGGTATTTTACAATCCTATAGCGTGTAGTACAAAAAAATTGCCGCGCACCGCGAAAGTGTTCGGTTTGGCTTGAAGAAAAGGTGGCAACCCTGATCCCATCCCTCCTCCCCACCAGCACTGTTACTGATCCCATTCCCCAGGTCAGATTTAATTGATCCTGTGATTGCTGCATAGGATCAGCAACTGATGTATTGCTTCATTTATGTGAAATCCCAGGTGATATGGCCAGTCCCTCTTTGTTGTACAGTGTAAAAAAATTAAGTATTAATCTTTTCGGCGGGGGGGGGGCCCTTCATGATTTCTTACACCGGGGCCCTGAAGTCTCTAGTTACGCCACTGGCTGCTAGCCCAGAAGCCTGAGGCCTATCCCAGGGACACCTGGCTGCTAAGCTGCCTAAGGGCCTATCCTGGAGCAGAAGAAGCAGCGTAGGGTTGGGACTGCAGGATTGTTGTCCAACTGAGTTGCGAACGTTCAGCCGGATGGGGAACCAGTTGTGGTCGGAGGTAAAGGGGAAGCTGTCGCCACTAAGGGACCATCCACCTTGTTACCAGAGACTACTATGAGTAGTCTGAAGCAAGCACCTGAGCAGTCTTCTCACCAGCCGAGGACGGTGAAGAAGTGAGAAAGCATCAGCAAGTACCAAGCCAAGGACCCAGCACGATAGTGGGGGTGACGCTTGAGGAGTATACAGCGGGATAGCTGTGGAAGACCTCAGGGGATCCAGTGACAACTGGGATCTGGAAGTCTAGTGAGAGACTGGGAGCTCAGTGAGTGAAGACCTACATTGGGATGCTGTGAGATATGCAAAGGACTGTTCTGTGTTACAAAGAGTTATGTACAACTACTGTTAGTAACTGTTGCAAGATTAGTTGCCATAGGAGACAGCGGTCCTACCTATAAAGAAGTGTCATCCGGCTGGAGGCTTTCCACTGTATAGCTGTCTACCTATAGAAGTCTCTGATGCCCCGTACACACGACCGGTTTTCCCGTCGGAAAAGCTGCCATGAGAGCTTTTCGTTGGGAATCCCGAACGTGTGTATGCTCCATCTGACTTTTTCCCACAGGAAAACTGCCGGAAAAAAAAGAGAGCAGATCTCTTTTTTCCTGTCAGGAAAAAATCCTAGCGGGAAAACCGTTCGTCTGTATGCTTTTTCTGACGATAAAAAAAAAATGTGCATGCTCGGAAACAATTCGACGCATGCTCGGAAGCATAGAACTTAATTTTGTTGGCTCGTCGTAGTCTTTTACGTCACCGCGTTCTTGGCAGTCAAAAGTTCACTGGACTTTTGTGTGACCGTGTGTATGCTAGGCAGGCTTGAGAGGAATTCCGTCGGGAAAACCATTGGGTTTTTTTCCGACGGGAAAACCAGTCGTGTGTAAGGGGCATGAGTCTGCCAATTACCACTGCATCCACTCAAGGGTGTCCTGGCCCTAACCCTCTCTCCCACAGTTCTGTTAAGGGACAATAAATCTCTTCTTCGCATTCCAAAAGTGACTGGCACCTATGATTCATCTTGCATCACACCCACAATGCCTGGTAACCCACTCTACAAGGAAACATGTCAGCTCTCCCTAACCCTTGAGGTCACCATTAGGCCTCTGGAGCCCTGGGACTGGTTTGTGTTGAAGTGCATGTCTGTTAATTATTTAAAGCAACAGTGTCCCTTTTTGTTCTGCGGGTTCCTAGATAGTATTAGCCTAGGGAATGGTAAAGAGCTTAGGGTAGCGACAGGATAGGCTTCTGACGGACAATTAGATAAGTAGCAATCCAGTAGCATTGATAGCCTATAGTCAGGTTAGAGACCAAGAGATAGGCTAGATAGGTCTGATTTGCCTTTCAGGTGGCGTGTTCCAGACTTCTTTCCAATCGGTGTGTTTGTCCGTACAAGCATCCCCAGGAAGCCACCACAGATGCATCAGCGTTCGTCCTCTCAAGCCGGATTGTGTTCTGCCTTGCAAGCCAGCTCATCAGGGGCCCCTGCAACTGAACTGTGCCACAAGGCCTAATTGGAGGAATTGGTGTTAAATGCCTTTAGTTATATATCTGGATATTTATAGATACATACTGTATATACACGGTTCTACTCAGACATATGCACATTCTTCCTGTTATTGCGTTGGTTGTATGTAATGCCATCACTTTATCATATATAAAGTTACACTAATCACCTGCTGGTATGTCTGCATATCTTTACTCTTAAAAATCTATGCTGGGTGTATTAGTACTACTGCTGTCAGTAATTTTGGGTGAGTTACTAGTTATTGTCCTAGAAAGGGATCATCTCTAAATATGCTGGAGCCCTGTTCTAGGTGGAGGCACTGCCAATTGTATATTCATAGTCCACTCTTCCTTTAGCGAAGGCTCTGGCTCATTTGGTTACCTGCAGGTTAGCGCCATAGTCTGTGTGGTGAGCGCTACTTCATATTACCCCCCTCAATTACAGGGCTACACAGGCATATTGGTTTTCAGTTTGTTTTAGACACGATCAAAGATCCTAAATCAAAGTCTTTCTCTGTTGGAGAGAACTAGTCAATTTTAACTACTTCATTAACAATATTCTATTAGACTAGTAAATCTGTGGTCCTTTTGATCATTAGCGTAATCCATTTTAGATATAAACTTATGCTGGTAGGTTAATTTACTCCTGTCTAAATTGGCCCTAGTATGTGTATGAATGTGAGTTAGGGACCTTAGATTGTAAGCTCATTGAGGGCAGGAACTGATGTGAATGTTCAATATATATGTAAAGCGCTGCGTAAATTGGCAGCGCTATATAAATATCTGAAATAAAATAAATAAATAATATTCCCAGTATGGTAGAAGGTCAATGATAGATGCCCTTTTTCCCATTTTTGAGTCTCATAAGCAACCTTCTGGTCATTTGCACCTAATATACCATAGGTAGTATTGTAGTTCGATTGAGCTAACTCGTAGTGTGTGTTTGAAGGAAGCTGAATTTAAAAAGATGAACAAAAGATGAGCACTCCATATGTTTATGATTGACAGTAAATAATAAAAGATTCTAATCTTTCAGCATCAAACTAGATCTATACAGTGCCTTGAAAAAGTATTCATACCCCTTGAAATTTTCCACATTTTGTCATGTTACAATCAAAAACGTAAATGTATTTTATTGGGATTTTATGCGATAGACCAACACAAAGTGGCACATAATTGTGCAGTGGAAGGAAAATGATAAATGGTTTTCAATTTTTTTTACAAATAAATATGTGAAAAGTGTGGCGTGCATTTGCACTCATCCCCCTTTCCTCTGATACTCCTAAAATCTAGTGGAACCAATTGACTTCAGAGGTCACCTAATTAGCAAATAGATCAGTCTGTGATCACATAGACACATCTGTGTGTAATTGAATCTCAGTATAAATGTAGCTGTTCTCTGAAGCCCTCAAAGGTTTGCTAGATAACCTTAGTGAACAAACAGCATCATGAAAGCCAAGGAACATGCCATACAGGTCAGTGATAAAGTTGTGGAGAAGTTTAAAGCAGGGTAAGGTTATAAAAAAAATATCCCAAGATTTGAACATCTCACGGAGCACTTTTCAATCCATCACCTGAAAATAGAACTGCAAACCTACCAAGACATGGCTGTCCACCTAAACTGACAGGCCAGGCAATGAGAGCATTAATCAGAGAAGCAGCCAAGAGGCCCATGCTAACTCTGTAGGAGCTGCAGAGATCCACAGCTCAGGTGGGAGAATCTGTCCACAGGACAACTGTTAGCCGTGCACTCCACAAATCTGGCCTTTATGGAAGAGTGGCAAGAAGAAAGCCATTGTTGAAAGAAAGCCATAAGAAGTCCCGTTTGCAGTTTGTGAGAAGCTATGTGGGGGACACAGCAAACGTGGAAGAAGGTGCTCTGGTCAGATGAGACCAAAATTGAACTTTTTGGCCTGACAGCAAAACGTTATGTGTGGCGGAAAACTAACGCTGCACATCACCCTGAACACACCACCCCCCCTCGTGAAACATGGTGGTGGCAGCATCATGTTGGGATGCTTTTCTTCAGCAGGGACAGGGAAGCTGGTCAGAGTTGATAGGAAGATGGATGAAGCCAAATACAGGGCAATCTTAGAAGAAAACCTGTTAGAGTCTGCAAAAGACTTGAGACTGGGGTGGAAGTTCACCTTTCAGCAGGACAACGACCCTAAACATACAGCCAGAGCTACAATGGACTGGTTTAGATCAAAACATATTCATGTGTTATAATTACCCAGTCACAGTCCAGACCTAAATCCATTTGATAATCTGTGGCAAGACTTGGAAATTGCTGTTCACAGACGCTCTCCATCCATTTGGACAGAGCTTGAGCTATTTTTCAAAGAAAAATGGGCAAAAATGTCACTCTCTAGATGTGCAAAGCTGGTAGAGACATCCCCAAAAAGATTTGCAGCTGTAATTGCAGCGAAAGGAGGTTCTACAAAGTATTGACTCAGGGGGGCTGAATACAAATGCACACCACACTTTTGAAAACCATTTATAATTTTCCTTCCACTTCACAATTATGTGCCACTTTCTGTTGGTCTATCACATAAAATCCCAATAAAATACATTTATGTTTTTGGTTGTAACATGACAAAATGTAAAAAATATGAAAAGGGGTATGAATACTTTTTCAAGGCACTGTAATTAGCAGAGCAATATACATCTGATTGTTTTGTTGCTGAGATCAAGGAACTGCATGAGGGTGACTGCTGGAACATCACAATTTAGACTAAGATAGAAAAGTTTGGAGTGCATTTAAATAATAACATCTGACTGATGCGGTACCAAGGGTCTACTGTATATAGCCAGTATTAGCAATTTGAGCCCTGGCTTTTTTTTGGTTAATCGTTACTTCAGTGTGGAATTTAGCCATGTTCTTCTCTGTGATCCTATGAATAAAGGGATGTTTTCCAACTAATACTGAATTGCAGAGCTTAAAAATTATATCATGGCCAACAAAAAAAAACAACATAGTAAGTGCATCTCTGCAACACATGCACAGTTGCCCATTTTTTTTGATTTTAAAATTCTGCAAGTACAGAGAAATATCTATTGCTCTGTCAGAAATCTAGTGTGCTTTTATTTTCTGTTTGACCTTATAAAAACATTGCTCTGACATCCCAAGCAGTGTTGTGATCCCTGCCTGCAGGGTTACAGAACTCTGCCAATCCCATTTGTCTCTGACCTACTTCACATGTACTGTATATATTTATTTTTTTTTCACAGTAAATTGTGCTGCTGCCTTGACCCCAAGATCATGTCCACACCTTGTGAATAGGGAAAGGGCTCTTGGGAGATACAGAACTGGGGGTGCTTGTCTATGTCAATAGGAACTGGCCTACCAGCAGGGGGCCTTTTCTAACTGCCTTGTTTGCAGAATATATTTTTTTTTCTCTAAGATTACTGGTATATTAGTCTACAATATACATGACTTCGCTTAATAAGGACTGTCACTGCTGAAAGGGGGACATAGTTCTTTCATATGGGATATTGGTGAAAAAAGAACCCAGATAATATAAAGTGAAAACGTATTGTCTATAGCAAAATCATGTAAGCAATTGTAAATAATTGTGAGAAGAAATAGATATATATTTTTTTGCAATACATTTTCAGAGTAATGAGTCATGCTAAACACAAATTGTTGACTACATAGTTCGTGCTTTTTTTCAAGGACTAGTTTTAAGCAGTGATAATGGAGCTATTTGCCTTCTTACAACTTCTTACATCTTAAAGCATTCTCAAGATACTAAAGATTAAAGTGACTTTTCCACACAGCTGAAATGTACAGAAATACCAAATAGATCTTTATCATCTCTGCCAAATTTCACAGTGATAATGTAGCATTTAAAGCGAAGTTCCACCCAAAAGTGGAACTTCTACTTAAACCACTCCTCGCCCACTTACATGCCACATTTGGCATGCAATTTCTTTTAGGGTGGAGTGGGGGCTTCAGTAGGAGTGGGACTTCCTGTCCCACTTCCTCCTTCCGCCCAGGGACCGCTTAGGCGACTCATCATATCGCCTTTTAGGGGCCCCTCCCTGTAGGCGATAACCTGTTACATGTGACAGGTCCCAGGCGATCGCCTATCCACTCAGGCAGCGCAGCGCCGCTCGCGCATGCGCAGTGAGTGCCCGGCCGGGTGCCCACAGTTAGAATAGAGGCGCCGGCAAAGAGGGGGGGGGGGCGGGGGAGAGGAGCGAAGCTCCGTTCGGCAACATCGCTGGACAGTGGAACAGGTAAGTGTCTGTTTATTAAAAGCCAGCAGCTACACTTTTTGTAGCTGCTGACTATTAATAAACATAAAAAAGGCTGGAACTCCCCTTTAAGTCTAATGAGATTTTTCATATAACTGAAATACAATGATGCAGAGGTGTAATTGCTGCAAATTTTTGAAACACATAATAATAGTAAAAATATGTTAGCCACTCTACCTGATCAGTTACATGAAATTGGGTATTTTGTCCTGTATTTTTACAAACAGCCAAAAAAATAATCGGCAGCCGGCATAGAAAGGCCAGCTGTAGATAAATAAAATTTACCCCTTCCGATATTATTCCATTTAAGTTGAAGATGCTAGAGAAAAATCAGGTTTGTCGCTCACAAAGTAAATTCATTATGGGTACAGAACGCTATGTTCATGAATCTCTATCTGCACAAACTGTATTTTGTCTTTTTTTCAACCTACCAGTAATTATAAGCCAAATAAAAACTATACTATCAAGCTAAATGGCAGTGCATCACATTGTAGCTATGTTTTACTGGAGTGACAGGGGCTTTGCGCAAAACAAAACAACCACATTCTATAAAATCTTCAATGTACTTTAATCTTAATAAATCATTGGGGCTTGCACACTAAAGGAGTTAAAAATATTCACCTAATTGATTAGAAAAAATGAAACAGTGTTGAATTTAAATATTCAATCATGTCTAGGGAAAATGAAAACAAAAGGCCAAAAAAAACAGTAAAAAGGTAAAAAAAAAAAAAAATGAACACTAGGTAGATGGGAGTTTGGAAATGTTTATGTTTAACCACCTGCATACTGGGCACTTTCACCCCTTCCTGCTATTTTTCAGCTTTCAGCGCTGTCACACTTTGAATGACAATTGCGCAGTCATGCGACGCTGTACCCAAACACAAATAGAGCTTTCTTTTGGTGGTATTTGATCACCTCTGCGGTTTTTATTTTTTTCGCTATAAACAAAAGAAAGCGTCAAGTTTGAAAAAAAAACACAATATTTTTTTCTTTTTGCTATAATAAATAACCATTTTTTTTTAAAATTTTCCTCAGTTTAGGCCGATATGTATTCTTCTACATATTTTTGGTGAAAAAAAAATCGCAATAAGCGTATATTGATTGGTTTGCGCAAAAGTTATAGCAGATACAAAATAGGGGATGGATTTATAGCATTTTTGTTTTTATTTTTTTATTTTTTTACTAGTAATGGCGGCGATCAGGGATTTTTAGCGTGACTGCGATATTGCGACACATCGGACACTTTTGACACATTTTTGGGACCATTCACATTTATACAGCGATCAGTGCTATAAAAATGAAAGTTTGTGGTGTATCGCTAAACCAAAAAGAAATAAAATAGATGAAGCAGTTCATATGTAACACTCTAGTGTATGGAGAAGGGAGATTTAATCCGGTCCCAGAGATCCAGGGGGAGGAGAGGTGATCAAGTAATGAGAAAGCCACCACCAACACCCAAACACACTGACTCTTATGCGGCGTACACACTATCGTTTTTCACGTCGTTAAAAAAAACAACATGAAAAACTACGTGAAAAAATAGAGGATGTTCGAAATTTTTAATGCCCGTTTTTCACGTCGTTAAAAATGCTCTGGAGCATACACACGATCGGTTTTAATGCCCATTTTTAAAATGGCATTTTTAACGGCATGAAAAACAATCGTGTGTATAGGGCATTACCGTCAGTACATATAAAATGCACATGTAGCAGATGGTATCGAATGGAGCTCTCATTTCACACCAAGGTAATTATGATTCCAAAAGAAATTAATACCGATCCTCCTTCTATGGACTTTTAATCAATCAGAATATACTTGGAACTCAGCAAACATTGAAAAAACCTTAGTGGCTCCAGAAGCATAGCATGTGTTTGGGAGATGAAAACAAAAAAGACAATGCTCATTGCGCAGACATCCCAAAAAAGCATCAATTTATTTATTTAAAAAGAGTATGGATTCACTCACATGTAAACCAAATGAAATGCGCATGAAAATAAGGAAAGCGACCAGCGCTTCCTACCAATAAGATGGCGCTCTACCGTCCAGACATCCAGCAGATCTGCAGTGTTAGCCTTCCTCCACTTGGCCCGACGTTTCTCCACCAACGTGTCATCAGGGGCGGTGGACAAGTGGTTAAAGTAGAATTCCAGGCAAACCTAACTACTATTAAAAATGCTCCCTCCCCATTCCTAACACCTATTTTCACAAGCCTGTGTAAGAAAGATCTGTATACTTACCTATTTTTATACTGTTCTGGTTTGGTCATGTGAACTCCCCTGTGTCAGCCAGCGGCAGCTGCAGGGGAAAGGAGAGAGTGTGTTTGGTCTGACATTATAACCATCTACTGTGACCACTGTAGGTCTGCCACCACTACCATCTCATACTCGTCCCAATGCTTTAGTCTGTTGCAATGGCAATTTTAATTTGGCACACTTAATTTTTCTGCAGCTGTTCTAATTGTTAAAAATATAATATTTCTTGTTAGAGTCCATTCTGTGCTTTGTATGAATACAGTATTCATGTTGGGTTACAAGGTTTTGACACTATTGATACCAAAAAACCTAGTTTTTCTGCTGCTTTTTTTTTCTGAAATAAAAATGAATCAGTTTTTCCTTACTCCCTGATGCTTTCCTTCCCAATTAAACTCAGGTGAAACAGTAGAGCTGCCATGAGACCCTCACCAGAGTATGGGAACCATCAGGAGAATGCCCTAACACCAAAATCAAAAATTTCCCCGGTTAGTTTTCTTCTTTTTGACATTTCTACTTGAAGTGTATATTTAAATTTTGTCTTACTTCTGTACAAAATTGTAATTGAAAATGTTAAATAAAAATGATTATGGAAGAAAATAAAATACATTTTTGCTGGGTAAATACTGCATTTGCCATTAATGATTGCAATTTACAGAGCATCTATATTAAAATTGGACAACACTAATGCCGCATACACACGATCGTTTTTAATGTCATTTAGTTTTTCTCGACGTGATTTTTCATGTTTCCTCTCAAGCCTGCCTTACATACACACGTTCATTAAAAAAAAACGCTCAAGCAAAGCGCAGTGACGTACAACACGTACGACGGCACTATAAAGGGGAAGTTCCGTTCGGATGGCGCCACGCTTCATGTTAGTAAAGTTCGTTGAGCGACGATTCGCGCTTTTCAGCCTCGTGCTTTTCAGTTTGTTACAGCGTGACGAATGTGCTATTTCCATTACAAACGCTAGTTTTACCAGAACAAGCGCTCCCGTCTCATACTTGATTCTGAGCATGCACGTTTTTTTCCCCTCGTAAAAGCATACACACTACCATTTTTCACGACGTTAAAAAAAACGACGTGAAAAAATAGAGCAGATTCTAATTTTTTTAGGCAATTTTTCACGTCGTTAAAAATGCTCTGGAGAATACACACGATCGTTTTTAATGCACATTTTTAAAAATGGCATTTTTAACGTCATGAAAAATGATCGTGTGTACGCGGCATAAGGGATGTATTTATAAACAATAAATGCCTGTGGAAGTTAATACCACCTGTTGGCCAAGTGCAGTATTTTCTTTTTCAATTCAATAAAAAATATTTGACCAGCACACGGAATAACCTAATAACAATAATATTTGCCCCATTTGCACAGAAGGAATATACATGTACCTTTTACTGTGTAATTTTCTACGCAATATTTAAATTATATGCCTTAATGTTTCTGAATGCTACTTCTTGTCTTTCATGCTGTTTTTGGGTCTACGTGAGTACACTGGCAGAGTCCCAAATTTTATTTAATACACACTATTTAAAGTAGTATAGCCTAACAGTAATTTGTTAAATATAAACCATCCATTCTCACTCTTTACCTCTGTAATTTGTAGCCTTAAAACTTTAAAACTTCTTAAAATCTGTGCTGATAATTCCTACAACATTTTTCGCATTTTTTACAATGAGAATACAAAGAATACAAACAATTTTTAGTAATGAAAGCTCTAATCTGCCTGCTCCCCCCTTTGAATTGGCTCCTATGAAAATAAGATACTGTATGTACAGTAAATCATTTTTTTTTCAATTATGTGTCAAAAATAACAGTTTAATTGATTATTTTTGACTGAAATATGACTTCTCTCAACTTCTAAAATTAAATTATATTTAAAACATGGAATTATTTTAAATTTTGTATACATTGTTTTAGAAAAATTACATTTCAATTAAATAATTGATATATGCCTGGTCTCAAAACAGTTTAATTTAATATAGGGTCTGAGAAATACAAGTCTAATTAATTATATTTTCCATGTTTTTAAAAAAAATATGCAATTCTGTACATCAAATCTGGTCGATTTTCAATAGGGTCTCAGAAAGCATACATTTTCAGTTATTTTTGCAGGCTGAAAAATGCACACTCTCTGCCTCCAAAATTGCCTTACATTTAAAAAAGGATGAGATTCTGTCCAGCAAATCGTTATAATATTTATATAGCACTCTGCCTCCTATTAAATATGATGAGATTCTGTTAAAAAAAATAAGTAGAATTTGTAAAATCTGTGTCTGATATATTAAATACAGTTTTATGTAATATTTCCTGCTAACATACGTATACTCCCTGCCTACAAATTTGCCTCCTATTGATAAGGGTAAGACTCTCCACAGCAAGTCAGATTAATTGTTATATTCTGTCTCTACAAACATACAGCCCAATTTTATATTTATTAATAAAATCTGCCTGCTTTCTCCCTGCAGAAATAGTGGCTGTGTCACATACCTTACAGCGGAGCCCGAGAGGATGAGGGTGGCCTCTTGCACGGTTCCGGACCAAGCACCCCTGGTGGTAGATACAGGGAGTGCAGGGGCAACGAAAGGGTGCAGGTGCCTGCTGGTCAAGGGCTGATGCTTGAAGACACAGGAACTTCTGCAGAGGAGATGTAGAGACTGAACACCAGGTTTGTTCAGAGAGGACCAGATCAGGATCAACTGGTGAGTCAGGAACAGGCGGAAGTCGGCAACAGGCTTTGCAGCGGGGTACACAATCAGGAGGCAGAGCTGTGGTCATAGGTCCAAGCCAAAGTCGGTTCAGTACAGAGGCAGGCAGGCAGTAAGGAGAATCCAAAGAGAATGGTCAGAAGAAGCCGGGTTTTCAGGACTAAGGTCAGTCAGGCAAGGTTAACAGGAACACAGGAACACAGGAACAAGCTGAAGACGATCCAGCACTGATACTGGGCAGATTCTCTGTTTATATAGGGCGCTGTGTGGATGTTCCATTGCGCATTCCCATTCTGAACCCCGTTCGTCTCACTCTAAGGTTCCGTGCATGCGCATTGGCGTTAGCAGAACAGAGATTAGCAGCTGCTGCATGAGGATGAGCACTTGCTGTGTGAGTTCTCTGACATTGCCCCCTCCTTAGGGGCAGTCTCCAGATGCCCACTTGAGCCATCTTCTTTGGATGGGAGCGATAAAAGGTATGTATCAGTCTCCGGGCATGGAGATTGGTCTCTGGTTCCAAGGAATGTTCTTCCGGGCCAAAGCCCTTCCATTTGATTAGATACTGGTTTAGTCCTTGTCGTTTCCCATAGTCCAAAATAGCTTCAATCTCAAACTCTTCTTCCACATCCACCATTTTTAGCCTCTGGGGGCCCTATTTCACGATCTAGAAAGGGATTCGCTACGTCGGGCTTTAATGGCGAGGTATGAAACACAGGGTGAATCTTAAACGAGTCAGGAAGTTCGAGTTCATATGCCACCGGGTTAATTTTCTTCTTGACCGGGAAGGGTCCCAAGTATCTGGGTCCCAGTTTCCTAGAAGGACAAGCGAGCTTCAGGTTTGCTGTTGAGCCATACACGGTCACTGGCTTTTAAATCCAGCTCCCCCCTTCTCCTCTTATCAAAGAATCTTTTATTATTTTCCTGTGCTTTGAAGATGGTCTCTTTCAGTACTTTATTATTGATGGTAAAGAAGTTTAGACTATCCTGAACTGCAGGCAAAGGAGAGTCTGGAACTAGCGTTGGCAATAAGAAAGGGTGGAACCCATAATTGGAGAAGAAGGGTGACTGGTTTGTGTCAGAGTGGAGGAAATTGTTGAATGCAAATTCCGCCAAGGGCAGCTATGATGCCCAATCTTCCTGGGTGAAGGAGGAGAAACAACGTAAGTATTGCTCCAATGTTTGATTCGTACGTTCAGACTGCCCGTTGTTTTGGGGGTGATAGGCCGATGTGAAACTGAGTTTGATGCCCGGAGCTTCACAAAGTGCTTTCCAAAATTTTGACGTGATCTGTACGCCTCGATCTGAAACAATGTCACCCGGAATTCCGTAGAGTCTAACAATTTCTTTAATGTTGCTGATGGAGTCCCCTTCATGGGGATGAAATGTGCCATCTTCGAAAAGCGATCGACCACCACAAAGATGGACGAAAATCCCTCGGAAGGAGGAAGTTCAACAATGAAGTCCATTGCGATCCTATCCCAAGGTCTTTTAGGGATGGGTAGTGGTCTTAATAAACCCAAAGCCTTGTTTTTACTGCCCTTGCTCCTGAGGTAGGTAGGGCAGGAATTAACGTAATCCCAGCAATCCTTTGCTAAATTGGGCCCCCAGAAATGTCTTTGAACTGAATCCGCTGTCTTGTGACCCCCCAAATGGCCTGCCAAGGTATAATCATGACAAGTCTGTAGGATGGTGGTGCGCAGGTTCTGTGGCACAAATATTTTATTCCCCTGCCAGTAGAGCCCATCTCTTTCTTGTAGGTCTGTGTCTGGAGGTAAGGAAGTTCTCAAGGATGCCTGACGAATCTGTGACACAAAATCAGATTGGGTTAACAAGAAATTTCCAGCTTGCAGGATAGTATCTGGTGGAGGTGGGGCTTCAGTTTCTGAGAACATGCGAGATAATGCATCAGGCTTAAAATTTTTAGACCCTGGCCGGTACGTAATATCGAAGTTAAAACGTGAAAAAAAAGAGCCCATGTCCCTTGTCTGGGTCTGAGTCGCTTAGCAGTCCTGAGATACTCTAAATTATTATGATCCGTAAAGATCAGTATATGGTGTGCTGCTCCCTCCAGGAGGTACCACCATTCCTCTAAGGCTGATTTTATTGTCAACAGTTCCCGGTCCCCCACATCATAATTCCTTTTTGATAATCCCAGTTTTCTGGAAAAGAAGGCCACGGGGTACATTAACGATTTAGATCCTTGGCGCTGGGACAGAATGGCTCCTACCGCAGTCTCAGATGCATCCACCTCTAGGATGTACGGCAGAGCAGGATCGGGATGTTTTAGTACTGGAGCGGAGGTAAATAATTATTTAAGCCTGTCGAAAGCAACTTGAGCTGCTTCAGTCCATTGAAATCGGCTTTGTTTCTTTGTGAGTTATGTAATAGGTGCTATATTACCAGAGGAATTCTTGATGAATTTTCTGTAAAAGTTGGAAAATCCGATAAAATGTTGTACCCCTTTCTTGTCAGTTGGAGGTGGCCAAGACATAATAGCTGAGACCTTCTGAGGGTCCATTGCCACACCCCCTGTTGATATTACCAGGCTGAGAAAGTGAACGGTCTGACGTTCAAATTCACACTTCTCGGCCTTGGCATAAAGTCCGTTCTGTCTCAGTCTAAGGAGGACTTGTTTCACATGGACAGGGTGCAATTCTAGTGAGATTGAAAATATAGGAATATCATCCAGATACATGATCATGAATAAGTCTAGGAAGTCCGAAAGACAAACAAATACTCCTGCGCACAAGTGGAATACCGGACAGTTTGAAAGTAAACAAATGGATGACACTTGGCTTTGCTGCCTTCACGGATAGGGGTATCCTAGTGGTAGATAACAAGAAAAGAAAAAAGAAAGGCGCACCAGCCTCGTGCATTACCGTTGGATAAATTTATTAAACAAATAAAAGAATCCTACTTACAAACAAATGAAAAAGCCATGCGTTTACAAAGAACCACAGAGTCGCAGCAATGCGTCCAAAACAAATCGGTCACGGAGGGATTGACAAAGATCACTGCTGGCTGACGCGTTTCGAAGATGAGTCTTCTTCCTCAGAGCTCAGCAGTGTTCCTCTCTCTGACTACCCAATATATACACGCATATGCACACTCCCCTAACAATGGACAAGGGGTGGAGTACCCACTGGTGTGGGCGGTACATAGTCAATAGACCAGCCCACACTGAATGATAGTGGGAGCTGGAGAGGGGGGGGGGAGAGGGGAAGGAGGGGAAGGGACAATGAGGGAGGGGAGAGAATGGGAAGTGGTGGGACCAAAGCCTACACAGGGATCAAGCTGCTAGTAAGGTACCCACATTAGCCATAAAAAGAACTAAATATATAAAAATGACATATGAATAAATGGCATATAGATTAGTAGTTCAGCAGCCGGAGGACAAAATATGCAAGTGATGATGTTGACATAGGGAAGTGACAACCTACCTCTACATGGTAGAGACATCTGGACGCATAAGGTGTAGTAACCGCGACCTGACAGTCCGCTGCTGTAATGGCGCGGTGTACATTGATAAAATCTGTGTCACTGCGCCTGGAGTTTACCGACCTCACTCTACGATCTGGGACGCACGCTGTGTAGCTTGCGCTCCAGCAGTCCGGATGTTAGGTAATCGAATCCAGGATGTCCGCCGTCACTACATAGTGTAGTGTGATTGGTTGAGCGGGCGCCATTTTGCTGAGGACTTATCCTCTAGAGGTAGCGATGGGACAAACCTCTGAAACATAAACCAAGTGCCTGAATGATAGCATGAGCAAAATATTGCACTAAAGGAGGTAGTGAAAACTCCCTCGACTGTCACAGCAGTGAGCCCAGAAACGGGAGAACAGGGGCCAACACTACCTCGAGAAACTACGGCGTTTGAATCAAAACAATGAGGCTGTGGATGACACAATAATAGCTAGAAGGTAGACTGATAAAGACAGCGGCCATCCACAGTCTATATTCATTGAAAAAATTGTTGATAAAAGTTATTAGTAAGAAAGGGGAGGGGGAGGGAAAGGGGGGGGAGAGAGGAAAGGGGAAGAAAGAGGAAGGAAAAATGTATGCATAATGCGTGCAGCTACTGGCAACCAGAGAGAGAGGAGAATGTAAAAGATGCCAATAACCACAATACCAATGGATTGTAAACACAGGCAAATCAAATACACTATAAAACAGGTTCTACTACAAGTATTACATATACATGAAACAATAATCATAGGAATGCATAGAAACTATTGCGGTAACTTGGATGTAGAACAAGAATCACATGTAATAAAATAAATAAGTGATTCATATTAAAATCAATCAATTACACACATATAAACCCACATAGATATTAATTAAAATATGTGTGTATAAGTAAAAGATAAATTAAATGATATATATAAAATGTATAAAATAACAAAGATGCTAGAAGTGCTTCAACCAAGAGATTGTTGGACCACATATCCCCACCATTGGGAGCGATGGTGGAGAATCGGAGGGAATTACAAATACAGTGTGTACCAAAAAAGGGGAGGGGGGGGCAGTGCGGAGAAGAAAAGAGGGGGGAGGGAGAAGGGGAAGTGAAGGAGGGGGGAGAGAGGGGAAAAGAAAGAAATAAGAGGGACAACTACAGTGTTAATGGAGCTTATGAATTTCGGAGTCTTCGTTTAGCCCCCCAGGGGTCAAACTCCCAAGGGTGAAGATCCAGTAGGCTTTGCGTTTGCAGAGCCTCTGATGTCTCCTACCTCTATCAAGATCCCCCCCTATGGATTCTATTCCAAAAACCTTCATGCCAGATGGACCACCCTGATGCATTTCTTCAAAGTGACGGGGAACCGGGTATTTAGCTCTGGTGTTAATGATGTCACATTTGTGTTCACCAATCCGCACCCTCATTGGGCGAGAAGTGCGACCTACATAGAGCCGTCCACAAGGACAAATGATGCCATATACCACAAAATCTGTCCCACAGTTGATAAACTGTTTCGACTGATGGATCCTACCGTCCTTCCCAACGAATGACTTTTTCCTGTGACACATAAACTTACAAGTGCCACAATTTTTGACACTACATTTGTAGCTGCCTTTTTGGTCAAAAATAGTTGACCAAGCATTCAAAGGTTTGCTAGTAGGTTTCTTTACCTTACTAGGGGCAACTATGCTTCTTAAATCTCAAGGCTTTCTAAACACTATATCTGGTTTCTCAGGAAGATGTTTACTCAGTATGGGGTCATGCTTCAGAATACCCCAATTTTTCTTTAGAATACTTTGTATTTCGAAAGCTTTATTCGTATATTGGGTGGAGAAGCGGGTCTGGGGTATGTCCAACACAGAGGAAGAGGCTGATCGTCCGACAGCTTCAAGGGGATTGTCATAGAGGTCAGCGTACTTCTTAAAGGCAGTCTCTATAAGGATAGGGTCATATTCCTTTTCCTGGAATTTCTTAATCAAAAGCGCACTCTGCACAAGGTAATCTTCTTTTTTTGTACATGTGCGTTTTAGGCGACAAAACTGACCATAGGGAACATTCTTAATCCATCTAGGATGATGGTTGCTATTAGCATGTAGAAAAGAATTCCCTCCACTTGGTTTAAAGTGGGTCTTGGAAAGAATGTTCCCATCACAATCTCTCCTAAGCTCTAAATCAAGAAACACAAGGCAGTCCTTATTGATGACATGGGTAAATTCAATGCCAAAAGGATTGGCTCTACAGTGTTCCAAAAAGCTATTCAGTTCATGGTCCGACCCATCCCAGATAATAAGTATATCATCAATATACCTAGCAAAAAGGACCAGGTTAGCCCCATACGGATTGTTGCTCCAAATGAAGGAGTGCTTCCAGAGCGCCATAAAGAGGTTCGCATAGCTAGGGGCAAACCTGGCTCCCATAGCCGTACCTCTAATCTGCAGGAAATTTTTTCCTAAAAAAGAGAAATAGTTGTGCGTAAGGGAGAATTCCACACAGTCAAGCACAAATTTAGCCTGTAGGGAATTGAGTTCACCATCCTCAGATAGATAATGATTAATAGCCTTCAAGCCGTGTATATGGTCAATAGACGTATATAAGGAGGCCACATCTAGTGAGAGCCACCTGTAGCTAGGTTGCCACACATAGTGTGACAGAATCTCCAGCATGTGGCTGGAGTCTCTGACAAACGATGGAAGGCTCACCACCAATTTTTGCAGAAAATGGTCGATATAGCACCCCAAATTGCTACAGATGCTATCGATCCCTGCAATAATTGGTCTGCCTGGGGGATCAACCTCACTCTTGTGCACTTTGGGGATATGGTAAAAGGGCGGAGTGACTGCATATCTATTATAAAGAAAGTGATATTCGTTCTTTGTGAGGACAGTATCCAGAAGGGCTTGATCAAGGAGTACTTTAAGTTCTTTGGTGTACTCGAGGACTGGGTCTTTACTCAGTCTGATGTAAGTGTCTGAGTCCCCCAGTAACCTCATTGCTTCTGCTATGTAATCAGCCTTATTCTGGATAACAAGGCTGCCACCTTTATCAGCTTTCCTTATGATGACCTCCTGGTTTTGTTTGAGGCTCTCAATGGACATCCCTAAGGGATCAAGATGTTTATTGTGCTTGTCAGATTTAGTAGTACCATAGTGGAATTTAGATTTGAACGATTCGAAGACCACATCATAAAACGTGGAAATGAATCTACCCTTAGCCCAATATTTTGCTCATGCTATCATTCACGCACTTGGTTTATGTTTCAGAGGTTTGTCCCATCGCTACCTCTGGAGCAGGGGTCTCAAACTCAAATTACCTGAGGGCCACAAGACAAGTTTTCATATCCCATGGGGGGCCGCATGCAAACATTCAAACTTCAAAAACAGCAGCACTGGTGTCAGCAGACGCACTATTAACCCCCAGCACTGGTGTCAGCAAACGCATTATTAAACCTGACCACTACACTGCACACTGAACAATACACACTGACCACTGCACACTGACCACTGCGCACTGACCAATACACACTGACCAATAACACACTGACCACTGAACAATACACACTGACCACTGCACACTGACCACTACACTACACACTGACCACTACACTGCACACTGACCACTACACTGCACACAGAACAATACACACTGACCACTACACACTGACCACTACACTGCACACTGAACAATACACACTGACCACTACACTGCACACTGACCACTACACTGCACACTGACCACTACACTACACACTGACCACTACACTGCACACTGACCACTACACTACACACTGACCACTACAGACTGACCACTACACACTGACCACTACACTGCACACTGAACAATACACACTGACCACTACACTGCACACTGACCACTACACTACACACTGACCACTACACTACACACTGACCACTACACACTGACCACTACACTGCACACTGAACAATACACACTGACCACTACACTGCACACTGACCACTACACTACACACTGACCACTACACTACACACTGACCACTACACACTGACCACTACACTGCACACTACACACTGACCAATGCACACTGACCACTACACTGCACACTGACCACTACACTGCACACTGACCACAACACACTGACCACTACACACTGACCACTACACTGCACACTGAACAATACACACTGACCACTGCACACTGACCACAACACTGCACACTGACCACTACACTACACACTGACCACTACACTACACACTGACCACAACACACTGACCACTACACTACACACTGACCACAACACACTGAGCACAACACACTGAGCACTGCATACTGACCACTACACTGCACACTGACCACTACACTGCACACTGACCACTACACTGCACACTGACCACTACACTGCACACTGACCACAACACAATGACCACTGCATAATGACCACTACACTGCACACTGACCACTACACTGCACACTGACCACTACACTGCACTTCACATTACACTGCACACTGACCACTCACCATTAGGGCACAGCACATCAGGGCACAGAGCCCAGCACATCAGGGCACAATCAGGGTACATGGGGCACATCAGGGCACATTTAGGGTACATGGGGCACATCAGGGCACATTTAGGGTACATGGGGCACATCAGGGCACAATCAGGGTACATGGGGCACATCAGGGCACATTCAGGGTACATGGGGCACATCAGGGCACATTTAGGGTACATGGGGCACATTTAGGGTACATGGGGCACATCAGGGCACAATCAGGGTACATGGGGCACATCAGGGCACATTTAGGGTACATGGGGCACATCAGGGCACAATCAGGGTACATGGGGCACATCAGGGCACAATCAGGGTACATGGGGCACATCAGGGCACAATCAGGGTACATGGGGCACATCAGGGCACAATCAGGGTACATGGGGCACATCAGGGCACAATCAGGGTACATGGGGCACAGGTCAGCATTTACTTGTTGTCATTTTCTTCAAATGCAGAGTAGCGCAGGAAGCGTCTGTCATTAGTTCACTTCTCTCTCATGTCACGCTGTTGCTCCCCGGCGGCCCCTCCTCTCTTTGTCCATCCCTATTTGCTTGTGACATCATCTGGGATGGACGAAGAGAGGAGGGGCCGCCGGGGAGCAACAGCGTGACATGAGAGAGAAGTGAACTTATGACAGACGCTTCCTGGGCTACTCTGCATGCATCTCGATCTACCGTCAGGCGCCAGCAGTAGGCGATTGACGGGTAAATCGCTGCGGATCTCCGGCCAGTACATGCCTGGCAGTAGAACACTGACAATTTGCGCCCCCCTTCCGCGACACCCCCGCGCTGCCTGCGGGCCATTTATAACCGGTCCGCGGGCCGCAAATGGCCCGCGGGCCGGTACTTTGAGACCCCTGCTCTAGAGGATAAGTCCTCAGCAAAAGGGCGCCCGCTCAACCAATCACACTACACTATGTAGTGACGGCGGACATCCTGGATTCGATTACCTAACATCCGGACTGCTGGAGCGCAAGCTACACAGCGTGCGTCCCAGATCGTAGAGTGAAGTCGGTAAACTCCAGGCGCAGTGACACAGATTTTATCAATGTACACCGCGCCATTACAGCAGCGGACTGTCAGGTCGCGGTTACTACACCTTATGCGTCCAGATGTCTCTACCATGTAGAGGTAGGTTGTCACTTTCCTATGTCAACATCATCACTTGCATATTTTGTCCTCCGGCTGCTGAACTACTAATCTATATGCCATTTATTCATATGTCATTTTTATATATTTAGTTCTTTTTATGGCTAATGTGGGTACCTTACTAGCAGCTTGATCCCTGTGTAGGCTTTGGTCCCACCACTTCCCATTCCCTCCCCTCCCTCATTGTCCCTTCCCCTCCTTCCCCTCTCCCCCCCCCTCTCCAGCTCCCACTATCATTCAGTGTGGGCTGGTCTATTGACTATGTACCGCCCACACCAGTGGGTACTCCACCCCTTGTCCATTGCTAGGGGAGTGTGCATATGCGTGTATATATTGGGTAGTCAGAGAGAGGAACACTGCTGAGCTCTGAGGAAGAAGACTCGTCTTCGAAACGCGTCAGCCAGCAGTGATCTTTGTCAATCCCTCCGTGACCGATTCATTTTGGACGCATTGCTGCGACTCTGTGGTTCTTTGTAAACGCATGGCTTTTTCGTTTGTTTGTAAGTAGGATTCTTTTATTTGTTTAATAAATTTATCCAACGGTAATGCACGAGGCTGGTGCGCCTTTCTTTTTTCTTTTTTTCTTTTCTTGTTATCTAAGTCTAGGAAGTCTCTGAAGATGTTATTAACAAAATGTTGAAAAGTGGCCGGTGCGTTACAAAGTCCGAACGGCATGACAAGATATTCAAAGTGGCCAAAGCGTGTCCGGAAAGCCGTTTTCCACTCATCCCCCTCGCGGTTTCTAATTAAATTGTAGGCTCCCCGTAGATCTAGTTTTGTAAATATTTTTGCAGAACGGAGTCTCTGAAATAGTTCTGGGATCAAAGGAAGAGGGTAGCGATTCTTGATTGTTACTTCATTCAATTCCCTGTAATCCACACATGGGCGGAGGGAATGATCTTTTTTCTCGACTAAAAATATTCCTGCACCAGCCGGAGAGGAGGAGTGTCGAATTAACCCTTTCCTGAGGTTTTCGTCAACGTAGGAGTTCAGGCTCTGACAGAGGGACGATTCTTCCAAAGGGAATTTTTGCCCCGGGTAGCAATTCAATCAGGCAATCATAAACTCTGTGAGAAGGGAGAGAATCCGCTTTCCATTTGTCAAAAACGTCCAGGAAATTATGGTATACTGATGGAACGAGTTTTTGGGTTTCAGGTGTAGCTTCCAAGCAACCGATGACTGGAGCCTCATGGTGGGAGGACTTAAGACAGTTCTGGAGACAATAGGAGGACTGGAAGGCCCCATGGCTAGTAATCCAGTTGATTTGGGGATTGTGAGCTTGCAACCATGGCATCCCCAGAATGATTGGGAATAATTGGGAAGAGATAACATCCAGGCATAACAATTCTTGCTGATCTGCCAGAATTCCAGTGGACAGGGGTTGTGTTTCATGGGTGATAGGCCCTGATTTTATGTTTGACCCATCAGCGAGCCGTACAGAAAGTCGCTGTTGCTTAGGTTGCAAAGGAATGTTGTGCCCCTGAACAAAGGCATGGTCAATGAAGCAGCTACAGGCGCCTGAGTTAATTATAGCCTGGACCTGGAGTGCCCCTTCTGGAAGCTGTAGTAAGACAGAAACAGCAATGTGAGCCGATCTTTTTAAAGTCAATGTACCAGGATTGTGAGGAGGAAAGTCAAATTTACGGGTTTTATTGGGGCACATGCTTGCGTAATGTCCGGCTCACCCACAATACAGACAGAGATTATTCTGGCGACGACGCTGCTTTTCCTCTGGTGACAGTTATGAGTGGAGTAGGCCTATCTGCATTGGCTCTGGGGCCTCAGTAGTGGCAATAGGAGGTGGTGAGGAAGGCATAGCTGGGCTGCTAGGTACTCTGGGCAGCATCCACATGGGACGGAATAGGTTCGTTCTCTCGGATCTCTATTCTCTTAAGCGACGATCGATCTGGATATACAATTGGATCAGGAACTGGGAACCCTAACTCGAGCCAATTCATATTTGAGTGCTTCAGAGAGTCCTAAACGGAAGTGGTAGCGGGGAGCGGCATTGTTCCACTGTGTGTCGGAACTCTACCGCTTAAAGTAAGTTACATAGTCCTCCACTGGCCTACAACCCTGCTGGAGGACACGGAGGCTGGCCTCTGCTGTTGCGGTGCATTGGGGGTCATCATATAACTTGGCCATTTCGTTCAAAAAAGAGTCCAAGGAGTTCAAGAAAGGGCTGGCCTGTTCCATCAAATGGGGAGCCCAGGTTTGAGGTGCTCCCTGGAGCAATGAGACGATGAACCCCACTTTAGTGCTTTCCAGTTTCCAAAGAGAAGGTGCGAGGTTGTAGCAGGAAGTATAGCTGGCAGGCATTTTTGAAGGCACGGAACTTGTTGCAGTCTCCTGCGAATCTCTCTGGGGTGGGGAGTCGAGGCTCCGGGGGTGGCACCACTACTGTGGTTACTGGTGCTGATGTTGCAGGTGGAGAGGGTGCAGGTGCTGTGGCTGTCGGATGTGCTGAGGTACCCGGAGACAGTGACTCTACTCTTTGTTCGAGTTGACGATAGTCCTCTCGAAGGCCCTGGACTGCCTGGGTGAGGTTTGCAATTTGCTGGCACAGTGTTTCCAGCGGCGAGGCTCCTGTCTCGGACTCCATGTGGCTGGATCGTACTGTCACGTACCTTACAGCAGAGTTTGAGAGGATGAGGGTGGCCTCTTGCACGGTTCCGGTCCAAGCACCCCTGGTGGTGTATCCAAAAAGTGCAGGGGCAACGAAAGGGTGCAGGTGCCTGCTGGTCAAAGGCTGGAGCTCGAAGACACAGGAACTTTTGCAGAGGAAATGTAGAGACTGAACACCAGGTTTGTTCAGAGAGGACAAGATCAGGATCAACTGGAGAGTCAGGAACAGGCGGAAGTCAACAACAGGCTGGCAGCGGGGTACACAATCAGGAGGCAGAGCCGTGGTCATAAGTCCAAGCCAAAGTCGGTTCAGTACAGAGGCAGGCAGGCAGGTAAGGAGAAACCAAAGAGAATGGTCAGAGGAAGCTGGGTTTTCAGGAGTAAGGTCAGTCAGGCAAGGTTAATAGGAACATAGGAACACAGGAACAAGCTGAAGATGATCCAGCACTGATACTGGGCAGATTCTCTGTTTATATAGGGCACGCCAGTATTCGTGAAAGTGTGAGCATGCGCACTAACGCGCACACGTTCGCATGGATGCGCATTGGCATTAGCGGAATGAAGATTAGCAGCTGCTGCATGAGGATGAGCACTTGCTGTGTGAGTTCTCTGACAGGCTGATACAAATGGGTTTGAAAGGTTTGCCTACATTTTTAAAAACATTTGTTATGTTAAAGGATCAGTAAAGGACATTTTTTTTTTAAAATAACAAACATGTTATACTTACCTCCACTGTGCAGCTCGTTTTGCACACAGTGGTCCCGATCCTGGTCTTCTGGGGTCCCTCGGCGGCTGTCTCCGCTCCTCCCCGCAAGGACTCCACACCTTCATACGAGCAAGCTCGCATGGTGTGGAGTTATTGAGGGCGTGCTCCCGTGATACAGCGGCGGCCATAGCCGCTGCTTTGAATCCATCCAGTGTAGCCAATCGACGGCCAGGCTGAGAACTGAGGGGGATGACGGGGGTGAGCGCGGGACTTTCGAGGGGTAAGGTAAGGTAAGTAAAACGGGGGCTCAGGGGGGGGGGCGGTACTGTCGGATGTTTTTTCACCTTAATGCATAGGATGCATTAAGGTGAAAAAACATTTACCTTTACAATCCCTTTAAGATGCAATCTGCCTGCTCAATCCCTCAGAAATTGCAGATTATCCATAATGCCCAAAAGGTGTGCTTGAAACTGCAAAAAAATTCTGTATTCAATTTTTAATAAAAGCAGAATGCAATCTGCTGCTCTCTCTACTTCAAAACTATAGGCATGTCCAAAAGAGTATAGAAGCTGTATTGCAATCTGTATTTTTTTTGTGTCTGGAAAAAATAACCCAATTTTTTATTGTAAGATGCAATGTGCTTGCTCTCTGACTCACATATAACAGTCTATCCAAAAAATGTAAAAGCTGTGGCGCAAATCTTTTTAAAATTTACAGTCTTCATTGGACAACAATTTCTTATTTCAAGCTGCAATCTACGTGTGCACCCTCAGAAATAGCATCTTGTTCAAAAAGGATTAAAAGGTGTGCAGAAAATCTGTATAAATTTTCATTATTCAGTCTGTGTAAAGGAACCTATTTTTTTTATATGCTTACTCCCTCCCTCATAAATTTGGGCCTATTGAATCAAGGCTTCAAAAATGTGGTGCAAATCTATAAAAGGTTTATCAATATTTATCAAAAATAACCTTTTTTCCAGATGCAATATGCCTGCTCTATCCCTCAGAAATAGAAGCATTTTCAAAAAGACTTAGTAGCTGTGGTGCAAATGTGCTAATTTTCTCTATCGTCAGTCTTTGAAACACATCACTCATTTTTTTGTTGCAAATTCTTTCCATCTGCTTTCTCTCTCAGAAATGGCTGCCTATCCAATAAAGCAGTGGTTCTCAACTCCTGTCCTCAGGACCCACTAACAGGCCAGATTTTAAGTATTACCTTGGTGAGATGCAGACTAGAATACTGCAATCCCTGAGCAGCAAATTATATCACCTGTGATATATCTTGCAAACCTGGCCTGTTGGTGGGCCCTGAGGACTGGAGTTGAGAACCACTGCAATAAAGGCTTCAAAGTTACAGAAAATATGTAACTCTTTTCTCTTTTCAATTTAAAACAAAAAAGGCACTCATTGTTAAATTTCAAGGTGCAATATGCTCACTCAATAGCTCAGAAATTGTGGCATGTCCATACAGGCTTAAAAGCTGTGATGCAAAACTCTAAACTTTTTCCATGTTTAGTCCATAAAAAAGAGGCAGATTTTTTTTCCAGATGAAGTATGCTAGCTCAATTGTTTATAAATTGCAGCTTGTCCAAAAAGGCTTAATAGCTGTGGTGCAAGGCTGTACATTTTTTCAATCTTCATTCATAAAAGGCACATATTTTACATTTTCAGATACAATCTGCCTGTGCTCTTCCTCAGATATTACACCTTATCCAATTAAGGCCTCAAAATTAGACACAAAAAATGATTCTTTATACAGGAAATATGAATACCCCCTCTCTTTGAAATAGTGGATTTACAAAAAAATTCCAAAAATTCTGCTGCAAATATGTACAATTTTTGATATTCAGTCTCACAAGACACACACTATTAATTATTTATGCCAGATGAAATCTACTCTCTCCCTCTAATATTGCATCTTAGCAAAAAAGGAGTACATACTGTACACAAATCAGTTGTGTTTTTCTGGCTTGTGGTTATGAAAAAGCAGACTTGATTTTTTTTATTTCGTGATAACACCTGTCTAGTTTTTCCAGCTTCCATTTCAGACTGGTAAAAATGCTTGCAGAATGCGTGTGAATTATTTGTGGATCTTGACTGTGACATATAAAACTGACATGTTATAACTCATCCTTTCCTTCAACATAGAGTACAAATGCTTGCATAACAATAAGCTAGTCTATACAATATGTATGGCTGTTACTTTGAAATATCATACTCTATATATTATTTCTTTTAAAAAAAAGACATATTTCTCCCCTTACATTACTGTCCCAGGTCCCAGTGAAACTGCTTACTCTCCAGCCACTGTGCCAGATGTTTGACCATTTCCCCTGAAACCTGGCACTTTTTTTAGTTTGGCATAAGAACTGCCCCTTGTTTGGTGTGTGCGTTTCAGCTGTTTTGGTGCACTCTGGGTTCATATTTTGTTACACTTTGTAGACAATACAGTGTCGTACTAAAAAGAAGATCACATGCTGTTTTCACACATTTTGTACATTTGTATTAAGTTGATAGTATTAACTTTATTTATTTTTAAGCATATATTTTCTGATAGTTTTTAGCTATAGTGTCACTGTTACTTTCACTGCACAAATATGGCCTATCACTGTTACACACAAAAAAAAAGAATTCTGAAACTAAAGTTATTATAGGTGTACACTTATGTAATGCTGCAATATGGTGTTAATGATGCTATCCCTGAGTATTGCAATGTTCTGTACAGCTATTAGTTACTGCACTCGTGAAGACCATTAAAAGTATTTCTGCACTAATGATGTGAACACTAAAGGAGGCTGTTTCCGCCATGGAAAAGCTTAAAGTGGTTGTAAACCCTAACATATACCCAGTTAAGTGAACAGCGTCAGATGACACACAGAGATTAATCTGTCTTCTCTTCTCTATACCCCTTCAAAAGGGCAGATTGTGTTTAAAAATCTTTCTTCATCTGTCAGGAGAACAGAGGAGGAGGCAGAGAGACTGCAGTTACACGGTGTGAGAGCTGATTCGAGGAAAGGAACACCCCCCTTCACACAGCAGAAAAACCTTGTTGAAAATAGAAAAGCTCCATTCTGAGCTCTCCCTCCCAACACAAATTTATCTTCTGTGTTGGGAAAACTTTTCAGAAGTGACTCATGCTGATAACAGAGGAACAAAGCACCAGAGAGAAGCGACATTTAGAGCTTTGGAGAGAGGAAAGTAAACACTACAGATATATGTGCAAAAACAAAGATAGAAGCGCCGCTGATGTAAACTGTATGACATTTATTAAACAAGGCATAAAAGCACTTACATCTGGGTAAGTGAAGTGAAGCACATCGGGGAGTCCTGTGGGGTGAGTCTCTGCGCTGGCTGGGTTACTGTGGTGGTTCGATAGCCTTTTCTCCTGTGGGCGCTGATCGTCAGCTTGGTGTGTTAAGCTGAAACAGGAAGAGGGGCTGGAACGCACGTGGACCGCAACGGCGTCTGACATCACCGTATATGATGCAACGCGTTTCCGATCATGCGCTCTGCCGGTTGTAATGACAGGCGTGCTCCTTTTTCAAGCTGGCTTATGCAGGAGTGTGAGTGCCTTATATAGGGGGCGTTAATTAGTGGATGCGGTGTGTCAAGTATCACTCACATAATTTGACAGTTCAAAAGGCCCTCTAGTGGCCGAGATTGGCGCCATATTGTGGCTAAAAACTAAAATTATTCATGAACGGGACATGTCTGGTGCTGGCAAGACAACTATTAATGCAGAATAAAAAGATAACAACACAGAAGAAGGACAACATGCATCTTAAACAATAGCCAAATTTGAGATGAGTGTAAATAACATGATGTTGATTAATAAATATGATAAAATTATATCTATGAATTCTAAAAGAGAAACCGCATAAAAGTAAACATGGTAATAACAATGACTCTGCTAATGTAGTGTGTATTATGTCAAGACAATTGCATACGCACAAAAATAAGTATATATATATATATATATATATATATATATATATATATACACATATAGCTCTCTACAGTGGGTGCCCGCGAGATTGTTTTTCCAGCGCGATGGGATCGCGCTGGAAATCAGCACTGCGAGGCTGTAGTTCTTGCGCTCGCCGCCCCTACGAGATGGTTATGCATAGGAATCTCTTGGCGGCGGCGAGCGGGAGGAGCGACAGATCTCGGCGCTGGCTCCCGCGCTGGGGGTCACGAAGGGTCAATGTCGCCGATGCCGAGCCACATTTTGCACAATCTCGCGGTCACCTACTGTATGTGTAATATGGAGGAAACCAAAGATTTTAAATCATATGTAGATATGTATCATAATGAGATGATACATGGAAGTAGATGAATGCTGGAATGAATGACAAATGTTCCATTGTAAATATATATAAACAAACGTGTCAGAATTTTGCACCTATGGAAACTAGGTTGCTGGGTATCATGGGGATGGGCATGTGTGATATGCAATGGAAATCCATTTGGTGAGTGTATCCACATGTCGGTCAAAATACCTATAATGGGGACACAACGTCTTGTCATATAGGTGGTTCTGTACGAAGGTATGGTATGACCGGATATTATACATAATAGACAATTGCACTAAGGTCTAATACTCATCACCTCGACTTGGTGATGAAGATGAAGTGCAATATCAAACCACCACTGTAACCCAGCCAGTGCAGAGACTCACCCCACAGAACTCCCCAATGTGCTTCACTTCACTTACCCATATGTAAGTGCTTTTATGCCTTGTTTAATAAATGTCATACAGTTTACTTCAGCAGCGCTTCTATCTTCGTTTTTCATGTTCCTGGAGTTTTGCTTCTGCTTCCCTCAAGAGGCTTGCCCTAAGTACAGAACTGTCCCCCATTATCATCATTGGATCATTATCTGTTGCCTATACATAAACTTATTCCCCCTCTCTACATCTTTCACAGGTCCTACACAGACTACTGACCCCTGATTGAGGATTTCTGCTCCCCCATCTGCTGTTTGATTAACCGCTTGCCGACCGCCGCACGCAAATATAAGTCGGCAGAATGGCACGGGCAGGCAAAAGGACGTATACAACGTCCCCTTTAGGAAGCGGCATTGTGGACGCGCGCGCGCCCCTCATACCGGCGATCGTGTCACGGTGAGGAAGAAGGGGGAAATGCTTATGTATAAAAGCATTTCCCCAGTCTCCCTAGTGACAGGACAGTGACCACAGCTTCCTGTAATCGGAAGCGGTGATCACTGTTGTGTCACACACAGCCCACCCCCCCTACAGTTAGAAGCACTCCCTAGGGCACACTTAACCCCTACAGCACCACCTAGTGGTTAACCCCTTCACTGCCAGTGTAATTTTTACAGTAATCAGTGCATTTTTATAGAAATGATCGCTGTAATAATGACGATGGTCCCAAAAATGTGTCAAAAGTGTCCGATGTCTCTGCCATAATGTCGCAGTCACGATAAAAATCACTGATCGCCGCCATTACTAGTAAAAAAAAAATTATTAATAAAAATGCCATAAAACTATCCCCTATTTTGTAGACGCTATAACTTTAGCGCAAACCGATCAATAAACGCTAATTGCGTTTTTTTTTTTTTTTTACCAAAAATATGTAGAAGAATACGTATCGGCCTAAACCGAGGAAAAAAAAAACGTTTTTTTATATATTCTTTGGGGATATTTATTATGGCAAAAAGTTAAAAATATTTTTTTTTTCAAAATTTGTTCGCTCTATTTTTGTTTATAGCGCAAAAAAAAAAACCCAGAGGTGATCAAATACCACCAAAAGAAACCTCTATTTGTGGGAAAAAAAGGAACATCAATTTTGTTTGGGGGCCACGTCGCCCGACCGCGCAATTGTCAGTTAAAGCGACGCAGTGCCGAATCGCAAAAAGTGGTCTGGTCTTTGATCAGCAAAATGGTCCGGGGCTTAAGTGGTTAAGCATTATTGTTTAACAGCTTGTGCCAGTATCATCCTATTGTATACTCAGATTCCATGACTGAGGTTTACAAGCACTTTAAATTAGTCTAGGGGGTTAGGAAGGGGGCTGTTTTTTTACTTTCTTTTAGAAAAAGTGTAGTTGTAAATGTAGATGTTTACGTTCTGGGGTGAGGGGGTAATTTGACTTACTGTAGATGTAACTGTTTTGTATCTCACTCATACAAAACATAAAAATTGTACATTATGTGACATGCAGTTTTACCTTTATTAATTGGAACTACACTTATTATCCATAAGACATGACTGAGTAGAGGCTCTGACTCCAAAGCAAGTGGAGGCTCAGTAAGTTCTGTAACTACACAGGTGGCACTACACACAATTGACACTTGTCAATTGTGTATCTCTTAAATGTGCATTTTAATGAAAATGAAGGACAGGGTCTGGCTTTATATGAAGTAAAAGTAGAACTATAGGCAAAACTTTTTTTTCCATTTTGGATAGAGTAAGGGAGGTAGATTTTTTTTCTGCCAGATTTTTTTTCTTGCCATCTGTGTCCCATTTCTCATCACTTCCTGTCCCATAGCCAAAAGGAAGTGAGAGGAGATCCCTGCAAATTAAGGGAATTCCTTTGGGACCCCCAGGTCACCAGAACTAGTGTGCCCATTGTAAGATTTCCCCTCTTTCACTTTTCTGAGAACAACTCGAAATTTGGAATTTTCTTTTACTTTCACCTTCAATGATAATGGTAAATAGGACAAATAGAGAGGGGGAATCTTCTTAACGGGGGCACAGAGAGCAATAAAACCTGACAGGAAGTCTAATTCCTCTCCTCTCCACTCCATACAAAACAAAAAAACAAAAACAAGTTTTGCCTTTAGGCCCCTTTCACACTGGGGCGGGCAGGAGCGGTGGCGGTATAGCAGCGTGATTTGCAGCCCTGCTATACCTTCGTTCTTACCGCGGTATGCGGTCGCTAGGGGGGTGAGTTTAACCCCCGCTAGCGGCCGAAAAAGGGTTAATACCACCCGCAAACCGCGGCTATTGCCGCCGTTTGCGGGCGGTATTACCGCGGTGTCCCATTGATTTCAATGGGCACCCGCGGTAAAAGAGCGGTGAACACACCGCTCCTTTACCGCTGTAAAGAAGCGGCTAGCAGGACTTTTGGAGCGGTCCTGCTAGCGCACCGCTTCAGTGTGAAAGCCTTCGGGCTTTCACATTGAAGGCTACAGGGCAGGAATTTTTCATGCGGTATAATAGCGCTATTATTAGTGCTAAACCGCATGAAAAACGCCCCAGTGTGAAAGGGGCCTTGGTTATACTTTAAATTGGAATTAGAAAAATGTGTGATTCTCTGCAGATCAGACCAAATTTGTAGGCCAATATTCAATAGCATGTGTGATTTAATCATCTGTAATGTAAAGCAATTGTAAAACCCAAAGAGAGGGTAATAATAGCCATAGTAGGTGGGCAGATTGGGAATAAGGTATTATTGCTGCACAGGGGTCTAAGTTGACAAAGGATCTCCTCAGATGAAGTGATATACAGGGTGGACATAAACCCCTCTTCCCACTACTGATCAGTACAACATCTCTATAGAGTAACCTTTCCCCATTCAGTGTGCCTTAGAGCAGTATAATGGGATTGAGTTGCATCTTAGGTGAATATTATAAAACAAATAATTATATGACTAAACTGAGGCACTAGAAAGGGTTTCATCTGAATAAAATAAGTTACCACACTTTGCAGTTGAGACCATACTCTAGATACATCTATTTTGGCAGCTGTATATCACCATCATGAGTTCCAGTGTTGCACATCATCAAGTTCCCAACACACTGGTCCAACCATTTAGGTTAACTTCAGTACTGGCAGGATTGATCTGTCTTGAGCTGTCTGCCAAGAGAATTCCAGTATCCCTTGGTTCAGAACACTGCCTAGGCATCATTTAGTATTGTAGTATTGTAGCATTTGTCTTCCAACCACGATGCTGCCCTGTTAAATATGACAGCGCCAATCTTTTTTCTGTTGCTGTGGCACTATTTCATTGTGTAAGGCCAGTGAGGCAGTGACCATCAGCATACTGCATGACATGCAAGGTATCCTATATAGTACGATAATATTTTACAAGCATGTACAGTAAAACATGAACTGAAATTGAAAAGCTGCATTGAATTGATCATGTATTCATTATTTTCTTACAATTGTGGCGACAGCGGTGTATGGGTAAACTTGATATGTTATTCAATAGATAGTTATGATTTTACATGCCATTTATTTTCTGGTTGCCAACAAAGATCGCGACATTTCAAGTATTTTTCTCCTATCAATAAAACTGTAAAATTGCTAGAAAAAGGTTTGTTGCCCAGCAACATGTTTTCATTGTCAAAGTTTTCCATCCATGACGCAGGTATAATGAGTTTTTTTTTTACACCTTTTAGAAAATAGATAATTTAAAATAACAAATTGACTATATGTGTAATTTATGGTCATTAAAATAAATGTCGCTATCTTTTTGGACTACTGAAGTAAAACAAATTTCTGGATTTTGTCTTCTCATGACTCATATTAGTCAGAGCGTGTAATGTCTGGGCTCACTTTGAACATCGGCAGGCAATTGTTCCACAAATATAGCCCTAATTTTTCTACAATTTTTAATTTTTTTAACATTTTTAGTTGTCACCAAAATAGAATAGGGGAGAAAATCTTTCAGTGGAGACAATAGTTCCTATGAATCCATTAAAATAGTGATGCTACCCTAAAATAGCCCTTAATGATAAACACAATGAGATAGAGACTCATGTGCTCAGATGGCCCCCAGGCATTTAAACGTCCAATCAAAGAGAAAAAATCCAGCACCACGAGGTCTCAAAAATAAAACATATACTGTACAATTTTATGAAAGCAGAGCTCCAAGCTCCTTCACAAAAAAATAAAAGTCAGCAGCTACAAATACTGTAGCTGCTGACTTTTAATATTAGGACACTTACCTGTCCACAAATCCAGCAGTGTCCTCACCCAACCTGATTTTTCCATCAGATTCCGGGTGCTGCCGCTGCCATCTTGGCTAAGCGAAACCGGCAGCTGGTCCTCTACTGCGCATGCATGAAGCGTGCTGCGCTTTGTGAATGGCCCAGTTTTAGATTTGTTTTAAGGCTTCTGTTTTGCAAATTTCCAGACCGCAAATTGGGACCATAGTCATAACACTATGGGATTGATTTACTAAAACTGGAGAGTGCAAAATCTGGTGTAGCCCTGCATAGAAACCAATCAGTTTCCAGAATATTTTGTCAAAGCCACTTGCCGACCACCACATTACATTTACTGCTGGAGGGCGAGTCCCCCAGCAGTGCTCATGCTCACTGTGCGCCTCCCTCCACCGGACACAGCGGATTGCGGTACTCAGTATCAGGCTGCTGTGAGCGGCCTAGATACTACGTGATCGCTATGTAATCACATGACACGTAGTAAACAAGAGTCATGAATGGAATCCATTCATAATATCATTGTTTACTACTGTGAGATCTGTGATTGGTCACCAATGATCACATGGTACCTGGACCAATCACAGCACCCTATACCATTTGATAGCTGTGGGTCAATCACAGCATCACAATTGTAAACAATGAGTCATGAATGAAAGCCATACATAATAGTTTAAATGAGCGCTGTTATAATGATCATCACTATTACAGAAGCAAGAAAAAAAAATCATAACCACCCCCCCCCTCCCCAGAGTAGTACAGTGTCACTATGGTGTCACAAAAAAAACGAAAAAAAGAAAAAAAAAACATTTTAAAACGTTTTTTTTAAAAAAAGAAGTGAAACATATATATTTTTTTTATATACTGTCACCAGTCAGTATCCCTGATCACTGTCACGCCAGTCACATGATGACACTGTATTGCACTGGTGACAGTATGTAAAAAACTGTGAAAAAAAAATTCATTTAATCACTTGGGACCCGGGGAAATTGTAGAATGTTGGCCACATGGTGGCTCTACAGGGCCAGGAAGCCGTCATATGACGTCTTCGGGGGTGCAGCCGCTGGGGGGCGCGCGCCCACAGCGTTACTCAGGTGCTGATGCACGTGCCTGGCGGCCGCGATGTTTGCCAGGTGCCCGTGATTGGCAGTAACAGAGCCCGGGGCGTGGATCTCTGTGTGTAAACACAGAGATCCACGTCCTGTCAGGGAGAGGAGACCGATGGTGTGTCCCTTGTACATAGGGACACCCATCGGTCACCTTCCCCAGTCAGTCCCCTCCCCCCACAGTAAGAATCACCTAGCAGGTCACACATTTAACCCCTTGATCGCCCCCTAGTGTTAACCCCTTCCCTGCCATTCACATTTATACAGTAATCAGTGCAGTTTTATATCACTGTTCGCTGTATAAATGTGAATGGTCCCAAAAATGTGTCAAAAGTGTCTGATGTGTCTGCCGTAATATCGCAGTCCTGACAAAAATCGCAGATAACCGCCATTACTAGTAAAAAAATAAAAATAAAAAAAATGTCACAATTCTATCCCCTATTTTGTAGACGCTATAACTTTTGCGCAAACCAATCACTATACGCTTATTGCGATATTTTTTTACCAAAAATATGTAGAAGAATACGTATCGGCCTAAAATGAGGAAAACATTTTTTTTTTTTTTAAATTGGGATATTTATTATAGCAAAAAGTAAATAATATTGTGTTTTTTTCAAAAATGTCGCTATTTTTTTGTTTATAGCGCAAAAAATAAAAACCGCAGAGGTGATCAAATACCACCAAAAGAAAGCTCTATTTGTACGAAAAAAAGGACGTCAATTTTGTTTGGGAGCCACGTCGCACGACCGCGCAATTGTCATTCAAGTCGTGACAGTGCTGAAAGCTGAAATTTCACCTGGGCAGGAAGGGGGTATATGTGTCCAGTAAGCAAGTGGTTCATTTCTTAATTTTTCCCAAAAATTGTGACAAAAAATTACAACTTCCAAAATCTTGCAATACCGCTTACTAAATACTAGGGATGAGCCAAACACCCCCCGGTTTGGTTCGCAGCAGAACATACGAACAGGCAAAAAAAAAATTCGAACACGCGAACACCGTTAAAGTCTATGGGAAACGAACGTGAAAAATCATTGTCATAAGAAGTGTTTGGGGACCTGGGTCCTGCCCTATGGGACATGTATCAATGCAAAAAAAAGTTTTAAATACAGACATTTTTCTGGGAGCAGTGACTTTAATAATGCTTAAAGTGAAACAATAAAAGTGAAATATTCCTTTAAATTTCGTATCTGGGGGGGGGTCTATAGTATGCCTGTAAAGTGGCACATTTTTCCCCTGTTTAGAACAGTCCCTGCACAAAATGACATTTCTAAAGGAAAAAAAAGTAATTTAAAACTACTCACAGCTATAATGAATTGTCGGGTCCCGGCAATACAGATAAAAGTAATTGAAAAAAACCCGGCATGGGTTCCCCCCTCCAGTCCATTACCAGGCCCTTTGGGTCTGGTATGAATATTAAGGGGAACCCTGAACCAAAATTTTTTAAAAAAATGTGTGGGGGTCCCCCCAAATTTCATACCAGGTCCTTCAGGTCTGCTATGGATTTTAAGGAGAACCCCGCGTCAAAATAAAAAAAATGGCGTGGGGTTCTCTCCAAAAATCCATACCAGACTCTTATCCGAGCACGCAATCTGGCAGGCCGCAGGAAAAGAGGGGGGATGAGAGAGCGCCCCCCTCCTGAACCGTACCAGGCCACATGCCCTCAACATGGGGAGGATGTTCCCATGTTGAAGGGGAGACGAGCCTCATCCCCACAATCCTTGCCCGGTGGTTGTGGGGTATATCGGAATCTGGAAGCCCCCTTTTACAAAGAGTACCCCCAGATCCCGGCCCCCCATGAGAATTGGTAACGGGATACATTGTACCCCTACCATTTCACCCAAAAAAGTGACAAAAATGGTATAAAAAACAGACACAGCTTGGCACAAGTCCTTTAATAAAAAAGAAAAAAAAATTCCAGCGATGTAATCCTTCCACGACCCGACGACACACGCTGCCACGATAGATTCCGCCTCCATGGGAGATGCCCGCCGAATGATGCGAGACCCGCCGTGACAGGTCTTAAATAGCCGAGGGCGGGGCCACCCGTGATGTGCGTGGGTGACCCCGCCCCCCTCTGACGCAACGGGGGCTTCTGCCTTCTATGCAAATACTTGTGTATCTGAGAGCTTAATTCATCACGGAGGGGAGTGGCCACACATAGCCTGTGATTGATGGCCTCTGCTGTGCATGTTACCCTATGGGATTGTGTACAAGGGGTGTGTCTCTTCCCTCCAATAACATCTTAGACTGTATTTTAGAGGATTTGTTAAGTCTTTGTGTATCGCCTGGGGCTAGTCACTTGGTCATGTATAAGGGTTTGCAACCACTTTGACACCTGCTTTAACTAGGGATGCACCAATACCAGTTTTTTAAGAGTATGAGTACTCTTTCTCAATTACTCACCAATACTAAATTCCAATATCTATTTTGCCCTTGGAAGCATTCATTTTTTTACAGTTCACACTGGTGCGATTTGTCACGCAATTTAACACTTCAAAATCCTTGTGCGGCTACTTCAAACCTGCAGATCAATGCGATTTGGACCTCTGATTTAATTGCGGCTTGCGACTTCTTTTAAACGGTTAGCGCCCGCCCCTTGCTGATATAATGCGGCAGGGCGGCCGCTCTATGGCAGAATTTACACCTCTGGGTTGGGGACGTGCAGGACACAGAGGGAGCCAATCAGCAGGTCCGGTGGACCCGAAGGTTGCTGGGACCCGCCGAACAGCAGAACGGCAGTCTGCCTGTGTAAACAAGGCAGATCGCTGTTCTTTAAAAAGGGAAGACAGAGATCTTGTGTTTCTGCTAAGCAGGAACACTGATCTCTGTCTTTCCAAAGTAAATGCGCGCCCCACACAGTTAGAAAACGCTCCCAGGGAACACAGTTAACCCTTTGATCGCCCCTGCTGTTAACACCTTCCCTGCCAGTGTCTTTAGTACAGTGACAGTGCATTTTTTTAGCACTGATCACTGTATCAGTGTCACTGGTCCCTAAAAAGTGTTGCTGAGTGTCAGATTTGTCCGCCGCAATGTCGCAGTCCGGCTAAAAATCGGCGATCGCCACCATTACTAGTAAAAGAATAAAAAAAAAAAAATGAAAATTCCATAAATCTATTCCATAGTTTGCAGCTTTTGCCTAAACCAATCAATATACGCTTATTGGAATTTTTTTATCAAAGGTATGTAGCAGAATACATATTGGCCTAAATTGTTGGGGACATTTTTACTATTTTTTTATTCGATATGTTTTATAGCAGAAGTAAAAAAACAGAAAATTTATTATCAAATACTTACCGTAGTTTTCTTTTCTTGATGGACTCCATGGCAGTCTACGTGTGGGTTAACCCCGCCTCCTCTCCGATGCTATAGGACCCCATACCCATAAGTTTTAGCTCACCGCTAGGGACTGCGTTCCGTAACTAGCCGTCTCTTAGATCAATTCTTATACTCATGGGTGGGAACTCCGACTGCCATGGAGTCCATCAGGAAAGGAAAATTACGGTAAGTATTTGATAATAAATTTTCAGTTTTCCTGACGGACTCCATGGCAGTCTACATGTGGGAAATAACTAGCCAGTCCACACGAGTGGGTATGCTAAACAGAAATACATTTAATTTGACCCGTCAACTGACAGGATTTACAAATCAAGTTCACAGAAAATAGCGAACCAGGCTCAATACAAAAAAGTGACATAATGGAGGCCCATGAGGCCGCTTTGCAGATAACATCTGGAGCCACATGCCGGGCTGCTGCTCATGAAGCCGCTATACCCCTGGTGAAATGTGCCGTCACCGCCTCCGGGGGAAACAAGCCCTTAGCTCTATAAGCCTGTTGGACGGACTGGACGACCCAGGCCACAATCTGCAATCGTTCTGATTGAGGCTCGATTCCCTTTGTTACGGCTAGAGTGCAGGACAAAACAGTTAATCGGAGCTTTTTAAAGGAGGAAGTAACTTGCAAGTACACTTTCAGAATTTGAGCCGAGCATAGGAATAAGGACCACCCGGACTGGAAAGAATGTCAGAAAAGGTTCTTGTAACCTAGGGACCCGATTTCCGAGATCCTCTTAGCCAAGGAGAAGGCTACTAGGAAAGCGATTTTAGCAGAAAAGTCCTTAACAGAAATCTGGGGAGGACCCCGTGTTACTGAGTTCAGACAGAATAGAGAACAAGGGGAAGATCCCCTTCGGGGAAACTTGGTCTCCTCTGGGGCCTGAGTCTTGACGCCCCCTAGGAGAACCGATAGATTAAAGGGTGAACAGCCCATGATGCACCAGAGAAGGCCAACAGGGCTGAGACTTGGATTCTAGGAAGTTGAGCTGCATCAGAAGGGGAAACCATAGCCTGTTTGGCCAGTAGGGTGTCATCATCACCACCTCGATTGCTTCCGCTTGGAGTCTCCTTAAGAATCTGAAGATGAATGGGAGTGAGGAAAAGGAGTATGCCCTGTTGAAATTCCAGTGATCTGTCAGGGCGTATAATCTGAAGGCTTGGCTGCAACGGCCCAGAGCGTAATACCTCTTGACCTCGAAGATGCAAGGGGAAGCAAACAGAGTCCTCTCGGGATTGACTCCCAGGGACAAGATTCACTCGAACGTCTGCCAATGAAGGGACCACTCGTTGTTGTCTAACTGAGTGCGCGACAGGAAGTCCGCCTGGACGCTCTGGACTCCGGAGAAGAAGACTGCTGAAATGTTGCCAGATATCTCTTGGCCCAGGACATAATGGGCCCAACTTCTTGGAGCCGGATGAAGCTCCAAGTGCCTCCTTGTCTCAATACGTAGGAGCCCGCTGTGGTGTTGTACATTCCTAATAATACCAATTCCTCTTTTAGGAGATGAGTGAAGGATTGAAGGGCACACCAAGTTGCCCGAAGTTCCAGGACATTCAAACCCGGATTGATAAGACGTGCATCCCACTTGTCCAGTGCAAGTGCATCCCACTTGTCCAGTGCCTGCATAGGGCCCCCCAACCAGCACTGCTGGCATCGATTGTGACCGTGACTCAGGAGACGGGAGCGATGGAGTGGCCATTAAACAAATATTGCGTTGAAGCCACTAGAAGAGGCTTTCCCCCATCAATGATGTTATATGAATCGATTAATTGACATCCCCTGATTTCCATTGTTGAAGAAATCCTTACTGAAAAGGGTGTAACTTCCATAGGGCCCACCTGACCATGGGGTCGTAGAGACCAACGTTCTGATAATTCTCAACCACTATGATGCCTTTAGGCGTGAGTAGATCAGAGCCAGAAAAAATCTCTCTCAGATGACTGGGATCTTCTCCACTGGAGGAGAGATGGTGTTCTCCACCATGTTGAGCTGAGCCCCTAAGTATACCAAGCGCTGGACTGGTTCTCGCCTTGGAACCAAAGGTATTTGCGGAAATCCTCTGCCACAAGAACGTGGAATAAGCCTCCTTCAAGTCAATTGAGATTAACCAATCTCCTGGATGTACAGCTTGCTGCGTGGTAGCCAGAGTCTCCACTTTGAATTTTTCGTATTTTATGAACTTTTTCAGATAAATTAGGTCTATCACTGGATGCCAAGGCTTAACTAGTTCTCGCCTTGGAACCAATCCCCTGGATGAACCATTCTTTTTCTGAACTAGGAAGAGAGGGGGGCATGCCCCCCCCGAAACTCCTCGCCGTTTGGGACAGACACCGCCGCTCCCTGTATTTTCAGCTAATCCGCGTAGAACAGCAACACTTACTTCTTCTTTTCTAGCCGTGGTAGCAGGATAGAGATGAATCTGGGGGAAGGAGTGCTGGTGGAGGACCGTGTATGACCTGATGAGACCAACTTGATGGTCCAGTAGTCCGAGATTGAGGCCAGCCAGACGTGCCGGAAAAGAAGCAGACAAGCCCTTACCCGGCCCGCCTGGGCGGGCCCAATCTTAAAACTACTTAGCCGGCTTATGTCCACTGGACACCTAGCTCTTTGCAGGCTTTCAGAAGGGCATCTGCCCCCTGCTACAATTTCTCTTGAAGTCCCAGCCAGGCTTGTACGAGCGTGTTTCCCATGAACGCCCAATTCTGCGTCTTTTCGACTGGGATCTCTTCCAACCAACAGATGCCTATTCTGGGATAGGAAGCCCGACTTATAGCCCGTGGCCCGGGTCTATTGTTGAATAATGATAACCCTTCAAAGGGGAACCTGTTTTCCATCGCTTTAGACAGAGCTGCTAGGGTCAGGGCGGGTTTACCTGTAAATTATCTTAGCCGGGGGAGTGGAAGCATCTTCCCACTTACGGGCCCCCTTGACCACTTTGAATAGTGGGGAAACCAGGGTGTAGTTGAAGCCACCAACAAACTCATCTCCCTCCATCACGCTGTGCGAAGAATTTAGGGGAGGCATCATAAGGCTGGAATGGCCCGGATCCTCCTGGGCCTCGTCTGCCAGGGAGCCAGATCAGTGGTGGACTGGCTCCGCATGTGGGTTGTACCCTACTCCTTTAGGGATTGGTGTACCACACATTTAACAAGAGACTCCATCTGTTGGATTTCCGTCTCTTTCCCCCCGACCGCTTGGGCATGGCATGGATGTTTTGCCCTCCGGGACTCAAGTCCCACATCCCCAGCAGGCTCTGCGATCAGAGCGGCTGTCATGGCGGTGGGTGCGATGTATGGAGGAGGAGTGGGACATCTCCTCTGATTAAAAGGAGGAATGGAAACCTCTCCTTTGTTTGGAGGAGGAATGGGAACATCTCCTCTGATTAAAAGGAAGAATGGAAAGCTCTCATTTGTTTGGAGGAGGAATGGGAACATCTCCTCTGATTAAAAGGATGGATGGAAACATCTCCTTTCGTGGTGGGTCCCAGACGGAGAGTCACGTCTGGACCTAGACGATGAGTGTTAATGTTGCGGCCTGGCAAGGTCCCTACCGATTTGAGCCACCACTTGGCGGTCTGATCTGGTAGGGCTACAAAAGAAAATGATAGAGAGGGGGAAGGAGGGGAGGGGGGATAAAGTCCAAAATTAACGCCTTCTTTGACCAAGAAAGCTTTCATCCCCTTCCTCCCATCCGCACATACCTTGTGCATGAGGGCTGGCCACACAAGGGCAGTGATTAGTCCATAATTTCTGGGCGAATCGACAATACAGATGCCAAAAAGCGCACGCATCCTACTGGGCTACACACACTACTGGGCGATACCTATGTATCAAGCGGTAAGACAGAGAAAGAAAAGATAAACACACATTTTTTTTAAATACTTCCTCTTTAAGAGGACGGAGAACGTACAAGTTTTACTGAAAAAAGGAAAAGTCTCACCTTGCCCTGAGTGGTGCTGGACTTTGGGGAAGCTGTCTCAGCCTGCCCACAGGTAGCCCAACCTGACAGGGGCTGCAGCCTTTTGAATCCCCCGCCGGAATGACATCATGACCGGCCTCTGTTTCACGCCTGCGCTGTGGAGACCAGCCGAACGGCGCCTGTGCGGCCACAGGACGTCATGAGGGCCAAGAATAATACGCAGGGAAGGAGGGAGCCTATGGACCAACAATACACACAAAAACAACTGCCATGGAGATAATAGAAGAAAACTTCAGACCTTGCCAGCCGAGATGACGCTGCCCGACGTCCATCCTGGTATATGTGGGCCAACTCCCTTCCACCACAGGGGTATATACAGGTCAAAAACCACTCACCTGCCCATGGCTGGGCCCTGGATTGCACTGTATAGCTGACACCAGGAGCAAGGACATCCAGACGTCGAACAGGAGAAACGTGATGTATGGTCCATTGGAGGACGACAAAAAAGGAAAGCAGTCCCTAGCGGTGAGCTCAAACTTATGGGTATGGGGTCCTATAGCATTGGAGAGAAGGCAGGGTTAATCCACACGTAGACTGCCATGGAGTCCGTCAGGAAATATTGTTTTTTTTTGTTTATAGCGCAAAAAATAAAAATCTCAGAGGTGATCAAATACCACCAAAGGAAAGCTCTATTTGTGGGGAAAAAAAGGACATAAATGTTATTTGGGTAAAGCGTTGCACGACTGTGCAATTGTCAGTTAAAGTAACGCAGTGCCATATCGTAAAATGTGGCCTGGTCATGAAGGAGGGTAAACCTTCCAGAGCTGAAGTGGTTAACAGAAGTCAATGCAGGTCGCAATGAAATTGCAAAAAAGTATTTTTTTTTTATTATCAGAGCATTTGCACAAGTACTTGTGCAAATGCTTAGTATTGGCACCAATACCGGTGTTGGTGCAATGCTAGCGATAACATATTTAGTGATATGTGAGGTCACAAAACATGTAGGACTTAGAAGTTATTAATAAAGTATTTTTTTTTGCAGGCATTCACTTCTTCAAAGCAGTTTCACACTTTGTGGTGCTCCTTATATAAATCCGCAGTATGTTATGCGCATACAGGAAGAGAATTACTGTATTTATTGGCGTATAACACTCACTTTTTTACCCTGAAAATAGAGGGTAAACTGTGCCTGCGTGTTATATGCAGGGGGCTGTGGAAAATAGGATTTTTTACTCAACGTAAAATCCTTTTCTCTGAGTCCATGGACCGACACAGCTTCTCTATTGACAAAGTGGGTATTATCCGTTAATTAGGAGTGACTAGGCAGAAAAACTTGTAAAAAGTGTTGCATCACACCTTCTACAGTACCGCCCACGGGGCGGACCCTCTGGGTATACCCTCTCAGTCTGCATCTTCGCAGATCAGTTCGTCAAAAAGCAGTACAAACTTAAAAGGAGGGGTGGGTGCTGTGTCGGTCCATGGACTCAGAGAAAAGGATTTTACGGTGAGTAAAAAAACCTATTTACTCTTTCGTCCATGGACCGACACAGCTTCTCTATTGACAAAGTGGGACGTCCCAAAGCAGTGTCAGAGAAAAAACGAGGGGTGGTAACAGCATAAAAATAAACTTCACCCCAAACACAAAACAGCACTTCTCCAACGGAGGAGTTGCAACTCTAAACAGCCGCTTGCAAAACCTTGCGGCCAAAAGAGGCATCCGAAGATGCACCTACATCAATTTTGTAGAATTTTGTGAAAGTGTGAGCGGACGACCAAGTCACCGCTTTACATAATTGGGAAACAGACGCTTGATGTCGGAAAGCCCAAGAGGCACCTATTGCCCTGGTCGAATGCGCCGTGACAGGAAAGGGGGGTGCCTGACCCTTTAAGGCGTAAGCCTGGATTACTATCTGTCGGATCCACCTAGAGATGGTGGCCGATGAGACTGCTTGGCCCTTCTTGGGACCAGCCACCGAAACAAACAGTGAGTCTGACTTCCGGAACAGGGAAGTAGCAGATAGGTATACTCTCAAAGCTCGGACAACGTCCAAGGAATGCAACGCCGACTCCTTAGGATTCGACGGATGAGGACACAAGGATGGAAGTACAATGTCTTCGTTGAGATGAAAAGCCAAAACGACTTTCGGAAGAAAGGAAGGCTGCGGCCGCAGCACCACCTTATCCTTCTGGAAAATCAAATAGGGAGCCTTGCAGGACAAGGCTGCCAGCTCAGAGACTCGTCTAACTGACGTAACAGCCACCAAAAAGACCACTTTCTGAGAAAGTGTCAACAGGGGAATATCTCTAATATTCTCAAACGGTGCCTTCTGAAGCACCGAGAGGACCAGGTTCAAGTCCCACGGAGGTAATGGGGGACGGACCGGAGGGGCCACCTGTCGGACCCCCTGCACAAATGTACTCACGAGAGAGTGAGTCGCCAAGGGTCGCTGAAAAAAGACAGCCAGGGCAGATATCTGTCCCTTAAATCGTACTTAGGGCAAGCCCTTGGTCCACCCCATGCTGTAAAAACAGCAGGATTCTGGAAACCAAATAGGTACGCGGATGCCATTTCATTTCCTCACACCTGGAGATGTAGGCCCTCCAAGTGCGGTGATAGACCTTCCTAGAGGACGGTTTTCGAGCACTTCTCATAGTAGAGATTACTGAGTCTGACAGGCCCCGGTCTCTCAGTACCCGGTTCTCAACAGCCATGCCGTTAAAGCCAATGACTGTAAAGCAGGATGGAATATGGGACCTTGCGATAGCAGGTCCTTCCGTAGTGGTAGGCGCCAGGGGACGTCTGCTACCAGACGTACTAGATCGTCGTACCAAGGACGCTGAGGCCAATCTGGAGCGATTAGGATCATTGGAATTCCCTCTGCCTCCACTCTGCGGAGCAGAAGAGGAAGAGCCTTAAGGGAGGGAAGGCATAGATTAGCCGATACTGACCCCACGATGCTACCAACGCGTCCGTTGCGTCTGCCCATGGGTCTCTTGACCGGGCCACAAATCTCAATACCTTCCGATTGAGTCGGGAAGCCAGAAGATCTACGTCTGGTGTGCCCCATCTTTGGCAGAGGAGTTGGAACACCTCCGGGTGTAAGGACCATTCTCCCTGGTCCAGCATCTGGCGGCTCAGGTAGTCCGCCTGCCAGCTTTCCACACCCGGAATGTACACGGCCGACAGTGCCGGTACGCTCCTCTCTGCCCACTTCAGGATGCAAGCGATCTCCGATGCTGCAGCTGAGCTTCTTGTTCCTCCTAGATGATTGACATATGCCACTGCTGTGGCGTTGTCTGACTGGATCCTGACTGGACGCCCTTGCAGTCTCTGAGACCATTTGAAGAGGCACAGCTTGATCGCCCGGATCTCCAGGACCTTGATCGGCAGGAGGGCTTCCTCTGGGGTCCAGCGACCCTGCGCCGACTGGACACCCCAGACTCCCCCCCAACCTGTAAGGCTGGCGTCCATCGTGATCACTATCCAGTAAACCGGAAGAAATGACTTCCCGGCCATTACAGCCGGTGCTGTCAGCCACCATACCAGGGATCTCCTGACTAGGTGGCTCACTCGGATTTGATAATCCAGAGATGAAGGGCATCTGTTCCATCTGGACAGAACTTCCTTCTGTAACACTCGAGTGTGGTATTGAACATATGGGACCGCCTCGAAGGAGGCTACCATGAGGCCCAACACTCGCATGCAAAAACGGAGTGACGACCAATTCCTGGAAGTCAGCTGCCGTACTGCACAGGGAGGAATACCTTTTCCTCTGAGGAATCCAGAATCAACCCCAGGTACCCTAGGCGTTGAGTGGGCACCAATACTGACTTTTGCGTGTTTAGTATCCAACCACAGTCTCGAAGAGTCTGACAGGTAATGGACACGCTTACCTCTAATTCTGAGCTTGAAGGGGCCTTCAGCAGAAGGTCGTATAAGTAGCCTGTGATAGCGATACCCCGCTGTCTTAGAAGTGCCAGAATCGGAGCGAGCACCTTGGTGAACGTCCTGGGTGCTGAGGCAAGGCCCAACGGGAGGGCCACAAACTGGTAGTGGTCCTTCCCGATAGCAAATCGCAGAAACCTCTGGTGTCTGGAGTATATGGGGACATGCAGGTATGCGTCCTTGATGTCCAAGGAGGCCAGAAAGTCCCCCGGATGGAGAGCCGTGACTACAGATCGAACCGACTCCATCCGAAAACTTTGTACCTTCACAAAGCAATTGAGGGCTCTGAGATCCAAGCTTGGACGAACCCCCTCCTTCTTCGGCACAATGAACAGATTTGAGTAAAAACCCCGTTCCAGTTCTGGAACTGGAATAACTACCCCGCGTTCCAGTAGACCCTGGACCGCCCCATACAGGGCCTCCCGACGGGTCGGTAGTAGCTGGAGATTGGAGGTGTTGAATCTGTCCGGTGGACAAGAGAGAAACTCTATCTTGTAGCCTGAGGAGATTACTTTGCAAACCCACCTGTCGGAGATTAGTGCTGTCCACTGAGTCGCGAATTTGCGAAGACGTCTCCCCACCCGAGAGCTGGGTGGGGGTGGACCTTCATGCGGACGCAAATTTGTCCGCAGGCTTATTGGGTATGCGGGACCAGGGACGCTTTTGTCCTTGGGCAGGCACTTTATCGGCCTGGGGTCTTTTCCCTGTCGCCCTAGGGGGACGAAAAAACCACTTGTGTGCAGTAAAGGAGGGCCCTTGCCCTTGGCGTGGCCCCTTACCCTTGCTAATTTGGGGAAGCAAAGTGCTTTTACCTCCTGTGGCATCCTTGATGATGTCATCCAGAGAAGCCCCAAAAAGTCTGTCGCCCTTAAAAGGCAGATCCAACAGGGCTTTCTTGGAAGTCTGGTCCGCAGACCAGCCTTTTAGCCAGATCAGGCGGCGTATTGCTACTGCATAAACCGAAGTTTTAGACAGCAGGGGAATAGTATTCATGTCTGACTCGCAGACAAACCTAAGGCCCTGGACCAACAGGTCAGCCAATGTTATCTCATTAGGAGGAGCATCTCGCTCCTTAACCCCTGGAGTAGCAATCTTGCCCATTCAGTAAGTGTGTGAGACACTAGGGCCCCCGCCAATGCCGGGCGTAATGCCGAGCCTACCACTGAGTATAGGTAGCAAGCGAGTGCTTCAGCCTTCTTATCCACAGGGTCCTAGAAAACAGGAGCCCCTTCTACAGGAATTGTGGTGGCTTTATTAAGTCTGGACACCGGAGGGTCCACTATAGGGGGGAGAGGTCCATTTCTTCAGAAAACTCTTCTCAAAAGGGGTACCGTACCGCAAACCTCTTTGGGGCTGTAAAGACCCTCAGTGGGTTCTCCCATTCCTTGTATAAGAGTTTATCAAAAGACACACAAGGGAACACCTTAGCAGTGCGGGCAGGTCTATGAAACCCAAGTGGACCGGAGTCTCTGCTGCTTCTGCAGTATTTTCCAATTTTAGCATATCCCGCACTGCAGTAATAAGGTCAGATACCAAAGCCGTCTCGCGTACTGACCTGGACTTTGAGTCATTCTTACTGTCCGGTCACGGTCTGCAGTCTCTGAGGCGTCAGAATCTGGGCCCCGAGCCGTAGCTGGACCTGGTTCTGCACCAGAATTATCCCCAGAAGCTTGCAGGGGATGGGGCGTTTACTACCCCCTGTATTCCCGTGTGCTGCTTCCACCCTGGCAGCAAACGCCTCTAGGATTGCAGTCATAGCGTTCATAGACACCTCAGGGGCACCAGCTGCTATATCTGGTGTTTCAGGGGAGAAGACATCTGGCTCAGATGCCATGCTGACCACACGCTGACACTCACAGGGCTCCAGGCAAGATATCAATAGGCCACCCTCCTGTGCTGCAGAGAGGCTGGGTCACTCAGAGGACTCACCACCCTGGAAAGGTACTGCTATGCTGCGCCTGTGATGCTGTCCCACTGCTGCTGTGTCAGTCTGCTTCTTTTATCAGCACTTCCTGTGTGAATTTTCGCGCCAGTGTAATGCACCCTAGAGGCCGGAGGCTCTCGAAAAATGGTTGCCAAAAACGTCTGTATGGAAGATAATGTGGGCTCTAAGAAAATGGCCGCCGACAGAAGATAGAGGTCAAGCAGCCATAGCCCACAAAAAGATGGCCGCCGAATGGCAATATCTGCATACAGGGTGGACAAACATGGCCGCCGATCAGCTGATAGGGACCAGCGGGTGTGGCCAAACCACAGGAAGATGGCCGCCGGGCAGTCACAAGAGGCCAAACTTGGCATGGACCACCTCAAAATGGCCGCCGACAGCATGGAGGAGGAAGGACACAAACACAGGTAAGAAAAAATGACATTTCTTTTAAATGTTAGTTACAGCCAGCCCCGCTCCAGTGGGACCCCCTAGGTGACCCCCAGCACCCAGCAACCTTTATCTAGAAGCCCAGGGAGGAGGGAAAGGCAGGGAGAGAGGGAAGAAAGGGGCCACAACCACTTACTTGATCTCTCCAGGAATGTCCAGCTAAATCACCCAGCCGAGGCAGGGGAGTTTTACTTACCTATCCTGCATGTATTCTGCTGGAAGACATTCCAAACAGATCATCGTCCGCGCACGGAAGGTGACTGTTGGCCAGGCATGCTGTGATTGGACCCAGAAGGGACGATCATATGTATGCCCTGGAGCATGACACTCACCGGACAGGCTGCTGCGACTCGGCCGTAAGGTCAGCCGAAGCTGAGCGGTCCGATGCAAGCCTTGGAGCGTAAGCTCACCGGCCAGGCTGCTGCGACTCGGCCGTAAGGTCAGCCGAAGCTGAGCGGTCCGATGCAGGCCCTGGAGCGTAGGCTCACCGGCCACCCGTGGAGCGACGGGCATGTCGTGGAAAACCCAGCGCGTAGCTAGGGTCGGCACACGCTCGATGGCCGAAACTGGGGAGACTACAAGGATCGAGGATCCAGCCTGTCACCCAGTCGGCAGTTGATCGAAGATCGCAGGAAACAACAAATGTAGCAAAAAAAAATTATATATATATATATATATATATATATATATATATATATATATATATATATATCTTTTTTCCTCGGACCAATGGGCCCGAAGGGAGCCATGTCCTACTCCTTGCTAGACAGAAAAAAACTGATCTGCGAAGATGCAGACTGAGAGGGTATACCCAGAGGGTCCGCCCCCTGGGCGGTACTGTAGAAGGTGTGATGCAACACTTTTTACAAGTTTTTCTGCCTAGTCACTCCTAATTAACGGATAATACCCACTTTGTCAATAGAGAAGCTGTGTCGGTCCATGGACGAAAGAGTACGTTTTTTTCCTGAAACTTCCCTCTTAAAGTTAGGGTGCATGTTATACGCCTGTGCGTGTTATACGCCGATAAATACAGTAACTATAATATTTTATTTTTTAAATATGTGGCTTCCTCCAGTTATCATTGTGGCTGAAACAACTGTTCCATTTTTCACTTGGCTCTTGTTTTCTTATGATTATAATATGGAGTAAGCACGTTCTATTTTGTCAATAAGGTCTTTAGAGCCCATTCACACAGGGGCGGCACGACTCGTGCTGCGACTGTGCTGGGCGATCTGCAGACGACTTCAAAGGAGACTTCCAAAATGACTTCTGTATTGAAGTCAATGGAAGTCACCTTGAAGTCGTCTTGAAGTACTACAGGAACCTTTTTCTAAGTCGGAGCGACTTCAGTCGCTCCACTTAGAACGGTTCCATTGTACAGAATGGGGCGCGACTCGTCAGGCGGCTGAGACGCCTGACGAGTCGCCCTTGTGTGAATGGGGTCTTAAGGGATAGTAACAATATGGTAACAACAATAGTAACAATATGGGCTTGTGATATGCACATAGCTGACAAGAGGCAGAATCTCCAGTGGTATGCCATTATTTCTACAATGAGGTTTGTCTCACTGGCTGCACTGATCTATTTTGTAGAATTTATGGAAACATTTTCTATTTAGATTTGTTGCTACAAGAAGAATAGCATATATTTTCAAATTCATGTTACACTGAAACAAGGACATGACCTTCTAGTACAGAAGCAGTGCTCTGGGACCACTAAATTCTCCTTGCTGGGAGGAGGGTTCAACTTTTTTTTAATTTATGTATTCTAGGGATGATCTTTGAGTTAGGGTCAACCATGAGTTTTACCCAAACCCAAGTCATTTGCAGTTTGAGAAAATGGTGAGCTAATGTGGCCATTTGCATCTACAGTGCAGTTTTATATTTAATTTTTTACTATTTGTTTTCTTTAAGTTAGTTTTAAAAAAAGTAGGGTGGCTGGGGTTTAGTGTTTTAGAGATGGATGTTAGGTTTTATTTTTTGAGGTTTTGAGTTATATTTTATTATAATATAATTTATCTAGGGTCTTTTTTCAGGGTAAATTGGGGGGTAGGTGCTGAGACTAGTCTATGGAGTAAAGGTTCCCGCATCCCAATAGCTAATTGTGTGGGAAAGGGGGGTTCCTCTTAGGGGACTTTAAAGGGAACTTTACTCTGATAATAAGTGCGTAGTACGTCAATGGAAAGTACAAAGTTATTTTATTCCCACCAGAGTGGTGATAATAAGTAAGATTGTTTTACAAGAAATAAAGGGGTTTGAACATGGGAGGGATGCTAACACAACAAACCATATGATACATGAAATACTAATACAATCAGGGACACCATGTAGTTACAAAAAACATAATGGTGAGAGCCGACGCGTTTCGAAAATTTACAGTTATTTTCTTCTTCAGGGAGATGATTGTGTCAAAAAGCAGGCATGTTAGTATGTCTAGAAAATGAGAAAAGACATTAATGAACAACAAATTATACATCAGGGGGGGTAGGTGTATATTGACATTGTTCATATATTGAAATGCTGCTGACCATGTATATAAACTTGGGGATCATAATGTTGCATCCATGGGGAGGGGATGGAAAGACATAAAATCAGAAAAACACCAGGGGAGAAAAACCTCTTGTTCCAGAAGGGCCAGGTCCCACCGGCGTCCAGTGCCCAGGGATTCACCCAGGATGGTGCGCTCACACATCAACCCCAGCAGAGAGGAGGCTCCCCAGCAAGGGGCACGTGGCGCTCAAAGGTCAGAGACCAGTGTGTGGAGTCTGCACTGTGGAGCGGAGAAAAAAAGAAGAGTAAATTGGTATAGACAAAATATCTACAGGCGTCTGCTGTAATGAAAGAGCACTATAGGGTAAACTATGAACCTGTGTGTCCAAAAGAAGAGACACATTAAAGTCCATAGGGTGGTGATAGCTGTACCTGTGGGCTGATCCAAAAGTGGGAGGCTTGCCGTCATGCACTGATTCCTGATGCTGAGGGATTTTTGAAGGAGCTAGGTTGATGGGTCACCTCCGTTTCAAGTATTGATCGATGGACCATTGGGGTGGAGGGAGGGGGTTGATTTACAGGGTAGATGTGTACCCCCTACCGACGGTACTCATCAATGTGGTTGGGGGAGACGGAAAAAACCTTGGCCTGTGTGCAAATAACGGTAAGGGATGTAATGGGTTAACAAGGGTTTGTCAGGCCTGTGTAAAAGGCTTGTACTAAAATAATGGGTACTAGGGGTAAGAACAGATAGACTTTCACCTGAGTAGCACTACCCCACTCTAAGAGGGGGGGGGGTTGAGAAGACATGATGTGCTTACAAATGATCACATAGTAATATAGAGTAAAATAGGTGATGGGCAATGGATGCTGATACTAGGTTGAAAATACAAGGTGGGCCAAAATGAATGCAGGCAGGTGGAGTACGGAGCAGGCACTAGGCAGCGGGAGACAGTGAAAAAATGACAGAGCAAAAAAAGGGGGGTTTACAGGGATTACCTTGGACAGGATCAGGAAGACATGCAGGCAGCACAGCAGCGTCTGTTGGAATGCGATCAGCTGGTGATGTGGGGCCAGCTGTGAGCAGTGTCTCATTTAAGGTTAGAGTGCGGGGGGGTGGGGGTCGCGCTAGCCAATCAGGCACAAGCCTAGCAGGTGATGCACAGCCGTGCCTGATGTGCGCGCCCCTTGGGCCTTCGACGCGCGCACCCGCCCCCTATTGCCGTGCCGATCACCATGGAGATGGGACGCAACCATGGGAGGCATTGACAAACGCGCGCCCGACGTCATGCTGACGTCAGGCGCACGAGGCTGGGGGCGTGGACCCCGCGGCGCAGAGGGTGGTGGAACGCAGCCGAAGAAAATCTCCGGCCAGTCCCTCCCACCTAGGAGGAGGTGCCGCCCATGCAACTGACGCATGTGACGGCCCCCCTGCGCCGAGTGGGGAGACGCCGGAGGGGAAGGAGGTGGCGCACAGAATGAGATGCCCAGGCACTCGGGCGCACGTGGGAGACTGCCCGATGGCAGAAGGACAAGAGGTTTATGCAAAGTGAGGCAAGTGCCAGAGGATAAAGGGCACACAACAATGCTTTGCTCAGAGCAAGGGGAAACATACAATTTAAAAACAGAAAACATTATTTTGAACAAAAGGAACAATAAAAGCCAAAAGGGTAAGATTATGGAGTATCGAAAAGAAGATATAGGTATATGGCAAATCTTCAACATGCACGTATATACAAATATACAAAGAGAGATATAAATCTAGAATAAATAGATAAATAAATAAATAAATGAATGAGTAAAAGACCCAAGATGAAACTAAAAACAATAATAAAAACCCAAATAACGCATGAAAACCTTGGAGAGGCTGGATGTCGATGTTGGGAGTGGGGGAATGTAGAAGGATGAGATTATGTGTCTTATTTTCTGGGATGTGTGCATAATGGGGTTTGCCCGATGGTGGTGGGTGTTGATTCCCACGCAGATTCTTGGTGGGGCTGCGTGGTGAGGGGTGGGGGAGGGGAGGGGGGGGAAAGGGGGGGGGAGGGACACGGGGGAGGTGAAAGGGAAAGGGAAGGTAGGAAAGGGGGGGAAGGGAATGGTTGAGGTGAGGGGGGAAGGGAGGGAACAGGGAAGGGGGGGGAGAGAGATGAGTGGTTCAATGTATGTATTCAGGTTCCCATTCAGAACCACCTGATTCGAACCCCTCCAGGAACGGTCTGTATGATATGGACCCGTTGAGTCCCGGGGGTTGGGTGGCATTAAGTCTAAAAATCCACTTTTGTTCAAGCTGTAAGAGGGTTTTGTTGATGTCGCCCCCCCTCATGCCGGTGTGTACCCTATCGATGAGCAGAAATGAAAATTTAGGGCAGATGCCCTCATGTACTTTAGTTACATGTCTGCCTAGAGGTAAGTTGGGGTTACATGTTTTCATTGCAGTGATGTGTTTGTACGCTCTGCGCCAAAATTCTTGGATTGTTTTACCAACATAGAAACACGAGCATTCACATGTCATTAGATAAATAACTCCGCTGGTTTTGCCGTTTGCGAAATGTCTTGGTGTATATGTTTTCCCATTGGGCAAGATGACGTTCTTAGAAGTGTTTATGAATTGGCAGTAATTGCACCCTCCACATGTGAAGGTGCCTTTGTTCTTGCAGGGGTCACGTTTGCCGTCTGCTTTAAATTCACTACAGACGAGTTGGTCTCGAAGAGACATGGCCCGTCTGTAGGTGAAAACCGGGGTGGCGGGCACAAAGGGGCCAACTAATGGGTCCATTTTGAGCATGTACCAATATTTGGCAATAGTTCTTTTGATTGCCAAATGTTGGTTAGAGAACTTCGTAATGATGGAGATGGGAACAAATTTCGTCCTTTTTGATGCTGGGTTGTACAAGATATCGTCCCTAGTTCTGGCACTCACTCGTTTAAATGCCTTCTTAAGGCATTTGTTGGAGTAACCCCGTGCCAGTAACCGAGTTCTGAGGATGTCAGCTTCCTGTTTGAAAATGCTATCATTGGTGCAATTTCTTCTAGTACGTAGGTATTGGCTGTATGGAATAGAACATATCGTGGGTTGTGGGTGGAAGCTGCTGGCATGAAGTATGGAGTTGCCAGCAGAGGGTTTCCTAAACAAGCTGGTGGAGAGGTTGCCCTCACTGTCCTTATGTATGGTGACATCAAGGAAAGTAATGCTCTCATGGCTCCAGGTCATAGTGAAAGTTAAATTGAAATTATTGTTGTTGAGATGTTGAAGAAATATTGGTAGGGTATTGGTCGGGCCCTTCCATATGAGTAAGACATCATCTATGTACCGGAACCATGTGACCACACTTTCCATGTAGGGGGCGAATAGGGTAGATTGACTTAGCATCCGTTCCCATTCCCCCAGGTACAAGTTGGCGTATGAGGGGGCACATGAGGTACCCGTAGCCACCCCCTGCACCTGGAGGAAGTGGGAACCATTGAAGGTGAAGAAATTATGATGTAAGATAAATTCCAGAGCTGCGACGAGGAATAGGTTCGTTTTTTTCTCTTACTTGCTATTTTGCGCAATTATGTGTTGTATACATGCTAAGCCTTTGTCATGCGGTATGGAGCTGTAAAGTGCCTCAACATCTAGTGCTACCAGGACAGATGCTGGGGGCATGGAAAGCCCTTCCAAGCTTTGTAGCAGATGTGGGGTATCTCTTATATAGCTTGGAAGGCTAAGAACGTGGGGGCGAAGGTAGCCATCTACGAACCTGCTTCGTTTTTCCGTCAGGGAGCCATTCCTGGAGATGATTGGTCTCCCAGATGGTTCGGTCAAGCTTTTGTGTAGTTTGGGGAGAGAATAGAAAGTCGGTGTACGAGGATGTACAGTACGGACAAAATCCCATTCTGCCTTATTTAGGATTTTTGCGGTGTATGCTCCATACACCAGCTCATAGAATTCCCTGTGGTATTTCTCAATTTTATTAGCGGGGATTTTTAGGTACCAATCTTTGTTATCAAGTATTGTAGAGCACATTTCTACATATCGATCGTTGTCCATGACAACGATGTTTCCCCCTTTGTCCGATGGTTTAATGGTGATGGTAGAATTTTCTTTCAGTTGTTTAAGGGCCTCACGTTCGGTTTTGTTTAGATTATCATTGTTGTGGTGGGGTGACTTAATTTTCCGGATGTCTCTGCTTACAAGGTTCATAAAAGCCACAACGTTAGGATTAACATTGAGATTCGGAAACATATCCGATTTCTTTTTGGTGCATGGAGGAGGTGTAGGAAGGTCTGATTGGTCAAATCGACCGAGCAATTGCTCAAGATCTATTTGGTCAATCAAATCGGGTGTCTCGTTTTCCTCAAGGAGTGCCACTAGGGTGTCTAGTGCTTCGAGTTCGTAGGGTTCAAATTCTGGTTGGCTAGGTGTCTGTTTAGAGTACATTTGCTTAAGGATGAGTTTCCTAGCAAAGAGCTGTAGATCTTTGATTACTTCAAACTGATTAAAATCTTGGTTTGGGCAGAAACTTAGGCCTTTGGCCAGTACCTGTCTCTGTAGATCAGATAGGGCATGAGAGGAGAGGTTTACCACATTAAGATTTTCTAGTACAGGATAGGTAGGAAGAATAGATTGAGTTCTTACCTGGTCCTTTGGTTTTGAGGATTCAGTATTTGGTGGGGGTCTAGTATTGCGATTACCCATGGGTACATTGAGTGGTAATGCTTTGGTGCCTGATAAAGAGATCCTGGGAAGTAGGGGGTTAGAATTTACCTGAAACATACTAGGGGGGGGGGGAACAGGCGGAGCACAGCCAGACATATCCTTACTAGATAGAGATGGAGTGTGTGATTCGGTAATTCTAATTTTGTTCATTTTTTCTTGGGAGCCTGAGGGCTCAGGGCCCCTTTTTGGTTTTCTGGATCTGTTCGGGTTAGGACGCCTCTTAGAGGAGGTGGACGATGCTGATGAGGCATCTGAGAGGCCTGGGTCCTGGGTGTTAAATTTGGCTTTAAATTGGGTCCTATTTCTAAGATTGGAATTGGGATTCTTCCAGTTGTAGGCTTTTTGGTCTTGGAAGGCCTTGGAGTCCCTCAAAAATGTATTTTCTTTCTTAATCAAAATATCTCGGTTGAACCGTTCTAGGTGTAGGTTCAAATCTTCATTATATTGGTCATATTGGGCATGGGTTTTAAAGTTCAGTAATTGTGTATATAAAATTTCCAGTTCCTTGTCTGTTTCCTTAATTGTTTTGGTGTACACCCCAATAAGAAGTGACATCATGTCATTGGAACATATAGAAAGGATATTCTCCCATTCCTTTTTGAAGGTGGGTTCAAGGTTGTCCATGGCCGGGAAAATTTGAATCCTAAGACCAAAAGGGTTTATGTGGTTGGTCATGTACTGTTCAAAAGAATGAATGTGCCAGTGATTTAATGATTTTTTCTCCAGCAATTTTCTAAGACTAAAGAAGATAGAGGATAGTTCAGTATCCTTTTGTTCCTTCTGAGTAAAGTTGATGTAGTGGCCAGACATTGCGCTGTCCCAGTTTTGATTTGTGTAGTTGGTCATATTGGGGATGGTGATCTTTCTATTAAGGATGATCAACAAAATGGGGAAAATAAAATAATAGTACTTATAGCCCTGAATGAGGGAAAATACTGGACGTGGGTGGTTTTTGGACCTGCTCTGCACCTGGCGAGGAAAAAGGTATCTACTACCTGGTAAATATGCAAATTGGGGGGTAGGTGCTGAGACTAGTCTATGGAGTAAAGGTTCCCGCATCCCAATAGCTAATTGTGTGGGAAAGGGGGGTTCCTCTTAGGGGACTTTAAAGGGAACTTTACTCTGATAATAAGTGCGTAGTACGTCAATGGAAAGTACAAAGTTATTTTATTCCCACCAGGGTGGTGATAATAAGTAAGATTGTTTTACAAGAAATAAAGGGGTTTGAACATGGGAGGGATGCTAACACAACAAACCATATGATACATGAAATACTAATACAATCAGGGACACCATGTAGTTACAAAAAACATAATGGTGAGAGCCGACGCGTTTCGAAAATTTACAGTTATTTTCTTCTTCAGGGAGATGATTGTGTCAAAAAGCAGGCATGTTAGTATGTCTAGAAAATGAGAAAAGACATTAATGAACAACAAATTATACATCAGGGGGGGTAGGTGTATATTGACATTGTTCATATATTGAAATGCTGCTGACCATGTATATAAACTTGGGGATCATAATGTTGCATCCATGGGGAGGGGATGGAAAGACATAAAATCAGAAAAACACCAGGGGAGAAAAACCTCTTGTTCCAGAAGGGCCAGGTCCCACCGGCGTCCAGTGCCCAGGGATTCACCCAGGATGGTGCGCTCACACATCAACCCCAGCAGAGAGGAGGCTCCCCAGCAAGGGGCACGTGGCGCTCAAAGGTCAGAGACCAATGTGTGGAGTCTGCACTGTGGAGCGGAGAAAAAAAGAAGAGTAAATTGGTATAGACAAACTATCTACAGGCGTCTGCTGTAATGAAAGAGCACTATAGGGTAAACTATGAACCTGTGTGTCCAAAAGAAGAGACACATTAAAGTCCATAGGGTGGTGATAGCTGTACCTGTGGGCTGATCCAAAAGTGGGAGGCTTGCCGTCATGCACTGATTCCTGATGCTGAGGGATTTTTGAAGGAGCTAGGTTGATGGGTCACCTCCGTTTCAAGTATTGATCGATGGACCATTGGGGTGGAGGGAGGGGGTTGATTTACAGGGTAGATGTGTACCCCCTACCGACGGTACTCATCAATGTGGTTGGGGGAGATGGAAAAAACCTTGGCCTGTGTGCAAATAATGGTAAGGGATGTAATGGGTTAACAAGGGTTTGTCAGGCCTGTGTAAAAGGCTTGTACTAAAATAATGGGTACTAGGGGTAAGAACAGATAGACTTTCACCTGAGTAGCACTACCCCACTCTAAGAGGGGGGGGGGGGTTGAGAAGACATGATGTGCTTACAAATGGTCACATAGTAATATAGAGTAAAATTTCAGGGTAAGCAGTATGAACTTATTCCTGGTATAGGCAAATCTGTCCTTTTCAGCACATTACCACATATTTGTGTGGTACAGCTTAGTGCACTATAGCATATTGTTAAGTGCACCAAAGGACCAAATCATTAATCCCCCATAGCTGCTAAAAATGTTAGGCAATCCTCTGTATTCATAATGCCGGGTAGGTCTAAAATTAGGTTATGCGAGTAGGGGACAAAATGAAAAGACAGTGCGTAAACTATATGATTCACTTTTCAAATAAGGTTTGGACTCCAAGAACTATTGGGCGTAATGCTGGGTCACTGGCTATAGCTTGCATTGTACACTCCAATTTTTATTTCATAATAAAACTGACCACTTACATAGTGTGCATCAAGTATTACAATTCCTGGCTTTGTTCTGTGAAACAATGTACAGTTGTTTTGGATTTCTTGAGTAAATCCTGGCTGGTCTCTCACTCAGAAAATGCGACTTAGTAAAAGTTAAAAACCTGGATGGTGTCTCTCCTGTTCAAAATGCGGCCCATAAAAGGGCTTAAATACTGTGCATGGACTGTGTACAATATTTCTGTCTCTTTTCTCTGAAAAAGAACACTCAGATTTTTATTTCATAATAAAACATGCCTTGTTTTTCTTAGGGATGAGCTGAACACCCCCAAGTTCGGTTCGCAGCAGAACATGCAAACAGGCAAAAAATTAGTGCGAACACAGTTAAAGTCTATGGGACGCGAATGTGAAAAATCAAAAGTGAATATTTTAAAGGCTTCTCTGAAAGTTATTGCCATAAAAAGTGTTTGGGGGCCCGGGTCCTGCCACAGGGGACATGTATAAATGCAAAACAAACGTTTTAAAAACTGCATTTTTTTCGGGATCAGTGATTTTAATAATGCTTAAAGTGAAAGAATAAAAATGTATTATTCCTTTTATATATTGTGCCTGGGGGTGTCCTTAGTATGCCTGTAAAGTAGCGCATCTTGCTTATGTTTATAACAGTAACACAGCAAAATTACATTTCTAAAGGAAAACATTTAATTTAAAACTGCTCGGATCCCAGCAATATAGATAAAAATACCAAAAAAAAAATGGCGTGGATGTCCCCTCCCAAAATCCATACCAGACCCTTCAGTTCTGGTATGGATATTAATGAGAACCCCGCACCAATTTTTTTTTAAATGGCGTGGGGGTCCCCCAGGCACTATATACTCTGAAAAGCAGTATATATTCTATACAGCCTGCCCTATATACTCTGCAGAAAAAGTGGGCCTTAGGTGTTGGTGGTTCCAGAACACTACAAGTTACTCTTGTTGGGGACAGGAACAGGCCCTGCTGTGAAATATTATATCAAAAATTGTAATTACATGGCACTGTTAAATAGGGGCAGAAAAATTGGGCCTTTGGTTTTGGTGGCGTCAGCACATGGTAACCCCTCACAGTTAAGCTTGTTGGGCGCAGGAACGGGCCCTGCTTAACTATTATTTCAAAAATAGTAATTACATGCCCCTGTTAAACAGGGGCAGAAAAATTGGACCTTTGGTTTTGGTGGCGCCAGCACACGGTAACCCCTCACAGTTACTCTTGTTGGGCGCAGGAACAGGCCCTGCTTAACTATTATTTCAAAAATAGTAATTACATGCCCCTGTTAAATAGGGGCAGAAAAATTGGGCCTTTGGTTTTGGTGGCGCCAGAACACTGTAAGTCCTCACAGTTACTCTTGTTGAGCGCAGGAACGGGCCCTGCTGTGAAATATTATATCATAAATTGTAATTACATGCCACTGTTAAACAGGGGCATACAAATTGGGACTTTGGTGGTGGTGGTAGTGCCACAACACTGTAACCCCTCACAGATACTTTTGTTGGGTGCAGGAATGGACCCTGCTGTGAAATATTAGATCAAAAGTTATAATGACATGCTTCTATCAGGGGCAGAAAAATTGGGCCTTGGGTGGTGGTGGTGGTGGTGCCCTAAACCAAAAATATTGTTGGAAGCTAGCATCTTCAAGATTGAGGAGGAATAGGATAGTCAGCATAGGCAGTCTTCAAGGGATCCCAGATCCATAGCAAATTCAATCAGTTACATCAGCATCAGGTGCTTGATAGCTGCTGATCCAAGACTGAATAATTTTTATGAATGTGAGCCTATCAACAGAGTCTGTGGACAGGCGCACTCTTTGATCCATTACAAACCCTCCCGCAGGACTGAATGTGCATTCAAAAAGCATGCTGGATGTAGGACAGGCCAGTAGCTCAATTGCATATTGAGCAAGTTCTGGCCAGTGGTCCATCCTCAAGACCCAGTAACCTAGTGGATGCTCTGTTGGAAAGGTCTCCAAGTCTGCTCTTACCCCTAGATATTCCTTCACCATATAATGCAGACGCTGGCGATGGTTGCTTGAACCAATCAGACCTTGGCGCTGAGGACTGAAAAATTGTTTAAAGGCATCGGTCAGCCGGCCACCTTCTCCACCGCTCTTCCTGTGACTAAACAAAGGAAATGGTAACCTCCCAGGATCTGGAAATGTGTTAACCAAAACTTTCTTCAAGGCCTCCTGTTTCATCCTCTGCTCCCTCTGCAAAGGCAGGATGACTTCTGCAACTTTACCCTTGTAACTTTGTTTAAGAAGGGTTGCCAGCCAGTAATGATCCCTCTCCTTGATACTAAAAATCCTAGGGTCTGTTCGCAGGCTTTGCAAAATCAGGGAGGCCATGCAGCATAAGTTTGCAGAGGCATTCGATTCTGAGTCCTCTGGGTCACTAAGGATCACATTATCCGTAACTACCTCCTCTCAGCCACGTACAAGTCCTAGGGTTTCTGGGGAATGAAAACAATCCCTTGAAGGCTGCTGCTGAGTGTTATCCTCTACATCCATGCTGACACAATCCTCCTCCTCCTCCTCTTCTTCCTGTGTGTTTGGCAGGCCCGCAGAAATGCTATCTGGAAAAAGGGGGCCTTGAGAGGAAAGGAAGTCTTCCTTCCGCTGTTCTGCCTCAAGTGCCCTGCCCATGATTCCACAAAGCATGTGCTCCAGCAGGAAGACTAGAGGGACAGTGTCACTGATACATGCATTGTCGCTCACCATCCTTGTGGCCTCCTCAAATGGTGACAGGACAGTGCATGCATCCTTGATCAGTAGCCACTGGGGTGGCGAAAATCAGCCAAGCTCCCCTGAACCTGTCCTAGTGCCATACTCACACAGGTACTCATTGATGACCCTCTTCTGTGTGTGCAGCCGCTGCTGCATTGCCAACGTTGAGTTCCACCTGGTGGGCATGTCACAAATGAGGCGGTTGGTGAGCAGGTTGCAGCCGAGCACTGGCATTGTATGACCACAGACTTTTCTGGCCTGCCTCAGGAGATCTTGTAAGCCTGGGTACCTGCTCAAGAACCGCTGCACCACCAAATTCAGGACGTGTGTCAAACATGGAACATGGGTCAAGTGTCCCTGTCTGAGGGCAGAGAGAAGATTGATGCCATTGTCGCATACAACCATTCCTGGCTGAAGCTGGCGTGGCGTCAACCACCTCTGACCCTGCCCCTGCAGAGCTGGCAGAATCTCTGCCCCAGTGTGTCTCCTGTCCCCTAGGCAGACCAACTCAAGCACTGCATGGCATCTTTTTGCCTGATTGCTTTCTTAGCCCCTTGAACGCTTACGGAGCACCGCTGGTTCAGAGGACAAATCTGCAGAAGAGGCCATAGAGGAAGAAGAAAAGGAGGGGGTATAGGAGAGAGCTGTGGCAGAATCACCACTAGCATTTTGGAGGCATGGTGGCGGAACAAGCTCCAACAACACTGAACCCTGTCCTGCATCCTTCCCAGCTGTCAGCAGAGTTACCCAGTGTGCCGTGGAGGAAAGGTAATGTCCCTGCCCATGCCTGCTGGACCATGAGTCAGCGGTAATATGAACCTTACTGCTGACCGCCCTGTCCAACGAGGCCACAAGTCTACCAGCTGAAAAGTCAGCAGTTGCAGTGCTAGAAAGTAGGCCAAGCTAGCATTCAGACGCTGAGCATGTGGATGGCTGGGACCAAATTTCTTTTTACAGTTCAGCAACTGGGGTAGGGAAATTTGCCTGCTAAAATCAGATGGTGGTGTACTGCCAGCAGATTGGCTGCAAGTACTTGGGGCACCTATTGCTATACCTTTATTCCTCTCAGTGCAGGTATTTGAGAGGACTGGAGGTATAGTAGGGTTGGAGATCCCAGATGAGGAGCAAGTAGAATCCGCCTTTTTCTTTGATGTGGGTCTTTCGAGTGCTGTTGCCAACGGACTGCATGGCAGGTCGTCATATGTCTGGTCAAGCATGTGGTGCCCAAGCGGCTGCTGTTATGGCCACGCTTGATCTGCTTCAGACATAGGTTGCAAACAGCAAAGGTGTGATCTGCTGCACACGTGTCGAAAAAGGCCCACACCAAGGAACTTTTAAAAGTCAGCGGGGAGTCACCAGCGCCCTGCACCTGCGGAGCTCTGCGGTGTGATGCAATAGGGTGGCTGCCCTTAAGCTGCCCCCTAGAGTACATCCTGCTTTATTGGAGTTGTGCCTCCTCCTCCTCTCTTCTCTAAGGCACCCAAGTACAGTCAGTGACCTCATCATCCCCTCCCTCCTCGTCACTGGAGCAAACTTGGCAGTATGCTGCAGCTGGGGGAACATAACTTATGTTCGACCCAAACTTCGAGCTCAATCCTAGTCTTTCCCATCAAAATTGCGGCCTAATAAATCTGCTCTTATATTGTACATTAACTACTCATTTCTGGCTATTGTTAAATTGTGAAATATTACACAACATTTATATCTTGATAAAACATTCCTCGGCAGATCGCCGAGTGCAATCTTATGCCCAGAACACATGATCAGAAAATCGTACAAAAAAATTATGATTTCGGAGCGATCATATGATAATCTACAGATAATGTACAGCGCTTTCGAGAGTCGTTCGATAATGCAATACAAATGCATTACACATGAGATCACTTCCAAATTTTTATTCTGTCCTACGAAAATTTTCGTGACTTTAGTAAACTCAGATGCAATCTGAGTTTATCATGCAAAAAAAATGGACGATCATTCGTCCAATAATTTTATCGTGTGTACTAGGCATTAGACATGTGCACAACATAAAAATTTGTTTAGTTTGGTTTTGTTTCTGTTAGTTTCCATTGATTCGTAACGATTCGTAATTTCGTAAGACGTGGGTTATCCTATTCGGACTCTTTCGTATTTCCGTAAGGGTTATTTTTCCGTTTATTCATTTTTCCGTTAGTCTAATTTTCGTTGATTCGAAATTTGTATTTTTCGTTATATTTTATATTCGGCCGCGTTCGTATTTTCGTAAGAACTATATTTTCGTTGATTTGCAATGATTCGTATTTCCGTGTCTAATTTCCGTTGATTGGAAAATTGTACTTTTGTAGATTTAATTACATTCGTACTTTCGTTAGAATAAATTTTCCGTTTATTCGAAACACTACTTGTCGTAATTTTGTAATTCGTACTTTCGTGAGATTGACTGGCTCATTTATTAGTACTTTCGTAACATTGTTTTCGAAGATTCGTAATCGGGGCATAATTTGTAATATAGAAATTAGAATCTAGACAGAGTATGCTTAAGAAACAAAGAATTTCTCTCTCACAAGTCAAAACTTAACTCACAAATCCACCAAAACAGTGCCACATACACAAACCACACCCTATCTGGACTCTGGATGGAATGCACTGCAGTCTAACACAGAAAAACACACAAGGGAATAAGAAACAAGCTCATTGGGGGAAGGGAAACCTCTTCAGGGGAGGGGACAAGCTTATTGGCCAACGTCCAGAAATATTTCAGAACTAACGAATTTGTTATTTTGATTTCCGTTTTCCGAATATTCGTAATTTTTTTTAACAGAAGGAATATTTATTGACATAAACAATGGGTTACAAGCCAATACACGTCAGGTGATACAGATCAGGACAACAGAACAGTCCAAGATGATTACATCCAAAATTAGAAAAGTTCACACAGGCATGACATCCAAGTACCTAATCCAAGGGGGGGGGGGGAGGGAGGGAGGACAGAGAAATCAATCAAGAGATGGTATAATAAAATATTCACGTCAATAGAGCACACTGTACATCAAAATAGATCTCAATAGGGTAACCTTATTCAAACAATATCGATTTTAAAGGTCGAGAACTATAGGGTTGAGGGGGAAAAGAAAAGTGAAGGGGGGGGGGAGGGAAGGGAGGGCTGGAGGAGACACTGGGGGAGAGAGAGGTAAGCAAACAAAGAATTGCCTTCCTAGCATAGAATGCAGTATAGAAAATAAACCTTTTTTTATGAGTGGAAGTGGGAAGATTGTCTGTAATACCCAGCAGTAGGATCAGGGGGCCCAACCCAACAGCCACACCACCAATTGAGCTCATGTCGGCCACCACTACCTGCCAAAACTCCTGTATCTTTTGGCAGAGCCAGACCATGTGTATGAAATTCCCGACTTCCTGACTGCATTCGGGGAACTTGTCCTCAGAGGTGCGGTAGATCACCGCCAGCCGCTGTGGCGTATAGTAAACCCTGTGGAGAAACTTTAGCTGAATAAAGCGTTCCCTTGCCGAGATCATGAAGGGAATGTACTGCTGCAGACCCTCCGCCCAATCCTCCGTCATAAGAGCCGGCAGATCACGCTGCCAGGCCGAAAAAGCATGCAACGCCCCAGACCCCCACGCGCATGTTAGTCTAAGATATATAGAGGAAAGTGTCCTATCCATAAAGCGCGAGGTGAGCAGCCTCTCCACGGAGTGAGGTTCCACCTTGATAGGATCCAGGAACTGTGCACGGACCGCATGCCGGAGCTGAAGGAACCTGAAGTACATCCAGGAAGGAAGTCCAAATTTAGACTTCAGCACACCAAAGGAGAGCAATCGCCCTTCCGACATGACATCTCGTAGTGTTTTTACCTCATATCGTGCCCACAGCTGCGGGTCCGGCACAGTCCCCAGATGAGACATAGACGGGTTACCCCACAGGGGGTGTGGGGAGAGAATGTCCGCGGCTCAGCCAGAAACCTCGAAACCTGTCTCCACACCAACACCGTAGTCCTCATAGGAGTAGTAATTTGGGCATTGGATCTAGGTCCTCGGTATACCAAATTGCTCAACTCAGCATAAGACCCTAATATAGCTGCTTCAAGGTTGACCAACGGATTCGTATGGTCCTGCGTGAACCACCACCTCACTGACACCAGGACCGCTGCCCAGTAGTACTTCCTGAAGTCGGGGAGGGCCAAACCGCCCGCCGACAAGGGAAGGTGGAGTATGGATCTACCAACCCTAGGGACCGAACCCTGCCAGATAAATGAGCCAACCGCCTGATCATGTTTTACAAAGAATGAGTTGGGTATACTAACAGGTGTGTTTCTAAACACATAGAGAAACTTAGGAAGGAAGAACATTTTAACTATGTTAACTCTACCTACGTATGAAAGTGGCAGGGTCTTCCAAATCAAGCTCTTTTGGAGGAATTTATGAAGAATAGGGCGCACATTGGTCTCAAGATAGTCTGGTAGTTGCCTGCGAACCTGGATACCTAAATATTTTAAACTATCCACCCACTGGAGAGGGGCCGGCAGGCTGGCGGGGGGGCGGGGGGGCGACTGATTTAGGGGAAAGAGACTTATCCCAATTAATTTTAATACTCGAAAATCTACCAAATTCGTTAATAATCTCCAGAGCAGCCGATAAGGGGGCCGACCGGTATGCTGGCAACCTCAGGGGAGGATCGGAGCAGCATTGCCAAGGGCTCAATAGCAAGAGCAAACAACGCCGGGGAGAGGGGACAGCCCTGCCTAGTGCCCCGGCGGAGCGGGAAGGAAGCAGAGAGGAGGCCATTCATCCGAACCCTGGCTGTCGGGTTGGCATACAACATCCGGAGCCAGGATATGAACTCAGGACCCAGACCAAATCTCTGAAGGACCGCCCAAAGATATTCCCACTCCACTGAGTCAAAGGCTTTTTCAGCATCAAGGGAAGCAACCACCCCCTCTCCCCCCCCCCCAGCCACCCGGTCTATAACTGTAAACAGTCTCCGCAAATTAATGTCTGTCCCCTTACCTGGCATAAAGCCAGTCTGATCCCCATGAATTAGCGAAAGTATCACCGTATTCAGGCGGTTCGCCAAAACCTTAGTGAATACCTTGGCATCCACGTTCAACAATGAAATTGGCCTGTATGAGGGACAAAGGGCAGGGTCCTAGGAATGACTACTACCACAGCACGCTGCATAGAGAGCGGTAATGATCTTTCCTTAAGGGAGGCCAACAGAGCCCCCCTAAGTCGCGGCGCTAGGAAAGCACAATGGGTTTTAAAAAACTCAGCCGGCAGGCCGTCGTCCCCAGGCGTTTTCCCTGCCTGCAGGGAAGCCACCGCCACCTGAATTTCCTTCAGGGTGATCGGAGCATCCAGTGTCAAGCGGGCCTCCTCCGATAGAGTGGGAAATTATAATCCGTCCAAAAAGAGGTGAAGTTCCTCAGGAGAATAATCCACTCTAGAGGAATAGAGTCCCTCATAGTAAGCAGCAAAACAAGCATTAATCTCCCTCGGGTCCAACAGCAGCCTACCGGACCCATGTCGAATATTGGCCACGTGAGTGGAACTTGTTGGCTCCCCAGAGAGCCAAGCAAGCAGGTGTCCGGTCTTCTCTCCCTGCTCAAATACCCTTTGCGACTGGTAAAGCAGCTGTTTCTTATCCGCCGCTAGTCTAAGAAGTTGAACCTCCCGCACAGCCAGGATCAGGTCCGCCCTCAGTCTCTCCCCACCCGTATCCACATACTGCGCCTCCAATGTCTGGGCTGTGGCCTCCGCCTGAGCAAGCGAAGCCCGGGAGGAAGTGCACACAGATTGTATGAGTGACTGATATTGCTGTCTAACATGAAGCTTGAATTCTTCCCATCGACCGGGAGATTCTGATCCCGGGAGATCGGAGGACCAATACACCACGATGGAAGATTCTATCTCAGGCTCCACCCGCTCATCGGACACCCAGTACCTCGAGAGGCGCCAGAGGTAACCACCAGGGGCCACTCCAGTATGTAATTTGAGTAGGACAGGAGCATGATCTGAGATCCCCCTGGGGAGTATAGAGACATCCTGCACTTTAGCTAATACTAGGCTGCTCACATATATGAGGTCAATTTGTGACATGGCCATATGCGTAGCTGAGCTACAAGTATATCCCCTGACCCCCGGGTTCCTCCATCTCCAAACGTCGGTGAGACGTAAAACATCTGCCTATCGGGAGAGTGGAGAGTCTGGCCAGAGCCTGGCCAGAAGACAGCCTATCCAGATGTGGGCAGGGTGTCATTTTGAAATCGCCCGCCAAGAGCACCGCAGCAGCTGAAAAGGTCACCACCTCCTGTGCAATCTTGTTGAGGAGTCCAATAGTGGCTGGAGGTGGGTTATACAGGCCCACCACAACCAGGGGCATACCATCAACCAAAGCATGAAGTGTCACATTATTACCCTCGGGGTCCAGATGCAGGTCTAATAAAGTAAATGGCAGGGACTTGCGAATGAGGATGCTAACTCCCCTAGCCCGGCTGGAATGGGTAGCGTGATAATAGTGTCCCACCCAGGGCTTACGGAGGCTAAGTATCTTACTGCCCACAAGATGCGTCTCCTGCAGGATGCAAATGTCTGGGGAGTACCGTTGGAGAAACTTGAATACCAGTGCCCTTTTGAATTTGGAGTTAAGCCCCCGGACATTCCAAGAGATCACTGTCAGGGAAGCCATAGAGAGGGTTCGGAAAAGATGGCAGGGGGAGGACCTAGATCCTCATCCGGCACCCCAGTGCAACCTCCTGGAGAGGCACCACCCGTAGGCAGCCCCGGTCATACCATGAATCAATTTGTAAATTCCCTGTATCACACACAGATAATATTCCTTCGAAGAGCAACAAAACATAGAAAAAAAAACAAAAGAAATAAAAACTCTAAATCTAACATTTCCAACTCCCCCCCACCCTGTACATTCAATTAAACCTGAATGCGCTTGGATCCCCCCAACAAAAATGGTTAGAAACCACATAGGGTCGTGAACATAAGTCAAGTAGGCAAGGTAAACCCGAGCACTAGGTGCATAGGGGTGTAGCAGAGATGCCGCTAACGGAGCAGAACAAAAAAAAAAACTGTAGTCGCCTGGCAAAACCAGGGGCACCCTCTTAGGAGTAAACGTCCAGAACACAGCCCAGCATAATAGCACAGGTTCAGAAGCAATGCCAGCCTTAAGGAGACTGCCATACTATGCGGGGGCCTCCAAAGTAAAGTACAATGCCCTGGCCAGATAGGAGGGACAGTCCAGTTCAAGTCATTTCAGTTCAGGAGTCCATGGCAGCAATGGCGCACACCTGGGAGTCCCCAAGTAGACACATGTGTGCAACAGGGCTAGGAGGGGGGACAGGTCAGTCCAGGTGTCCAGTGGATAGGAGAAGGACAAACGGTGCAACAAGACACATCCCAGGAGAAGACACCTGTTCCATAGCAACCCACCCTCTGAGCCAGGTATAGTAATAACAAGAATGGGGAGCTGCCCTCACCTCCCGCACCCCCCGGAGTTGGGATCAGCAAGAAACAGGGGGGGTAGGCTGGACAATGCAGTGCAAGGAAATATAAGTCCGTCACAAGGCCCAGGTAAAACGGAGGCTCCATCCGGCGGCTCCTGTCCCAAAAAAAGAAAAAACAAGGAAAGAAAAACAAAGGCAGCCAGGCATGAATCAACTCACAAAATCCAGGCGTCTCTCTTCTCACTCGCGGGGCAGGGAATTGATCCATCGGGCAGCCTCCTCCGGTGCTGTAAAAAAACAGACCGCTTCGCCATCCACCACCCGCAAGCGTGTCGGGAACATCATACTATACTTCATATTCCTGGCACGGAGGGACTGCTTGACCGAGTCAAAAGATTTCCGCCTCTTCTGTGTATCCACCGAAAAATCCGGAAAGAACATGAGCTTGGCTGCTTCGTATCGGACCGGGTCCAACTTCCGGGCCTCCCAGGTCCCGGGCCCAGAAATTCAACAGTTTGAAAATAAACGTGCGCGGGGGGGTACCCGGAGGTCCACGAGAAGAAGGCATCCTATGCGCTCGCTCCACAACAAAGTGCGAGGAGAAGGGCGCCTGAGGAAACAGTGTGCCAAGGAGTCATTCGTTAAAGGTTGGCATGTCAGAGCCCTCGGATCCCTCTGAGAGGCCTCCGAGCCGCAGATTATTGCGCCGGTTCCTGTTCTCAGCGTCCTCAGTCTTGGCCTCCAGGTACTACAGCCTAACCTGCACTGTGTGGAGAGTGGCAGTGTGGTCCCGTACCGCTTCCTCCGTATCCCCCACCCGGCGCTCCGCTTCAGTCACCCGGTCACGGTTTTTATCCTGATCCCGCCTCATAAGACCTATTTCTGCCTGCAGAGAGTCTATCTTGGCGGTGAGTGCGGCCTGGCAACCAATGATGGCCTGCATGAGGGCTGTAAAGTTAGCATCAGCCGTGAGAGCAGGGCCGGCCTCCGCAGTTTGCGTCGCCATGTTGGAAGTCTGCTCCACGTGTGCAGCCGCGCCAGAAGAAGCAGCCGTAGTATTGCTCCGTGCCGAAGCCCGGGTTCCCGCTTTGTTGAATATTTGTAATTTAGTTTATTTTTTTAGTTCATTTTGATTTTCGTTATTTTAAATCTTTGTTCGGTATTTTCGTTGTTTTGATTTCCGTTTTCCGAATATTCGTAGTGTGGAGTTTTCGTTCATTTTGATTTTCGTTATTTTGAATCTTTGTTCGGTATTTTCGTTGTTTCTATGTTTTTTCACTCTTTAGTATTTTCGCTGTTTCTAATTTAATAATTTCGTATTTTCGTTGTTTTCCATATTCGTTCTTTTCGATAATTAGTTCTTCGTTGGTAATTTTAATAAACCGTTCGTTCATTCGTATGTTTACGAATTAACGAATATAACGAATTTTGACGAATAACGAATTCGTAACTAAACGAATTGCACATGTTTACTAGGCATTAGGCTCCTGCAGACTCTCAGTATAGCTGTCTGCTCATACCTCATACAGGCAAGCAGTTACCCAAAAGCTGGAAGATCAATGGACTATGAGAGTGCTCAGCAGCACCCTCACAGCTCATTGAGAACTGCAAGCCAACTGCCGCAATGGCTGAGGGTACTTGTAGGTATTCATTCACAGTTTTCAAATTGTGAACCTGGATGCGGGTGCGTGGGGAAGGATCCCCCTCTGCTGTCACAGGGAGGGAGGATTGAGTTGGGGGGCTGCAGATGCAGATTACATTTAAAAGGTTTGTAATCCTACATTATGATTTTCTGCCAGTCCCTCTTTTAAGCTTACATCCTGTGCTGTGTCATTGTTTATTAAAAATAAAGCCTCTAAATACCTTTTTGTGAAGTATCTTCAGGCCGGCCACGTGATTCCAGGCCGCTCTAATACTCCGATCCAGGGCTACAGCAGGAGGAGCTGAGATCTCCCTCTGACGTCAGCCGGGAGTCACGTGACCGCAGAGCTGGCTGCTCAGCTCCTCCCGCTGTAGCTTTGGTTCGGAGTATCAGAGCGGCTGGGAGTCATGTGACCAGCCTGAAGATACTTGACAAAAAAGGTATTTAGAGGCTTTGTTTCTAATAAACAATGACACAGCACATGATGGAAGCTTAAAAGCGGGGGGCTGGCAGTGATTTTTGTAACATTTTATTATTTTGTTATTGGCAGCAGGGGGGGGGGGGGGGGAGACAGAGACACAGACTTCCGAGCTGACAGGCAGGGAGGGGGGGAGAGCACAGGGGAGCATAGAGGAGACACAGCAGGATGACAGAGGCTCAGCAGCCATGATAAACTGTGGTCAGGTTACAGGGGGAGTGCAGAAACTGCAGGATCAGCCAGGTATTTTACAGCTTCCAGAGGGGCAGGTTAGACAGCACAAGCACTGTGCTGTTTAACCTGCTATAAGGGAACAGGATATCTTTGTTTTTTTGTAGGGTTACAAACACTTTAAGGACTCTCATCCAGAGGGAGTGGACACTGCTATTTCATTGGCAGGAAAAAAATGTGTTCACCTAAATCAACCAATCAGGTGCTAGCAAAAATCTTGTTTTTTTTATTCCCTTGCACATGATTGCTTATTCAAAGTGAATAGTCTCACCTTATTAGCAACATTTGCTTTGTAAAGTGAGCAGAAATCCCGGCAATTGTGGTTCATGAATTGTAGGACCCCATGCAGACTAGATGAATATATGAGCACATATTTAGGAAAATAAAATAATTGCTGTTGGCCAATCATCACTAGTCTTCAGTAGTGATGAGCCGAACACCCCCGGGTTCGGTTCGCACCAGAACCCGCGAACGGACCGAAAGTTCGTACGAACATTAGAACCCTATTAAATACAATGGATGCGAACGTTCGAATTCTAAAGTGCTAATTATAACAACTATTATGCATGTTATTGTCCTAAAAAGGGTTTGGGAACCCGGGTTGTGCACCAGGGGACATGTATCAATGCAAAAAGAAGTTTTAAAAACGGTCGTTTTTCGGGAGCAGTCATTTTAATGATGCATAAAGTGAAAAAAAAAAGTCAAATATTCCTTTAAATATCGTACCTGGGGGGTGTCTAAAGTATGCCTGTGAAGTGCCACGTGTTTCCCGTGTTTAGAACTGTCCCTGCACAAAATGACACTTCTAAAGGGAAAAAAAGCCATTTAAAACTGCTTGCGGCTTTAATGTAATGTCTGGTCCCGGTAATATGGATGAAAATCTTTAAGAAAAATGGCATAGCTACCCCATGACCCCCCCCCCCCCTACCCCAGCCCATTACCAGCCCCTTTGGGTCTTGTATGGATATTAAGGGGAACCCCGCACATAAAATAAAAAAGGCCCTATATACTCTGAACAGCCGTATACAGGCGGTGCATACAAGACAGGGACTGTAGGTTTGTTCTTATGTAGAATCTGTTTGTAATTTTGAACAGGTACATTGTTGAAGTGTAGCTCCAGCCCAAAAATCTATTTTTAAACTTTTTGGAAAACATAGGTAAGGGTTATCACCCCTGTAACATTTGTTTTGCTGTCTGTGCCCCTGTTCAGAACATTTCACCTCACTTTCCGTCCCAATGACAACTGTTTTTGAAATGTGGTGTTTTTCTTGAAACAAGGATTGCTGATAAAGCATCAGTACAGAGGAGACACCTTTCTCCCATATTTATTCTTACAGGAGAGAATTTTCCTTCCTAGTGGTAGATTTCCTCTCACTTCCTGTTGTCTTCTTGCGTTTGCAAGTAGGAGTCGTTTGTAAGTTGGATGTTTGAAAGTAGGGACCTGCCGTATATACTCTGCAGAAATAGGCCCCTTAGTTGTTGGTGTTGGCACAACACTGTAAGCACTCACAGTTACTCTTGGTTGGTGCTGGAACGCCCTGCTGTCAACTATTATATCAGGAATTTTAATTACATATAATTGTTGAACAGTGGTAGTAAAAATTGGGCCTTTGATGGTGGTGCTGGTTCCACAACACTGTAAGCCCTGACAGTTACTCTTGGTGGGTGCAGCAATGGGCCCTGCTGTGAATTATTAGATCAAGAATTGTAATTGCATGCCCCTGTTGAACAGGGGCTGAAAAATTGGACCTTTCGTGGTGGTGGTGGTGGTGGTGGTGGTGTTGCCACAACACTGTAAGCCCTCAGAGTTACTCTTGGTGGGTGCAGGAATGGGCCCTGCTGTGAATTATTAGATCAAGAATTGTAATTGCATGCCCCTGTTGAACAGGGGCTGAAAAATTGGGCCTTTCGTGGTGGTGGTGGTGGTGGCGTTGCCACAACACTGTAAGCCCTCAGAGTTACTCTTGGTGGGTGCAGCAATGGGCCCTGCTGTGAATTATTAGATCAAGAATTGTAATTGCATGCCCCTGTTGAACAGGGGCTGAAAAATTGGGCCTTTCGTGGTGGTGGTGGTGGTGGTGGTGTTGCCACAACACTGTAAGCCCTCAGAGTTACTCTTGGTGGGTGCAGGAATGGGCCCTGCTGTGAATTATTAGATCAAGAATTGTAATTACATGCCCCTTTTGAACAGGGGCTGAAAAATTGGGCCTTTCGTGGTGGTGGTGGTGGTGGCGTTGCCACAACACTGTAAGCCCTCAGAGTTACTCTTGGTGGGTGCAGCAATGGGCCCTGCTGTGAATTATTAGATCAAGAATTGTAATTGCATGCCCCTGTTGAACAGGGGCTGAAAAATTGGGCCTTAGGCACTGGTGGCACAACACTACAACCCCTCACAGATACTGTACTTGGAGCACAGCAATGAGCCCTGTTGCAAAGTATTGCTTCAAAAATTGTAATGACACGCCCCTGTTAAACAGGGGCTGAAAAATTGGGCCTTAGGCACTGGTGCCACAACACTCCAACCCCTCACAGATACTGTACTTGGAGCACAGCAATGAGCCCTATGGCAAATTATTGCTAAAAAAATTGTAATTACACGCCCCTGTAAAACAGGGGCTGAAAAATTGGGCCTTAGCCACTGGTGGCGGCACCCATAAACAAAAATGATCTTCCAAGCTATCATCATCAATCGTATCATTGAGGACTCGGAGGAGGAGGATAGCCAGTCAACATAACAGCACAGGCACTCAGCATCAGCATCAGTCTTGAAGGGATGTGACATGTTAAAATCAATTAGTCTGTTATATCAGCATCAGGTGTGTGGTAGCTGGTGGTGATCCAAGACTGGTTCATCTTGATGAAAGTCAGTCGATCAACCGAGTCGGTGGACAGGCGCACCCTGTGATCCGTGACAAATCCTCCAGCAGCACTGAATGTGCGTTCCGAAAAGAACGCTGGATGCAGGACAGGCCAGTAGCTCAATTGCATACTGTGCAAGCTCTGGCCAGTGATCCATCCTCAAGACCCAGTAAGCCAGAGGATTTTCGGTGGGGAAGGTGTCCAAGTCTGACCTTGCCCCTAGATATTCCTGCACCATGTTTATCAGACGCTGGCGATGGTTGCTGGAACCGATCATACTTTGGGGCTGCGGACTAAAGAATTGTCTGAACGCATCGGTCAGACGGCCACCTTCCCCACCGCTCCTTCTTTGACTGGCCGAAGCCTCAGCAACTCGTTGTCCAGGACCAGGAGTTTGTAACCTCCCAGTCTCTGGGAACGCGTTGCACCGACCTTTCTGCAAGGCCTCCCGGAGTTGTCTCATCCTCTGCTCCCTCTGCGACGGTAACATAAGGTCCGCAACCTTACCCTTGTACCGTGGATCAAGGAGAGTGGCCAGCCAGTAATGGTCCCTCTCCTTGATCCGAAGAATACGAGGATCCTTCCGCAGACTTTGCAGGATCAGGGAGGCCATGCAGCATAGGTTTGCTGAGGCATTCGCTCCGGAGTCCTCTGGGTCACTAAGGACGACATGATCCGCAGCCACCTCCTCCCAGCCACGTACAAGTCCACTGGTTTCTTGGGACTGTAAATCATCCCTAAAAGACTGCTGCTGATGATGCTGAGTGCCAGCCTCCACCTCCATGCTGACACAATCCTCCTCCTCCTCCTCCTCCTCCTCGTCCTCTTCCTGTGCGATGGGTGGGACAGAAGGAACACTGTCTGGGTAAAGGGGGCCTTGAGAGGCAAGGAAGTCCTCCTCTTCCTGCCTCTGTTCTGCCTCAAGTGCCCTGTCCATTATTCCACGCAGCGTGTGCTCCAACAGGTGGACAAGAGGTACAGTGTCACTGATGCATGCACTGTCACTGCTCACCATCCTCGTGGCCTCCTCAAATGGTGCCAGGACAGTGCATGCATCCCTGATCATGCCCCACTGGCGTGGAGAAAAAAAACCAAGCTCTCCTGACCCTGTCCTGGTGCCGTAGTCGCACAGGTACTCATTGATGGCCCTCTGCTGCGTGTGCAGCCGCTGCAGCATGGCCGACGTTGAGTTCCACCTGGTGGGCATGTCACATATAAGGCGGTTCTTGGGCAGGTTCAACTCCTTTTGCAGCTCAGCCAGGCGAGCACTGGCATTATAAGATCTGCGGAAATGCACACAGACTTTCCTGGCCTGCCTCAGGACATCCTGTAAGCCCGGGTACCTGCCCAAGAACCGCTGCACCACCAGGTTAAGGACGTGAGCCACACAGGGCACATGGGTCAGTTGTCCCTGTCGGAGGGCGGAGAGGAGGTTGGTGCCATTGTCGCAAACCACCATTCCTGGCTTAAGCTGGCGTGGCGTCAACCACCTCTCGGCCTGGCCCTGCAGAGCAGACAGGACCTCTGCCCCAGTGTGGCTTCTGTCCCCCAAACACACCAGCGCAAGCACGGCATGGCATCTTTTTGCCTGCGTACTTGCGTAGCCCCTTGAACGCCTACGGAGCACCGCTGGTTCCGAGGACAAACCACAGGAAGAGGCCATGGAGGAAGAAGAAGAGGAGGGGGTGGAGGAGAGAGGTGTGTCACAACCAGTAGTAGCATTTTGGAGGCGTGGCGGTGGAACAACCTCCAACACTACTGCACCTTGTCCTGCATCCTTCCCAGCTGCCAAAAGAGTGACCCAATGGGCCGTGAAAGAAAGGTAACGTCCCTGTCCATGCCTGCTGGACCATGAGTCAGCGGTAATATGCACCTTACCGCTGACCGCCCTGTCCAGCGAGGCCAAGACATTGCCTTCCACATGCCGGTAGAGAGCCGGAATAGCCTTCCGTGAGAAAAAGTGGCGTTTGGGAACCTGCCACTGAGGAACCGCACATTGCACAAACTCACGGAAGGGGGCCGAGTCTACCAACTGAAAAGGCAGCAGTTGAAGCGCTAGCAATTTAGCCAAGCTAGCATTCAACCGCTGGGCATGTGGATGGCTGGGAGTGAACTTCTTTCGACGGTCCAGCAGCTGGGGCAGGGAAATTTGCCTGCTAGAATCGGACGTCGGTGTACTGCTAGCAGAGTGGCCGCAAGTACTTGGCTGTGACACACCTAATTCTACACCTTCATTCCTCTCAGTGCATGTTTCAGAGAGGACTGAAGTTATAGTGGGGTTGGAGATCCCAGCTGATGCGGTGCAAGGAGAGGTCCGCTTTGTTCTTTGGTGTGGGTCTTTGAGGTAGGCTTGCCAACGAGCTGCATGGCAGGTCAACATATGTCTGGTCAGGCATGTGGTACCCAAGCGGCTGATGTTTTGGCCACGCGATATACGCTTGAGACATATGTTGCAAACAGCAGCTGTGCGATCTGATGCACTAGCCTCAAAAAAGGCCCACACCAAAGAACTTTTTGAATGACGGGCAGAGGCAGCGCCCTGCACAGGCGGAGCTCTGCGGTGTGATTCCGTCGGTGTACTGCCCTTACGCTGGCCACCAAAGGGCATCCTGCCTCGTTGGAGATGTGCCTCCTCCTCATCCTCCTCCTCCTCCTCTCTCCTATTAGGCACCCACGTGGAGTCAGTGACCTCATCATCACCTCCCTCCTCATCACTGGAGCCAATCTGGCAGTATGCTGCAGCTGCTGGAACATGACTGCCAGATTGGTGTCCTTCTTGAGCATCCCCTCTGTCTGCTGTCACGCTACTGCCTTCCTCTAGCTGTGTTTCATCATCAGACCCTTCAAAACGCTGGGCATCCTCCTGGAGCATGTACCCAACACTGTGCTCAAACAGTTCGGGGGACTCCTCAGGAGGAGGACATGGTGGGTCTAGGGAAGGAGTGACTGATGATGAGTCTGACATTGATACCAGGGAAGAGGACGCTTTGGCAGCTGCTTTTCCAGTACCCTGAGCCTGGGTGAGAGAGGATGAGGAGGAGGAGGAGGGCTTGGTCATCCACTCTACCAAGTCTTCGGCATGATGTGGCTCAACATGTCCAGCTGCCGAAAAGAAGGACAAGCGTGTCCCATGGCCATGTGCTGATGACAATGCACCGCGTCCACGACCAGCACTGTTGCCCCCAGACACAGAGCCTGCTTGCCCTCTTTTATTGCCTCCTGACTGTCTGCCTCTCCTTGTTTGCCTTCCAGACATTCTAATAGATGGCCTGCAGGGAGATGGGAAAAAAGCAATAAGGGCTACCTTCAGGTGTCCTTCTCTGTCCCTTTACTTAAGGATTTCTAAATATGGTTGAGGATGATTGCTTTTGCACAGAATAGCACAACGACAATTTCCCTGACTGTCCAAAAAAACAAGGATTTCAAAGATGGTTGATGAGGAATGCTTTAGCACACTATAGCACAAGGAGAATTCCCTCACTGTCCTTCCCTGTCCCTAGAAACAAGGATTCGCACAGTAAAAGACACTGACACTCTCCCTACCTATAGTTTTCTGTCCCTAGAAAAAATGTTTTTTTAAAGCACACTATAGCACAAGGAGAATTCCCTCACTGTCCTTCCCTGTCCCTAGAAACAAGGATTCGCACAGTAAAAGACACTGACACTCTCCCTACCTATAGTTTTCTGTCCCTAGAAAAAATGTTTTTTTAAAGCACACTATAGCACAAGGAGAATTTCACTCACTTTCCTTCTTTGTCCCTAGAAACAAGGATTATCACAGTGAAAGAAACTGACACTCTTCCTTCCTATAGTTTTCTGTCCCTAGAAAAAAATGTTTTTTTAAAGCACACTATAGCACAAGGAGAATTCCCTCACTGTCCTTCCCTGTCCCTAGAAACAAGGATTCGCACAGTAAAACACACTGACACTCTCCCTACCTATAGTTTTCTGTCCCTAGAAAAAATGTTTTTTTAAAGCACACTATAGCACAAGGAGAATTCCCTCACTGTCCTTCCCTGTCCCTAGAAACAAGGATTCGCACAGTAAAACACACTGACACTCTCCCTACCTATAGTTTTCTGTCCCTAGAAAAAATGTTTTTTTAAAGCACACTATAGCACAAGGAGAATTTCACTCACTTTCCTTCTTTGTCCCTAGAAACAAGGATTATCACAGTGAAAGAAACTGACACTCTTCCTTCCTATAGTTTTCTGTCCCTAGAAAAAATGTTTTTTTAAAGCACACTATAGCACAAGGAGAATTCCCTCACTGTCCTTCCCTGTCCCTAGAAACAAGGATTCGCACAGTAAAACACACTGACACTCTCCCTACCTATAGTTTTCTGTCCCTAGAAAAAATGTTTTTTTAAAGCACGCTATAGCACAAGGAGAATTCCCTCACTGTCCTTCCCTGTCCCTAGAAACAAGGATTCGCACAGTAAAACACACTGACACTCTCCCTACCTATAGTTTTCTGTCCCTAGAAAAAATGTTTTTTTAAAGCACACTATAGCACAAGGAGAATTCCCTCACTGTCCTTCCCTGTCCCTAGAAACAAGGATTCGCACAGTAAAAGACACTGACACTCTCCCTACCTATAGTTTTCTGTCCCTAGAAAAAATGTTTTTTTAAAGCACACTATAGCACAAGGAGAATTTCACTCACTTTCCTTCTTTGTCCCTAGAAACAAGGATTATCACAGTGAAAGAAACTGACACTCTCCCTACCTATAGTTTTCTGTCCCTAGAAAAAATGTTTTTTTAAAGCACACTATAGCACAAGGAGAATTCCCTCACTGTCCTTCCCTGTCCCTAGAAACAAGGATTCGCACAGTAAAACACACTGACACTCTCCCTACCTATAGTTTTCTGTCCCTAGAAAAAATGCTTTTTTAAAGCACACTATAGCACAAGGAGAATTCCCTCACTGTCCTTCCCTGTCCCTAGAAACAAGGATTCGCACAGTAAAACACACTGACACTCTCCCTACCTATCCTTCTCTTTCCCTAAACTAAAGGAATCCAGGTTAAGCAAGAAAAAAATAAATGTCACTGTCCCTGCCTATGTTTCTCTTTCCCTGCTCCGGAACACACTACACTAGGCCGCCGTGCTGGCGGCCTTTTATAGTGTGGGGCGTGTACTAAACACCCTCAGCAATAATTGGCCACAGGCATCCTGCCTGTGGCCAATCATTGCTCTCCTCGCTGCCGGCGCTGTGATTGGCCAAGCATGCGGGGTCACAGTGCATGCTTGGCCAATCACAGCGCCTGGATGACACTGCGATGGCGTAGTGCATTGTGGGCCGTTCGCGTCACTCGAATTTGGCGCGAACGGCCCAAATCGTTCGATCTTCGTCGAACGATCGAACAGCCGATGTTCGAGTCGAACGTATGTTCGACTCGAACACCGAGCTCATCCCTAGTCTTCAGTACTTTTCACCACCCACACAGGAATAATAATAACATACACAACAAGAAGTGCAACAATGGGCTGCTGTAAACATATAGTAAGACATACAGCAATCGAGGCAGGGATGCTCTACAATGTAGTTATTATTGACTTTTTTTTTATAGACTTAAAGTTTAGCTACAGCTGAGTTATTCCTGTTTTCCTTGCAGATAATTTGTGCACAATCAATTCCTCATAGAAACCTCAATGGGATATACTGAATGTAATCTGACACTGAACACATAAAGCAATTTGCTATGTTATCCTGTAACATTTAATCAAGCTTTGTTTACAAATCAAAAACTGATTTACTACTTGAGTAACGGCCTGTAAACAGTACCCCTTCATTACCAGGCTATTTAGCAAGGTAATTGTTTGACTGACAGTTTACATTTCATTTGTTTGTCCACATGTTTTGAGACATGTAAAACTTTTTTGGTGGTATATAAATATTAAAACGTTTTTAATAATAAAACAAAAAGAAAAAAAAATGTTCTTCTTACTTTCTGTTAAAATAAATATGCCAGGACAGTACAAAAATCTCTGAAATTACCCCTTTTTGTAAAGTAGACACCTCAAGGTGATCAAATTTTTTGCCACAATTTTTTGGAAATGAAGAGATGTGCTGGTATGTGTAAATGGTTAAAGCATGGAGCTTGGTAATGGTGCACTAGATACATTATTGTACAGGTTATACACAGAAGTTGAAGGTGTTTATGTACAGATCATATACATAGGAGAGGGCATGAAAGATTTAAAGTGTTACGTAACCCACAACAGTAAAATCAGTCTGTATTTTCAGTAAAACACGCTTGTTATACTGACCGTGGAACCTAAGGAGTTAATCCTGCAAATTGTGAAAAAAGTCTGTTTGATCATGTCTTCTCTGATCCTCCCCTTCTTCCACAGTCTCCAATCCATCTGATAGTACAGAGTCTTGGGGGCACTCTGCACATGCTCAGGTTTGTGTGTATTGCTAAAGTTTTTTTTTTTTTTTTTTGGGAGGGTGCATGTGATTGGCACAGGGCCAAACAGCACTGTCCAGACAGAGAGTCAGGGGTCCTTCAGCCTCATAGGACAGTCAGGGCAGAATGAAAACTCCTCCTACAAGCTTTAACCAGTGCTCGGCGGGACACTGATAGAAGTCACAAGACTGCTATATTCTGCTGATAAGAAAAGGTATTCAGCAGTTTATATTTACTAAAATAATTACACTTCCATGTTCTATGTACTGTGGGAGGCCAGATACTGTATAGTGAATGCAGGGTCCTGGGTTTAGTAACATTTTAAAGAAACAGTCACACTCAGAGAAAATGAAAGAATTAGGGTTGTCCTGATACCGATACTAGTATCGGTATCGGGACCGATACCAAGCATTTGCGCGAGTACTTGTACTCGCGCAAATGCTCCCGATGCTTCACCCGATACTTTTTCATTTTTTTTTGTGGCCGGAGAGGGCGGGAGGAGTCAGTGGCCGGAGAGGGCGGGGGAGTGCGGGCGGAGTCTGGCCAGAGAGGGCGGGAGGAGTGAGTGGCTGGGGAGGGCGGGGGAGTGCGGGCAGAGTCTGGGCGGAGTCTGGCCGGAGAGGGCGGGAGGAGTCAGTGGCTGGGGAGGGCGGAAGAGGAAAGTGTGGGCGGAGTCTGGCTGGAGAGGGCGGGCACAGTCGGTGGACGGAGTCCGCAGGCGGAGAGCGAGTCCCTCACCTGCAGTTGAATCTGGTAAGCTAAAAGGGGTTCAGGGCGCAGCCGCATCAGGATTGGTGACCGGTGCTGTCGCATTCGGTCGCCGTCAGTGGCTGAACGTCCCCACGCCCATCTTGGTACACCCTGTACTCGGCTGCAGTAAGCAGCAGCAGACATCTTGTTACACCCAGCCCGAGCTATATGGGCTGGGTGTAGCAAGATGTCTGCTGCTGCTTACTGCAGCCGAGTGCAGGGTGTACCAAGATGGGCATTGCAGCATTTTTTTTTTTTTTAATCCTGTGTCATTTCCCCCCCCCCCCGCTGCAGCATTTCAGTGCCAATCACCTATCAGTACCCACAAGTGCTACCAATCAGTGCCATCTACCAGTGCCACCTATCAGGTGGCACTGGTAGATGGCACTGATTGCACTGATAGGTGGCACTTATGGGCACTGATTGCCATCTATCAGTGCAATCAGTGCCATCTATCAGTGCTATCAGTGCCCACAAGTGCCACCTATTAGTGCAAACACTGCCCACAAGTGGCACCTATCACTGCCCACAAGTGCCACCTATCACTGCCGACAAGTGCCACCTATCACTGCCCATAAGTGCCATCTATCAGTGCCCATAAATGCCACCTATCAGTGCCCCCAAGTGCCACCTATCACTGCCACCTATCACTGCCCACAAGTGCCACCTATCAGTGCCCATAAGTGCCATCCATCAGTGCCCATAAGTGCCACCTATCAGTCCCCATCTTTCAAACTGTCACATGACATTGAAAAAAAGTATCGGTAATCGGTATCGGCGAGTACTTGAAAAAAAGTATCAATACTTGTACTCGTTCTTAAAAAGTGGTATCGGGACAACCCTAGAAAGAATTGATGAGTTTGGTGCTGCTTAAACACTTTTAATATATGAGTTTTTCTTAGTGCTTTTAAAAATATTTTTTAATCAAATTGTTATACTCTATGAGAAGCAATATTTATTTTTGGGTACTCCTCTGAATATTTTGAGCTGTGATGGAAGATTAAGTTTCCCAATGTGGAAATAAAGTATCATATACAGTATGTACGTGGTCCTACCTACTGTACTATTTGGGGATTACATATACCAAGTATTACATTTATCATCAGAGGTTGTGATGGACTGGATGAGATATTGCCTGGAATTTAGAGTGGTACCATTGCAAGTTAACCCTCCCATTCTCCTGTATTGGTGGTCAAGGCAGTAAAAGTTAATTCAATCTCCCTCTGCATTGGTGGTCATGGCAGTGAAAGTAAATCCCCACATATTGGTGGTCATATCAGTGAAATTGAAGGCCATGTGGGTGGAAATAACTCCTTTCCTTTTGGTGCTGAGTGTAGGAACACAGCATTCTAGCACTGATGCCACTCTGACTGATAATAGGGTGTAGCAAATTTGGCAGAACTTTAGGTTATCCTTGTTGTATTGTAACTTCATTTGATATGATCCTAATGGTGTTATCCAGTATAGCTACTAGAATCAAAGATGTGAACTGGGCATAGATGTCTGCATTCAGTGTTTGTTATAAAATAGGAACTAACTTCAGTGGAACTACAAGTACCACCAACTGGACTGTGAGAATGATGTCTGAAAGCAGTGTCTTTAACCACCTCAATACAGGGTACTTAAACCCCTTTCCTGCCCAAGCCATTTTTCAGCTTTCAGCGCTGTCACACTTTGAGGGACAATTGCGCGGTCATGCTATACTGTAACCATGTGAAATTTTGATCATTTTCTTCACACAAATAGAGATTTATTTTGGTGGTATTTAATCACTCCTAGGTTTTTTATTTCTTCCCCCCCAAAACAAAAAAAAAAAGACCAAACATTTTGAAAAATATTATTTTTTCTTAGTTTGTCAGTAAATTTTGCAAATACGTAATTTTTTTCCTTCATTGGTGGGCTCTGATGAGGCGGCACTGATGGGCACTGATAGGCTGCACTGATGGGCACTGATGAGGTGGCACTTATGGGCACGGATTAGGTGGCACTGATGAGGGGGCACGAATATGGCACACTTATGGGCACTGATAGGTGGCACGATATGTGGCACTGATGAGCACTGATAGGCGGCACTGATGGGTGGCACTGGTGGGCACAGATAGGCAGCACTGGTGGGCACAGATAGGCGGCATGGATAGACGGCAGTGATGGGCGACATTGATGGGCACTTATGGGCATTAATGGGTGGTATTGATGGGCAGCAGTGATGAGCATTGATGGGCAGCAGTGATGGGCATTGATGGGCAGCAGTGATAGCCAGCACTGACTGGCATCACTATTGGCCAATGATTGCTGCCATTTGTGGGCACTGAAATCTGGCACGTATGGGCACTGAAAGCTGGCACTTGTGGGCACTAGTGGGCACTGATTGCTGGCAGGGGTGGGCAATAATTGCTGGCACTGGTTGGCACTAAATTGTAATCAGGGCACTGATGATCAGTGCCCTGATTACATACCTAGCTGTCCCCTGTGAGGAGATGCCGCTGATCGGCTATCCTCTCCTCACACTCTGTCAGTGTGAGGCGAGGAGAGCCGATTACAGGCATCTCCGTGTTTACATGTGACCGGCTGTGATTGGTCCTAGCAACACGGCATGGCCACAGTCGGCACGCGAGAGCGGTCGTTCTGGGCGGTCGTCATATGACAGCCGCCCAGAACGAGAGCCGCACTGCCCAGCCGTCATTTGACGGTGGGCGGGCGGCAAGCGGTTAACAATAAGAAGGGCTATGCCCGCTCACCACTCTGGAACTCAGATGCAGTTGGCAAACAATGCAGATGACGAGAAGACTCTATCAGGAACTCTCTCTCTGTATCCTGGCTTTGGGAAATGGCTGCAGCCCCCTGGGATTTGAAGTGCAGGGGTCGCTGGATGACCTGGAACACCCTCTGGTCAGTTGCAGGGAAGAAGTGATGCTGTCTGCAGAGATCCCTCTGGGTATAGCTGTCCAGCTCCCCGCTGTGTAGGTTGCAAATCAACAGCAGCTCACTGTCACACAGACCTCCTGCTGGCAGAGTCAAAATGGCATCCCCAGAGGCTGATGTAGGCCGCGCCAGCCCCTTTTATAACCTTTCCCAGCAATCTGTTCTGTCCACTCATAATTCTGTTAATTGTAGTTCAGATCAGTCCTGCTGGCATAGTCACTTCAGCATTCTGAACTATACATCCCATGATGCTTTGCTCTGAATCCTACCACAGGAAAAGGGAAATTGACACATAGAGTCCAGCAAACACTAGAGGGAGCCAACCTCACATTAATAACACAGAAAATGTCTCTGGATTGTAGGAATAATAGCCAGCCCTGGCTACATTTGTTTACTTACATTAATTAATCTGTCAGTCGGGAATCCACTGAATGTGCAGTGCAGGGATGACTCACTAGTTGTAAGGATGCTGGCAGGTGATGGCTCCCTGACAACCAACATCTCTGAGCTGGAACTATCATGTTTAGCAGTGGTAGGAATACCACTGCTAAATATTTCACTTTCCCCTGCAGCCTTCGGTAAAATAAGGTGCAAAAATGTGTTAAATCTGGCAAAATAAATACATTTAGTGCATGAGTTATTTAAGAAGTGTCTTTTGATGAATTAAAAAAAAAGCATGCATTATATTACTGCTTAAGTTCATGCGGTATTTTAAACTTTTAACATGTTTCCTTTTTAACGGTATTTAATGAATTCAATCTATAGTCTTTAATGAAGCAGAAAGCCATTAAAGAGCAGCTCCAGGCATTTCATAAAAAAATTGAAATTTCGGTCAAGTTATACTAATTTAAAGAGTAACTCCACTTGCGTTGAGAATAATCAATCCCCTCTGGGTGATCTATGTACATTGCAAAGATTTTAACAAGCTAGCAGCACTGCTTGTTTCTTTTTTTTTTTTTTAAGGAAAAGCTGTAGATTCAAATATGTCCTTAGAAATCTGATTCCTGAATGGGAGCGTCTGTGTTTAATCTAATCAGCTGGTGAGCTTGCAGACTTCTAATGAGGAAAGTTGCATTGTCTGCGTCCCTTTAGAAGTAATCAACCCTTACGGAATATCTCACCAAAAATATTATGTAGCGCCCCCCCCATTTTTGGGGGCGCTATGTGGAAATTTAGGGGCAGTCTGAGCCGGTAGTTGGGCTCAGACCAATCATTGATTCATTATTGCTTCTGCTCTGGGTGTGAAACTGCCTGGCTGTAGTGTTCTCTGTTGCCTGTAGGTGGCACTGTCACCACCGGCATAGGTTGAACTACAGGGGGTATCACAGCACCTTGGGTGTCCTCTCTCGGCAGCCGTGCAGTGGGCGTGGTCTACCCGCTGTGCATGCTGGGAGAGGGTACATAAGGGGCAGACGCCATTTGGTGGCGTGCGTTCCAGGGGACCCTTGGTCCTGTAAGTGTGCCTCGTGGCCCGTATGGCACGAGGTGCGTGTGTGTTTGGGCCTTGGGCACCTTTAGCCCGAGGCTGTGCTGCCGCATGGTAGTCCCAGCTTTGCTGGCTGAGGCCTACACCTCAGAGAAGGATCCCAGGCTGCCCACCTGTAGGGAGCCCACCTTTAGGAAAGGAGACCAGGGGAGGATCAGTCCCGGAGGAGACTAGCGATGGTACTGCTGTCTCGGGAAGAGGCCTGGAAACTCGCCTAAAGAGGGATTCATCATCTTTGTCACAAGCCCTGCAATACACCAATCTGGTACAAAGGTTTCTCTCATTATTGCTTGGCTGGGAGGTTCGGGACTATTGACAATCCTGTGGCAGAGGATTTCCTGATCGCATCCTTTGAACTTAACAATTTATCCGTGCTTCATCCCGACTGCTAGGACTGCTCTCATAGGGACTATCCGGGTGACCAATACCCACTCAGGCTTGAGTGGCGATGAAAGGCTGATACTGAGTTTTAAGTGTTGCGTGCCTGAACCTTCCCCTACTTTCTCAACTTCCTACTCTCTCTCTTCACGTTTACCTCAAGTATAAAGAATAAAACCTTGCTGAGTGGGTTTTACGCCTGTGTGGACATTGGCCTTATTCTGAGAGACTGCTACCTAGACAACGGAGAGAAGGGATCCACTCTAGAGAGGTAATTGCTGCAAGACCCAACAATAACACAGCTCGCTCCTCTCTATACACAGGGAGGGGATACCGGGCAAGTAGCAGGTGTGCCCCGCTATTAACGGAGTAGAGTGGGGTCTGTGTGCTACACGTGAGGCTTGTCCGGGATTTCTGGCTACCTCTTGCCCGAGTGGATTATTTTCTATGTGATTGGAAAGTCGGCCACTAAAGGAGTTGGAGTGTGTTACTGTACTTTGAGAAAAAAAAGGGGTTAAGGGGCACAGAACTGTGTTTTTTTCCAACTGCGTAGTTCGTGGGCGTGTCCAGAAAAATAAAAGCCTGCGAGCTACGTGCAAGAAGAGAAAAAGGGGAGGAGTTCCCGCCACCTGTGAGTTACACGTGTGTGTATTGGCGCCAAGAGACAGAGAGAGTTGGATCAAGTGAGAGTGAGCAACATGTCTGCATTCCCATGTACCTCAGCTTTGTCGGGACCCCGGATGTTCTCGATGTCTTCTACTATGGACATTGCTCCACTCACAGCCCCGCTCACCGATACGGAGATCTGGCTCAGACCCCGGGGCCGCTTCGATTTGTACACAGATGCAGAGGCCCTGGGCATGCTCTGTCCCAAATGCCACGGACTGGCCGTGCAACTGCGCCCGTTCGGGAGATGTTAGGTTTGCAGAGATTTTTTCTTCGAGGTGGACCAGCCCACGAATCGCCCCGGGCCTACCGGGTGAATTGTATTACAGGCATTGTCACTTTGGAGGAAGACGCCTGTGCTCCTGCAGCCGAGCCCACGCGCATCGCCTCTCCTACTGCGGATGTATCCAGGAGGGATGCCTCTGAGACTGCAGAGCCATCGGCGGACGCTGCCTCCGCCACTACCGAAATTCATATCCCGCCGGCAAAACGGAAGGTGGGATATGTCAAGGCCTCCCGCGGCCGCGGTCGAAGCCTGCCCCAGCGCCTACCAGAACGGAACCTCGAAAGTGGGATGATACCTGAGAAGTCCCCGACAGGTGACGATAAGGAGGCTGAAAGGCAAGTGTTTGGAACTGTTCCTGTCAGTTTATCGGGCAGAGGGAAGAAGCCAATGCCCTGTAATAGAGGGAGTGAGGCCTAAGCCAAGGCCCGGGAACTGTTGCGGGACCAGTGTGCGGTTGTTACTCTTACTTGCCGGTACAAAGAGTTGGGAGTTGAGGACTTTGTAGGTGCGACAACACGAGTAAGGGCCTCGGGTGATATTAGATGTACTTTGGCAGCTAAGAAAGAGACTTCCTATAAATCTGTCAGGTCTGTAGCAAGACAATCACCCGACTCGTGTGTGTCGCCCGGAACGGGAGACCGGAGGACATTGCCAAAACTTGCCCGGTTACAGAGTATATGTTGATAGATCGTGTGAGTGAGGAGTACGGTCTTGAATTCCCTTATGTGCCTCGAGATGTTATGAGAGAAATCGAGGACGTTAGGGAACAATGTTACGATGAAGCAGTTTGGGATCACTTGGCTAACCCAGATACCCGCCGAAGGAAGGAACTTTTTCTTATAACAGAGGAATTTCACATGTTCCGGCGGACACCTTGGAAAAGTCCTTTATTAAAAATAAAAAAATAAAGGCGGGGTCTGAGGTACGATGGGGCAGGGGCGCCCTCGTATCTCAGACCCCGCCTACGTCATTGGCTAAGCAGACCTGATGGGGAACTTCCTCTTCAGTGTAAAAAAATGAATAGACCTGCTCCTTCTCACGTTCCCCATCAGGAGCGGACCTGATGGGGAATGTGAGAAGGGGCGGGTCTATTCATTTTTTTACACTGAAGAGGAAGTTCCCCATCAGGTCCGTTCAGCCAAGACGTAGGTGGGGTCTGAGATACGAGGGCGCCCCCGCCTCCTCGTATCTCAGACCCCGCTTACATCATTGGCTGGCGGACCTGATGGGGAACTTCCTCTGCAGTGTAGGTCCGCTCAGCCAATTGACGTTTCGAGTGGAGACTGCAGCGCTGGACATCGGATCGCTGCGGGACATTGGATTACATCGATGGAATGTGTTTTTATTTTTTATTTTTAATAAAGGACTTTTCCAAGGTGTCTGTGTGTTTTTTTTTGTTTTTTTTTTTTTACACTTTCTTCGTGAAATGGTAGGGGTACAATGTACCCCTTACCAATTCACATAGGTGGGGGCGGGATCTGGGGGTCCCCTTTGTTAAAGGGGTCTTCCAGATTCCGATAAGCCTCCTGCCCGCAGACCCCCACAACCACCGGGCAAGGGTTGTGGGGATGAGGCCCTTGTCCCCATCAACATGGGGACATCCTTCCCATGTTGAGGGCATGTGGCCTGGTACGGTTCAGGAGGGGGGGCCGCTCTCTCGTCCCCCCCTCTTTTCCTGCGGCCTGCCAGGTTGCGTGCTCAGATAAAGGGTCTGGTATGGATTTTTGGGGGAACTCCACGCCATTTTTTTTAAAAGTTGGGGTGGAGTTCCCCTTAAAACCCATACCAGACCTGAAGGGTCTAGTATGAATATTTGGGGGAAACCCCACGTCATTTTTTAAATTTGATGCAGGGTTCCCCTTAATATCCATACCAGACCTGAAGGGCCTGGTAATTGAATTTGGGGGGACCCTCACGCATTTATTTTTATTTTTTATCAATGACTTTTCTCTGTATTGCCGGGAGCCGACAATTCATTATAGCCGCGAATGTTTTTAAATTGCTTTTTTTCCTTCAGAAATGACATTTTGTGCAGGGACAGTTCTAAGCAAGGGAAACAAGCGCTGCTTTACAGGCATGTTTTACACCCCCCCCCCCCCCCCCCCCCCAGGTACGAAATTTAAAGGAATATTTCACTTTCTATTTTTCACTTTATGCATTATTAAAATCACTGCTCCCGAAAAAACTGCAGTTTTTAAAACTTTTTTTTGCATTGATACATGTCCCCTGGGGCAGGACCCGGGTCCCCAAACCCTTTTTAGGACAATAACTTGCATATTAGCCTTTATAATTAGCACTTTTGATTTCGAACGTTCGAGTCCATTGTATTTAATAGGGTTCTAAAATTCATGCAAACTTTAGGTCTGTTCGCAGGTTATAGTGCGAACCGAACAGGGGGGTGTTCGGCTCATCCCCAGTGGCAGTGGTCTGCAGGAAAAAGAGACTGCACTAATTATAATACACCAGAGTGTAGGGGTTAGCAATATGTAATGTACCGCATAGTGTATATAGGGCAGGTGTCAGGAGTGAGTATTGTACAGCCCAGTATACAGAGTGCAGTGGTCAGGACTATGTAACTTAGGGGTTCATTTACTAAAAATGTACTGCTGGTGCAGCTGTGCATGGTAGCCAATCAGCTTCTAATTTCAGCTTGTTTAATCAAGCTTTGGCAAAAAAAAAAACCCGAAAGCTGGTTGGTTTCTATCCAGAGCTGCACCAGATTTAGGATTCTCGTGTTTTAGTAAATCAGCCCCAATGGGTCCTCTATGCTCAACTGTAGAAGTGTTGTGAACCACGGTCTTCTCAGCCAAAACTAGACATGTGCGCCGTCAATAAATTTGTTTCATTTCGTTCCGTTCCGTTTCGTATTAGCCGTTATTTCGTATCATAATTTGTGTGCAAAATTAAATTTGGATTCGTACGAAATACGAATTTTCGTTAGATTCGTTAACTTTTCGTAAAATTACAAATGTTCGTTATGATGAAATTAAAAAGCAAACCCAGGAAGTCAGCAGTGCTGCTGACTTCCTGGGTTGCTTTTTAAATTCATTATAACGAATGTTCGTAATTGTTAAAAAAAATTGTATTCAATCCAAATTGAATTTCGGAAACGAATTACGAAATACGAACTAACGGCTACAAGCTACAAATAAACCCAGAAACTCAGCACAGAACAGGGATGGTGGGAGCCCCTCATAATGATCACAGCAAGGGTACAGCCCCAAGAGGAAGTCAGCACAGCACAGGGATCGTGGGAGCCCCTCATAATGAGAAAAGCAGGGGCACAGCCCCAGGAGGAAGTCAGCACAGCACAGGGATGGTGGGAGCCCCTCATAATGAGCACAGCAGGGGCACAGCCCCAGAAGGAAGTCAGTACAGCACAGCACAGGGATCGTGGGAGCCCCTCATAATGAGCATAGCAGGGGTACAGCCCCAGGAGGAAGTCAGCACAGCACAGGGGTGGTGGGAGCCCCTCATAATGAGCACAGCAGGGGTACAGCACCAGGAGGAAGTCAGCACAGCACAGGGATGGTGGGATCCCCTCATAATGAGCACAGCACAGGGATGGTGGGAGCCCCTCATAATGGGCACAGCACAGGGATGGTGGGAGCCACTCATAATGAGCACAGCAGGGGTACAGCCTCGGGAGGAAGTCAGCACAGCACAGGGATGGTGGGAGCGCCTCATAATGAGCACAGCACAGCACAGGGATGGTGGAAGCCCCTCATAATGAGCACAGCAGGGGTACAGCCCCAGGAGGAAGTCAGCACAGCACAGGGATGGTGGGAGCCCCTCATAATGAGCATAAAGAGTCGACGACTGCCATATTGAGAAAGGTATTTTTGCCCGGGCCGTTAGTTCGTATTTCGTAATTCGTGTCCGAAATTCAATTTGGATTGAATACGAATTTTCGTTAGGTTCGTTAACTTTTCGTAACAATTACAAACATTTGTTATGATGAATTTAAAAAGCAAAAAATACCTTTCTCAAATTCGGATCCGAAATTCGTCAACGAAATTTCGTATTTCGTAAAATTCGGAAGCATATAAATTTGTATTTCGAATGCTTCCGAATGTACGAATTTTCGGAAATTCGTACGAATTTTTTGATTGGTACGAAACGAATCGCACATGTCTAGCCAAAACTGGATTACTGCTGTTGATCTACTGAGTCTGAAAAGAAACTTTGTAATTAGAGGTGTTGGGGGAAAGATATACCCAAGATGAAAATTCTGAGGATGATGATGAAAGACACACATATTGAGCGTGAATGGCGCTGCGCACCCCGATGAATACAACATGGGAAAGTTCCCCCAGTGGGGTTTTTTAGCAGCGAAATTTCAACAAAATGCAGAAGGATATATTAAAAGGATTTATTAAATGTGTACATTTTGATGCAGTCATGACAATAAAAATTAATGGCTCTGGCAAAGGAAATAAAATAATCCACACACAGAAGGCAAACACAACATTAATATAAAGTTTTACATGTCAAGGCATCTGTATATGTTCCAAATTCTGACGCGTTTCGATCCCTATGTACCCAAAGGGCAAGAAATATAAAATATATAATTACCAATTGACTGTGTGTTGGAGACATTTCTTCTGATCAGAGTTCCACTAAAAATGTTTCAAAGAGATCCGAATAGCCTCCCGGCCACCGGCCACCCGAAGCACGGTGTCACCAGACCATGTGCGACCTGCAGAGAGTCATACTGAGGAGAAAGGCCCCCCAGGGGGTGCACATGGGCGGACGGCCAGCACCTGCAGTAAAACATTGAGGGTATCGTTATAGGATGCATTAATAATGCTTCCATATGGATTTTGTGATTTCTAAAGGTAGTGTATGGACAGGCCAGAAGTCCATAATGGTATGCTCTTCAATTTGTGTATGCTTCTATGGTAGTATATTCTAATAGCTATTACTAATTGGATATATTGTGTAACGGAGTGTACAAAAGTGTGAGGTGTATGCTGGGTCAGGGTGTATGCTGTGTGGTTTGTGGTGGTGTAGGAAAAAATCAAGGACCTAAAATGTGAGAGAAATTAAATAAAGAAATATGGGAATGGTGAGAAAATGTGATGATGTGAAATGAATGTTAAATGGACCTTGAAAAAATAGGTTGTGGTGGTAATGAGAAGGTGGTGAGATTGAGAAGTGAGATAGGGTGTGAAAGGAATGAAATGAACATTGGAGGAGGAAAATAAATAATGGTGGTGTGGTGTATGGTGTTATAGGGGTAGTTGATGTGAAATGGATATAAAAAAGGTGAGGTGTAGAGAAGTACTATATTTAATTGTCTTAAATGTGGATTGGTACAATACGTATCCAAGGCACAACAGGATATCAAAGCACTAATTCCATTAATACTAGGAGATCCCAGGATCAATATATGTGCTAAGAAAATCGACCAACATCAATGGAAAAATTCAGTTTGTTATAATAAGTTATTTGGAATGTTACTTATTAGGCCTACAGGGTGGTGCCCTAAAGGTTAAGCTAGAAAAGCATAGCAGCCAGCCTGTATGGGGCTAGTGTGCTTACGTTTTAGAGACTGTTTGATTATCCATAAAAGGGAGCTGGGGATCATCTTGAGATCATCTTGAGATCCACATAGCTCCCTGGTAATTATATATACTGCCCTTAATTAGGGGGGGATGTCTTAGAGTGATCCGCAGGTGCCCGCCTCCATCTATGCGTCGCCCTCCAAGGGTGTCCATGCCCTGTTAGCAACCCTCCCTGAATGGCTCCCTTGGCATCCCGGAAGGACGGCTGTCCCCGACCACTGACATCACCTCTGCCGCAATCACAAGATGTCGTGACGTCAAACGGGCGCGCGGTTAGGCCGTGCACGCGCGGACGCAGGGCCGGTGCAAGAATTTGTGACACCCTAGGCGAATCCTAATTTTGCCGCCCCCTCTGGGTCCGCCCCTGACTCCACCCCCTTTGCCAATGTTAAATAGTTTGATTCAACCCTCTAACTGCTACATCTGCAAGACAGCTCGTTCTTTTGAAAAACAACAGACTTACTAGCAGGATCACCAGGTGAATATAAAAGAGAAAACCTAAAAACAAAAAACAAAACTAATGCAGCCACCCATCTATAAATTGGTAATCTAAATTGGTAATCTGCAGTATAATAAATATTTTTCTTTGCTTTAATACCACTTTATTGGATAAAGTTAAGTAATTCTGTTATACATCAATGTATAGGCAGATGATGGTAAGGAAGGAGTTAAAACAAGAGATAAACAGATTGGAGTAAAGCTACTTCCAGTCCTGACAAGGAAAGAGAGAGCAAGGGGGGATCAGGGAGAGCGAGGGGGGTCAGGGAAAACTAGGGGGGTCAGGGAGAGCGAGGGGGGTCAGGGAGAGCGATGGGGGTCAGGAAGAGAGAGGGGGGGTCAGGGAGAGAGCGGGGGGCGGTCAGGGAGAGAGAGGGGGTGGTCAGGGAGAGAGAGGGGCGGTCAGGGAGAGATGAGGGGGGTAAGGGAGAGATGAGGGGGGTCAGGGAGAGAGAGGGGGTCAGGGAGAGAGGGGGGGTCAGGGAGAGATGGGGGGTCAGGGAGGGAGAGAGGGGGTCAGGGAGAGATGGGGGGGTCAGGGAGGGAGAGGGGGCGGTCAGGGAGAGAGAGGGGGTCAGGGAGAGAGAGGGGGCGGTCAGGGAGAGAGAGGGGGGTCAGGGAGAGATGGGGACTGTCAGAGAGAGATGAGGGGGTCAGGGAGAGATGAGGGGGGTCAGGGAGAGAGAGCGAGGGTCAGGGAAAGATGGGGGGTTAGGGAGAGATGGGGGAGTTAGGGAGAGATGGGGGGGTCAGGGAGAGATGGGGGGTCAGGGGGAGAGATGGGGGGGAGAGAGAGAGGGGTCAGGGAGAGATGGAGGGGTCAGGGAGAGAGAGGGGGGTCAGGGAGAGATGGGGGGAAAGGGAGAGAGAGGGGGGTCAGGGAGAGATGGGGAGGGTCAAGGAGAGATGGGGGGGTCAGGGAGAGAGAGAGAGGGGGAGTCAGGGAGAGAGAGGGGGAGTCAGGGAGAGAGAGGGGGGTCAGGGAGAGATGGGGGGTCAGGGAGAGATGGGGGATAAAGTTAAGTAATTCTGTTATACATCAATGTATAGGCAGATGATGGTAAGTAAGGAGTTAAAACAAGAGATAAACAGACTGGAGTAAAGCTACTTCCAGTCCTGACAAGGAAAGAGAGAGCAAGGGGGGATCAGGGAGAGCGAGGGGGGTCAGGGAAAACGAGGGGGGTCAGGGAGAGCGAGGGGGGTCAGGGAGAGCGAGGGGGGTCAGGAAGAGAGAGGGGGGTCAGGAAGAGCGCGGGGGGCGGTCAGGGAGAGAGAGGGGGTGGTCAGGGAGAGAGAGGGGCGGTCAGGGAGAGAGAGGGGGCGGTCAGGGAGAGATGAGGGGGGTAAGGGAGAGATGAGGGGGGTCAGGGAGAGAGAGGGGGGTCAGGGAGAGAGGGGGGTCAGGGAGAGATGGGGGGGTCAGGGAGGGAGAGGGGGCGGTCAGGGAGAGAGAGGGGGTCAGGGAGAGAGAGGGGGCATTCAGGGAGAGAGAGGGGGGTCAGGGAGAGATGGGGAGTGTCAGGGAGAGATGAGGGGGTCAGGGAGAGATGAGGGGGGTCAGGGAAAGATGGGGGGGTTAGGGAAAGATGGGGGGTTAGGGAGAGATGGGGGGGTCAGGGAGAGGTGGGGGGTCAGGGAGAGAGAGGGGGAGTCAGGGAGAGATGGGGGTCAGGGAGAGAGAGAGGGGTCAGGGAGAGATGGGGGGGTCAGGGAGAGAGAGGGGGGTCAGGGAGAGATGGGGGGAAAGGGAGAGAGAGGGGGGTCAGGGAGAGATGGGGAGGGTCAAGGAGAGATGAGGGGGGTCAGGGAGAGAGAGAGGGGGAGTCAGGGAGAGAGAGGGGGAGTCAGGGAGAGAGAGGGGGGTCAGGGAGAGATGGGGGGGTCAGGGAGAGATGAGGGGGCCAGGGAGAGATGGGGGGTCAGGGAGAGAGAGGGGGGTCAGGGAGAGATGGGGGGTCAGGGAGAGAGGGGGGGTCAGGGAGAGAGAGGGGGGTCAGGGAGAGATAGGGGGGTCAGGAAGAGAGAGGGGGGTCAGGGAGAGATGGGGGGGTCAGGGAGAGATGGAGAGTCAGGGAGAGAGAGGGGGGTCAGGGAGAGAGAGGGGGTCAGGGAGAGATGGGGGGGGGGTCAGGGAGAGAGAGAGGGGGGTCAGGGAGAGATGGGGGTCAGGGAGAGAGAGAAGGGAGTAGAGTCTGGTCAGTGAAAGAGCTCACTCATTTGTAATGGTCACAGCAGTTTTTCAGTGTGGCTTTTGGCTGCTTGTGTTTAATCTTCCAGCCCACCTCCCCTTCACAGACGGAGGAGGGGTGGGACGCGGGAGAAGTCTGTAGCTGCTCGGGGCAGACATGTTAGAGGTGGATTGGACGGAGCACACAAGAGGGGCGGGACTCGGGAGAAGTGTGTAGATCATGTGACATCATGATCTCAGAGCGGAGAGGGGGGATTTCTGGACACACCAGAGAGGTGAGCGACCTGCTGGGGGAACTGGATGGTTGCTGGACACCATCTAGTTCCTACTGTCAGAGCAGAGAGCCCTGCGCGTGCGCGTGCGCGGGGGGGGGGGGGGGCGCGGCGCTGCTTGACACATGTCAGAGTGGCCTGTTATGTGTACATTGCGGGAGTAGAATAACCAGCGGCCGGGCGGTTGCCTAGTCCGCCTAGTGGTAGCGCCGGCCCTGCGCGGACGGCATTTAGACGTCCGGAGGGGATCAGGGACGCCGCCGGCAAAAGGAGGACGCTCTTTTCGGCGGACGGAGACAACTCCGCCACCTGTTGAGCATACTAGGAGCACAGGGCTCTATGCCCCCCCCTGCCAGGAAGTCGCACAAGGAAGGCGGCGCTCGCATCCAGGAGCGACATCAGCCAAAGAGGCATCAAGGGAAACCCAAAAAAAAAAAATTGGGGAAAAGCCTACATAAGAAGCTAATATGTTATCACATTGTGCATACATGTGCAATTTGCACAGCCACTACAATATAAGCATAATAAATTGCATATGTTCATTAACATTGTTACAGTGGTTTGTGAATTGATTAGTATCTAATGTATTAACTAGAGCTGAGGATTGATGGTTATAAGTTCAATGTTATCCATTAGGGCATATGAGCAGTCAGATAGTCAGGGCTGGCCTAAGACATTGTGCTGCCTGGGCCCAAGAATGAAATGCTGCCCCCCCAAAAAAAAATCCTATGCCCATCCAGCAAAAGAGACGTTTCCATAAAGCAAAGAGACAGCCCAATATATTCAGCAAGAGACATCCCATATATTCAGCAAAGAGAGACATACCCCTTCTAGGGTGACCACGTGTCCCGGATTGCCCGGGACAGTCCCGGATTTTGCAGGTCTGTCCCGGGCACCTTTATTCCAGGACAATACAGTGTCCTGGAATGAAACAGACACAGCCACCCCCCCGGGCCAATCTGATGCCCCCAAAAAAGGCCGCCACATCACCGCTTTACTCACTGACAGTTCTTGTCCTGGCCGGGAATGCCTGGAAGAGCACAATCCCCGCCCCCTGCTTGTGATTGGAGAAATCATAAATCCCACCTCTTGTGTCCAATCACTGTGCTGTGATTCGTTACAGCACAAGCTGATTTTTGGGAAGGGGGGGGTGTCCCTGAATGATAGTTTAAAAATGTGGTCACCCTAGCCCCTTCCTGCAAAGAGTATTGTGTAGCACCACAAAAGCTCCCCCCTTTCTCTCCACTGCCACCAACCAGCTACGCTCTGATCCCAGCTCAGTGATGCAACATGCTGCAACAACAGCGCTGCAGTGGTGGCTAGGGTGACCATATTTCCAAACTGCCATTCAGGGATACCCCCCTTCCTTCCCAAAAAAAGATGAGGGGGGGGTGTAGTCTCGCTGACAAGGAATTTGGCAGCGGGTGATTTGTCGGCGAATGGCTGGTGTTAGCACTTAAATCATCCTAACATTATGATTGATATGGTGTCAGGATGATCAAATCACATTATTTCTATTACTACATTGTAATATATAATGAAATAGTTTAACTCACCATAATGCAGAATCAGTGGAAGCCCTGAGCTTGTCATTTGCCACCGTTGCCTGCCACCAGATGTAGCTGTGCCACTTGCCACCCATAGCCTGCCACAACATGCAGTGTGTCACTTGTCAACATTGCCTGTCCCCAGTCACCATTGCCTGTTACCAGATGCAGCCTGTCACTTGTCACCATTGCCTGTCACCAGATGCAGCCTGCCACTTGTCACCAATGCCTGTCACCAGATGCAGCCTGTCACTTGTCACCAATGCCTGTCACCAGATGTAGCCTGTCACTTGTCACCAATGCCTGTCACCAGATGCAGCCTGTCACTTGTCACCAATGCCTGTGACCAAATGCAGCCTGTCACTTGTCACCATTGCCTGTCACCAGATGCAGCCTGTCACTTGTCACCATTGCCTGTCAACAGATGCAGCGTGTCACTTGTCACCATTGCCTGTCACCAGATGCAGCCTGTCACTTGTCACGATTGCCTGTCACCAGATGCAGCCTGTCACTTGTCACCAATGCCTGACACTTGTCACCAATGCCTGTCACCAGATGCAGCCTGTCACTTGTCACCAATGCCTGTCACCAGATGCAGCCTGTCACTTGTCACCATTGCCTGTCACCAGATGCAGCCTGTCACTTGTCACCAATGCCTGTCACCAGATGCAGCCTCTCACTTCTCACCATTGCCTGTCACCAGATGCAGCCTGTCACTTGTCACCAATGACTGTCACCAGATGCAGCCTGTCACTTGTCACCATTGCCTGTCAACAGATGCAGCGTGTCACTTGTCACCATTGCCTGTCACCAGATGCAGCCTGTCACTTGTCACCATTGCCTGTCACCAGATGCAGCCTGTCACTTGTCACCATTGCCTGTCACCAGATGCAGCCTGTCACTTGTCACCATTGCCTGTCACCAGATGCAGCCTGTCACTTGTCACCATTGCCTGTCACCAGATGCAGCCTGTCACTTGTCACCATTGCCTGTCACCAGATGCAGCCTGTCACTTGTCACCAATGCCTGTCACCAGATGCAGCCTGCCACTTGTCACCATTGCCTGTCACCAGATGCAGCCTGTCACTTGTCACCAATGACTGTCACCAGATGCAGCCTGTCACTTGTCACCATTGCCTGTCACCAGATGCAGCCTGTCACTTGTCACCATTGCCTGTCACCAGATGCAGCCTGTCACTTGTCACCATTGCCTGTCACCAGATGCAGCCTGTCACTTGTCCCTGATGCCCGTCACCAGATGCAGCCTGTCACTTGTCACCGATGCCTGTCACCAGATGCAGCCTGTCACTCAGCCTGGCTCTCTCTCCCTCCCCTTCAGCTGGGCATGCTGGGGGCTGCAGTCCCCCCCCCCTAGAATTGCAATGGGCCAGCCATTTGCACTACATATCCCATAATCCTCTTTTCTCCTTTTTTTCCCCCCTGGCCAATGGGAGGAAAAGGAGGAAGAAACATAGCGGTGGCTGTCCTGGGAACAGCAGCATGAGGAGGAGAAGGAGGGAGGGGAGATGAGCCCACAGCTGCTCTCTCTCCACACACAGCAGCTCCGAGATAGCGGCGCCTCGAGGGGGGAGGAGGCAGGCAGCACTGATCCTCGCACCGCACGTCGCTCCTAACTTGCTGAGAGGAACACATACAGGGAGGAGGTGGGTGGAGCTAGCGGAGGAGGAGGAAGTTAAATCCTCCTCCGCAATGAATGATGGGTCTCTCTCTCCTTCTCTCCTGACGTCACTGGTTGCTAGAAACAAAGCGGTCCGCGGCTAGCAACCAGTTTGGGCAGGGAAGCAGGGGCCGCTGGTGAGACCCTTGAAGTGGGTCTTGCCACTGCGGCCAGTGACAGCGGCGCCGGCGATGCAGTACAAGTATGACACTGACTGCACACTAGATGGAGGGAAACCCAGGTCCTCAGGCAGTGCGCCCCTGTTGCCGCCCCTCTTAAAGTGCCGCCTGGGACCATGGTCCCACCGGGTCCCATGGTAGGGCCGGCCCTGCAGATAGTTGTATTTATTGGAATTACCACCACAAACCATTACCACCACCACAACCCATTTTTTCAAGGTCCATTTAACACTCATTTCACATCATCACATTTTCTCACCATTCCCATATTGCTTTATTTAATTTCTCTCACATTTTAGGTCTTTGATTTTTCCCCACACCATCACAAACCACACAGCATACACCCTGACCCAGCATACACCTCGCACTTTTGTACACTCCGTTACACAAATCCCACACAACCCCAATACCTCACCTACCCAGTTCAGAATACACATAACCAATATATCCAATTAGTAATAGCCATTAGAATATACTACCATAGAGGCATACACAAATTGAAGAGCTTACCATTATGGACTTTTGGCCTGTCCATACACTACCTTAGAAATCACAAAATCCATATGGAAGCATTATTAATGCATCCTATAATGATGCCCTCGATGCTTTACTGCAGGTGCTGGCCGTCCGCTCGCGCACGCCCCCTGGGGGGCCTCTTTCCTCAGTATGACTCTCTGCAGGTCGCACATGGTCTGGTAATGCCGTGCTCTGGGTGTCTCGTGGACGGGAGGCTATTGGGATCTCTTTTGAAACATTTTTAGTGGAACTCTGGTCAGAAGTAATGTCTCCAACACACAGTCAATTGGTAATTATATATTTTATATTTCTTGCCCTTTGGGTACATACCCAGGTAAAGAATTGAAACTCATCACATAATCTCTTACAGCAAAGCAAAAATCCTCTGAAGAAGATCCCGCACTAGGGATCGAAACACGTCAGTAATAGAACATATACAGATGCCTTGACATGTAAAACTGTATATTAATGTTGTGTTTGCCTTCTGTGTGTGGATTATTATATTTCCTTTGCCATAGCCTCTAATTTTTATTGTCATGACTGCATCAAAATGTACACATTTAATAAATCCTTTTAATATATCCTTCTGCATTTTGTTGAAATTTCGCTGCTAAAAAACCTCACTGGGGAAACTTTCCCATGTTGATGTAAACAGCCTATCCCCTCATCTGTGGGGTAAGGGATTCTTGCTAGTTATCTCGTACACTTGGCATGTGAAGGAATTGCCGCCAAATCTATTTTGGGAACATCCCAAGTCTTGGTTAGGAGAGAAAAAGCCTGAAGACTTAGAGACCATTTGTTGTGTGACAGAAAATGCCTCATATTGTTGACTAATTGGTTCTGTGCCGCTGGAACATATATTATCTTCAAATCTGCTAGATGGACCTGGGCCCAATCCAGAATAGGCTTAACTTCTCTCATGAGTGAGTGACTCCTGCTGTCTCTCTGTCTCTGGATGTAGGTCTTTCTTGACATTGCAAACACGAGTCCACCACCATAATGACTGCTTCACCTTCTTGGTAATGAAGATTGGCTGATGCATCAATGTTCCATGACACTGGGAGAGGAATACATTTTTGAAATGTTGTTGTGTGCCATTGGGCCAACTGGATCATTGGGAAGGTGGCAGTCATGGATCCTGGCATGCTCAGACAGGTTCTGGCAGACAGGGAGATTGTCACCAACACTCTCTTAACTTTCTAAATTAAAGGCCCTAATGTCTCCTGGGGAAGCTTTATTATGTTGGTCTGGGAAAAAACATCTTCTGAGTAGGCTGTAGATTTCTTTTCTTAGAGTTTATTATCCAACTGAATCATTGGAGGGTGTGGATCAGCATTTGCCAGTGTTGGACAAGTATACTTTGGTTGTCAGACAAAATAAGGATGTCGTCCAGATAATGATGGACCTTTAATCCTTTCTCTCCCAGGAATGCTATTACTGGTCGTGTAACTTTTGTGAAGGTTCCGGGAGCAGTGGAGATTCCAAACAGCAGGCTTTGAAATTGAAGATGTTGGTGCTGGACCACGACACAAAGACATTTTTAGAGGTAGGATGTATGGACAAGAAGACAAGTGTCTCAAAAAACTATAGACAGCATCCAGTCTCCTAAATTTATTGCAAGCAAGATTGACTGAAGGCTCTCCATTTTGAAGGATTCGACCTGTATTCTTCTCTTGAGACTTTTTAAATCTAAAACTCGTCGAAGGTCTTATATTTTCTTCTTCCTTTGAGCGAATGGTACCTCCACAACCACGTGCGTTTGAAGCAGCTCCAGCACATACTTGAATAATATGTTTCTTCTTTCCAATGATGAGGGGAGTCTGGATGATCCAATTAGATTAGTTTCATCATAAGGTATCTTGCACCAATTGGTTTTAGATGCAACGTCTGTTACCCAGGGCTTTAACTATACTATAAGGACATTCTGGATATAACTGAGGCCAGTATTGCTCTAGCAGATGATCTAATTACATCTACAGACAACTCTGCCATGAAATCTCCTCCTAGCTTGAGTTCTTGAAGAGCTGTTATAACTTTCTTTTGGTCTGCACCTCTTAGCAGAGCTTTTTCGATATTGTAAGTCATGCTAGAATTTTTTTTTCTCACAGCACCTTGAGCAAATGGCTGGTCTGCAAGCACCACCTGACGCTGTTTATGCTGTCTTACATTTGAGATCTATCTTGCGGTCCAGTACATATTTGAAGGTTACCGTGTCCTCTATGGGTAAGGTTACATATCTGGACAGGTGCAATAGTGATGCATCAACAACCAGAGCAGAAGTTAATAGATTTACTTTAGGTTCTTTTAACGGATAAAATTTTGCTAGCCTGTTATTAAATAGTGTTTTCTTATCTGGTTTGTGCCACTCCTTCTGAATGAGTTCTTCTAATTCATCTATGAATGGAAAAGATTCTGTCACTTTCTTAAGATTTAGGAAAAAAAATTCTGATTTTACATGGTGTTTCCTTCTCCTCCTCCCAACCAATCACCTCTTTTACTGACTTCACAAAGAGTTCTACTAGTGTGAAGTCAAATCCCACGAAACCCTCTATTTATTTGCTTTCTGACGGACTATCAGACCTCTGCAACATGTTGGGAGCTGCAGTAGACATACTCTGAACTGGCAGGCCAATTTGTCTGGAAATGCTGGAGATCTGCATACCCAGTAGGTCACAGGATGGGTATGATGACTGCAGGAAGAAGGACAGTGATGAGGGATGGAGATCTTCTATGGCAGGAGTGGTGATGATGTAAGGAGGACCCTGATTAATTTTTCCTTGGACATCTACGTCTGGGTGGCAATCCATTCAATTCTTCTTGAATTTGAAGATCTTGATTACCTGATAGGGTTGCCCAAATATGACAGCATTAATGGCAAGGCTCTTTTTTTCTCATTATCTTCATTACTTACCATCTCCCCTTACCTTACAGGCTGGTGATGGTCTGCTTGGGCAGCAATCTTTATGAGAAGAGAAATAGGAAGCCCTGACACCTGAAAGATATGTAAGATAAGCCAGTGGAACAGGGAAAACACCCCAGCACCTGTGGCAAGGAAAATAACAGTTCCCAGACTTACATGCAGCGTTCTTAGGGAAGTATCATAGAGGTGGTGAAGAGTATTAATAACCACAAGTTTACCAGCACCAAAACTGTCAGCTTATATTGCCCATGAGAAGAAGAAACCGCTTTTAAACAAGCCGCCGAACAGGCATAAATGACATAACCGCCCGCGCATGCACACTAGAGACCCACAGGACCTGGCACCATCTTGGAAACTGACAGAATGGGTACCCGACACCGTCACGTCAGGTTGCACAGGCGTGGAAGTGATAGAGATTGCGGATGCTATCTTGGGAAAGGCATAAGAGACCCGAAAGACTACTAGGCCCAGGGGAGAAAGTTAAAGTAATATAAGGATAAGAAAGAGAATGAAGGAAACCGCTGCAAACATATTAAGCCTATTTGAAGCTTATATAATGACAGCTAGACATACCCTTGAGACTGGGGTTTCTTCAATCTAGCTCATTTAGAGACTGTATGGGCAAGGATTTCCACTCAGGAGAGGCTGAACCTGGATAAGGTGAAGGCGGTACGGGGTGCCGAGCTATCCATCTAGTCTTAATCAGGTGAGGACAAAAAGGAAAATGCTGCAGTGGGATCCTTCTCAAAACGTATAGCTAACCAGTCCGATCAGATTGTGGGGGGTGGAGCCACGACCCAGTGTTCACTGCCATGCAGATGCTCCAGGAAAAAAAAATCCTGACAGGAGTTGTAAATGCTCAACACTATCCAAAACCCCCCAAAAAAACCTTTTTCAATGTTTAGTTAAACAAGGCTAGTTTGATATAGCATATACCGTATTTATCGGCGTATAACACGCACTTTTTTCCCCTTAAAATCAGGGGAAAATCGTGGGTGCGTGTTATACGCCGATACTCGCCTATCCCCCGTCGAATCTCCGCTGACTGAGCGGAGCGCAGCGATCGAGTCACATAGCCGAGTGTACTCGGCTTTTCTCGGCTCCGCTCACAGTCACGCCCAGTCCCGCCATTGGACCTGTGTTATGTCCATCATAGGGCGGGACTCGGCGTGACTGTGAGCGGAGCTGAGAAGAGCCGACTAGAGCCGAGTACACTCGGCTATGTGTATCCCTGCGTTCTCGGCGGCGTAGTCGTCCCGCTCCGCCCAGTCTCTGCGGCGATCTCGGCGGCGCCATTTTTGAAATGCGGGCAAGGCTGTACTGGGCACTGAGGCAAGGCTGTGCTGGGCACTGAGGCAAGGCTGTGCTGGGCACTGAGGCAAGGCTGTACTGGGCACTGAGGCAAGGCTGTACTGGGCACTGAGGCAAGACTGCACTGGACACTGGGGAAAAGCTGCAATGGACACTGCTGGCAAGGCTGCACTGACAAGGCTGCAATGGACACTGCTGGCAAGACTGCACTGGACACTGGGGCAAGGCTGCAATGGACACTGCTGGCAAGGCTGCACTGACAAGGCTGCAATGGACACTGGTAAGGCTGCATTTAAATGTAAGTTTAAATGTAATTTTTTTTTCCTTAAACTTCCCTCCTAAAAGTTTTTTTCCCTAAAATTCCGTCCTAAACTTGGGGTGCGTGTTATACGCCGGCGCGTGTTATACGCCGATAAATACGGTATGTGTTCAGAAATTATGTAGTATCAGTCAGTGTTCCTTTAACTTAATCTGTCATTGGGCAAGCTTTGGACGTCTGATTTTCTGATACAATCAAACCAAGCTTCTATAGATCAATCACAATGTTTTCTCTCTGGAAAAGTGAAATGCTGACAGAATTTTAAAATCCAAAAGAACATATAAATACTCAGTAATTGTGCCTCAGGGTTGACTTTACACGCATTCGGCAAGTATATAGATTTGTTTTGCTGAATGCAGGAAAATGAAAGTTTGCCCACTTTGTGTCAGCCTGTCAGATGTAGCTTTGCTTTTACCTATTATTACACATTCTCATTATTCTAGACTTTTATAAGCCAAGCATTGAGCGCACCAATATATTTTTTGACTTTCTATGGCCAATTATTTACATCTGTTGTTCCATGACATATCTTATTGTGCAGAATCTAGGACAGTCTTTTATTCCTAAAAAATTAAACTGAGATACAGTCATCATCTTAATAGCACAGATTATAACACACTATGTGTTGAAAATACATCTGAAACTACTTTCCAAAACCATTGCATTTTCTTACTCATATTAGAGATTTGCAATTTAAAATATGGGAAAATGTGAAAAAGAAAGTCATTGTTGAGAATGTCATAGTTACAGTTACATAGTAGGTGAGGTTGAAAAAAGACACAAGTGCATCAAGTCCAACCTATGTGTAAATAAAGGAAGGATCACTGTATAATGTATATAATAAGTATAATTTAGGTAAAATTGTTTTATTTGTTTACCACATGATTATAGCAAATGAAATTATTGCAGATAGAAAATCAAACTTTCCAAAGATTATTAAAGTATTTAAATCAGAACTATGGTGGTTAAGCCTTAGTTAACATGGCAAAAAGCCATGTTGGTTCACACTGCCGTGGTGCAGCAAAGTTTATACCACAGGTTGTATTGGCAAGCAGTACCACAGCCATATGCGACCAATTCAAGTTGATAGGGCCGGGCTGTAACTGTGTGTAATGCAGGCTTTTAATGGTTAACACAGGCGGTAAAAAGGTGGCATATTACCTCTGATCAAATGTTTAAAGTCCACACTGGTAGATTTTAGTTTATACTTTAAGAAATTAGGGCAGGTTCAGTTTGCTTTGGTTACCTTCACTTCAATCCTCATGTCAAGCCCAGGGTGAAAATTACAACTTTAGTTAACCACTAATGCCTATGTAACCTTAAAGTGTTACTAAACTCTCCCACAGTACACAGAACATGGAAATGCAATCATTTTAGTAAATATAAAGTGCCAAATATCTTTTCTCATCAGCAGCATATAGCAGTCTTGTGACTTCTATCAGTGTCTGCTTAAAGCTTGTATGAGGAGTTTTCTTTCTCCCCTGACTGTCCTATGAGGCTGCAGGACCCCTGACTCTCTGTCTGGACACTGCTGATTGGCCCTGTGCTGATCACATGCACCCTCCAAAAAAAAAAAAACGCTCTAGCAATACAAACCAAACTGAGCATGTGCAGCTTGCCCCCAAAGAAAAAGGGGAGGATCAGAGAAGACAGGATCAAACAGCCTTTTTACACAATGCAGAGGATTAACCACTCAGGTTTCACAGTGAGTATAACAAGAATGCTTTACTGCATATACAGACTTATTTTACTGTTGTGGGTTTAGTAAGACTGTAACCAGTTTTAACCAGTTGCCGACGGAGTACTGTAGTTTTACTGCTACAGTGTGGGCCGTCTGCGCAGAATCACGTATATATACATGATTCTGCTCTTCTGTAGGGGCGCACATCGCTTCACTGGCAAGCTGCTTGTGCTGTGAATAATCACAGAACAAGCCAATCAGCAGGTGCCGGCCAATGAACGACCAACGACTACTGCTGATGGGTGAGGAGAAAGACAGGACAGTGTTCTGCCTATGTAAACAAAGCAGAGCTCTGTCCTGTCAGTGGGGATGTGCTAGATTTTGTTTCCCTGCAAAGGGAATAAAATCCAGCACATCCTTTAGTGAAAGCACAGTAAACACAAAAACACTGGTTAGACACACATCTAACCCTTAGATCTCCCTAGATATTTAACCACTTCCCAGCCAGTGTCATTAGTACAGTGACAGTGTATATTTTTAGCACTGATCACTGTATTAGTGTCACTGGTTCACACAAAGTGTCAAAAGTGTCAGTGTCACATTGTTTGCCGCAATATCGCAGTCTCACTATAAGTCACTGATCACCGCTATTACTAGTATACAAATAAATATATAAATAAAAATTCCATAAATAAATCCCATAGATTGTAGACGCTATAACTTATGTGCAAACCAATCAATATACGCTTATTAAGATTTTTGTTGCCAAAAATATGTAGCAGAATACATGTGATCCTACATTTATGAAGAAATTACATTTTTTACATTTTTTATTGGATATGTTATAGCAGAACGTTTTTTTTTTTTCAAAATTGTCGGTCTTTTTTTATTTATAGCGCAAAAAAATTAAAAACATACTGGTGATCAAATACCACCAAAAGAAAGCTCTATTTGTAGCAAAAAAATTACATAAATTTGATTTACAGTATATACAGCATTGCATGACCGCCGTATAGAAAAAATGGCCTGGTCATGAAAGGGGGGGTAAATCTTATGGAGGCCAAGTGGTTAAAGCGGAGCTCCGCCGGAAAAAAAAATATTAAAAGCCAGCAGCTACAGCTACAGCAGCTGCTGGCTTTTAATATTTGGACACTTACCTGTCCTGGAGTCCAGCGACGTCCGCAGCAGAGGACGAGCAACCGCTCGTCGCTCTGCTGCTCCCTCCGCCATCCTCGCTGAGGGAACCAGGAAGTGAAGCCCTGCGGCTTCATGCCCGGTTCCCTACGGCACATGCGTGAGTCGCGCTGCGCCGTTCTGATTGGTGCTCCTGTGTTCTGGGAGCTGAGTGTCTCCCAGAAAACCAAGGGAAGTCTACGGGAAGTGACGTAACTCCCGCAGATTCCCGGAGAGAGGACTCCCGGATGTGGGTGAAAATACCTGTCTTAGACAGGTATCTTCACCCCCCTCCCCCCTGAAAGGTGTCAATTGTGACACCGGAGGGGGGAGGGTTCCAAATAGCAAAAGTTGCTATTTAGGGTGGAGCTCCACTTTAAAGTGTGTCGAAAAGGAAAGGGTTTTGGATAGAGCAGGGGTCTCCAAACTGTGGCCCGAGGGCCAGATGTGGCCCTTTGCCAGCCTTTATGCGGCCCTTGGGGCACTATTCCTTAACAGATATGAGGCACTATTCCTTCCACTGACACCAACAAGGGGGCACTATTTCTTCTACTAATATCAATGATGGGATACTATTCCCCCTACTGATAGGGACCCTCCTCCTCCTCCTACTGTCCACCAACCCTGAGGCCACATTTATTCTCACTGGAGCTGGGTCCGGGACATTTTCTGCCCCCCGGTGGCCACAATCCGGCCCTCCTAAAGTCTGAAGGACAATAAAGTGGCTCTTTTGTTTGAAAAGTTTGGAGACCCCTGGGATAGAGTAAAGAAGGGTTAGAACCACAAACAGGATTCTAATGCTGTATGTGAACCCTACTGGGGAGATGCACCTTCTCGATTTGTTCTGGCAACAGTGAGGAATGGCGAGGACAATATTTTCACCATACCAGGAGATATTTCCTCTCACTTTCTGTTTTGTCTACAGAACAGGAAGTAAAGGTATTTTCCCCCACTGGAGCAAGATAGTAAAAGACACCTGATGGGGGTTTTAATCATGTCTTTCTCTATTCAAAATAAATAAGGCTTGGATTTAGATATATTTTAAGTTTATTGGTGATATTGGATAGATGGATCTTGTTGGTACTAACTTGAATTACAGTAAACAAAATTTTTGTTTGCTTGCTCTAGTTTCTATACAGCATATTTTCAGCACTTTACAAAATAATCTCAAACCATATACCAATAAATAAGAATAACAACGTACCTGCATCACATTAAATGAATTTATTACCGTTAAAGTAAAAATTAAATAACCAGGGAACCTGTTTCATGGACTACAGATCTAAGACCTGCCAAGCTGGAAAATACCCAAGAGACTAGAAGCCCAGGTCCAGAGCTGTCAAACCACCTCCCTCCCTCCTGTCCACGTCAAATATAACATAACACACAACTAAATATAAAAATAGCACAAATGTGCTACAAGTATCTAAACATAAAAGAACTAGAGCATGACATGTTTGATCAAGATAGAATAAATACATTTCGTTTCTCTAAAAATAAATGTGCTGTAAGCTGATTAATGTGATTTATTTTGCTGTTCAGTAATACTAATACAAACCTAACATTGTGTTATTAAAGCCAAGTTAGTAAAGTACTAAACACAAGTACATAGCAATTCATTAAAATAATTTACTAAAGCGGAGACCAAGCTTAACACATATTGTTGGAGCTTTGAAATACTTAAGGAAAACCAATGTCATACCATTGCAAGGGAAAATAAAAACAAATCTTGCCTTAGACAGTGAGATAGATTATGCATTATTTTTAGAATACAACCATATAAACTCTTCCTGGCTGATAATGACAAGTCAAATCCTCTCCAAAAGAACAAAGGAAACATGATTTACCTGTGGACTGCATTGCTTTTATCACATACAGATATTATCATGACGTACATTTGCAAACAAATTTAGTTGACATGAAATGTTTCTGATTGAAAATGAATAAATGATTTATCACATGATTTATCTAGAAGAAATCTGTCAGCTAAAATGAACATTGTTCCCTATCTAGGATATATGGTTTTGCCCCTAACTCCAATGCCTTTTTTCTTTAAGTAAACATTTTGTACCTTATATGAAATATATACTAGTTTTGTACATGTTTTCTTTCTTTGTTTATTATGGTAGAGAATAAAAAAAGACATTGTTATTTACAGTGCCTATTTCCTTTAAAATCTAATTCCACTTTTGTTGAGAAAAAACAATCCCCTCTGGGTGATTTATAACAAATTGCAAGGATTTTAAACTTTTTTGTGGATTCCTACTTTTTATGCTCTGAAAAAGTAGCGGTTTGTTTTACCAAGTCCTTTGCCGAGTAAATCTGATGGGAGGGTCTGCTTCATTATTATCACTTTTTCAGTGTTCTGATCACAAACACTGCAGTGTCAGCAAACCTTTAACAGTATTTAACCCTTGTGGAGTATCTCACTAAAACTGAATTTCCTGTTGCAGGGGGTGCCTAACAATTTACTTGTATCTTAGTGCAGACTTCTGGGGAAATCAGTGAGCCAATCACACAAGAAGAAAATTATATTTCTGGGTGGAGCTATGTACACCATTAGTGCTTCCAAGTTGCCATATTGCATTGAATGATACAGAAAGTTACAGCAGCTGCAGATTTAAAAAGAGGAAATGTAATTTTTAATAAGGACATTTACCGGTATTTGCTTATTTTTTCCACTAAAGTGGAGACATCTTTTAAGTAAACAATGGGGTTGATTTACTAAAAAAGTGAAGCATGTTCAATCCTATTGAATTTTTACTTATCCTAGTGAATGAGTTGTGCTGACTTCAATCATCCAATCACATGCAAGCAAAAACCCTGTTTTTAAAAAAGAAATAAACCCCAGGCAAATATAAAAGACTCACAATAATGCAGCTCCATAATCATAAATCATCATTCTTTTTTTTTTTTTTAAATGGAAGTGGTGTAAGCACCAGAATTGGGCCTGCTATTAGCCCATTACAGCCCCTATATAGCAGGGCCGTAGTGTGAGAGAACGAAGCTGTACAAGGAGCTAATCAGTTCATGCCTTGACAAGAAGCAGAGGCATACTGATAGGAAGAGAAAGCAGAGAGACAAGGAGATGAGTTTATTACTAACCTTCTCATCCTTTCACCAGGTAGTACCCCTAGTACTTTCTAGGGGTACTACCTGGGCCCCTAGAAAGTGAGTTAAAGGAAAAGGATGCTTGCAAACAGACAGAGGACATCTAGGGGCTTAATAAAGTACTGCACGAAATATCTCTGCCCTGGAACAGAATATTGCAGCAAAAGCTTTATTAAAAAGTTATTCATTTTTTTTATTCAATTTGCCCATAGTTCTGCTTTAAAATTTCCTTGCACATAATTGGCTATTTTTATCAAAGTGAATTTCTACTTTTTTTGCCTCATTTACTAAGATAAATTCACATTGGAAGTGGATTCCTTTAGTAAATCAGTGTCATTTTTACCTTACAGGAAATGTAGAATGGTTTTGTATATAGTTTTTTTTCTTTTGTCAAATAAATATGAAATTATAACTACTGTATGTAATAATCTTTTATCCAGCCAGCAGATGAAGTTTTAATAATTTTGTCTCATCATTAGTATTGTAATTTTTCCATTTATGCTCTTTAATCCACCTCAGAATGCTTTTCAGGGGGGCAGCAAGGGCTGCCGGATGTCGGAACGAGCCCTAAATGTCATAAGTAGAGATGTGGATCCTACTCTTCCATTCAGGTGACTCCTCTGAGAGTGATATCTAAGAGGTAGCTGGTGTTCTGCTATGGACTCCCTCACAGAAGTTTGGGCTTAGCTGCTGGCTACCTTCAGGTCACTTACCAGATACTCACAGCCACTGAGGAGAGTAGGTGCCTGCTAACAAGAGACTCAAGCATTAGAGAGGCATGCCGTACTGGGTAGTTGGAAACAGCTGTTAAGGCTTTAGGCTGTGGGTGCAGAGGAGACACAGCAGAGGCTTTCTGCTGGGGGTGCAGAGGTGGTACAGAGGAGGCTGAGTCTGTGGATGCAGCTGAGGGTGCTATAAGACTTGGCTGCAGATGCAGTGAAGAATAGGCTTCGGTTGTGGAGGTGGCCTGGCTGCAGATTCAGTGGGAGGTTTGAGGCTGCCATTGTAGCAGGTCGAAGCCTGTGAGGGTAGCAAAGGCTGAAACTGTAGGTGCATTGGAGGCTGAGTCTGCAGAGAAGGTTAGGATAGTGGATGCAGCAGAGAATGAGGGTGCAGTGGAGGTGGAACAGAGGCTGTGGGTGTAGCAGCAGTGTAATGGAGGTAACAGATGCAGTGGAGGTTCAATGGTGGCTGAAGGCACAGTTTAGGTGCAGCAGTGGCTGCCAGCAAAGGGAGTCTAGGGCTGTAGTGCTGAAGTTTATATATCGGTAGTGCAGGGAAGAAAGTAAATAAACGATGTTGCTGCAATTGTAATTACTCTTGCTGACCGACATAATTGCAATGAAGAGAACCCACTCCCTGATGACTGTTAAGAAAACAATGCTTCCAGGAGCAAGAAATCAACACAACTTCCTACCAGGTCAACATCCACTCTTCCTAAAAAATAACAAGCAATGAAATGAGACCATGTACTAGGATTGATTTAATAAAGGAATCGAGGTGCTTCACTGAGATTAGTGAATAAAGTGAAGTGTTTTCTTCAATTGTTCAATCTTGTGTAATTAAAAAAATCCTATATTTCTAATTTCATCTTGCACATGACTGGATATTCAAAGTGAACACTGCTTCAACTTTTTACTAAACTAAGCAAACATTCACACTTCTAAGTGAGCATTCTCTACTCCTTTAGTAAATTAGACTTATGCCGCGTACACATGACCGTTTTTCATGACGAGAAAAATGCCATTTTTTAATTTGGTCATTAAAAACGATCGTGTGTAGGCTCCAGAGCATTTTTTGCAACGTGAAAAATGGGCATTAAAAATTTGGAACGTGCTCTATTTTTTCTCGTCGTTTTTCACGTCGTCGTTTTTCTCGTCCTGAAAAACGGCCATGTGTAGGCTTTAACGACGTGAAAAAAACGCGCATGCTCAGAAGCAAGTTATGAGACGGGAGCACTCGTTCTGGTAAAACTAGCGTTCGTAATGAAGATATCACATTCGTCACGCTGTAACGGACTGAAGAGCACGAGGCTGAAAAGCACAAATCGTCTCTCACCAAACTTTACTAACACAAGGATCAGCAAAAGCAGCCCAAAGGATGGCGCCATCCGAATGGAACTTCCCCTTTATAGTGCCGTTGTACGTTTCGTACGTCACCGCGCGTTGTTCGAGCATTTTTTTTTACGATCGTGTGTAGAAAAGGCAGGCTTGAGAAGAATCTCGTCGAGAAAAATGTTGTTTTTTCAATGACATTAAAAACCGTCGTGTGTACGCGGCATCAGAGATGTATGATACTAACCATATGATTCTCCCAAATTTTCACTTTGGACTATACAGTTGAATGTACAGCAATATCTGGTTTGTCATTTCCACAACAGCAATGGCATGGACCAATTTTAAACAAGCCTTTTTTAAATCCAATAATATTGCAAGTTTATAGATAGAATTGGTTGACCTGATCGATGTAAACATTGTACATGGCAAACTTGAGAGCAGGCCGTGTAATGATCCTTATTTGCCTTATGTTAATTAACCAAAAATCCCATATGATCGAGAAATGCCAAGCACACTGCCTTTGAACAGGGGGGTGTTAAATCCCTATCTTACTATTAAGCTTTATTCGATGTAAAACAACCGTTGATTAAATCCATCAGGGCATTAACGTGTTTGCTCTTTAATCCATTAACAATGTCAATGACTATAATTAACTTTAGTCCTAAGAGAAAAAGTATTTTCAATGGAGACTTCAATAATTCCTTCATAGATATCCCTAGGGACAATATGAAAGAATACATGTGCAAGCATTATACAATGTCATCACAGAGCTTAGCAGTGTGCAAACGGTTTTGAAGCACATTTATACTAAGGTTAACAAGCCTGAATGGGATGGCATACGACTAGAATTTAATTAATTTACTTTGTACCAGACGCCTTTTATTCTACATAATAACATTTTCAATGCCCTTCCTAATGCTCCTAATTTTAGATGCTTACATTTTGCTGTGATTTATGAATATAGATCTCTTTATGAAACTAATGAGACAAAGTTCATTACATTTACCATGCTTAGGCATCATTTTCATATTTTATTTCAGAGTTTATATATTTTTTTAATATAAAAAAGTTATTAGAATTCCCTATCCCATTAGCTAACACCTTTATAAATATCAGGACATGATGGTACCAATATTAATGTAATATATTGTGCTTATCTAGTTACATTTGTCGTTTGTCTAGTTAGAAAAAGTTTTTGGGATTCTGTTTTTTGCAGGTAATCTGCTGAGCACAAGATGTAGCTGGCATATCAGAGAATGAGTGCAGGGATCTCGGCTACGAAATAAGTAATTTTGCTTGCATCACTAATTCAGGGCAAATGGGTTGACCTCTTTCCTTCATACAGTCAACTATCCTACTTTAAATAAGCATTACAACATGCTTCCAAAAGTAGATGCTTCTAACATCTTACCCATTGGATCATTAAAACTGTCTTTTTTTAAGTGTCAGTAAAATTTTTTATTTGAGTTGTCTTTGTTCTTTTTTATCACTCATCTGCAACTCGCACACCATTTAGTGTAAACATTGAAGGTAATTGGGCAATACTATTTCTCCTGTTTCTGGCAGACAGTCGGTGCAGTATACTTTTCTTCCTATTTGAGCCCCAATCAATTTTATTTTTTTTCTGTAAAATAGAAAACATCTATTTTCTAAATATTACCATATGCATTTGAGGTTTTTCCCCATTATGTCCCACATGGGTCTCTTCTACTGCTCTGCTTCTGGCCAAATTCTGCCTGGAGTCATGTTTACTCTATATAGTGGATTCCTCCTCTATTACCCGTATATCTGCCAGTTGCAATGACTTTATATGCACATTCTCAAAACATTTGGCAGGTAAGTATTGGATGTATCAGCTTTTTCATATCTAACTTCTTACTACAGTCTTTATTTATTTACTCTAATGTTATTACACTACTTAAATGGCAAGTACATTATCTTTTTTGCCCATTACATTTCATTTTATGTACTGTATGTATGTATGTACCATTCCATGTATGAAAAGGGAAGTTTAATGCTTTTCAAAAGGCTCTCTAGTTTTAATGTGTGAAGGATGAAAAGGCAAAGCCCTCACTGAGCCCATTAGGAGCTCTTGAGTTAAATCTAAATATCCTTTAGGCCTCAGTTGACCTTGTCCAGATCACCTATTTAGGGACCCAACTTTTTATCCTGATGAACCCATATAAAGTATATTACACCTGTAGAGCTCCAATATTCAGCATATCTTGTGATATACTATTAATATGATCCCAAAGTGCCTTGTGATTTACTTACAAATTAAATGGTATAGTATATCTTATGCTGCCAATACTTGTTATTTAAATTGGTTTAATATTGATTACATATAGAGATATTTATTCTACATCTTTATACTTTTGCCACAGGAGTTTCCTGTGTGATTGATCATTATGGGCATCATTTATCCAGTAAAATAAAGTAACAAAGTGATATAAATGTTTTTTTTTTAAATGTAGTTAATTATTAATTTAAAACAAGTCTGGCCTGAAGAAAAAGTTACTATTTCAATTAGCCCCCATCGGCACTGCAAAGGTTAACTGTTAATTTTGTCTAGAGTAGAGGTCTCCAAACTTTCTAAGCAAGGAGCGGGTTTACTGTTCTTCGGGTCTTAGGGGGGCCGAGTTGTGGCTGGTGGGAGTAGAATATGCCCTGGCATCAGTACCCCATCATTGGTTTTAATGGGAGAAATAGTGCCCCATCTATGGTGTCAGTAGGGGGAATGGTGCCCTATCATTGATGTCAGTTGGTAAAATAGTTCCCCAAGGGCCAGATAAAGGCAAGCAAATGTCCACATCCGGCCGCCAGGCCACAGTTTGGGACCACTGGTCCTAGAGGGATTTGAATAAGTCAGAATACTTACTTTATTTCTCACCCCTGTAGGCTTTCGACATGAACTGAAGAATTATACCTTTGTAGCACACAAAGAAATATAGACACATAGAAAATACAATTATTTTTGCAACCAATATTGCCAAAAGAAAGTCTAAGCTGTCCCCCATAAAACAAGCATGTATTACTTTGTAATCTTGCAGAGTATGCTCAAATGTCCCTAAGGGGTAAAATGTGTGTAGCACCCTCTAGGTTGCTAGAGTGATGTATATAGGTTTTTTGGTAGAGTAGGTAAATTTAGGCAGGCCTATTTGTTTTGATCTGGGCTGGAAGTGGCTCAGAGTAGCACTCTAGTGTCTTCTAGAAAGGAAGGAGGAGAAGAGAGGTGGAGCTGTCTGGGGTATTCTAGAGAGCCCTGACCAATCCCCAACTTGGATTGGCAGGGGGCAGGCCACCTTAAATACCTAGGGTCAGCCCAGCTGGGGAAGAGGTTTTTCGGGTGGAAAGCTGGAGATGGAGTGCTAGCTAGGCTGTCGGGCCTTGGAGGGAGCTCCCCAGTCTGTGGGGGGGTTACCTTTGGCCTGGGCTTGGGTGCCCTCTAAGAACACGTGGAGGTGTCCTGGACTGGAGGCATGGGAGCAAGGACAACAGGAGAGAGCATTGCCAGGCAAGTCTCGAGGGAACAACAACAGGTAGCAGCCAGGAGGGCTGGTGAGTGATGCACAGTCAGGAGGACAGGGGAGGCACACCTGAGAGGACTGGGAGAGCGCGGTCTGGGATGGGTGCAGAACAAGAAGTGTGGACTGTGGAAGCATGGGCTGTGGAGAGGGTCAGCTGATGCCTGGAGGGCTGAAAGGGCCTGAATAGGTGGTACTGGGAGCAGTAGCCACATAGATGGCTAACACTATGACTTACTCACATTTAAAGGGGCCCTCGGTCCCTGCCTAAGAAAGGCATTAGGCCTTAGGCCTGGTGGAGTCAGTGTCAGGCCTACAAATCAGTGCTAGATGGTCCTGAGGAGTACAAACAAGTGATGTGCTGGAGGTGTGTTTCGCTTGCGTCTATCTAGCAAGGTTACTCTGTGGTATAACAAGGAAGCTGAGACTTCTGCAGTGTGTAAATATGCTTTTAGTATACAAGATGCTGTACATACAAAACTATTACAATATTAGGACTAAAATACAAGACTGACATATATCTATAACAAGCAAAATGCCTAGAAAATAGAACAGCCTATGGTCTATAACTACAAATACATTTAAAGGTTACTTAACTTGGATTACGCTTTGTTCATGATCTTCATTGTTGAGACTAGGGATGAGCTTCGTGTTCGAGTCGAACATACGTTCGACTCGAACATTGGCTGTTCGATCGTTCGACGAAGATCGAACGATTTGGGCCGTTCGCGCCAAATTCGAGTGACGCGAACGGCCCACAATGCACTACGCCATCGCAGTGTCATCCAGGCGCTGTGATTGGCCAAGCATGCACTGTGACCCCGCATGCTTGGCCAATCACAGCGCCGGCAGCGAGGAGAGCAATGATTGGCCACAGGCAGGATGCCTGTGGCCAATTATTGCTGAGGGTGTTTAGTACACGCCCCACACTATAAAAGGCCGCCAGCACGGCGGCCTAGTGTAGTGTGTTCCGGAGCAGGGATAGAGTAGCATAGGCAGGGACAGTGACTGTTATTTCTTTCTTGCTTAACCTGGATTCCTTTAGTTTAGGGAAAGAGAAGGATAGGTAGGGAGAGTGTCAGTGTGTTTTGTGCTTCTGCTATAGTGTGCTTAAAAAAAAACATTTATTCTAGGGACAGAAAACTCTAGGTAGGGACAGTGTCAGTTTCTTTCACTCTGCAAGTCCTTGTTTCCAGGGACCTGGAAGGACAGTGAGTGAATTGTCCTTTTGCTATATTGTGATTAAAAAAAACATTTATTCTAGGGACAGAAAACTCTAGGTAGGGACAGTGTCAGTTTCTTTCACTCTGCAAGTCCTTGTTTCCAGGGACCTGGAAGGACAGTGAGTGAATTGTCCTTTTGCTATATTGTGATTAAAAAAAACATTTATTCTAGGGACAGAAAACTCTAGGTAGGGACAGTGTCAGTTTCTTTCACTCTGCAAGTCCTTGTTTCCAGGGACCTGGAAGGACAGTGAGTGAATTGTCCTTTTGCTATATTGTGATTAAAAAAAACATTTATTCTAGGGACAGAAAACTCTAGGTAGGGACAGTGTCAGTTTCTTTCACTCTGCAAGTCCTTGTTTCCAGGGACCTGGAAGGACAGTGAGTGAATTGTCCTTTTGCTATATTGTGATTAAAAAAAACATTTATTCTAGGGACAGAAAACTCTAGGTAGGGACAGTGTCAGTTTCTTTCACTCTGCAAGTCCTTGTTTCCAGGGACCTGGAAGGACAGTGAGTGAATTGTCCTTTTGCTATATTGTGATTAAAAAAAACATTTATTCTAGGGACAGAAAACTCTAGGTAGGGACAGTGTCAGTTTCTTTCACTCTGCAAGTCCTTGTTTCCAGGGACCTGGAAGGACAGTGAGTGAATTGTCCTTTTGCTATATTGTGATTAAAAAAAACATTTATTCTAGGGACAGAAAACTCTAGGTAGGGACAGTGTCAGTTTCTTTCACTCTGCAAGTCCTTGTTTCCAGGGACCTGGAAGGACAGTGAGTGAATTGTCCTTTTGCTATATTGTGATTAAAAAAAACATTTATTCTAGGGACAGAAAACTCTAGGTAGGGACAGTGTCAGTTTCTTTCACTCTGCAAGTCCTTGTTTCCAGGGACCTGGAAGGACAGTGAGTGAATTGTCCTTTTGCTATATTGTGATTAAAAAAAACATTTATTCTAGGGACAGAAAACTCTAGGTAGGGACAGTGTCAGTTTCTTTCACTCTGCAAGTCCTTGTTTCCAGGGACCTGGAAGGACAGTGAGTGAATTGTCCTTTTGCTATATTGTGATTAAAAAAAACATTTATTCTAGGGACAGAAAACTCTAGGTAGGGACAGTGTCAGTTTCTTTCACTCTGCAAGTCCTTGTTTCCAGGGACCTGGAAGGACAGTGAGTGAATTGTCCTTTTGCTATATTGTGATTAAAAAAAACATTTATTCTAGGGACAGAAAACTCTAGGTAGGGACAGTGTCAGTTTCTTTCACTCTGCAAGTCCTTGTTTCCAGGGACCTGGAAGGACAGTGAGTGAATTGTCCTTTTGCTATATTGTGATTAAAAAAAACATTTATTCTAGGGACAGAAAACTCTAGGTAGGGACAGTGTCAGTTTCTTTCACTCTGCAAGTCCTTGTTTCCAGGGACCTGGAAGGACAGTGAGTGAATTGTCCTTTTGCTATATTGTGATTAAAAAAAACATTTATTCTAGGGACAGAAAACTCTAGGTAGGGACAGTGTCAGTTTCTTTCACTCTGCAAGTCCTTGTTTCCAGGGACCTGGAAGGACAGTGAGTGAATTGTCCTTTTGCTATATTGTGATTAAAAAAAACATTTATTCTAGGGACAGAAAACTCTAGGTAGGGACAGTGTCAGTTTCTTTCACTCTGCAAGTCCTTGTTTCCAGGGACCTGGAAGGACAGTGAGTGAATTGTCCTTTTGCTATATTGTGATTAAAAAAAACATTTATTCTAGGGACAGAAAACTCTAGGTAGGGACAGTGTCAGTTTCTTTCACTCTGCAAGTCCTTGTTTCCAGGGACCTGGAAGGACAGTGAGTGAATTGTCCTTTTGCTATATTGTGATTAAAAAAAACATTTATTCTAGGGACAGAAAACTCTAGGTAGGGACAGTGTCAGTTTCTTTCACTCTGCAAGTCCTTGTTTCCAGGGACCTGGAAGGACAGTGAGTGAATTGTCCTTTTGCTATATTGTGATTAAAAAAAACATTTATTCTAGGGACAGAAAACTCTAGGTAGGGACAGTGTCAGTTTCTTTCACTCTGCAAGTCCTTGTTTCCAGGGACCTGGAAGGACAGTGAGTGAATTGTCCTTTTGCTATATTGTGATTAAAAAAAACATTTATTCTAGGGACAGAAAACTCTAGGTAGGGACAGTGTCAGTTTCTTTCACTCTGCAAGTCCTTGTTTCCAGGGACCTGGAAGGACAGTGAGTGAATTGTCCTTTTGCTATATTGTGATTAAAAAAAACATTTATTCTAGGGACAGAAAACTCTAGGTAGGGACAGTGTCAGTTTCTTTCACTCTGCAAGTCCTTGTTTCCAGGGACCTGGAAGGACAGTGAGTGAATTGTCCTTTTGCTATATTGTGATTAAAAAAAACATTTATTCTAGGGACAGAAAACTCTAGGTAGGGACAGTGTCAGTTTCTTTCACTCTGCAAGTCCTTGTTTCCAGGGACCTGGAAGGACAGTGAGTGAATTGTCCTTTTGCTATATTGTGATTAAAAAAAACATTTATTCTAGGGACAGAAAACTCTAGGTAGGGACAGTGTCAGTTTCTTTCACTCTGCAAGTCCTTGTTTCCAGGGACCTGGAAGGACAGTGAGTGAATTGTCCTTTTGCTATATTGTGATTAAAAAAAACATTTATTCTAGGGACAGAAAACTCTAGGTAGGGACAGTGTCAGTTTCTTTCACTCTGCAAGTCCTTGTTTCCAGGGACCTGGAAGGACAGTGAGTGAATTGTCCTTTTGCTATATTGTGATTAAAAAAAACATTTATTCTAGGGACAGAAAACTCTAGGTAGGGACAGTGTCAGTTTCTTTCACTCTGCAAGTCCTTGTTTCCAGGGACCTGGAAGGACAGTGAGTGAATTGTCCTTTTGCTATATTGTGATTAAAAAAAACATTTATTCTAGGGACAGAAAACTCTAGGTAGGGACAGTGTCAGTTTCTTTCACTCTGCAAGTCCTTGTTTCCAGGGACCTGGAAGGACAGTGAGTGAATTGTCCTTTTGCTATATTGTGATTAAAAAAAACATTTATTCTAGGGACAGAAAACTCTAGGTAGGGACAGTGTCAGTTTCTTTCACTCTGCAAGTCCTTGTTTCCAGGGACCTGTAAGGACAGTGAGTTAATTTTCCTTGTGCTATATTGTGATTAAAAAAAACATTTTTTCTAGGGACAGAAAACTGTAGGTAGGGAGAGTGTTTTTTTTCTTTCACTCTGCAAGTCCTTGTTTCCAGGGACAGAGAAGGACACCTGAAGGTAGCCCTTATTGCTTTTTTCCCATCTCCCTGCAGGCCATCTATTAGAATGTCTGGAAGGCAAACAAGGAGAGGCAGACAGTCAGGAGGCAATAAAAGAGGGCAAGCAGGCTCTGTGTCTGGGGGCAACAGTGCTGGTCGTGGACGCGGTGCATTGTCATCAGCACATGGCCATGGGACACGCTTGTCCTTCTTTTCGGCAGCTGGACATGTTGAGCCACATCATGCCGAAGACTTGGTAGAGTGGATGACCAAGCCCTCCTCCTCCTCCTCATCCTCTCTCACCCAGGCTCAGGGTACTGGAAAAGCAGCTGCCAAAGCGTCGTCTTCCCTGGTATCAATGTCAGACAAATCATCAGTCACTCCTTCCCTAGACCCACCATGTCCTCCTCCTGAGGAGTCCCCCGAACTGTTTCAGCACAGTGTTGGGTACATGCTCCAGGAGGATGCCCAGCGTTTCGAAGGGTCTGATGATGAAACCCAGCTAGAGGAAGGCAGTAGCGTGAGAGCAGACAGAGGGGATGCTCAAGAAGGACACCAATCTGGCAGTCATGTTCCAGCAGCTGCAGCATACTGCCAGATTGGCTCCAGTGATGAGGAGGGAGGGGATGATGAGGTCAATGACTCCACGTGGGTGCCTAATAGGAGAGAGGAGGAGGAGGAGGATGAGGAGGAGGCACATCTCCAACGAGGCAGGATGCCCTTTGGTGGCCAGCGTAAGGGCAGTACACCGACGGAATCACACCGCAGAGCTCCGCCTGTGCAGGGCGCTGCCTCTGCCCGTCATTCAAAAAGTTCTTTGGTGTGGGCCTTTTTTGAGGCTAGTGCATCAGATCGCACAGCTGCTGTTTGCAACATATGTCTCAAGCGTATATCGCGTGGCCAAAACATCAGCCGCTTGGGTACCACATGCCTGACCAGACATATGTTGACCTGCCATGCAGCTCGTTGGCAAGCCTACCTCAAAGACCCACACCAAAGAACAAAGCGGACCTCTCCTTGCACCGCATCAGCTGGGATCTCCAACCCCACTATAACTTCAGTCCTCTCTGAAACATGCACTGAGAGGAATGAAGGTGTAGAATTAGGTGTGTCACAGCCAAGTACTTGCGCCCACTCTGCTAGCAGTACACCGACGTCCGATTCTAGCAGGCAAATTTCCCTGCCCCAGCTGCTGGACCGTCGAAAGAAGTTCACTCCCAGCCATCCACATGCCCAGCGGTTGAATGCTAGCTTGGCTAAATTGCTAGCGCTTCAACTGCTGCCTTTTCAGTTGGTAGACTCGGCCCCCTTCCGTGAGTTTGTGCAATGTGCGGTTCCTCAGTGGCAGGTTCCCAAACGCCACTTTTTCTCACGGAAGGCTATTCCGGCTCTCTACCGGCATGTGGAAGGCAATGTCTTGGCCTCGCTGGACAGGGCGGTCAGCGGTAAGGTGCATATTACCGCTGACTCATGGTCCAGCAGGCATGGACAGGGACGTTACCTTTCTTTCACGGCCCATTGGGTCACTCTTTTGGCAGCTGGGAAGGATTCAGGACAAGGTGCAGTAGTGTTGGAGGTTGTCCCACCGCCACGCCTCCAAAATGCTACTACTGGTTGTGACACACCTCTCTCCTCCACCCCCTCCTCTTCTTCTTCCTCCATGGCCTCTTCCTGTGGTTTGTCCTATGAACCAGCGGTGCTCCGTAGCCGTTCACGGGGCTACGCAAGTACGCAGGCAAAAAGATGCCATGCCGTGCTTGCGCTGGTGTGTTTGGGGGACAGAAGCCACACTGGGGCAGAGGTCCTGTCTGCTCTGCAGGGCCAGGCCGAGAGGTGGTTGACGCCACGCCAGCTTAAGCCAGGAATGGTGGTTTGCGACAATGGCACCAACCTCCTCTCCGCCCTCCGACAGGGACAACTGACCCATGTGCCCTGTGTGGCTCACGTCCTTAACCTGGTGGTGCAGCGGTTCTTGGGCAGGTACCCGGGCTTACAGGATGTCCTGAGGCAGGCCAGGAAAGTCTGTGTGCATTTCCGCAGATCTTATAATGCCAGTGCTCGCCTGGCTGAGCTGCAAAAGGAGTTGAACCTGCCCAAGAACCGCCTTATATGTGACATGCCCACCAGGTGGAACTCAACGTTGGCCATGCTGCAGCGGCTGCACACGCAGCAGAGGGCCATCAATGAGTACCTGTGCGACTACGGCACCAGGACAGGGTCAGGGGAGCTTGGTTTTTTTTCTCCACGCCAGTGGGGCATGATCAGGGATGCATGCACTGTCCTGGCACCATTTGAGGAGGCCACGAGGATGGTGAGCAGTGACAGTGCATGCATCAGTGACACTGTACCTCTTGTCCACCTGTTGGAGCACACGCTGCGTGGAATAATGGACAGGGCACTTGAGGCAGAACAGAGGCAGGAAGAGGAGGACTTCCTTGCCTCTCAAGGCCCCCTTTACCCAGACAGTGTTCCTTCTGTCCCACCCATCGCACAGGAAGAGGAGGAGGAGGAGGAGGAGGAGGAGGAGGATTGTGTCAGCATGGAGGTGGAGGCTGGCACTCAGCATCATCAGCAGCAGTCTTTTAGGGATGATTTACAGTCCCAAGAAACCAGTGGACTTGTACGTGGCTGGGAGGAGGTGGCTGCGGATCATGTCGTCCTTAGTGACCCAGAGGACTCCGGAGCGAATGCCTCAGCAAACCTACGCTGCATGGCCTCCCTGATCCTGCAAAGTCTGCGGAAGGATCCTCGTATTCTTCGGATCAAGGAGAGGGACCATTACTGGCTGGCCACTCTCCTTGATCCACGGTACAAGGGTAAGGTTGCGGACCTTATGTTACCGTCGCAGAGGGAGCAGAGGATGAGACAACTCCGGGAGGCCTTGCAGAAAGGTCTGTGCAACGCGTTCCCAGAGACTGGGAGGTTGCAAACTCCTGGTCCTGGACAACGAGTTGCTGAGGCTTCGGCCAGTCAAAGAAGGAGCGGTGGGGAAGGTGGCCGTCTGACCGATGCGTTCAGACAATTCTTTAGTCCGCAGCCCCAAAGTATGATTGGTTCCAGCAACCATCGCCAGCGTCTGATAAACATGGTGCAGGAATATCTAGGGGCAAGGTCAGACTTGGACACCTTCCCCACCGAAAATCCTCTGGCTTACTGGGTCTTGAGGATGGATCACTGGCCAGAGCTTGCACAGTATGCAATTGAGCTACTGGCCTGTCCTGCATCCAGCGTTCTTTCGGAACGCACATTCAGTGCTGCTGGAGGATTTGTCACGGATCACAGGGTGCGCCTGTCCACCGACTCGGTTGATCGACTGACTTTCATCAAGATGAACCAGTCTTGGATCACCACCAGCTACCACACACCTGATGCTGATATAACAGACTAATTGATTTTAAAATGTCACATCCCTTCAAGACTGATGCTGATGCTGAGTGCCTGTGCTGTTATGTTGACTGGCTATCCTCCTCCTCCGAGTCCTCAATGATACGATTGATGATGATAGCTTGGAAGATCATTTTTGTTTATGGGTGCCGCCACCAGTGCCTAACGCCCAATTTTTCAGCCCCTGTTTAACAGGGGCGTGTAATTACAATTTTTGAAGCAATACTTTGCAACAGGGCTCATTGCTGTGCTCCAAGTACAGTATCTGTGAGGAGTTGCAGTGTTGTGCCACCAGTGCCTAAGGCCCAATTTTTCAGCCCCTGTTTAACAGGGGCGTGTCATTACAATTTTTGAAGCAATACTTTGCAACAGGGCTCATTGCTGTGCTCCAAGTACAGTATCTGTGAGGGGTTGCAGTGTTGTGCCACCAGTGCCTAAGGCCCAATTTTTCAGCCCCTGTTCAACAGGGGCATGTAATTACAATTCTTGATCTAATAATTCACAGCAGGGCCCATTGCTGCACCCACCAAGAGTAACTGTCAGGGCTTACAGTGTTGTGGCACCAGCACCACCATCAAAGGCCCAATTTTTACTACCACTGTTCAACAATTATATGTAATTAAAATTCCTGATATAATAGTTGACAGCAGGGCGTTCCAGCACCAACCAAGAGTAACTGTGAGTGCTTACAGTGTTGTGCCAACACCAACAACTAAGGGGCCTATTTCTGCAGAGTATATACGGCAGGTCCCTACTTTCAAACATCCAACTTACAAACGACTCCTACTTGCAAACGCAAGAAGACAACAGGAAGTGAGAGGAAATCTACCACTAGGAAGGAAAATTCTCTCCTGTAAGAATAAATATGGGAGAAAGGTGTCTCCTCTGTACTGATGCTTTATCAGCAATCCTTGTTTCAAGAAAAACACCACATTTCAAAAACAGTTGTCATTGGGACGGAAAGTGAGGTGAAATGTTCTGAACAGGGGCACAGACAGCAAAACAAATGTTACAGGGGTGATAACCCTTACCTATGTTTTCCAAAAAGTTTAAAAATAGATTTTTGGGCTGGAGCTACACTTCAACAATGTACCTGTTCAAAATTACAAACAGATTCTACATAAGAACAAACCTACAGTCCCTGTCTTGTATGCACCGCCTGTATACGGCTGTTCAGAGTATATAGGGCCTTTTTTATTTTATGTGCGGGGTTCCCCTTAATATCCATACAAGACCCAAAGGGGCTGGTAATGGGCTGGGGTAGGGGGGGGGGTCATGGGGTAGCTATGCCATTTTTCTTAAAGAATTTCATCCATATTACCGGGACCAGACATTACATTAAAGCCGCAAGCAGTTTTAAATGGCTTTTTTTTCCTTTAGAAGTGTCATTTTGTGCAGGGACAGTTCTAAACACGGGAAACACGTGGCACTTCACAGGCATACTTTAGACACCCCCCAGGTACGATATTTAAAGGAATATTTGACTTTTTTTTTTTCACTTTATGCATCATTAAAATGACTGCTCCCGAAAAACGACCGTTTTTAAAACTTCTTTTTGCATTGATACATGTCCCCTGGTGCAGAACCCGGGTTCCCAAACCCTTTTTAGGACAATAACATGCATAATAGTTGTTATAATTAGCACTTTAGAATTCGAACGTTCGCATCCATTGTATTTAATAGGGTTCTAATGTTCGTTCGAACTTCCGGTCCGTTCGCGGGTTCTGGTGCGAACCGAACCCGGGGGTGTTCGGCTCATCACTAGTTGAGACCAGGCATCTTCTTCTTATGATGAGTGGCTTCTCCTCTCTTACAGCAACATGATGTGTGTGTGTGTGTGTGCCTACTGCTTTTATGTGTGTCAGGCTGTTTACCATTATCAAAACTGTAGCTGTATTTCAACAATAGCATTGAATACAACAATGCTATCTACCTATTGTCTACTCAAAAACGAACCTGTAATTGATTTCTTTCAGTTTGAGAGCTGAAAGAAATCTTAAACAGTTAATGTTTACTGTGGCTATAGAGACATTAGCATATTGGATACAACAATGGTATCTAACCTATTGTCTACTCAAAACGAAACCTGTAATCTAAACTGTAATTCTTTTCAGTTTGAGAGCTGAAAGAAATCTCAAACAGGTAATGTACTAAAATACAACAATGGTATCTAATCCCATTGTCATTTGTTTGAGAGATCTACTTAAACCAAATGCTGACAGGTAATCTGACTATTGTAAAACTGTCCCATGCATCCTATGTCTGATTAATATAATAAAAATCATATTTTTAACAAACGCAATACATTCCGCCCTATGATTTTTATTTTTTCTCTCTCAGACCACACACAGAAAATCTCTTCATTACTAAAAACTCAATATACACATGAATTTTCCTTAAATGCAACCCCTCCCATATTTCTGTCACTGGGAAGGTGTTTCAGTCTTTGGATAAAAGTTCATTAGAAAGTCCATTCTAAAGTTCTTTAGAAACAAGTCCAGGCTTGGAATACATCAAAAGGCCTTGTTCTCCACAGCTCTTGCGATCTTCCGTCATTCTTTCCATCATGTAACCACTTTTCTCTGGTCTTCCTATGGATCAAATCGGAGACAACCTGTGGAGTGGAAAACAAAGCGGATTATCTGTTCCTTCTAACAATACATAAACAGTAGATCCTGGCCCTTCAGCTACTATCTCTCCTCTAAATGGCTTCTTGCCTGGATATCTGACCAATACTTTGCCACCTGCCTGTATGCACCTCTGACCCTCCCAAAGAACATCAATAGGGAGTAGAGGAAATATACTGATATTTCCCAGAAAATCACTGCTGTTTATTTTGGAAGGTTTGATGTTATGTAGCCTCACTTTCCACTCTTGCTGAGAAGTATCCACTAACCAGTCAGAGTCCCAGCCACTGTCTTGAAGCTCATCTGCCAATGCAAATATAACTTCAAACCTTCCTGCCAGATTCCCTCTCATTCCTAGATAAGCTTCAGCTTCAGATACGTCACTCTTGGTTTCTATGTAATGGGAAGCAGTAACATGGTATCTGTTAAACCCTGTTCTTTCAGGAACCTTACATAAATACTGAACTCTGCACTCCAGCTGTGGAATCTGTGCCTCAGCCCCTACCATCCTCTCATATGGTGTGCTTTTGGCTATTGGCCTAGAATTTAACAACATGACTGCCTGTGTGAGGACCCAATCCCACCCCCTTAGTGTATGTGTGGGTGTAATTTTGCGTATCTGGTCCTTCAATAGCCCGTTGTATCTTTCAATCAAACCAGCTGCCTGTGGATGGTATGGGATGTGGCACAACCAGTACACTCCAGAATCTTTGGCCCACTGCTGTACTGTTAATCCGGTGAAGTGTGAGCCATTATCACTTTGGACTTGTTTGGGACAACCATAAGCAACGACAAGTTTCTGAAGCAGTTGAAGCGTTGCGGCTTGATCTGCACGTTTGCAAGGATGAACAAGCATAAGTCCTGAATAGGTGTCCACCGCAGTGCAACAATATCTCAGTCCATTGTTTCCCCGGGGCAGGGGACCGATGAAGTCAATCTGCCAGATCTCTGCAGGCCTCTCACCCCTCTTAATCGACCCAGTGGAGTACTTTTGCAATGGCCATTGTCGCACTTCTCCACACACTGTACAGTTCCCTATTACAGTCTTTATCATGTCCATGGATATAGGCAATCCTTTCTGCTGTGCCCATTCATATGTTGCTTTCTGCCCCAAATGTCCAGATTGTTTGTGGGCCCAGTTGGCCAAGTTCATCAAAACAGGATCAATTGGCACAACTGCCTTCACTTTTGCGATTTCATCTGCAACTCTGTTATAGTTCTCAAAGTCTGGTACTAGGGGCACATGTGCATCAACATGCCCCACTTTTATGGTGCGGGAGTGAGCTTCCTTCCAGATGTAGTCCCAGACTTCCTTGCCTCCTCACACCACCTTTCCATGAATCATCCATTCATTGGACTTCCACGTGGGCATCCAAGTTGTCAGTCCTTTAAAAACCGCCCAGCTGTTAGTGTAGATAGTGACATGGGAAGAAGGATCCTCCTGAAGAGTCATCACTACAGCTTTCAACTCTGAATACTGACTGGACCCTCCGATTCCGGACTCTTGCAGGACTGTGTCTGTACTTGGGTTGTAGGCTGCTGCTGTCCATTTACGCCCAGACGAGGTGATTATGGCTGAACCATCAGTGAACCATGCTGACTCCTTCATGTCTTCTGACAGAGACTCAAAGGGTGGAGCCTCTTGAATGGGGGATGACTGCAGCACAGGAATTTCTTCTTCTGGCCGGGTGCTGGTAAAAGTAACAAGCCCTGCCAACTGTTTTGAAATGTCTCTAACATCCCCAGCTGCAATACCCCCTCTTTCTTGAAGGTACCACTTTCATTTCATCAGTGTCTGGTTCTGGGCTACAGCTGCCCTAGTGGTCAGTCCATTATCTCTCACCCATCCTGCTATTGGCAATGCAGTATGGATGGTAACTGTGTCCTTTCCTGTAATGGTCTCTACATGTTGAAGTGCTGTGTAGGCCCCAAACAGGTACTTCTCTAGGGGCGTGTATCTCGTCTGTGCCCCTGTCAGTTGTTTGGACCAAAATCCAATAGGTATTGCTCTCAGTCCTTTCTTTTCATTTGGCTGCCACAGACTCCATCATATGGTACCATTCTGCTCCACTACATCCAGCTGAAATGGTACTCCTTGTCTCACGGGTCCCAATCCCTGATGCTGCAAAATAGCTTCTTTAGCAGCCAGGAATGCAGTCTGCTGCTCTGAACCCCATGAGAACTCAGTCTTTTTTCTGGTAACATTGTATATAGGCCTCCGAATCAGTCCAAGATGTGGGATGAACGATCTCCAGAATCCCACAACTCCAATGAACTTCTGTGCCTCCTTTTTGGTAGTAGGGGGCAACAGCGCCTGGATAGTTTGCACAACTGTCTCTGGAATCTTCCTCTGTGGCCCAGTCCACATCATTCCTAGGAATTTCACCTCTGTGGCAGGTCCTTGGACTTTGTCTCTGTTGATCGCCCACCCTCTGTTCTCCAAGTGTTGTATCAGCAGGTGCAGTGCTTCAGTTACATCTTCTTTTGTCCCAGAGATCATGATGTCATCAATGTAGTGAAACACAGCGACTTTCAAATTCAGGGTACTTAAATCTCGGGCAATCAGTCCATGACAAATCGTTGGAGAATGAAGATAGCCTTGCGGAAGGACAGTGACAGTGAAAGTGTACTGGCGGCCGTCCCACACCAGAGCAAACTGGTCTTGACAATCTGGGTCTATCAAAATTGAAAAGAAAGCATTAGCCAGGTCTATCACAGCATGATATTCTCCTGCATCTTTAGCAATTTTCTCAACAATTGGGATCATATCTGGTACAGCTGACTTCAATGGAGGTGCCACTTTGTTTAGACCTCTGTAATCCACAGTCATTCTATATGTCCCATCAGGTTTCTTTACTGGGAACACCGGAGACGAGAAAGGACTTACAGCAGGTCTAAGGATCCCTACTCTCAACAGTTCTTGAATAGTCTCCCCAATTTCTTTGTGGCCTCCAGGAAGTCTGTACTGCTTGAGACAGACTGGCTTCGGCTTCTCTGGTGGAGGAATGTAGACAGGGGTCCATTTCGCATGACCTCTGACCACAGCCTTCACCACCCTTACCAGATACGCTTTATCAGGATACCCGAATGTGAATGTACCTCTTTCAGTCTGAATTGACTGACCTTGAAGTACATCCATCCCAAGAATATTTTCGGGTAACTCTGATATTAAAACATTTGTCATAAATCCTGATCCCTTGCCAATAGCCAATTTCACCCGTATCCTAACTGCTGGTGTAGTTTGCCCTCCCAAGCCTTCTACATAAATCAATTCTCCTTTGTGATGGGAAGGATTTCCTTGCAAAAGTGTAACTTCAGCTCCACTATCAACTAAAGCCATTACATGTGTAGGAGAAGATGACTTCCCCCACCATACAGTGACAGGTGCATATGGGCGTCGGTCTCCTGCTGTCACTGCCCTTGCTGCTATTACAGGAGACTCACCTTCCCTTCATAAAGGATATTGAACCTCCCAATCCCCTTTTCTGATTCTCTCTAACTCCTCCCCAGGATAAAGGGATATGGGTTTGGGTTTATGTTCACTTTTGGGAATTGGTTTGGGGCTAACAGGAGGGGTCTGTTCTGTTTCCTCTAAGTCTAGGCTGATGTTATCTTCACTAGGAGTAGTGTTTCTAACCCTGACAGTTTTCCCTACTAAATGTTTCCACCTCTTCAGCATTTCTGCAGTAGGAATGCCATCTATCTCATCTTTAGGTACTCCTGCCTTTAATAGATCCACCCACATTTCTTTCCTAGAAACAACTAGCCTGGTTTTCTCTCCACCTTCTGTCTTCTCTACCCCATTCCGTTTCTTCTCTGTTATTTTCTGCTTGTATTCTTCCTGTCTGGCCTTGACCTTATCTACTGCCCTGACAGGTTTTGTTTTAGTCTCCTCTATCTCCCCCAACTGGTTTAAAAGGGTTGTGGCTTCATGAATCTTGCTGTTTAATCCCAGGCCTCCCAACAAAGACAATAATGGAGCCCTGAGATTAAATGGGGCAGACTTCATCAGCTTAGAGCGCAGAGCAGACGTAAAGGGTTCCATATCTGGACCTATCCATTCTGGAAATGTATTTAATCCGGTTATACAGCCCATCTCACGTAACCTGGAAATACCCTCTCCTATTGATCTCCAGGAGTAGGTATTTTCCAGGTCAGTAGGACTGGCGTATACTCGGACTATTCCATCTCTCACAAGGTCTAACAGTGAAAAATTCACGCTAAACTCTCGGGCTTTTCGCATTGCCTGACACAATTGTGGATCATGGGTTAACACTCCCATAGCCACTGCTTCCTTACCTGACAAAACAACACTGTCTGCCCCTTCATCCCATAAGCGTAGGAGCCAACCCAATAGGGGCTCCCCAGACCTTTGTTTGTATTGTTTTGCCAGCTCATGGAGTTCAGTTTGTGAAAAATCCCGTACTTCTTCAAATTCAACATCTCTAGGGTTGCGATAATGCACCTCCCCATCTGCCATATCCTCTCTATCATGTTGCCGTTTCCTATGCTTAGTAATGAGAGGTCTGGCATACTTTTTCTTTCCCACTAGCAGATCATCCTCTGAAATATCAAACTCTATCTCCTCATCCTCACTATCATTTGAGGAGAACACATCCTCACAATCCCAATTTTGGGATGTGACAATGGCACGTACCCTGGCTTTACTAACAGGTTTACGCCCCTTCCTTTTTCTTAAGGCATTAATTGATTTGGTCATGAGGGCTGCACACCGCTCTTGCAAATCATCAGCTTGACTAGCGGTTGAACGTACACACTCTGAAGCAACTGCTAGCTGGTCTTTTAATACCTTAACTTCTGCCTCTGCCTTCTCCCTTCTATGTGATTCAGTATAGAGAGCATGGAGGAAGTACCAACCCACTGTGGACACTGTCCTCTTCTCTTTCTTACTTAAATCCAACCCCTTAAGGCTAAAATCTACAAAATGATCTGAGACTTTATCACCCCAAGTCAGCTTCAAGGGAGAAGCATACTTCACAAATGCATTAGCAAGAGGCTCCCACTCATTATTTCTGGCCCAGATAGGTAAGCTGCACACTTTCTTCTGGTCACCAGAACCCTCTGCAGCCTTGCTTTTCCTAAACAGCTTATGCAGCATTTTACCTAGCACAAGCTACACAACACACTACAGAAAAACAAGTCTGCTTCAATTGAATTATAGCACAAATCCCGGACGAGCCCCCAAAATGTTTCGCTTGCGTCTATCTAGCAAGGTTACTCTGTGGTATAACAAGGAAGCTGAGACTTCTGCAGTGTGTAAATGTGCTTTTAGTATACAAGATGCTGTACATACAAAACTATTACAATATTAGGACTAAAATACAAGACTGACATATATCTATAACAAGCAAAATGCCTAGAAAATAGAACAGCCTATGGTCTATAACTACAAATACATTTAAAGGTTACTTAACTTGGATTACGCTTTGTTCATGATCTTCATTGTTGAGACCAGGCATCTTCTTCTTATGATGAGTGGCTTCTCCTCTCTTACAGCAACATGATGTGTGTGTGTGTGTGTGTGCTTACTGCTTTTATGTGTGTCAGACTGTTTACCATTATCAAAACTGTAGCTGTATTTCAACAATAGCATTGAATACAACAATGCTATCTACCTATTGTCTACTCAAAAACAAACATGTAATTGATTTCTTTCAGTTTGAGAGCTGAAAGAAATCTCAAACAGGTAATGTTTACTGTGGCTATAGAGACATTATCATATTGGATACAACAATGGTATCTAACCTATTGTCTACTCAAAACGAAACCTGTAATCTAAACTGTAATTCTTTTCAGTTTGAGAGCTGAAAGAAATCTCAAACAGGTAATGTACTAAAATACAACAATGGTATCTAATCCCATTGTCATTTGTTTGAGAGATCTACTTAAACCAAATGCTGACAGGTAATCTGACTATTGTAAAATTGTCCCATGCATCCTATGTCTGATTAATATAATAAAAATCATATTTTTAACAAACACAATACAAGGTGTGAGGAGTGATGGTCTGCAAGCAAGTGAAGTGCTGGAGTGAAGAGAAGAGGTGTATATACCAGGGCCGTCCTGGGGCCCCATCAGAGCCGGTTCTGTCACAACCCTGCATGATGCGGCAGAGCTGAAAGGACAGGACAGCAGTGTGTGGTCTGATTTTTGCACTGTGTGGAGTGCTGGGGCTGCCTGGTTCAGGAGTCAGTCGGGCAGCTGATTTTATTCTGGTTCTGCCTGCGGGGAAGCGGGGCTGGCAGCTGTCACTTGTCTCTCTCCTCTCCTTCACCTTCACTCTTCCCTGAGTCTGAGTGATCTGAATGTCGGCAGAAGCTCCACCTCCACGGTCTCCACACGGCAGCAGGTTGGGACTCCCCAGTGAACTATGAAAGTGCTGCCTTTGTATCTGCCTGTGCCATTACTGCACTGTCACTCATATTATCACAGGAGGATTCAGAGTGAACAGCACAGGACCTCGGTGTGCTCTGAAGACCCCTGTAACCCGACCAATCCCTGATTCCCTTCTGTGCCCAGCCAGGCTAGCAACCCCACCCCCTGATGTGCACACAGCATGGTGCTAGGTGTGTGTGCAGTTGCAGCTGCAGCATAAAAACGGCAATTGGAGGAGACTAGAGTAGAGGCTGGAAAATCGGTCCACTGTCCAGACACCCCCCTCAACATAACAAATGTCCTTCTCAATCTCTGCTGCTCTGAGCCGGTTCACACTATGCGGTGCGGGAACTGCATGCGAGTTTGAACAGGAATGGCACGGCAGTCCTGTTAAAATCACATGCGATTCTTCAGCAGTGCGAATTGAGCCATTCATTCTATTGGCTTAAATCGCACCAAATCTGCACCAAAGTGTTACAGGACCCTTTTTTTTTGGCCGCCCCTGAATCAATTCTGAAAATCACACTGCGTTTTACGAACCGATTTCAGGGTGTCGTTACTGTAGCGACCTCACCTCTCACTCCCTCCTTTTCTGTCAATGTCTACGGCTCTCGTCTAGGGGACCAGGGAGGAGAGTGTGACGCACCACCAACTCACGTCCTCCAGTGTGTAGAGGTGTGAGCTATAACCAATTACCTTCGGGCCTGTGCCCCTGTCCAGAGCCCAAACTTCCTTTGAGAATGACCTTTAACTCCCAGTAAGCCAAGTTCCACACCATTGAAAGTCCAAAACGTATTTATTATTTTCGAGCAATAAATAGTCCTTTAAGAGCAGACTGGTCAGACAACGAACAGACAAGGTGGTGAGGAAGGTCCAGGCACAAACATGAACTTGTTACTCTCCTGTTTCGGTGTGCGCAAACAGGCTTGGCGCACGGTCGCTGCCACCGACCGTGAGGGTGGTCGCTGCCACCGACCGGGTGAAAAGGACTTGAGGTCTCTGCCACTGACCTGGGTTTCAGTTGGGTCGCTGCCACCGACCATGAGAACGTGGACTACCTTCTTGAGATGTGGCCCCTGCCAGGGGAGTCATCCATCTGGACGGTCACCAGAGGCCACCACCGTCACCAGCCAATGCTGCGCTGGATCTCCGGGAAGGTCACCTCTCTGGTCCCCCTTGCCCTAGATTTGGGTGTCCAATACCGGAGGACACCCTAGGAATCCTCCATCCCTTGCGGGACCCAGTCAAAGGTACTGGGCCCCAGGCCTCCAGAGAGTACCTCACCCCAGACTAAAGGTGTCTGGGGTGGAATCGCAGCTCCATCCCGGAGACCACCAGCAGCTGAAGGTGCCTGGGCGTGGACCCCGAGTGGAAGATGTCTGCCCCTTTTATCCCCTCTCCCAGCATGCACAGCCCTGCTGTACTACTGCTGCGAAAGGACAAAAAGACTTGCAATGGTGGTTCAACCCCGGCCTATGGCGACAGCGCCACCTACAGGCCGCAGGGAACTGGCATAAATTGGTCCATGAACCCTAACAATTGCTGCATCTGAGCCATTTATCACTCAGATGCCTCCCCTAAATGTAACCACCCGCTACATTACCTCAACATACACACCTGCAGCGGTTCGCATGAACAGGGTGTTATTTGGATTTGGTGTGTAATCTGCACAGAATTTGTTGTGAATTCACAGCGCAAAAGTGTGAACCGGCACTTAGTCTCTTACTGTAAAAAACTGCTGCACATGGATTGCTTTTCAGAGGTATTAGATGGGCGGTGAGGAGGTGATATGTTGCTTCCTCACCACCTATTTTAACCCCCTAAAAGCTTCCATCACCCCCACCACAACTATGTGCATTGCACATGGTTGTGGGAAAGCTGCAGCACAGACTCTTATTTGATTTGGTTGCATTTGGTAAGCAGCAGTGCCCGCCAAATGCAACTGATGATATAATTCTTGCCGCCAACAGTCACGAATCAAAGCATCGTGGCTCCAGCATGTAGTGATGAGCCGAACACCCCCGGGTTCGGTTCGCACCAGAACCCGCGAACGGACCGAAAGTTCGAACGAACATTAGAACCCTATTAAATACAATGGATGCGAACGTTCGAATTCTAAAGTGCTAATTATAACAACTATTATGCATGTTATTGTCCTAAAAAGGGTTTGGGAACCCGGGTTCTGCACCAGGGGACATGTATCAATGCAAAAAGAAGTTTTAAAAACGGTCGTTTTTCGGGAGCAGTCATTTTAATGATGCATAAAGTGAAAAAAAAAAAGTCAAATATTCCTTTAAATATCGTACCTGGGGGGTGTCTAAAGTATGCCTGTGAAGTGCCACGTGTTTCCCGTGTTTAGAACTGTCCCTGCACAAAATGACACTTCTAAAGGAAAAAAAAGCCATTTAAAACTGCTTGCGGCTTTAATGTAATGTCTGGTCCCGGTAATATGGATGAAATTCTTTAAGAAAAATGGCATAGCTACCCCATGACCCCCCCCCCCCTACCCCAGCCCATTACCAGCCCCTTTGGGTCTTGTATGGATATTAAGGGGAACCCCGCACATAAAATAAAAAAGGCCCTATATACTCTGAACAGCCCTATACAGGCGGTGCATACAAGACAGGGACTGTAGGTTTGTTCTTATGTAGAATCTGTTTGTAATTTTGAACAGGTACATTGTTGAAGTGTAGCTCCAGACCAAAAATCTATTTTTAAACTTTTTGGAAAACATAGGTAAGGGTTATCACCCCTGTAACATTTGTTTTGCTGTCTGTGCCCCTGTTCAGAACATTTCACCTCACTTTCCGTCCCAATGACAACTGTTTTTGAAATGTGGTGTTTTTCTTGAAACAAGGATTGCTGATAAAGCATCAGTACAGAGGAGACACCTTTCTCCCATATTTATTCTTACAGGAGAGAATTTTCCTTCCTAGTGGTAGATTTCCTCTCACTTCCTGTTGTCTTCTTGCGTTTGCAAGTAGGAGTCGTTTGTAAGTTGGATGTTTGAAAGTAGGGACCTGCCGTATATACTCTGCAGAAATAGGCCCCTTAGTTGTTGGTGTTGGCACAACACTGTAAGCACTCACAGTTACTCTTGGTTGGTGCTGGAACGCCCTGCTGTCAACTATTATATCAGGAATTTTAATTACATATAATTGTTGAACAGTGGTAGTAAAAATTGGGCCTTTGATGGTGGTGCTGGTGCCACAACACTGTAAGCCCTGACAGTTACTCTTGGTGGGTGCAGCAATGGGCCCTGCTGTGAATTATTAGATCAAGAATTGTAATTACATGCCCCTGTTGAACAGGGGCTGAAAAATTGGGCCTTAGGCACTGGTGGCACAACACTGCAACCCCTCACAGATACTGTACTTGGAGCACAGCAATGAGCCCTGTTGCAAAGTATTGCTTCAAAAATTGTAATGACACGCCCCTGTTAAACAGGGGCTGAAAAATTGGGCCTTAGGCACTGGTGGCACAACACTGCAACTCCTCACAGATACTGTACTTGGAGCACAGCAATGAGCCCTGTTGCAAAGTATTGCTTCAAAAATTGTAATGACACGCCCCTGTTAAACAGGGGCTGAAAAATTGGGCCTTAGGCACTGGTGGCACAACACTGCAACTCCTCACAGATACTGTACTTGGAGCACAGCAATGAGCCCTGTTGCAAAGTATTGCTTCAAAAATTGTAATTACACGCCCCTGTTAAACAGGGGCTGAAAAATTGGGCGTTAGGCACTGGTGGCGGCACCCATAAACAAAAATGATCTTACAAGCTATCATCATCAATCGTATCATTGAGGACTCGGAGGAGGAGGATAGCCAGTCAACATAACAGCACAGGCACTCAGCATCAGCATCAGTCTTGAAGGGATGTGACATGTTAAAATCAATTAGTCTGTTATATCAGCATCAGGTTTTGGTAGCTGGTGGTGATCCAAGACTGGTTCATCTTGATGAAAGTCAGTCGATCAACCGAGTCGGTGGACAGGCGCACCCTGTGATCCGTGACAAATCCTCCAGCAGCACTGAATGTGCGTTCCGAAAGAACGCTGGATGCAGGACAGGCCAGTAGCTCAATTGCATACTGTGCAAGCTCTGGCCAGTGATCCATCCTCAAGACCCAGTAAGCCAGAGGATTTTCGGTGGGGAAGGTGTCCAAGTCTGACCTTGCCCCTAGATATTCCTGCACCATGTTTATCAGACGCTGGCGATGGTTGCTGGAACCGATCATACTTTGGGGCTGCGGACTAAAGAATTGTCTGAACGCATCGGTCAGACGGCCACCTTCCCCACCGCTCCTTCTTTGACTGGCCGAAGCCTCAGCAACTCGTTGTCCAGGACCAGGAGTTTGCAACCTCCCAGTCTCTGGGAACGCGTTGCACAGACCTTTCTGCAAGGCCTCCCGGAGTTGTCTCATCCTCTGCTCCCTCTGCGACGGTAACATAAGGTCCGCAACCTTACCCTTGTACCGTGGATCAAGGAGAGTGGCCAGCCAGTAATGGTCCCTCTCCTTGATCCGAAGAATACGAGGATCCTTCCGCAGACTTTGCAGGATCAGGGAGGCCATGCAGCGTAGGTTTGCTGAGGCATTCGCTCCGGAGTCCTCTGGGTCACTAAGGACGACATGATCCGCAGCCACCTCCTCCCAGCCACGTACAAGTCCACTGGTTTCTTGGGACTGTAAATCATCCCTAAAAGACTGCTGCTGATGATGCTGAGTGCCAGCCTCCACCTCCATGCTGACACAATCCTCCTCCTCCTCCTCCTCCTCCTCCTCCTCTTCCTGTGCGATGGGTGGGACAGAAGGAACACTGTCTGGGTAAAGGGGGCCTTGAGAGGCAAGGAAGTCCTCCTCTTCCTGCCTCTGTTCTGCCTCAAGTGCCCTGTCCATTATTCCACGCAGCGTGTGCTCCAACAGGTGGACAAGAGGTACAGTGTCACTGATGCATGCACTGTCACTGCTCACCATCCTCGTGGCCTCCTCAAATGGTGCCAGGACAGTGCATGCATCCCTGATCATGCCCCACTGGCGTGGAGAAAAAAAACCAAGCTCCCCTGACCCTGTCCTGGTGCCGTAGTCGCACAGGTACTCATTGATGGCCCTCTGCTGCGTGTGCAGCCGCTGCAGCATGGCCAACGTTGAGTTCCACCTGGTGGGCATGTCACATATAAGGCGGTTCTTGGGCAGGTTCAACTCCTTTTGCAGCTCAGCCAGGCGAGCACTGGCATTATAAGATCTGCGGAAATGCACACAGACTTTCCTGGCCTGCCTCAGGACATCCTGTAAGCCCGGGTACCTGCCCAAGAAGCGCTGCACCACCAGGTTAAGGACGTGAGCCACACAGGGCACATGGGTCAGTTGTCCCTGTCGGAGGGCGGAGAGGAGGTTGGTGCCATTGTCGCAAACCACCATTCCTGGCTTAAGCTGGCGTGGCGTCAACCACCTCTCGGCCTGGCCCTGCAGAGCAGACAGGACCTCTGCCCCAGTGTGGCTTCTGTCCCCCAAACACACCAGCGCAAGCACGGCATGGCATCTTTTTGCCTGCGTACTTGCGTAGCCCCGTGAACGGCTACGGAGCACCGCTGGTTCATAGGACAAACCACAGGAAGAGGCCATGGAGGAAGAAGAAGAGGAGGGGGTGGAGGAGAGAGGTGTGTCACAACCAGTAGTAGCATTTTGGAGGCGTGGCGGTGGGACAACCTCCAACACTACTGCACCTTGTCCTGAATCCTTCCCAGCTGCCAAAAGAGTGACCCAATGGGCCGTGAAAGAAAGGTAACGTCCCTGTCCATGCCTGCTGGACCATGAGTCAGCGGTAATATGCACCTTACCGCTGACCGCCCTGTCCAGCGAGGCCAAGACATTGCCTTCCACATGCCGGTAGAGAGCCGGAATAGCCTTCCGTGAGAAAAAGTGGCGTTTGGGAACCTGCCACTGAGGAACCGCACATTGCACAAACTCACAGAAGGGGGCCGAGTCTACCAACTGAAAAGGCAGCAGTTGAAGCGCTAGCAATTTAGCCAAGCTAGCATTCAACCGCTGGGCATGTGGATGGCTGGGAGTGAACTTCTTTCGGCGGTCCAGCAGCTGGGGCAGGGAAATTTGCCTGCTAGAATCGGACGTCGGTGTACTGCTAGCAGAGTGGGCGCAAGTACTTGGCTGTGACACACCTAATTCTACACCTTCATTCCTCTCAGTGCATGTTTCAGAGAGGACTGAAGTTATAGTGGGGTTGGAGATCCCAGCTGATGCGGTGCAAGGAGAGGTCCGCTTTGTTCTTTGGTGTGGGTCTTTGAGGTAGGCTTGCCAACGAGCTGCATGGCAGGTCAACATATGTCTGGTCAGGCATGTGGTACCCAAGCGGCTGATGTTTTGGCCACGCGATATACGCTTGAGACATATGTTGCAAACAGCAGCTGTGCGATCTGATTCACTAGCCTCAAAAAAGGCCCACACCAAAGAACTTTTTGAATGACGGGCAGAGGCAGCGCCCTGCACAGGCGGAGCTCTGCGGTGTGATTCCGTCGGTGTACTGCCCTTACGCTGGCCACCAAAGGGCATCCTGCCTCGTTGGAGATGTGCCTCCTCCTCATCCTCCTCCTCCTCCTCTCTCCTATTAGGCACCCACGTGGAGTCAGTGACCTCATCATCCCCTCCCTCCTCATCACTGGAGCCAATCTGGCAGTATGCTGCAGCTGCTGGAACATGACTGCCAGATTGGTGTCCTTCTTGAGCATCCCCTCTGTCTGCTCTCACGCTACTGCCTTCCTCTAGCTGGGTTTCATCATCAGACCCTTCGAAACGCTGGGCATCCTCCTGGAGCATGTACCCAACACTGTGCTGAAACAGTTCGGGGGACTCCTCAGGAGGAGGACATGGTGGGTCTAGGGAAGGAGTGACTGATGATTTGTCTGACATTGATACCAGGGAAGACGACGCTTTGGCAGCTGCTTTTCCAGTACCCTGAGCCTGGGTGAGAGAGGATGAGGAGGAGGAGGAGGGCTTGGTCATCCACTCTACCAAGTCTTCGGCATGATGTGGCTCAACATGTCCAGCTGCCGAAAAGAAGGACAAGCGTGTCCCATGGCCATGTGCTGATGACAATGCACCGCGTCCACGACCAGCACTGTTGCCCCCAGACACAGAGCCTGCTTGCCCTCTTTTATTGCCTCCTGACTGTCTGCCTCTCCTTGTTTGCCTTCCAGACATTCTAATAGATGGCCTGCAGGGAGATGGGAAAAAAGCAATAAGGGCTACCTTCAGGTGTCCTTCTCTGTCCCTTGAAACAAGGACTTTCACAGTGAAAGAAACTGACACTCTCCCTACCTACAGTTTTCTGTCCCTAGAAAAAATATTTTTTTTAAGCACAATATAGCACAAGGACAATTCACTCACTGTCCTTACAGGTCCCTGGAAACAAGGACTTGCAGAGTGAAAGAAAAAAAACACTCTCCCTACCTACAGTTTTCTGTCCCTAGAAAAAATGTTTTTTTTAATCACAATATAGCACAAGAGTAAAACACTCACTGTCCTTACAGGTCCCTGGAAACAAGGACTTGCAGAGTGAAAGAAAAAAAACACTCTCCCTACCTACAGTTTTCTGTCCCTAGAATAAATGTTTTTTTTAAGCACAATATAGCACAAGGACAATTCACTCACTGTCCTTACAGGTCCCTGGAAACAAGGACTTGCAGAGTGAAAGAAAAAAAACACTCTCCCTACCTACAGTTTTCTGTCCCTAGAAAAAATGTTTTTTTTAATCACAATATAGCACAAGGACAATTCACTCACTGTCCTTACAGGTCCCTGGAAACAAGGACTTGCAGAGTGAAAGAAAAAAAACACTCTCCCTACCTACAGTTTTCTGTCCCTAGAAAAAATGTTTTTTTTTTAATCACAATATAGCACAAGGACAATTCACTCACTGTCCTTACAGGTCCCTGGAAACAAGGACTTGCAGAGTGAAATAAACTGACACTCTCCCTACCTACAGTTTTCTGTCCCTAGAATAAATGTTTTTTTTAAGCACAATATAGCACAAGGACAATTCACTCACTGTCCTTACAGGTCCCTGGAAACAAGGACTTGCAGAGTGAAAGAAAAAAAACACTCTCCCTACCTACAGTTTTCTGTCCCTAGAAAAAATGTTTTTTTTAATCACAATATAGCACAAGAACAATTCACTCACTGTCCTTACAGGTCCCTGGAAACAAGGACTTGCAGAGTGAAAGAAAAAAAACACTCTCCCTACCTACAGTTTTCTGTCCCTAGAAAAAATGTTTTTTTTAATCACAATATAGCACAAGGACAATTCACTCACTGTCCTTACAGGTCCCTGGAAACAAGGACTTGCAGAGTGAAATAAACTGACACTCTCCCTACCTACAGTTTTCTGTCCCTAGAATAAATGTTTTTTTTAAGCACAATATAGCACAAGGACAATTCACTCACTGTCCTTACAGGTCCCTGGAAACAAGGACTTGCAGAGTGAAAGAAAAAAAACACTCTCCCTACCTACAGTTTTCTGTCCCTAGAAAAAATGTTTTTTTTAATCACAATATAGCACAAGGACAATTCACTCACTGTCCTTACAGGTCCCTGGAAACAAGGACTTGCAGAGTGAAATAAACTGACACTCTCCCTACCTACAGTTTTCTGTCCCTAGAATAAATGTTTTTTTTAAGCACAATATAGCACAAGGAGAATTCACTCACTGTCCTTCCAGGTCCCTGGAAACAAGGACTTGCAGAGTGAAAGAAAAAAAACACTCTCCCTACCTACAGTTTTCTGTCCCTAGAAAAAATGTTTTTTTTTAAGCACAATATAGCACAAGGACAATTCACTCACTGTCCTTCCAGGTCCCTGGAAACAAGGACTTGCAGAGTGAAAGAAAAAAAACACTCTCCCTACCTACAGTTTTCTGTCCCTAGAAAAAATGTTTTTTTTTAATCACAATATAGCACAAGGACAATTCACTCACTGTCCTTACAGGTCCCTGGAAACAAGGACTTGCAGAGTGAAATAAACTGACACTCTCCCTACCTACAGTTTTCTGTCCCTAGAATAAATGTTTTTTTTAAGCACAATATAGCACAAGGACAATTCACTCACTGTCCTTACAGGTCCCTGGAAACAAGGACTTGCAGAGTGAAAGAAAAAAAACACTCTCCCTACCTACAGTTTTCTGTCCCTAGAAAAAATGTTTTTTTTAATCACAATATAGCACAAGAACAATTCACTCACTGTCCTTACAGGTCCCTGGAAACAAGGACTTGCAGAGTGAAAGAAAAAAAACACTCTCCCTACCTACAGTTTTCTGTCCCTAGAAAAAATGTTTTTTTTAATCACAATATAGCACAAGGACAATTCACTCACTGTCCTTACAGGTCCCTGGAAACAAGGACTTGCAGAGTGAAATAAACTGACACTCTCCCTACCTACAGTTTTCTGTCCCTAGAATAAATGTTTTTTTTAAGCACAATATAGCACAAGGACAATTCACTCACTGTCCTTACAGGTCCCTGGAAACAAGGACTTGCAGAGTGAAAGAAAAAAAACACTCTCCCTACCTACAGTTTTCTGTCCCTAGAAAAAATGTTTTTTTTAATCACAATATAGCACAAGGACAATTCACTCACTGTCCTTACAGGTCCCTGGAAACAAGGACTTGCAGAGTGAAATAAACTGACACTCTCCCTACCTACAGTTTTCTGTCCCTAGAATAAATGTTTTTTTTAAGCACAATATAGCACAAGGAGAATTCACTCACTGTCCTTCCAGGTCCCTGGAAACAAGGACTTGCAGAGTGAAAGAAAAAAAACACTCTCCCTACCTACAGTTTTCTGTCCCTAGAAAAAATGTTTTTTTTTAAGCACAATATAGCACAAGGACAATTCACTCACTGTCCTTCCAGGTCCCTGGAAACAAGGACTTGCAGAGTGAAAGAAAAAAAACACTCTCCCTACCTACAGTTTTCTGTCCCTAGAAAAAATGTTTTTTTTAAGCACAATATAGCACAAGGACAATTCACTCACTGTCCTTCCAGGTCCCTGGAAACAAGGACTTGCAGAGTGAAAGAAAAAAAACACTCTCCCTACCTACAGTTTTCTGTCCCTAGAAAAAATGTTTTTTTTAATCACAATATAGCACAAGGACAATTCACTCACTGTCCTTACAGGTCCCTGGAAACAAGGACTTGCAGAGTGAAAGAAAAAAAACACTCTCCCTACCTACAGTTTTCTGTCCCTAGAAAAAATGTTTTTTTTAATCACAATATAGCACAAGAACAATTCACTCACTGTCCTTACAGGTCCCTGGAAACAAGGACTTGCAGAGTGAAAGAAAAAAAACACTCTCCCTACCTACAGTTTTCTGTCCCTAGAAAAAATGTTTTTTTTAATCACAATATAGCACAAGGACAATTCACTCACTGTCCTTACAGGTCCCTGGAAACAAGGACTTGCAGAGTGAAATAAACTGACACTCTCCCTACCTACAGTTTTCTGTCCCTAGAATAAATGTTTTTTTTAAGCACAATATAGCACAAGGACAATTCACTCACTGTCCTTACAGGTCCCTGGAAACAAGGACTTGCAGAGTGAAAGAAAAAAAACAAACACTCTCCCTACCTACAGTTTTCTGTCCCTAGAAAAAATGTTTTTTTTAATCACAATATAGCACAAGGACAATTCACTCACTGTCCTTACAGGTCCCTGGAAACAAGGACTTGCAGAGTGAAATAAACTGACACTCTCCCTACCTACAGTTTTCTGTCCCTAGAATAAATGTTTTTTTTAAGCACAATATAGCACAAGGAGAATTCACTCACTGTCCTTCCAGGTCCCTGGAAACAAGGACTTGCAGAGTGAAAGAAAAAAACACTCTCCCTACCTACAGTTTTCTGTCCCTAGAAAAAATGTTTTTTTTTAAGCACAATATAGCACAAGGACAATTCACTCACTGTCCTTCCAGGTCCCTGGAAACAAGGACTTGCAGAGTGAAAGAAAAAAAACACTCTCCCTACCTACAGTTTTCTGTCCCTAGAAAAAATGTTTTTTTTAAGCACAATATAGCACAAGGACAATTCACTCACTGTCCTTCCAGGTCCCTGGAAACAAGGACTTGCAGAGTGAAAGAAAAAAAACACTCTCCCTACCTACAGTTTTCTGTCCCTAGAAAAAATGTTTTTTTTAATCACAATATAGCACAAGGACAATTCACTCACTGTCCTTACAGGTCCCTGGAAACAAGGACTTGCAGAGTGAAAGAAAAAAAACACTCTCCCTACCTACAGTTTTCTGTCCCTAGAATAAATGTTTTTTTTAAGCACAATATAGCACAAGGACAATTCACTCACTGTCCTTACAGGTCCCTGGAAACAAGGACTTGCAGAGTGAAAGAAAAAAAACACTCTCCCTACCTACAGTTTTCTGTCCCTAGAAAAAATGTTTTTTTTAATCACAATATAGCACAAGGACAATTCACTCACTGTCCTTACAGGTCCCTGGAAACAAGGACTTGCAGAGTGAAAGAAAAAAAACACTCTCCCTACCTACAGTTTTCTGTCCCTAGAAAAAATGTTTTTTTTTAATCACAATATAGCACAAGGACAATTCACTCACTGTCCTTACAGGTCCCTGGAAACAAGGACTTGCAGAGTGAAATAAACTGACACTCTCCCTACCTACAGTTTTCTGTCCCTAGAATAAATGTTTTTTTTAAGCACAATATAGCACAAGGACAATTCACTCACTGTCCTTACAGGTCCCTGGAAACAAGGACTTGCAGAGTGAAAGAAAAAAAACACTCTCCCTACCTACAGTTTTCTGTCCCTAGAAAAAATGTTTTTTTTAATCACAATATAGCACAAGAACAATTCACTCACTGTCCTTACAGGTCCCTGGAAACAAGGACTTGCAGAGTGAAAGAAAAAAAACACTCTCCCTACCTACAGTTTTCTGTCCCTAGAAAAAATGTTTTTTTTAATCACAATATAGCACAAGGACAATTCACTCACTGTCCTTACAGGTCCCTGGAAACAAGGACTTGCAGAGTGAAATAAACTGACACTCTCCCTACCTACAGTTTTCTGTCCCTAGAATAAATGTTTTTTTTAAGCACAATATAGCACAAGGACAATTCACTCACTGTCCTTACAGGTCCCTGGAAACAAGGACTTGCAGAGTGAAAGAAAAAAAACACTCTCCCTACCTACAGTTTTCTGTCCCTAGAAAAAATGTTTTTTTTAATCACAATATAGCACAAGGACAATTCACTCACTGTCCTTACAGGTCCCTGGAAACAAGGACTTGCAGAGTGAAATAAACTGACACTCTCCCTACCTACAGTTTTCTGTCCCTAGAATAAATGTTTTTTTTAAGCACAATATAGCACAAGGAGAATTCACTCACTGTCCTTCCAGGTCCCTGGAAACAAGGACTTGCAGAGTGAAAGAAAAAAAACACTCTCCCTACCTACAGTTTTCTGTCCCTAGAAAAATTTTTTTTTTTAATCACAATATAGCACAAGGACAATTCACTCACTGTCCTTACAGGTCCCTGGAAACAAGGACTTGCAGAGTGAAAGAAAAAAAACACTCTCCCTACCTACAGTTTTCTGTCCCTAGAAAAAATGTTTTTTTTAATCACAATATAGCACAAGGACAATTCACTCACTGTCCTTCCAGGTCCCTGGAAACAAGGACTTGCAGAGTGAAATAAACTGACACTCTCCCTACCTACAGTTTTCTGTCCCTAGAATAAATGTTTTTTTTAAGCACAATATAGCACAAGGACAATTCACTCACTGTCCTTAGAGGTCCCTGGAAACAAGGACTTGCAGAGTGAAAGAAAAAAAACACTCTCCCTACCTACAGTTTTCTGTCCCTAGAAAAAATGTTTTTTTTTAAGCACAATATAGCACAAGGACAATTCACTCACTGTCCTTCCAGGTCCCTGGAAACAAGGACTTGCAGAGTGAAAGAAAAAAAACACTCTCCCTACCTACAGTTTTCTGTCCCTAGAAAAAATGTTTTTTTTAAGCACAATATAGCACAAGGACAATTCACTCACTGTCCTTCCAGGTCCCTGGAAACAAGGACTTGCAGAGTGAAAGAAAAAAAACACTCTCCCTACCTACAGTTTTCTGTCCCTAGAAAAAATGTTTTTTTTAATCACAATATAGCACAAGGACAATTCACTCACTGTCCTTACAGGTCCCTGGAAACAAGGACTTGCAGAGTGAAAGAAACTGACACTCTCCCTACCTACAGTTTTCTGTCCCTAGAATAAATGTTTTTTTAAGCACAATATAGCACAAGGACAATTCACTCACTGTCCTTCCAGGTCCCTGGAAACAAGGACTTGCAGAGTGAAAGAAACTGACACTGTCCCTACCTACAGTTTTCTGTCCCTAGAATAAATGTTTTTTTTAAGCACACTATAGCACAAGCACAAAACACACTGACACTCTCCCTACCTATCCTTCTCTTTCCCTAAACTAAAGGAATCCAGGTTAAGCAAGAAAGAAATAACAGTCACTGTCCCTGCCTATGCTTCTCTATCCCTGCTCCGGAACACACTACACTAGGCCGCCGTGCTGGCGGCCTTTTATAGTGTGGGGCGTGTACTAAACACCCTCAGCAATAATTGGCCACAGGCATCCTGCCTGTGGCCAATCATTGCTCTCCTCGCTGCCGGCGCTGTGATTGGCCAAGCATGCGGGGTCACAGTGCATGCTTGGCCAATCACAGCGCCTGGATGACACTGCGATGGCGTAGTGCATTGTGGGCCGTTCGCGTCACTCGAATTTGGCGCGAACGGCCCAAATCGTTCGATCTTCGTCGAACGATCGAACAGCCGATGTTCGAGTCGAACGTATGTTCGACTCGAACACGAAGCTCATCCCTACCAGCATGTATACACCCCCAGCTGCTGCCTTGTCAGAAATTCATCCAAGCTGCTGCATTACAACATGCTGTGCTTTCTTTTTTAACCACTTACCAACAGTATACTCTATAAATATATATACGGTGGCGGAGCGGCTCTCCTGCGCAGCTTCACATACCTAGTACATGATCTTGCACTTCCAGGTCTGGGGCGCACACGCACGCTGCTCTCAATCCACTCCCACTGTGATTGGACACAGCGAGAGCCAATCAGCAGGTCCGGTGGACTTGATGTCAGCCGGCACCTGCGATTGCTCGGGACACTAGCAGAACGGCAGTCTGCTTATGTAAACAAGATAGACTGCTGTTCTGTCATTAGAGAAGGTATTGATCCTGTGTTCCCGCAAAACAGGAACCTGGATCAATGCCTTCCCCTAGTAAAAGCACCTCCACCACAGTAACCAAGCACAGGCTAGGCACACAGTTAGCAAGCACTCCCTAGACACACAGTTAACCCCCGGGTATCATTAGTACAGTGACAGTGCATGTTTTTAGCACTAATCACTGTATTGGTGTCACTGGTCCCCTAAAATTGTCACTTAGTGTCTGATTTGTCTGCGGCAATGTCACAGTCTCTCTATAAGTCACTGATCGCCGCCATTACTAGTAAAAATAAATACTGTAAATAAAAATTCCATAAATATATCCCATGGTTTGTAGACGCTATAACTTTTGCGTAAACCAATCAATATACACTTATTTGGATTTATTTAACCAAAAATATGTAGCAGAATACATATTGGCCTAAACCAATGCAGAAATTAGATTTTTTACATTTTTTTTTATTGGGTAAGTTTTATAGCAGAAAGTAAAAAATATAGTTTTTTTGTTTTTTCAAAATTGGCGGCTTTTTTTTTGTTTAAAGTGCAAAAAATAAAAACTGCAGAGGTGATGAAATACCACCAAAAGAAAGCTCTATTTGAGGGGAAAAAAGGACATAAATTTTGTTTGGGTACAGCGTCGCACGATTGTCAGTTAAAGCGACGCTGTGCCGTATCGCAAAAAATGGCCTGGTCAGGAAGGGGGTAAATTCTTTTGGGGTTGAAGTGGTTAAGGAATATATATCCTCAGTCCCTTTCTCTGTCTCAAAAGTGAGACATCAGGGGTCTGATTAGACTTATGATATTTCACCATAGCCCCCCTCCCCCAAAATTGTTGTGAAAAAAAAAATGTAAAAGAAAATGATTAGAAAAATTTAAAAAATAACAAAGAATGTAAAAAATAATTTAAAAAAATAAAAGGCTCATTCACATGGGCTCTCTGGCCCATAAAGTGTGAATGAGCAGGTTGTTTGTGCGGTGGGAGCCGTCGGTTACTCTATGTGGATGCAGCAGCTGTATGAACACTGGGGATGAGCTTCGAGTTCGAGTCGAACCCATGTTCGACTCGAACATCAGCTGTTCGCCGAATTTCTAACATTATGGGCTGTTCGCACCAAATTCGAGTGGCTCGTCACGGCCCATAATTCACTGCGGCATCGCAGTGCATTGCTGGCTGATGATTAACCAAGCATGCACTATGACCCGCATTCTTTGGCCAATCACAGTGCACAAAAAATGAAGAGCCATAATTGGCCAAAGCCAGGGGGGCTTTGGCCAAATATGCCTCAGGGGATTTAGTACACGCCCCACACTATATAAGGCGGCCTGGAAGTCGGCCTTGTGTAGTGTGTTGCGGTTTTGGTTAAAGTACAGACGGAGAGAGAGAGACAGTGTATTTTGATTTGAGTTAGATAGAGCAGGCAGGCGAGTCAGTTAGCTGCAGTTACAGTGTGTAGAGGATATATATGCATCCTAGGTGTTGTATATATATTTATACACTGTATTCAGTTTAGCTAGATCCGTTCCTGTTATTCTCTATACTGTGAAAGGCAGGTTCTAGCTGCAGTGTTTCACTTAGTGTACTGTGTCCTTTGCATAGCGTTCACCTAAACCTCAAAATAAAACCACAGACAGGGAGCTGCATTAATTTCATTTAGTGTACTTCTGTCCTTTGCACAGCGTTCACTTAAAGGAACCTGAATACAATTGGTGGTGTTCTCATAATAAAACCACAGGCAGAGAGCTGCAAGTATTTTCAGTTAGTGTACTGTGTCCTCTGCACAGGGTGCACCTAAAACTAACTGAAGACAATTGCTGCTTTTCTCATACTAATACCACAGCAGACAGTTGATTCTAATAGCTGCATTATAATCAGTATATATATATATATATATATATATATATATACATCCCACCTTTGTGCAGCTACATCTCACTGCAGGATATTAGTATGTCTGGAAGGCAAACAAGGAGAGGCAGACAGTCACGAGGCAATAAAAGAGGGCAAGCAGGCTCTGTGTCTAGAGGCAACAGTGCTGGTCATGGACACGGTGCATCCTCATCAGCACGTGGCCATGGGACACGCTTGTCCCTCTTTTCGGCAGCTGGCCATGTTGAGCCGCAACATGCCCAAGACTTGGTAGAGTGGATGACCAAGCCATCCTCATCCGCCTCATCCTCTATCACCCAGGCTCAGGGTACTTTGTCTGCCAAAGCAGCTGCCAAAGCGGCCTCTTCCCTCGGCTCAATGGCATCACTCACTCCTTCCCTAGCCCCACCATGTCCTCCTGAGGAGTCCCCCGAACTGTTTGACCACAGTGTTGGGTACATGCTCCAGGAGGATGCCGATGATGGAACCCAGCTAGAGGAAGGCAGTAATGTGAGCCCAGAGAGAGGGGGTGGTAACGTGAGCCCAGAGAGAGGGGGTGCCCAACAAGGACAGCTATCTGGCAGTTATGTTCCCCCAGCTGCAGCATACTGCCAGATTTGCTCCAGTGATGAGGAGGGAGGGGATGATCAGGTCACTGACTCCACGTGGGTGCCTGATAGGAGAGAGGAGGAGGAGGAGGAGGCACATCTCCAACGAGGCGGGATGCCCTCCAGGGGCCAGCTTAAGGGCAGCACACCGACTGAATCACACCGCAGAGTTCCGCATGTGCAGGGCGCTGCTGTCTCTGCACGTTATTTCAAAAGTTCTTTGGTGTGAGCCTTTTTTCAGACGTGTGCAGCAGATCGCACCGTTGCCATTTGCAAACATATGTCTGAAGCGTATCTCGCGTGGCCAAAACATCAGCCGCTTGGGCACCACGTGCTTGACCAGACATATGTCAACCTGACATGCAGTTCATTGGCAAGCATACATAAAAGACCCACACCAAAGAACAAAGCGGACCTCTCCTTGCTCCTCATCAGCTGGGATCTCCAACCCCACTATACCTTCAGTCCTCTCTGAAACCTGCACTGAGAGGAATGAAGGTGTAGAATTAGGTGTGTCACAGCCAAGTACTTGCGGGCAATCTGCTATTGGTACACCAACGTCAGATTGTACCAGGCAAATTTCCCTGCCCCAGCTGCTGCACCGCCGAAAGAAGTTCGCTCCCAGCCATCCACATGCCCAGCGGTTAAATGCTAGCTTGGCTAAATTACTAGCACTTCAACTGCTGCCTTTTCAGTTGGTAGACTCTGCCCCCTTCCGTGAGTTTGTGGAATGTGCGGTTCCTCAGTGGCAGGTTCCCAAACGCCACTTTTTCTCACGGAAGGCGATTCCAGCTCTCTACCGGCATGTGGAAGGCAATGTCTTGACCTCGATGGACAGGGCGGTCAGCGGTAAGGTGCATATTACCGCTAACTCATGGTCCAGCAGGCATGGACAGGGACGTTACCTATCTTTCACAGCGCATTGAGTGACTCTGCTGGCAGCTGGGAAGGATGCAAGACAAGGTGCAGTAGTGTTGGAGGTTGTTCCGCCACCAGGCCTCCAAAATGCTACTACTGGTGATTCTGACACACCTCTCTCCTCCACCCTTTCCTCTTCTTCTTCCTCCATGGCCTCTTCCTGTGCTTTGTCCTCGGAACCAGCGGTGCTCTGTAGGTGTTCAAGGGGCTACGCAAGTACGCAGGCAAAAAGATGCCATGCGGTGCTTGAGCTGGTGTGCTTGGGGAAAAGGAGCCACACTGGGGCAGAGATTCTGTCAGCTCTGCAGGGGCAGACTCAGAGGTGGTTAACGCCACGCCAGCTTAAGCCAGGAATGGTGGTTTCCGACAATGGCACCAACCTCCTCTCCACCCTCCGACAGGGACACCTCACTCATGTGCCCTGTTTGGCTCATGTCCTTAACTTGGCGGTGCAGCGGTTCTTGGGAAGGTACTCGGGCTTACAGGAGGTCCTGAGGCAGGCCAGGAAACTCTGTGGGCATTTCCGCCGGTCATATAATGCCAGTGCTCGGCTGGCTGACCTGCAAAAGCAATACAACCTGCCCAAGAACCGCCTAATCCGTGACATGCCCACTAGGTGGAACTCTACATTGGTCATGCTGCAGTGGCTGCACACACAACAGAGGGCCATCAATGAGTATCTGTTGCAATATGGCACCAGGACAGGGTCAGGGGAGCTTGGATTTTTTTCCCCACGCCAGCGGGCCATGATCAGGGATGCATGCACTGTCCTGGCACCATTTGAGGAGACCACGAGGATGGTGAGCAATGACAGTGCATGCATCAGTGACACTGTCCCTCTTGTCCACCTGTTGGAGCACTCGCTGCGTGGAATAATGGACAGGGCACTTGAGGCAGAACAGAAGCAGGAAGAGGAGGACTTACTTACCTCTCAAGGCCCCCTTTATCCAGACAGTGTTCCTGCTGGCCCGGCTATCACACAGGAAGAGGACGAGGAGGAGGAGGAGGATTGTGTCAGCATGGAGGTGGAGCCTAGCACTCAGCATCAGCAGCAGTCTTCAAGGGATCAGTTACAGTCCCAAGACAACCATGGACTTGTACGTGGCTGGGAGGAGGTGGCTGCAGATCATGTCGTCCTGAGTGACCCAGAGGACTCTGGACCAAATGCCTCAGCAAACCTACCCTGCATGGCCTCCCTGATCCTGTAAAGCCTGCGGAAGGATCCTCGTATTCGTGCGATCAAGGAGAGGGATCATTACTTGCTGGCAACCCTCCTTGATCCACGTTACAAGGGTAAGGTTGCGGACCTTATCTTGCCATTGCAGAGGGAGCAGAGGATGAAGCATCTTCGGGAGGCCTTGCAGAAAGGTCTGTGCAACACGTTCCCAGAGACGGGGAGGTTACAAATTCCTGGTCCTGGACAACGTGTTGCTGAGGCTTCGGACAGTCAAAGAAGGAGCGGTGGAGAAGGTGGCCGTCTGACCGATGCGTTCAGACAATTTTTTAGTACGCAGCCCCAAGGTTCCAGCAACCATCGCCAGCGTCTGGTTTACATGGTGCAGGAATACCTAGGGGAAAGATCAGACTTGGACACCTTTCCCACCGAAAATCCTCTGGGTTACTGGGTCTTGAGGATGGATCACTGGCCAGAGCTTGCACAGTATGCAATTGAGCTACTGGCCTGTCCTGCATCCAGCGTTCTTTCGGAACGCACATTCAGTGCTGCTGGAGGCTTTGTAACCGATCACAGGGTGTGCCTGTCCACTGCCGCGGTCGATCGACTGACCTTCATAAAAATGAATCAGTCTTAGATCACCACCAGCTACCAAACACCTGATGCTGATGTAACCAAATAATTTTTTTGAAATGTCAGATCCCTTCAAGACTGCCTATGCTGATGCTGAGTGACTATCCTGTTATGCTGAGTGACTATCCTCTTCCTCTTCAATGATCATGCTGATAGCTTGTAAGAACATTTTTGGTTCTGGTCACCGCTACCAGTGGCTAAGGCCCAATTTTTCTGCCCCTGTTTAACAGGGGCGTGTAATTACAATTTTTGATGCAATACTTTGCAGCAGGGCTCATTGCTGTGCTCCAAGTACAGTATCTGTGAGGGGTTGCAGTGTTGTGGCACCAGTGCCTAAGGCCCAATTTTTCTGCCCCTGTTCAACAGGGGCATTTAATTACAATTCTTGATCTAATAATTCACAGCTGGGCCCATTCCTGCGCCCACCAAGAGTAACTGTGAGGGCCTACAGTGTTGTGGCAACACCACCACCACCAAAGGCCCAATTTTTCTACCACTGTTCAACAATGGCATGTAATTACAATTCTTGATATAATAGTACACAGCAGGGCGTTTCAGTGCCCACCAAGAGTAACTGTGAGGGCTTACAGTGTTGTGGCAACACCAACACCTAAGGGCCAAATTTCTGCAGAGTATATATGGCAGGCCTCTACTTTCAAACATCCAACTTACAAACGACTCTTACTTGCAAACGGAAGAAGACAATAGGAAGTGAGAGGAAATCTACCCCTAGGAAGGGAAATTCTCTCCTGTAAGAGTTAATATGGGAATAAGGTGTCTCCTCCCCACTGATGCTTTATCACCAATCCTTGTTTCAATAAAAACCCCAAATTTTCAAAAAACATTTGTCATTGGGATGGAAAGTGAGGTGAAATGTTCTGAACAGGTGCATAGACAGCAAAACAAATGTTACAGGGGTGATAACCCTTCCCTATGTTTTCCAAAAAGCTTAAAAATAGATTTTTTGGCTGGAGCACCACTGAAAAAATGTACGTGTTCCAAATTAGAAACAGATTCTACTTAAGAACAAACCTACAGTCCCTGTCTTGTTTGCACCGCCTGTATACTGCTGTTTAGAGTATATAGGGCCTTTTTTTAATTTGGGTGCAGGGTTCCCCTTAATATCCATACAAGACCCAAAGGGGCTGGTAGTGGGCTGGGGGGGGGGGGTACCCATGCCCTTTGGGTCTGGTATGAATATTAAGGGGAACCCCGAACCAAAATTTTTTAAAAAAATGTGTGGGGTCCCCCAAATTTTATACCAGGCCCTTCAGGTCTGGTATGGATATTAAGGGGAACCCTGCGCCAATTAAAATAAAATGGCGTAGGGGCCCCCTCAAAATCCATACCAGACCCTTCAGGTCTAATATGGATTTTAAGGGGAACCCCACGCCAAAATAAAAAAAAGTGGCGTGGGTTTCCCCCCAAAAATCCATACCAGACCCTTATCCGAGCACGCAACCTGGCAGGCCGCAGGAAAAGAGGGGGGACGAGAGAGTGCCCCCCCCTCCTGAGCCATACCAGGCCACATGCCCTCAACCCGCATTGCGTCAGAGGGGGCGGGGTCACCCGTACATGTCACTGGGTAACCCGGTGTTTCCCTGTTGCGTCAGAGGGGGCGGGGTCACCCACACACGTGACGGGTGGCCCCGACCTCAGATATTTAACAGCTGTCACAGGAGAAGAGCGTCATACGGTGGGTGCCTCCCATTGAGGCAGGATTGTGTCGGTGTGTTCTCCGTATCCTCCGCTCGAGAACGGATTTTCATCGTTGGAATTTTTGTCTTTTTAATAAAGGCCTTTTTTTGTGAAATGGTAGGGGTACAATGTACCCCGTTACCAATTCACATAGGGGGGCCGGGATCTGGGGGTCTACTTTGTTAAAGGGGGCTTCCAGATTCCTATAAGCCCCTTGCTCGCAGACCCCCACAACCACTGGGCAAGGGTTGTGGGGATGAGGCCCTTGTCCCCATCAACCTGGGGAACTTCTTCCCATGTTGAGGGCATGTGGCCTGGTACGGTTCAGGAGGGGGACCGCTCTCTCATTCCCCCTCTTTTTCTGCGGCCTGCCAGGTTGCGTGCTTGGATAAGGGTCTGGTATGGATTTTTGGGGGGTACCCCACACCATTTTTTTTATTTTGGTGCGGGGTACCCCTTAACATCCATACCAGACCTGAAGGGCCTGGTATGGATTGTAAGGGGGGGCCCCTACGCCATTTAAAAAAAAAAGAATTGGCGCAGGGTTCCCCTTAATATTTATACCAGACCTGAAGGGCATCCACGCATTTTTTTTTAAATTTTGGTTCCGGGTTCCCCTTAATATTCATACCAGACCCAAAGGGCCTGGTAATGGACTGTGGGGTGGGAACCAATGAGGTTTTTTTCAATGACTTTTATCTGTATTGCCGGGACCCGACAATTCATTATAGCCACGAAAATTACATTTTTTCCTTTAGAAATGTCATTTTGTGCATTTACAGGCATACTATAGTCACCCCCCCCCCCCCGGTACGAAATTTAAAGGAATATTTCACTTTTATTGTTTCACTTTAAGCATTATTAAAATCACTGCTCCCGAAAAAACGTCAGTTTTTAAAACTTTTTTTTTGCATTGATACATGTCCTGTGGCGCAGGACCCAGGTCCCCAAACACTTTTTATGACAATAACTTGCATATTAACCTTTAAAATTTAGCACTTTTGATTTTTCATGTTCGTGTCCCATAGACTTTAATGGTGTTTGCGTGTTCAAACAAATATTTTGCCTGTTCGCATGTTCTGCTGCGAACCGAACCGGGGGGTGTTCGGCTTATCCCTAGTCGCTTCGCTTACTGTCTGACAAAGAGTCTCCTTTTGCAACATTAGGATTCAATGACTGGAAACATGGTACTGAAGCTGTAGCAGAACATGAGAATGGAAATGAACATCACAAATGCATGAGGGCATATTTGATTCGTCATAAAGAAAGTGGGAGTATAGATTCTTTATTACTTGAACAATATCACTCAGAACAGGAGTATTGGCAGAAAGTACTAACACTGTGATTCGCTTTCTTGCTGCTAGAGGTTTGCCATTTCGTGGAGAAAATCAATTTATGGGGCCACCAAAAAATTGAACCTATTTAGGTATACTGGAGCTATTGAGTAAATTTGACCCTTTTTTGGAAGAGCATTTGAGACTCTATGGAAACCGTGGAAAGAGGAATCCATCGTATCTATCAGCAAATATTTGTGAGGAATGTATTGACTTGATGGGACAACAGGTTCTTAGTGTTATTCTTAAAGAAATCAAAGAGTCAACGTAATACTCAATAAGTGTGGATTCTACTCCAGACATCTCACACATTGATCAACTAGCATTTACTGTTCGGTATATTCAAGGATGTGAGCCTGTGGAACGTTTAATTAAATTTATACCAATATTTTCTCATGGAGCAAAGACTCTAGCAGACACGGTCATAGATTTTCTTAATGAAAATGAAATTCCCTTAGCAAACTGCCATGGTCAATCATATGACAACGCATCTAACATGGCTGAACACTATAATGGACTGCAGGCACGGGTTCGAGAACTGAATGAGTTTGCTATTTATGTCCCTTGCGCTGGACACAGCCTGAACTTGTTGGGAGTGAAAGCAGTAGAGAGTTCACTACAATCTGTGAAATTTTTTGACTTTATTCAGCGTCTATATTCCTTTTTCTCTGTTTCAACACATCAATGGAATATTCTAGTTTCATCTTTAGGAAAAGATATGGTTGTCAACAGGGCTTTTTTTTTCTCAGACAATAGGTGCAGGAACTCCCCTTTTCCGAGTCACTTGTTTTCTCCGCCCCTACCCACCTCCGAGCACCGTCCCTTGGTTCCATCCCCTACCCACCTCCCAGTACCGCCCCTTTTAGACAATACAGAACCAAGTATCATTTTGTGGTGCTAAGTAATTTGTATGAAATTGGGTATTGATATAAAGAAAAGTAGTAAAATAGATCCCCTTCAGCCAGCAACAATAGATCCCCCTAAAAATATACCACCCACAACAAAATTTCCCCCCCAGCAACAATAGACTCCTGGCAGCCAGCATTAATAGACTCTCTGGCAGCCATCAACAATTGACCCCTCCCACAACAGTAGATCTCCTTCAGCAACAACTGACCCCCAGCAACAATAGGTCCCCCACCAGCAACACTAGACCTCCTCAGCAACAATAGACCCCCCTGCAAAAATAGATCCCCTCCAGCTAGAATAGATCCACCAGCAGTGAGCATCAATACCCTGCAGCACACCCCAGCACCCCTTGCCATTACATACAGTCAGTCCAGGAGGTGCCGGAACTGCGTTCCCCCGCGTTCCTGCTGAAAAAAAGCCCTGGTTGTCAAGCACCTGTCTGGAACAAGATGGTCATCACGTTTTGACGCTGTTCATGCTCGATGTGTAGATTTTGAGAAAATTAAACATGCACTTGAATCTATATCAGCTGATTCTGAACAGGAAGTGAATGCAATGGGAGAGGCTAAAGGACTATGCAAGAAAATGGAGAGCCTAGAAATTATCTTTTTGGCAATTCTTTGGAATGACATTCTTGAAAGAGTGAACAAAACAAGCAGTGTTTTACAGTAATGCCGCGTACACACGACCGTTTTTAATGACGAGAAAAATGCAATTTTTTTAAATGGTCATTAAAAATGATCGTGTGTGGGCTTCAGAGCATTTTTCACCACGTGAAAAATGGCCATGAAAAAATTGGAACATGCTCTAATTTTTCTTGTCGTTTTTCACCTCGTCATTTTTTTCGTCATGAAAAACGGCCGTGTGTAGGCTTTAACGACGTGAAAAAAATGCGCATGCTCAGAATCAAGTATGAGACAGGAGCGCTCGTTCTGGTAAAACTAGCGTTCGTAATGGAGATAGCACATTCGTCACGCTGTAACGGACTGAAAAAGCACGAGGCTGAAAAGCGCGAATCGTCTCTCAACAAACTTTACTAACATGAAGGGTGGCGCCATCCGAATGGTACTTTCCCTTTATAGTGCCGTCGTACGTGTTGTACGTCACCGTGCTTTACTCAAGCATTTTTTTCAACGATAGTGTGTAGGCAAGGCAGGCTTGAGAAGAATCACGTCGAGAAAAACCTCGTTTTTTTCAATGACATTAAAAACGGTCGTGTGTACGCGGCATCAGAGTATGTGAATATACTTACTGCCATGAATCTTTTACAGTCTCTGAAAATCTATCTTCAGGAAATTAGGGACAAATTTAATGAATACGAATCAAAAGCCAGGAGTAGGTGTCCTGACTATAGCTACAGTATATAAAAAAAAAGGGAACAAAAGCGAAGTGTACGTCTTACTAGATATGATGGAGCAGAAGAGGAGGCATATTTCAGTGAAAGTGAAAAATTTAAGATAGAAACATTTCTTCCTGTTCTGGATTCTTTAATCTCTGAATTAATAAAACGTGCAAAAGCGTATTCATTGATTGGAAATCAATTCTACTTTTTTGGTGAATTGAAAAGAATTGATTCTGATGAGCTGTACCTAAAGTGTGAACATCTTGCTAATATTTATCACCAGGATCTTGATCATAATGATATTTTCAATGAATGTGTCCAACTGAAGCACTACATAAGTATTGATGAAAATTGTGAGACACTGTCTGCATTATATAAAAAAATTATTTCAGACGACTTGAAAGCTGTGTTTCCCAATGTTGAAATTGCACTCAGGATATTCATGTGTATGATGGTTACTAACTGTACAGGAGAACGTTCATTTTCAAGGCTTAAATTGATTAAAAAATCAGCTTCAAAGCACAATGGGACAACAGCGTTTGAACTGGCTTTCATTGATGTGCATTGAAAATGATGTATTGAAGACTATTGATTTTGCAGTAATAATGAAACTATTTGTGGAAAAGAAAATTTGCAAAGTTTCTGCTAAACGATGAAGATAAATATTTGTAGTAATTTTCTTTTATGCCAATATAGTATGTATTTTTTCTATCGAATCTGGTAAGCGGCGTTGTCTGTTTTACTTTCTGGAAAGAAGCATCTAATGATTTCTTTAGTGTCCCGTAATATCGTTCACCATTGGAGAACCTTGCTTTTGGGACTTTTCTTTGTTGTTTTAAAGTGTATCGTTATCACTAGGGTTGTCCCGATACCACTTTTTTAAGACCGAGTACAAGTACCGATACTTTTTTTCAAGTACTCACCGATACCGATTACCGATACTTTTTTTAATGTCATGTGACGCACTGATAGATGGCACTGGCTGATGGGCACTAAAAAGGTGGCACTGACTGATGGCTGGGACTGATGACTGGCAGTGGCACTGATGGATGGGCACTGATAGGTGGCACACACTGATAGGTGGCACGCACTGATAGGTGGCACGCACTGATAGCTGGCATTGAAAGATGGCACTGATAGGTGGCATGCACTGAAAGATGGCACTGATAGGTGGCATGCACTGATAGCTGGCACTGATAGGTGGCACACACTGAAAGATGGCACTGATAGGTGGCACGCACTGATAGGTGGCACACACTGAAGGGTGGTACTGATAGGTGGCACGCACTGATGGCTGGCACTGAAAGATGGCACAGATATGTGGCAATGATGGGCACAGATGAAGTGGCACTTAAAGGGCTGCACTGATGTGTGACACAGATAGGCGGCAATGATGGGCACAGATGAAGTGGCACTTATAAGGCTACACTGATGTGTGACACTGATAGGTGACAATGATGGACACAGATAGGCGGCACTGATGAGGGGGGGCATTGATATAAGGGGGGCAGTGAGCTAATGGTTGGATACCACACATTAAATCAGCAGTCAGTACCCCCTCTTAGAGACCCTTATTAGCTCAAATCCCCCCCTTCCTTTGAGACTTCCACAGATCAGAGAGCCCCCCCCCCTTATAACAGCGGGCCCTGCCCTCTTTAAGACATCATTTATGTCTTACCAGCAGGACTCGGGAGCCACTGCAAGGAGGGAAGTGTGAAAGTCGAGCTGGGGGGAGGGGGGCAGAGCTGCTCTTGGGCTCCTCACACTATGCACAATGTGTATGTGAACAGATCTGGCAGGTTATTACTCACATGCACACTGTCCCCCCCGCAGCGCCGACAGCACTTTCTCCTCTCCTATCCCGCCTCCCGAACGTCTGAATGATGTCACGGCGGGGCCAGCACTAGAAGGCATCTGTCGGCGGAGCTCATTCCGCCTTACAGGGAAGAGAATATGCCGGGTGCAGGAGGAGTGCACTCAGCATACCGCAGCCATCTCTGTACGGTCAGTGATTTTACCTGCGCGCCCGCTGACTTCATGTTGTACGCCGCCTCTCTCTCTCCCATCCCAGGTATCGGATCAGGCATCGGGAGCATTTGCGCGAGTACAAGTACTCGCGCAAATGCTCGGTATCGGTCCCGATACCGATACTAGTATCGGTATCGGGACAACCCTAGTTATCACATATTAGTATCACTTTTTTCCCTTTATATTTTAGGGAGTTTATATATTGTTTGGTTGTGCACTTTTTCCTTTTTAGACTCCATGCACACTGAAGCTCAAAAACGGCCGTTTTGAATGCCGGATTGCTGGCAAGAAAACGCTGCTTTAAAAACAAGATTTTATCAGCGTTTTGTATTGCCGTCAATGCACGTTTAGCGGCGCTAGCTTTCAACCGCGTTTCTCTGGCTCTATTCAAAATCAATGGTTCCCTATGGGAGCCCATTGATTTGAATAGAAGTCGCACTGCAAGTCGGATCATCGTGATCCGACTTGCGGTGCGACCTGCGTGCTGAGGATGAATGGGAACCCCGCCAAAAAATAAAAATAAAAATTGGCGTGGGGTTCCCCCTTGGACTATACCAGGCCCTTCGGTCTGGTATGGATTTTAAGGGGAACCCCCTACGCCGAAAAAACGGCGTGGGGATGCCCCCAAAATCCATACCAGACCCTTATCCGAGCAAGCAGCCTGGTCGGTAAGGAAAGTGGGTGGGGACGAGTGAGCGCCCCCCCTCCTGAACCGTACCAGGCCGCATGCCCTCAACATGGGGGTAGGTGCTTTGGGGCATGAGGGCCCTGCGCCCCCCACCCCAAAGCACCTTGTTCCCTATGTTAATGAGGACAAGGGTCTCTTCCCGACAACCCTGGCCGTTGGTTGTCGGGGTCTGTGGGCGGGGGGCTTATCGGAATCCGGGAGCCCCCTTTAATAAGGGGGCCCCCAGATCCTGGCCCCCACCCTATGTGAATGAGCATAGGGTACATCGCACCCCTACCCATTCACCTGGAGGAAAAGTGTCAATAAAAAAATCCACACTAGACAGGTTTTTAAAGTAATTTATTAGGCAGCTCCACGGGTCTTCGTCTGACTTCAGGGGTCTTCTTCCGACTTCGGCGGTCTTCTTACGACTTCGGGGGTCTCTTCCGACTCTCCGGCCTCTTCTCCCGCTCTCCGGTGCCTTCTCCGCGCTGTCCGGTTCTCCTCCCGCTCTCCGGTGCTTTCTGCCTTCTGCCGGGCTCCTCCACTATCTTCTTCCAGCTCTTTTGCTAGCGGTGGCCAGGTCTTCTCCGCTGTCTTCTTCCCTCTTCTCGAGATGTTGACACGATGATCTCTCCTGCTGTAATGCCTTGTGCGCGGCGCGCAATGATTTATATAGGCATGGGGCGTGGTCACCGGGTGATGTCACCCGGTGACCCCATCCCCTTATGACGTCAAAGTTCCAGCATGCCCCGGGACAGTGACGCCATACGGGGACGGGGTCACCGGGTGACATCACATGGTGACCACGCCCCATTCCTATATAAGTTGTTGCGCACCACACACACGGCATTACAGTGAGAGGCAGCGTCGTGTCAACATCCAAGAAGAGAAGAGGGAAGAAGACTATAGAGAAGACCGGCCGATGCTAGCAAAAGAGCTGGAAGAAGAAAGCGAGGGCGCCCGGCAGAAGGAAGAAGGCACCGGAGAGTGGGATCTACCCCATAATCATTCACATAGGGTGGGGGGCCGGGATCTGGGGGCCCCTGCCCGCAGACCCCGACAACCAACGGCCAGAGTTGTCAAGAAGAGGCCCTTGTCCTCATCAACATGGGGACAAGGTGCTTTGGGGTGGGGGGCGTAGGTTCCCCCCTGCCCTAAAGCACCTACCCCCATGTTGAGGCCATTCGGCCTGGTACGGTTCAGGAGGGGGGGCGCTCGCTCATCCCCACCCCCTTTCCTGACCAGGCTGCGTGCTCGGATAAGGGTCTGGTATGGATTTTGGGGGGACACCCATGCCGTTTTTTCGTCGTAGGGGGGTTCACCTTAAAATCCATACCAGACCAAAGGGCCTGGTATCGTCTGAGAGGGAACCCCACGCCAATTTCTTTTCAATTTTTTTGGCGGGGTTCATCCTCAGCACGCAAGTCGCTCTGCAAGTCGGATTATGATGATCCGACTTGCGGTGCGACTTCTAATCAAATCAATGGGCTCCCATAGGGAACCATTGATTTTGAATAGAGCCAGAGAAACGCTAATTAGCGTCCGTTTATTCGCGTTTATGTGCGTTTATCGGCTTTTTTGGGCGTTTTTTCCCGCCGGAAAACAGCACTTTGAACGCAAATTTCTTGCGTTCAGAAAAAAGCCCATTAACTCCACTGCTCATTAACGCTAAAAAACTTCCATGTGTGCATGGACACATAGGCTAACATAGAGTGCAGTTTATGGGCTTTTTAAAAAAACGCCCAAACGCCAATAATCTGCAGTTTATCAGCTTCAGTGTGCATGGAGCCTTATACACATGTATTTTAAGGACTAATACAATAACTTTCTGTAAAGAAAACTTTCAAATGTCTGTGCTAAATACTTTATTAAAAAATAAATAATTCATATTAATGCTTGTGTCATCTTTATTTGTATAGTACAACAATATATTGTGTATAGGCTGAAATCTTGTTGTAGAGTAGGTGCGTAAATTGGGGAAGGCTTGTAGGTGCCCCAGTGCATTACTTTGCCCAGGGGCCCATGATGCTATTAAGATGGCCCTGGTATATACTGGAGTGTATGTACGTTGAGACCTGTGTATATTACGTTTCATTCTCTCTCCGGTCTTCTCCCTCCGCCTCTTCTTCCTCTGCTTTTTCTCACTCTGGTTCTTTTTCCTCCAGTCTTCTCCCTCCGCTGATGATTTCTTCCTCCGCCGACCTGGTCCTCTGAGGCTGGCTCTCGCTGTTGTGTTAGGTCATCATTATGATTGAGCACAATTGTGCTGTGTGAAACGCGTTTACAAGACATTTTTTTGGTGTCCTTTGATGCCACTCTGGTGATTTAATAAAACGGCTAAATGGACTTTCTTCGATGTGCAGCCATTTCTTTTCCTATTTGGTTCCTAAGGAAGCAATGACAAAACACTCTACCAGAAGTGTGTAAACTTATCCCTGGCAGAGGACACTGAAATTAATTGTAGGGTGATGATGTGGTCCTTCACTAATACTGTTTTGGCTCACTGTATTGTGGAGTTAGCATCATTATCTTTTTTTCATTTTGGCATTAACGTTTATGTTAACTGGACGGATAATTGGAATTTTATTGCTTCTATTTCCCACCATGTTATAGTCCAGTGGTGGCTGGTGTTTTTTTGGGGGGGCAAACAACCACCCCCCCTCAGTCGGTCGGCCGGCGTAACCACCCCCCCTGCGGCACCCGCCCTTCCCCCGTGGGTCGGGGACGGTCGGTCGGACATCAAAGCCCCGCCCTTACCCTAGGTAGCAGGCGGGCAGTGCGTCCTATGAGCGATGGCGGCTTCCATCGCATCTCCTTCTCCTTTGGATCACGTGCGTCTCCTCCCTCCTCCTCCTAGGTGTCCAATAGGATTGCCTGTCCTTTCAGCTAATCGGGTGACGGGTCTCAGGACCTACTTCCTGATTGACCGGGAGGAGACTCAGTGTGAAAATAGTGAGTATTTATTCACACAGAGCACAGTGCTCTGCACCTCGAGCCCACCCTTTTTTGAAGCCTATTAGAGCCTTTGGCTCTAATCACGTGTTTCAAACCCCCCCCCCCCATTGGAATTCTTCCATGCATCCATGTGCCCCTAATGCAGTGGTTCTCATCCTGGGGGTCAAATGATGATTTGCAGGGGTCACCAAATCCTGGGCTTCTTCTGAAGCCTGCACCGCTCTCCCAGCCTTTTTGCGGTCCCACCACAGTTCTCAGATCAGTAGATTACCTTGATCAAGAGCACCTAAGTTGGCTGATCAGAACTCCCCCCAGCATTGCCACTCATCCCATTCCCCCCCCCCCACCAAGGAGTAAGAGACGGAATAAAAATAGAGAATACATGGAAGGGAGAGGAAAAGAGGGGGAGGAAGAAAGAAAAAGGGAGAGAAAGAATAAGAGAAAGAACAAGAAAGACGGCTAGAGAGAGGGGTGGGGGGAAACAAGAAATTAAGATAAAGAGAGATAAAAGTAAAAGAGAAAGAAAAGAGAACAAAGAGAGAGGGGTGCATCCTAAAATGTACCATATGAGGTTTTAATACGGTACAAGTGGAAGGGACTCGGGGAGCGCTAAATGTCGGTGGGTTAGGGGAGCAAATTACTTGTCTTGCCTTGGGTGCTGACAACCCACCCTACGAAAATAATTTTACAGTTAGGGGTCCCCACAACTTGGGAAATTTTATCAAGGGGTCCCGGCCCTAGTAGGTTGAGAACCACTGCCCTAATGGAAGGGCCACCACTGTTATCGTTCTTTCCCAAACATATGCTGCCATGGAATCAGTCAGGAAAACCCATCAAATGCTTGCTGTAATTTTCCTGATAGGCTTGATGGCAGCATGGGTTCCCTCCTAGTTTCATGAGTAAGTTAATTATGGAATGTGTGGTCTGGATCAGCCTCAAAATTTATAAGAGTCCTATGGGGTAGGAGCAAGGGTGGAGTCTACCCAAACTGCTGCCATGGAGTCTATCAGGAAAGGAAAATTACGGTAAGTATTTATTAGGGAGTTTTCAATTTTCAGAGCTGAGGTCCCTGCACTCGTTATCTAATATACCAGCTGAAAAATTATCTCTATTACTGTCATAAAAAGCAACGATTCAGTTTTATGAAAGAAAGCCAGACAGAGTTTTGCACAACAGGTACAAAAATGATAAAAGCAAGTGAAACTGCCATATTAAATTACTTTTAAATGGTAACTTGATTTGTTTTTGGAATTGATGTCAAAGAAAATGTTCTTCTTTGGAAGTTACATACAGTTTAAATATATTCTTTAACGGTATACATCACATTTTGTCCTAAAAATTGACTGCTGCTTTAGAAATGTGCCAAAATATTTGGCAGACGTTTAATGCTTAAACTGAATTGCACACTGACCTTCTGCAGAATTGATTAGGAACATTCCATTAGGCTGCAGCACCAAATGCTTAAAAATGCGTCTATATTCCACTGCATACATAATGGGCATTTTTATTAGTGGCCTGTTGCCATTCGGTGGAAAATGCTAAACTCAAGATTACCTCCTCCAGATGTATTATTGACTATTTGAGGAATATTTTCAACCGGTAAAGCAACACCATTTTACAATACTTTAAATCTGAGCAGATGGGCATTTTGGAAAATGTTTTGTTTTTAGAGCTTGTTTATATAAAGCTAATTACCAAAAAGATGAAAGCCTTTACCGATACTAGCCCTGAAATTTCATCTGATTAAGGAAAACTCCACTTTTGTTAAAAAGCAAGCATAAAATATAATTATTAAGCCATTTTGTAATTCAGTGCTATTTAGAATTACATTTACATTTTCATTATGACCCTGTTATGATTTTCTAAAACTAAAAACATGTTCAAATATCGCTTCTTGCAAATAATGCAGTATTGGGATCACCCTGTGCACATTTTTTCTATAAATTCTATGGCCTTTGAGGATATCTCAGATATACATGTAGAAATTCAGTATCAGTTTTCAAGATATGAAAATCTTAGCTTGCAGTCTCAGATGGGGAAGATTACCGAGCTGATACATAGTGGGGTCTCAGCAAAAGGCCCGTGTAAACCACAAGTAAGCTTTTAATGTTGTGACCTGAAATGTCAATGTACCATTTTATGGGTCTTTAGTTAGCAATTGCTTTTGAACCCTAAACTTTACTTTACCTTGTGACAGCAGGCAGGTAAAATCACCAGGTTGCAATCCAGGATGGAAGATATATATGTCCTAGATTCAGGCTTTATGCCAATTCATACCACTAGGGGGAGTGCTGGGAGTCTTGCAGGGGAAGAGTTAATGAGCCCAGCTGAAGTAAGTGGGCTCATTAAGGCCTCTACAAGAACTCCCAGCATGCTAAGGGAGATGCTCCAACCTGGAACCAGATCTGTGTGTAGAGACTGGGGAGTGTGTTTTCTGTGTGGTGAGCTAAAGCCTGTGTGGCTATTGCTAAGACCTTCTAAAAGCAGGGAGCTAGGGACTGGGGCAACACAAGGCTGTACCCAGTTGTTAGTTAGGGACATCAACGTGTGTAGTGAGGGGTCAAGTTGACCAGGGTTTCTTTTGTTTTCTGTTATATTTTTTTGTCTGTATATAGTTCAAATAAAACCCGACCCTTTTATTTTTCTCCTACCACTGTCTGCTGTGCCTAATTTTGTGTGGTGAACCCTTCCAGGGGGTCACACACACCCGCTGCCGAGCTAACCAATAGTTTTATGGTGTAATTTGTTGCCCTGTATGCACAGCATTTAGTAAAGTAAATTTTCACCTTCTTTTATCAGAAGTGTCTGTTAAAATTCAATCAGGAGGCATGCAGCATGACACTGCACAGGTTAATACATGAGCCCTGTCTAGGGTCTAAGAACTAACTGTGAAGAAACTATATATCCCACAATCCCTGGGTCGCTCCGTTTAGTGCTCTGCAGGTGTGAGCTTCACAGTATTTAAATCTGACATAGGCATAAACAGGCAAATCAATCAACAGAGAGCCCACCATATAGCTGGAAGAGATTTGTTTCATTACATTAGCAATCTTGCATCTGTGATATAAAACATATAAAATGACAAGGCATGAATCGGATGCCGTGTGAACCAATACAAGAAATTACCTGTCCCTAGCCAGGATGGGTGGGAAAGAAATAAATGATGCTGGATGTCCTCCAGCCAAGAAATGAGGTGGGTTCTGCCTGACTTACTACAGTGTCTAATGCACACAGTGAGCAGCTCACAGTGTGCATAGAAATTAAAGTAAGCAATTTCAGTACATGTGAGGAGCCTATACAACTGTGCAATTACAACTGAGCAATAATGAAGATAAGGATGTCCAGCTTTAAAATATGTAAGCGTTTTAAAGTGCTTAATTCCCCATAGCACTGGGATGATAGTTTTTCTTTTTGCTAATAACTGTTATTTTGGAGCTTTTGGAAACAATCCATTTGAAAGCAAATTAGATTGTTCATTGCCCTTTCTTCTCCAGTTTTGTACACATTATCAGGAAAAATATCACGTTTTCCCTGTTAAAAGTAAAAACAAATGTTTGAAAGTAACTATCAAGCTAGCTGTCTGCTGGCTACATCTGAAATTGTTCTAAACTCTGCAGTAATTACCTTGTTTCAGCTTTTGATTTCTTTACCTATGTTTCATAAAATTATAATTGCAATCAAACCATCCACCTCAACACATCACACTAGGAAAAGATAGTGTTCTGTGTGATAAATGAGCAATTACTGGCAAAAATGAAACCAGTGAGCTACCGATGTAGTCCAGCACATTGCAGCTAAAATCTGAAAATTCACTTACTTTAGGGCTCGGTTCACGATGCAAGAACCCATGCGAATCCAGTGCGGGTTCCCGCATCGCATACAACTCGCAGGCAGTTCACACTGCCCTATGCGAACCGCTGCGGGTGTCAATACAAAGTTAATGAAACCCCCAGATCGGTTTGCATATTGCAGTGCCAACTGTCAATTCGCACAGGAATCGGATCACATGGGTTAAATACGATTCTGGTGCGGGCCAAAAAAAGGGTCCTGCACGACTTTGGTCTGAATGCGATGCAAATTCAGCCATACAATCTGTATGGCTAAATTTGCATCACACAGACATCACATGTGATTTGCACAGCAGTGTGGTACGAATCACATGTGATGTCTGACATCACAGCATTGTGAACCCAGCCTTAATTTGACTTTTCTGCAAACCACTGCATCCACAGACCACAGCAAACATAATTCACTGCATCCATAGACCACAGCAAACATAGATCACTGCATCCGCAGATCACAGCAAACATAGATCACTGCATCCACAGACCACTGCATCCACAGACCACAGCACACAGCACACGCAGATCACTGCATCCATAGACCACAGAACACAGCACACACAGCACACGCAGATCACTGCATCCATAGACCACAGAACACAGCACACACAGCACACGCAGATCACTGCATCCACAGACCACAGCACACAGCACACACAGATCACTGCATCCATAGACCACAGAACACAGCACACACAGATCACTGCATCCACAGACCACAGCACACACAGAACACAGCACACACAGCACACGCAGATCACTGCATCCACAGACCACAGCACACACAGAACACAGCACACACAGCACACGCAGATCACTGCATCCACAGACCACAGCACACACAGAACACAGCACACACAGATCACTGCATCCGCAGACCACAGCAAACATAGATCACTGCATCCGCAGATCACAGCAAACATAGATCACTGCATCCACAGACCACTGCATCCACAGACCACAGCACACAGCACACGCAGATCACTGCATCCATAGACCACAGAACACAGCACACACAGCACACGCAGATCACTGCATCCATAGACCACAGAACACAGCACACACAGCACACGCAGATCACTGCATCCACAGACCACAGCACACAGCACACACAGATCACTGCATCCACAGACCACAGCACACACAGAACACAGCACACACAGCACACGCAGATCACTGCATCCACAGACCACAGCACACACAGAACACAGCACACACAGCACACGCAGATCACTGCATCCACAGACCACAGCACACACAGAACACAGCACACACAGATCACTGCATCCGCAGACCACAGCAAACATAGATTACTGCATCCACGGAGTCAGACCACTGCATCCACACTAGACCACAGCACACACAGATCACTGCATCCACAGACCACAGCACACACAGATCACTGCATCCACACTAGACCACAGCACGCACAGATCACTGCATCCACACTAGTCCACAGCACACACAGATCACTGCATCCACAGACCACAGCACACACAGAACACAGCACACACAGATCACTGCATCCCCAAACACTTTTTATGGCAATAACTTGCATATAAGCCTTTAAAATTAACACTTTTGATTTTTCACGTTTGCGTCCCATAGACTTTAACGGTGTTCAGGCGTTCAAACAAACTTTTTGCCTGTTCGCATGTTCTGCTGCGAACCGAACCTGGAGGTGTTCGGCTCATCCCTAATCACCAATATGGATTAGTAGAATGACTTTAGCAAAACAGATTTTTCTGTTGGTGATATTTCACTCAACACAGCTTAGGTAAAATTTGCTTTAAAAAAATACACTTTTTCTTTATTTAAAGGGTATGTGTTTATATTTGTGTTTTTTGTGTGTTTAATTGCTATTTGTGTACTTTTTTTTTTTTTTTCTGTCTGTTTTCTTTCTGGGAAACAAAACTAATAAGGCTAATGACAACTATTTTTGGCATATAAAGAGGTCCAGGGTAGTTGAAAGGAACCTCTGTAATTCTTCAGAGCTATGTAAGGCTTATTTTAACACGGAATAAGTATGACTAAAGGCAAACCTTCTTTTTTAGACTTGAACAGAGTGGTGAGAGACTAAAACCAGTGTCGGATTTTTATTGCTGATTAAGTTGGCCATACATCACATAATGTCCTCCTTTACTCTTTAACTGGACATACACTAATCAAAATTTCTATATGCACACAGGTGCACTTCCTTCAAATAAATAAATAACGGTGAATAGTGACCATAATACAATGATTGTGAATAAATATTAAATACATGTAGCCGGCACTCTGCTCGATGGGTCTCCCACACTCCCAATCCCCTCTATTAAAGTTCTCGCTCGAAATGTCTCTGGTCTAGGGGTATGATAGGAAAGGGAGTGCGTCCGCTACGCCAGACCTCCACCACAGGTGTATAAGTGGTGTCAGCAAAAGTTCTTTACCTTCAGGCCTGTATTGTGTATCGAATCCTCCCTCCAGGAGTCATCTGCCAGGAAACGAGTCCCACACCGTTGCAAGTCCAACACTCCTTTATTTGAACACAGCATGGACTTATTTGCTTTACATAACCAGAACAGGAGTTGTGAATGTGTATGTAGGCCCAGACACAAGTTCTTTCCTCCACTCTCCTCCAAACAGTGAGCGATGGTCTCCGCACGAGGGAAATTCACCTTCCGGACGGTCTCCGACAAGAGGCTCACCCGTCACCGGCAGTATGCTGCACCGGGTCTTCAGATGAGGAGCTCTTCCTGGTCCATTACGTCCACCTCGGATTCAGGCGTCCATCTCCGGAGCACCCTAGGATCCTTCCCTCGCGGAACTCAGTGTTGGGCACTGAGCTCCGGACCGCCAACTGAGTACCTCACCTCAGGCTAAAGGTGCCTGAGGTGGAACACGACCTCCGGTGGTCCTCTAGGCCTAGTCCGCCCGGAGGACAAACACGAACTCCATCCGCAGGCTGAAGGTGCCTGGGACAACGTACCCCGTGACAAAATGGCCTGCACCCTTTATACCCTCCCCCGTCATGCATAGCGGGTTCCCCACCCCACCACACGGCTGCCGAAGAAAGACAAAAAGGGATTCGACACAGCAATGACTCGTCCGTCGGCCCAAAGTGACATCGCCACCCGGTGGACCGCCGGAGATACACCACCGGTGTCACCGTAGAAATTCAAAAGTTTTCCCGGGAAAGTAAATACCCGCTACATACATATATACAAAAATGTGACGCAATTAATATCATATATATGTGCAAACAAATTCATGTCACAAAATGCATGAAAAAGATGCATGTCAGTGACCACAATACACTTAATGTGAATAAATATTAAATAAATATGTCCAAAACTGTGAAACAATAAAAATACTCAAACCATAATATCATATGAATGTGCAAACAAATACATGTCACACAGCGCATGAAAAAGATGAAATACAAAATGTTAAAGTGGTTGTGAAGTCAGAAGGTTTTTTATCTTAAGGTATTCCATGCTGTCAATCAAAGTAAATTAGCCAATCAGGAGAGAGAGGGGTCTGGGCTGAACTGGGGTTCTGTGTCTGAATGGACACAGGGAGCTGTGACTCGGCTTGGTTGCCCCCATAGCAAGCTGCTTGCTGTGAGGGCACTAAACAGGAAGGAGGGTCCAGGAGAGCCGAAGAGGGACCCGAGAAGAGGACGCTCCATGCTGCCCTGTGCAAAACCACTTCAACAGAACAAGTAAGTATGACATGTTTTCTTATTTTTAGAGAGAAAAACAAAAGAGACTTTACAATCACTTTAAGTGCATGAGGTAGATCCAGGCTTTAAGACCAGGTGAGTGTTCCTCACAATAGTTCCTCCACCACACAAACACTCTGCCTCTTGCCAAAAGATGTTGATCTCTAGTTATGGAGATCAAAAGTGCTCAATGTGTGTTTGCCTTTAGGAGCCTCTCCTGTGAGCCAATGTAGTCCTCTACCGTTCCAGTCAATCAAACACTCGGGGGTTAATGGATCACCGAACCTCAAAGAAAGCCAAAGAAGCCAGCATAGTGTAGAACTGCCACACAGGTTTATTTCAGCAAAGCACAGGCTTTTACAGGAGGATGAGTACGGAGCAGCTCAAGAAAAAATGGTGCCACACTATCCAAGTATAGCTGACATTATAACATCACCAGCTAGATCCCGCCCGACATGTTTCACTGTCAACGAGCATTTTCAAGGGAAATGGATGCTCCTGTACTTACTGTAACGTTCTTATCCTGTAATGTTCTTATATCTCCACTGGGGCTCCGACATCTCCACCAACTCCATGTAATGTTCTTATCCTGTAATGTTCTTATCTCTTCACTGGGGCTCTGACATCTCCACCAACTCTGTGTAATGTTCTTATCCTGTAATGTTCTTATCTCTTCACTGGGGCTCCGACATCTCCACCAACTCTGTGTAATGTTCTTATCCTGTAATGTGCTTATCTCTCCACTGGGGGCTCCGACATCTTCGCCAGCTCCGTCGCAGATAGATGATGTCACGACGACATCACTCGGCTCCTCCTCTTATCCCTACTTAAACAGCCGCCACCATTTGCTTGACGTTCGTGCTAGGAACCTCCATCAGAAGACTGCCGTCTTCACTCACTATTAAGCTGGTCAGAGCCCCGACTTCCATCTCCCTATTGGGCCGGACAGGGCCCCGACTCCCTTCTCTCTTTTTGGGCCGGACAGAGCCCCTCTGCCTCCTCGCTTTTGGGCCGGACAGAGCCCCTCCAACTTCCAACTTTTGGGCCAGTCAGAGCCCCTTCCCCACTGGTAGTCAGAGGCTCTCCACTGACCTACCCTCAGTCAGCCTACTCTGCTGGCAGAACTCCCTTCCTATACCACTACAATAGGAGACCAGTATATCTCTCCAGAAACCACTGGGTGACACCAACACCAGAAGTCCACTCACAGCAAATATTCTTCCGTTTACTATAAACTGTATTCCTGTGCACTGCTACTACACTCAAGTTACCTCTGGTGCTCCCCCTTATGGCTGTGTATTACCACACTAAATAAAACCAATTGTATTTCCAATTTATCTGAGTCTTCCTTCCTGATGTCTGTCAAATTGAAATTAACTGTTTAGTATATCATATTCATAGACTTCCGAAGCTGTGATCCACGCTAACCATTATAGTTACACTGCCTGAAGCATTACACTCAAGCCCCATACACACTATCAGTTTTCTTGCAGGTTTTTCTCTTCAGGTTTACCAAAACCATGTAGTGCAAGGGCCTGCCTGATTGCATACGAATTGAAACTCTTAAGGTTTGACCTCATATTAGATGGTTTTGGTAAACCTGAAGAGAAAAACCTGCAAGAAAACTGATAGTGTGTATGGGGCTTTACTCCCTTTAACTGTGCTGGTCACCAATGCCCAATTAAAGAAAGTGAGGGTAAATCCAAAATTTTGAGATTCCATCAGAACAGGTATAGAGGAGAAATCTTCCAATGGAGACATTTGTTCCTGTGACAAGTGTTTACAACAGTATTTCCTATATCTTCTCATTGAGTCTACAGAACAGAAAGTGGAAGGAAATATCCCTAATCAGACACAGGGTGAAAAAAAATCTCCACATTTTCATTAACCACTTAAGCCCCGGACCATTTCGGGCCATTAGGACCAGGCCTGTTTTTGGGATTCGGCACTGCGCTGCTTTAACTGTAAATTGTGCGGACATGCAATGTTGTACCCAAATGAAATTTGCGTCCTTTTCTTCCCACAAATAGAGCTTTCTTTTAATGGTATTTGATTGCCTCTGCGATTTTTATTTTTTGCGATATAAACAGAAAAAGACCGAAAATTTTGAAAAAAAATGATATTTTCTACTTTTTGTTATAAGAAAAATCGAATAAACTCAATTTTAGTCATACATTTAGGCCAAAATGTATTCAGCCACATGTCTTTAGTAAAAAAAATGTCAATAAGCGTATATTTATTGGTTTGCGCAAAAGTTATAGCGTTTACAAACTAGGGTACATTTTCTGAAATTTACACAGCTTTAAATTTATGACTGCCTATCTCATTTCTTGAGGTGCTTAAATGGCAGGGCAGTACAAAACCCCCCCAAATGACCCAATTTTGGAAAGTAGACACCCCAAGGAAATTGCTGAGAGGCATGTTGAGCCCATTGAATTTTTTTTTTTTTTGTCCCAAGTGATTGAATAATGACAAAAAAAAAAAAAAAAATTACAAAAAGTTGTCACTAAATGATATATTGCTCACACATGCCATGGTTATATGTGGAATTGCACCCCAAAATACATTCTGCTGCTTCTCCTGAGTACGGGGATACCACATGTGTGGGACTTTTTAGGAGCCTAGCCACGTACGGGACCCCGGAAACCAAGCACCGCCTTCAGGATTTCTAAGGGCGCAAAGTTTTGATTTCACTCCTCACTACCTATCACAGTTTCGAAGGCCATAAAATGCCAAAATAGCACAAAACCCCCCCAAATGACCCCATTTTGGAAAGTAGACACCCCAAGCTATTTACTGAGAGGCATGTTCAGTCCATGGAATATTTTATATTTTGCCACAAGTTGCGGGAATATGACAAACTTTTTTTTTTTTGCACAAAGTTGTCACTAAATGATATATTGCTCACACATGCCATGGGCATATGTGAAATTACACCCCAAAATACATTCTGCTGCTTCTCCTGAGTACGGGGATACCACATGTGTGGGACTTTTTGGGAGCCTAGCCGCGTACGGGACCCCAAAAACCAAGCACCGCCTTCAAGGTTTCTAAGGGCATAAATTTTTGATTTCACTCCTCACTACCTATCACAGTTTTGAAGGCCATAAAATGCCAAGATGGCACAAAACCCCCCCAAATGACCCCATTTTGGAAAGTAGACACCCCAAGCTATTTGCTGAGAGGCATGTTGACCCCATTGAATATTTTTTTTTTGTCCCAAATGATTGAATAATGACAAAAAGAAAAAAAAAATGTACAAAAAGTTGTCACTAAATGATATATTGCGCACACATGCCATGGTTATATGTGGAATTGCACCCCAAAATACATTCTGCTGCTTTTCCTGAGTACGGGGATACCACATGTGTGGGACTTTTTGGGAGCCTAGCCGCGTACAGGGCCCCAAAAACCAAGCACCGCCTTCAGGATTTCTAAGGGCGTAAATTTTTGATTTCACTCCTCACTACCTATCACAGTTTCGAAGGCCATAAAATGCCAAAATAGCACAAAACCCCCCCAAATTACCCCATTTTGGAAAGTAGACACCCAAAGCTATTTGCTGAGAGGCATGTTGAGTCCATGGAATATTTTATATTTTGCCACAGGTTGCGGGAATATGACAAACTTTTTTTTTTTTGCACAAAGTTGTCACTAAATGATATATTGCTCACACATGCCATGGGCATATGTGAAATTACACCCCAAAATACATTCTGCTGCTTCTCCTGAGTACGGGGATACCACATGTGTGGGACTTTTTGGGAGCCTAGCCGCGTACGGGACCCCAAAAACCAAGCACCGCCTTCAAGGTTTCTAAGGGCATAAATTTTTGATTTCGCTCCTCACTACCTATCACAGTTTTGAAGGCCATAAAATGCCAAGATGGCACAAAACCCCCCCAAATGACCCCATTTTGGAAAGTAGACACCCCAAGCTATTTGCTGAGAGGCATGTTGAGCCCATTGAATATTTATTTTTTTTGTCCCAAATGATTGAATAATGACAAAAAGAAAAAAAAAATGTACAAAAAGTTGTCACTAAATGATATATTGCTCACACATGCCATGGTTATATGTGAAATTACACCCCAAAATACATTCTGCTGCTTCTCCTGAGTACGGGGATACCACATGTGTGGGACTTTTTGGGAGCCTAGCCGCGTACGGGACCCCAAAAACCAAGCACCGCCTTCAAGGTTTCTAAGGGCATAAATTTTTGATTTCACTCCTCACTACCTATCACAGTTTTGAAGGCCATAAAATGTCAAAATAGCCCAAAACCCCCACAAATGACCCCATTTTGGAAAGTAGACACACCAAGCTATTTGCTGAGAGGCATGGTGAGTATTTTACAGCTCTCATTTGTTTTTGAAAATTAAGAAAGACATTTTTTTTTCTTTTTTTTTTTCTTTTTTTACATTTTCAAAACTTTGTGACAAAAAGCGAGATCTGCAAAATACTCAACATACCTCTCAGCAAATAGCTTGGGGTGTCTACTTTCCAAAATGGGGTCATTTGGGGGGGTTTTGTGCCATCTGGGCATTCCATGGCCTCCGAAACTGTGATAGGCAGTGAGGAGTGAAATCAAAAATTTACACCCATAGAAATCCTGAAGGCGGTGCTTGGTTTTTGGGGTCCCGTACGCGACTAGGCTCCCAAAAAGTCCCACACATGTGGTATCCCCGTACTCAGGAGAAGCAACAGAATGTATTTTGGGGTGTAATTCCACATATGCCCATGGCATGTTTGAGCAATATATAATTTAGTGACAACTTTTTGTACATTTTTTTTTTTTTTGGTCATTATTCAATCACTTGGGACAAAAAAAAAAAATATTCAATGGGCTCAACATGCCTCTCAGCAAATAGCTTGAGGTGTCTACTTTACAAAATGGGGTCATTTGGGGGGGTTTTGAACTGTCCTGGCATTTTATGCACAACATTAGGAAGCTTATGTCACACATCATCCACTCTTCTAACCACTTGAAGACAAAGCCCTTTCTGACACTTTTTGTTTACATGAAAAAAAAAAATTTTTTGCAAGAAAATTATGTTGAACCCCCAAACATTATATATTTTTTTAAAGCAAAGGCCCTACAGATTAAAATAGTGGGTGTTGCATTTTTTTTTCCACACAGTATTTGCGCAGCGATTTTTCAAACGCATTTTTTGGGGGAAAAACACACTTTTTTTATTTTTAATGCACTAAAAAACACTATATTGCCCAAATGTTTGATGAAATAAAAAAGATGATCATAGGCCGAGTACATGGATACCAAACACGACATGCTTTAAAATTGCGCACAAACGCGCAGCGGCGACAAACTACATTCATTTTTAAAAGCATTTAAAAGCCTTTACAGGTTACCACGTTAGATTTACAGAGGAGGTCTACTGCTAAAATGACTGCCCTCGATCTGACCTTCGCGGTGATACCTCACATGCATGATGCAATTGCTGTTTACATATGACGCTAGACCGACGCTTGCGTTCGCCTTTGCGCAAGAGCAGGGGGGGGACAGCGGTGCTTTTTTTTTTTTTTTTTTTTATTATTTATTTGGCTTTTTTATTTTATTTTTAAACTGTGCCTTCCATATTTTATTTTTTTACCATTTTTATCGTTATCTCAGGGAATGTAAATATCCCCTATGATAGCAATAAGTAGTGACAGGTACTCTTTTTTTGAAAAAAATTGGGGGGTTAGACCCTAGATCTTTCCTCTGCCCTCAAAGCATCTGACCACACCAAGATCGGTGTGATAAAATGCTTTCCCAATTTCCCAATGGCGCTTTTTATATCCGGGGGGGGGACATTCCCTCCCACTGCTTGTAAAAGCAGTCTAGAGGCTAATTATCTGCTAGAATTGCTTTTACATGAAAGCCGGCTGCTGGCTGAAAAGAATGATACCAAGATGATACCTAAACCCGCAGGCATCATTCTGGTATAAACATTCAAAGTCCAGCAACATACCAGTACGTTGCTGGTCCTTGTTGGACATGTATTGTAATCTTTTTTTTCATACAGCCTATTGGCTGAACGAAAAAAAGAGATTGATTGGTGGGTATGCCCACCATTAGAATACCTCCCTTCATCCACCCACTTCTAATGATGGGCATATATGCCGAAGCATGGGGGCATCCTCCCGCAAAAAAGTTATGCCGCGTACACACGGTCAAGCCTTCGTCGGAATTTCGACCGTATGTACGCGGCATAAAAGGTTATGCCGCGTACACACGGTCGGACTTTTCCACGGGCAAGCCTCCGTTGGAATTTCGACCGTATATACGCGGCATTAGGAGCAAAATCGCTCCTCCCCCCCTGCTTCGGCATATATGCTCTTTTTTTTAACTGTGGTGGTGAAATCACCTCCTACAGCGTTGGAGTCACGGCTTTATGTATCGTGGGAGCAAACGCTGTTGCTGTCAAGATAAATAGATCCGCGCTGCAACTGAATGGCGTACCTGCTAAGCAAATGGTGGTTAACATTAAAACAAAGTAACATTACAGTACAACAGTAAGACCTTACCATGCCATACCTGCAAAGCAAATACCAAAACAAAACCTAGTAAAAAATAAAAAAATGTTTTAACGCAACCTGTGCCTAAAATATATATATGCCGAAGCATGGGGGCATCCTCCCGCAAAAAAGTTATGCCGCGTACACACGGTCGGAATTTTCCACGGGCAGGCCTCCGTCGAAATTTCGACCGTATGTACGCGGCATTAGGAGCAAAATCGCTCCTCCGCCCCTGCTGCCCCCATGCTTCGGCATATATGCTCTTTTTTTTAACTGTGGTGGTGAAATCACCTCCTACAGCACTGGAGTCACGGCTTTATGTATCGTGGGAGCAAACGCTGTTGCTGTCAAGATAAATAATTCCGCGCTGCAGTTGAATGGCGCACCTGAAAACAAAAAATTACATACCTGAAAAGCAAGCATGATAAAACATTGCAGAATAGAATACAGTAAAAAAGAGCAGAACAATAGAGAGAAAATAGAGAGAGAGAGAACAATAAAACGACAACTATTTTTGTTTTTTTTATTTTATATTTTTTTTGTGTTTTGTTTTTTACGTTTTTTTTTTTTTTTTTTTACACTTTTTTTTGTAACTTTACAACTGTAATGGTTCGGGTCTCTCAAAATGTAATGGCATCTTGGGAGACCCTGTGTAAGTGTGTCCTTGTCTGTGAAATGCTGTACCCTACGCTAAAACTTCACTTTTGAGTGGTAGCGTTCAAAACATTCACCTTGGCAAAGACCAGGCTTGTCAGGACAGAGTGGACAAAAACTACGGGTGTCACGCCTAAATCCGCGCTTGCTACAGACACGACATCTTTTTTGGGGGTGGCTTTGGGTAGGGGTACTCGGGAGGACATACGAATAATGCCTCTCATGCAGCCGGCTTACTGCATTTGGTTGGGGATGGTGAGGTGCAGAACCGCCTGGATACAGGAGTTCTGTGACTATCTCATTCTGGAATTTTAGAAGAGATAACGTCCCGCCTGAAGCTCTGTATAGCACATGAGCGTTCAGCAAAGCCAATTGGAATAATGATAGAGACACTTTTTTGTACCAGCGTCTCGCCTTACGGTCAATTAGATACGGCGCCATCAACTGGTCGTTGAGGTCCACCCCTCCCATATTTTGGTTATATTCGTGGACACAGAGGGGTTTCTCCACAACACCAGTCGCCGTACGAATTTGGACTGTCGTGTCTGCATGAAGGGAGGTAAGAAGGAAAACATTCTTATTGTCCCTCCACTTCATAGCGAGCAAGTTATTACACTTCAAGCAGGCTCTCTCCCCCAGCCTAAGACGGGCATCTACAAGCCGCTGGGGAAAGCCCCGGCAATTAGGTCGCACGGTGCCACATGCTCCAATCTGATGATCAAACACGTGACTAAACAGTGGCACGCTCGTGTAATAATTGTCCACATACAAGTGGTACCCCTTTCCGAATAAGGGTGACACCAAGTTCCACACTATCTTGCCAGCGCTCCCTATGTAATCCGGGCAGTTGACCGACTCAATCTGACTATCTTTTCCCTCATAAACCGTAAAGTTCACTACATAGCCTGTTGCCCTGTCACAGAACTTGTAGAGCTTGACCCCGTATCTGGCACGCTTGCTGGGAAGGTACTGCTTGAAAGACAAGCGGCCAGAAAATTTAATCAGGGACTCATCAACGCAGACAACTTGATCGGGAGTAAACAAGGCTGCAAAACGTTCGTTGAAGTGGTTTATGAGGGGTCGAATTTTATAGAGCCGGTCGTATTCAGGGTCCCCACGTGGACGACAAAGTTCATTGTCGTTGAAGTGCATGAACCGCAAAATCTGCTCGTATCGTGCCCTGGACATGGAGGCAGAGAACACGGGCATGTGGTCAATTGGGTGCGTGGACCAATAAGCACGCAATGACGGAAATTTATGTGTGCCCATGTTGAGGGAAAGGCCCAGAAAGGTCTTAAATTCGGAAACCGTAATTGGTTTTCAATTTCTGGCAATTTTAGGCAACTGGGGGTTAGCGGCGATAAATTGACCAGCATATAAATTACTCTGGTCCACAATAGATCTATAGAGATCTTCCGTGAAAAACAGTGAATAAAAATCAATTGGAATAAAATCAGCTGTTTCCACCTGAATACCGGGTTGGGCAGTGAATGGGGGAAGTACGGGTTCTGCAGAAGTGGTGGGGACCCAATCAGGATAGGCGAATTCTGCAGGAAGGGCAGTATGGGCACGACGGGCCTGCCTTTGTCTTCTTGGTGGCAGCGGGACACTACTTGTGCTTGCCACCTCGCCAGCTTGAACTGCACTTATGGGACTCGCCACGTCACCAAGTGTTACTGCAGTGCTGGATGTACGTCCAGGCTGTACTAGGCCGCTGGTGCTTGCCAGTTCACCAGAAGGAATAGCGGCGCTAGTACTACTCTGCTCCATGATACGAGAGACCTGCGGTTCTTGCTCCTCAACAACCTCAGATCGGGAACACCTGACCTTAGCAGGGACCTCAACTTCGTCGTCAGAGCTATCTGACGTGGGGCCGCTGACGTCACTGTCTTCTACGGGAAGATATTCTGAGCCTGAATCTGACAGATACGTGACCTCCTCTTCACTATCTGTCATGCTCAGAATCTCGTAGGCCTCTTTACTAGTGTACCTTCGTCTTGCCATTTTGGGCTCTAAATTTAGGGGTACACTAGTAAGATTCACAGGAAAAAAAGCACCTGACTGTCGTCAGCAAATATATCAAACGCTACAAAAAAACTGTTAGCGATCGCAGGGATCAGGCCTGTCTCTGCGAACGCTGCAGTTATGTGTGTTGTGTTTGGTAAGTGACAGTGATCGATCGATACTGCACTTGGGTGGGCTGGGCTGGGCTGGGCTGGGCGGAGGGGCTAAACGCAGGCGCTAGCAGGTATCTGGGCTGATCCCGCTAACACTGCGTTTTTGGGAACCCTAAACCGCTGGGGATGCTAGTATAGATCTGATCAGATACTATACCACTAAGGGGGGTGTATGCTTTGCGCGTGGGTGTTAGCGTTACTGGCACTAACCTAACACTGCCTGGGGCGACGCAGACCCTCTCTGGCGCTAAAACCTAATTGATCTCACCCGCCGGGCGATCAGGGGGGTTAAACCTTTATTGGGTTATATACGGCGGGTGCCCTGATGCTATAAAAAGCAAACTAATCAACCAACGTCACCCGTAACCTTTATATGGTGATCACTGGTGAAAGGGTTAACTAGGGGCAATCAGGGGGTTAAAACCTTTATTAGGTTAAATATGGGGGTACCCGACGCTATATAAAAACCTGACGGGTAACCTAAATAACTAAATAACTTACTGGCTAACCAGTGACACCAGTGACGCTTATACGGCGATCACTGGTGAAAGGGTTAACTCTAGGGGCAATCAGGGGGTTAAAATAATATATGGGGGTACCTGACACTAATAAAAACCTGCGGCGAACCTAAAAAAAAACAACTGCCTATCTAAAACACCAGCGTCACGAATACAGCGATCGGAAAAACAATCGCTTAGTGACGCTGAAGTTAGGGGGTGAAAGGGTTACCTGGGGGGTGATCAAGGGGTTAAACCTTTATTAGGGGGGGGGTTAGGGGGCTACCCTGGACCTAAAGGGGCCTAATCCTAACTGCCCTGCAACTTTTTACAATCACAGATGACACTAAATGCAGTGATCAGTAAAATAAATGATCACTGCAATCAGTGACACTGTGATTGGGGGCTTTGGGGTGACCTGGGGGGTGATCTGGGGGTGACTGGGGGGTGATTTGTGTGCCTATGTGTACCTACGTGTCAGTGGACTGTTGGAGCACTAACCTCTGTCTTCTCTCCTCGGCGCCGGGAACGAAAAGACCGCGGCGAGGGAGATGACATCACTTCCTCCAGCCTGTGTTTACATCACATGGCGGAGGAAGCATTTTCATTGGCCGGGAGCGATCGCGAGGGGGGGGGGGCGGAATCGAGCGGCCGCCCCCTCATGCCTGATCGCTCCCGAACACTTAACGGCCGCTCACTGCAGTGAAGGGGGGTCCGGATGGACCCCCCAACTGCACAAAGGCGATCACGTAGATCTACGTGATTCTGCCTGTCGGTGCCATTCTGCCGACGTAAATCGGCGGTGGGCGGTCGTTAAGTGGTTAAAATCAATTTCGCTCATCCCTAATTACCAATCAAATGCTAATTACATTATCGCAGCTAAGAGATACTGTTGATTGAGACTTTAGTGAGACAGTCACTAACATCCAACCCAATTCCAGGAACAATCTGGAAACAACTGTTAATGATGTGTGAATAGTAAGGCCCCTTTCACACTGAGTCGCTTTGCAGGCGCCATTGCGCTAAAAATAGCACCTGCAAAGCGCCCTGAAAAAGACGCTACTTTGTATCCAATGTGAAAGCCCGAGGGCTTTCACACTGGAGCGGTGCGCTTGCAGGAGAGTCAAAAAACTCCTGCAAGCCGCATCTTTGTGGCGCGGTAGGAGCGGTAAAAATACCGCTCCTATAGCGCCCCTGCCCATTGAAATCAATGGGGTAGCACCTCCAAAGTGTCTGCAAAACGCCACAAAGAGGCGTTTTAGCGGGCGTTTTTAACCCTTTTTCGGCCGCTAGCGGGGGTTAAAATCACCCCGCTAGCGCCCGCAAATCGCGGCAAAAATGACTGTAGAGCGGCGTTAAAAATATCGCCGCTATACCGCCAGCGCATCCAGCGCTTCAGTGTGAAAGTAGCCTTAAGCCCTGTACACACGATCGGATTTCCTATGGATTTTAAACCGGTTGATTTTTCCATCGGAAATCACCACCTTAATCAGCCACACAACCTGTGTAATTAATATGTGTTCGGTTTTAAAGGGATGAGGTTGCAACCCTATGTGGGGGGCAATGCACAGTGTTTCCAGCCTCCCATTATCGCTGTGACAGTTTGCTAAAACAGACTGATTTCTCCCGTCCGTAGGACAGGAGAATCAATCTGTCCATTTAGGGGTCGGAGGCTGCAGCTGAGTGGAGTGTATCTGATCTCGTCTCACACAGCCCAGCAAAGTTCACTCCCCCTCCCAGATGAACGGAACGATGTATTGCATACAGCTGCCCCTCCTCCTCCTCTCTCCCCCTGTGTCTGCCCGGCCCGCCCACTCCTATCCCGACTTACAGCTGTGAAGGAGAGAGAGAAGAGGGGGAAAATGTGCGCGGGAGATATGAACAACAGTCAGCCAGCTACACATTCCAAGCTGTGTGAAGTTCCAGCCTCGTCCCTGAATGAGTAAGCACTGCATTTTTCATTACACATTGATCACTGAGCTGTCCCTTTCTCTCCCCTATCTGTCTCCCTCCCCGGCTCTGTTCTTCCAAGATCCAGTTAGCACCAAGCTACTTATGCAGCCCATATAGTGATCGCTTTTTTTTTTCGTTTGGTCATTACACTGGAAAAAAATATATATGATCCAATTCCCCCATCTACACATTCCAGGTGGATGGGGAAATCCTCAGACAGTGGACCAGTGGGCGAACAACCAGGGTTGCTGTCCTGGCACTGCTATTGACATCACTGGTCTCTGTCTCCATGGCAGCAGCAGCGCATTAGAAACCAGTGCTGGCTACTTGGCGCATCATGTCTGCAGTCTCTGATCGTCTCCTGTACTATGTCTGCAGTCTGATCATCTCCTGTATCATGTCTGCAGTCTTTGATCATCTCCTGTATCGTGTCCGCAGTCTCTAATCATCTCCTGTATCATGTCCGCAGTCTCTGATCGTCTCCTGTACTATGTCTGCAGTCTGATCATCTCCTGTGTCATGTCCGCAGTCTCTGATCATCTCCTGTATCATGTCCGCAGTCTCTGATCATCTCCTGTATCATGTCCGCAGTCTCTGATCATCTCCTGTATCATGTCCGCAGTCTCTGATCATCTCCTGTATCATGTCCGTAGTCTCTGATCATCTCCTGTATCATGTCCGCAGTCTCTGATCATCTCCTGTATCATGTCCGCAGTCTCTGATCATCTCCTGTATCATATCCGCAGTCTCTGATCATCTCCTGTATCATATCCGCAGTCTCTGATCATCTCCTGTATCATGTCCGTAGTCTCTGATCATCTCCTGTATCATGTCCGTAGTCTCTGATCATCTCCTGTATCGTGTCCGTAGTCTCTGATCATCTCCTGTATCGTGTCCGCAGTCTCGGATCATCTCCTGTATCGTGTCCACAGTCTCGGATCATCTCCTGTATCGTGTCCACAGTCTTGGATCATCTCCTGTATCATGTCCGCAGTCTCTGATCATCTCCTGTATCATGTCCGCAGTCTTTGATCATCTCCTGTATCATGTCCGCAGTCTCTGATCATCTCCTGAATCGTGTCCGCAGTCTCTGATCATCTGTATCATGTCCGCAGTCTCTAAACATCTCCTGCATCATGTCTGCAGTCTCTGACCATCTTCTGTATCATGTCTGCAGTCTCTGACCATCTCCTCTAGTATTTTTTTTGGGGGGAGCCTGGAACTCCTCTAAGTTGTTGTCTGCTGTGTTTAGATTTTGCTGCATGCAGGGAGTGTTGTGTGTTTTTTTTTTTTTTTTTTTCTTAGAACAGATAAAATAAAAAAATGGAGTTCTCCTGACTGCTTGATCTTTTTTTTATGAAAACCGCACGCAGTAATCTTGTAATTGCGGAATTGAATCGTTGACATGATAATCGTAATCGAATCGAATCGTGAGGCCAGTGAAGATGCGCACCTCTAATACACACTATCGTGAAACAAAATGCTTGAGCAAAGCGCGGTGACGTACAGCACGTACGACAACACGTACAACGGCACTATAAAGGGGAAGTTCCATTCGGATGGCGCCACCCTTTGTGCTGCTTTTGCTGATTTTGTGTGTTAGTAAAAGTTTGGTGTTAGACGATTCGCGCTTTTCAGTCTCTGTGCTTTTCAGTCCGTTACAACATGACGAATGTGCTATCTCCATTACGAACGCTAGTTTTACCAGAACGAGCGCTCCCATCTCATAACTTGCTTCTGAGCATGCGCGTTTTTTTCCCGTCGTTAAAGCGTACACACGACCGTTTTTCATGACGAGAAAAACGACACGTGAAAAACGACGAGACAAAATAGAGCAGGTTCTAAATTTTTAATGCCCATTTTTCTCGAGAAAAATGCTTTGGAGCCTATACACGACCGTTTTTCACGACCAATTTAAAAAATGGCATGTTTCTCGTAATGAAAAACTGTCGTGTGTACGCGGCATAAGGTTTTTTTTTTGCATTTATCCCTTTTTATAATTATTTTTTAAAATGACGGAGCCTTAATAAACCCTGCTAGACAGCTACCATATTAAACTTTTCCTTTGTCGTAGATCCTGAATCCTTGACATTCCATTGATTTCCTCTTTACCCAACTATATTCTTGACTATGACATAAGCATTAGTATTGCGGGATGGAATAATGAATGAGCAGAGAAGAAAAGAATGGGAGAAAAGAAAATTCTCAGCAGTATAAGTTTAGCAGAAGACAATTCATTTATATAAAATTGTGAATATATAATATCCAAAATGAATTAAGTTAAAAGGTGTATATTTATTAAGTTCAACCAAAAGACAAACAAAAATACTTTAAAACCTTGCATTCTCAGAACTCTAAACTCTCAGTTAACAAATATTTTAAACAACATAAATCAAAAGATAGTCTTTTATTTTGGATAACTCTTTCAATTACAAACAGATTTACGAAGAATAAAAAGCATCAGAAATAGTTATTAAAGCGGAGTTCCAACTAAAATTGGAACTTCCGCTTAATCCACTCCTTGCCCCCTTACATGCCACATTTGGCATGTCATTTTTTTTGGGGGGGGGGGGAAGTGGGGGCTTCAGTAGGAGTGGGACTTTTCTGTCCCACTTCCTCCTTCCGCCCAGGGCCCGCTTAGGCGACTCGTCATATTGCCTAAGGCGGGCCCCTCCCTGTAGGCGATCACCTGGGACACGTGACAGGTCCCAGGCGATCGCCTGTCCACTCAGGGAGCGCAGCGCCGCTCGCGCATGCGCAGTGAGTGCCCGGCTGTGAAGCCAAAAGCTGTCACGGCTGAGTGCCCACAGTAGGAATGGAGGCGCCGGCGGAGAATGGGGGAGAGGAGCGAATCTCCGTTCGGCCGCGCCGCTGGACAGTGGAGCAGGTAAGTGTCTGTTTATTAAAAGCCAGCAGCTACACTTTTTGTAGCTGCTGACTTTTAATAAACATAAAAAAAGGCTGGAACTCCCCGTTAACAATTTATACAACCACTTATAACAGCCTTCCTCTAAAAGCCTGAAACTACCTTGAAAAAGTTTGTTGGAGCTTGAAAATATAATACATACCTCATTATTTTTGATATTTGCATTAGTATCGGACAAAATTATTGTCTAAACCTCTCATTACTTGGCAAGACATCTTGCACAGCAGATAAATAGGTAGGTGCCAGCCAGGGGAGTGCTGGCGGCCTTAGGCCTGGGGGGCAAGTCCAGTCAAGTGGCCCATTGAACCCCCGAATCAGCTCACCATCCGTGGCCCCCCTGGTTTTTCAAGGCAGCTTCACCAGTGCCCATCAGTGCAGCCAACTTCAGTGCCCATCAATGCAGCCTGATCACTGGGGCAGGTTACATGGGGGAGATGGGGGGTCAGCAAGGGGTGTCAGGGTCTCTCACGTCAGCGATCTCAGCTCAGCAGGTCCTTGCATGCCACGGTCTCCTGGGGGGGTAACGCTCCTGATCCTGGGGTCAATTTGCAGCCAGCGCCCAGCCCTGCAGCCCTGCATCCCGACTCCCTGGCACGCCCTGCCTCTGCCTGCTTCCAAGAATCCGGTCCCAGGGAGTTGTAGTTTCCTCTGTGCTGCTGTGTTTTACACCCACCAGAAGCTTGAGTGCGGACTACAACTCCCGGAATGCAACAGCTAGTGGTCGGCCACCATGGCCATGCCCCCGGCCCGACTTCCTAGACCAGAATAAAAAAGAAAATGGTAGCGGGCAGCGGCTGCCGGCCATTTGGAACATAAGTTAGGGCGGCCTGGGAGGCAATTGTCACCCTGCCCCCCGGCCCAGCCCTCCCCTGGTGCCAGCCTTTGTTAAAGGTAAATATTCACTGGGTACTTTTTCCTTCTTCATGTTACAGTACAGACTCAGTGTTGTATAAATTTGTGAAAATAAGTCTTCATAGTTCATGTTCAACAAACAAACAAACAAAACCACACAATGTTAAAGCGGAGGTCCGCCCAAAAAAATATACCGGTACATTAAAAGCCAGCAGCTACAAATACTGCAGCTGCTGACTTTTAATATTAGGACACTTACATGTCCATGGTACCCGCGATGTCGGCAGCCGAAGCCGATCTGTCGCTCGGCTCTCAAATGCTGCCACCGCCATCCTCGGTAAGGGAATCAGGAAGTGAAGCCTTTAATTATGTGTTTATGAACATTTGTTGTGCACTTATCACTCTACTTGTATATGTTTTTTCAATATCACATAGTTAATTTTCCAGCGCTGCACTCCTATTTAGATCTATACTTTTTGTGCCCCATATTAGGGTTATAGTACTTAGCTGCAGGATATCCTTCACGGTTTTTACTTGTTTTTATATACACAGCTAGTGCAAATTTTTCTTTTATATTTTTTTAAAACGGTGAGAATGCATCTCCCAAACAGATGCAAAAAATAAAATATTACTGCGCAGGTGACAATAGCCTAAGTGAAATAAAGCAGCTTGCAATATCACAACAGAACCAATTGTGCAAAAACATACATAATAAAAATTGCAGCACTAAATAAATGAAGTTCAAAATAAATCATTCAAAAATAGTCAGCGGTTAAAATGGTAGTTCTCATTTATGACATTATACGACTTGTATACAAGCTCAATTGGTGTAGTTAGTTCAGATATAGACTGCATAGATGCAGTTTATGTCTGAACTAACCACTGAGGGATTCGCCTTGAGTGCTAGATCATTATTTACCCACTACATTACCGAGCCTATTTCTGAGATTTGGTGTTTACAAGTTAAAAACTGTTTTTTTTGCTAGAAAATTACTTAGAACCCCCAAACATTATATATATATATATATATATATATATATATATATATATATATATATATATACACAGGTATATACCGTATATATATTTTTTTTTTATAACACCCTAGAGCAGTGGTTCTCAACTCCTGTCCTCAGGACCCACTAACAGGCCAGATTTTAAGTCTTACCTTGGGGAGATGCAGACTAGAATACTGCAAGTACTGAGCAACAAATTATATCACCTGTGATATATTTCAGTTATCTTGCAAACCTGGCCTGTTAGTGGGCCCTGAGGACAGGAGTTGAGAACCACTGCCCTAGAGAATAAAATGGCAGTTGTTGCAATACTTTCTGTCACACCGTATTTGCGCAGCAGTCTTACAAGCGCACTTTTTTTGGAAAAAATACACTTTTTTTAATTAAAAAAATAAGACAACAGTAAAGTTAGCCCAATTTTTTTTTATATTGTGAAAGATAATATTACACAGAGTAAATTGATACCCAACAAGTCACGCTTCAAAATTGCGCCCGCTCGTGGAATGGCGACAAACTTTTACCCTTTAAAATCTCCATAGGCGATGTTTAAAAAATTCTACAGGTTGCATGTTTTGAGTTACAGAGAAGGTCTAGGACTAGAATTATTTCTCTCGCTCTACCGTTCGCGGCGATACCTCACATGTGTGGTTTGAACACCGTTTTCATATGCGGGCGCTACTCACGTATGCGTTCGCCTCTGCACGCGAGCTCGGCGGGAAGGGGCGCGTTTAAAAAAATGTTTTTCTTATTTATTTTACTTTTTAGTTTTAATTTTTTCACTGTTCTTTAAAAAAAATTGTGTCACTTTTATTCCTATTACAAGGAATGTAAACATCCCTTGTAATAGAAAAAAGCATGACAGGTTCTCTTAAATATGAGATCTGGGGTCCAAAAGACCTCAGATCACATATTTACACAAAAATGCAATACAATTTTTTTTTTGGTCATTTGAAAAAAATAAAGAATTAAAAGTCCCTTTAAGAGCTATGGGCGGAAGTGACGTTTTGATGTCGCTTCCGCCCTGCAATGACTTGGAGATGGGTGGGAGCCATCTTCCCCTCACTCATCTCCATGTCACAGAAGGGACAGGTCTGGATCGCCTCCACTGTTACCAACGGCCACGGTAAGCGGCGGAGGGCACCAGAGCGCGGCGGGAGGGGGTGGCCCTCTCCCGCCGCCAATCAAAGTGATCTCGCGGCGAATCCGCCACAGAGATCATTTTTATCTGAAAGAGAATCGCCGGCTCTTGAAGAAGATACTGGGGTTATGGTAGCTAGCTGCTACCATAACAACGGTATTCCTCTTCAAAGACAGGATGTTTATAGTCGTTCTATGGTAGGGAAGTGGTTAATCACTTGTCTAGACTCCTATAATGTGGAGTCTAGAGATCTGGTAAGCTCACATCCTGCTTATTATCACAGTGGAGGTGCACCAGGTGGATATTCATCTAAAGTCAATCACATTTCTTTGAATATTACTTCAATGGACTTTCTTTTCATTTGTTACTATGCACTTCAGTGTTCAAGCACTATATGGTCTATTTTGAATGATTTACTTCAAACTTAATTTATTTAGCGCTGCAATTTTTATTACGTATCTCCCAAACAGAGACAGAAATATAAGTCTGGGAAATGTTGTCACTAAGGATGAGCTCCGGCCTGTTCGCATTGAACACGTGCAGAGCCCGCCAGAAAGTCGGCACCGCGCTGCGCTAATCACCGGCAGGGAGACATTGTCCCGATGCTCGGCTGCAGAGATCGGGAAATGTCTCCCTGCCTGTGATTAGCGCAGCACGGTGCCGACTTCCTGGCAGGCTCTGCACGTGTTCTATGCGAACACGCCGGAGTTCATCCTTAGTTGTCACCATTTAAAATAGAAAAACATTTTGGCTAGGGCTCCACTTTCATTTTATTAGCTTTAAAATCCTCTTCTTTGATCTTCATCTTCATCTACAAGGTTATGCCCTGTCATTCAACTGTCCATATGCTTTGCCTCAATGGTCAGAAGGAAAAATCTTAGGCAGGGTTCACATATGTGCGGCAGCGGGTTCGTGCCTGATGTTCGGTGTGTGTGTGTGTCCAACGGTTCAGGTGCGATTCAGGCCTGAATTTTTACCTGCAGTGGACCCAAACATACACAGGACCCTATTGCAATCCGCTCTGGACCTGTGTGAACCAGCTCCATTGTGAACCGGGCACACTCGCATGTCACACTCGCATGTCATGCGATATGAATGCGGGGAAACCAGCATCTAATTCGCACATATGTGAACCCAGTCTCACTCTAAACCACCTCTATGTAGATGTTAAGATATTCACTCTGGGGGGCACATGCGCGACGCGATGCAGGAAGGACGTGCCTGAGCCGTGCTCCGTGAGACCCGGTCCTTCCAGGCCAGCTACCCAGGGCAATTCGCGCTAAATCCCAGCTATTTCACCCAGCACCCGGCAAAAAACAGCGATATCGGCGCTCTCAAAAGTGCCTCACCAACCTTCTCCTGAACATGGAACAGAGAGCCTGCAAGACTCCTCAAGATGGCGGCGGCAGCAGCACCGAGACACATGCGTCTCATGCTAACCACATCCCGGCAGCTTCCCAGGGGAACAGTGAGTACAATCCTCCCCTCACTAAAGCAGACCTAGATGCTAGCCTCACCACTATCTTTGAGAAGCTAGTGGAAAAAATTGAAAAGGAAGTACATAATTCTACTGCGGCCCTCTCACTCGAGATAGCCAGCATAGGCAACCGCACAGACAAACTTGAGGCCAAACATGATGAGCTCTCCCTGGCTCACAATGATCTGAGAAAAGACCATGAGAATCTTGCAGATAACTTTGCCTTTATGCAGGCCCAAGTCGAAGATTTAGACAACAGAAACAGGCGCCATAATATAAGACTGCGTGGAGTTCCTGAAACCGTCACAGACTTGGTGCCTGCAGTCACAAAGATCTTCCAGGACCTCCTGCCTAGCAAATCCTCCACAGAGTTTCTGTGTGACAGGATACACAGAGCTCTCCGTCCCAAACCCACACCAGACAAGCCCCCCAGAGACATAATTATGTGTATGCGTGACTTTCTCGTTAAGGAGGAAATAATGCACGCTTCCAGAAACACACCTAATATCACTTTTGAGGGTAAAAGACTGCAGATATACCCTGATATTTCTCCAGCCACGCTGGACAGGAGGCGTAGGATGAAAGAAGTTACTAATATACTACAAGCAGCAAGAATCAAATATCGATGGGGTTTTCCATTTAAACTCTCTATCCCTCATAATGGTACGACTTACAAGGTATATAATATTATAGAGGGTAAGGAGCTGCTAGTGAAACTGGGCCTTCTTCAACAAGACCCCCCAAATCGCCCCCCACCGACTCCCAGACCTTCTCCTATCTGGTCTACCCCCTCCACTAGAAGAAATCAGAGAGACCAAAGAAGACTTTTTCAAGCTTACTAGAATCAGGAGAGCTAGTCAGCCTCCCCGCACCACCACCTCATGATTTGACACTACCGTTTTCACTAACAGAAACCAGCCTTCTTCACATCTCTCAATAGAAACATGATCTGGAATTTTCTCAGCCCTCTACAGCCCTCTACACACCACTTTGAACCTCATCCTTTCCAAGGCCAAGTGAACACCATCAAGTAAGATTGGACCGATACAACGAGGGATGAAGGAAGGTCAATTTTTTTCTTTTCATAATACTTTTACCATCCCTGGGCTATTATAAGGTACTGTACTTCAGCATGGATATCTCCTGGCAAAGTCCCCACTTATGGCGACTCCCCCTTCATGCAGGCAGCTGTCTGCTCTTCTTCTCATTCGACACCTGAACGAACATTATTGCTCAGTTTTTTCCCCTTTTTTTTTTTTTTTTTTTTTTTCACACAAAAAGACAGAATTTGCCTGGCCCCTTATACTCATATGTTCTTATACATGTCTATTAACATTTTATAATATCCACATAATCCATACTGCTTGCTTGGGTATGAAAGAAATAGTTTTTTTTTTTCCTTTCCCATCCTCCCAGAATATGTTCATACTAATCTTTTGAAAATGTTCGCAGTTTCTAACTGGCTGGTTCAGCCGCTAGGAAAAAGGAGTAAGGAATAGAAAGAAAAAGGACAGAAAAAGAATATATTGTTTTTCAATAGGCCTGGAGCTTCCGTCGTCGCTAGATTGACCCCCACTCCTGCTGGCAGGTCAGGTGATCTCTCCATTATATGGTGGGACCCTAGGCTTGTATGGCGGGATTAGGACTTTTATTTTATCAATAAATTTTTATTGCAATTTTCGTGATACAGAAGATAAGTACACGTGCTGTATATCTACATATCTATGCAGACGAAAAGGCCATCATCCAGGGTTACAGGTAATTGCATTTGTTACTTAAAGATTACAATAAACCATTTTTCTACATATCGCTTGTTCACTTATCAGATCACCCCAATGGGTACAAACTGTGATCTGAGGAAGCTAAACCTGTACAACTCAATTGGACCTTCCAAACAGCACATTGGAAAATCACAGTAATTCAGTACGTCTGTTCAGTGTCTTATAAATCTGATGAGAATTATGCAAATATGACTGCAATCAACAAAGAGGTAAGTAAGGGTAGATAAACTTGGAAGCAGGGTAGAAACATAAACAGAAAGAAAGAAATAAAGAAAACCAAGGAACCAGCACTTTGTATAGTTTGTGGGTACATCAAAGAACCATATATGCTATGTGTTATATGAATATGTTTCAGCACACAAATTGAGAAGCCACTCTCAGCGGTGTTGACTTCTATAAGACTTGTACCACTCTAACCATGGGTCCCATTGGGGGCAGAAGTCGACATATTTACCGTTTATAGATGCTAACATGCTTTCGTATGTGTAGTGGATGGATACCGTTCGTATAACTTCGTCTATTTTAGGAGCATCAGGGGACCTCCAGAGTCTAAGTATTACCAGCTTGGCAGCTAGGAGTAAATGGATTGTAAATTTCCTGAAGGAAGGTGGTATGTCCTCTATGCCCAGATGTAAAATGGCTAATGCCGGGGAGGGTAGCATAGGTAAGCCTGTAACCTGTTGTATACCGTAATTAAGAATGTACTGGACCAAAATTTAGCTAATTTCCTGCAAGACCACAATATATGGAATAGTGTTCCAACTTGCGAACAGTGCCTCCAGCATAAAGGGGATGTATTTGGGTCAAATTTAGCTATCCTAAATGGCGTGAGATACCATCTCTGGGTGACCTTATGTGACAGCTCCCAGAGATTGGCACATTTGGTAGCCGAATGGGGGGATTAGGACTTTTAGTCCTACCAATTTTTCAATTAACTGTTTTTGTGACAGAATTTCTTCTGTCCCCACGTTTATACATGTTATCTTTGTATTCTCAGTTCTAACGGCCCTTAGGGCACACTTTAGAAAAGACTCAAAATTTGGAAATGTTAAGGCTTTAATATCTTCTTGGTACAGTATTCTTATGTCTGAAACTATAGTTTACTTTCTTACAGCATCTGGAACATTTGACTTATGCTCACTCCCATATATTCTCAACGTATTGCAGCACAAACATTGGTTTAACTCCATTCACCTTACAGTGTACTCACACGAGATCAATATACAGTGGTTTCTTTCTCCCCATATCCCTACAGAGGGGGTCCCCCTTAGTCATAGCTACACTATTCTAATATATAATGGGTCTTAAAATATTATCCCATAACGTCCAGGGTTTCAACTCTCCCCATAATAGGAAAAAGGCTTTTCTCCATTACAAAAGATTGGGCGCAGACATCCTTCTCCTACAAGAGACGCATTTTGCGGACTCTAACTGCCCTAAGTACTTTAATAAGTCCTACAATCAATTCCACTACACTACTTTTGAAAACAAAACACGAGGAGTGGCGATATTTATACGCAACTCAATCATTTTTGACATTCAGTCAGTTCACAAAGATGACAATAGCAGATTTATCATTCTTAAAGGCACTATAAACAACCGTGAAGTTACGATTGCATCTGTTTATGCTCCTAACACCTCCCAATCAACATTTTTCACACATTTCTTTGAAACCCTGGACCGTTATAGCTCCCCTCATCTTATTGTAGGTGGAGATTTCAACCTCTCCGCCCACCCAGCATTGGACAGAAGTAAGATCTCTCCCTCTTCACAGGCCTTTTCGAAATCTATGAACAGATCCATTAATAAACTTCAACTAGTGGACTCGTGGCGTGCTCATAATGTAGGAGTAAAATCCTACACACACTACTCCCATCCCCATGATAGTTACACCAGACTTGACTACAACTTTTGCACCCCCATCATCTTAGCCAATTCCTCTCAAGCTCTTATTCATCCCTGCCCATGGTCTGACCACAATATCACATCCCTGGAAACTTCATGCATAGGCCTCTCCATTTCACCTTTCAACTGGCGATTAAATGATTCCTTTCTTACTAATGCCTCTAACACACAGGCAGTGACCACCCATATTGAAAACTACTTCAATGAAAACATAAATGACGAAACCTCTCCTACAACCCTGTGGGTTGCCCATAAGGCTGTCATCCGCGGTCACTTGATTAACCTAACAGCTACTAGAAATCGAGAGAGACTCGCAGATATTAGATCCCTCACCAAAGATCTAGAGCATCTATATAATAAACTACAAATCTCCCCCTCTCAGGATATCACTTTACAGATACAATCTAAAAGGAAAGCTCTAGACCTAATTCTTTCATCTGATACAGAAAGATCCCTCAGGTTTTCCAAAGCAAAATTCCTATTACATAGTAACTCAACCTCGACCATGTTTGCTAGAAAACTTAAACAGGACTGCAGACCCACACACAATTATAAACTCTGAGACACGAAGGGTAACATAGTCACACACCCAAAAGAGGTCTTGAAGATATTCACCAACTACTACAAAAACTTACTCTCAAGTCCCAGTGGCCCCCCTGATCCAAACTCGGAAACCTGGTTAGAAAATATACAACTCCCCTCTCTAAACCAAGCACAAGCTGACTCTCTTAAAATACCATGTACTGATGCTGAAATAACCAATATTATCAAATCACTCAAAAACTCCACAGCCCCAGGCCCAGACGGCTACACATCTTCTTACTACAAAAAATTCTCCTCCCTCATATCCCCTCACCTTACTAAACTCTTTAATTTCATCTTAGAAGGAAATCACTTTCCTGATGAGATGCTACTAGCCAACATGTCCCTCATCCCCAAACCCCACAAAGACCACACCCTCCCTCAAAACTTCCGTCCCATTTCTGTTCTAAATAACGATATAAAAATCTTCGGTAGGCTACTCGCAGATAGACTAGCTAAGGTTATTTCCCCCCTAGTCCACCCCGACCAAACTGGATTCATTCCAGGTCGTCAGATTGTAGATAACATAAGACTTGTCACAAATATAATTCAAGACGCCAATCTACATTCTAGCCGAGTCTGCCTCCTTAGCCTGGACATCCATAAGGCGTTTGATAGCGTTAGTTGGCCATACCTCAACACCCTTCTCCCTAAATTTGGTATCCCTAACGAATTCCTTCAGGGCTTTAATGCCCTCTATCATTCCCCACAAACACGTATAAAAATCCCAGGAAACAATTCAGACTTTTTCCCATTAGGCAGAGGCACAAGACAGGGCTGCCCCCTATCCCCATTATTATTTGCCTTAGCCTTAGAACCCTTAGCTCTATCCATTAGATACAATAACGATATCAAAGGCTACCCCAAACTACAGGATGAATACAAAATTAGTCTTTATGCAGACGATGCCCTAGTGTTTCTTACAGAACCTCTCACATCCATCCCCATACTTTTAAAAACACTCGACCAATTCCACAAGATTTCAGGTCTTAAAATTAATACCAATAAATGCTCAGCCCTCTCAATTAATATTCCTCAAGATCTCCAAACTCTGCTACAAAATAACTTCCATTTCACTTGGTGCCCAAAGTCATTTAAATATCTAGGAGTCCATATCTCACACTCCCACAACCTTCTATATAAATGTAACTATATTCCCCTCTTTAATCACATCTCTTCCCTACTTAAAGCTTGGTCCTCTTACCACATCTCTTTTCTCGGAAGAATATGCGCAGTTAAAATGTCTATAATACCCAAACTTCTATACCACTTTAGAGCCCTCCCCATAAACATCCCCAAATCTAAAATAACTCGTATTCAAAGACAAATAAACAAGTTTATCTGGGCAGATAAAAAACCCAGACATAGTTATATCCTTGCACATAGACCTCAGCCAAAAGGTGGTTTGGGCCTTCCTAACGTCTGGCTTTATTTTATCGCAACAAAGCTTTCTCAAATGTGCCAGTGGTATACTCAGAACTCAGACATTCCATGGCTCAGATTTGAATCCTCATCCATATTACCATATCACCTGCAGGGTATCCAGTGGTCCAATTCAATCCTATATCGAAACCTCACTAAACACAATATCATAGTTGCACACCTTTACCAACTCTGGCTTAAAATCAAAGATATATTCACTCTTTCCTCCTCTCCCCCACCCCTGGCATCATATGTAGGTGATGTTAGACTCGGTACTGCCTTTAGAGACAGATCTCCTCTCTCACCTTGGTTAATGAATAACTTGACCACACTAAAATCCCTACAATCCAAATGGAAATTCATTACATTTCCAACCTTACAGGAAAAATTTAACCTACCCTTATCCGAACGGGTACAATATGAACTAATTACATCCTTCTTTCTTAAGTATTATGCGCTCTCAACAGATACCTCTAACACCCTTTTTGAAAAAATATTTATCTCTTCCCCCAGAGACAGAGGTCTCATCTCCAGTTTCTACCAATACCTCAACAACTCTACACTACAAGACAAATCCAACCCAATGCTCAGTTGGGAATCCGACCTTGATATCTCCATTTCAGTTGAGGAGTGGAACACCATGTCGAATAACCTTCGCCTAAGCAATAAAGCAATCGCTTTCAGAGAAACTCCTTTAAAACTCTTCACTAGATGGTACCTTTCTCCTACCAAGCTACATTCCTTCTACCCCTCTATCTCCCCCTTCTGTTTTAGAGGCTGCCCTGAACAAGGAACGATCCTTCATATTTTCTGGAGCTGCCCGCAAGTGAACAGGATTTGGCTCACAGCTCTGGATAGGTTTAGAGATTCCTCTGGTCACACTATTTCCCCATCTCCTCAATTATGTCTCCTTTATGGTAAACACCCTAACATCCCCAAACCTTGCCTAAGACTGCTCCACTCTCTATGCAGCTCCATTCAATGGATGGTAGCCCTTAATTGGAAATCACAAACACTACTCTGGTCCCAAGTACTCGACAGAATGGAGTTGCTCAAACTCTCAGAAAAAATCTTCCATACCCTAAACGACTCGTTACACATATACGTACTAAAATGGTCCTATTGGGATATCCCTATCATAGACCAGATCCCCATCGGATAACCCAAAAACAACAAAAAAAAAAAACACACTTGTCCCCCTCTGCCCCCCCCCCCTAATCATTACACCTTCCTCTCCTCTTCCTGCATCTCACATCCACATACATAGAGAATATCTTCTATATGCTGTATCCATACAATCAACGCTGTATCTTACAATATCTACTGCCTTATATTTGTCATAACCTTACATGCACTATTTTTTTTTGTAACTGCCTTATCTATTTTTTTCCAATAAACTTTTGTAAACAAAAGATATTCACTCTGTGCCAGTGGGCCAGCAGGTTCCTATGTTTGACTTAATGTGCTGTATGACATGTATTATTTTTTCGCAGTCTGCATTTCCTTTCCTCTTGCGTAAAGAATTTTATAAAAAAGAAAGGAAACTCTTCCTGGACAAGGGGGTAGCAGTTAATGAAGCACAGCAGTAAGTTTAGGGAAAGTTAGGCCCAGTAACAAAGTGCAACTTAATCAGAAACGAACACAGATGAGATGGTTTGGGCTATATTAGGAGTAGTGATGAGCCGAACACCTCCGGGTTCGGTTCGCACCAGAACCCGCGAACGGATCGAAAGTTTGTACGAACATTAGAACCCTATTAAATACAATGGATGCGAACATTCAAATTCTAAAGTGCTAATTATAACAACTATTATGCATGTTATTGTCCTAAAAAGGGTTTGGGAACCCGGGTTCTGCACCAGGGGACATTTATCAATGCAAAAAGAAGTTTTAAAAACGGTCGTTTTTCGGGAGCAGTCATTTTAATGATGCATAAAGTGAAAAAAAAAAAGTCAAATATTCCTTTAAATATCGTACCTGGGGGGTGTCTAAAGTATGCCTGTGAAGTGCCACGTGTTTCCCGTGTTTAGAACTGTCCCTGCACAAAATGACACTTCTAAAGGAAAAAAAAGCCATTTAAAACTGCTTGCGGCTTTAATGTAATGTCTGGTCCCGGTAATATGGATGAAAATCTTTAAGAAAAATGGCATAGCTACCCCATGACCCCCCCCCCCCCTACCCCAGCCCATTACCAGCCCCTTTGGGTCTTGTATGGATATTAAGGGGAACCCCGCACATAAAATAAAAAAGGCCCTATATACTCTGAACAGCCGTATACAGGCGGTGCATACAAGACAGGGACTGTAGGTTTGTTCTTATGTAGAATGTGTTTGTAATTTTGAACAGGTACATTGTTGAAGTGTAGCTCCAGCCCAAAAATCTATTTTTAAACTTTTTGGAAAACATAGGTAAGGGTTATCACCCCTGTAACATTTGTTTTGCTGTCTGTGCCCCTGTTCAGAACATTTCACCTCACTTTCCGTCCCAATGACAACTGTTTTTGAAATGTGGTGTTTTTCTTGAAACAAGGATTGCTGATAAAGCATCAGTACAGAGGAGACACCTTTCTCCCATATTTATTCTTACAGGAGAGAATTTTCCTTCCTAGTGGTAGATTTCCTCTCACTTCCTGTTGTCTTCTTGCGTTTGCAAGTAGGAGTCGTTTGTAAGTTGGATGTTTGAAAGTAGGGACCTGCCGTATATACTCTGCAGAAATAGGCCCCTTAGTTGTTGGTGTTGGCACAACACTGTAAGCACTCACAGTTACTCTTGGTTGGTGCTGGAACGCCCTGCTGTCAACTATTATATCAGGAATTTTAATTACATATAATTGTTGATCAGTGGTAGTGAAAATTGGGCCTTTGATGGTGGTGCTGGTGCCACAACACTGTAAGCCCTGACAGTTACTCTTGGTGGGTGCAGCAATGGGCCCTGCTGTGAATTATTAGATCAAGAATTGTAATTGCATGCCCCTGTTGAACAGGGGCTGAAAAATTGGGCCTTAGGCACTGGTGGCACAACACTACAACCCCTCACAGATACTGTACTTGGAGCACAGCAATGAGCCCTATGGCAAATTATTGCTAAAAAAATTGTAATTACACGCCCCTGTAAAACAGGGGCTGAAAAATTGGGCCTTAGCCACTGGTGGCGGCACCCATAAACAAAAATGATCTTCCAAGCTATCATCATCAATCGTATCATTGAGGACTCGGAGGAGGAGGATAGCCAGTCAACATAACAGCACAGGCACTCAGCATCAGCATCAGTCTTGAAGGGATGTGACATGTTAAAATCAATTAGTCTGTTATATCAGCATCAGGTGTGTGGTAGCTGGTGGTGATCCAAGACTGGTTCATCTTGATGAAAGTCAGTCGATCAACCGAGTCGGTGGACAGGCGCACCCTGTGATCCGTGACAAATCCTCCAGCAGCACTGAATGTGCGTTCCGAAAGAACGCTGGATGCAGGACAGGCCAGTAGCTCAATTGCATACTGTGCAAGCTCTGGCCAGTGATCCATCCTCAAGACCCAGTAAGCCAGAGGATTTTCGGTGGGGAAGGTGTCCAAGTCTGACCTTGCCCCTAGATATTCCTGCACCATGTTTATCAGACGCTGGCGATGGTTGCTGGAACCGATCATACTTTGGGGCTGCGGACTAAAGAATTGTCTGAACGCATCGGTCAGACGGCCACCTTCCCCACCGCTCCTTCTTTGACTGGCCGAAGCCTCAGCAACTCGTTGTCCAGGACCAGGAGTTTGTAACCTCCCAGTCTCTGGGAACGCGTTGCACAGACCTTTCTGCAAGGCCTCCCGGAGTTGTCTCATCCTCTGCTCCCTCTGCGAAGGTAACATAAGGTCCGCAACCTTACCCTTGTACCGTGGATCAAGGAGAGTGGCCAGCCAGTAATGGTCCCTCTCCTTGATCCGAAGAATACGAGGATCCTTCCGCAGACTTTGCAGGATCAGGGAGGCCATGCAGCGTAGGTTTGCTGAGGCATTCGCTCCGGAGTCCTCTGGGTCACTAAGGACGACATGATCCGCAGCCACCTCCTCCCAGCCACGTACAAGTCCACTGGTTTCTTGGGACTGTAAATCATCCCTAAAAGACTGCTGCTGATGATGCTGAGTGCCAGCCTCCACCTCCATGCTGACACAATCCTCCTCCTCCTCCTCCTCCTCCTCCTCCTCCTCCTCCTCCTCCTCTTCCTGTGCGATGGGTGGGACAGAAGGAACACTGTCTGGGTAAAGGGGGCCTTGAGAGGCAAGGAAGTCCTCCTCTTCCTGCCTCTGTTCTGCCTCAAGTGCCCTGTCCATTATTCCACGCAGCGTGTGCTCCAACAGGTGGACAAGAGGTACAGTGTCACTGATGCATGCACTGTCACTGCTCACCATCCTCGTGGCCTCCTCAAATGGTGCCAGGACAGTGCATGCATCCCTGATCATGCCCCACTGGCGTGGAGAAAAAAAACCAAGCTCCCCTGACCCTGTCCTGGTGCCGTAGTCGCACAGGTACTCATTGATGGCCCTCTGCTGCGTGTGCAGCCGCTGCAGCATGGCCAACGTTGAGTTCCACCTGGTGGGCATGTCACATATAAGGCGGTTCTTGGGCAGGTTCAACTCCTTTTGCAGTTCAGCCAGGCGAGCACTGGCATTATAAGATCTGCGGAAATGCACACAGACTTTCCTGGCCTGCCTCAGGACATCCTGTAAGCCCGGGTACCTGCCCAAGAACCGCTGCACCACCAGGTTAAGGACGTGAGCCACACAGGGCACATGGGTCAGTTGTCCCTGTCGGAGGGCGGAGAGGAGGTTGGTGCCATTGTCGCAAACCACCATTCCTGGCTTAAGCTGGCGTGGCGTCAACCACCTCTCGGCCTGGCCCTGCAGAGCAGACAGGACCTCTGCCCCAGTGTGGCTTCTGTCCCCCAAACACACCAGCGCAAGCACGGCATGGCATCTTTTTGCCTGCGTACTTGCGTAGCCCCGTGAACGGCTACGGAGCACCGCTGGTTCATAGGACAAACCACAGGAAGAGGCCATGGAGGAAGAAGAAGAGGAGGGGGTGGAGGAGAGAGGTGTGTCACAACCAGTAGTAGCATTTTGGAGGCATGGCGGTGGAACAACCTCCAACACTACTGCACCTTGTCCTGCATCCTTCCCAGCTGCCAAAAGAGTGACCCAATGGGCCGTGAAAGAAAGGTAACGTCCCTGTCCATGCCTGCTGGACCATGAGTCAGCGGTAATATGCACCTTACCGCTGACCGCCCTGTCCAGCGAGGCCAAGACATTGCCTTCCACATGCCGGTAGAGAGCCGGAATAGCCTTCCGTGAGAAAAAGTGGCGTTTGGGAACCTGCCACTGAGGAACCGCACATTGCACAAACTCACGGAAGGGGGCCGAGTCTACCAACTGAAAAGGCAGCAGTTGAAGCGCTAGCAATTTAGCCAAGCTAGCATTCAACCGCTGGGCATGTGGATGGCTGGGAGTGAACTTCTTTCGACGGTCCAGCAGCTGGGGCAGGGAAATTTGCCTGCTAGAATCGGACGTCGGTGTACTGCTAGCAGAGTGGCCGCAAGTACTTGGCTGTGACACACCTAATTCTACACCTTCATTCCTCTCAGTGCATGTTTCAGAGAGGACTGAAGTTATAGTGGGGTTGGAGATCCCAGCTGATGCGGTGCAAGGAGAGGTCCGCTTTGTTCTTTGGTGTGGGTCTTTGAGGTAGGCTTGCCAACGAGCTGCATGGCAGGTCAACATATGTCTGGTCAGGCATGTGGTACCCAAGCGGCTGATGTTTTGGCCACGCGATATACGCTTGAGACATATGTTGCAAACAGCAGCTGTGCGATCTGATGCACTAGCCTCAAAAAAGGCCCACACCAAGGAACTTTTTGAATGACGGGCAGAGGCAGCGCCCTGCACAGGCGGAGCTCTGCGGTGTGATTCCGTCGGTGTACTGCCCTTACGCTGGCCACCAAAGGGCATCCTGCCTCGTTGGAGATGTGCCTCCTCCTCATCCTCCTCCTCCTCCTCTCTCCTATTAGGCACCCACGTGGAGTCAGTGACCTCATCATCCCCTCCCTCCTCATCACTGGAGCCAATCTGGCAGTATGCTGCAGCTGCTGGAACATGACTGCCAGATTGGTGTCCTTCTTGAGCATCCCCTCTGTCTGCTCTCACGCTACTGCCTTCCTGTAGCTGGGTTTCATCATCAGACCCTTCGAAACGCTGGGCATCCTCCTGGAGCATGTACCCAACACTGTGCTCAAACAGTTCGGGGGACTCCTCAGGAGGAGGACATGGTGGGTCTAGGGAAGGAGTGACTGATGATGAGTCTGACATTGATACCAGGGAAGAGGACGCTTTGGCAGCTGCTTTGCCAGTACCCTGAGCCTGGGTGAGAGAGGATGAGGAGGAGGAGGAGGGCTTGGTCATCCACTCTACCAAGTCTTCGGCATGATGTGGCTCAACATGTCCAGCTGCCGAAAAGAAGGACAAGCGTGTCCCATGGCCATGTGCTGATGACAATGCACCGCGTCCACGACCAGCACTGTTGCCCCCAGACACAGAGCCTGCTTGCCCTCTTTTATTGCCTCCTGACTGTCTGCCTCTCCTTGTTTGCCTTCCAGACATTCTAATAGATGGCCTGCAGGGAGATGGGAAAAAAGCAATAAGGGCTACCTTCAGGTGGCCTTCTCTGTCCCTTTACTTAAGGATTTCTAAATATGGTTGAGGATGATTGCTTTTGCACAGAATAGCACAACGACAATTTCCCTGACTGTCCAAAAAACAAGGATTTCAAAGATGGTTGATGAGGAATGCTTTAGCACACTATAGCACAAGGAGAATTCCCCTCACTTTCCTTCTTTGTCCCTAGAAACAAGGACTCGCACAGTGAAAGAAACTGACACTCTCCCTACCTAGAGTTTTCTGTCCCTAGAAAAAATGTTTTTTTAAAGCACACTATAGCACAAGGAGAATTCCCCTCACTTTCCTTCTTTGTCCCTAGAAACAAGGACTCGCACAGTAAAACACACTGACACTCTCCCTACCTATCCTTCTCTTTCCCTAAACTAAAGGAATCCAGGTTAAGCAAGAAAGAAATAAATGTCACTGTCCCTGCCTATGCTTGTCTTTCCCTGCTCCGGAACACACTACACTAGGCCGCCGTGCTGGCGGCCTTTTATAGTGTGGGGCGTGTACTAAACACCCTCAGCAATAATTGGCCACAGGCATCCTGCCTGTGGCCAATCATTGCTCTCCTCGCTGCCGGCGCTGTGATTGGCCAAGCATGCGGGGTCACAGTGCATGCTTGGCCAATCACAGCGCCTGGATGACACTGCGATGGCGTAGTGCATTGTGGGCCGTTCGCGTCACTCGAATTTGGCGCGAACGGCCCAAATCGTTCGATCTTCGTCGAACGATCGAACAGCCGATGTTCGAGTCGAACGTATGTTCGACTCGAACACGAAGCTCATCCCTAATTAGGAGTACCATGTGTCTGCTATTGTGATGTCCTTAAGGCTCCATGTACACAGAAGCTCAAAAACGGTCGTTTTTAAAGCAGCAGAAAAAGCTAGCTTTTATCAGCATTTTTTACTAGCTTTTATTAGCGTTTTTTTCGTTTTTTTTTTAGAGATTGTTTTTGGGAGTTTATGAGTGTTTCTGAGCGTTTTTCGGCGTTTTGCATTTTTTTGTGCCGAAAAACTGCACTTTGAACGCGAATTTCTTGCGTTCAGAAAAAAGCCCATTAACTCCACTGCTCATTAAAGCTAAAAATCGTTATGTGTACATGAACACATAGGCTAACATAGAGTGCAGTTAATGGGCTTTTTAAAAAAACGCCAAAACGCCAATAGACTGCAGTTTATCATCTTCTGTGTACATGGGGCCTTACAAGTTTAAATGAAGCACAGGTTCACTTTAGACACTTTTTAACAATAAATGACTAATAATCTTATTTTTGTTATTTGCTAACTTACTAATGTGCATTATGCAAAAAGAGCTTTATGTGATAATTATGCATTGTTTCAGAAATTACTTGTCATTCAGAATGTAGACTGTTACAAGGGTAATGGTAAAAATACACGATTATCAAACAAAATTAAGGATGCAGAATTTTCTGACATCCTATTTCTGCATCCTGATTGCCACTTCCAAGAACAGACAAAGAATAATAATCATGATAATCACTTTAGGATTCTGAAACTTTGAGAGTTTATAGCAGCCTTTAATACAGTGATGACCAGGTGTTTTGTGATAGATAATGAGCTGTATGCCTCTTCTTGCAGATGTAAACCCCAAATGAATGGCATTTCATTTGATAAAGCACCACATTTAATAAACAATTGCCTTTCTATAATAATATTACAAACAATAAAGTCGCCACCTAGGGAAAAAATGAAGATCTCCGTGTAGCAATCACTTAAAGAAGTGGGGACTCTTACCGGAAGGAGTGGACCTCCGGTAGCAGCAAGGTCACACACAACTGCAGATATATAACTCTCTGCGGAGTCTGAGATGGATTCTGGCTCAGGGATACACTGGCAGTCTGAGGGTGTCCTTCCCAGTGTACAGTCACCGACACCGCCTCCTTTCCTCAAGATCCCAATCTTCCGAGATAGCATGGAGCGTATTAATGGAATAAAGGCTCCAATAGTGCGTTATCTTTAAAACTTGTTTATTACAAAAAATCTCTGGTTACAGGGGGGGCTGAAATTCAAGCACTTCGGGGGTCACGTTAGGCGCCCCACGTGACCCCGGAAGTGCGGTTGTTTGAATTTTTTATTGCCAGCAAGTGCTTTTACATCATCTTCCTCCTGCTGTATAGGAATGCCTGCGAGAGGTAGAGGAGAAGCAGGCATTCCGAGCCTGCAGGAGGAAGATGGAGAGAATGATTGTTCTATATGCAGCTGCCCCCATTGCTCCTCCTATCCTGCTTCTTTCTGTTGCCGCCCTGGGCTCTCCACCCCACCCATGCTCTCTGCCACCCCCCAGTGCTCTCCACCTCCCCCCATGCTCTCTGCCGCCCCCCTCAGTGCTGTCCACCTCCCGCATGTTCTCTGCTGCCCCCCCCAGTGCTGTCCACCTCCCCCATGCTCTCTGCCGCCCCACCCCAGTGCTGTCCACCTCCCCATGCTCTCTTCCGCCCCCTCAGTGCTGTCCACCTCTCCCATTGCTCTCTGCCACCCCCCCAGTGCTGTCCACTCCCCCCATGCTCTCTGCCACCCCCCATGCTCTCTGCCGTCCCCCCAGTGCTGTCCACCTCCCCCCATGCTCTCTGCCACCCCCCCAGTGCTGTCCACCTCCCCCCATGCTCTCTGCCACCCCCCCAGTGCTGTCCACCTCCCCCCATGTTCTCTGCCGCCCCCCAGTGCTGTCCACCTCCCCCATGCTCTCCGTCGCCCTCCCTGTGCTCTCCACCTCCCCCTAAGCTCTCCGCCGCCCTCCCTGCATTTTCCACCTCCCCCATGCTCTCCCCACCCCCAAGCTCTCCGCCGCCCTCCCTGTGCTCTCCACCTCCTCCCCAAGCTCACCGCCATCTTCCCTGTGTTTTCCACCTCCCCCATGCTCTCCGCTGCCCCCCCTGTGCTCTCCACCTCCCCCATGCTCTCCGGTGCCCCCCTGTGCTCTCCACCTCCCCCCATGCTCTCCGGTGCCCCCCTGTGCTCTCCTCTTTCTCCCTGTGTTCTCTGCCTCTCCCCATGTTCTCAAGGTTCTTCCCTGTGCTCTCCATCCCCCCATGCTCTTTCCTGGTCCCACCTCACCTCCCCCCACACCTCTGCTCGGTTTTCCCCTCTCTCAGGGGATCTGTCAGGGTGAAGAGTTGGGGAAGGGGCCAGTTAACATGTCATGGGCTGCTCAGTCCAAAATGCCCGTGCCTATTTTTTTTCCCAGTCCGGGCCTTATATATGTTTATATTTATTCACACTCTGTGGTTCATATGGTATGTTTTGGTCTTTTTTCAGTTTTTAGTCCAATCGCATTTATTTGATTAGCGTGACTCTATTATTTGTAATACTCTTCTGTGCATGATTATATCTCATGTTTTTTGTGTCGCTGCTTTTTCTTCACAGTATTTTTCACAATTTTATTTTTATAATAATAGAAAATAATAGAAAACTTTTTTATCCTTTGTACCCTAGTGCCGCTGTAATCTTGAAGCCACTTTGCAGCCACTTCCTGTAGTTCGTTGCCCATGGCATTTTCTGGTTTAAATACTTTTTTTTCAGGCATTTATAAACATACATGACAGCAAGCACAATTCCAATCAATGATAGTGCATATATATGATACACTCATCTGGGGCTGAGGAAGTCATGACTATTATCTACTTCTCAATGACCTTGATAACATCTGTTTAGACTAAACGTACATCGGGGCAGGGCGGAGTTTGTACTGACGTCACCTATGTTTTGCTGGATTCGGCACCAGAGGCATTTACAGTACATCGTACAATGTGCTATTCAGAGGATGATTTGTGATGAGTTTTTTGGCAAATATTTAATAAAACATCGGTACTACACCATTGGAGGCTTATATCTTTTCTGTGCTTAATTGTGAAGTAAGTGGGAGAATCACAGTGGAGTTTCCATTGGTGGAGCAGTATGTGTCCCTGTGCTAGAGGATCCTTTATTCCGGACCCACACAGCTTCATGCCTTATCAGACCTCCTATAACTTGGGGTCTCACTTTTTGATACGAGGCTGTGTGTGTGTTGAGGTGGTGGGCTCACTGGTCACACTTTGCTGTTTCACATTTTGGACATTATGGCATTTTGATTATTAATATAGATTTCAGTAATTCACTTTGTCACCAGAAACTATTCTTTGTTTATTCATTAACCACTTAAGCCCCGGACCATTTGGTAGCTAAAGGACCAGAGGTGAATTCAGAATTTTGCACTGCGCTGCTTTAACTGTAAATTGTGCGGACATGCAATGTTGTACCCAAACGAAATTTGCGTCCTTTTCTTCCCACAAATAGAGCTTTCTTTTAATGGTATTTGATTGCCTCTGCGATTTTTATTTTTTGCGATATAAACGGAAAAAGACCGAAAATTTTGAAAAAAAATGATATTTTCTACTTTTTGTTATAAGAAAAATCGAATAAACTCAATTTTAGTCATACATTTAGGCCAAAATGTATTCAGCCACATGTCTTTAGTAAAAAAATTTTCAATAAGTGTATATTTATTGGTTTGCGCAAAAGTTATAGCGTTTACAAACTAGGGTACATTTTCTGGAATTTACACAGCTTTAAATTTATGACTGCCTATCTCATTTCTTTAGGTGCTAAAATGGCAGGGCAGTACAAAACCCCCCCAAATGACCCCATTTTGGAAAGTATACACCCCAAGGAAATTGCTGAGAGGCATGTTGAGCCCATTGAATATTTTTTTTTGTCCCAAGTGATTGAATAATGACAAAAAAAAATTACAAAAAGTTGTCACTAAATGATATATTGCTCACACATGCCATGGTTATATGTGGAATTGCACCCCAAAATACATTTTGCTGCTTCTCCTGAGTACGGAGATACCACATGTGTGGGACTTTTTAGGAGCCTAGCCACGTACGGGACCCCGGAAACCAAGCACCGCCTTCAGGATTTCTAAGGGCGCAAATTTTTGATTTCACTCCTCACTACCTATCACAGTTTTGAAGGCCATAAAATGCCAAAATAGCACAAAACCCCCCCAAATGACCCCATTTTGGAAAGTAGACACCCCAGGCTGTTTGCTGAGAGGCATGGTGAGTATTTTACAGCTTTCATTTGTTTTTGAAAATGAAGAAAGAATTCTTTTTTTTTTTTTCTTTTTTTTTTCAATTTTCAAAACTTTGTGACAAAAAGCGAGATCTGCAAAATACTCACAATACCTCTCAGCAAATAGCTTGGGGTATCTACTTTCCAAAATGGGGTCATTTGGGGGGGGGGTTTGTGCCATCTGGGCATTCCATGGCCTCCGAAACTGTGATAGGCAGTGAGAAGTGAAATCAAAAATTTACACCCTTAGAAAGCCTGAAGGCGGTGATTGGTTTTAGGGTCCCGTACGCGGCTAGGCTCCCAAAAAGTCTCACACATGTGGTATCCCCGTACTCAGGAGAAGCAACAGAATGTATTTTGGGGTGTAATTCCACATATGCCCATGGCATGTTTGAGCAATATATCATTTAGTGACAACTTTGTGCAAAAAAAAAAATTTTCTTTTTTCCGCAACTTGTGTCAACATATAAAATATTCCATGGACTCGACATGCCTATCAGTATATAGCTTGGGGTGTCTACTTTCCAAATTGGGTCATTTGGGGGGGTTTTGAACTGTTCTGGCATTTTATACACAACATTAGGAAGCTTACATCCACTCTTCTAACCACTTGAAGACAAAGCCCTTTTTGACACTTTTTGTTTACATGAAAACATATTTTTTTTTTGCAGGAAAATTATGTTGAACCCCCCAACATTATATATATTTTTAAAGCAAAGGCCCTACAGAATAAAATGGTGGGTGTTGCATTTTTTTTTTCTACACAGTATTTGCGCAGCGATTTTTCAAACGCATTTTTTGGGGAAAAAATACACTTTTTTTAATTTTAATGCACTAAAACACACTATATTGCCCAAATGTTTGATGAAATAAAAAAGATGATCTTAGGCCGAGTACATAGATACCAAACACGACATGCTTTAAAATTTCGCACAAACGCGCATTGGCGACAAACTACATACATTTTTAAAAGCCTTTAAAAGCCTTTACAGGTTACCCCGTTAGATTTACAGAGGAGGTCTACTGCTAAAATTACTGCCCTCGATCTGACCTTCGTGGTGATACCTCACATGCATGGTGCAATTGCTGTTTAGATATGACGCCAGACCGACTCTTGTGTTCGCCATTGGGCAAGAGCAGGGCAGGACAGGGGTGCTTTTTTTTTTTTATTATTAATTTTGCTTTTTTATTTTATTTTTAAATTGTTCCTTCCATATTTTTTTTTTTTTATCATTTTTATTGTTATCTCAGGGAATGTAAATATCCCCTATGATAGTAATAGGTAGTGACAGGTACTCTTTTTTTGAAAAAACTGGGGTCTAGACCCTAGATCTTTCCTCTGCCCTCAAAGCATCTGACCACACCAAGATCGGTGTGATAAAATGCTTTCCCAATTTCCCAATGGCGCTTTTTATATCCGGGGGGGGGGACATTCCCTCCCACTGCTTGTAAAAGCAGTCCAGAGGCTAATTAGCCACTAGGATTGCTTTTACATTAAAGCCGGCCGCTGGCTGAAAAGAATGATACCAAGATGATACCTAAACCCGCAGGCATCAATCTGGTATAACCATTCAAAGTCCAGCAACATACCAGTACGTTGCTGGTCCTTGTTGGACATGTATTGTAATCTTTTTTTTTTCATGCAGCCAGTTGGCTGAACGAAAAAAGAGATTGATCGGTGGGTATGCCCACCATTAGAATACCGCCCTTCATCCACCCACTTCTAATGATGGGCATACATGCACCATTTATATAGGCCGAAGCATGGGGGCATCCTCCAGCAAAAAAGTTATGCCGCACACACATGGTCAGACTTTTCCACGGGCAAGCCTCCGTCGGAATTTCGACCGTATGTACGCGGCATTAGGAGCAAAATCGCTCCTCCGCTCCTCCGCCCCAATGCTTCGGCATATTTGCTTTTTTTTTTTAACTGTGGTGGTGAAATCACCTCCTACAGCACTGGAGTCGCAGGGATCAGGCCTGTCTCTGCGAACGCTGCAGTTATGTGTGTTTTTGTTTTGTAAGTGACAGTGATCGATCGATACTGCACTTGGGTGGGCTGAGCTGGACGGAGGGGCAAAACGCAGGTGCTAGCAGGTATCTGGGCTGATCCCGCTAACACTGCGTTTTTGGGAACCCTAAACTGCTGGGGACGCTAGTATAGATCTGATCAGATCAGATATTGATCTGTTCAGATACTATACCACTAAGGGGGGTGTATGCTTCACGCGTGGGTGTTAGCGTTACTGGCACTAACCTGACGCTGCCTGGGGTGTGACTCAGACCCTCTCTGACGCTAAAACCTAATTGATATCACCCGCCGGGCGATCAGGGGGTTAAACCTTTATTGGGTTATATATACGGCGGGTGCCCTGACACTATAAAAAGCAAACTAACTAACCAGCGTCACCCGTAACACTTATATGATGATTCCTGGTGAAAGGGTTAACTAGGGGCAATTAGGGGGTTAAAACCTTTATTAGATAATATATGGGGGTACCTGACGCTATAAAAACCTGCGGCGAACCTAAAAAAAATTACTGGCTACCGATCTGCATCACCGACGCTAAGACAGCGATCAGAAAAATGATCGCTTAGCGACAGTGGTGATAGGGGGTGAAAGGGTTACCTGGGGGGCGATCAAGGGGGTTAAACCTTTATTAGATAATTTATGGGGGTACCCGACGCTATAAAAACCTGCGGCGAACCTAAAAAAAAAATACTGGCTACCGATCTGCATCACAGACGCTAAGACAGCGATCAGAAAAATGATCGCTTAGCGACGGCGGTGCTAGGGGGTGAAAGGGTTACCTGGGGGCGATCAAGGGGGTTAAACCTTTATTAGATAATTTATGGCGGTACCCGACGCTATAAAAACCTGCGGCGAACCTAAAAAAAAAATACTGGCTACCGATCTGCATCACCGACGCTAAGACAGCGATCAGAAAAATGATCGCTTAGCGACAGTGGTGATAGGGGGTGAAAGGGTTACCTGGGGGGCGATCAAGGGGGTTAAACCTTTATTAGATAATTTATGGGGGTACCCGACGCTATAAAAACCTGCGGCGAACCTAAAAAAAAAATACTGGCTACCGATCTGCATCACAGACGCTAAGACAGCGATCAGAAAAATGATCGCTTAGCGACGGCGGTGCTAGGGGGTGAAAGGGTTACCTGGGGGCGATCAAGGGGGTTAAACCTTTATTAGATAATTTATGGCGGTACCCGACGCTATAAAATCCTGCGGCGAACCTAAAAAAAAAGTACTGGCTACCAATCTGCATCACCGACGCTAAGACATCGATCAGAAAAGTGATCGCTTAGTGACAGTGGTGATAGGGGGTGAAAGGGTTACCTGGGGGGCGATCAAGGGGGTTAAACCCTTATTAGATAATTTATGGGGGTACCCGACGCTATAAAAACCTGTGGCGAACCTAAAAAAAATTACTGGGTACCGATCTGCATCACCGACGCCAAGACAGCGATCAGAAAAATGATCGCCAAGCGACGGCGGTGCTAGGGGGTGAAAGGGTTATCTGGGGGGTGATCAAGGGGTTAAACCTTTATTAGGGGGGGTTTGGGGGCTACACTGGACCTAAAACTAAATGTAGTGACACTTTTACAGTCACAAATGTCACTGATTGCAGTGATCAGTAAATAAATGGTCACTGCAATCAGTGACACTGTGACTGGGGGGTGATCTGGGGGGGCCTGGGGGGGCGATTTATGTGCCTATGTGTGCTGGTGTTAGTGTAGTGTTAGTGCACTGACCTGTGTGTCTTCTCTTGTACGACGCTCGGTATATGTGAGCGCCGCACAGGAGATGACATCACTTCCTCCTGCTTTCTCTGTCTGTGTAAACATTACACAGACAGAGGGGGCATTTCTATTCGCCGGGAGCGATCGCGGGGGGTGGCCGGAATCGATCGGCCGCCCCGCCATCTCGGACTGCTCCCAGACGAATTCCGACCGCTCACTGTACAGAAGGGGGGTCCGATTGGACCCCCCAACTGTACAAAGGCAATCACGTACACTCTACGTGATTGTGCCTGTCGGTGCCATTGTGCCGACGTATATATACAGTGAGCGGTCGTTAAGTGGTTAAGGTTTGCTTTTTCATTTGACAATTGGGAGTTTACAGTGCAGCTGTACTGTATTAAGATGCATATAAATATTTTACATGTATTTTTGTACTTCTATGTGCTGTGAGGACTAATCATTATTACTACAGTGGAACCTTGGATTATGAGCATATTCCGTTCCAGGAGAATGCTCGTAATCCAAAGCACTCGCATATCAAAGCGAGTTTCCCCATAGAAGTCAATGGAAATGAAAATAATTTGTTCTGCATTGACTTCAATGGCATGCAATAGCGCATGTGGCCAGAGGTGGGGGGCACCGGAGAGCCTCGGAAGCACTGGGAAAGGCCCGGGGACAGCTCAGCTAAACTCGGAAAGGCTCGGAAACTGAGTATTTCCGAGTTCTTCCGATCATTTCCGAACGGCTCCGATCGGCTCCGCTTGGCTCTGGCGCCCCCCACCTCAGGCCAAACGCAGTACTGCACACCGCTGTGGCTTAAATCCTACTTGTTTTGCAAGACAATACTCCCAAACCGAGTCAGGATTTTTAAAAATAGAGTGCCCGTATTGCGAAACGCTCGTGTTACTCGCAATCCGAGGTTTCACTGTATAACATTTTTGTTATCACAATTTTCACTTTTATATTTAAAGCACTGAGCGCAGTGTTTTTTCTTTTTTATATTTATGGTATATAAATGTACCTGCCTATATCTCCAGATCTGTTGTGTATTTTCACACCATAGTTTCAACAGTTTCAGTTCCTCAGGTTTTTGGCAGATTTACTGTAAGGACAGCTGGCAAAACTGTGCAGTTAACTGTGCATCCTGGCTGCTTAACACCTGATTTTATTGAGAAAATGTCTTGTATTCTTTACACAGAATGCATAGTGATGTGTGAATAGAGGAGGTGCAGATGAAAGTTACAATCTCATTTCTTCCAATCACGAAATGCCTTGCGTTCTGTGACAAAAATGCAGTATTCAAGATTTAAGATGGGAAAATGCCAAGTGAGTGACCCACTGCGAGAAGTTAGAACTATGTTTCAGATAGAATTGTAACTCTCAGTGCTGGACGCTCAGTGCTTACTATACTGTACTGGGTTTGAATAAAAAAGTCAGAGTTTTACAAAATGCTACAGCCTACATCACCGGCCACTTTATTAGGTACACCTTGCTAGTACCCGGTTGGACCCCCTTTTGCCTTTAGAACTGCCTTATTTTTTCATCACGGCATAGATTCAACAATGTGTTGGAAACGTTCCTCAGAGATTTTGGTCCATATTGACATATTAGCATCACGCAGTTGCTGCAGATTTGTCGGCTGCACATCTATGATGTGAATCTCCCATTCCACCACATCCCAAAGGTGCTCTATTGGATTGAGATCTGGTGAATGTGGATGCCATTGGAGTACAGTGACCTCATTATCATGTTCAAGAAACCAGTGGTGAGATGATTTGAGCTTTGTGACATGGGGCATTATCCCGCTGGAAGGAGCAATTAGATGATGGGTACACTGTAGTCATAAAGGGATGGACGTGGTCAGCAACAATACTCAGGTGGGCCGTGGCATTTAAATGATGCTCAAATGGTACTAAGGGGCACAAAGTGTGGCAAGAAAATATCCTCCACCACCATCAGCCTGAACTGTTAATACAAGGCAGGATGGATTTATGCTTTCATGTTTACGCCAAATTCGGACTCTACCATCTGAATGCCACAGCTGAAATAGAGACTCATCAGACCAGGTAACGTTTTCCCAATCTTCTATTGTCCAATTTTGGTGAGCCTGTTTGAAATGTAGCCTCAGTTACCTGTTCTTACCTGACAGGAGTAGCACCTGGTGTGGTCTTCTGCTGCTGTAGCCCATCTGCTTCAAGGTTCGATGTGTTGTGCATTCAGAGATGGTATTCTGCATACCTTGGCATTTTCATCCACACAACTGCCGCTCACTGGATATTTTCTCTTTTTCTATTCTCTGTAAACCTTAAAGATGGTTGTGTGTGGAAATCCCAGTAGATCAGAAGTTTTTGAAATACTCAGACCAGCCATCTGGCACTAACAACCATGCCACGTTCAAAGTAATTTACTGTATTATTCGCTCCGAAAATATGGGGGAAAATGTCTCTGCGTCTTATGGAGCGAATATTGACCAGACACGGCCCCCCCTTCTGCCGCCATGTTGGTACTGGCAGAGAGGCAGGAGAGCGGAGGACAGACATCCAAAGCCCCTGCGAGCGTCGACCGATCTCCCCATGGGCCTGTCACTAAGAGAGAAGGCAGAGCAGCCCTAGCAGCCGAATGGAGTACGGCCGCGGCAGCTGCTCGGCCGCTCTGTCTTCTGTCAGGCGGATGTCATGACATCAGGTCAGGCTGCATCTATGGAACTGGAGAGGCTTGCATCTATGGGACTGGTGAAGCTGCATCTATGGGACTGGTGAGGCTGCATCTATGGGACTGGTGAGGCTGCATCTATGGGACTGGTGAGGCTGCATTTATGGGACTGGTGAGGCTGCATTTATGGGACTGGTGAGGCTGCATTTATGGGACTGGTGAGGCTGCATTTATGGGACTGGTGAGGCTGCATTCATGGGACTGGTGAGGCTGCATTCATGGGACTGGTGAGGCTGCATTCATGGGACTGGTGAGGCTGCATTTATGGGACTGGTAAGGCTGCATTTCTTTGTCACAGGTCAGACAGCATTTTATGGCACTGGTAGCGCTGCATTTCATTGGCACAGGTCAGGCTGCATTTCATGGGCACTGGTAAATATTTTAGTACACCATTTGGTTCAGAATATTTTAAAACCTAGGTGCGTCTTATGGAGCGGAAAATACGGTAAAACTGCTTTCTTCCCTATTCTGATAATCGGTTTGAAGTTCAGCAAGTTGGCTTCACCACGTCTAAATGCATTGAGTTGCTGCTACATGATTGGCCGATTAGCAATTTGTGTTACCAAGCAATTGAACAGGTGTACCTAATAAAGTGGCCAGTGAGTGTACATGGCACTCACTTTATTAGGCCCCTTTCACACTGGGGCGGTGGGGGCGTCGGCGGTAAAGCGCCGCTATATTCAGCGGCACTTTACCGTCGTTTTTGTGGGGGTATTCGGCCGCTAGCAGGGTGATTGTAACCCCCCGCTAGCAGCCGAAAAAGGGTTAAAACCACCCGCATGGCGGCGCCGCGGCGGCACTTTGCCAGCGATACGGCCACGCTGCCCATTCATTTCAATGGGCAGGAGCGGTGGAGGAGCAGTATACACACCGCTCCTTCACCGCTCCAAAGATGCTGCTACCAGAACTTTTTTTATGTTCAATTCGTTTTTATTGTTTGACAAAGTTTCAAGTATACAGAGAAAAGACAAGAAACCAGGAGCCCGTCAATAGGCAACCCGGACCGGTAAGTAAGGGGTAAACACATGTTACATCATGTATTCGGCATTATACAAATAACATCTAGCTCATGAGAAGAGGTGTGAGGCAATACACAGATCAAGCATTGTCGTCTGAAGACTCAATATCCACTCCGTCCGACCAGGATGCCCCTGTGGGATCCTACTGCGATCCTGGTTCGGAGGGGTCGTTAGGGGATGACATGAATACCTTTACAAACGACACCATTCCAGCACCTAATGGTGAAGTCTCACAAGTGATGACAGTGTAAACATAAAATGGACCGAGTACAAATAAAGACTCATGTATCTATAGGGGTGACCCCAAAAAGAAATAGGAAGTGATAAAGATAGAAAGGGGGGTCTAGAGTTCAGGAGGGGGGTATAGTACAAAAGGGAAGGGTGGTAGGGGGACGAGGGGGGGGTAAGGGGACAGCGAGCTGCGGACCAATGGGAGGGTATCCAAACATGGCAGGGAACCCAAATGTTAAGGTCTGGTAAGGCCTCAGGAAGTAGGCCCCAGCGGGAGCCTATCCTTCAACTTATCCGAAGTTGAGTAATGTCTCCATAACCACCTCCCTACTGTGCACGAAAACCAACTTCCTGCCCAAGCCATTTTTCAGCTTTCAGCGCTGTCACACTTTGAATGACAATTGCGCGGTCGTGCGACGTGACTCCCAAACAAAATTTGTGTCCTTTTTTTCCCACAAATAGAGCTTTCTTTTGGTGGTATTTGATCACCTCTGCGGTTTTTATTTTTTGCGCTATAAACAAAATAAGAGCGTCCAGTTTGGAAAAAAACACTATTTTTTACTTTTTGCTATAATAAATACCCATTTTTTTTTTTTAAATAACATTTTCCTCAGTTTAGGCCGATACGTATTCTTCTACATATTTTTGGTAAAAAAAAAATCGCAATAAGCGCGTATTGATTGGTTTGCGCAAAAGTTATAGCGTGTACAAAATAGGGGATAGATTTATAGCATTTTAATTTTTTTATTAGTAATGGCGGCGATCTGCGATTTTTTATTGTGACTGCGATATTGCGGCGGACACATCGGACACTTTTGACACATTTTTGGGACCATTCACGTTTATACAGCGATCCCTGCTATAAAAATGCATTGATTACTGTATAAATGTGATTGGCAGGGAAGGGGTTAACCACTAGGGGGCGGGAAGGGGTTAAATATGTTCCCTCAATGTGTTCTTACTGTGGGGGGAGGGGACTGACTGGGGGAGGTGACCGATGGTTGTCCCTATGTACAAGGGACACACCATCGGTCCCCTCTCCCTCACAGGACGTGGATCTCTGTGTTTACACACAGAGACCCACTTTCCTGCTCGTTTCCCGGGCAATCCCGGGTGCCCGGCGGCAATCGCGGCCGCCGGGCACGCGCACCGGGGCCTTGTGAACGCGCCGGGCGCGCGCGCGTGCCGCTGGCGGCGAGCGCGCGCCTTCTAGCTCGTTTTAAAGGGAGGACGTCATATGACGTCCTCCCAGAACGAGAGTATCCTCCGCCCGCCGTCAATTGACAGTGGGCGGTGGACAAGTGGATATACTCCAGATAAAGGAGAATTTAGCACATCTGTCAAGAGATTTGGCAAGCATCTCCTCCATTAGCATACTAGTATTCATCTCATTTACCCATTCTACAATCGAAGGAGGGGAGGTGGTTTTCCAGTGTCTAGAAATAAGTCGCCGAGCTGCGCTAAGGGAAAATTTAAGGAGATTGTGTTTTTGGAATTTGACAGTACCCGGTAGAATGGAGAGGAGGGCAATAAAAGGAGAAGGCTGAAGAGGCGTATCTTAGATCTCAGAATAAATTTGAAAAATTTGAGACCAAAATGGTCGAATTACATCACATTCCCACCAGACATGGCTGTATGTACCTGTTGCCGAGTTGCATCTCCAGCAGGTGTCCGCAGCTGAGGGGTACATGATCCTGAGGGTGGTCGGCACTCGATACCATCTGGTAATCTCCTTATAGTTTTTCTCTTGGGAATAGCTAGAGATAGACGATTTGTGGGTAAAGAGAAAGGCTTTACCCCAATCTGCCTCAGTAATGTCTCTCCCAAGCTCCTCTGACCACACTTTAGTAAATTTAGGTAAGGAGTCATGGGTGTGGTCTAGAATCAGTTTGTAGGTCAAGGAAAGGGTATGGCGGGGGGTGTCAGGAAGTGTGCATAATTGTTCAAAACTGGTCAGAGGTCGATGGATCTGTTCGGATTTGTGGAGTCCTTTGCAGTAGGAACTCAGGTGTAAGCGAGTAATCCAAGTCAAGCAGGAGGACGTAGAGTCATGGTTTGACTTGAAGGTACCCTGCGCGGAGTTAACGAATTGTCGTGCCGTGGGCCAGGAAGCCCTGTCGTAGTCGTCAAGTGTGTGAATGGACCTGCCCTCCGGAAGGGTTGGGTTGTCAAATAATGGGGTGGGTGGGCTTGGTTCAGTAGATAGAGCGAAGGCCTCTCTCTTGCGATACCAAAGCACCAGAGCATCTCTAGTGAGGGGAGATAACGTTGAGAGAGACCTATGTGTATGGTCAAAACCCCATAGGAGGGCCCGAAGATCTATTGGGGACAGGTCTTGTTCTACCAGGGTAGCACCTTTGACAAAGGGGCGGGGGAACCACTCCAGGATCCGTGATAACACTGCTGAGGAATGATAAAGCTCAAAATCCGACAGACCCATTCCACCTTTAGTGATGGTAGAGCATAAAAGATTATGTTTCAACCTGGGGTGCCTCCCCCGCCACACGAAGCGTATAGCCAATGAGCGCATGGTGCGGAAGAAAGCGGGAGGGAGGAAAATATGGAGGGCTTGGAACAGATACAATAATTTGGGGAGTATATCCATTTTTAGGGTGTTCATGCGACCAAACCAAGAGAGTGGTCTGTCCATCCGGTCTTCGGTTAGGCGTCTGATCTTAGTAAGCAGTGGACCAAAATTCAGAGTATAGATATCCGCCGCGCGTACCAGAATGCAGGACTTTTTTTAGCGTCCTGCCAGCGCACCGCTCCAGTGTGAAAGCCCTCGGGCTTTCACGCTGGAGTGAATGGAGCCGCTCTTTCAGGGCGCTTTGCAGGCGCTATTTTTAGCGTTATAGCGCCTACAAAGCACCTCAGTGTGAAAGGGGTCTTATGCCGCGTACACACGGTCGGAATTTCCAACGGGAAAAATAGAGAACCTGCTCTCTATCTAAAGCTGTCGGAATTTTCGACAGAAAAAGTCAGATGGAGCGCACACACGGTCGGAATATCCGACCAAAAGCTCCCATCTGACTTTTTCTGTCGGAAATTCCGACCGTGCGTGCGCGGCATTAGTACAAATTCTGAGCTGTTGAACATGAAAAACAACAATTTGTTGGAAATCCAAGAACAGATACCAGAAACTTGGGTAAGCTGAACCCCCCACAAACACATCCTCTTTCCCATTAACCACTTAGCAACCACCTGCCGACAAATAACGTCGACAAGGTGGTTGCTTAACTCTGGGAGGACGTTATATAACGTCCTCCCAGAATCGTGCTCCCGCGCGCCCCCTGGGGCGCGCACACGGGAATCTCACGGGAATCACCATCACGAATCGCGGTAAATCGCCGCCGTTTACCACGTGATCGCTCCGTCAAATGACGGAGCAATCACTTGTAAACAGACATGACGCCGGTTTCTCTCTCCCCTCTCTGTACCGATCGGTACAGTGTGAGAGGAGAGGGGAGGGAGCGGATCATGTCAGCTCCCTCCCCCATGTAAGATCATGTCAGCTGTGGGCTGGATCTGTGACAATTGCAGTCACAGATCCAGCAATCCATCCATCCCTGCTCAGCCATCCCTGCGCAATACTCTGCAAAATACTCTGCGCAATACTCTGCAAAATACTCTGCAATACCCTGGTGCAATACTCTGCAATACCCTGGTGCAATACTCTGCAATACCATGCGCAATACTCTGCAATACCCTGCGCAATACTCTGCAAAATACTCTGCAATACCCTGCGCAATACCCTGCGCAATACTCTGCAATACCCTGCGCAATACTCTGCAATACCCTGGTGCAATACTCTGCAATACCTACAAGTCATCCAGAACACGGCTGCCAGGCTGGTAACGGGAAAAAAACCTTGGGAATCCATCACCCCATCACTAAGGACCCTTCATTGGCTAACCGTAAAGGATCGGATCACATTCAAGACCCTCTGTCTCACCCACAAGTGCACACAGGGAAACGCTCCACAATATCTATGCGAGAAGATAAAACACTACACCCCCAATCGCAATCTCCGATCAACCAACCAAAACCTCCTTCACATCCCCAAGTCCCGCTACAAATCAAAGGGAGAACGAAGATTTGCAGTTCAAGGACCACGGCTATGGAACGCTCTACCCACCAACATCCGCATGGAAGAAAACCACCGGGCCTTCAGGAAAAAACTTAAGACCCACCTATTCTGAAGGGTCAGGATGTCACTGGATGCAAAGCGCCTTGAGGCGATTTAGTTCGCATTTGTAGCGCTATACAAGTTATTCACTCACTCACTCACTCAATACCCTGGTGCAATACTCTGCAATACCCTGCGCAATACTCTGCAAAATACTCTGCAATACTCTGCAAAATACTCTACAATACCCTGCACAATACTCTGCAATACCCTGTGCAATACTCTGCAATACCCTGCGCAATACTCTGCAATACCCTGCGCAATACTCTGCAATACCCTGCGCAATACCCTGCACAATACTCTGCAATACCCTGCACAATACTCTGCAATACCCTGCACAATACTCTGCAATACCCTGCACAATACACCCTGCGCAATACTCTGCAATACTCTGCGCAATACCCCCTGTGCAATACCCCGTGCAATACCCTGCCATACTCCGCAATACCCTGCCATACTCCGCAATGCCCTGCAATACTCCGCAATGCCCAGCAATACTCCGCAATGCCCGGAAATACTTTGCAATAACCACTTCCCGCCCGCCGGCCGTCATATGACGTCCTTGACTTTGTGCAGGGATATCTGAATGATGGGTGCAGCTACAGGCATCATTCAGATATTAGCTTTTTCAGCCGGCGATTCCCTACACCATAACAACAATCATAGCGGCTGTTCCGCCGCTTGATCATTCTTACGGGAGGCGAGAGGGGTGTCCCCCCCCCCCCGCCACCCTCCGGTGCTTCTACCGACTCACCGCTATGATCAAAGCCAGGATTGTTTTTTGTTTTTTTTTGTTTTTTTTTCAGGCTTCCCAGCCTAGAGGTGAGATGTGGGGTCCTATTGACCCCATATCTCACTGTAAAGAGGACCTGTCATGCCATATTCCCATTACAAAGGGATGTTTACGTTCCTTGTAATAGGTATAAAAGTGATCAAAAAAATTTTTGGGGCGGAAAAACATGTCAAACTAAAATAAATAAAGTAAAATGAACAATAAAAAATATATATATTTTTTTTTTAAGCGCCCCTGTCCCCGTGAGCTCGCATACAGAAGCGAACACATACGTAAGCCCCGCCCACATATGAAAACGGTGTTCAAACCACACATGTGAGGTATCGCCGCAAACATTAGAGCGAGAGCAATAATTCTGGCCCTAGACCTCCTCTGTAACTCAAAACATGTAACCAGTAAAAATATTTAAAACGTCGCCTATGGGGATTTTTAAGTAGCGAAGTTTGGCGCCATTCCACGAGCGTGTGCAATTTTGAAGGGTGACATGTTAGGTATGTATTTACTCGGCGTAACTTCATCTTTCACATTATGTAAAAACATTGGGCTAACTTTACTGTTTTTTATTTTTTTAGCACAAAACATGTTTTTTCCGTAAAAAACGCGTTAAAAAAAATTGCTGCGCAAATATCATGCGAGATAAAAAGTTGCAACAACCACCATTATATTCTCTAAGGTCTTTGCTAAAAAAACATATATAATGTTTTGGGGTTCTATGTAATTTTCTAGCAAACAAATTATGGTTTTTACATGTAGGAGAGAAATGTCAGAATTGGCCTGGGTGCTCCAGAATGCCTGATGGTGCTCCCTGCATGTTGGGCCTCTGTATGTGGCCACGCTGTGTAAAAGTCTCACACATGGGGTATCGCCATACTCGGGAGTAATACCTCCCAACTTTGTATGTCCCCTCTCCCCTGCCAACCAGAGTTGTTGAGCGGGGGTAGGGGGGTGCGGGACATTGGCAAAATAAACCGGGAATTGCCACAGAAGTTGTTGAGCGGGGGGAGGGGATGATGGTTTCCGCCGGAGCATTTAAAAAAAAAAAAAAAAGGACTTGCAAAAAAAAAAATCGGGGGGGGCATACTAGTGCGCCGATCGCGGGGGGGGGGGTCTTACCTGCTGCTGCTCCTCTTCTTCTCTTCATGTTTCCTGCTGTGCGGGAAACATGATAGTCTCGCGGGAGTGCGGGAAGGAGGAGCCTCTGAGAAATAACCTGCTAATATGACAATTTTGTGAAAAAAAGAAAAAGAGAAAAAAAAATCTTGATTTTGCAAAGAATTGTGGGAAAAAATGACAACTTCAAAAAACTCACCATGCCTCTTTCTAAATACCTTGGAATGTCTTCTTTCCAAAAAGGGGTCATTTGGGGGGTATTTGTACTTTTCTGGCATGTTAGGGTCTCAAGAAATGAGATCGGCCGTCAGTACTTCAGGTGTGATCAATTTTCAGATATTGGCACCATAGCTTGTGGACTCTATAACTTTCACAAAGACCAAATAATATACACCAATTTGTACTTATTTTTACCAAAGATATGTAGCAGTATAAATTTTGGCCAATATTTATGAAGAAAAAATAGTAATTTGCTAAATTATATAACAGAAACGAAAAAAAAATAATTTTTTTTACAGAATTTTCGGTCTTTTTTCTCTTATAGCGCAAAAAATAAAAAACCCAACGGTGATTAAATACCACCAAAAGAAAGCTCTATTTGTGTGAAAAAGAGGACAAAAAATTCATATAGGTACAGTGTTGTATGACTGAGTAATTGTCATTCAAAATGTGAGAGCACCGAAAGCTGAAAATTGGTCTGGTTATTAAGGGGGTTTAAGTGCCCAGTGGTCAAGTGGTTAAGGAGTTTCACTTTTTTTGTGAAAATCCATTTTATCTCTCTGTGCCTGGCTGCTTTACTTGGCAATATATTTAAAAATAGTAAATATTTAAAGTGATGTTGTCATGGAAATAGGAAGGAGAGTTTGTGTCACGATCACCATTGATTAGCTTCTTTCATTTTCTGAAAATAATGACTTTGCCCTCCCGTTAAATATATAGTTTTAGATTCATAGTATATTATTTTAGTCGCATTAGCGTTCTTGAAACAATCAAGCAAAAAGCCCTTTCTGCAGTTATGTTCATTTATCTCATCATAAAAAGGGCCTGAAATGTATTGTTAGATTTATCATCTAGAAGCATTTGTTTTGGCAGGCTGTTTTTCTAATCACAAATAAAAGGAAATATTGCCAGGCAGCCAAGAATGACATTACATCTGTCTTTTGCTGCTGGAAGACTGATTTTATTTTTTTTATTTTTTTATTTTCAAATACATTTGGACTCCAAGCCTGGCTGGCCAGTATGCAGTGACATTCACAAAGCTGCTGTTGTCACAAAATATGTTTGGAATGGGTAAGCTACATCTAAATAAAAGAAAATATTCTGCATGCTTTCATCATTTTATATTAATACTAAACTTTATTAACCACTTCAGCCCCGGAAGAATTTACCCTCTTAACGACCAGGCCATTTTTTGCAATACGGCACTGCCTCGTTTTAACTGAAAATTGCGCGGTCATGTGGCATTGTACACAAACAAAATTTATGTCCTTTTTTTCCCACAAATAGAGCTTTTTTTTGGTAGTATTTGATCACCTCTGCGGTTTTTATTTTTTGCACTATAAACAAAAAAAGACCGCCAATTTTGAAAATAAATAAATATATTTTTTACTTAAATGCTATAATAAATATAAAAAACAAAACAAAAAAACGAATTTCTTCATCAGTTTAGGCCAATATGTATTCTTCTACAATTTGTTTGGTAAAAAAAAATTGCAATAAGCGTATGTTGATTGGTTTGCGCAAAAGTATAGCGTCTACAAAATAGGGGATAGATTTATGGCATTTTTATTATTAATTCTTTTTTTTTTACTAGTTATGGGCAGGAGTAGCGGCGGGGGACCTGAGAATAGAACAATCTGGGCTGCTCTGTGCAAAACCATTGCACAGAGCAGGTTCTGTGTAATGTGAGTAATCCGCGCTACCCCCCCCCCCCCCCCCTAAGAGTGCAACTGTAATAGTGTGAACACACTAAAACAAATTAAAAACGTAATATGCTAAACCTCAAGGTGTTTATAACATAGGCAAAAAACTTGAAATGGTGCTGCAAATATTAAATAGACTGGAATATTCAGCTATGGAAACATGTGAAAAAAAAAATATATATATATATATATATATATATATATATATATATATATATATGCGCAACCTTGTGAATAGTAAAAACAAAGTACCACATAAAAAAGAGGAAAACAATAATAAAAATAATGACAAGTCTCCTCGTCCAAGTGAGGTGTAGATAAGTGCTACAAAACACAAAAATAAAAATAAAGAAAGTATAACAGATTTTAGTTCACTTCAGCTGCCAATTCTGGCCACCCAGATGCTGACAAGAAGGAAGGATATGTCCAAAAATAGCACAACGGCTTGTATATAACCAAAACCATAGGGGGTTGTAGATCCTCCACTTGAACTTCTAATACCAGATGATATGGAACATCAGCAGATAAGTAAAAAGAGTCCGCTTACCGGAAAAGATGGGTCCCTGTGACGGAGACCAAAAGAGCTTAATGTACACACATCGAATCCGGATGTTGCTGTCAGCCACAATTCCTCTGCTTCACCTGCCGACTGGAGACTATCAATCCCCGTCAATCCTGGAAAGTAGCGTGGCCAGAGGCCAGTTCCATAGGGAAATAAAAATAAAGCTTCATGGTGCAGTAGGTTTAGATAAAAAGCGTACCCTTTATTGTTAAAAGGAATGGGTAACTGACATCTGCATGAAAAAAGACACGGCTTTTCAAAAAGACACTAAAACCCGCCGCGGCTCGAGCCAGCAGGCTGGGGGCGTAGTGATGTCAGAATCGTGAGCTCCGCCCTACGCTGCGTTTCTCCTGTAAGAGGCGTCTACTGGGAAAGGAGGCTGGATGTAGACGTCACATACCACGCTTAATATAGACAGAGCAGGAGAGTGACACCGGAAGTCCGAATAGATCCGAACACTACCCGCCACCCGGTGTGATAAGGAACTTGATTTCCTTGTTCCCTTGGCCCCACGCATCCCCATCATTTATTATATCCCAAAAGTCCATAAAAACCCAGTACAACCCCCAGGCCGCCCAATAGTAAGCGGCATAGATTCTCTCACATCCAGAGTGGGGAAATTTGTGGATGTCTTTTTTGCAACTGGTCGTAACCAAAACCCCAGCCTTTCTAAAAGACTCTATGCAAGTCATCAGAGAATTGTCTGAATATGTAGTAGAGGAGGACGTCTTGCTTGTTACAGCAGACGTAGCCTCCCTATATACAATAATACCCCACAACTTGGGTTATAAGGCGGCTGATTTTTTCCTTCGGAAGGAACTTACAATGAAATCATCTACCTTGGAATTTGTTTTGAAATTGCTTTGCTTCGCTATGGAGCACAACTATTTTTACTACAGTGGACAATTCTTTTTACAGAATACGGGGGTTGCTATGGGGGCCAAATTTGCCCCCAGCCTAGCTGGCCTTTTTATGGCCCTATGGGAAAATGACCAACTTTTTTCCCAAGAGGAGCCACGCCTCCTGTTTTGGCGTTGATATTTAGATGACGCCTTCTTTTTATGGAAGGGGGATGAAGAGTCCCTGTGTGAGTTTATGACCACCCTCAATACCAACAAGTGGGGGATTAAATTTACATACGAATATAGTTTCACTTCCGTGAATTTTTTAGATCTGGTGATATTCAAAGAAGCAGGTGCCCTTTTGACAAAAACTTTTTTTAAGGACACAGACCGCAATGGTTACATTCCAACAGATAGCGGACACCATCCCAACTGGCTTAAGGCCATACCGAGGGGACAATTCCAGCAAATCAGACGTAACTGTTCTCGTCTTGAAGATTTTCAATCACAGGCCATCACTCTCAAGAATCGTTTTATCGAAAAGGGATATGAATCGTCTTCTCTAGATAAAGATCTTCAGGATATTACCTCCATGGACAGACAAAACCTACTAGTCCCTAAAGCCAAGGATAAAAATAATATATCCAATATTTTCCAGTGGTCTTTCCTAACTACTTTTTCCTCGCATTTTTGGTGGGTCAACAAAACAATCAAAAAACACTGGTCGGTCCTTAAGAGCGATAAGGTCCTGGGACCAACGCTACCTGAGTGTCCAAAGATTTTGTACAGAAGAAATCAAAATCTAAAGGATCTTGTGGCACCCAGTGTTGTCGATCCCCCTCCTAAAGTTTATATGTTTGGCCACTTGAAAGGTTTTTTTCCGTGCAAAAGATGCAAAGTCTGCAGAACCTCTCGGACTGTGAAAACTTCCACTTTCACTTCATACACTACCTCCAAAGAATACCCCATAACTGATCTAGTCACCTGTGGTACGGTAGGGGTAATTTACCTCCTACGTTGTCCGTGTGGTTTCCAATACATAGGAAGAACCACCCGTGCGCTGAAAGTGAGAATTGGGGAGCACTTGTTCAATATACGCAGGGGTTTCAAAAAACAGTGTTTTTTGGCATTTTCGTCAGTACCATAACAGAGACCCTTCAGTATTGGAAGTAGTAGGCATTGAGAGATATGCCCCTAACTGGAGAGGGGACAATTTAAAACGCAAAATATCACGCAGAGAAACGCGGTGGATTTTTGATATGCAGTGTTACAGTCCCTGGGGCCTCAACATCAAATGGGACATCAACTGCTACATCAACAATAGTTGAAAGTTTTTTTCATTTATGTTTTTTTCTGAAAAATAAGAGGTCCCATGAAAATCCATTGCTCTGTGTTTAGTATCTCTCTTTTTGTCTTTCTTCTCCCCCCACTTTACTCTTCTTTCCCCCATTTATCCATTTGTTCCTCATTGTGTTCATACACATAGGGGGGTACATGGAGGGATCAGGGTGGCACACATAGGGGTCAGGCCATATATACCAGACACTATCCTCCAATCATAGGAGTGTATCCTTTCCCCCCTCTCTCCCTTTTCCCCTTTTTTGTGTTTTTTTAAGGCACTTGAGATAGGTAGGATATATTGTGATTATCCAGTAGGCTTGTGCACAACGGAAAAATTCGTTCCGTTTCGGTTCGTTTCTTTCCGGTCCTGTTGATTCGTAATCATTCGTAATTTTGCTAGACGGGATTTTTCGTGTTCGGACTCATTCGTATTTTTGCAAGCGACATTTTTCGTTGAATTTTTTGTTGCTTTATAATTCGTACTTTCGGTAGAGTACGTTGTTTTTCGTTGATTCTGGACACAACTCCTACTTTCGTAACTTTTTTTGGGTTCGTTGATTCATAATTTTCTGTGTCTCTCTCACGACGACGCTGACTATTATGCCTAATGTGCTTCGAATGGATTTGTACTTTTCGAAATACATAGCGGTTATTTGTAACGATTCGAAATCTCGTATTTTACTTTTGTTTTTTACATGCGGCTATAGCCTCCGCCCCTGTACACCATTTTGAGAGGGTTCAGCACGGTGAGGGAGAAGCAGAGAGCAGAGCAGAGTGTTATTGTGCTTCGAATGGATTAGAAATCTCGTATTTTACTTTCGTTTTTTACATGCGGCTATAGCCTCCGCCCCTGTACACCATTTTGAGAGGGAGTTCAGCACGGTGAAGGAGAAGCAGAGAGCAGAGCAGAGTGAGTGTTATTGTGTTTCCAATGGATTTGTACATTCGTAAGTTTTTTCATAACGAATTATGCCGAAGACATTCGGGCATTCGCTATTTTGCGGTATAATTTATTTCGGATTCGGTTTTATTCGTAATTGCTTTGTTCGGAAATTCGAATGCTTCCGAATGTCCGAAAGTTGCTAAATTCGGACGAATTTCGATTCGTTACGAAACGAATTGCACAAGCCTATTATCCAGTAGTTTCCTTTTTTCTAGTTGTGATACATACTAAATGTTATGCTTTTGGTCTCAGCTTGATATATATATGTATGTATATGTTACCATATTATCCCTGGGGTACCTGTTAGCGTTACTGACACTGACAGGGTAAGTAGGCAGAAATGTATTCATTTTTTTAGCCTATTAATTGAGGGAAAAAAAAATTAGTTAATTTTTCATTGATTGATTTTTTTATTAATTGATTTTTATCAAATATTTTAAATACTATAAAAAAAATTTTAATAATATGTTTGTTCCCTTTGAGGCACTAGCATGTATGCATTTTCAATTTTATATATATACATTCTCTCTTTCATGACCTATATCCAGTAGCGGATGTTATTCCTGCATATAGGTTTTAAGATAAGTGATTGTACTTATACATGCATAGATGGTGGATGGGATGCACATGGTGGTCATATTCTTATATCTTTTATGCTATATGCTTTTGGATATGCCCATTATGTGTAGCCTTGTGCGCCGGGTTGCGGGTAGTGTTCGGATCTATTCCGACTTCCGGTGTCACTCTCCTGCTCTGTCTATATTAAGCGTGGTGTGTGACGTCTACATCCAGCCTCCTTTCCCAGTAGACGCCTCTTACAGGAGAAACGCAGCATAGGGCGGAGCTCACGATTCTGACATCACCACGCCCCCAGCCTGCTGGCTCGAGTCGCGGCGGGTTTTAGTGTCTTTTTGAAAAGCCGTGTCTTTTTTCATGCAGATGTCAGTTACCCATTCCTTTTAACAATAAAGGGTACGTTTTTTATCTAAACCTACTGCACCATGAAGCTTTATTTTTATTTCCCTATGGAACTGGCCTCTGGCCACGCTACTTAAGCGCTCTCGCTTTCCAGGATTGACGGGGATTGATAGTCTCCAGTCGGCAGGTGAAGCAGAGGAATTGTGGCTGACAGTAACATCCGGATTCGATGTGTGTACATTAAGCTCTTTTGGTCTCCGTCACAGGGACCCATCTTTTCCGGTAAGCGGCCTCTTTTTACTTATCTGCTGATGTTCCATATCATCTGGTATTAGAAGTTCAAGTGGAGGATCTACAACCCCCTATGGTTTTGGTTATCTACAACCACCTATGGTTTTGGTTATATACAAGCCGTTGTGCTATTTTTGGACATATCCTTCCTTCTTGTCAGCATCTGGGTGGCCAGAATTGGCAGCTGAAGTGAACTGAAATCTGTTATACTTTCTTTATTTTAATTTTTGTGTTTTGTAGCACTTATCTACACCTCACTTGGACGAGGAGACTTGTCATTATTTTTATTATTGTTTTCCTCTTTTTTATGTGGTACTTTGTTTTTACCATTCACAAGGTTGCGCATATATATATATATATATATATATATATATATATATATATATATATATATATATATAATTTTTTTTTTTTTTCACAGAGCAGCTTATGTATGTATATTATGTTTGTTTTTGTTTTTTTTCAAAGTTTTACCTTTACAACCACTTTAAGGCTCCATGCACACTGAAGCTCATAAACTACAGTTTATTGGAGTTTGGGCATTTTTTTTTTAAAAGCCCATAAACTGCACTCTATGTTAGCCTATGTGTCCATGCACACATGGACGTTTTTTAGCTTTAATGAGCAGTGGAGTTTATGGGCTTTTTTCTGAACGCCAGAAATTTGCGTTCAAAGTGCCGTTTTTTACCTAAAAAAAATGCAAAAAAGCGACAAATGCCGATAAACGCTAAAATACGTGGCTCGCCAGCGTTTATTCGCGTTTTTGATCCATTGAAAAAAAAATGAAAAAAAAAAATGCTATGCTGAAAAACGCAAAAAAAAAACGCTAAAAAACCCTAAAGCCCTGTACACACAATCGGATTTCCTATGCATTCAAATCCGATGGATTTTTCCATCTGAATTCCGATGAAACTGACTTCCATCAGTCTTGCCTACACACCATCAGTCAAAAATCCGACCATCCCAAATGCCGTGACGTAAAACACTGCGACGAGCCGAGAAAAATTAAGTTCAATGCTTCTGAGCATGCGTCAATTTGATTCTGAGCATGCGTGAGTTTTTTTTCTGATGGAGTTCCACACAGACGATCGGAATTTGCTATCTTTTTTTTCCATCAAAATTTTTTTAAAACATGTTCTATTTTTTCTCACCGATAGAAAAAAGACCGATGGGGCCCATACACGATCGGTTTGTCCGATGAGAAAAGTCCATCGGACTGTTTTCATCGGTAAAACCGATCGTGTGTAAACGGCATAATAAACCCTATTGAAAAAACAGTAAAAAACGTTGAAAGACTCCCTGCAAAGCTACTGGCGTTTTCATAACATTATTTTAGCGTCCAGTGTGCATGGAGCCTAATGGGTCTAGTATAGAATTCCCGGGAGACATCACACTTTTTCTTTTTTTGTGGGGTACCCCCTTAAAATCTATACAAAATTTACAGGGTATACAGGCATACCCCACTTTTAAGTACACAATGGGGTTTATTTACTAAAGCTGGAAAGTGCAAAATCAGGCTAAACCAACGGGCTTCCAGGTTTTATTACCAGGCTTAATTGAACAAGCCGGGCTTAGAATCTCATTGGTTTTGAAGTGAGCCTGATTTTGCGCTTTCCAGCTCTAGTAAATAAACCCCATTGTGTACTTAAAAGTGGGGTATGCCTGTACAATTTTTTTCCATTTATGCTGTAGGATGTGCTACAGCAAAAGTGGCATTTACAAAGAAAATTTATTGATACAGCTTAAATTGCCAGCAAATAACATTTCGTTGCCGGATTCTTAAAAAAAATAAAATAAAATAACAGCAACAAATAAACCCCTCCAAAGGTCCCCCAAAATATAAATTTCTTTAAAGGAAACCAGCAGTGAAATGTCAAAGGGGTGACTTTTTTTGTTTTTCTTTAAGAGAAGCCAGATAGGAAATGCCCTTTGCCAGCAACTTAAAATAATTTTTCCTTTGTACGTGTCAGTGCTTTAAAAAAAAAAAAGCCTTGTTACTGGTCAAATAGAAATTTCTTAATTTTTTTTTTTTGCACTGTACATGTTTCCTAGGGTTGTGTTCACCTCTTTACCTATTGGCCATACAAGTGGTACACTTCAAATATATGCACTTCACCTGCTCTGGAGTTCTGGCAATTCTGCGTTTTTTGTTTTTGTTTTTGTCAACTTAATCTTTGCTTTTTGTTAATCAAATAGTTTTACAAAATGCAAATTCAAATTATTGCTGGAGGTTGGTGATTGCAGTCAGATGTTTGAAATCTGCTTCTCTTTTGCATGAGCCTAATTTTGTAGAAACAATTAAAATGCGGCGACACCTACAAGTGTCATGCCATAAAACTGTAAATTAAAAGAAAAACATTAGACTAAAGCCCCATACACACGGTCGGACTTCCATCTGACTTTTCTGTGTTTTTTTGTCCGAACGGAGTTGGTCGGGCACACCCATAGCATACACACGCTCAGACTTTTCTGCAAACTTTCCCAAAACTTTTTGCAACATCACGTGGTTTTTCTGCTCTTTACTGCCACCCTTTGGTCAACTTCTGCTATTGTTGGTTGATTTTAACATTAGTTGTTTTGTCCATCGGACAAAAGTCCGATGGTTTTCTGTACATACGGTCGGACTTTGCTCCATCGGACTTTTGTTGGGCAAAAGTTTGTCCGTTTGCAGACCCAACTTTTGTCCGATGAAAACAAGAAAAAAGCAAAAAAAGTTTGTCCGATGGAGCGTACACACGGTCGGATTGTTGGTCCAACTTGCTCAAAATGAAGTTTGTTGGCCAAAAGTCCGACCGTGTGTACCGGGCTCAAGAAAAATACATTTTGCAAAAAAATATGCAAAATCTTCTTATACTAAGGACATTTTAGTAGTAACAGTTGTATAATGATGCAAATAAAACAAAGCAGCATGTTTATTTGATGTACTTCTATAATGCTGGCCCAACCTTTTTTTAATTTCATTGTGGTTTTTGGATCAGCTTCTTTTAACTCTTTTGCTGCCAGAGTTGTTTTTTGTGTTTTTTTGCAAACATGTTTAACCACTTAACGACCGCTCACTGTATATATACGTCGGCAGAATGGCACCGACAGGCACAATCATGTAGAGCATACGTGATTGCCTTTGTACAGTTGGGGGGTCCAATCGGACCCCCCACCTATACAGTGAGCGGTGGCTAAGTGTCCGGGAGCGTTCCGGGATGAGGGGGCAGCCATTCGTTTCTGGCCACCCCCTCGCGATCGCTCCCGGCGAATGGAACAGAGGGAGCAGGAGGAAGTGATGTCATCTCTGGTGCGGCGCTCACATATACCGAGCGCCGTACAAGAGAAGATATCAGGTCAGTGCACACAACACTACACTGACACCAGGACACATAGGGACATAAATCGCCCCCCCAGGCCCCCCAGATCACCCCAGATCACCCCCCAGATCACCCCCCCAGCCCCCAGTCACAGTGTCACTGATTGCAGTGACCATTTATTTAGTGATCACTGCAATCAGTGACATTTGTGACTGTAAAAGTGTCACCAAAGTTTAGTTTTAGGTCCAGTGTAGCCCCCTAACCCCCCCTAATAAAGGTTTAACCCCCTGATCACCCCCCAGATAACCCTTTCACCGCCTATCACCACTGTCGCTTAGCGATCATTTTTCTGATCGCTGTCTTAGCGTCAGTGATGCCGATCGGCAGCCAGTAATTTTTTTTAGGTTCGCCGCAGGTTTTTATAGCGTCAGGTACCCCAATATATTATCTAATAAAGGTTTAACCCCCTTGATCCCCCCCCAGGTAACCCTTTCACCCCCTATCACCACTGTCACTAAGCGATCGTTTTTCTAAACGCTGTCTTAGTGTCTGTGATGCAGATCGGTAGCCGGTAATTTTTTTTAGGTTCGCCGCAGGTTTTTATAGCGTCAGGTACCCCAATATATTATCTAATAAAGGTTTAACCCCCTTGATCGCCCCCCAGGTAACCCTTTCACCCCCTATCACCACTGTCGCTAAGCAATTGTTTTTCTAAATGCTGTCTTGGTGTCGGTGATGCAGATCGTAGCCAGTATTTTTTTTTAGGTTCGCCGCATGTTTTTATAGCGTCAGGTACCCCAATATATTATCTAATAAAGGTTTAACCCCCTTGATCGCCCCCCAGGTAACCCTTTCACCCCCATCACCACTGTCGCTAAGCAATCGTTTTTCTAAACGCTGTCTTAGTGTCGGTGATGCAGATCGGTAGCTGGTAATTTTTTTTATGTTCGCCGCAGGTTTTTATAGCGTCAGGTACCCCCATATATTATCTAATAAAGGTTTTAACCCCCTGATTGCCCCTAGTTAACCCTTTCACCAGTGATCACCATATAAGTGTTACGGGTGACGCTGGTTAGTTAGTTTGCTTTTTATAGTGTCAGGGCACCCGCCGTGTATATAACCCAATAAAGGTTTAACCCCCTGATCGCCCGGCGGGTGATATCAATTAGGTTTTAGCGTCAGAGAGGGTCTGCGTCACACCCCAGGCAGCGTCAGGTTAGTGCCAGTAACGCTAACACCCACGCGTGAAGCATACACCACCCTTAGTGGTATAGTATCTGAACAGATCAATATCTGATCTGATCAGATCTATACTAGCGTCCCCAGCAGTTTAGGGTTCCCAAAAACGCAGTGTTAGCGGGATCAGCCCAGATACCTGCTGGCACCTGCGTTTTGCCCCTCCGTCCAGCCCAGGCCACCCAAGTGCAGTATCGATCGATCACTGTCACTTACAGGTCCTTCTCAAAAAATTAGCATATTGTGATAAAGTTCATTATTTTCTGTAATGTACTGATAAACATTAGACTTTCATATATTTTAGATTCATTACACACAACTGAAGTAGTTCAAGCCTTTTCTTGTTTTAATATTGATGATTTTGGCATACAGCTCATGAAAACCCAAAAATCCTATCTAAAAAAATTAGCATATTTCATCCGACCAATAAAAGAAAAGTGTTTTTAATACAAAAAAAGTTCAAATAATTATGTTCAGTTATGCACTCAATACTTGGTCGGGAATCCTTTTGCAGAAATGACTGCTTCAATGCGGCGTGGCATGGAGGCAACCAGCCTGTGGCACTGCTGAGGTGTTATGGAGGCCCAGGATGCTTCGATAGCGGCCTTAAGCTCATCCAGAGTGTTGGGTCTTGCGTCTCTCAACTTTCTCTTCCCAATATCCCACAGATTCTCTATGGGGTTCAGGTCAGGAGAGTTGGCAGGTCAATTGAGCACAGTAATACCATGGTCAGTAAACCATTTACCAGTGGTTTTGGCACTGTGAGCAGGTGCCAGGTCGTGCTGAAAAATAAAATCTTCATCTCCATAAAGCTTTTCAGCAGATGGAAGCATGAAGTGCTCCAAAATCTCCTGATAGCTAGCTGCATTGACCCTGCCCTTGATAAAACACAGTGGACCAACACCAGCAGCTGACATGGCACCCCAGACCATCACTGACTGTGGGTACTTGACACTGGAATTCAGGCATTTTGGCATTTCCCTCTCCCCAGTCTTCCTCCAGACTCTGGCACCTTGATTTCCGAATGACATGCAAAATTTGCTTTCATCCGAAAAAAGTACTTTGGACCACTGAGCAACAGTCCAGTGCTGCTTCTCTGTAGCCCAGGTCAGGCGCTTCTGCCGCTGTTTCTGGTTCAAAAGTGGCTAGACCTGGGGAATGCGGCACCTGTAGCCCATTTCCTGCACACGCCTGTTCACGGTGGCTCTGGATGTTTCTACTCCAGACTCAGTCCACTGCTTCCGCAGGTCCTCCAAGGTCTGGAATCGGTCCTTCTCCACAATCTTCTTCAGGGTCCAGTCACCTCTTCTCGTTGTGCAGCGTTTTCTGCCACACTTTTTCCTTCCCACAGACTTCCCACTGAGGTGCCTTGATACAGCACTCTGGGAACAGCCTATTCGTTCAGAAATTTCTTTCTGTGTCTTACCCTCTTGCTTGAGGGTGTCAATGATGGCCTTCTGGACAGCAGTCAGGTTGGCAGTCTTACCCATGATTGCGGTTTTGAGTAATGAACCAGGCTGGGAGTTTTTAAAAGCCTCAGGAATCTTTTGCAGGTGTTTAGAGTTAATTAGTTGATTCAGATGATTAGGTTAATAGCTCGTTTAGAGAACCTTTTCATGATATGCTAATTTTTTGAGATAGGAATTTTGGGTTGTCATGAGCTGTATGCCAAAATCATCAATATTAAAACAAGAAAAGGCTTGAACTACTTCAGTTGTGTGTAATGAATCTAAAATATATGAAAGTCTAATGTTTATCAGTACATTACAGAAAATAATGAACTTTATCACAATATGCTAATTTTTTGAGAAGGACCTGTACAAAACAAAAACACACATAACTGCAGCGTTCGCAGAGACAGGCCTGATCCCTGCGACTCCAGTGCTGTAGGAGGTGATTTCACCACCACAGTTAAAAAAAAAAGGCAAATATGCCGAAGCATTGGGGCAGCAGGGGCGGAGGAGCGATTTTGCTCCTAATGCCGCGTACATACGGTCGAAATTCCGACGGAGGCTTGACCGTGGAAAAGTCCGACCATGTGTGTGCGGCATAACTTTTTTGCGGGAGGATGCCCCCATGCTTCGGCATATATAAATGGTGCGTGTATGCCCATCATTGGAAGTGGGTGGATGAAGGGCGGTATTCTAATGGTGGGCATACCCACCGATCAATCTCTTTTTTCGTTCAGCCAACTGGCTGCATGAAATAAAAAGATTACAATACATGTCCAACAAGGACCAGCAACGTACTGGTATGTTGCTGGACTTTGAATGTTTATACCAGAATGATGCCTGCGGGTTTAGGTATCATCTTGGTATCATTCTTTTCAGCCTGCGGCCGGCTTTCATGTAAAAGCTTTCCTAGCGGCTAATTAGCCTCTGGACTGCTTTTACAAGCAGTGGGAGGGAATGCCCCCCCCGGATATAAAAAGCGCCATTGGGAAAGCATTTTATCACACCGATCTTGGTGTGGTCAGATGCTTTGAGGGCAGAGGAAAAATCTAGGGTCTAGAAGACCCCAGTTTTTTCAAAAAAAGAGTACCTGTCACTACCTATTGCTATCATAGGAGATATTTACATTCCCTGAGATAACAATAAAAATGATAAAAAAAAAAATACTTGGAAGGAACAATTTAAAAATAAAATAAAAAAGCAAAATTAATAATAAAAAAAAAAGAAAAAAAAAAGCACCCCTGTCCTGCCCTGCTCTTGCCCAATGGCGAACGCAAGCGTCGGTCTGGCGTCATATGTAAAATGAATTGCACCATGCATGTGAGGTATCACCGCGAAGGTCATATCGAGTGCAATCATTTTAGCAGTAGACCTCCTCTGTAAATCTACTGGGGTAACCTGTAAAGGCTTTTAAAGGCTTTTAAAAATGTATGTAGTTTGTCGCCAATGCGCGTTTGTGCGAAATTTTAAAGCATGTCGTGTTTGGTATCTATGTACTCGGCCTAAGATCATCTTTTTTATTTCATCAAACATTTGGGCAATATAGTGTGTTTTAGTGCATTAAAATTAAAAAAAGTGTATTTTTTAACCCAAAAAATGCGTTTGAAAAATCGCTGCGCAAATACTGTGTAGAAAAAAAAAATGCAACACCCACCATTTTAATCTGTAGGGCCTTTGCTTTAAAAATATATATAATGTTTGGGAGTTCAACATAATTTTCTTGCAAAAAAAAAAATGTTTTCATGTAAACAAAAAGTGTCAAAAAGGGCTTTGTCTTCAAGTGGTTAGAAGAGTGGATGTAAGCTTCCTAATGTTGTGTATAAAATGCCAGAACAGTTCAAAACCCCCCCCAAATGACCCCATTTTGGAAAGTAGACACCCCAAGCTATATACTGAGAGGCATGTCGAGTCCATGGAATATTTTATATGTTGACACAAGTTGCGGAAAAATTAAAATTTTTTTTTTTTTTTTTGCACAAAGTTGTCACTAAATGATATATTGCTCAAACATGCCATGGGCATATGTGGAATTACACCCCAAAATACATTCTGTTGCTTCTCCTGAGTACGGGGATACCACATGTGTGAGACTTTTTGGGAGCCTAGCCACGTACGGGACCCCAAAAACCAAGCACCAGCCTTCAGGCTTTCTAAGGGTGTAAATTTTTGATTTCACTTCTCACTGCCTATCACAGTTTCGGAGGCCATGGAATGCCCAGATAGCACAAAACCCCCCCAAATGACCCCATTTTGGAAAGTAGACACCCCAAGCTAATTGCTGAGAGGTATTGTGAGTATTTTGCAGATCTCGCTTTTTGTCACAAAGTTTTGAAAATTGAAAAAAAAAAAATATATATATATATATATATTTTCTTTCTTCATTTTCAAAAACAAATGAGAGCTGTAAAATACTCGCCATTCCTCTCAGCAAATAGCTTGGGGTGTCTATATTCCAAAATGGGGTCATTTGGGGGGGTTTTGTGCGATTTTGGCATTTTATGGCCTTCGAAACTGTGATAGGTAGTGAGGAGTGAAATCAAAAATTTGTGCCTAGAAATCCTGAAGGCGGTGCTTGGTTTTCGGGGTCCCGTACGCGGCTAGGCTCCTAAAAAGTCCCACACATGTGGTATCCCCGTACTCAGGAGAAGCAGAAAAATGTATTTTGGGGTGTAATTACACATATAACCATGGCATGTGTGAGCAATATATCATTTAGTGACAACTTTTTGTAATTTATTTTTTTTTTGTCATTATTCAATCACTTGGGACAAAAAAAAATATATTCAATGGGCTCAACAGGCCTCTCAGCAATTTCCTTGGGGTGTCTACTTTCTAAAATGGGGTCATTTGGGGGGGGGTTTGTGCTATTTTGGCATTTTATGGCCTTCGAAACTGTGATAGGTAGTGAGGAGTGAAATCAAAACTTTGCGCCCTTAGAAATCCTGAAGGCGGTGCTTGGTTTCCGGGGTCCCGTACGCGGCTAGGCTCCCAAAAAGTCCCACACATGTGGTATCCCCATACTCAGGAGAAGCAGCAAAATGTATTTTGGGGTGAAATTCCACATATAACCATGGCATGTGTGAGCAATATATCATTTAGTGACAACTTTTTGTAATTTTTTTTTTTTTTTTTTTTTTTTTTTTTTTTAGTCATTATTCAATCACTTGGGACAAAAAAAAAAAAAATTCAATGGGCTCAACATGCCTCTCAGCAATTTCCTTGGGGTGTCTACTTTCCAAAATGGGGTCATTTGGGGGGGTTTTGTACTGCCCTGTCATTTTAGCACCTCAAGAAATGAGATAGGCAGTTATAAATTTAAAGCTGTGTAAATTTCAGAAAATGTACCCTAGTTTGTAAACTCTATAACTTTTGCGCAAACCAATAAATATACGCTTATTGACATTTTTTTTACTAAAAACATGTGGCTGAATACATTTTGGCTTTGTATGACTACAATTGAGTTTATTCGATTTTTCTTATAACAAAAAGTAGAAAATATCATTTTTTTTTCAAAATTTTCGGTCTTTTTCCGTTTATATCGCAAAAAATAAAAATCGCAGAGGCAATCAAATACCATTAAAAGAAAGCTCTATTTGTGGGAAGAAAAGGACGCAAATTTCGTTTGGGTACAACATTGCATGTCCGCACAATTTACAGTTAAAGCAGCGCAGTGCAAAATTCTGAATTCACCTCTGGTCCTCTAGCTACCAAATGGTCCGGGGCTTAAGTGGTTAATAAATCATTTTAGGCCTGAAGATTAGTTAAAATCCCCAAACATAATATTTTTTTCTGAAAGCAGACACCCTAGAGAATAAAATAATGGTACAGTAGCAGATTTAGATACACTAACAAATTGAAGCCAAACTTCAGGTAAAACTGTGTAAGCAGTTACAAAAAGTAGGATTTTTAAAACAGCTTACCTGTAAAATCCTTTTCTTGGAGTACATCACGGGACACAGAGCGGCATAGTCATTACTATGTGGGTTATATAGAATTACCTTCAGGTGCTGGCACTGGCAACTTCCAAAACAGGAAGTACCCTCCCCTATATAAGCCCCTCCCATCCGGGAGCACCTCAGTTTTGTAGCAAAGCAATACGTGTCCCCAAAAGAGGGGTGGGAGCTCTGTGTCCCGTGATGTACTCCAAGAAAAGGATTTTACAGGTAAGCTGTTTTAAAAATCCTACTTTCTTGTTCATACATCACGGGACACAGAGCGGCATAGTCATTACTATGTGGGACGTCCCAAAGCAATGCCAAATGAGGGGGGGGGATATACCATACATAAGCTGGGCGCCATCAGGCATGAGGATCTTTTGCGGCCTGCAACACACTGCGCCCAAAGGCGACATCCTCCTGACTTCTAACGTCCACCTGGTAGAACCTAGTAAACGTGTGTACTGAAGACCATGTTGCGGCCTTACAAATTTGAGCCAGGGAGGCCTGGTGATGCACTGCCCATGAAGTTCCAACTGCTCTCGTGGAGTGCGCCCTAACTTTGAACGGAGGCGGTCTACTTCTCAAGCCATAGGCTTGTATTATGACCTGTCGAATCCACTTGGCTAAAGTAGATTTTGATGCTGCCTGACCCTTTCTGGGGCCTTCCAGCAGAACAAACAAAGAATCCGTTCTACGAATCTGAGCAGTGGCTTTTAGATAAGCTTTAACTGCTCTTACTACATTCAAAGAATGCAATAACTTTTCCTCTACCGAGCTCGGTTTGGGGAAAAGAAGGAAGAACCACATCCTGGTTCAAGTGAAACCTCGATACCACCTTAGGAAGAAAGGCTGGGTGAGGACGTAATACTACTCTGTCCTCATGAATAACCAGATATGGCTCTTTACAGGACATGGCGGCTACTTCCGACACTCTTCTAGCCGAGCATATGGCTACTAAAAATATCAATTTTCTGGTGAGTAGAACCAAGGAAATGTGCCGAAAAGGTTCAAATGGCTGCTTCTGCAGAACCGACAGAACCAAATTTAGATCCCATGGACATATGGGAGCTTTAATCGGTGGAATAATACGAGTCACCCCTTGCATAAAGGATTTGACAAGTGAATGCATAGCCAGGGGCCTTTGAAATAGTATTGATAAGGCCGAAACCTGACCCCTGATAGTACTTAAGGCAAACTTCCTGTCTACAGCCCACTGTAGGAAGTCCAGAATTCTGCCTATAACGTACTTACGTGGATGCCACTTTCTGGCCTCGCACCAAGTGATGTACGCCTTCCAAACTCTATAGTAGATCTGCCTGGATACAGGCTTCCTGGCATTGATTATAGTTGATACCACAGAGTTAGAGAGACCTCTCTTCTTTAGGATGTGGGATTCAATAGCCAGGCCGTTAAACTTAGAGTTAGTAAGGAAGGGTGGTATATCGGCCCTTGCGAAAGCAGGTCCGGACGACGTGGAAGGGTCCAAGGACTCCCCACAGACATTTTGATGATCTCCGCGTACCAGGCCATGCTGGAGCCACCAAGATCACCGGCTTCTTTTCCAACCTGACTCTGCGAAGGAGTCGAGGCAACAATTGTAGCGGAGGGAATGCATATATCAGTCTGAACTGATTCCAAGGGAACACCAGAGCATCCGAGCCGCAAGCGAGGGGATCCCTTGTCCGGGAGACAAATCTGTCCACCTTTGCGTTGAATCTGGATGCTAGCAGATCTACATCCGGTGTTCCCCACCGCTGACATAATGCTCGGAAGACCTCGGGATGAAGGGACCATTCCCCTGGGCATAACTGTTGGCGACTTAGAAAGTCCGCCTTCCAATTCTCCACCCCTGGAATGAAGACAGCTGACATACATGGGACATGCTTTTCTGCCCATTCCAGGATGTGACTTACTTCCCTCTGGACTGCACGACTCCTGGTGCCTCCCTGATGATTGATATATGCCACTGCTGTGGCATTGTCTGATTGAATTCTGACAGGGGACCCTTGGAGTCTGGATGCCCAGGCTACTAGGGCATACCGGGCTGCTCGTATCTCTAAGAGATTGACGGGCAGGGTTTTTACTACATTTGACCATCTGCCCTGGAGAGACCATTGCTCCAGTACTGCCCCCAGCCTATAAGGCTGGCATCTGTAGTGACCACCTTCCAGGATATCGGACTGAAGGGTTTTCCCTTCTGGAGATTCTGGGGGATCAACCACCAGCAGAGACTCTTCCGAACGGAAGGGGACAAAGCCATCGGGAAGTCTAGAGCCTGAATTTTTCCGTTCCAGGCTGACAATATGGCCCTCTGTAAATTCCTTGAGTGGAATTGGGCGTATGGCACAGCTTCGAATGATGCTACCATCTTTCCTAGCAGCCTCATGCACAGGCGTATGGACGGCTGTCTTTTTGCACAAAGCAGACGGACCAAGCCCCTCAAAGAGGATACCTTGTCTAGAGGTAAGAAAATCTTCCTCTGGTCTGAATCCAGCCGTAGCCCTAGATATACCAGGTTTTTCACTGGCTGTAGGGCTGACTTGTCCAGGTTGATGACCCAACCGTGAGATTCTAGATACTTGATTGTATCAACAATTACCACTTCTAGCTTGGCAACTGAGTGGTCCATCAACAACAGGTCGTGTAGGTATGCCATTATCGTTACACCTCGTGTTCTTAGATCGGCCAACAGTGGGGCCAGAATTTTTGTGAACACTCGTGGTGCTGTGGCCAGACCGAATGGTAAGGCTCTGAACTGAAAATGGCGCCCTTCTACTGCAAAGCGTAGAAATTTTTGATGACCTGGAAAGATGGGAACATGCAAGTAAGCATCTTTGATGTCGATCGAGGCTAACCATTCCTCCCCCTGTAGGGCAGCGGTGACCGATCGGATCGACTCCATCCGGAAGGACCGGACGTTTAGAAATTTGTTTAGACTCTTTAGGTCCAATATGGGTCTTATGTCCCTGTTTGGTTTCGGGACTGTGAAAAGGTTTGAGTAGAAACTCAACCCCCACTCTTCCATAGGAACCTCCATAATTACTCCTTGGAGCAATAGTTGTTCTAACGCCACTAGGAGACACCTTCTTTTCAGAGGGTCTTTTGGCATGCCTGACCACATAAAATGGGAAGGAGGAGACTCTTTTAACTCCAACTTGTATCCCCGAGTTACTGCGGAGAGCACCCATCTGTCTTTGATCGTCTCCCGCCAGGTCTCTGTGAACAACTGAAGTCTTCCCCCCACCCGTTTGAGTGGGGGCAGCCCTTCATAGGCTTGACTTGGAGGCTGGTTTAGTACCTCTTCGGATCCAGGGCTTTTTATTACCCTGTGACTGTCCCTGATTTTTACCTCCTGAGTTTGACCGAGGAGGCCGTCGGAACTGCTTAGTAGCAGACGTCCCAGGGATAGGAGAGGTAGTCCTCTTAAAAGACGGACCCCTAGACCTCTTTTTAATTGGTAAGAGAGTACTTTTACCACTGGAAATCTTCTGGATATATTTATCCAGGTCTTCGCCAAAAAGGCGTTCTCCATGAAATGGGAAGCTAACTAAGAGCTTCTTACAGGGAGCCTCAGCAGACCAGTTCTTGAGCCACAGAAGCCTACGCATATGTACCAAAGACAGCGTGAGGCGGGAGGCCTGATGGATAGAATCCTTGATGGCGTCAACCGCAAAGCATAATGCTCTAGGCAGATCAGCCAGAGCCTGGGCCTGCTGGTCTGGCAAATCCCTCAGGACCATTTTCATTTGATCCTTTAAAGCTTGGCAGACCCCAATAGCTGCCACTGCTGGCTGTGTAACAGCCCCTGCTGTGGAAAAATAGGATTTTTATAACAGCTTACCTGTAAAATCCTTTTCTTGGAGTACATCACGGGACACAGAGCGACATAGTCATTACTAATGGGTTATATAGTTACCGTCAGGTGCTGGCACTGGCAACTTCCAAAACCGGAAGTACCCTCCCCTATATAAGCCCCTCCCATCCGGGAGCACCTCAGTTTTGTAGCAAAGCAATAAGTGTCCCCAAAGAGGGGCGGGAGCTCTGTGTCCCGTGATGTACTCCAAGAAAAGGATTTTACAGGTAAGCTGTTATAAAAATCCTATTTTCTTTCTCGTACATCACGGGACACAGAGCGACATAGTCATTACTAATGGGATGTCCTAAAGCAATGCCAAATGAGGGGGGGGATACACCATATATAAGCTGAGCGCTATCAGACATGAGGATCTTTTGCGGCCTGCAACACACTGCGCCCAACGGCGACATCCTCCTGACTTCTAACGTCCACCTGGTAGGACCTAGTAAACGTGTGTACCGAAGACCATGTTGCGGCCTTACAGATTTGAGCCAGGGAGGCCTGGTGATGCACTGCCCATGAAGTTCCAACTGCTCTCGTGGAGTGCGCTCTAACTTTGAACGGAGGCGGTCTCCTTCTCAAGCCATAAGCTTGCATAATGACCTGTCGAATCCACTTGGCTAAAGTAGACTTTGACGCTGCCTGACCCTTTCTGGGGCCTTCCGGCAGAATAAACAAAGTATCCGTTCTGCGAATCTGAGCAGTGGCTTTTAGATAAGCTTTAACTGCTCTTACTACATCCAAAGAATGCAATAACTTTTCCTCTACCGAAGTAGGTTTGGGGAAAAAAGAAGGAAGAACCACATCTTGGTTCAAATGAAACCTCGATACCACCTTAGGAAGAAAGGCTGGATGAGGACGTAACACTACTCTGTCCTTATGGATAACCAGATATGGCTCCTTACAGGACATAGCTGCTAATTCCGATACTCATTTAGCCGAACAAATGGCTACTAGAAAAAACAATTTCCTGGTGAGAAGCACCAAGGAAATATGCTGTAATGGTTCAAATGGTTGTTTCTGTAGAACCGACAGAACCAAGTTTAGATCCCATGAACATATGGGAATATTAACCGGAGGCCTAATACGCATCACTCCTTGTATAAAGGCTTTGACTAGTGAATGCGAAGCCAAGGGCCTTTGAAAAAATATTGACAAGGCCGAAATCTGACCCTTGATAGTACTCAAGGCAAGCTTCCTATCTACAGCCCACTGTAGGAAGTCCAGAATCCTACCTATTACGTACTTATGTGGATGCCATTTCTTGGCCTCACACCACGCGATGTACGCCTTCCAGATTTTATAGTAGATCTGCCTGGATACCGGCTTCCTGGCATTGATCATGGTAGATACCACAGCATTAGAGAGCCCTCTCTTTTTTAGAATGTGGGCTTCAATAGCCAGGCCGTCAAACCTAGGGCTGGTAAGGAAGGGTGGTATATCGGTCCTTGCGAAAGCCGGACGACGTGGGAGAGTCCAAGGACTCCCCACTGAAATTTTACAATCTCCGCGTACCACGCTCTTCGGGGCCACGCTGGAGCCACCGGAATCACTGGTTTCTTTTCTACCCTGATTCTGCGGAGTAATCGAGGTAACCATTGTGGCGGTGTGAATGCATATATCAGCTTGAACTGATCCCCAGGGAACACTAGGGCATCCGAGCCGCAAGCTAGGGGATCCCTTGTCCGAGAGACAAACCTATCCCCCTTTGCGTTGAATCTGGATGCTAGAAGATCTACATCCGATGTTCCCCACCGCTGACATATTGTCCAGAAAACCTCGGGGTGAAGGGACCCTTCCTCTGGGCCTAATTGCTGGCGACTTAGAAAGTCCGCCTTCCAATTCTCCACTCCTGGAATGAATACCGCAGATATGGCTGGGACATATTTTTCCTGCCCATTTCAGGATGTAATTTACTTCCCTCTGGGCTGCACGACTCCTGGTGCCCCCCTGATGATTGATATATGCCACTGCTGTGGCATTGTCTGATTGAATTCTGACAGGGGACCCTTGGAGTTTGGATGTCCATGCTACTAGGGCATACCGGGCTGCTCGTATCTCTAAGAGATTGATGGGCAGGGCCTTTTCTGCATCCGACCATCTGCCCTGGAGAGACTATTGCTCCAGTACTGCTCCCCAGCCTATAAGGCTGGCATCTGTAGTGACCACCTTCCAAGAAATCGGACTGAAGGATTTCCTTTTTTCCAGATTCTGGGGAACCCACCACCAACGGAGGCTCTTGCGAACGGAAGGGGCAAGGACATTGTAAGTCTAGGGCCTGAACTTTTTTGTTCCAGGCTGACAGTATGGCCCCTTGCAAATTCCTTGAATGGAATTGACCGTAGGGTACTGCTTCGAATGATGCCACCATTTTTCCCAGCAGCCTCATATACAGGCGTATGGACGGCTGTCTTTTTTGTACCCACTAAGTGGATCAAATCTTTCAAAGACAACACCTTTCCTCGAGGCAAGAATATTTTTCTCTGGCCTGAATCCAACCTTAGCCCCAAGTATTCCAGACTTTTGACTGGTTTTTAGGGCTGACTTGTCTCGGTTGATAATCCAACCGTGAGATTCCAGATACTTGATCGTCTTGTGAACGACCACGTCTAGTTTTTTCACTGAGTGGTCTATCAGCAACAAGTCATCCAGATATGCCATTATCATTACACCTTGTGTTCTTAGATTGGCCAATAAAGGGCCAGAATTTTTGTGAACACTCTTGGTGCTGTGGCCAAACCGAAGGGTAAGGCTCTGAACTGAAAATGGCGCCCTTCTACTGCAAAGCGTAGAAATTTTTGGTGGACTGGAAAGATGGGAATGTGCAAATAAGCATCTTTGATGTCGATCGTGGCTAACCAATCCTCCCCTTGTAGGGCAGTGGCCACCGATCGGATCGACTCCATCGGAAAGTCCTGATATACAGGAATTTGTATAGCCCTTTTAGAATTAATATGGGCCTCCCGTCCGCGTTTGCTTCGGGACTGTAAAGAGGTTTGAGTAAAACCCGAACCCTCATTCTTCCAGGGGAACCTCCATAATTACTCCTTGGAGCAATAGTTGTTCTAGTGCCAACAGGAGGGACTCTCTCTTCCGGGGATCCCTTGGCACGTTTGACCTCAAAATGGGAAGGAGGAGAGTCTTTTAACTCCAAACTGTATCCCAAACCTACTGCGGAGAGCACCTATCTGTCTTGATCGTGTCCCGCCAGGTCTCTTTGCGAACAACTGGAGTCCTCCCCCCACCCGACTGAGTGGGGGCTTCAATGAATTTAACTTTGGGGGAGGTTTTGTACCTCCCCTGACCCAGGGTTTCTCATTACCCTGCTACTGTCCCTGTTTTTTACCCCCGGGATTTGACCGAGGAGGCCGTCGGAACTGTTACACAGCCGATGCCCCAGGGACTGGAGAAGCAGGCCTCTTAAAGAGGGACCTCTAACTCTGCTTTTAACCGGCAAGAGCGTATTTTTACCGCTGGAAATTTTCTGGATATATTTGTCCAGGTTTTCCCTGAATAAGCGTTCACCATGAAATGGGACGCTAACCAGCCATTCTTTACAGGGAGCTTCAGCAGACCAGTTTCTGAGCCATAGGAGCCTATGCATATGTACTATAGACAGCGTAAGGCGGGAGGCCTGATGGACTGAATCCTCTATGGCGTCAACCGCAAAGCCTAAGGCTCTAGGTAGATCAGCTAGGGCAAAGCCTGCTGATCTGTCAAGTCCCTCAAGACCTGTTTCAACTGATCCTTCACTGCTTAGCAGACCCCAATAGCTGCTACTGCTGGTTGTATCACCAAGCAGATTTTCATAAGGACTCCAATCTTTTATCTATTGGGTTCTTGAACATTTGGACATTATCCACTGGACATGTCAGTGATTTATACATACAAGAGATGGCTGCGTCCACTGTAGGGACCTTCCATTTTTTTTTTTTCTTTTTGATGAACTTATCCTCCATGGGATAGACCACCGGAAATCTCTTGGGGGAATAAATATTTTCTCAGGACGTTCCCAATCCTGGTAAATGAGCCCTTTCAGTAAAGGGTGAAGTGGAAAAGAACAAACAGTCTGGGGGCTTCTAGCGACCCCAACGAGGATACAGTAGTGGTTGATGGTTCCGCAAGGTGCATTTTTAAATGCTGATCGGACCATGTTAGTCAGAGACTGAACCCATAATCTTTCAGCTTGAGATGCTGAGAAAAGGTTCCCCCACTGTTGATTCCTCTATAACAGAATCAACCTTATCCTGATCCCCTTCAGGCAGGTCGATCCCTGTATGGGACTGTTGCTCTGCTAACAGGCACTCTGAAGGAGGAGACGGAGATCGGGCGTGCTTTCCCTGACAGGGATGCAGCGATAAATGTTGACAATCTCTCTCTAATCCTCCCAGAGCTGAGGAAAAAACCTCCTCTGTTACATACACAGGAGCAGGTGACTGAGGACAGCCACAGTACCAAGTACCCCTGTGGGGTCTCTACGGTCACTTACCTCTGAACTTCAGGGGAGACTGGTGCAGCAGGAGTATGCCCAAGATCCTCAGAGCCCGATGAGACCCCCTTCGCTTCCTGGAAGATTCAGTTCCGGAGCTACTGGACGGCATATTCCTAAGCCTAAAGCTGAGGTATTCCAGCCGTAATACACCACTTTTACTGAGAATAGTCTAGCACAATTGCTGCTATATCACAGTTGGTGTCTACTAATGTGCCTTTCTAGGGGATGCCTGTATCAACCGCTTGCTGTATGCCTTTAAATGTTGCCAGCTCTGTCTCTGTACTTCATAGCCAGCTTACTGCAATAATGTGGCTTTTTAAAAACCTGCTGGGACGCCCGCACATGCGCAGAAGCGCTGCGGCGCGCACAGAGCGTCATCCCCCAGGCCCCGCCCCTTTTTCCGGCCACCTCTATATATAGAGGCGCGTGCACGCGCACGCGCGCGGCCACGTGCACCTCGGCGCTAATTTTCAAACATGGAAACCAGGGACAGGAGCCAGGGCCCCCTTTGCCGCAGGCCGGGGGATAGACGAACACTGCAACATGGCAGAGGAAACAGTTTCCTGTAGGAGAACTCACCAGCTGCCTGGACTTTGCTCTCTGAGAAGAAACTAGTCCATATGACAAGAAAAACATTCCACAGCGGCCTCTAGTGGACAAACACAGGTACCGCAGTTTAATATACTATATAAAAAAACATTCCTTTTTTTTTTTTTTTTTCTTGACCACCATTAAAAATTATTACATTTTTTTAGTAGTTACAGGCATGCACAGATATTAGCGGGAATACCGTTAGGTAACAGACAGAAAGACAAATTAGGCTTGGGGGTCCCCCAATAGAACCAAGTTCCTGGGGGCCCCCACTTACCTGTTCCCCGCCGCAGGACTTTGTTTGGTCCACAAAAGCCCAAACTTCACCTATCACGGCAGGCATTGTAATCAAACCTTCAGGGACCGGGTTCCCAAGGATTCCACTCCCCTGGACCTGTATAGCACCCTGCACAGAAAACATCTTGGTCGTGGGTATGACCAGAGCTCTGGATCCCAGGGTCCAGCTCTCCTAAGAGAAGCATTACAGGCAGAACCTTGCTCTTCTCTGCAAGGCCCGGGTACCGACCGTTTAGCTATGAAGCTTTTTTGGTCGGATCCGGAATAGCTTACTGAGGCCCAAAAGAACCTGTACGCAAGCTCAGTGAAAAACACATGTTTCTTCTTGGCCAACACCTTAGACACTGGCAAAAAACTGAGGTGCTCCCGGATGGGAGGGGCTTATATAGGGGAGGGTACTTCCGGTTTTGGAAGTTGCCAGTGCCAGCACCTGACGGTAACTATATAACCCATTAGTAATGACTATGTCGCTCTGTGTCCCGTGATGTACGAGAAAGAAAAGCAGATTTTAATAAAGATTCACATTTTTTATCTACTGGATCTTTGAACATTTGAACATTATCTACTGGACATGTCAGTGATTTGTTCACAGAAGAAATGGCTGCGTCCACCGTAGGAACATTCCATCTCTGGGTGAATTTTTCCTCCATGGGATAGATCACCTGAAATTTCTTAGGTGGAACAAATAGTTTATCAGGATGTTCCCAGTCCTGGTATATAAGTCCTTCCAATAATGGATGAATTGGAAAGGAGCAATTAATCTGGGGAGCTTTTAGCGACCCCAACGAGGAGACAGCAGTAGTTGATGGTTCAACAATAGGCATTTTAAATGCAGATCGAACCATGTCAGTTAGGGTCTGGACCCACAATCTTTCAGTCTGTGATGCTGAAAATGGTTCATCTACTGTCGATTCCTCAAAAACAGAGTTAACCTCCTCCTGATCCCCTTCAGGAAGGTCAGTCCCTTCCTGGGACTGTTGCTCTGCCAACAGGCACTCTAATGGAGGGGATGGAGATCTGGCGCGCTTTCTTTCCTGTAGAGAAGAAGCGATCAATGCTGCCAATCTCTGCTCCAATCCCTCCAGAGTTGAGGCAAAAACCTCGTCTGTTATATATGCAGGAGCAGGTGGACTGAGGACAGCCGCAGTACCTGGCACTCCCGGGGGTTCCTTATGGGTATTAACCTCTGATTTCTCAGGGGAGGAAGGTGCAGATGACTGCTCCAGATCCTCAGAGCCCGATGGAGACCCCCTACACTTCCTGAGAGGTATATCTCGGAGTTTTTTAGGCGGCATATTCCTTAGTTCAAAGCTGAGGTATTCCAGCCGCAATACACCCCTTTACTGAAATAGTCTAATGCAATTTGCTGCTATGTACATCAGTGGGTGTCTACTAATGCGTCTTTCTGGGGATGCCTGTATCAACCGCCCGCTGTAAGCCCCTATACCATGCTACCAGCTCCTTTTCATGCTCTGTGTCCATAGCAAGCAGCGTGGACTGAGTCCTTTTATCTTGCTGGGACGCCCGCACATGCACAGAAGCGCTGGGCGCACAGAGCGCGTCATCCACCAGGCTCCGCCCCCTTTTTTGAAGCTAAATCTTATAAAAAGAAAGCGTGTGCGCGCGCGCGCGTGCACGTGTGCGCTCTTGGCGCCATGTAGGGAGAGGAGCCAGGGTCCCTGTTTCACCAGGACTCGGGGATGGAAGGAAACTACTTGGCAGCATGACAGAGGAATGCAGCTTCCCTGATAGAGAGCTCACTCATCTGCCTGGACTTTCACCATGGAAGGAATAGTCCCAAGAAAAAAGACGTTCCACAGCGGCCTCTAGTGGACAAACACAGGTACCGCACTTTTGTCTTTTTTTTTTTTTTTTTTTTTTTTAAAACCTCCTTTATGAAAAACATTTCTAGGTTTACAGTTTTTAAAACTTCCTTTATGAAAAGACATTTCTAGGATTTCTTAGGCATATACAGCTATTAGCGGGAATACCTTTAGGTAACAGGCAGAAAGACATATTAGGCTTGGGGGTCCCCTCAATAGAACCAAGTTCCTGAGGGGCCCCCACTTACCTTTTCCCCGCCGCAGGACTTTGTTTGATCCACAGAAGCCCAAACTTCACCTCTTACGGCAGGCATTGTACTAGACCTTCAGGGACCGGGTTCCCAAGGATTCCACTCCCCTGGACCTGTATAGCACCCTGCACAGATAGCCTCTTGGTTTTGGGTATGACCAGAGCTCTGGATCCCAGGGTCCAGCCCTCCTAAGAGAGGCATTACAGGCAAAACCCTGCTCTTCTCTGCAAGGCCCGGGTACCGACCGTTTAGCTATGAAGCTTTTTTGGTCGGATCCGGAATAGCTTGCTAAGGCCCAGAGAACCTGTACACAAGCCCAGATGAATACATGTTAACCTTGGCCAACACCTTAGACACTGGCAAAAAACTGAGGTGCTCCCGGATGGGAGGGGCTTATATAGGGGAGGGTACTTCCTGTTTTGGAAGTTGCCAGTGCCAGCACCTGAAGGTAATTCTATATAACCCACATAGTAATGACTATGCCGCTCTGTGTCCCGTGATGTATGAGCAAGAAACAGTTCCATTCATTTTGGGTTCTACATAAATAATTAAAAGCTGATCATTGTGATCACCCTTGTCAGTGGTAAATGGTTTGTCTCTACCCTCTAATTGCTACATCTGCAGAAAAGCTTGTTCTGTTGAAAAACAACAGACTTGCTGGCCAGATATGAAAAAAAAGGAATGAAAGCCTAAAAAAGAAAACAAATGCAGCCATCACATCTAAGAATAGGTTAGCGACAATATAATAAATGTTTGCTTTTGGGTTTAAAGTGGTTGTAAACCCTGTAAACATTTTTTTTTTTTTTTAAATCCCACCTGCAAGACAAAGCCATAATGAGCTAGTATGACTAGCATACTAGCTCATTATGTATCACTTAGCTTAGATCGGGGCCCCCGAAGCTGTCCTCGTCTCCCTCTCCAGCCGCAGCCATTGCTGCGGCAATAGCCAGAAGGTTACTTCCGGGTATCGCCGCTCCAGTCAATCACAGCGCCGCTCCGGCGCTGTGATTGGCCGGAGCGGCGAAGACGTCACTCCGCACATGTGCGTGGGAGCCGTCAAATCCGGCTAAGCCAGATTTGTGAATGGGATTAACCCTGTGAATGCGCCGTTGTCTACGGCGCGCATGCGCCGTAGACACCGATGCATGTCATTTTCTGCAAATATCTCCTTAACCGTGTAGGTTTAGGAGATATTTCTTGCACCTACAGATAAGCCTTAATCTAGGCTTACCTGTAGGTGCAAGTTGCATAAGTGGGTTTACAACCACTTTAATACCATTTGCTCTTTTTTTTTACTAACGTTCTTAACTTAACTTTATTTATTTTTTTCAATTATTTTATTTTATTTTCTCAATACACGGAAATACAGAATATCTATACATACATATTATTTCAAATTCCCCATCAATACTTCCACTAACCTAACAACACAATACATCTAAAACATAACCTCCTCTTCCAGACGGGAAAGAAGGACAAAAAACAAACCAAAAAAAAAAAAAGGGAAATAAAGGGGGGAACAAACAAACAAACAAGCCCCCCCTCCCTCCCCTTCCCCCTCCCCCTCCCCCCTCAGCCACCACAAAGACCCAAATACTTAGGTCTCCTCAGATCTCTTCCTCCCTTCCTCCATTCTCAAGGAGGATTCTCCCCTCATCCGAGGCAAGGAAGGCATTCCAAGCAGACCAAGTCTCGGAATACCTTCCCTGCTGTTGGCGTACGGAGAGGACTAAATCCTCTAATTTATTGACCTCCTTCACCTTACGTATCCACATCTCAATTGTCGGTGGTGATGATGATTTCCATTGTAACGGAATACATGCCTTTGCAGCATCTAAAAGATGAGGGATACATGATTCCTTATATGTCCTCTCAGGTATCTGATTAGCATGTAGAAGGAAGAACGCCGGGTCCTCTGGTATTGTTAGTTCCGTACAGCATTGGAGGATCTGTTTGATCCCCAGCCAAAAACGCCTTAGCCTGGTGCAGTCCCAGAAGATGTGCAGCATAGTGCCTTTGTCTTCTTGACATCTCCAACACCGATCTGAGACCTCCGAAAACATTTTCCCAAGCTTCTCTGGTGTTCTATACCACCTAGAAAAAATCTTAAAATTGGTTTCTTGTATTTTAATGCATATTGATGTCTCATGTGTCAACCTCAACATCTTCTGTCGCTGTTCCAGGCTAAAGGTCCTCCCCTGTTCCTTTTCCCATTCCTGCACACATTTCAGGGGGTGGGTTTCCGGCTGTGTGATCAAGAGTCCATAGCATATAGATAATGTGTGTGATATTGCTCCCTTCTCATTACAGAGTTTCTCAAATATGGTTAGGGGTCTGTCAAACTGTCCCTGGTTCGGTAGAGTGCCAAGAAAATGAGTGATCTGTAGGGCGTTCCAAAATTTTAATCTAAAAGTGTTTCCTTGTTCCATCAGCTCCTTTATTGTGAGCCATGTTCCATTTTGTATATATTTAAGTGCTCGGGTATATCCTTTTCTCATTAAATATTGAAATGCGCTCTCTTCATAACCTGGCTGGAAGAGAGGGTTACCTAATATTGGATATAGAGGGGAGGACATAGGTGTTACTCCAATAGTGGGAAGCAGGGTCGAGCATAGCCTGACCGTGTTACCCACCACCGGGTTGACAGTCACCTCTCTTGGTAATGCAGCGTAGCACCATGGTGCTCCACTTAAGGGTACTGAAGACTACGCATTTTCAATTTGTACCCATAGTTTAGTGTCTACATGCCTGTTCCAGTCAACAACTCTATTCAAATGTGCTGCTTGGTAATACTTCCGTATATCCGGTACAGCCAGGCCTCCCTGTCTCTTAATATACATTAATTGTTTCCGTTGCGTCCTTGGTTGTTTATGTGCCCATATATATTCAAATATTATCTTCTGAGTTTGCTTAAAAAAACTCAACGGAATATTTATTGGTAGTGCCTGTAGTAGATATAGGAATTTGGGAAGTATACTCATCTTGATGATATTACAACGTCCTATCCAGGTATATAAGCCGGTACTCCATTTGTCTAAGAGGGTCTTGACCTTTTGCAATAGCGGGGGGAAATGTAACTCATAGATCTTGGCTATATTTCTTGGGATTAACGTTCCTAAATAGGTTAAGGCTCTGTCTGTCCATTTAAACGTATAATTTTGTTTCATCTGTGTTAACGATGTGGGTATTAGATTAACCCCCATTGCGTCAGATTTTTTAAAGTTAATACGGAGATTCGAGAGTGCCCCGTATTTCTCAAATTTCCTCATCAAATTTGGAATCGTAATCAGGGGGTTAGTAAGGGTGAACAACATGTCGTCCGCGTAAGCCGAAATTTTACATTGAATATTCCCTATTTGAATCCCTGTAATATCCTGGTTCAATCGCACTGTGCTGAGAAACGGTTCCAATGACAGGGCGAAGAGGAGTGGAGACAGGAGGCATCCCTGTCTTGTCCCATTTGTAATAGAGAAGGGTTCTGATAATATTCCATTCGCCAGGCCCGAGCTGTTGGGCAGGAATATATAGCGGCAATCCACCGTAATATCTTACTTCCGAACCCTCCGTGTTGAGGACTGCCCGCATCCACTTCCAATTAACCCTGTCAAAGGCCTTCTCTGCGTCTGTATTCAAAAATACACATTGCGTCTGTGTTTTATTGGCTATCTGTAGAAGATTAATGACTTTCGTTGTGTTGTCGTGAGCTTCTCTTGTGGGAACAAATCTCACTTGGTCTAGATGTATCAGATTTGGAACAAACTGTTGAATCCTATTCGCCAGAACCTTAGAGAACAATTTCAGATCTGCATTTAACATGGAAATTGGACGATAGCTTCCGCATGCGGCTAGGTCTTTCCCCTCTTTTGGTATCACTGTGATATATGCTAATAGGGTATCTTTTGTTAGAGTAGCTGAAGACCCTAGGTCATTGAAAAGCTTAACCATGTATTCAGATAGATAGGGAAATAGTATTTTATAATATTGTGCCGTAAGGCCATCCGGTCCCGGGGCTTTCCCCAATTTCATAGAGCCTACGGCTTCCTCTACTTCGTCTCTAGCTATGGAATCCTCCAATTTCTCTCTATCTATTTCTGAAAGTCTTGGCATTAATGACTCTGAGAGATAACAATCTATTTGCTCCTGCGTAGGAGGTTTACTCTCTAAATTATAGAGAGTATGGTAGAATTCTTGAAATTCTCTTACTATCTCCTGTGGTTTTGTTGCCTTAGATTTATTCGAGGAGATAATATGTGGTATATAATTACTTAAATTCTGTTTTTGTAAGGTTCTAGCCAGTAGTTTCCCACATTTATCCCCTGATTCGTATGAGAACTTCCTACATTTCTGTAGGGCTGCTTTAGCTTTGTAGTAGAGAAGATCTGAGACTTGTGTTCGTTTATCAATGAGATTTCTCTCCAGTGATAATGAACGTGTCTGTTTATGTTTTGACTCCAGTAGATTCCTACAGTAAATTTTTTAACTGTTCTGTACGTTTCTTCTTAACCCATGTTCCATGTTTAATCAGCACTCCACGAATGACCGCCTTATGTGCTTCCCAGATGACTCCTGGGTCACAGTCTGGGGTATCATTAGTTTGGAAGTAGAATTGTATTTCTTTAATCACATCTTCCAGGATCTCTTTATCCTGTAGAAGACTTTCGTTTAATCTCCATTGATTAAATCTGGTCCGAGTGGAATCCTGTAATTCATAAGTCAAAAAAATAGGTGCGTGGTCTGACCACGTGATCACGCCAATTTTAGTCATTTTAACTGAGTGAAGTTGAGCATGAGGAACAAGGAAATAATCTATCCGTGAGTATGTTTTGTGGGGAGGGGAATAGAATGTATAGTCTTTTTGTTTAGGGTGGAACAGCCGCCATACATCAGTCAGTTGATTTTTGTATAAAGTTTGGGCTACTCGATTTCGTGCGCTAAGGGGAATCGATGATACTCCCGAAGAGGTATCCTGTTTCGGGGCTAGTGTTATATTTAGGTCTGCCCCTAAAATCAAATGACCTTCTGTAAATTCCATCAAGCATTTATTCACTTGGTCTAAGAAGGCCTCTTGATGGTCATTGGGTGCATACACAGTTGCTAATGTAACTCCTATACCTCCTATTTTACCCTTCACGAATATATGTCGTCCTGTTGGGTCTCTCATAGTATCTATATAGGTCCACGGGATTCTCCCGGCAAGGATAATCGAGACCCCTTTTGATTTGGCTATTTGGTTAGTCGAATGGTATACTGTTGGGAATGTCCGATTTTTTTAGCATCAGGGTTTTATCATCTCTGAAGTGTGTCTCCTGTATGAAGGCGATGTCTATTTCCAGACGCCGTAAATCATGCAGGAGCATCCTCCTTTTTTCTGGCGTATTTAACCCCTTAGCATTTAATGATAGTATTTCCAGAGTCTCCATCTTTTATTTGTGGTCAGAAGAGAAAGATAGTAGGAGGGGGGGGGGGAAGGAAAAGCAAGAAAAAAAAAAGGGGAGGAGGAACAAAAAACCTCCCCTCTACCTAATACAATTGGCTATATGCTAAAAAAGAAAAAAAACACTCACCGGTTGAACGGTATTTGAGCGTCTACCTATTTGGGTGCGTGTACCTAGAATGGTCAGAAGGACCTGTGAAAGCTTGCTCCAGGTCCCCTCGTATTCCCCTGTTTATTTTATATCTAGGGGCCAAAAAAAAATACAATAAGAAGAGGGCACAATCAAGGAGAAGGTGGCCGCTATCTAATTTAACTAAATAGTGAAGGTAGGGAAGGAATTCATATATTCGTATATTCTTCTTCTCTATTGTTCCTCTATCATTCCTCTAAAACTTTGTATTTTAATTTCTTAATTCTTAGAGCGAAAAAAGAACATGAACCCTCCCCTTTATTCCCTCCCTCCCCTCCCCAAAACCCAAAGAAAGAAGACACCCCCTTATACTTTAATTGCCTGTTTCTCCTTTATCGGCTTGTATCTATTTAAGAAAGAAAAAAAAAAAGGAGAGACTCAAATCTCATATATATATATACCCCCCTCCCCCCCTTATATAGGGTAGGGAAGGGGGGAAGGGACCCACATCTAAACAAAAACATACCCAAATATACCCAAGTGTACCCCAATATTTTCAACTTTATAACCAGGTTATATTCAAAGGCAGTCTATTCCCCTCTCCTTCGTTTAGCCCCTTCTATACACCAAAAGAGGGAGAGAAACCAAAAGAAAAAAAGAAAAAGAAAAAAGGAGCATGAAAAAAAAAAAAAGGAGGATCCATCCGGCAATGTAGAAAGGTGAAGATGGCTATTATGTATAGGCCGGGAGATGGGAGGCCCGGCAGGAATAATATGGTGTATTGTGTAGTGCAGTGTGAGAGTAGTGTAGTGTAGTGTAGTGTTAGAAACTCCTAAATGTGAACCACCCTTTACTTAAATGTGCTTAAATGTGCAATCTCCCAACTCTAAAAACTTTTTAAAAAAAATAAAAAAACAACAAAAAAAATAAAAAAAAGGAAGAAGAAAAAAGGCTTCTCAGCCATATGAAATAATGTGTCTTGTATCTTATATCTTGGGTGGTAGTGTTGTGTAAAAAGAAAAATATATATATATAAGCTATGTTTGTGTGATGCTTCAGATTCCTGAGACGGTTTGCAAAAAAAAGGGGGAAAAAAAACATATCCCCTATCAAAAAGAAAATTATTAAATAGATATTTAGAAAGGAACCTCTACATATAAAGTACCTAAAGAAAAAACTTGTTGTTATTATTAATCGTGAGAAAAGTTTTTTTTTCCTTTTCCTTTTTAAGAATTAAATCATCCTGCCTGCGATCTCCCATACTCCCCGCCTTTGTCCCTCTAAAAACAACGCTAACTACATTTCCCATCTCCACCTCATACTTTATCTATATCTTAATGGGTTCTCCCCTTTCTAATATTCCTTCAATATACAAACTAATATTTCATAGACATTCTCACCTTTTTCTCTCCCATATTTCATACATATTTCATACATCATATTTAACCATAGGAACTACTACAACAACAGCCATCAAAAAAAAGGGAGGGAGACAATTCCTGAGGCACAGTGGGCTGAGGTGGGAGCAAAAAAAAAAAAAAAAGCAGGGGGGGGGGGGGGGGGGGGGCAACGGTGCTCTCCTTCGGTCGGGGAAAGGGGGCTAAAAAATAGTCCTTTTAATCTCAGAGTTTTTAAGGACCGCTCAAGATATGCCAGAATCTCCTTCTATATTCTTCTATATTTCTTCTATTTTCTGTCTAATGTTGTCGGCATAGGCCCTGGATTTAGGTTTGCATCCCCCGTCAATCCCTGTATGGAACCACTACCTAGTTGTCGTCGTCCTGCATCTGGGTTCCTCCATTGTCCCTGGGAAGTTACAGGCCCCCGACGCTTCCCTAAGTAGGTGATCGGCAGTAGCCAATTTGGAGTCTGGATCGGTGACACTTCTATAAACAAAAAAAAGTCTGGTAACTCTGCCATTGTTCGAAGAGTAAATTAATTTGCTGCCCTACGGAAAGTCACCGCAAGTGGGTACCCCCACCTATAGGAACACCCCTGTTCTTTAGCTAGGTCTAAAATTGGCCGCAAGCATGCCCTACGCTGAAGTGTAGCTCGTGACAAGTCCTGAAGAACCTTTATGTGTGCCCCCTCATAAACAATATCCCCCATGTCCCATGCTGCCCTAAGAATTTGCTCTCTTTGTTGATATCTGTATAGACAGCATATAATGTCCCTAGGTCTTTCCACGTTTTGGGATTTAGGGCCAAGAGCTCTATGGACCCTCTCTATTTCGATCTCTGCCTGCGGTGATTTTAAGATTGTCCGGAACACCGCTTTTATTTTAATCCAGATCTTCTGACTCCGAGGCTTCCGGGAGCCCCTGAAGTCGCAGGTTATTCCTGCGACTTCTATCCTCGAGGACTTCCATCTGTAGCTGTAACTCTACTACTGTATCCGCTTGGTTATCCTGAGCTTTCTCAATATCGCCTACCCGGTGTTCAATAGACACTATAGAGGCCTCTCTCTCCGTCACCCTATCTGACAGTATTTTCATATCTGCCCTTACCGCTTGTAAATCCTGGCAATGCGTCTCTTCCATCCGAAGGATCATTGCTTCAATGTCCTGTCGCGTAGGCAGAGCAGCTATGTCCTGTCGCGTAGGGAGTGTCACCAACATAGCTTTAATGTCAGCCTTAATGTCCGCGGCCTCCTCCATCTTTGTTAATATAGGCGCTCTCAAGGAATCTTCAGAGATCTGTGCTCTAATACTTACTCGTCCAGTCTCCCCTCTCTCCTGCTCTCCGCCTGACCCAGAGGACCTCCGAATGAAGCCTGACCTTGTTCCTGTGATGTGGTCCAATTCGCGCCGCGCTGGTTCTCCCGCGCTCTGGGACACAGGCTGGGGTGAAATAAGATAGCGCTGAATATCCCCTTGAGTGGTATTCACCGGTAGTTTCCTTGTGGCAGATCTCGTCTTTTGTTTACAGCCGGTGTTCATGCCGCAGCGTCTGTTGTGTCAACTTTTACATGGGCTTTTTTAGCCACAGTTCACTCCCCAGCCCTCCAGGCCTTTCGTAGGGAAACACACGGAGGGTGCCCAGGGCATATACTAGGGGATGTACGGAGGTCCCGGAGTTTGAAAGTAATACAAAAAATAAATAAAAAATTAACAAGAGAGCTCCTTCACAGCGTGTCTTTCACCCTGTCATTCCTAGTCCCACAGAGGCAACAATCACAGGCTGCAGATGTAATTAAGTTCATATAGTGTTAGATCAGGATGGACAGAACAGCACCGAGATAACCTGATGCTAAAAAACTGAGCAGTCAATGAATAAATCAATGGCAAAATCAATGAACAACAATGTGCAGCAAAGGCAGCTGTGGGGGGGAGAAGATGGAAGGAGCAAATAGGTGATCACACATAAGGAGGCATATCAGCGCCGTTATACAAGCTCACTCGCTGAGTATACATCCGGGAATCGCGTCTCATGAACAGTCTCACCTGCCATGCAGACCGTTCAGAGTTCCCATGGAAAATGCTGCTCCTTGATGCTCCTTAAGATGGTAAGCCTTGCTTCACTCCCCAGGGATTAGGCTCCAAGTAGATGCCTGTGCCAGAGACAAGCTAGTGCTGACAGGCTGATGTCATGCGGTGAAATCTTATCAGCTGAGATGAGAGACACTACGGAGCGGCTGGTGTGCAAGCCGCGTGGATGAGCTGGAGACGCCTCCTAATCACAGTTCATAGAGCACAGTCACAGTTCACTCCCCAGCCCCAGCCCTTCAAGCCTTTCACCGGGATACACACACAGGAGATGCCTCGGGCAGTGGCGTCTCTAGGGTTGGTGTCACCCGTTGCGAAAAAAAATGGTGTCACCCCCCAACAACTATAGTCCCCCCTCAGTACAGACCCCCCTCCACTAACTACAGACCCCCCTCCCACAGTATAGATCCCTCCCTCAGTACAAACCCGCTCCACTAAGTACAGACTCCCCACCATCAATATAGACCCGCCTCCCTCAGTATGAACCTCCCCCTCAGTACAGACACCCCCACCTCAGTGCAGACCGCTCCATCAGTAGACACCCCCACCTCAGTGCAGACCCCCTCAGTTACAGACACCCCCCTCAGTACCAGACCCCCCTCAGTACCAGACCCCCCTCAGTACCAGACCCCCCCTCAGTACCAGACCCCCCTCAGTACCAGACCCCCCTCAGTACCAGACCCCCCCTCAGTACCAGACCCCCCCTCAGTTACAGATCCCCCCTCAGTTACAGACACCCCCTCAGTACAGACACCCCCTCAGTACAGACACCCCCTCAGTACAGACACCCCCTCAGTACAGACACCCCCTCAGTACAGACACCCCCTCAGTACAGACACCCCCTCAGTACAGACACCCCCTCAGTACAGACACCCCCTCAGTACAGACACCCCCTCAGTACAGACACCCCCTCAGTACAGACACCCCCTCAGTACAGACACCCCCTCAGTACAGACACCCCCTCAGTACAGACACCCCCTCAGTACAGACACCCCCTCAGTACAGACACCCCCTCAGTACAGACACCCCCTCAGTACAGACACCCCCTCAGTACAGACACCCCCTCAGTAACAGATCCCCCCTCAGTTACAGATCCCCCCTCAGGTACAGCCCCCCTCGGTGCAAACTCCCCCTTGTGCAGACCCCAGCAGTACAGACCCCCCCTCCCCCCATCAGTAAAGATGCCTCCCTTACCTTACAGACCTCAGAACAGAGCGGCAGATACACACAGCGGTGTGTCTCTTGAGCGCGGGCTCCTCCTCTGTGGATGTAAACAGAGAGGAGGCAGAGGGGGCGGCGGCTTCCTTCCGCTCCGCTGAGGGACACAGCCGCAGCGTGAGCCTAAGGCACAGGGCAGCGGGCGGGCGGGCGATGTCAGTGTGGTGCCGCTGCGCTACCCACGGGTGTCACCCCTCTGGTGGGTGTCACCCGGGTGCGGCCCCCCCCCCCCCGCACCTGGCTAGCAACGCTAGTGGCCTCGGGGATATACAGAGGTCCCGGAGCTCCTTCACAGCATGTCTCTCACTCCGCCATTCATAGGCCACGCCCCCAAGTCACGCTTTAGAAGAACTTAACTTTATTATATAGTGCAAGTGACATGTTTTCTTTAGCCACTTGACCTCCAGAAGATTCCCCCCCCCCCCCCATGACCAGGCCATTTTTTTGTGATACTGCACTGCGTTATTTTAACTGACAATTGCGCAGCCATGTGACACTGTACCCAAATAAATTAAATTTATTTTTCTCCACAAATAGAGTTTCTTTTTTGGTGGTATTTGTTTACCACTGCGGGTTTTATTTTTTGCGCTATAAACAAAAATAGACAGACAATTAAAAAATATATATATTTTTTTACATTCTGCTATAAAACATATTCAATAAAAAACATAAAAAAATCGAATTTCTTTAGAAATTTAGGCCAATATGTATTCTGCTACATGTTTTTGGTAAAAAAAAATCCCAATTAGCATATATTGAATGATTTACACAAACGGTATAGTGTCTTTATACTATTAATGGAGGCGATCAGTGACTTATAGAGGGACTGCAATATTGCGGCGGTCAATCGGACACTAACTGACACTTTTGACACTTTGTGGGAACCAGTGACACTAATACAGTTCTAAAAATATGCAATGTCAATGTAGTAATGACACTGGCTGGGAAGGGGTTAAACATCAAGGGAGATTAAAGAGTTAACTATGTGCCTACCAAAAAAACACCAAAGGAAAAACGCAATTACAAAGGCTATCGATTTCAATACAAAATTGTATTTATTGGACATACATGTAAAAAGCAACCATGGCAAAGATGAGAAACCCCACATATACCCCACCCAACACAACCCACCCCACTCTGATCTGAATTTGATCAGAGTGGGGGGCCAGGGGGGAGGGGTATATGTGGGGAAGGGGTTTCCAATCTTTGCCATGGTTGCTTTTTACATGTATGTCCAATAAATACAATTTAGTATTGAATTCAATAGCCTTTGTAGGTGCGTTTTTCCTTTGGTGTTTTTTTGGCATGCATATTTTGGAAGCACCTCCCCTCATTCAATAGGGTATAGGCACCTTTTTCACAACACTGCCAGGATCCAAACAATTGTGTTTTTTTTTAACTGTGTGCCTAGCCAGTGTTTTTGTGTACACGGTGTGCTGCTTTTACTAGGGGAAGAGATGGATAATGTCCCCTGCTTTGCAGAGACACAGAATACATCCCTTCCCCACTGTCAGAACTGAGATATGTCTTGCATATCTCAGTTCTCTGTGTATTGCCGTTGATCGGCAGGGGCCCGGAGGACATTGAGTGCCTGGCACCTGCAGATCAGCTTCTGCTGTAAATTATCACAGCAGAAGTGGCCAGCTGGCAGGGTGAAGTGTAGGATCATGTACAGTATATATACATGATTCTGCACAGGAGAGCCATCCTGTAGCAATAAATCTGCTATGGGGCGGATGTTAGGTGGTTAAGGGAACATCACTCCAATAAAGCTAATCAAGCACAGAACATGTTTGATTAGCTCCATCCTCAGCCACAGCAGCCAGCGAACAACAGCTTTAAAACTAGATATGATGAAAGTGATGAAACCAGAAGTGATGAAAAACTTCTTGCTTTCACTTCAACTCATCATAGGGAGGATCAGCAAGCAGATGTTCCTTGATCTCTGTCTGCTGTCTCTGTTGATACTTGCCATGTCCTGGGCAACCAGGAGAGATGGGTGAGCTTGGGATCTATGGTGAGGGGGGATGTCAGGTTGAGGTGGTGGCATGTTTGAGTGCCTGTGGAAGTGATCTGGGGGCTTTGTAGAGGAGAGTGAAAATTGCTAGCGGTTGGGGTCATTCTTACACAGAGAAGTGGCATGGAGCAGAATCATTTAGCAGGTTGTGAAGAAATAGTTTTGACTGTCACTGGTTTGCAACAACACACTAAGTGAAGAAGTAGTAACCACTCGAATCTCTCAAAAATTGCAGTCACAGAATGCATGGTGTTGATGGGCTTTTTGTACTACTGTTCTTAAAGAGGAAGTAAAACCCTGATGGGTTTTACTTCCTCTTTATTCCCCTGCAAAGTAAAAGCATAATGGGCTAGATGTCACTGCTGGTGGCCGCATCCATCTTTGTCTCTCTTCTTTCTGGGGCCGGGGACTCTGGCTCTGTGACTGGCCAGAGCCACGTGACGTCACTCCTGTGCATGCCCACGGGAGCCGCCAGTCACGGTACAGGCCGAGGAAGGAACAGCACGGAGGGCCGTTTCTTCATTGCGCATGCGCCGATGATCTCACCTGCGTACTACAAGGTAAATATCTCCTAAACGGCGCACATTTAGGAGATATTTTCGGTACATATAGGAAAGCCCTTTTATAGGCTTACCTATATGTAAAAATGTCTCAGGGGGGGTTTACAACAACTTTAAAATAAATTACTACTACCACAACTACAAATAAAAAACACATTACAACTATTAATATATGAACATGGATTACAAATGATCACCAAACTGTGAACATGTCATTGCTCTTGCCTAGCTCTTGGAACATCTCATTTATGTTATTAGAACGAGTAATCTCATTCCCTATCTGCGTCTGTTACTATGGCCACACAACCAATTGAATCTATTTATTTTCATCTCCTTTATGTTTTCTAGTTCAGGACACGTCTATCTCTGATGAGGATGTACATTGTAATATATGTTCTTGAGCTAATATAATGATTATTTAATTTTTTCACAAATCATGGAGTGCATTGTAATTAGGAACTCATTTTGTAATGTTTGTTCTGCACAATCTGTTATCATGTATGTCAAATTAAAGTGCACTGTCTAGACATTGTGCTCTGTACAAGTATTTTTTTCCCTATAAACATAGCTTATTATATAGTAAGAATAAAAATCTTTGAAAACTGTCAGTCATCCCCAGCAGAGGTAATAACAAGATGGAAAAAATTGCTGGAATAAGCAATGTAGACTGCATGTACTACTATTTTATAATTGTGTGGCAGCATCTAAAGAAAATGTATATATTGGCAGGTCTATATACCATAAAGAGACGGAATAAGCAATGCAGACTGCATGTACTACATATGTGGTCACTTTAATGTAGAGTTTTGTGGCAATGGCTAAAGAAAAGCTATATACCGTGTTTCCCTGAAAATAAGCCCGGGTCTTATATTAATTTTGGCAACAAAAGACACAGTAGGGCTTATTTTTGGGGTAGGTCTTACCATGTAATGTGATGTCTTCTCTCCCCCATTCTCTCCCTGCCTGTCAGGAATCCCCAGTGTGAACCAAGTTAAAATGCTTGTAAAATCCTATAATCCACTCTATTACAGTAGTATATGTAGCACTACCCCCGAAGGAGCTGCTGGTTTAATTTGGGTCAGTACTCTGTTTGCAACCCTCCTAACTGGCTCAGACCCTCCCTTGGCACAACTGGTGTAACTGGCAATTGTGAGACCCACTGAATGCTGGGAACACAATTTGGCATGTATAACACAATAACATATATAAGTGTTGTTACCTTTCTCTGGTAGCAATCCTCAGGAAACAAAGATACTTCAAACAGAATGTTTCACTTAACCAAGGGGCAAACTTTACTTGGTGTGAGAAACAAAAAAAAAACAGTAATACACATATGCATACAGTTGACTCAGCAGGGCCCTGCAAGAGTCAATATGAATAAGGTAAAAAGGTCTTCAAACAAAGTTAAGTCTATTTGCAATTAAGAAAACAGTCTATGCTTGCGAGCTCCCCCTAGTGGACAATACCACCCCGTGTCCCATAAGTTTTAGTTCCAGCCAGGCCTGACAAAGATCACTATACGAGTTCCTCAATGGTGGGAGTCTTCGCTAGTAAACGTTGGTGCACTTTAATTTGTAATCCAAGGGAACCCAAAGATGCAACTAAACATCCACAGATACAACGTTTGTGGAAGGGAACTCTCAGTTAGTATAACGCCACTTAAACTGCGTAGTTATCACGCGCTGCACTATATGCTTGGTGCGTGCGAGATGCATTGCTCTAGTGAGGGTGAGCCCTGAAAAAGTCACAGGCCTAGAAACAGTTACAGAACCTGGGCATATGCCCGCTCACCCGAACAGGCCTAGTCCACCTGAGTTTCCTCGCTGCTGGCACCTCGATCCGTGACCTCTCCGCAACGTGCAGTCTCCGGTCCCTCTCTCGGCAACAGTAGATGTCAGCCGACGGACGACTCCGGTCTCTGGGAAGCGTGAGCTGGACACACAGAAAGAGATCACCCTCATGGCTTGGTGATCCTCCGCGAGGTTGAAGGCCCAGGCTTCAGGCCTAGTCCCTATGGCAACAGGCCTCACACACGTCTTGCAGGGAGGAGGTGAAGATCCCAAGAAGCCGAACAAAGCTCCTCCCCTCCTTTAAGTAGACTCCACATAAAGCAGTGCGGGGATGCATTGCACTTTGGGAGGACAATTGCACTGTGGGTACCATAGTCTTATTATCTACTTATGTCAATGGAGTCCCGTTATCCAGGTACCGCAAGTTCCACAATGCAAGTTCCACAATGCATGAACAAGGTTAATGACAGTCTTATATTACACCACAAACCGCCACCCGCTACATATATAATGTACAATGTGTGTGTTTCTGTAATATAAATGTGCCAAATACTTTCGTTATATTGCCGCTCTGTACTTCCGTGACCCGCTGGAGCTCTCTTCCCCACTCCGAGCACTGCAGGGGGGGGGGCTGCTCGTACCAATTGTTCTTGGCACAATTATATTACAGAAAATAGGATTTTTATAACAGCTTACCTGTAAAATCCTTTTCTTGGAGTACATCACGGGACACAGAGCGGCATAGTCATTACTATGTGGGTTATATAGTTTACCTTCAGGTGCTGGCACTGGCAACTTCCAAACCGGAAGTACCCTCCCCTATATAAGCCCCTCCCATCCGGGAGCACCTCAGTTTTGTAGCAAAGCAATAAGTGTCCCCAAAAGAGGGGTGGGAGCTCTGTGTCCCGTGATGTACTCCAAGAAAAGGATTTTACAGGTAAGCTGTTATAAAAATCCTATTTTCTTTCTCGTACATCACGGGACACAGAGCGGCATAGTCATTACTATGTGGGACGTCCCAAAGCAATGCCCAATGAGGGGGGGGATACACCATACATAAGCTGGGTGCTATCAGACATGAGGATCTTTTGCGGCCTGCAACACACTGCGCCCAAAGGCGACATCCTCCTGACTTCTAACGTCCACCTGGTAGAACCTAGTAAACGTGTGTACTGAAGACCATGTTGCGGCCTTACAGATTTGAGCCAGGGAGGCCTGGTGATGCACTGCCCATGAAGTTCCAACTGCTCTCGTGGAGTGCGCCCTAACTTTGAACGGAGGCGGTCTCCTTCTCAAGCCATAGGCTTGCATAATGACCTGTCGAATCCACTTGGCTAAAGTAGATTTTGACGCTGCCTGACCCTTTCTGGGGCCTTCTGGCAGAATAAACAAAGTATCCGTTCTGCGAATCTGAGCAGTGGCTTTTAGATAAGCTTTAACTGCTCTTACTACATCCAAAGAATGTAATAACTTTTCCTCTACCGAACTAGGTTTGGGGAAAAAAGGAAGGAAGAACCACATCTTGGTTCAAATGAAACCTCGATACCACCTTAGGAAGAAAGGCTGGATGAGGACGTAACACTACTCTGTCCTTATGGATAACCAGATATGGCTCCCTACAGGACATAGCGGCTAATTCCGACACTCTTTTAGCCGAACAAATGGCTACTAGAAAAATCTATTTCCTGGTGAGAAGAACCAAGGAAATGTCCTGTAATGGTTCAAATGGTTGTTTCTGTAGAACCCACAGAACCAGGTTTAAGTCCCATGGACATATGGGAATATTAACCGGAGGGCTAATACGCATTACTCCTTGTATAAAAGCTTTGACTAGTGAATGCAAAGCCAAGGGCCTTTGAAAAAATATTGACAAGGCCGAAATCTGACCCTTGATAGTACTCAAGGCAAGCTTCCTATCTACAGCCCACTGTAGGAAGTCCAGAATCCTACCTATTACGTACTTACGTGGATGCCATTTCCTGGCCTCACACCAAGCGATGTACGCCTTCCAGATTCTATAGTAGATCTGCCTGGATACCGGCTTCCTGGCATTGATCATGGTAGATACCACAGGATTAGAGAGACCTCTCTTTTTTAGAATGTGGGCTTCAATAGCCAGGCCGTCAAACCTAGGGCTAGTAAGGAAGGGTGGTATATCGGTCCTTGCGAAAGCAGGTCCGGACGATGTGGGAGGGTCCAAGGACTCCCCACAGACATTTTTACAATCTCCGCGTACCATGCTCTTCGGGGCCACGCTGGAGCCACCAGAATCACTGGTTTCTTTTCTACCCTGATTCTGCGGAGTAATCGAGGTAACAATTGTGGTGGTGGGAATGCATATATCAGCTTGAACTGATCCCAAGGGAACACTAGGGCATCCGAGCCGCAAGCTAGGGGATCCCTTGTCCGAGAGACAAACCTGTCCACCTTTGCGTTGAATCTGGATGCTAGAAGATCTACATCCGGTGTTCCCCACCACTGACATATTGTCCGGAAAACCTCGGGGTGAAGGGACCATTCCCCTGGGCATAATTGTTGGCGACTTAGAGAGTCCGCCTTCCAATTCTCCACTCCTGGAATGAATACCGCGGATATGGCTGGGACATATCTTTCTGCCCATTTCAGGATGCAATTTACTTCCCTCTGGGCTGCACGACTCCTGGTGCCACCCTGATGATTGATATATGCCACTGCCGTGGCATTGTCCGATTGAATTCTGACAGGGGACCCTTGGAGTTTGGATGTCCATGCTACTAGGGCATACCGGGCTGCTCGTATCTCTAAGAGATTGATGGGCAGGGCCTTTTCTGCATCCGACCATCTGCCCTGGAGAGACCATTGCTCTAGTACTACTCCCCAGCCTATAAGGCTGGCATCTGTAGTGACCACCTTCCAAGAAATCGGACTGAAGGATTTCCCTTTTTCCAGATTCTGGGGAACCAACCACCAACGGAGGCTCTTGCGAACGGAAGGGGACAAGGACATTGGTAAGTCTAGGGCCTGAACTTTTTTGTTCCAGGCTGACAGTATAGCCCTTTGCAAATTCCTTGAATGGAATTGACCGTAGGGTACTGCTTCGAATGATGCCCCCATTCTTCCCAGCAGCCTCATGCACAGGCGTATGGACGGCTGTCTTTTTGTACCCACTAGGTGGATCAAATCTCTCAAAGACGACACCTTTTCTTGCGGCAAGAAAATTTTTCTCTGGTCTGAATCCAGCCTTAGCCCCAAGTATTCCAGACTTTTGACTGGTTTTAGGGCTGACTTGTCTCGGTTGATAATCCAACCGTGAGATTCCAGATACTTGATTGTCTTGTGAACGACCACTTCTAGTTTTTCCACTGAGTGGTCTATCAGCAACAAGTCGTCTAGATATGCCATTATCGTTACACCTTGTGTTCTTAGATTGGCCAATAATGGGGCCAGAATTTTTGTGAACACTCTTGGTGCTGTGGCCAGACCGAAGGGTAAGGCTCTGAACTGAAAATGGCGCCCTTCTACTGCAAAGCGTAGAAATTTTTGGTGAACTGGAAAGATGGGAATGTGCAAATAAGCATCTTTGATGTCGATCGAGGCTAGCCATTCCTCCCCTTGTAGGGCAGTGGTCACCGATCGGATCGACTCCATCCTGAAAGTTCTGATATGTAGGAATTTGTTTAGCCCTTTTAGATTTAATATGGGCCTCACGTCCCCGTTTGGTTTCGGGACTGTAAAGAGGTTTGAGTAAAACCCGAACCCGCATTCTTCCAGGGGAACTTCCATAATTACTCCTTGGAGCAATAGTTGTTCTAGTGTCAACAGGAGGGATCCTCTCTTCCGGGGATCCCTTGGCACGTTCGACCTTATAAAATGGGAAGGAGGGGAGTCTTTTAACTCCAATTTGTATCCCAGACTTACTGCGGAGAGCACCCATCTGTCTCTGATCGTGTCCCGCCAGGTCTCTGCGAACAACTGAAGTCTTCCCCCCACCCGATTGAGTGGGGGCAACCCTTCATGCATTTGACTTTGGGGGAGGTTTTGTACCTCTCCTGACCCAGGGTTTCTTGTTACCCTGCGATTGTCCCTGATTTTTACCCCTGGGATTTGACCGAGGAGGCCGTCGGAACTGTTTCACAGCCGATGTCCCAGGGACTGGAGAAGCAGGCCTCTTAAAAGAGGGACCTCTAACTCTGTTTTTAACCGGCAAGAGTGTACTTTTACCGCTGGAAATTTTCTGGATATATTTGTCCAGGTCTTCCCCGAATAAGCGTTCACCATGAAATGGGAAGCTAACCAGCAATTGTTTACAGGGAGCTTCAGCAGACCTGTTCTTGAGCCATAGAAGCCTGCGCATATGTACTACAGACAGCGTAAGGCGGGAGGCCTGATGGATTGAATCCTTTATGGCGTCAACCGCAAAGCATAAGGCTCTAGGTAGATCAGCTAGGGCAAGGGCCTGCTGATCTGGCAAGTCCCTTAAGACCTGTTTCAACTGATCCTTCACTGCTTGGCAGACCCCAATAGCTGCCACTGCTGGTTGTGTCACCAAGCCTGCTGTAGAGAAAGCAGATTTTAATAAGGACTCCAATTTTTTATCTATTGGGTCCTTGAACATTTGGACATTATCTACTGGACATGTCAGTGATTTATTCACACAAGAGATGGCTGCGTCCACTGTAGGGACCCTCCATTTTTTGATGAACTTATCCTCCATGGGATAGACCACCGGAAATCTCTTGGGGGGAGTAAATATTTTATCAGGATGTTCCCAATCCTGGTAAATGAGCCCTTCCAGTAAAGGATGGATTGGAAAGGAACAAACAGTCTGGGGAGCTTTTAGCGACCCCAACGAGGAGACAGAAGTGGATGATGGCTCCGCAAGGGGCATTTTAAATGCTGATCGGACCATGTTAGTCAGGGACTGAACCCATAATCTTTCAGCATGTGATGCTGAGAATGGCTCTTCCACTGTTGATTCCTCTACAACAGAATCAACCTCATCCTGATCCCCTTCAGGTAGGTCGATCCCTGTATGGGACTGTTGCTCTGCTAACAGGTAGTCTGAGGGAGGAGACGGAGATCGGGCGCGCTTTCCCTCTGATAGGGAAGCAGCGATCAATGTTGTCAATCTCTCTTCCAGTCCTCCCAGAGCTGAGGAAAAAACCTCCTCTGTTATATACACAGGAGCAGGTGAACTGAGGACAGCCACAGTACCAGGTACTCCTGAGGGTGCTCTACGGTCACTAACCTCTGATTTTTCAGGGGAGATTGGTGCAGCCGAAGCATGCCCAAGATCCTCAGAGCCCGATGGAGACCCCCTATGCTTCCTGGGATTCTTAGTCCCGGAGACTTTAGACGGCATATTCCTAAGCCCAAAGCTGAGGTATTCCAGCCGAAATACACCACTTACTGACAATAGTCTAGCACAATTGCTGCTATATAAACAGTTGGTGTCTACTAATGTGCCTTTCTATGGGGATGCCTGCATCAACCGCCTGCTGTATGCCTTTCTAAATGTTGCCAGCTCTGTTTCTGCCTTCCATAACCAGCTGACAACACCTAATTGTGCTTTTTTTCATGCTGGGACGCCCGCACATGCGCAGAAGCGCTGCGGCGCGCACAGAGCGTCATCCACCAAGCTCCGCCCCTTTTTACAGCTCACCTCTATAAATAGAGGCACGTGCTCGCGCGCGGGCACGTGAGCCTTTGGCGCTCTTTTTTGAAAGGAACTAGGGACAGAAGCCAGGGCCCTGTTTGCCACAGGGCCGGGGGATGGACGAGCATTGCAACATGGCAGAGGAAACAGTTTCCCATCCAGAGAACTCACCATCTGCCTGGATTTTGACTTGGAAAGAAAAAATCCACATGACAAGAAAACAACGTTCCACAGCGGCCTCTAGTGGTTTAACACAGGTACCGCGGTTTAACCATTTTTTTTTTTTTTTTCTTGACCACTCTTAAAATTATTACATTTTTTAGTAGTTACAGGCATGCACAGATATTTAGCGGGAATACCGTTAGGTAACAGGCAGACATATTAGGCTTGGGGGTCCCCTCAATAGAACCAAGTTCCTGAGGGGCCCCCACTTACCTTTTCCCCGCCGCAGGACTCTGTTTGGTCCACAGAAGCCCAAATTTCACCTCTCACGGCAGGCATTGTAATTAAACCTTCAGGGACCCGGTTGCCAAGGATTCCACTCCCCTGGACCTGTATAGCACCCTGCACAGAAAACATCTTGGTCGTGGGTATGACCAGAGCTCTGGATCCCAGGGTCCAGCCCTCCTAAGAGAAGCATTACAGGCAAAACCTTGCTCTTCTCTGCAAGGCCCGGGTACCGACCGTTTAGCTATGAAGCTTTTTTGGTCGGATCCGGAATAGCTTACTGAGGCCCAAAAGAACCTGTACGCAAGCTCAGTGAAAAACACATGTTTCTTCTTGGCCAACACCTTAGACACTGGCAAAAAACTGAGGTGCTCCCGGATGGGAGGGGCTTATATAGGGGAGGGTACTTCCGGTTTTGGAAGTTGCCAGTGCCAGCACCTGAAGGTATCTATATAACCCATTAGTAATGACTATGTTGCTCTGTGTCCCGTGATGTACGAGAAAGAAACATACACATTGTACATCATATACTCCAGAAAGAGAGTGGATTATAGGATTTTACAAGCATTTTAAACTAGGGCTTATTTTTGGGGTAGGGCTTATATTGCAGCTCTCCTGAAAAATAATGCTAGGTCTTAATTTCGGGGAAACACGGTACTAAACAGCTCTACATACAAAAAAGAGAAACAATAAGCAATTTAGACTTCATGTACTACATACCTGTATTTAGTAACAATATTATATAATTTGTGGTAGCATCTAAAGAAAATGTTTATATCGAACAGCTCTACATACTTAGGCATTTAAAGAGGAAGTAAACCCTGATGGGTTTTACTTCCTCTTTTGCTGTCTGCAAAGCCTGCAAATGAAAAGCATAATGGGCTAGTATACATCTCATACAAGCCCATTATGTGACACTTACCTGCAAAAGAATCCAGCGATGTCCCCTGTGTAGGCAGCGTCCATCTTCTGGCCCCTCTTCCTTCCAGGCCGCGGATTCCGGCTCTGTGATTCGCCAGAGCCGCGTGATGTCACTCCCGCCCATTAACGGCACAGGCTAGGGAAGAAATGGCACTTAGTTTTGTTTCTTTCCTGCGCATGCGCCGTTAACATTTTGGGCAGACTACAAGTGAAATATCTCCTAAACGGAGCACGTTTAGGAGATATTTCCACTACCTATAGGTAAGCCTTATTCTAGGCTTACCTATAGGTAGAAGTCCAAAGAATGGGTTTACAACCACTTTAACCAGATTTGTACAGACAAGAAAATTTTATTTGCCAAAATGTATTCTCTAAATACAATTATGCAAATGTATACATACAGCTTATCTATTTAATAATAATAATTAAAAAAAACTCTGTCTCCTAAAGACCCTTCTTTATGCAATAAATGCTAGCAACTGCTGAATAGGAGGTGGGTATTGATCCTAAATGGCTTGCAGTGGTTGTCTTGCAAGATTGTACTGTCCTTAGCAATGAGGTGGCCTACTTTCACACATAAAAGGACTCAAGGCACATATCTCTTTATTTGGCTTTTGTCAAAATTTGTAAGATAAAACGTAATGTTTAAATTTTACTAAATGGGTATCTTATGCGTATAAACAATATAACATAGCAGATGTTCGGAGGGTACAACACAGATCTCATAAAACTAGATGGTTAGGGTTAAACATATATGGCTTTTTTTTTTTAGTTTGACCAAGGATAAGTAAAAGGGAGACTATATTTTTCAGTTCTGATAGAATATAATGTAATAAAATGCATATCATTTGTAAATATTTAACTACAATGAGGCAGTTGTGCAGGTGTCTTGCTGCTATTTTTGCAAGTCTATAAGTCAAAGCTAATCTGATAAAGAAGACCCTCTTTTTATGGACTACTGCACAGGTGGCAAACACAAGGCCCGCAGGCCGAATCCGGCCCGCCAGGCCTTGTCATGTGACCCGCGCAGTGGCCGCCAGCCTCCACCTCCTGTTCTCACCTGCTGCTTTCCGCTGTCACGAACAGGTCTCCTTGGCAACAGGAGTAAACACTTCCTCCGCTCTCCTCCTCAGTCTCCTCAGCGGCGCCGGTGTTCTGTCAGATTAAGAAACCCGTCAGAATTGGTAACGGAAGTGGCGTTTCGTCGCCGCCATCTTGCTACACCCCACACGCCACCACAGTAAAGATATACTGAGAACATCTTGTTACACCATAGTTGCCAACAGTCCCGTTTTTCCTGGGACAATCACGGATTTGGGACCCTCGTCCCGTATTTATTTTGTCCCGTCTATTTTCCCGGTATTTTGCCTTTGTCCCGGCCGCCGGGAAAATCGGGAATGCTTGAGGTAAAAAAACGGCGGGCTACACAAAGATGGCCGCCGCTGCAGACACAAGGATTATTTCCTCTTGTGTTCAGTGGTGAGGGGAGGAGCAGCCAATCGGCTTCTCCCCTCTCTGTGTTCACACATGAGAAGGCGGGGCGGTATTATGAGCATTCGTGATGGAGCGGCAATGTACAGGGCTGGGGAGGCGGAGTTCCGATAGGAGTCGGGAGAGCCAGGGGGAACAGAATCCGGCAAGGGAACCATTCTCGGCACGACACCGCTGGGAAATGATCATGGACCGTGGAGCTGCCTCTGCCTCCAGCACACACACGGAGACACCGGGAGGTGAGAGCATCTGTTCCCCGGGGCTGGCTGCCGCTGCTAGGGGACACAAACCTGTAAGGAGGGCTCCGCTGCTGGGGGACACCACCAGATGTAAAAGGAGGACACCAGATGTAAAGGAGGGCTCCGCTGCTGGAGGACACCAGATGTAAAGGAGGGCTCCGCTGCTGGAGGACACCAGATGTAAAGGAGGGCTCTGCTGCTGGAGGACACCAGATGTAAAGGAGGGCTCCGCTGTTGGGGGACACCAGATGTAAAGGAGAGCTCTGCTGCCGGGGACACCAGATGTAAAGGAGAGCTCTGCTGCCGGGGACACCAGATGTAAAGGAGGGCTCCACTGCTGCCAGCTGCTGGCGACACTGAAGTAAGGAGGGCTCTGTTGCTGGGGGACACAGATCTGTAAGGAGGGCTCCACTGCCGGGAACACCAGATGTAAAGGAGGGCTCCACTGCTGGGGACACCAGATGTAAAGGAGGGCTCCGCTGTCAGGGACACAGTTCTGTAAAGAGGGGCTCTGCTTCTGGGAGCACCTGATGCAAGGACGGACTGCTGGGGAGGCATCTGGTGGCAGGTGACACACTTCCACTGATTCGGCATTATGGTGAGTTAAATGATTTCATTTTATATTACAATGTAATAATAGAAATAATGCGCTTCAATCACCCTGACACCATAACAAACATGGTCCCGGGATGATTGAAGCACCAACAACAGGTGTTTTGGAGTATCTTTATCTGCCAATTTTGTTAAACTTTCTGGAATACACATATTTCTATTGTGGTGTAGGATCTGGCTTCTTTCTTTCGTTCTTCATCTCGGACTTCAACCACACCCCTTCTGATCCACGCCCACTAACGTGCGTAAACCACGCCCATTTTCCCCCTATTGGGGTGACACGCCTACAAACGAATGCCCCGCCCCTAATTACATAAAGGCTCCGCCTCCATGCAAAAAAAGTGTCCCGGATTGTTTTTTTCCAATGTTGGCAACTATGGTTACACCCATCGGAGTTTTGCAGTTTACACTTTTTTTTTAACAGTAAACAGAGTTTATTTAGTAAAATACAGTACTTACAACTCCGTGTATATGTTTACATGTTGAATTTTAAAAGCAGCAAACTTCTGTCCGATTAGCAAGCCTGTGAGATCAGCAGGCTTGCCGTTGATTTTAGAACTCAACATGTAAACAGTAAGACGGAGTTTTAAGTACTGTATTTCACTATATCATCTCAGTCTACTGTTAAAAAAAGTGTAAAATACAAGACTCTGTAACTGTAACAGGATGTCCGCTTACCCGCTTCTCAGTTTATCTTTACTATGGTAGAGTGTAAGGTGTAGGAAGATGGCGGCGACGAAACGTCACTTCCGTTACCAATTCTGACGGCTGTGTGTGTAGCTGAGCACATGCGCTGTCGATCCGGACACCAGTGCTCTGTCGAGAAGGGTCCCCCATTGGATAGTGCATCGGGAGCGAGCGGCGTGTTGATTGCGCATGCGCCATCTACAGCTGATGAACACCTGTTCATCCTCTGAGATTTCCATCGGCTCCGATTGCGCATGCGCAGTCCATGCCGGGCACTATCCGATGGGGGACCCATATCGACAGCTTGTCTTTGGCAGAGGTACCTGATGGCTTCGGTGTCTGTGTGTTCCAATCTACATGGAGCGGCTGCATCTTGAGGGAGGGGTTTTAAGGACCTGTAGCAGTACTGGCCATGAAAGCATTCTTGTAAATGCCATCTTACACCAGGTAGGAGAGAGTACAAATGGGAGGTTTGCTTTGGTAGGAAGATGTGTTTAGAGGTGGGGGGATGGGGGCAGAGTGCTGGGTGCAGGGGTCAGAATCCAGGAGGAGAGATGGAAGTGAGATGCTGCACATCGGGCACAGAGCACCCCTGAACCCTACCCTCTGTACGTAGCACACCCCTGAATCCCTGCCCTTTGTACATAGCACACCCCAGAATCCCTGCTCTCTGTACGTAGCGCACCCCTGAATCCCTGCCTTCTGTACGTAGCGCACCCCTGAATCCCTGCCCTCTGTATGTAGCGCACTCCTGAATCCCTGCCCTCTGTACGTATAGCACCTCTGAATTCCTGCCATCTGCACGTATTGCACCCCTCACTCCCTGCACTCTATACGTAGCACACCCCTCACTCCCTGCACTCTATGCGTAGCGCACCCCTCAATCCCTGCACTTCGTACGTAGCGCACCCCTGAATCCCTGCCCTCTGTTCGTAGCGCACTCCTGAATCCCTGCCCTCTGTACATAGCGAACCCCTGAATCCCTGCCCTCTGTACGTAGCGCACCCCTGACTCCCTGCCCTCTGTACGTATCGCACCCCTGACTCCCTGCCCTCTGTACGTAGCGCACCCCTGAATCCCTGCCCTCTGTACGTAGCACACCCCTGAATCCCTGCCTGCTGTACGTAGCGCACCCCTGAATCCCTGCCCTCTGTACATAGCACACCCCTGAATCCCTGCCCGCTGTACGTAGCGCACCCCTGAATCCCTGCCCGCTGTACGTAGCACACCCCTGAATCCCTGCCCTCCGTATGTATCGCACCTCTGAATTCCTGCCATCTGCACGTATTGCACCCCTCACTCCCTGCACTCTATACGTAGAGCACCCCTCACTCCCTGCACTCTATACGTAGCGCACCCCTCACTCCCTGCACTCTGTACGTAGCGAATCCCTGCACTCCATACAAAGCGCACTGCTGAACCCTGCTCTCTGTACATAGCGTAATCCTGAACTCTGCACTCTGTACGTAGTGCGACCCAGATACAACCGGCCCTTTGTGGGCAACCACACTGCTGATGCGGCCCTTGACGAAATTGAGTTTGACACCCCTGAGTTATCTCATCAGGGTAGTCAGTCACAATACCTGGTATCCAGGTGACTATTAAAGAAAACATTGAAATGTGAATATGCAATTTAATTTTCAAAATAAAAAGAGCAAGCAATGTAAAACTCACCTGAAGTTTATTTCAGGTAAATATTATACTTTCAACTCAAATGTGTGCATTTATAGAGTATTTTTTTCGTAAAACCATTTAAAACACAATGTGGTTGATTTACTAAAGGGAGAGGTTACTTAGCAAAGGAAATGTTTTCATAGTGAATGTTCACTTAACGTAGGTAAAAACCTGAAGCTGTGTTTAATTTGAATATTCAATCATATACAAGGGAAATTTTAAACGCAAACGCTTCATCTTATTATTTTTTTAATCTTTATATAGCGCACCCACCCCTCTTTTACCTGCCTTGCATGGCTCCTCGCAGGAATAGAGGGGCACACCGCACCACAAGCCCGTACCCTCCTGTGTGAAGAGGTTGAGCGGTGTTGTTGATGGGTCCTCCACAGTCAGACAGCCAGAGAATGTTTCTCACCTCTATATTAAATAAAGACAAGTCCTTGTATCCACACAGTAACTTGAATGTCCACACCAGCTGAAACTCCAATGTAGAGTCTATTCTCTTGTAAAACACATTCTCTGACAGAAAAGTTTGGAGGGAGGACAGGACAGCTTAAGGTGTGGAAGAGGTCCAGGCACAAACGTAACCCAATTCACTGCTCCGATTCTCAAGCAGACTCAGCCCATTCGGATAGTCTCCCTAGCTTGGGACTAGCAGCTGATATGGTACTCAAACTTTACACCCCGTCTCTGCCACAGACCTGATGAACTTGGTCTCTGCCACAGACCTGATGAACTTGGTCTCTGCCACAGACCTGATGAACTTGGTCTCTGCCACAGACCTGATGAACTTGGTCTCTGCCACAGACCTGATGAACTTGGTCTCTGCCACAGACCTGATGAACTTGGTCTCTGCCACAGACCTGGTGAACTTGGCCTCTATTAAGGAGAAGACATCCCTCCAGAGAGTTACCGGGACCCTTCCTTCACCGTGACTTTTGCACCAGTCCCTCGGAACGGTTCCTCCCCCGGCCTCCTCATCTAGGATACGGGTCCCCTCGCAAGGCGGCACCCTGAGACTCCTCGATCCTTGGTGGGCTCCAGCCGAAGAAGCTGGGCCCAGGCCTTTGTTGCAGCCCCAGGACTAAAGGTGCCTGGGACTGATCCACCGACCTCCGCCCCTGGGCAAAAGGTGCCCAGGACGGACAGGAGCACACACCCTGGGGTAGGACCCCTGACAACGAACGACCTGAACAGGCAGCGTCTGCCCCTTTTATATCCTCTACCAGCATGCACAGCAGGCCTGCCACACCCTCCGTACGGCTGCTGAGAGGGGACACACAAGGGACAGCACTGGATTAGCGGTTCGACCCTGGCCTACTATGGCAGTGCCACCTGCAGGCCACAGGGAACTATACACCAATACTCTCCCTGCAGACAAAAATGGTTGCAAGAACTCTAACAATTGGGGTGTTTGGGTATAACTACCACCCAACACTTCCCCTAAATTTAGCACCCTGCTACATTTATTTTACAAAACACAGGACCATATTGTACAATACAGCGGTTGACCTGGTTAAGAAAATAAAGAGTAAAGTAACATCAACTGTTGTCTTTATAGGGGTTGATTTACTAAAGGCAAATAGGCTGTGGAGTTTGCAAAGTGCAGTTGCTCCAGAGCTTAGTAAATGAGGTAAGGATTCACTTTGCAAAGAATACCCAATCACGTGCTAGGAAAATAATAAAAAACAGCATTTTTGCTTGCACATGATTGGATGATAGAAGTCAGCAGAGCTTCTGCTCATTTACTAAGTCCTGGAGCAACTGCACTTGCAGTCTTTTTGCCTTTAGTAAGAGGTTGGGGCAAGAGATATATAGGGGAGGTTATCTGGGAGGGAATAGAATAGTAGTAAAAATGTAGGGATGGAATAAAAGATATGGCAACTGGGATCTATAGAAGTGGATGGTCTGGCAAGAAAAGTGAAAATACAAAGTGTAAATATATGAATACAATTAAATCAATGGCTTCCCACTCAGTCAATAGGACATGCTTGAAAACCTGAAAGTCATTGCCTTTAACTTTGTGTAGCGGTACTCCCGTAGGGGCTGCTGAGTGATTGTGGCCCACCTGTCACCCTGCCCAGCTCGGCATTCACTTCCAGACACTCCAAGACAAAAAACAAGTCCATTAGCTTTGTTTTTGCATTTTTATTGAGGGATTAGAACTTGGATGGGGTTAAGGAATTCATGGGATGCCCAGGAAAAAGATTCTTGCATGGTCTCCTCCTGGACAACACTTGCTGCAGACTATCTCTCCTTCTCCCTCCAGCACAATTCTTCAGGCACAGCTAGCACATGGTTCGGCCAAACTCTGGTTTCAGCCAGGCCTTAGCAAAGTTCCTAATTACAGGCAGGGTCCGCAGGCCCCTATAGTGTAGCAAAAGAAAGTTCTGGTGCTAGCTGCCCTCTTTGGTGGACTACCCAGTCAGCCCTTTGTGGACTCTGACAGCCCTCCTGGCTGCAGCAGCCCGACTTCACTGCCAGTAACACCACAGTCTCTCCCGCTAGCTCTACATCCATCTCAGACAGCACACTTCCAGTCTGCTCCAGCATGCCTCTCCCAGCTCTCCCGACGGTGCCTGCCACTCACCGTCACCTGATGGATCCCTCCTGGAGACTTGCCCGGCAGTGTTCCCCACTGTCCTCTCCTGCTCCTGTTCAGGACATCTCTGGGTTGTATGTGGTTCCTGTACAGCTCCTAGCCCCTGGCCCAATGCCCCCCCCCACTTTGCGGAGCTTCCTCCAAGTCCCTCGACAGCCTAATAGGGATGAGCCGAACACCCCCCTGTTTGGTTTGCACCAGAACCTGCGAACAGACCTAAAGTTCGCGTGAATTTTAGAACCCTATTAAATACAATGGACTCGAACGTTCAAAATCAAAAGTGCTAATTATAAAGGCTAATATGCAAGTTATTGTCCTAAAAAGGGTTTGGGGACCCGGGTCCTGCCCCAGGGGACATGTATCAATGCAAAAAAAGTTTTAAAAACTGCCGGTTTTTGGGAGCAGTGATTTTAATAATGCATTAAGTGAAAATTAAAAAGTTAAATATTCCTTTAAATTTCGTACCTGGGGGGGTGTATAGTATGCCTGTAAAGCAGCGCTTGTTTCCCTTGCTTAGAACTGTCCCTGCACAAAATGTCATTTCTGAAGGAAAAAAAGTCATTTAAAACCGCGGCTATAATGAATTGTCGGCTCCCGGCAATACAGAGAAAAGTCATTGATAAAAAAATTAATGCGTGGGGGTCCCCCCAAATTCAATTACCAGGCCCTTCAGGTCTGGTATGGATATTAAGGGGAACCCTGCATCAAATTAAAAAGGAGGGGGGCGCTCTCTCGTCCCCCCCTCTTTTCCTGCGGCCTGCCAGGTTGCGTGCTCGGATAAAGGGTCTAGTATGGATATTTGGGGGGAACCCCACGTCATTTTTTTTTTTATTTGACGCAGGGTTCCCCTTAATATCCATACCAGACCCGAAGGGCCTGGTAATTGAATTTGAGGGGACCCCCACGCATTTTTTTTTTATCGATGACTTTTCTCTCTATTGCCGGGAGCCGACAATTAATTATAGCCGCGAGTGCTTTTAAATTAATTTTTTTCTTTCAGAAATGACATTTTGTGCAGGGACAGTTCTAAGCAAGGGAAACAAGCGCTGCTTTACAGGCATACTATACACCCCCCCAGGTACGAAATTTAAAGGAATATTTCACTTTTATTGTTTCACTTTAAGCATTATTAAAATCACTTCTCCTGAAAAAACTTCCGTTTTTAAAACTTGTTTTTGCATTGATACATGTCCCCTGGGGCAGGACCCGGGTCCCCAAACACTTTTTATGACAACAACTTGCATATAAGCCTTTAAAATTAGCACTTTAGATTTCTCCCATAGACTTTTACAGGGTGTTCCGCGGCTTTTCGAATTTGCCGCGAAAACCCCAAATTGTTTGCTGTTCGGCGAACATGCGAACAGGCAATGTTCGAGTCGAACATGAGTTCGACTCTAACTCGAAGCTCATCCCTACAGCCTAATACTCCATCTCCAGTTCTTCCAACTGAACAACTCCTACCCAGCTGGGCTGATCCTAGGCATTTAAGCAGACTGGCCCCTGCCAATCCATGTTGAGGATTGGTCAGGGCTCCTTAAAACATCCCAGACAGCTCCGCCCTTCTTCCCCACCTTCCTTCTAGAAGCTACTAGAAGCAGAGGGAGTTAACCGAAAGATGAAACTAGCTGTGAGTCACCAGCCTACTCTAAGCCACTCCCAGCCCCACAGATCACAACAAAAAGGCCTAGCCTCCAGCTAGGCCTGCCTAAATGTACCTGTTTATACAAAAATCTCGCTCTAGCACCTACACTAGGTAGAGGTGATTGTGCATTTTAAGGTATGCTGGGGTGCCATTTACAATGAATGGCTCTGCAGCGTAACAGTGTGCGTTACCGCACACGCGGATTGGCATGAATGGGAAATCAGTTCAATATTTATACCAGGCCCTGTACAGTAGAATAGAACTGGACATAAATAAACATGTATTGCGAAATGTGTGAACCAAGAATCCATGTTTTTGCGCTAAACTTTTGTATAGGGTGTATATTAGTGTGAACAGGGTTAATTCCTACATCCTTATTATGACCCCATGTGTTATACAGTCTGTAGCTCTTCAACTGTGTATGTCTGCCCCATATTGGCACTATATGTCCAATAAAGTATGAACATATAGTATGTATTTGGCACTTTGCATAGTTGGCCAGTTTGAACATGTATTGCAATATATAAAAAACAACAACTATGAAAGGCAGGCCATAAGGTTTCTGGAGAGAAAATCGCTTGATTCCCCCATCAACACAGCCAGTGGAGCGATTGTGTTCCCCTGGTGGGGCAAAGTGGGGGGGGGAGGAGTTGGCCGCTGGCAATAACCGCATGCCAAAAATCCGATATGCTTGTTGCACCCAAGTCATCGATGGATCAACTTGGGTACGTGCAGCCTGCCCATAGATGGTTTGAATCATCCACTGCCTACTGCCCAGCCAGACTATGCTGATTCCCGGGCTGCAGCCCAGCCCGACTATGCTGTATCCTGGGCTTCTGCCCAGCTGGATTATGCTGATTCCCTTCCTGCTGATTAGCCAGACTATGCTGACTCCCTACCTGCTGCCCAGCTGAACTCTGTTGGCAGGTTAGCCTGTCAGCTTCCAGACCCTGGCAGGGGGGAATGATGGAGGCCGCGGCTGTCAGAATCTGGATCACCTGCTGGTGGCACTGTGGTTCCCTGGGGGAGGGTGTAGTTCCACTGCCCACCAGCGAGTGTCTCCCAGCTGGGAGGGTATTTATGTCCACTACCCTGCTGCCTTCTCCCTGCTCTTCCTTGTTCCTTTTCCCAGTTTTATACCCTTTTCCCATCTGCTCCATGCACCCCCAGTTTTTGCTGCCTTTCTGTGTTCCCCATTTTGTATATATTCTATATAGTTAGTTGTAGTAATGCCGTGTACACACAATCGATTTTCTCGACGGTGAAAACACCGTCGAGAAAATCGACGGGAAAAACGAGGAACGGCTTGGTCCCCTACACATGGCCGGGTTTCCTGACATTTTTTCTCTTGGTCGAGAAAAACGACCGTGTGTAGGCTCCCTGGCAGTGTTTCCCTATGGGAAAACTGCTGCGGAAAAAAATGCAGTGAATCACGACGAGAAAAATTAGAGCATGTTCTAATTTTTCTCGTCGTGGTTCTTGACGTTTTTCTCGTCGGGAACAATGCAGGAAAGCCCACACACGGGCGTTTTTCTCGTCAAAGAGAAAAAATGAAATTTTTCCCGACGAGAAAAATGGTCGTGTGTATGCGGCATTAGGCTTTTTGTTTGTTTATTAGTCATTTATTCTGTCACTGGATTTTTTGTTCACTTATTTTTTTATGTTTGCTATGTGCAGGTGCTTGGGTGGAGTTTGTTTAACTGTAAATAATTCTCACCCAAAGCATATAATGTCTGGTCCCAGTTTTCTAAGTGTAGCCATGCAGATGTGGCCATCCCTGTTGTTGATTCCTGACGTCTAGACTCAGCCACCAACACCCCAACAGATTTTGAGTCACATTGTACAGACTGAATCCTCAAATCGTCTCTTTTAAAGCGTTTGTAACCCTAAAAAAATAATAATTGGATCTTGTTACTTTAAAGCATGTTACACAGCACAGTGCTTGTGCTGTGTAATTTGGCCCCCTGTATCACCTGAAGTACCTGGCTAATCCTACCTGGTGGTGCCCTCCCCCTCTGTAAACTAACCACGGTTTATCATGGCTGCTGAGCCCTGACACCGTGGTCAGTTTACATGCCTTCTTCATCTGCAGCTCTTCCCCCCCCTCCCTGCCTGCCTGTCAGACAGTCCCCGCCCCTCCCCTACTGCTGCTAAAATGACTGTGTAAATTACACGCAATCCCCTCTGTTCGAAAGCATCCTATGCTTCAGTGTCTGTGCTTTGTAAAAAAATATGCCCATTTCTACCCTATTTCACAGCGCCCGGAGAAAAAAGAACCCGCTGCTCCAGGTGTATGTAATGAGCCTGAATGGAACTTGACCAGGAGTGCGAGCCCCAGCCCGCCTCTGTGGAAATGCTTGAAGATAAGAAGAAAAGGTTGCACATCCAGGAGGTTTTCCTTTATTGAATCACCATAATGACACTAGCAAACAGTCACGTTGAGACGTTTCACACATACATCTTGTGCTTAATCATCACTCTGTGCTCACGTGACACCTCACTGCTCCCCTCCTCTCCGGCTGATGCCTCGGCTCTCTCCTCCTATCCTCCCCTCCTCCCGACTGACATTACCGGGGGATTCTCGGCCCCTCCCACTGTAGCTGTCAGATCGGGAGAGGGAGCAGCGAGAAGTCATGTGAGCGCCGAGTGGCGCTGTGAAATAAGGTCGAAATGGGCATATTTTTTACAAAGCACAGACACTGGGGCATGGGATGTGTTCTAACAGCGGGAATTGCGTGTAATTTACTAAGTGGCTTAACAGCCACTTTAAGCAGAGTCCACGAAACCGGATATAAAATTCTGATAAGGTAGTACAGAGTCACCACGCTTCTAAAAATAATCTATCCATTGGTCTTCCCTGTTGCTGGAGATGTAACCGCTCCAGGGGTCCCCTATTGCATATTTTCTTGGCCTTACACTTTTTTGTTCATTTTGGGGAGACATTCAAAGACTATTTGTACAACTTCTCTACTTATCCACCATTATCAACGCAGCAAGGTCATGCAAACCACATGAAATGGAAAAGTTCTGCACCCCCTCCATTGGCATGTTGCTCTTGATAGGTCTTCTATGCTGTTAATCTCATTAACTAACTGCCACACTGAAGTGTAGAGAAGGCAAATTTCCCTCCATCTGGTTTTACTGAAACAAGTGAAAGTCAATCTTAGGAGCTCCAGGCTCCTGCAGAAAAAATATAAAAGTCAGCAGCTACGAATAATGTAAAAAATTCTAGAAAAAAAGGCTTGGACAGCCGCACTCCAAAAATAGGTTATTTTATTTAAAACAAAAGCACAAATAACATGCCTCAGCAAAAAACAGCAGGTATGAGCTGTTGCGTTTCGCACTGCGATTCAGTGCTTAATCATAGCTATGCATATGCACTGCCTGCACCCATGGCTCTGGATCCTGTAAATGAGTCATCAGCCACACCTGAGCAGTAACTCTCTCCTACGAATAATGTAGCTGTTAACTTTTTATATTAGGACTTTTACCTGTCCAGGAATCCAGTGGTGTTTTCACCAGAGCTGATTTTTTAATCGGCTATCAGGTGCTGCCATTGGCATCTTCACTAAGGGAAACCAACAGTGAAGCCTTGCGTCTCCACAACCGGTCCCCCCCAATGCACATGCGCGAAGTGCGCTAGACTCTCTGGTTGGGCCGGCTGCAGGGGAAAGACGAAGGGGGCCGAACCTCCGGCTAAGTTCGCAGTGGCTGTCAAAAACAGGTACCCGCTCCCCCCCAAAAGGTGCAAAATGTGGAAGCAGAGGGAGGGAGGAGGCAGACAAGCTGAGCTTCCCCTTTTGGGTGAAGCTCTGCTTTATGCAGCACTCCATGGATTTTTTACCTTCACAGTTGCCGACTGGCCCTGGGGAGAGGGAGGACAAGGGGAAACACTCATATTTAGTCCTTCTCTTTCCTTTAAATTGTGTAGTCCCTCTCCAATCACACCTCTTTTTTCTCTATCCCTCTCGCCTTTTGCTTCCCCTGTCTGGCACTTCATTCTTAATCAGTTTTCTTTCTCCCTTTTTTTTCTATGCTCAATAATACAAAATTTCACCACATTGACAACATCCAAATCCCCGTAGTTTAGAACGCAGAGATACCAGGTTGTTCGTTTTTTTTTTTTCTCTTTTTGGCTGGGGTTCTGCCTTAAACTTTTTTTTCTTAAGTGAGTACAGCTAAAGATCAGCATATCACATTAGATACCAGAATGCAGTTGTGTACCAAAATAGCCAGAAAAAAATGTATGTTAAATTTCTACATCTATGGGGTATTTCTACAAAAGAAATCAGCTTAAATAGCACATTAAAAGTCTAAAATATAACAACATATATGACTATTTTTGCATTTGTTGTTTACCCAATTACAATAAAAGTAACTCTGTTTTAATAACTAGCATGGATAATTACAATGTAATGCTGAAAGCACATCATGGCAGGGGTTTCAAATAAAAATAAAATAACATTGCCGAGAAAACAATTAAAGGCTAACTGGAAATGGATCACAGTGAAAAATAAGAACCCAGATTGAGAAATCTTGAATTTTAACTATGACAAAATTACATAATATTATTTCATTTTGCGTGTTCTCTGCCTTCCATAATCAAGGTGTTCAGTAAAATGCTGGAATATACTGGAAACTATTTGCATTGTATCAACAAAAGACACAAATGAGGAACAAAATTGCATATTTAAGTAGCACACAACCCCCCCTGGAGCCACTTGTGAATTTGGTCCTACCCCCTGTAGGGGTTCAGTTGCTTCTGACCAGCCAGCAAGGTTAAAGTTCAATGCAGGAAATAGACTTTAGCGACCGCCACAGATCTGGAGACATTAAATTGACACAGGAAAGCTTTTGTAATGTGCCCAAATTATGTCTGGTTTAATCAGCTTAACATCTCGGTATTTATGCCGGTCTTAGGGGACAAAGGTGGGGATGGGAGGAGTTTACATGATACAAATTCAGGTTAATAATTTCCTATTAGCTAGTACGTGTTACAAGTTCAGGTAATATTCCGCTGATGAAATACAAATGTTACATGGATGTGAATTTTACCATATGTGACTTAAATGTATACTTTCTGTGATTACACAAGTGTTGGTAGAACTATACTTAGCTTATCTTTAACAAACATGAGCTAGGGCAAAGTCCATAGATATGGTATATGCCTAAATGATCATAAAAACCTTTACACAGAAATAAGTACATTTCAAACAAAACCTTTTCTTTAAAGGAGTTGTAAAGGTACATTTTTTATTTTCTAAATAGGTTCCTTTAAGCTAGTGCATTGTTGCTTCACTTACCGTTTCCTTAGATTTCCCTTCTAAATATTTTTTTTCTTTGTTTTCTTTGTCTGAATTTCTCACTTCCTGTTTATCCTCAGTAAGCTGTTCAGTAAGCTGTTCTGGATGACTCCACACCACTCGTATGATGGTGTGGAGTTCAGTGAGGAGAAACAGGAAGTGAGAAATTCAGACAAAGAAAACAAACCTTTAGAAGGTAAATAAAAGGTAAGTGAAGCAACAATGCACTAGCTTAAAGGAACCTATTTAGAAAATAAAAAATGTACCTTTACAACTCCTTTAACTCATGACATGGCGTCCTGAACTCAAAATGGAGGTTGTCATGCCAAGTTACCTTTACAATCCTTTCTTTGAGACAAAATATGTCTCACAGTTATATAATCTTTCTTCTATCATAATAATGGTTATGGCAGCACTTCTCAACCATGTCAGTATTCCTACTCCAGAACTTAGGTTTGCAAAAAGGATCCCATGTCTTAGCAATATTTCTAGCTTCATCTTGTAATTTGCTTACTTCCTTTCGGTGTTGTGCAATTATATCATAATAATCTGGTACCTTTAATACTAGTGTTATGAAACCAGGTACAACACTCATAATCTTCTGTTTTCTCACATAACCCAGTTAAAGCAGCACTCATGCTTTCTATGGCTAACTCGTGTAGTTCCAATTGTTTTTTAATTGCTCTAGTTTCTATATTTAATTTAGTAATATCATCAGAATTCTTTTCCATTATTTCATCGATGATTCCAGTGTAATTATTCAACCTTTTCATTAAGTCTATTTGGATAGATATATATGTATATCTCAACATTATCAGACCCCTATGGCGGGTCACTACCATATCTTCTCTACTTAGTATGATACCAGAGGGTCCACAGTACTACTTCACATCTATGTGGAGTAAAGCTCTTCTTAGGGTGTATGTGGATACATATCTTTACTCATTCATATCACCCATCTTGGCATCATACAAATCTGCTAATCTGACAATCTGATAACACTCTATCTCTTCCCTGGGGTCATCTTCCTCAGTACTAATTATTGTATTTCACATTTATGATATTTAAAGGGTACAGCCATGTGAGGAATACTAATGGTGGAGGGGTGTAATTTGACTACATATCCAACATTTTCATATCCTGATTTCTGTGCATAGGCATATTTAAACTTCAATAATAACATTTTATCTGTATTAATTTCTGAGTTTTCATTTCTCTTGTGTCTGTCATGTGCATTATTCATATTAATATTCTGTTGTGGAGTTTTAGAGGCTCCACAAATACTCTTTATGTGTCCCAAATCTTCAGGATGATAAATACAGTTAGTTATCAGCCAAGTTGGCAAAAACACGATCAGGGCAGCCCAGCATAAGAGGCACAAGGCTTTCCCAGAAGTCCGTGGTGAAATAAGCAACGGCATTTTGTTCAGAGCCTTGACCAACTGCTTCACTCAATTTTCCTTGGCTTGCTTCTTTGGTGTTTGGTTCACCTTCTTCACACGACTGCCATGGATCCAAGCCTGTTGTCCCTCTACCAGAATAGTTGTTCGGGTAACCGCAATCACTGTAGTCGGGGGTCCAAATGGGTACTCTTCCTTCTTGGTATGCTTCAGTTGCTGGACCACTACGACATCTCCCACTTGGAAGGAATGAGTTGGTTCCTGCGAAAAAATAAGAGAGGTGCGAGCAACATTCCTTTCAACTTGATCTAAGGTTTCAATATGTTTTTTTTACATATTCTTTCTGAATAAGATCTAGGTCCTCTCTTTCCAACATAAGTGGCTGTCTGGCCCATGGGGTGGGGAATGGCCTACCCATTAAAACTTCAAAAGGGGAGTATCCTGTCTTTCTAGAGGGTGTCATTCTTACCTCGGCTAGTACAGCTGGTAGGACCTTCTTCCAATTTGCATACGTACCTCCAGTGGCTTTCCTGATCTTATCTTTAATAGTTTTGTTCATCCTTTCCACTATACCTGAACTCTGGGGGTGGTAAGGAATATGAAACTTCCATTCTATTTTCAGTGTTTGGCCACAAATGCAGGACCATTATCTGAGTTGATCTGAAGCGGGCAACCCCATCTGGGAATGATTTCCTGTGTGAGAATTCTTACTACTGTTTGTGCGTCTTCCTTTGTTGTTACAAACACTTCTATCCATCTTGAGAACATGTCCACTATTACTAGCAAATATTCCTGTCTTTTACCTAGTTTGGGCATGTGTGTAAAATCAATTTGTAAATGAGTGAATGGTGTAGATGGATATCTCAGATGTTCATGTTTTGCCTTGTGAGGGTTCCTGGGATTATTCCGAATGCATGTGATGCATCTGGAAACATATGCCTTAACCAGAGAGGGAAGACCTGGAATGTAAAAATCCTTATCCAAAAGTTCACATGTGACTTTCCACCCTATGTGACCTATCCCATGGTATTGTGAAATAGAAATGGGTGCGCTGGCTACAGGGATACATAATCTCCCCTCTTGGCAGACAAGGCCAGTTTCTGGGCCTGTCTGCACACCTATTGAGTTCCATTGTTGGATGTCTTTGTCTGTAGCATATGTTTGGAGTTCATGCAATGTTTTATCTAGGAGTAAGATTTCAAGTGAGAGCAATGGCATTTGGATGTCTGCTGGCTGTGTGGATGCTGCCTCTCTTGCTGCTTTGTCAGCTAAAGCATTTCCTTTGGCTATGTCATCCTGTTGCCCTGTATGTGTCCTACAGTGTAGTGTGGTTGCATGTCCTAGAGTGAATGATGTAGCCATTTCCACCACCATCGCACAGGATACCAAAGCTCTGAGACACGCCAGCATGCCCTGCACTGGCATAGGCACAACCCTTGGGGAAAAACGATAGGGCGCAGTTTGCCTCCCATGTTTTTGCGCTAGGACTCCCGTCATGGTTTTACAGTTGTCCCTAGCAAATAGGTAAAACCCTTTGCTATACTCAGTGACCAAGACCAGGAGCTGTTATCATAGATATTTTGAGGTATACGCAAGCATTGTACATTTCATCATTGCATTTTATACAATCTGGTATGTCAGTACCTGTGGTTTGTCTCAAGAGATTATCATAGTAGGAACAGTCAGGTAACTAATCATGCCAAGAAAGGACAGCATATCCTTCTTGGTCTGTGGGGGGGCTAGACCCACGGAGAGCAGCAGCTCATGACTGACTTTCCTTTCACCTTTTGTGAGTACAAAACCAAGGCATTCAACAGTTTCCTGACACTTATTGAAGTTTCTTTTTGGAAACTTTATGACCATTATCTGCCAACCAATGTAGCAGATCTGAACCATTCTCTTTGCAGGCAACCTGGCTTGGGTTACATATCAATCAACATATTGGAGTAGGACAGAACGATGGCAGGGAGTCCAGGACCGCAATGTGGCCTGGAGCACAACTGAGTAGACTACAGGGTCAACATAACCCATGACACCTTGTCATCTGGCAAAAAAAATTGTTTTTAAAAAACAGAAAGCAAGGGTTGGCTGTGTCTCCTCATCCACAAGGACGCTAAAAAATACATTTGTTAAATCAATCACAGTAAAATACTCTGCATCGGGTGGTATGGAGGTAAGGAATGATGGCACATCAGGCACTACAGGCGCACACCAGGTTATTTACAGCTCGAAGGTCTTGAACAAATCCATAACTGCCATCCTGCCTGATACTCACTGCTTTCTCTTTCCCATTACATTTAAACATCCTGCTGCTTCTTTCTGTATTAAAGTTTCCTGAAATTGGTCAATTGTTTGTGTGGTCCATTCAGATATCATCTGTTTGACCATCAAGGCGAACTGGGGTTTTAGAGCTAATCATATAAATTTGAATAAACAAAGCTCCCACATCAGTAGCTGCAGCTAATCCAGCTTCTGTTGTCCAATTTTCATGAAACCTTTTCCAGAACTCAACTACAGATTCTTCTGACTTTTGTTTGCATGCTATGGCAGTAGGAAGGGAACTTTTATTTTTAAATACTTTCATCATTTCAGCCTTTAATTCCATCCACATAGTGTTACTACCTGTTATTGTGTTTAACCCATATGCTCCCGCATTACCAGTGTCAATAGTGTTTATACTTGGAACATTTGCTCCAGGAACTGGTGTATCCTATAATGCCATCAATGATAGGGCGCATGTCTTCCTGTGTGTAATTTCTACCCTTACATGCCTTTTTTAAGTAAGTTAAAGTACCTCCTGCTGAGGCAGTGGGTTTGGGGCAATGTTTCACTATCCTGTCAATGTCCTCAACGTCTATTACTTTTTTCAATATTTAATTTCCAATGGTCATGAAAGGCGCTTGAAGGTTAGTGTTACTATATACAGTTCCACTCTTTGTTTTAGGGGGACTAAGTGTTTTACCCACTACAGCGTTTTCCTGTTCTTCCTCCTGCTCTTGGCCAGGTGGTGAAACTACACCTCATATAGCTCCCTGATCTTCTTCTGGTTCAGCTACCTTGACTCTAGCTTCCTGTCCTTGCCTCTGTAGGCCGCTGTCTATCTTGTAGAGCGGGAGGGATCTGCCGTTGTCTGATTTCATGATGTAGAGCCAGAAGATCAATATCTTCCTCTCTTAAACTCAGATAGACATGCACATATGAGGGTGGAGGATGACTGACTACTGGCAGAGGTGGAGCTGTTGGGTCAGGGACAACTCTCGTTTTATCGGCTTCTTCTCTATGTTTCTGGTCATAATCTACCTTACTTAAACATTTGGTGGGCTTTTTCTGCTTCTTTTTGTTCCTCTGAAACCAATATAGGGGAATATTTTAACCAATTCTTTCCTCCCTTTTCCATATAATCCATATCCCATGTGAAATTCATCATTACTACTATCCCGGGGAAAGGGGTCTATACTGTGTATGGCTCTGGTCTATCCCACTAAATTTTAAACTCATGGGGACTATAAATTCATAATCAGTACCACAAATTCTGGCTACAAAATCCTTACACGTTTCTCCTGGGTTGGGAAGAGGGGGAGGATATTCTTTACCTTGTTTCTGACCCATATTGACAGTGGGAGACGACTGTTTTGCCACGCAGTCTTCTGATCCACACAACAAATTATTCTTAATACTTCTATTATCTTAACACTTCTATGCGACAGAAAGAAAAAAGCAAAGGTTTTGGGGTCACTGGAGTCTACCTCCTCATTAACCACTTCATATTCCTTGCCAAAAGGAATGTATCTATCATATTCCTTGCCAAAAGGAATGTATCTATCATATTCCTTGCCAAAAGGAATGTATCTATCATATTCCTTGCCAAAAGGAATGTATCTATATGCAGTACTGCTGATCTTTGTGGATTTACCAAAAATCCATCTGTGGATTTACCAAAAATCCAATATTAACCTCCTGGCATGGTTCTTATCCCCTACTAATTTATGGAACTAAAAGCTTTTAATCAGAGCTGAGGTAAGAAAATATTTAGTCAATAAAGACAAAAAAAATCCTTACCTCAGATGATGATGTGCTTATCTCAGCAGTGCCTCCAGTTTTGTAGGGGTTCAGTTGCTTCTGACCAGCCAGCAAGGTTAAAGTTCAATGCAGGAAATAGACTTTAGCGACCGCCACAGATCTGGAGACATTAAATTGACACAGGAAAGCTTTTGTAATGTGCCCAAATTATGTCTGGTTTAATCAGCTTAACATCTCGGTATTTATGCCGGTCTTAGGGGACAAAGGTGGGGATGGGAGGAGTTTACATGATACAAATTCAGGTTAATAATTTCCTATTAGCTAGTACGTGTTACAAGTTCAGGTAATATTCCGCTGATGAAATACAAATGTTACATGGATGTGAATTTTACCATATGTGACTTAAATGTATACTTTCTGTGATTACACAAGTGTTGGTAGAACTATACTTAGCTTATCTTTAACAAACATGAGCTAGGGCAAAGTCCATAGATATGGTATATGCCTAAATGATCATAAAAACCTTTACACAGAAATAAGTACATTTCAAACAAAACCTTTTCTTTAACTCATGACATGGCGTCCTGAACTCAAAATGGAGGTTGTCATGCCAAGTTACCTTTACACCCCCCCCCCTTTTTTTAGAGTGCACACAGCCAGGGACACAGCATTTTCTCTATTCTTCCACTGGTTCAGAAAACAGTTAGGGGTTATTTTAAAGGTTTTTATTGGAACATGATGTTGGATAGGGAGCATAGAATACCCCAATGAATTGCAGCTGGACAACTTGAGGACTCCTGAACTTCTGGCTGTACTTCTCACACTGCTGGCTGCACTGCTGCACACTAAATGTCCCATAGGACTCTTAATGCTGCGGGTTACTTGTACTCCCTCAGGAGGTAATAAAATACACACTGCTTTTACCTGCAGGACTAGACCGAGGAACACTGCACACTGCTGCCCAGGCCTCATACTATTTATGGGCTATCCATTCACCTTCTGTGTACACCTCCCCAGGGATTTGTGGAAATCCCATAAATATTCAGGCTGCCTGCCCTGCTTTTCCTCCCACTATAGTTTCAGAATCATTCAGAAGACAGGGGGAAGCAGCAGAACAGCAGCATACCTCCCAACTTTTGGAAATGCCACTGCTGGACATGTTGTTGAGCAGGGGGGGGGGGTTGGGGTGTGTGGACTGCCGCCGATCGCCCTGTTATGAGTGGATAAGCGGGGGGGGCGCACCTTCTTACCTTCTTGTCCCGTGCTGACTCCACTGGTTCCTCTTCCTGTGCGGGAATATTTCCTCTGTCACAGGACTGAGGGAAGTAAGTGCCTATGCGGGAAAGTCCCGCAGAATCTGTGCAGGTTGGGTGGTATGCAGCAGCCTGTGAAACACTGAGCATCCCTAAATAATCAATCCCTGCTCCACTGAGTTACAGGAAAGCCAAACTAAATTTACATAGCAGCCCAGTCTTAACTAGGAAGGTGCTACATTTAAATTATTAAAGATGATTCAGGATATAGCTTTCATGTTATGTGTATACATGTTAAGTATTTTGTAAGTGTTAGGCTGCATTCACACCTGAGCGTAGCGAAGCGGGCGTTTTTACCGTCGTTTTTACCATTGTTTTGTCGCGCGAATTTGCGCCCGTCGGAACGCTCGTTGTCGCGCTAGACGCTTGAATCGGGCGTTTCCATTACATTATATGAATCCTAAAACGCCCAATCTGCCCGATTCGCGCGACAAAAAAGGGTCCGGAACTTGTTTGAGCTTCAGGCGTTCGGCTTCAGGCGACATGGAGTGGAGATGTGAACCATCTCCATAGAGAATAATGGATTTTTTCCCCTCTAGCATTTTGTAGCTTCAGGCTACAAAACGCTCAGGTGTGAATGCAGCCTAACACTAAGATCTGGCCAAACACGGCTCGAATCTCGGTCGGTTCAGCAGGAACCGTCCGAGATTCAAACCGTTAATGGGCAGGCTGAATGTACCAAGTTGATCGATCGATCAACTTGGGTACAACCAGCCTGCCGAAATCTGTCGCGTGTATCACTAGCAACTGCTATAGCTGCTAGCAATAATCACTGTCTTCTCCCAGTGGGGACGGTTTACTCTCTCCGCCAGAAGCAGATAATTGCTGAGCAAGAGGGATTCCCCTGTCAGCACTGTCTGTGTTGAGAGGGGAATCGTGCGAATTTCCATGGGTTGCAGGAAAGAAATGTGCACCGTGTATGGCGGGAGTTTCAGCAGATTTGGCGACCCGTCAGGATTTGTAACGGAAGTGACATTCCGTTGGCGCCATCTTGCCACACCCCGCACTCGTCCACAGTAAGGATACACTGAGAAGGCAGCAAGCGGACATCTTGTTACACCCACTGGAGTTTTGCATTTCACACTTATTTTTAACCACTTCAGCCCCGGACCATTATGCTGCTTAAAGACCAGAGGTGTTTTTACATTTTGGCATTGCGCTACTTTAACCTCTTAATTTTGCGGTCATGCAATGTCATACCCAAACTAATTTATTGCGTCCTTTTTTTCCCACAAATAGAGCTTTCTTTTGATGGTATTTGATTGCCTATGCGATTTTTATTTTTTGCAATATAAACGGAAAAAGACCGAAAATTTTGAACAAAAATTATATTTTCTACATTTTGTTATAAGAAAAATTGAATAAACTCAATTTTAGTCATACATTTAGGCCAAAATGTATTCAGCCACATGTCTTTTGTAAAAAAAAAGGTCAATAAGCGTATATTTATTGGTTTGCACAAAAGTTATAGCGTCTACAAACTAGGGTACATTTTCTGGAATTTACACAACTTTTAGTTTATGACTGCCTATCTAATTTCTTGAGGTGCTAAAATGGAAGGGCAGTACAAAACCCCCCCAAATGACCCCATTTTGGAAAGTAGACACCCCAAGGAAATTGCTGAGAGGCATGTTGAGCCCATTGAATATTAAATTTTTTTGTCCCAAGTGATTGAATAATGACAGAAAAAATAAATAAAAAGTTGTCACTAAATGATATATTGCTCACACATGCCATGGTTATATGTGGAATTGCACCCCCAAATACATTTTGCTGCTTCTCCTGAGTACGGGGATACCACATGTGTGGGACTTTTTGGGAGCCTAGCCGCGTACGGGACCCCGAAATCCAAGCACTGCCTTCAAGATTTCTAAGGGCATACATTTTTCACTCCTCACTACCTATCACTACCTATCACAGTTTTGAATGCCATAAAATGCCAAGATGGCACAAAATTCCCCCAAATTACCCCATTTTGGAAAGTAGACACCCCAAGCTATTTTCTGAGAGGCATGTTAAGTCCATGGAATATTTTATATTTTGCCACAAGTTGTGGGAATATGACAAACTTTTTATTTTTTTTACTCAAAGTTGTCACTAAATGATATATTGCTCAAACATGCCATGGGCATATGTGGAATTACACCCCAAAATACATTCTGCTGCTTTTCTTGAGTACGGGGATACCACATGTGTGGGACTTTTTGGGAGCCTAGCCGCGTAGGGGGGCCCAAAAACCAAGCACCGCCTTCAGCATTTCTAAGGGCGTAAATTTTTGATTTCACTCCTCACTACCTATCACAGTTTTGAAGGCCATAAAATGCCAAGATGGCACAAAACCCCCCCAAATGACCCCATTTTGGAAAGTAGACACCCGAAGCTATTTGCTGAGAGGAATATTGAGTCCATGGAATATTTTATATTTTGCCACAAGTTGCGGGAAATCGACAAACTTTTTTTTTTGCACAAAGTTGTCACTAAATGATATATTGCTCACACATGCCATATAAGTATACAGACACTTTTTTGTACCAGTGTCTGGCCTTACGGGCAACTAGGTATGGGGCCAACAACTGGTTGTTGAGGTCCACGCCTCCCATATTTTGGTTATATTCGTGGACACAGAGGGGTTTCTCCACAACACCAGACGCCGTACGAATTTGGACTGTCGTGTCTGCGTGAAGGGACGAAAGAACGAAAACATTCTTATTATCCCTCCACTTCACAGCGAGCAAATTATTACACTTAAAACAGGCTCTCTCCCCAGCCTAAGATGGGAATCTACAAGCCTCTGGGGTAAACCCCGGCGATTAGGTCGCACGGTGCCACATGCGCCAATCTGATGTTCAAACAAGTGACTAAAAATTGGCACGCTGGTGTAATAATTGTCCACATACAAGTGGTACCCCTTTCCGAATAAGGGTGACACCAAGTCCCACACTATCTTGCCAGCGGTCCCTATGAAATCTGGCCAGTTCTCCGGCTCTACGTGACTGTCTTTTCCCTCGTAAACCATAAAACTCATGTGTAGCCTGTGGCCCTGTCACAGAACTTATACAGCTTTACCCCATATCTGGCACGCTTACTGGGAAGGTACTGTTTTAAAGACAAGCGGACAGAAAATGTAATCAGGGACTCGTCAACGCAGACAATTTGATCAGGAGTAAAAGGCTGCAAAACGCTTGTTGAAGTGGTTTACGAGGGGCCGAATTTTGTAGAGCCGATCGTATTCAGGGTCTCCATGAGGACAAAAAAGTTCATTGTCGTTGAAGGGCATGAACCGCAAGATCTGCTCGTATCGTGCCCTGGCCATGGAGGCAGAGAACAATATGACCGCAACTTACTCAATTTATGTATGCCCATGAGGAGGGATAGGCCCAGAAAGGTCTTAAATTCGGAAACCGTAATTGGTTTCCAATCTCTGGCAAGGGAGGACAACTGGGGATTAGCGGCGATGAATTGATCAGCATACAAATTACTCTGGTCCACAATAGATCTATAGAGATCTTCCGTGAAAAACAGTGAATAAAAATCAAGTGACGTAAAATCAACTGTTTCCACCTGAAATCCGGGTTGGACAGTGAATGGGGGAAGTACGGGTTCTGCAGAAGTGGTGGGCTCCCAATTAGGATTGGCGAATTCTGCAAGAAGGACACTATGGGCACGACGGGCCTGTCTTTGTCTTCTTGGTGGCAGCAAGACACTACTTGTGCTTGCCACCTCGCCAGCTTGAACTGCACTTTTGGGACTCGCCATGTCACCAAGTGTTACTGCAGTGCTGGATGTACGACCAGGGTGTACTAGGCCGCTGGTGCTTGCCAGTTCACCAGAAGGATGAGCGGCACTAGTACTTCTCTGCTCTATACGAGAGCCCTGCGGTTCTTGCACCTCAACAACAGCAGGAGAACGGGGATCGCAGGGATCAGGCCTGACTCTGCGAATGCTGCAGTTATGTGTTTAGTGTTTTGTAAGTGACAGTGATCGATCGATACTGCACTTGGGTGGCCTGGGCTTGGCGGAGGGACAAAACGCAGGTACTAGCAGGTATCTGGGCTGATCCCGCTAACACTGCGTTTTTGGGAACCCTAAACTGCTGGGGACGCTAGTATAGATCTGATCAGGTCAGATATTGATCCATTCAGATACTATACCACTAAGACCCCTTTCACACTGAGGAGTTTTTCAGGCGTTTTAACGCTAAAAATAGCGCCTAAATACCGCCTGAAAAACTCCTGCCCTGCACTCTCAATGTGAAAGCCTGAGGGCTTTCACACTGAGGCGATGCGCCGGCGGGACCACTCCAAAAGTCCTGCAAGCAGCATCTTTGGAGCGGTGAGAGGAACGGTGTGTTTACCGCTCCTACACCGCTCCTTCCTATTGAAAGCAATGGGAAACCGCGGTAATACCGCCGGCAATGCTCCTCTGCAGAGGCGCATTGCCGGCGGTATTAACCCTTTTTCTGCCGCTAGCGGGGGTTAAAACCGCACTGCTAGCGGCCGAATGCCGCGCATTTTCGCGGCAATTCCGACGGTGTAGCGCTGTTAGCGGCCGAATATCGCGGCAAATCCGACGGTATGGCGGCGCTAAAAATAGCGCCGCTATACCGCCAGCGCACCTCCCGCCACAGTGTGAAAGGGGCCTAAGGGAGGTGTATGCTGCGTGCGTGGGTATTAGCGCTACTGCCACTAATCTGATGCTGCCTGGGGCGACGCAGACCCTATCTGACACTAAGACCCCTTTCACACTGGGGCGGGGAGGTGCGCTGGTGGTATAGCGGCGCTATTTTTAGCGCCGCCATACTGTCGGATTTGCTGCCATATTCGGCCGCTAGCGGTGCGGTTTTAACTCCTGCTAGCGGCCGAGAAAGGGTTAAAACCACCCGCAAACCGCTGCCATGGTGTCCCATTGATTTCAATGGAAAGGAGCGGTAAAGGAGCGGTATACACACCGCTCCTTCACCGCTCCATCACCACTCCAAAGATGCTGCTTGCAGGAGATTTTTTTTCCTCCCGCCAGCGCATCACCTCAGTGTGATAGCCCTCGGGATTTCACATTGAGAATGCTGGGGCAGGATTATTTCAGGCGTTATTTATGCACTATTTTTAGCGCTAAAACGCCTGAAATATGCCCCAGTGTGAAAGGGGCCTAAACCCAATTGATATCACCTACCAAGCTATCAGGGTGTTAAACCTTTATTGGGTATTAATAATGGCAGGTGTCCTGACGCTATAAAAAGCAAGCTAACTAACCAGCGTCACCTGAAACACTTATACGGTGATCACTGGTGAAAGGGTTAACTATGGGGCAATCAGCGGTTTAAAACCTTTATTAGGTAGTATATGGGGGTACCTGACGCTATAAAAACCTGGCGGTGAATCTAAATAACTAACTGGCTACCTAGCATCACCAGCGACACTAATACGGCGATCAGAAAAAAGATTGCTTAGTGACACTGGCGACAGGTGGTGAAAGGGTTACCTGGGGGGCGATCAAGGGGTTAAACCTTTATTAGGGGGGTACCCTGGACCTAAGGGGGCCTAACACTAACTGCCCTGCAACTTTTTACAATCACAAATGACACTGCATACAGTGATCAGTAAATAAATGACCACTGTGACTGGGGGTCCAGGGGGTGACTGGGGGGGTGAAAAAAGGTCGCTTAATCTGACGAAACACCAGCCTTACAGATATTTATTGCCTTTCGCATTAATACAGTACTCCTCACAGTGACAGTGGGATTAATTTACTAAAGGAATAGAGGCTGTTCATCAAGTGAAGTGAAAGTTCACTTTGCCAGGTGTATGTTAGCAAATATGGTGAACCTGTATTCACTTTAAAACCCAATCATGTGTGGGGGAAATTGAAACAAACAAAAAAAAAAAACAGGATTTTTCTGGCACCTGATTGACTATCTAAAGTTAACACTACTTCATCCTATTTAGTAAGCTAACTGAAAAGGCTGTGTTCCTTTAGCAAATCAAGCACAATTACGTTAGCTTTTTTTTTTCTCTCCAGAAGGATGAAGCCATCTCTGTTCAGGCACTATCCAAGGCCAACGACTACTGTATTTATTGGCGTATAACACTCACTTTTTTACCCTGAAAATAGAGGATAAACTGTGCCTGCGTGTTATACGCAGGGGGCTGTGGAAAGTTTTTTTCCTGAAACTTCCCTCTTAAAGTTAGGGTGCGTGTTATACGCCGATAAATACGGTAATTCCTGGTACCACAATTGTATATTGTGACATGTCACAGGAATATGCCAATGCAGACTTGTTACATTACATTACTGAAAGGCCCTTTTAAGACAACTTTAACACTGGGACCGTGGCCGCGTTAGCACTAAAGCGCCGTTCGTTTTAGCTGCGCTTTAGCTGAACCTTAGCAGCACTTTTCGGCTGCTAGCGGGGTGCTTTTAACTCCAAAGAAGGTGTTAAAAGCGCCTGTGTTGCTGTGCTTCCAAAACGCTTTTCAGGTGCTTTGGAAGCGCTGCCCATTAATTTCAAAGGGCAGGGCGTTATGGGAGGGCTAAATACAGCGCTCCCAAACCTCCTCAAAGATGCTGCTTGCAGTACTTTTCCTAAAGTCCCACAAGCGCACCGCCCCAGTGTGAAAAGTCACACTGAAATTAATGGGAGGTGGTTTTCAGGCACTATTTCTAGGGCTAAAACGTCTGAAACTGTCTTGGTGTGAAAGGGGTCTTAGACAATACCTGCTTTTTTCCCCCACTATTGTGCATAGGGTGTAACCAGTGCCATCACAGGGTCATCTAGCGCCCAGGGCAAAGATGACAAACTTCTCCTCCCTGATAAATGAGCATCATGTCTCAGAAAAAAATCCCCTCCTCCCAAAACAAATCCAGCATTAAGGTGCACCCCCTTAAGCAGAACCAAAGATTATCACCAAAGAAAAATGCAAAGCTTATTATTTCTCTCAGCACAAATCTCCGTCATCCCTACCCCCCTTCCTAGCACAAAAACACCCCTCCTAGCACAAGATCCCCCCCCAATCTTCCCCAGCACAAATCTCCTTATACCCACCCTCCCTCCAAATCCCCCCTCCCAGCACAAATCCTCTCCCCCACCCAAAATCCCCCTCCTAGTACAAATTATTGCCCTTCTTCAAATCCCCTCTCCCAGCACAAAATCCCCACCCCAAATCCTCCCTCCTAGCACAAATTCTCTCTCCTCCCAAAATCCCCCCTTCCACCACAAAATCCTCACTCCTCCGAGCACACATGCTGTTCCCTGTCCCCTCTCCAAATCTCCCCTTCTAGCACAAATCCTCTCATCTCCAACAGAAATGTTTGTTACACCCTCCCCCCCCCCAATTGTGCTCCAGTACAATCCCCTCCTTCCTCCTCAGATGCTACAGTGGTGAAACTCCCTATAGGAATGGTGACAGCAAAGAGGAGGCTGTGCTCTCCCCCTCCAGCTCCTTCCTCCTGTTGGTACACAGGACTTGATACAGGAATGCAAGATTGGCACTCTGCTGTTTGATTACTCACCCGCCACCCACATTTTTCTGCTGAGAGGAGCAGTATTAGGAGGAGGTAGGGGGTGAGTAATCAAACCCTACACAGTCAAGGAGTGCTGTTCTGCCAGGAAGGAGGAGCTGGAGGGGGGAGAGCACAGCCTGCACCACCTCCCAGCTCTCTCCTTCTCTTTTCTGCTTTCACTACTTCCATAGGGCGTTCACTGTCACTACCATAAGGCACCCTCCTCCTTCACATAAGTTCACTGCGCCAGGGACAAGGGGCAGCCCCCCTCTAGCCCCCCATCCCCTCCCTGTCCTGGTCCCCATCTTTGCCTCTGTCCCGGCCCTGTTTGTAAATATAGCAGAAACTTTTTCACTCTACTAATACCAATTCTCATGTAGTTCAGTCATGCTGAACAGGTGCCCCAAGAGGTATTCCTGCCCAACAGTGCTGTCAAGTTCCTGACTTCCACTGCAGCATGCGCGCAGATTGGTCAAAAACACACGCCAGCCTGCAAATTGGATAGTGAAGGAACAACAATACAATGCTGAGGTTCTTGTTTTCTGCTCACTTCTTCCTTTCCTTTCACCAAGTTCACTGTTAGCACAATTTACCTGCAACAGAGCCCAACTGCTCTGTAATGCTGGCTCTATTTCCAGTCTAAGGGCTGCTATACAGATGAGTACAGGTGGCTGATCAAGACAGAATCAGGCACTTGCATACACTGCTCTTGAAGAAGTATTTTCCCCTTTCTGATCTTTAATTTTTTTGCATATATGTCATACTTTAATGATTCAGATCATCAAAAAAATTGTAATATTATACAAAGATTACTGAGTACATACACAATGCAGTTTTTAAATGATGATTTCATTTATTAAGGAAAAAAAGCTGTCCAAACCTGCCTGGCCCTATGTGAAAAAGTAATTTTTGGAAAGCCGAGTTGAATTTCACTTGCCACACCCAGGCCTGATTACTGCCAGACCTGTTGAATCAAGAACTCACTTAACAGGTACGTGATTTTGTGCATACGATTTAGGGGGCACACCGCTTCCGCTGTGATTTGACACCGCAACCCGCCGATCGTTCACAGGAGAGACCGATTGCGTAAACATGGCATACAGCGGATCTGCCAGTGTCAGAAAGGGAAAGAGATCTTGTGATTCATCTAAGCTGAATCACAGATCTTTTTTTTCCTTCAGTGTGACACTGCCCCACGTAGTTAGTAAGCACCTTCCTAGGGAACATTTAACCCTTTGATCGCCCCTGTTGTTAACCCCTTCCCTGCCAGTGCCATTTATTCAGTAATCAGTGCATTTTTAGAGAACTGATCACTGTATTGGTGTCACTGGTCCCCAAAAAGTGTCACTCTGTGTCAGATTTGTCCGCCGTAATGTCGCAGTCCCGCTAAAAATCGCAGATCGCCGCCATTACCAGTAAAAAAATAACAGTCCCTACATCTATCTGTAGCGGGTGTTTACTTTCCCGCCAGTAATTTTGAATTTTGGCGGTGACACCAGTGGTGTCTCTCCGGCGGTCCACCGGGTGGCGCTGTCACTTTGGGCCGACGGATGAGTCATTGCTGGGTCGAATCCCTTTTTCTCCTTTTCTCGGCAGCCGTGTGGTGGGGCGGGGAACCCGCTACACATGCCGGGGGAAGGTATAAAGGGGGCCGGCCATTTTGTCACGGGGTTCGTTGTCCCTGGCACCTTCAGCCTGCGGACGGAGTTCGTGTTTGTCCTCTAGGCGGACTGGGCCTAGAGGACCACCGGAGGTCGTGTTCCACCTTAGGCACCTTTAGCCTGGGGTGAGGTACTCGGTTGGCGGTCCGGAGCTCAGTGCCCAACACTGAGTTCCGCAAGGGAAGGATCCTAGGGTGCTCCAGAGATGGACGCCTGAATCTGAGGTGGACGTAATGGACCGGGAAGAGCTCCTCATCTGAAGACCCGGTGCAGCATACTGCTGGTGACGGGTGAGCCTCTTGTCGGAGACTGTCCGGAAGGTGAATTCCCTTGTGCGGAGACCATTGCACACTCTTTGGAGGAGAGTGGAGGAAAGAACTTGTGTCTGGGCCTATATACACATTCACACCTCCTGTTCAAGTAAGTCCATGCTATGTTCAAATAAAGGAGTGTTGGACTTGCAATGGTGTGAGGCTCGTTTCCTGGCAGATGACTCCTGGAGGGAGGACCCGATACACAATGCAGGCCTGAAGGTAAAAAAACTTCTGCTAATACCACTTATACATCTGTGGTGGAGGCTTGGCGTAGCGGCCGCACTCCCTTTCCTATCCTACCCCTAGACCAGAGCGAGCAAGAACTTTAATAGAGGGGATTGGGAGTGTGGTGGGTGTCGGGCGACCCTCTCCGCTACACGTGGGGGCTCGCCTGGGATGTGTATTGTGTATCACTTGGAAGAATGTATCTGCCGGAAACAGTCAAGTATATAGGCCAAAGTGCAGCCCTACTCGAAAGTCGTGGACATGACCTCGGAATAGGAAAGGCCCGCGCAGAGTGGTGAAAGGGGGAAAACCCAGCCGTGTGACGGACTTCACGTGGGGGTTTTTAATTGCACTGCGCCAACAGACACAACCCCCACCGCTTAGTTCGTGGGCGTGTCTCAAACCAACCAAGTGGAAAAGCCCGCGAACTGGAGAAAAAGGGGAGGAGACCAATACGTGTGACGGACTACACGTGGGACATTGGCGCGAAAACTCTGCAGTGTACGATGGAACAGCAACAGGTCGCCATGTTTGGAAAAGCCTTGTGTATCCCGGTTCACCCGGCAACTACAACATTGACTGCTGCTGCTCCCATAACGGATACGGGGATCCGACTAAAGCCAAGGGGTCAATTCGCCCTATATTCCTGCATGGATGTGGAGGCTTTGGGCATGATTTGTCACGGATTCTCGGGACTGGTATGTCTGTTAAAGCCCTTCGGACGATGTGACGCCTGCGGGGAATTCATGTTCGAGGTGGATCCGGTGGTGGAGAGGCCGAAAACCATCTATCCAGGCCGGGCTTCAGGCATCGCCCCACAGAAGGCAGGAATCACGGCAGAAAGAGTCGCCCCTGCGTACACTACAACGACCGCGGAGGAGGTCGTGAAACACCAACGGGAGAAATCCGAGGATGCTGACTCGGTCACCACAGTCTCACAGCGGCCGCCACCGAGGAAGAGAACCAGCGTGGTAGCCCCGACCAGCGGTGGTGGTGGACCGTCTCGCATGCCCACGTCAGGCCCGGATGGATCCGTAGACGAGAGTTCCGGACATCCCAAGAAAGGCCAAGGTAAGCCGGCTGAGAAGACTTGGTGTGAGGGAGGATGTGTCAGGAAAGCATGGCCTAGCAAGTCTCCGGAGTGTGGATGTTCTGTTTCCACACAGGGGTATATACCCGCGGAGGAGTGTGACACTTCTGACTTAGAGTCTCTCTCTGATATGGAAGATGATGTCCAAATTGACGATCTGTTTGCCAAGAAGGGCTGGGACAAGGCGCCGCTTGCTGCATTCCGTGGGTTTCGGAATTCGCCTATGTCCGTGGGTGAGAGCACACCAAGGGTGGAGGCATCAGCGCCTGAAGGAGACTCTATCTCTCAAACTGTTCCTGTATCCCCTGCACCATCTGCATGTGATGCTGGGGTAAAAAGACTGTTGTTGAGGCCTCCAATGCCTAGATTAGAGGTGGCCAAGGCACCTCGCCATCCAGATGCGGTCGTTCTGTCTGGTGAAGGAGACAAATCAACCATGCCTCCTTTGGCGAGATTACAGAGGCTGTTTGGTCAAAAAAGTTGCAGCGGAATATGGATGGGAGTATCCCTACTTGCCGAAGGACCTGCTGTATGAGGTGGAGGTGTGCAGGGAGCGTTGGTACAATGATTTTGTTTGGACCCATCTCAAAGTCCTGCACGCTCTCAGATACCTAGCGTGTTCTCCAAAGGCTTCACAGCGTTTCAAAGACTGCAAGGCAGAATGGATGGTGGGAAGACACATCCACGCAGATAAAGTGGTGATAAAACGCAAAGAAGGCGAAGATGTGGAATATCATCTAGAGACTGTAGATCAGCACCTAAAGCCACTAATTCTGCCACACCCACGTTTCTATCTCTAGGGAGGAAAAGACTCCATTGGTATCATGCTGCTGAACTTTCTGGGAAAATTGTGTTCTAGTGTGCCCAGAAGGATAAAAGAAAATAACTGTTCCTGTTTGTTTCTTCCCGCTAAGAGATCACAGACTCTGGGGTAGATAGTGTTAGGAAAAAAAAGAAAAGAGAAGATGTTCAACGGGTGCAGTTACCGTAATGCTGTCACCAGGTGGCAGTGTTGCGCAACGTTACAAACACTTTTTACGCACCCACTCTTTGGAGAAAGAGGGATTTCTTTTAGGAGAAATTTATTTTACTCACACACACGAATACATGTGTCAGGATTTTATGTGTTGGTTTCTTTTGTTTTTTCCCTCTGCAGGAGAACATCCCAGCAAGATTTTAGACTCTGGGGAGGTCTTTAGTCAGGATGGGGAGGAAAAAAGTAAATGTTAATATGCAACCTTGAAATGTTTGATGTTGTCTTTTGCTCCTTCTTTCTGTTACAGGGGCTCAGACACAACTTCACAGTAGGATAGTGTTTCCAAAAGTTTGTTGGTTTTTCAATTTGTTAACGGTTTCTGGCCCGAATCATGTCAGCCGTGGAGGATATGGTTTGCTCCAGACACTGGGGACCAGTGTCAAAAGACAGAGGGGAGTATGTAGCGGGTGTTTACTTTCCCGCCAGTAATTTTGAATTTTTGTGGTGACACCAGTGGTGTCTCTCCAGCGGTCCACCGGGTGGCGCTGTCACTTTGGGCCGACGGACGAGTCATTGCTGGGTCGAATCCCTTTTTCTCCTTTTCTCGGCAGCCGTGTGGTGGGGCGGGGAACCCGCTGCACATGCCGGGGGAAGGTATAAAGGGGGCCGGCCATTTTGTCACGGGGTTCGTTGTCCCTGGCACCTTCAGCCTGCGGACGGAGTTCGTGTTTGCCCTCTAGGCGGACTGGGTCTAGAGGACCCACCGGAGGTCGTGTTCCACCTCAGGCACCTTTAGCCTGGGGTGAGGTACTCGGTTGGCGGTCCGGAGCTCAGTGCCCAACACTGAGTTCCGCAAGGGAAGGATCCTAGGGTGCTCCAGAGATGGACGCCTGAATCCGAGGTGGACGTAATGGACCGGGAAGAGCTCCTCATCTGAAGTCCCGGTGCAGCATACTGCCGGTGACGGGTGAGCCTCATGTCGGAGACTGTCCGGAAGGTGAATTCCCTTGTGCGGAGACCATTGCACACTCTTTGGAGGAGAGTGGAGGAAAGAACTTGTGTCTGGGCCTATATACACATTCACACCTCCTGTTCAAGTAAGTCCATGCTATGTTCAAATAAAGGAGTGTTGGACTTGCAATGGTGTGAGGCTCGTTTCCTGGCAGATGACTCCTGGACAGGGCCGTCGGAACAGGAGAGGCAAACCAAGCAACTGCTTGGGGCCCCCAGCTGGCCTGGGGCCCCAGCAGAGCGGCCCCCCTCCTGAGATCGGCGGCCCCCCCACCCGCGATTGGCGGCCCCCCTCCTGAGATCGGCGGCCCCCCCACCCGCGATTGGCGGCCCCCCTCCCGTGATCGGCGGCCCCCCCACCCGCGATTGGCGGCCCCCCTCCCGCGATCGGCGCCCCGCCACCTGCGATTGGCGCCCCCACCCGCGATTGGCGGCCCCCCCACCCGCGATTGGCGGCCCCCCTCCCGCGATTGGCGGCCCCCCTCCCGCGATTGGCGGCCCCCCTCCCGCGATCGGCGGCCCCCCTCCCGCGATCGGCGCCCCCCCTCCCACGATTGGCGGCCCCCCCACCCGCGATCGGCGGCCCCCACCCGCGATTGGCGGCCCCCCTCCCGCGATTGGCGCCCCCCCTCCCGCGATTGGCGCCCCCCCTCCCGCGATTGGCGGCCCCCCTCCCGCGATCGGCGCCCCCCCTCCCGCGTTTGGCGCCCCCCCCTCCCGCGATTGGCGGCCCCCCTCCCGGGATCGCTGGCCCCCCCTCCCACGATCGGCGGCCCCCCCACCCGCGATTGGCGCCCCCCCCCCGCTCATGTGATCCGCGGCCCCCCCCTGCCGCGATCGTCAGGCCCCCCCTCCCGCAATCGGTGTCCCCCCGATCGGTGGTCCCCCACCCGCGAACGGCGGCCCCTCCTCCCGCGATCGATGTCCCGCGTTAGCACCCCCCATCTAAATTAAAACCAAAAATCAGTAGAAATCTCAGTAGCACCCCTCCGCTTCTGAATTAAAAAACAAAAGCTAAAAAAATTGTGTAGCAGCCCAAACCCCCCCCCACTTCTCAAAAAAATAATCAGTAGCCCCCCCCCGCTTGGGGGCCCCAAATTCTCAATCTGCTTGGGGCCCCCAAATTCCTTCAAACGGCCCTGCTCCTGGAGGGAGGACCCGATACACAATGCAGGCCCGAAGGTAAAAAAACTTCTGCTAATACCACTTATACATCTGTGGTGGAGGCCTGGCGTAGCGGCCGCACTCCCTTTCCTATCCTACCCCTAGACCAGAGCGAGCAAGAACTTTAATAGAGGGGATTGGGAGTGTGATGGGGGTCGGGCAACCCTGTCCGCTACATATCCATTTAGTTTGTAGATGCTATATCTTTTGCGCAAACAAATCAATATACGCTTACTGGGATTTCTTTTACCAAAAAATAGGATTTTTATAACAGCTTACCTGTAAAATCCTTTTCTTGGAGTACATCACGGGACACAGAGCGACATAGTCATTACTAATGGGTTATATAGATACCGTCAGGTGCTGGCACTGGCAACTTCCAAAACCGGAAGTACCCTCCCCTATATAAGCCCCTCCCATCCGGGAGCACCTCAGTTTTGTAGCAAAGCAATAAGTGTCCCCAAAGAGGGGCGGGAGCTCTGTGTCCCGTGATGTACTCCAAGAAAAGGATTTTACAAGTAAGCTGTTATAAAAATCCTATTTTCTTTCTCGTACATCACGGGACACAGAGCGACATAGTCATTACTAATGGGATGTCCTAAAGCAATGCCCAACGAGGGGGGGGATACACCATACATAAGCTGAGCGCTATCAGACATGAGGATCTTTTGCGGCCTGCAACACACTGCGCCCAAAGGCGACATCCTCCTGACGTCTAACGTCCACCTGGTAGAACCTAGTAAACGTGTGTACTGAAGACCATGTTGCGGCCTTACAGATTTGAGCCAGGGAGGCCTGGTGATGCACTGCCCATGAAGTTCCAACTGCTCTTGTGGAGTGCGCTCTAACTTTGAACGGAGGCGGTCTCCTTCTCAAGCCATAGGCTTGCATTATGACCTGTCGAATCCACTTGGCTAAAGTAGATTTTGACGCTGCCTGACCCCTTCTGGGGCCTTCCGGCAGAATAAACAAAGTATCCGTTCTGCGAATCTGAGCAGTGGCTTTTAGATAAGCTTTAACTGCTCTTACTACATCCAAAGAATGCAATAACTTTTCCTCTACCGAAGTAGGTTTGGGGAAAAAAGAAGGAAGAACCACATCTTGGTTCAAATGAAACCTCGATACCACCTTAGGAAGAAAGGCTGGATGAGGGCGTAACACTACTCTATCCTTATGGATAACCAGATATGGCTCCTTACAGAACATAGCTGCTAATTCCGACACTCTTTTAGCCGAACAAACGGCTACTAGAAAAATCAATTTCCTGGTGAGAAGAACCAAATAAATATGCTGTAATGGTTCAAATGGTTGTTTCTGTAGAACCGACAGAACCAAGTTTAGATCCCATGGTCATATGGGAATATTAACCGGAGGACTAATACGCATCACTCCTTGTATAAAGGCTTTGACTAGTGAATGCGAAGCCAAGGGCCTTTGAAAAAATATTGACAAGGCCGAAAACTGACCTTTGATAGTACTCAAGGCAAGCTTCCTATCTACAGCTCACTGTAGGAAGTCCAGACTCCTACCTATTACGTACTTATGTGGATGCCATTTCTTGGCCTCACACCACGCGATGTACGCCTTCCAGATTCTATATTAGATCTGCCTGGATACCGGCTTCCTGGCATTGATCATGGTAGATACCACAGGATTAGAGAGCCCTCTCTTTTTTAGAATGTGGGCTTCCATAGCCAGGCCGTCAAACCTAGGGCTGGTAAGGAAGGGTGGTATATCGGTCCTTGCGAAAGCAGGTCCGGACGACGTGGGAGAGTCCAAGGACTCCCCACTGACATTTTACAATCTCCGCGTACCACGCTCTTCGGGGCCACGCTGGAGCCACCAGAATCACTGGTTTCTTTTCTACCCTGATTCTGCGGAGTAATCGAGGTAACCATTGTGGCGGTGTGAATGCATATATCAGCTTGAACTGATCCCAAGGGAACACTAGGGCATCCGAGCCGCAAGCTAGGGGATCCCTTGTCCGAGAGACAAACCTGTCCACCTTTGCGTTGAATCTGGATGCTAGAAGATCTACATCCGATGTTCCCCATCGCTGACATATTGTCCAGAAAACCTTGGGGTGAAGGGACCCTTCCTCTGGGCATAATTGCTGGCGACTTAGAAAGTCCGCCTTCCAATTCTCCACTCCTGGAATGAATACCGCAGATATGGCTGGGACATATCTTTCTGCCCATTTCAGGATGTAATTTACTTCCCTCTGGGCTGCACGACTCCTGGTGCCCCCCCTGATGATTGATCTATGCCACTGCTGTGGCATTGTCTGATTGAATTCTGACAGGGGACCCTTGGAGTTTGGATGTCCATGCTACTAGGGCATACCGGGCTGCTCGTATCTCTAAGAGATTGATGGGCAGGGCCTTTTCTGCATCCGACCATCTGCCCTGGAGAGACCATTGCTCCAGTACTGCTCCCCAGCCTATAAGGCTGGCATCTGTAGTGACCACCTTCCAAGAAATCGGACTGAAGGATTTCCCTTTTTCCAGACTCTGGGGAACCAACCACCAACGGAGGCTCTTGCGAACGGAAGGGGACAAGGACATTGTAAGTCTAGGGCCTGAACTTTTTTGTTCCAGGCTGACAGTATGGCCCCTTGCAAATTCCTTGAATGGAATTGACCGTAGGGTACTGCTTCGAATGATGCCACCATTTTTCCCAGCAGCCTCATGCACAGGCGTATGGACGGCCGTCTTTTTTGTACCCACTAAGTGGATCAAATCTTTCAAAGACAACACCTTTCCTCGAGGCAAGAATATTTTTCTCTGGCCTGAATCCAACCTTAGCCCCAAGTATTCCAGACTTTTGACTGTTTTTTAGGGCTGACTTGTCTCGGTTGATAATCCAACCGTGAGATTCCAGATACTTGATTGTCTTGTGAACGACCACGTCTAGTTTTTTCACTGAGTGGTCTATCAGCAACAATTCATCTAGATATGCCATTATCATTACACCTTGTGTTCTTAGATTGGCCAATAAAGGGCCAGAATTTTTGTAAACACTCGTGGTGCTGTGGCCAAACCGAAGGGTAAGGCTCTGAACTGAAAATGGCGCCCTTCTACTGCAAAGCGTAGAAATTTTTGGTGGACTGGAAAGATGGGAATGTGCAAATAAGCATCTTTGATGTCGATCGCGGCTAACCAATCCTCCCCTTGTAGGGCAGTGGCCACCGATCGGATCGACTCCATCGGAAAGTCCTGATATACAGGAATTTGTATAGCCCTTTTAGAATTAATATGGGCCTCCCGTCCGCGTTTGCTTCGGGACTGTAAAGAGGTTTGAGTAAAACCCGAACCCCCATTCTTCCAGGGGAACCTCCATAATTACTCCTTGGAGCAATAGTTGTTCTAGTGCCAACAGGAGGGACTCTCTCTTCCGGGGATCCCTTGGCACGTTTGACCTCAAACATGGGAAGGAGGAGAGTCTTTTAACTCCAAACTGTATCCCAAACATACTGCGGAGAGCACCTATCTGTCTTGATCGTGTCCCGCCAGGTCTCTTGCGAACAACTGGAGTCCTCCCCCCACCTGACTGAGTGGGGGCAACCCTTCAATGAATTTAACTTTGGGGGAGGTTTTGTACCTCCCCTGACCCAGGGTTTCTCATTACCCTGCTATTGTCCCTGTTTTTTACCCCCGGAAATTGACCGAGGAGGCCGTCGGAACTGTTACACAGCCGATGCCCCAGGGACTGGAGAAGCAGGCCTCTTAAAGAGGGACCTCTAACTCTGTTTTTAACAAGGGCAAGAGCGTATTTTTACCGCTGGAAATTTTCTGGATATATTTGTCCAGGTTTTCCCTGAATAAGCGTTCACCCTGAAATGGGACGCTAACCAGCCATTCTTTACAGGGAGCTTCAGCAGACCAGTTTTTGAGCCATAGAAGCCTACGCATATGTACTATAGACAGCGTAAGGCGGGAGGCCTGATGGACTGAATCCTTTATGGCGTCAACCGCAAAGCCTAAGGCTCTAGGTAGATCAGCTAGGGCAAGGCCTGCTGATCTGTCAAGTCCCTCAAGACCTGTTTCAACTGATCCTTCACTGCTTAGCAGACCCCAATAGCTGCTACTGCTGGTTGTGTCACCAAGCTTGCTGTAGAAAGAAGCAGACTTTCATAAGGACTCCAATATTTTATCTATTGGGTTCTTGAACATTTGGACATTATCCACTGGACATGTCAGTGATTTATACATACAAGAGATGGCTGCGTCCACTGAAGGGACCTTCCATTTTTATTTTTATTTTTGAACTTATCCTCCATGGGATAGACCACCGGAAATCTCTTGGGGGAATAAATATTTTCTCAGGACGTTCCCAATCCTGGTAAATAAGCCCTTTCAGTAAAGGGTAAAGTGGAAAAGAACAGACAGTCTGGGGGCTTCTAGCGACCCCAACGAGGATACAGTAGTGGTTGATGGTTCCGCAAGGTGCATTTTTAATGCTGATCGGACCATGTTAGTCAGAGACTGAACCCATAATCTTTCAGCTTGAGATGCTGAGAAAAGGTTCCCCCACTGTTGATTCCTCTATAACAGAATCAACCTCATCCTGATCCCCTTCAGGTAGGTCGATCCCTGTATGGGACTGTTGCTCTGCTAACAGGCACTCTGAAGGAGGAGACGGAGATGGGGCGTGCTTTCCCTGACAGGGAGGCAGAGATCAATGTTGACAATCTCTCTCTAATCCTCCCAGAGCTGAGGAAAAAACCTCCTCTGTTACATACACAGGAGCAGGTGAACTGAGGACAGCCACAGTACCAAGTACCCCTGCGGGGTCTCTACGGTCACTTACCTCTGAACTTCAGGGGAGACTGGTGCAGCAGAAGCATGCCCAAGATCCTCAGAGCCCGATGAGACCCCCTTCGCTTCCTGGAAGATTCAGTTCCGGAGCTTCTGGACGGCATATTCCTAAGCCTAAAGCTGAGGTATTCCAGCCGTAATACACCACTTTTACTGAGAATAGTCTAGCACAATTGCTGCTATATCACAGTTGGTGTCTACTAAAGTGCCTTTCTAGGGGATGCCTGCATCAACCGCTTGCTGTATGCCTTTTTTTTTTTTTAAATGTTGCCAGCTCTGTCTCTGCACTCCATAGCCAGCTCACCACACAAAATTGTGGTTTTTAACATGCTGGGACGCCCGCACATGCGCAGAAGCGCTGCGGCGCGCACAGAGCGTCATCCCCCAGGCTCCGCCCCCTTTCCCGGCTCACCTCTATATATAGAGGCGCGTGCACGCGCACGCGCGCGGCCACGTGCGCCTTCGGCGCTAATTTCGAAAATGGAAACTAGGGACAAGAGCCAGGGCCCCTCTTTGCCGCAGGCCGGGGGATGGACGAGCATTGCAACATGGCAGAGGAAGCAGTTTCCCATAAGAGAACTCACCATCTGCCTGGATTTGCTCTGATGAAAAGAAACTAGTCCACATGACAAGAAACGTTCCACAGCGGCCTCTAGTGGACAAACACAGGTACCGCAGTCTAATATATTAAATATATATATAAAACATTTTTTTTTTTTTTTTTTTCTTGACCACTATTAAAATTATTACATTTTTTTAGTAGTTACAGGCATGCACAGATATTAGCGGGAATACCGTTAGGTAACAGACAGAAAGACAAATTAGGCTTGGGGGTCCCCCAATAGAACCAAGTTCCTGGGGGCCCCCACTTACCTGTTCCCCGCCGCAGGACTTTGTTTGGTCCACAAAAGCCCAAACTTCACCTATCACGGCAGGCATTGTAATCAAACCTTCAGGGACCGGGTTCCCAAGGATTCCACTCCCCTGGACCTGTATAGCACCCTGCACAGAAAACATCTTGGTCGTGGGTATGACCAGAGCTCTGGATCCCAGGGTCCAGCTCTCCTAAGAGAAGCATTACAGGCAAAACCTTGCTCTTCTCTGCAAGGCCCGGGTACCGACCGTTTAGCTATGAAGCTTTTTTGGTCGGATCCGGAATAGCTTACTGAGGCCCAAAAGAACCTGTACGCAAGCTCAGTGAAAAACACATGTTTCTTCTTGGCCAACACCTTAGACACTGGCAAAAAACTGAGGTGCTCCCGGATGGGAGGGGCTTATATAGGGGAGGGTACTTCCGGTTTTGGAAGTTGCCAGTGCCAGCACCTGACGGTATCTATATAACCCATTAGTAATGACTATGTCGCTCTGTGTCCCGTGATGTACGAGAAAGAAATATTTATTTTTTTTTAAAAAAATTTGATATGTATTATAGCAGAAAGTAAAAAATATTGTTTTTTTTTTTTTTTTTTCAAAATTGTCTGTCTTTTTTTGTTTATAGCGCAAAAAATAAAAAGTGGTGAGGCGATCAAATACCACCAAAAGAAAGCTCTATTTGTGGGGAAAAAAAGGACGTCAATTTTATTTGGGTGCAGCGTTGCACGACCAGTCGACCACGCAATTGTCAGTTAAAGCGACGCAATGCCATATAGAAAAAAATGGCCTGGTCAGGAAGTGGGTAAAACCTTCTGGAGCTGAAGTGGTTAAATAGAAGCTGTCTGACAAAGTGAAGCACTCTAAAGGATCTCAAAAAGCAGCGCATCATGCCACGATCTAAAGAAATTCTAGACAAAATGAGGAACACAGTAATTGACATGTATTAGTCTGGAAAGGGTTACAAAGCCATATCTAAGCCTTTGGGACTCCAGCGAACCACGTAGAGCCATTTATTCACAAATGGAGAAAACTTGGAACAGTGGTGAAACTTCCCAGGAGTGGTCAACCTACCAAGAGCACAACGACAACTCATCCAGGAGGTCATAAAAGAACCCAGAACAACATCTAAAGAACTTCAGGCCTCACTTGCCTCAGTTAAGGTCAGTGTTCATGATTCAACAATAAGAAAGAGACTGGGCAAAAATGGCATCCATGGAAGTGTTCCAAGGCGAAAGCCACTGCTGACCAAAAAGAACACAAAGACATGTCTCACATTTGTCAAAAAACATCTTGATTATCCCCAAGACTTTTGGGAAAATATTCTGTGGACCAAATGTTAAACTTCCTGGAAGGTGTGCATACATCTGACCTAAAAATAGCACAGTATTTCATAAAAAGAACATCATACCAACCATCAAACATGGTGGTGGTAGTGTGATGGTCTGGGGCTGCTTTGCAGCTTTATGACCGGGGCGACTTGCCATAATTGATAAAACCATGAACTCTGCACTCTACCAAAAAATTCTGAAGGAGAATGTCCATGAATAAGTTTGTGACCTCAAGTTCAAGTGCACTTGGGTTATGGAGCAGGACAATGATCCAAAACACTACAGCAAGTCCACCTCTGAATGGCAAACAAAATTAAGGTGTCATAGAATGATAGCAAACCAGACTGTGTGACTGCACAGAGGAGACCAAACAGGTGTAGGTGAAAGTGTAACAATTTATTAAGGGAAGTAAACAGACAAATAAACACCTCCAACAGAACACAGTGCAGTAACCAAACCAAATAACAGTGACTTAAAGAAAATATATACAATAAGGGGGAATACCGGAATCCTAGTGAAGGCCAGGCCGAGGTCATACACAAGGGGATCGAAGCAGATGGGTATGGATGGGAATCAAACAGGAACAGGGAGGGGATGGATGGATTGGCTGCAGAGCAGGGATACAAGGTATCCAGGTAACAGGAGGACAGGGGACCGTGGAAATCAGGAGACAGGAGGGACAGATTCAGGATGGGCTCAAGGTAGGGATCAGGTTGGATCGGGTCAGACAGGATGCAGGTCCTAGGTCCAGGAGAGAGATACCAGGGCAAGGAGTGTTTGTACTTGCCGGGTATTTAAAGGAAGTCTTGTAATCAGGCTTCAGGTCACAGCTGACCGCAGGAAATGCTGCCTGTCCCACACTACCGGAATACACCCGCTGGTGGACGCTGGTACTACAGTCCATGGATCATGCATTACCACCAGCAGGTGAGATCCTCCAACAAAGATATTGGCTGCAAGAGGACACCTGCTGGCGGACACTAGTACTGCAATCCAAAGGACCAACAGCACCACCAGCGGGTGAAGCCTTTCCTGACATAAGGTTTTGGAGTGGCCTAGTCAAAGTCCAGACTTAAATCCGATTGAAATGCTGTGGCATGACCTTAAACAGGCCTCGAAAACCCTCCAATGTGGCTGAATTAAAACAATTCTGCAAAGAAGAGGGGGCAAATTTCCTCCACAGAGATGTGAAAGACTCATTGCCAGTAATCGCAAATGCTTGATTGCAGTTGTTGCCGTCAAGGGTGGCACAACCAGTTATTAGGTTTAGGGGGCAATTACTTTTTCACATAGGGCCAGGAAGGTTTGGACAGCTTTTTTCCCTTAATAAATGAAATCATCATTAAACAACAACATTTTGTTATCTTTGTGTAAAATTAAAATTTGTTTGATGATCTGAATCATTTAAGTGTGACCAATATGCAAAAAATAATTAAATACAAAGAATTTAGGAAGGGGCCAAATACTTTTTTTTTTTAGCACTTTAACTGCCCACTGCTTACAATGGTCAGTGGTCACCTTTTATTCACATGGTTTGAATCTTCTTAAAAGACTCTTGCTGCTTACATTACATTTATGAAAGCTAAGGTTTACCATGTCACTGCCCTGGAGGACTATTCTTAATTTTAACAGTAGTAGAGTCTTGTATAATGTCTGAGGAAGGAGCCTAACAAGTTCTGAATACTTGCACCTTTTATACTGTAACTTAAAGTGATACCCTCATAATTACGCACTTTGCTGGTATCTTATTTAATCACTTACTGAGTAGGCAGTTTCTTTATTTTTTTAATCCTTGACTATGTTCCTGTTTAAACTGGTCCAATGACCACTGCCCAAAGTTTCCTGCGTCAGGGTGATTTTTTTTTCTTGCAACATCCTATGAAGCCAACCTTGCATGCAGGGACAAGAGCTGTGTCTCCCTACTAGGGATGAGCCCGCGAGACTCGAACAACGGGTGTTCATTTGCTCGCAAACGAACTGAACATATGCGGCTTTCGCTGCAAATTTGAGCACCGCAGAACGCCCCATAATCCACTGCGAGATCACAGTGCATTGACGTCTGATGATTGGCCAAAGCCTGCACCTTACATGGTGCAGGCTTTGGCCAATCACAGCGCGCTCTGTTGCGAGAGCCATAATTGGCCTAAGGCAAGGTGCCTTTGGCCAATCATGGCTCAGGGGGACTAAGTCCATGCCCCATACTATATAAGGCTGCTTACATAGTGGCCGTGTATAGTGTCTGGACAGAGATATATTGAGCTAGATTAGGCAGACAGGTTAGTTAGTGGCATGCGGGCAGTGTATTTAATATATATATATACAGTCTAGTGTGTGTATATATGTGTGTATATATATATATTTATACTCTGCATTTAGTGTAGACTAGATATTCAGTATAGACTCTATATTCAGTCAGTGCAGGCAGTGTAGGATATATAACAAAGTGTATTAAAGTGGTTAAGGGGAACCCCACACCAAAAAGAAGGGCGTTGGGGCCCCCTAAAATCCATACCAGGCCCTTCAAGTCTGGTATGGATTTTAAGCGGAACCCCATGCCAAAATTAAAAAAGAAATGGTGTGGGGGGTCCTACCCAAAATCCATTCCAGACCCTTATCCGAGCATGCAACCTGGCAGGTCAGGATAGGAGGAATGAGCGAGCGCCCCCCTCTTGAACCATACCAGGCCACATGCCCTCAACATGGGGAGGGTGCTTTGGGGTCCCCCAAAGCACCTTGTCCCCATGTTGATGGGGACAAGGGCCTCATCCCCAAAACCCTTGCCCGACGGTTGTGGGGGTCTGCAGGTGGGGGATTATCAGAATATGGAAGCCCCCTTTAACAAGGTGGCCCCCAGGTCCTGCCCCACCTATGAGAATGAGTAGGGGTACATTGTACCTTACATTGTACCCCTACCCATTCACCAAAAAAGTGTCAAAAAAGTCAAAACGACAGGAGACAGTTCTGGACAATTCCTTTATTTTGCAAAAAAAGTGTCCCGCTGTGTCCATTCATCTTCAATTACGGTGCAGACGGACCCGAAAAAAAAAAGCTCTGCCTCGATGGTAGGCATCCCGCAGACTGCTGTCTCTTGGCTGTGACAGCTGTTATATAGGCAATGGCAGGGCCACCCGGTGATGCAACCGGGTGACCCCACCCCCTTCTGACGTCATGTGACGTCACATGATGTCAGATGGGGCGGGGTCATCCGTTTATGTCACCGGGTTCTTAACAACATGATACCACTGGATGCTATGCTGACGACAGTTACACAGACTGTTTGCCTTTATTGTTAAACGATTAGTTCACCTTTACCAAAAAACTGCCTATGAAGGTAAGGGTCACCTGTAAATGAAAACAAAATGTGCAACTTTGACCAAAGTTAAATAAAGCTCTTGCTATAGGTGTAGGCAATTTACATACCTCTTGAAGCCATGCTGAAAACCTCCATCATCCTGTCTTGCTTTGCTGCTAGGACATTTCTAAGACACTCCCAATCGACTCAAACTCCCTCACATGTGCACTCTCTGCCTTGTTACAGTAGCAGAGTAGAGGAGACAGTAGACCACACACACATGTATGATGGTTAGAGAGCTCACTCCTGTGATGATTGGGGTAAGCAGTAACAGCTGGAAGTGTCTTAGCAATGTCCGAGCAACAAGGTAGGCAGAATGCTGCCATCTCAGGGAGCTTTTCAGTCTGGCTTCCATAGAATAGATAATACCCACACACATAGCAAGTTCATTCTCCAACTTTAGTCAAAGCTGCACAGTTTGTTTTTATCTACAGGTGACCCTTGCCTACATAGGCAGTTTTCTGGTAAGGCGAACAAATTCTTTAAAGTGAAACTGAACTCAAACATTGAAGATTTGCTACATTAGGGGGAATAGAAGAGAAGGGTTGTGCCTAAGTTTTCTGAAAAATATACCTGTTATCTTGAATTCCTCCTGAGAAATAACTGCTATTCCTGATATGAGAGGGTGCTTAGGCAGTCCTATGCCTATAGCCTTATAGCTGTATATTTGCAGTATGGGATCCAAGACGCTACTGCCTCTGACTGATAATATTAGGAGATTTAGTAATGACACTACTGTCTTACTGTTCTCCTTGCTGGAAGCTTGGACATGCAGAAATAAAGTCTCCATATATAGAGGCACAGTGCAAAACAAGGCATGGTAAGTCAGCAATGTGGGAAAGATCAGCTGCAGGGAAAGCAGTAGCAGGACCAGGATCTGAACCCTGGACCTCGACTACATCTGGCAGTAGCTCTTCTTGCTGAGCCACCTGAAATGCTAAACAGTTCCCTGCATAATCACTTGGACAAACTTACTTTCTATCTTGTTTCTGGTGGACCTTGAACTCTTTGTTCTTCCCAAAAACGTTCTACTTAAGCCATGTCTTTGCACTTCCTGTTTGCCAGATTATTGTGCTCTTCCCCAGCCAATACCTTGCTCTTCCTTGCTATCTGCACATTCAGTACCATTTTTTGCCATGTCGACCTTTGGTTTGTTCATCAACTACACTTCCACTTGATGTCAACCTGCAACCACTTGTTACCGACCTTTGGCTTGCTTACTGACTACGCTTCTGCTTGATCCCTACCTGCTACATGTACTACTGCACCTGGGTCTGCTAACCTCCTGAGAGGGTGGTTCTGAGGACTACAAACTTTGACTAGCATGCATCAAAACCCATCTCCACCATCAGGAGCTCTGGTAAAGACTGGTTAGTGCTTAGACCCTGCTCCTTTGGTGAGCATGTTTCATCTGCCAGAGAAATCTGCTTGTGTATTTATGCTGCTGGTTTCTGTACAAGGCTTTCCACTGCTATAACCACTGGCCTTAGAGCCTTGCCCTTGATCTGAACAGATAGTGGTGACTTGTTCTTTGCTCTTTGTCTACTTTGTCAACTTTTTTGCATATAGCTTTCAGAGTTCAGTTCTCCTCTTTAAATACAACTTTAAATACATGCTACCTCCAGTGTTGAAAACTTTTTGTTTTACCCATTTCACACATCCAGCTTACATCAAGAGTATCTGTAGTAGTTTTTTTTTTAATAGGCACAACAGAGACTTTCCAGTACATTTGCTGTCATTCTCCTGCAGTGACTTTTACAGCACAGTGAATTTATGTATACTCAGTAGCAATACAATAACTCACAGATCATTATATAGAGTGATATCTCTCTGGTACATTAACAGTACATCTTCCTTTAAAGTGTATGTCAAGCCAATTTTTTTTTTTCACAGAAGGAAATAAAAATGCCTTTCTTTAGTAGAGTAAGAGAAGGCAATAACTCCTCTCCGATATTTTATTTCTGTCTCTGCTCACTGAAGATTTTCTCCAACTTCCTGTTTGGTAAAACTGTTATCAAAGCATAGAAAAAACCCCCCCAAAAAAAACAAAACATTCCAACAGCAGTAAAAACCAGACGGGGTTCTAATTCTTCTTTATGCCATCTAAAACAAAATAGTTTTTAGCATGACATACACTTTAAAGTGGTTGTAAACCCTTACAACACACTTTATACAGGTAAGCCTATAATAAGGTTTACAACCACTTTAATTACTCATCAAATCACAAGGCTGACATACTTAATGGAAATGTAATTGTAATAGGCATTACTTATTTTACCATGTCCTTATGCCATAAATGCCTGGACCTAATAAAAGATACACACTAATTTTATTCTTGGTAAAAGGCCACTGTTATATAATAGTAGACACCTTTGTGAATTAAGAGGAAGCACTTAGGGCACCCTAAATCTCAAGGGGGCTCTGCAATCAAAAATGTTATTTATTTCTGTCACCGAGCCTGCTTCTGTCCCCCTACTTTTGTTATGTAAGGACTCTTTTTTTTTGCTTTTTTTTTTTTACATACAATGACAAGAGCAATACAGTGTTACCATAGTAACACTCTACTACTCTGGGGAGGTGATCAGGATTTTTTTTAAATAACTGTGAATGTTACAGTTATAAGCAACTATTTTTAATGAATGAATACTATTCATTCAGTGTTTACTATTGTGATTAGCTGTGATTGGCCACAGCTAATCACATGGTATAGATGGGCTGTGATTGGCCATGTCTGTACCATGTGATCACTGTGACTAATCACAGAGCTCATCACAATAGTACACAATAAAAGGTATGAATCAAAGCCTTTCATTGTGTACAATTGTCATGTTATCTGCTGTGATTGGCCACAGCAATCACATGGTACCAGTAGCGGGCCAGTACAGTGACCTGTCATCTTGTTATGCGACTTTGGACACATACAGTCGCATAACAAGTCACGGCCCATTGATTTCATTGGCACCCGTTCCCATCTATGCAACTTTGAAAAGGTTCCTGCACTACTTTAATGCGACTTTTGATGCAACTTTGATCCAGATACTGTAAAGTTGGATCAAAGCTGCACTCAAAGTTGCATAAAAGTCACACTCCAAGGTCACACTCTAAATCGTGCGACTTTGGGGTTGCAATAGTGCTAACGTAGCCTTAGGGAATTTATTGGCTAGATCTGTGTATCTAACATGCCAAGTTTACATCCTGGTAAATTAAATGATGTCTAATGAACTTTCTTTGTTATATTAGTGATTTTAAAGAAGCACAAGAGAGCCTCCTGGGAAGGGCATGTCATATCTGGAAACTTTGGTAAGCATCCAGCATCCCTTTGTCATCCCTAATAGATCTCAAAAGCCAGAGTGACTTAGTTGACCTCCAGCAACCCTATTCCACTAGCCGCAAGTACATCATTGAAAATCAGGAGTTTGTGGGCCTACAAAAGATACCTATGTGAATGTTCAACAGCCTTTCTCAATCAGAGTTCCATGAAACCCTAAGGTTCCTTCAGAGTTTGCTAGGGGTTCCATGAGCAATCAGCCATGGCAGACAGATTTCCTGCCGGATGGAGCCTGCTTTGTTTCAGCAACAGTGTTGCCTGATGTCACTGGCAAAGCTAGCGGCACAGGAGCAGTGACGTCTGTCCTATCATCTCTCAGGTTAATAACCATTAACAATTTTTAGCTGTCTGTAAGGTATAAGGGGCATTCTTCTCTCAGAACCCCAATGTAATAGAGGATTCTACCTTCACCAATATAGGGGGCACTACACTAATTACCAAATGTAAGGGACATCCTTTTCACTGACCACGAATGTAACAGTGAGTTTTTTTTTCCACTAATCACCAAAAGTAAAGGCACACCTCCCACTGACCAAAGTGAGGAGGTACGTCTTAACTTAAACTTCAGTGTAATGTGGGCTCCTCTACAAGGCAACACTAACTGACCATTTATGTAAGGGAACATTACACTGTCCACAGATGTAAAGATGCATTATTGTCCACGGGTGTAAGGGGGCATTTCTCCACTGGCCAAAGATGTAAAGGATGTAAAGGAAACATTCAGTATTCATTTTCTGGCCATTGCTATAATTTATTCAATGTCATGATTATTATTACAAATTGTTTTGTATGGGTAGAGGTGTTAAGAATTATCTGCTCTGTCCATCAAATGCTCTATTCCCTTATTCTTTTATTTATTATATGTACAACTTACAGATCACTGATTTTGTGGAGGTTCCCTGAGGCCTGAAAATGATTTCAAAGTTTCCTCCATGGTAAAAAGGTTGAGAAAGGCTGTAGTATAGAATAATAACCATAGCTTGCTGTTTAACTGCTGTACAGCTTTATCTGTAATGAACAAAAAATTCCTCTTTTATTACCTTAATTAAATTGTAATTTACTAATTTAATTTTCTGAGATTATTTTCTGTGCTTGTTTTGATGAATAATTAAATATATACTTTTATGTTCTTAGAATCTGGAGCTTGAAAGCTGTAAGCATAACGTCTGATTCCTGCACAGATGAGCAAATGTTGACATGTGTTCTGTCATGTTTAATTCATATTTTTGAAGCCTTTAGCACATTTCCGGCAGAACTAGACTGGAGGGAAGAAAAACATTTATATTCCTTTGTTACTCGATTTCTATGGATAAATGATGTCCATAAAGGATAATGATACAGGAAACTTCAGCGTAAAAAGCTATGAAAATATAGAATAAATATCTCTGTAACTAATCAAAGTCAATTTAAATACCAAATATTGGCAGGATACGATATACAATAACCTTTCATCTGTAAGTAAATCACGAGACATTTTGAATCATATAAATAGTCTAACAGAAGATTTGCTGACTATTGACATGCTCATATAAATGTGATTTTTACGACTGATTTATTTTAAAGGAAAGCAAACAGTATTAAACAAACATCACAATTGAAGCTAACATGTTTCCAAAGCTTGCACTTCTGTCTATTACAACATAGCTGAACTCAGAAGCAAAATACTAATTAATATTTCAGTTTACCAGTTTATCAGCTACATTCGTTTTAGTTTTTTAAGCTTTTTCTTTTTGGTTTTCAGCAGTTTATCCTTCCAGGAGTAAACTTCCTGGCCTGGGGTGTCAACATCTCCCCCTCTTCTCATCTTATTTATATTGGGGGGGGTATTTTGTAGTTCACAGAAGATAGCTAGGAAGGCTAACTTTGAGCTTTATTTACTGAAATAGTACAGTCTATTTGAAAAGTAATTTTGAATAACCAAAATAGTAGCGCTCAGTGTATAACAACACACCTCTAAATATAAATTATATACACTCTATAACCAAATGCATACATATAAATTCATAAATATACACCCTGTGAAAGAATGTGCATATAATAAACTCGGCAAGTGTCCATAACGTTCAGAACAGTGTTTTTAAATAATTGCTACAAAGTACAGTCTATTTACCAACCAAAGTGAATGTTCACTTTGTAAGGGAATTTTTCCTTTCTTTAACTACTTGCCGACCACCCCCCAGCAGATGTACTGCGTAAAGGTGGCTCGGCTGCGCAAATGGCCGTACCGGTACGCATGGGCGTTCGCTCCATAGGGAAAGGGGGGTCAATTGCCCCCCCCTGGAAGTCAGAGTGAAGACACACACTTGCCCCCTGTGTTACAAAAAAAAAATAGAAATTGCTAATCAGACAATGGCAGCTTGATCCTTCTATTAAGCTTTTGCATCAGGTTTCTCAAACCTTTGCATGCCTGCGCTTTGTCATAATGACTAAGCCCCTCCCCTTCATGACATTGTCAAAAAGGGACCGAGCATGGATGACCTTAAAATGATGTCCCCCCCTGAAAAAAGTTCAGCGGACGCCCATGCCAGTACGGCGAATCGTGCACTAGCTTCTGTGGGCGCGCACGCACTCCGATTGGCCAGCGCGGGAGCCAATCAGTGGGTGGGGCGGACTTGATGTCCGTCGGCCGCCCGTGATCCTTCCCTGCAGAGACAGAATCGGGATCTGCCAAAGTAAACAAGGCAGATCTCTGTTCTGTCAGGGGATGACACTGAGATCTGTCTTCCTGCTAAGCAGGAAGATGGATCTGTCTTTCCCCGGTCACACAGTCCCCCATACAGTTAGAAAACACAAACAGGGAACACATTTAACCCCTTGATCACCCCTGATGTTAACCCCTTCCCTGCCAGTGCCATTAGTACAATGTCAATGCATATTTTTAGCACTGATCACTGTAATAGTGTCACGATCTGTCCGACGCAATGAGGCAGTCCCGCTAAAAATCGCTGATCACTGCCACTACTAGTAAAAAAACAAAAATAAATAAAAATGCCATAAATCTATCCCCTATTTTCTAGACGCTATAACTTTTGTGCAAACCAATCAATATACGCTTACTGTGATTTATTTTTTTTGACCAAAAATATGTAGAAGAATACATATTGGCCTAAACTGATGAATAAATTAGATTTTTATATATATATATATATATTTTTGGCATATGTATTAGAGCAGAAAGTAAAAAATATATATATTTTTTTCAAACTTGGCGGAGTTTTTTGTTTATAGCGCAAAAAAAAAACCCGCAGAGGTGATCAAATACCACTAAAAAAAAGCTCTATTTGTGGGAAAAAAAGGACATCAACTTTGTTTGGGTACAGTGTTGCATAACCGCGCATTTGTCAGTTAAAGTAATGCAGTGCTGTATCGCAAAAAAAGACCTGGTCATTAAGGGGGGAAATCCTTCCGGGGCTAAAGTGGTCAATGAATGAGGGGAGGATCTGCAAATTTCAATCATCCAATCATAAGCAAGCAAAAACCTTGCACATGATTGGGTATTCTTTGCAAAGTGAATTTCTACCTCATTTTCCAAGCTGGGGGAATTTTCATTTTGCAAGGTGAATAAGCTCTGCTTTAAAGCGGAGCTCCGCCGGAAAAAAAAATATTAAAAGCCAGCAGCTACAGCTACAGCAGCTGCTGGCTTTTAATATTTGGACACTTACCTGTCCTGGAGTCCAGCGATATCCGCAGCAGAGGACGAGCGATCACTCGTCGCTCTGCTGCTCCCTCCGCCATCCTCGCTGAGGGAACCAGGAAGTGAAGCCCTGCGGCTTCATGCCCGGTTCCCTACGGCGCATGCGTGAGTCGCGCTGCGCCGTTCTGATTGGTGCTCCTGTGTTCTGGGAGCCGAGTGTCTCCCAGAACACCAAGGGAAGTCTGCGGGAAGTGACGTCACTCCCGCAGATTCCTGGAGAGAGGACTCCCGGATGTGGGTGAAAATACCTGTCTTAGACAGGTATCTTCACCCCCCTCCCCCCTGAAAGGTGTCAATTGTGACACCGGAGGGGGGGAGGGTTCCAAATAGCAAAAGTTGCTATTTAGGGTGGAGCTCCACTTTAATGGAGTACTTAACACCGTTGCTTGAGATTTCAGTTCAATGCACAGAAAGTTACAAGGACACTGGATCTCTGGCAATTCCAACAGGTATTTTATCAGGGTTAGCAAAAAACATACTACGCCTGAAAAACTAAAACTAATGTTGTCATCACAACTATGGATTGCTAAGCTACGATATATTTTTTTTTTTTTGGTGGGGGGGTTCTTGGTTGAACTCTAGCCACAAATTACTTTCCATCATCATCCCAATCCTCCCTGTTCCACAGCATAAAATAGCAGACCTGTTTTTTTTAATCTGTTTACCATTTTTATTTTTGAACTCATGGTTGACCCGCCCTCTGCCACTTTAGCCTAGGCAAAAATGATGTATATTCGGCATCTGATGTCTCTTGGAATACCTGATGTGGCATTGGCTTCAATGCAGCAATCAGAGGAAGACAACCTGACCCCCCATCATCAGATGGCCAGAGAAAGCCAGCTCCTGATGATGTCAGAGGGGAAGATGGTAGCGTGTGAGCCAGCTTGCAGCTGCAGAGTGGTGAATTACAGTAGGACAACATTAGATTTGCTGGATAAGTAAGGGCTTGTTCACACTTGACTAAATTACTGACACTCAACAAATGCTCCTATAGCGTTTGTATGGCGTTAGTATGGGCATCAGACAGGCGTCAATGAGCTTTAGAATGGGGCATTTTACAAGCGTTAAACATTACCTAAACGCCCTATGCACTGTTTTGTAGCGTTTGATGAACGTTAAAACTGCTCCACAATGGAAAGTGACTAATTTTAACGCGCCGCAACGGCACATTACGGCTCCGAAAACGCCTGCCAGAGCGGTTGCGGAGCGTTACCATAGACTTGAATGGGAGGTGTTGAAAGGCTTCAAACGCCTCCTGTCTCGACATGACACTTAGTGTGAACAGCACGATGTGCTGTCTATTATATCTTGTGCATAGGCATTTCAGGGGTGCTTTTAACGCCTGTCAAACGCCACTCAAATAAATGCCTGCTCTTAATGCCATCGTGAACTAAGCCTTATGCCTCTTACACACGACCGGGTTTTCTGACGGGAAAAAGTTCTTCGGGAATCCCGAAGGGAAAAAAGAGAGCCAGTTCTCTTTTTTTTGCCGGCCGTTATATGGTAGGCCCGGCTAGTCTGGCTGAGGCCTACAATCCTCAAGGGGATCCCAAGCTATCCACCAAGAGGGAGGAAGCTGCTTAATGAAAGAAACCGGGGGAGGACCTGCCCTGGAGGAGACCAGCAAAGTGCTAATGTCTCGGGAGAGGCTGGTGACCTTGTTAAGCGGGGATCCACTACTTTAAAAGCCAAGCAGTTCGTTGTATTGGCTTAAAGGTTCTTTAACTGCATGGCTGGAAGTTCTGGACTGAAATCCTGTGGCAGAGGATTGCTGATTGGTTGGTAAGTTGAGCTTGGGTTTTGTCTGTCTTTTTGTGTTTTTGTTTATATGCGATTCGCCCACCCCATGCTCCTTGCTGTGAAGACCAGTCATAGATAAGGGCAGTGACATTTGTTTGTTGTAATGTTGGCATTTTTTGTCATTGTGGTCAGGCAATGCACTAGCACCTTTGCTTCTATGTGCTGGGTGCCTAGTGTGCTCCTGCCCCTTTAAGGAGGGTGGGCCCCCTCCAGTTATCTGTCCTTCATCTATCCATCAGCATACATGTGCTTCCACTGAGGAGACTTACAATTTTAGAGTTAGGAGTGCAGTGCACAGGGAGCCTTGACGAGGCCTGCAGCTTACGCATGTATTTGCAAATGCGTGCAACTAAACCCCTGTTTTTAAACGCACTGTTAGACAGGTGATTTTGGTTGGTTGCTGATTGGTTGGTAAGTTGAGCTTGGGTTTTGTCTGTCTTTTTGTGTTTTTGTTTATATGCGATTCGCCCACCCCATGCTCCTTGCTGTGAAGACCAGTCATAGATAAGTGCAGTGAAATTTGTTTGTTGTCCTCATATTTACGCTTACAGGTGCCTGATGACCTTACTGTCCTCTACTGCATTTATGCTTGGCCACCACCCTGCTCGTACAAGGTTACTGCACATTGAAGGAGCAGCAGCAGACTGATGAGTGCATCCTTTTACTCATTCTGCTACTTAGTCCTATCAACATTTCCCTTGTCAGCACTTGTGCATACGTCTCACCTTATTGGCCCCTAATGCTGCCTCTTCTACTGTACAGGAGATTTAAGAAGGCTGACACCAAATCAAATTCTATGTGCATTTAAAATGAGATTTCTATTTAAATATCTACAGGAGGGAATTAACTGATGTTTTCTTATCTATCTGCAGTTCAGCTTTAACGTCTCTGTAGAACAGAACAACCTGTTGAAAAGATTTTACAACATAAGAGAGTTACTTCTCTTTATTCTGATTTTGCACCTTTGATTTATAGCAAAAGAAAAAGGAGGAGAAAGAAACATATTTCAGATTTCCTGTCTCAAAACTGTTCTTGCACGCAAATATTAAACTGAGATTATAGCCCTTGGAGAGAATGACAGGAGCAAAAAAAAATAAAAAATGAAAACATGATTTTAACTACTGTCACACAGCCTAAGCTTGTAACAATCCTATTCCAGGGAAGATGATGGATTTATAGTACAAATTGGAAAATCAAAAAGCAATTTAAAAGAGTGATACTTTAAATTTGGTATTGGCAAAGCAATATACATTTTCCATAGTTCCAGTTAATACGGCATTAAACGTCTAACATTATTTTAAAGAGAATGTGAAAATGACTAAATACCAAATCATATATTGTAGCACTACCCCCGGAGGAGCTGCTGGTTTAGTTTGGGTCAGTACTCTGTTTACAACCCCCTTAAATGGCTCAGACCCTCCCTTGGCACAACTGGTGTAACTGGCAATTGTGAGACCCACTGACTTCTGGGAATCACAATTTTGCATGTATATTTATATATCACAACAACTTGGAAAAAATATTGTTACCTGTCTTTGGTAGCAGTCCCTCAGGAAACAAAGATACCTCAAACAAAATGCTTCACTTAACCAAGGGCAAACTTTACTTGGTGTGAGAAAAAATGGGACAGTAACACACATATGCATACAGTTGACTCAGCAGGGCCCTGCAGGAGTCAATAAGGATAAAGACAAAGGGGTTTCTAAAACAATGTTAAAATCTACTTATAATCTAAAGAAACAAGTATAATGCTCGCAAGCTCCCCCTAGTGGGCAATACCACCCTATGTCCCGCAGTGTTAGTCCCAGTCAAGCCTGACAAAAATCACTACACAAGTTCCTTCTTGGTGGGAGTCTTCGCTAGCAATGTTGGTGCACGTTATTTTTGTAATCCAAAAGGGAATGAAGATGCGACTAAACTTTCACAATGTCTGTGGAAGTGAACTTTCAGTTAGTGCAGCGCGTGGTAACTACGCAGTTTGGGTTAGGGTTATACTATGTCCTAATGTGCGTGTGGCGTACTATTCTGCTGCTGATGGGCCTTCAAGAGTCAATGGGCCTAGAAACAGTTGTAGAATCTGGGCAGGTGCCGCTCACCCTAACAGGCCTAGTCCACCTGAGTTTCCTTGCTGCTGGCACCTTGATCCATGGCCTCTCCGCAACGTGCAGTCTCCCGTCCCTCTCTCGGCAGCAGTAGATGTCAGCCGACGGACGACTCCGGTCTCTGGGATGCGCGAGCTGGACACACAGAAAGTGATCACCCTCCTGGCTTGGTGATCCTCCGCAAGGTTGTAGGCCCAGGCTTCAGGCCTAGTCCCCCGGGCAGCAGGCCTCACGCAGACGTCTTGCAGGAAGGAGGCGAAGATCCCAAGAGGCCGAACAAAGCTCCTCCCCTCCTTTAAGTAACTTCTCCCACAAAGCTCCGCGAGCATGCAATGCACTCCGGGAGGACAACTGCATTGGGGGGACCATAGTCTATTACCTACTTATGTCAATGGAGTCCCATTCTCCTGGTACCATAAATTCCACAATGCATTGCTTCACAAAGTTAATGACAGTCTTATATCACACTACAAACCACCACCCTGCTACAATATTATAATACGTTAAAAACTATGATGGTATAAGGCAAATTATTTTTTGTGTTTCAATTTATGAATTAAAAAAAAAAACAATATTGTTCTAGATGTTTACTTCCACAATTTTCTCTGTTTTTTTAAAATGACATTATGCCATTTCCACATTGCTGTAATTTAGGTTAAAATATAAAAGGAGGAAATTTACCCCAAAAAAATGTTGTCACTTTGTTTACGCGGGCTAAACCTGGAGTCCCTTTTGTAAAGGGAGATTCCCCACTCACTTATATTCCCCTTGCCTGTGCTCCCCCTCTGCAATTACTTCCATCACAGCCAGTAGTGATGAGCTGAACACCCCCGGGTTCGGTTCGCACCAGAACCCGCGAACAGACCGAAAGTTCGCACGAACTTTCGAACCCTATTAAATACAATGGATGCAAACGTTTGAAATCTAAAGTGCTAATTATAACGACTATTATGCATGTTATTGTCCTAAAAAGGGTTTGGGAACCCGGGTTCTGCACCAGGGGACATGTATCAATCCAAAAAGAAGTTTTAAAAACGTCCGTTGTTCGGGAGCAGTCATTTTAACCACTTGACCACTGGGCACTTAAACCCCCTTAATAACCAGACCAATTTTCAGCTTTCGGTGCTCTCACATTTTGAATGACAATTACTCAGTCATACAACACTGTACCCATATGAAATTTTTGTCCTTTTTTTCACACAAATAGAGCTTTCTTTTGGTGGTATTTAATCACTGTTGGGTTTTTTATTTTTTGCGCTATAAGAGAAAAAAGACCGAAAATTTTGTAAAAAAATTATTTTTTTTTCGTTTCTGTTATAAAATTTTGCAAATTACAATTTTTTCTTCATAAATTTTGGCCAAAATTTATACTGCTACATATCTTTGGTAAAAATAAGTACAAATTGGTGTATATTATTTGGTCTTTGTGAAAGTTATAGAGTCCACAAGCTATGGTGCCAATATCTGAAAATTGATCACACCTGAAGTACTGACGGCCTATCTCAATTCTTGAGACCCTAACATGCCAGAAAAGTACAAATACCCCCCAAATGACCCCTTTTTGGAAAGAAGACATTCCAAGGTATTCAGAAAGAGGCATTGTGAGTTTTTTGAAGTTGTCATTTTTTCCCACAATTCTTTGCAAAATCAAGATTTTTTTTTTCTCTTTTTTTTTTCTCACAAAATTGTCATATTAGCAGGTTATTTCTCACACACAGCATATGCATTCCACAAATTACACCCCAAAACACATTCTGCTATTTCTCCCGAGTATGGCGATACCACATGTGTGAGACTTTTACACAGCGTGGCCACATACAGAGGCCCAACATGCAGGGAGCACCTTCAGGCGTTCTGGAGCACCAAGGCCAATTCTGACATTTCTCTCCTACATGTAAAAATCATCATTTATTTGCTAGAAAATTACATAGAACCCCAAAACATTATATATGTTTTTTTAGCAAAGACCTTAGAGAATATAATGTTGGTTGTTGCAACTTTTTATCTCGCACGATATTTGCGCAGCAATTTTTTTAACGCGTTTTTTACGGAAAAAAAATGTTTTGTGCTTAAAAAAAAAAAAAAAACAGTAAAGTTAGCCCAATGTTTTTGCATAATGTGAAAGATGAAGTTACGCCGAGTAAATAGATACCTAACATGTCGCCCTTAAAAATTGCACACAATCGTGGAATGGCGCCAAACTTTGCTACTTAAAAAATCCCCATAGGCGACGCTTTAAATATTTTTACTGGTTACATGTTTTGAGTTACAGAGGAGGTCTAGGGCCAAAATGATTGCTCTCGCTCTAACGTTCGCAGAGATACCTCACATGTGTGGTTTGAAAACCGTTTTCATATGTGGGCGGGACTTACGTATGCGTTCGCTTCTGTATGCGAGCTCACGGGGACAGGGGCGCTTTAAAAAAAAAAAAAAAATGTATTCTTCATTTTACTTTATTTTAGTTTGACATGTTTTTCCGCCCTAAACATTTTTTTGATCACTTTTATACCTATTACAAGGAACGTAAACATCCCTTGTAATAGGAATATGGCATGACAGGTCCTCTTTACAGTGAGATATGGGGGGGGGTGTCAATAAGACCCCACATCTGGCTGGGAAGCCTGAAAAAAATACAAAAAAAAAAAACAACAATCCTGGCTTTGATCGTAGCGGTGAGTCGGTAGAAGCACCGGAGGGCGGCGGGGGGGGGGGGGGGCAATCCCCTCTCGCTTCCCGTAAGAATGATCAAGCGGCGGAACAGCCGCTATGATTGTTCTTATGGTGTAGGGAATCGCCGGCTGAAAAAGCTAATATCTGAATGATGCCTGTAGCTGCTCCCATCATTCAGATATCCCCGCACAAAGTCAAGGACGTCATATGACGGCCGGAGGGCGGGAAGTGGTTATTGCAGAGTATTGCCGGGCATTGCGGAGTATTGCCGGGCATTGCGGAGTATTGCCGGGCATTGCGGAGTATTGCCGGGCATTGCGGAGTATTGCGGACTATGGCAGGGTATTGCGGTGTATGGCAGGGTATTGCGGTGTATGGCAGGGTATTGCAGGGGTATTGCACAGGGTATTGTGGAGGGTATTGCAGAGTATTGTGGAGGGTATTGCAGAGTATTGTGGAGGGTATTGCAGAGTATTGTGGAGGGTATTGCAGAGTATTGTGGCGGGTATTGCAGAGTATTGTGCAGGGTATTGCAGAGTATTGTGCAGGGTATTGCAGAGTATTGTGCAGGGTATTGCAGAGTATTGTGCAGGGTATTGCAGAGTATTTTGCAGAGTATTTTGCAGGGTATTGCAGAGTATTTTGCAGGGTATTGCAGAGTATTTTGCAGGGTATTGCAGAGTATTTTGCAGGGTATTGCAGAGTATTTTGCAGGGTATTGCAGAGTATTGTGCAGGGTATTGCAGAGTATTGTGCAGGGTATTGCAGAGTATTGCACCAGGGTATTGCAGAGTATTGCACCAGGGTATTGCAGAGTATTGCACCAGGGTATTGCAGAGTATTGCACCAGGGTATTGCAGAGTATTGCGCAGGGTATTGCAGAGTATTTTGCAGGGTATTGCAGAGTATTTTGCAGGGTATTGCAGAGTATTTTGCAGGGTATTGCAGAGTATTGCACCAGGGTATTGCAGAGTATTGCACCAGGGTATTTTGCAGAGTATTGGCAGGGTGTATTGCAGAGTATTGGCAGGGTATAGCACAGGGATGGCTGAGCAGGGATGGATGGCTGGATCTGTGACTGCAATTGTCACAGATCCAGCCCACAGTGCTGCTGCTGCCATCCGCTCCCTCCCCCTCCCCTCTCACACTGTACCGATCGGTACAGAGAGGGGAGGGAGGAACCGGCGTCATCAAATGACGCCGGTCTGTTTACAAGTGATTGCTCCGTCATTTGACGGAGCGATCACGTGGTAAACGGCCGCTATCAGCGGCGATTTACCGCGATTCGTGATCCGCCGGGTCCTCTGGACCCGGCGGTCACGGAGTTTCCCGTGTGCGCGCCCCAGGGGGCGCGCGATTCTGGGAGGACGTTATATAACGTCCTCCCAGAGTTAAGCAACCACCTTGTCGACGTTATTTGTCGGCAGGTGGTTGTTAAGTGGTTAATGATGCATAAAGTGAAAAAAAAAAGTCAAATATTCCTTTAAATATCGTACCTGGGGGGTGTCTAAAGTATGCCTGTGAAGTGCCACGTGTTTCCCGTGTTTAGAACTGTCCCTGCACAAAATTACATTTCTAAAGGAAAAAAAGCCATTTAAAACTGCTTGTGGCTTTAATGTAATGTCTGGTCCCGGTAATATGGATGAAAATCTTTAAGAAAAATGGCAAAGCTACCCCATCACCCCCCCACCCCCCCTACCCCAGCCCATTACCAGCCCCTTTGGGTCTTGTATGGATATTAAGGGGAACCCTGCACACAAAATAAAAAAGGTTCTATATACTCTGAACAGCCGTATACAGGCGGTGCATACAAGACAGGGACTGTAGGTTTGTTCTTATGTAGAATCTGTTTGTAATTTTGAACAGGTACATTGTTTAAGTGTAGCTCCAGCCAAGAAATCTATTTTTAAGCTTTTTGGAAAACATAGGGAAGGGTTATCACCCCTGTAACATTTGTTTTGCTGTCTGTGCAGTGTGCACCTGTTCAGAACAGCTCACCTCACTTTCCGTCCTAATGACAAATGTTTTTTGAAAATTTGGGGTTTTTATTGAAACAAGAATTGGTGATAAAGCATCAGTGGAGAGGAGACACTTTTTTTCCCATATAAACTCTTACAGGAGAGAATTTGCCTTCCTAGGGGTAGATTTCCTCTCACTTCCTGTTGTATCCTTTCGTTTGCAAGGAGGAGTCGTTTGTAAGTTGGATGTTTGAAAGTAGGGGCCTGCCGTATATACTCAGCTGAAATTTGCCCCTTACATGTTGGTGTTGCCACAACACTGTGAGCCCTCACAGTTACTCTTGGTGGGCGCATGAATGGGCCCTGCTGTGAATTATTAGATCAAGAATTGTAATTGCATGCCCCTGTTGAACAGGGGCTGAAAAATTGGGCCTTTGGTGGTGGTGGTGGTGGTGGTGTTGACACAACACTGTAAGGCCTCACAGTTACTCTTGGTGGGCACAGGAATGGGCCCTGCTGTGAATTGTTAGATCAAGAATTGTAATTACATGCCCCTGTTAAACAGGGGCAGAAAAATTGGGCCTTAGGCACTGGTGCCACAACACTGCAACCCCTCACAGATACTGTACTTGGAGCACAGCAATGAGCCCTGTTGCAAAGTATTGCATCAAAAATTGTAATTACACGCCCCTGTTAAACAGGGGCTGAAAAATTGGGCCTTAGCCACTGGTGCTGGTGCCACGACACTGCAACCTCTCCCAGATACTCTAGTTGGAGTGCAGGAATGAGCCATGCTGCAAAGCATTGCATAAAAAATTGTAATTACATGCCCCTGTTTAACAGGGGCTGAAAAATTGGGCCTTAGCCACTGGTGGCGGCACCCAGAAACAAAAATGTTCTTCCAAGCTATCATCATCAATCGGATCATTGAGGAGGAGGAGGATAGTCAGTCAACATAACAGGATAGTCTCTCAGCATCAGCATCAGTCTTGAAGGGATGTGACATTTGAAAATAAATTAGTCTGTTATATCAGCTTCAGGTGTTTGGTAGCTGGTGGTGATCCAAGACTGGTTCATCTTTATGAAGGTCAGTCGATCAACAGAGTCGGTGGACAGGCGCACCCTGTGATCCGTGACAAATCCTCCAGCAGCACTGAATGTGCGTTCTGAAAGAACGCTGGATGCAGGACAGGCCAGTAGCTCAATTGCATACTGTGCAAGCTCTGGCCAGTGATCCATCCTCAAGACCCAGTAAGCCAGAGGATTTTCGGTGGGGAAGGTGTCCAAGTCTGACCTTGCCCCTAGGTATTCCTGCACCATGTATATCAGACGCTGGCGATGGTTGCTGGAACCGATCATACCTTGGGGCTGCGGACTAAAGAATTGTCTGAACGCATCGGTCAGATGGCCACCTTCCCCACCGCTCCTTCTTTGACTGACCGAAGCCTCAGCAACTCGTTGTCCAGGACCAGGAGTTTGTAACCTCCCAGTCTCTGGGAACGCGTTGCACAGACCTTTCTGCAAGGCCTCCCGGAGTTGTCTCATCCTCTGCTCCCTCTGCGACGGTAAGATAAGGTCCGCAACCTTACCCTTGTACCGTTGATCAAGGAGAGTGGCCAGCCAGTAAGGGTCCCTCTCCTTGATCCGAAGAATACGAGGATCCTTCCACAGACTTTGCAGGATCAGGGAGGCCATGCAGCGTAGGTTAGCTGAGGCATTCGGTCCGGAGTCCTCTGGGTCACTAAGGACGACATGATCCGCAGCCACCTCCTCCCAGCCACGTACAAGTCCACTGGTTTCTTGGGACTGTAAATCATCCCTAAAAGACTGCTGCTGATGATGCTGAGTGCCAGGCTCCACCTCCATGCTGACACAATCCTCCTCCTCCTCTTCTTCCTGTGCGATGGGTGGGACAGAAGGAACACTGTCTGGGTAAAGGGGGCCTTGAGAGGCAAGGAAGTCCTCCTCTTCCTGCCTCTGTTCTGCCTCAAGTGCCCTGTCCATTATTCCACGCAGCGTATGTTCCAACAGGTGGACAAGAGGTACAGTGTCACTGATGCATGCACTGTCACTGCTCACCATCCTCGTGGCCTCCTCAAATGGTGCCAGGACAGTGCATGCATCCCTGATCATGCCCCACTGGCGTGGTGAAAAAAACCCGAGCTCCCCTGACCCTGTCCTGGTGCCGTAGTCGCACAGGTACTCATTGATGGCCCTCTGCTGCGTGTGCAGCCGCTGCAGCATGGCCAACGTTGAGTTCCACCTGGTGTCACATATAAGGCGGTTCTTGGGCAGGTTCAACTCCTTTTGCAGCTCAGCCAGGCGAGCACTGGCATTATAAGATCTGCGGAAATGCACACAGACTTTCCTGGCCTGCCTCAGGACATCCTGTAAGCCCGGGTACCTGCCCAAGAACCGCTGCACCACCAGGTTAAGGACGTGAGCCACACAGGGCACATGGGTCAGTTGTCCCTGTCGGAGAGCGGAGAGGAGGTTGGTGCCATTGTCGCAAACTACCATTCCTGGCTTAAGCTGGCATGGCGTCAACCACCTCTCGGCCTGCCCCTGCAGAGCAGACAGAACCTCTGCCCCAGTGTGGCTCCTGTCCCCCAAACACACCAGCGCAAGCACGGCATGGCATCTTTTTGCCTGCATAATTGCGTAGCCCCTTGAACGCCTACGGAGCACCGCTGGTTCCAAAGGACAAAGCACAGGAAGAGGCCATGGAGGAAGAAGAAGAGGAGGGGGTGGAGGACAGAGGTGTGTCACAACCAGTAGTAGCATTTTGGAGGCGTGGAGGTGGAACAACCTCCAACACTACTGCACCTTGTCCTGCATCCTTCCCAGCTGCCAAAAGAGTGACCCAATGGGCCGTGAAAGAAAGGTAACGTCCCTGTCCATGCCTGCTGGACCATGAGTCAGCGGTAATATGCACCTTACCGCTGACCGCCCTGTCCAGCACGGCCAAGACATTGCCTTCCACATGCCGGTAGAGAGCCGGAATCGCCTTCCGTGGGAAAAAGTGGCATTTGGGAACCTGCCACTGAGGAACCGCACATTGCACAAACTCACGGAAGGGGGCCGAGTCTACCAACTGAAAAGGCAGCAGTTGAAGCGCTAGCAATTTAGCCAAGTTAGCATTCAACCGCTGGGCATGTGGATGGCTGGGAGTGAACTTCTTTCGATGGTCCAGCAGCTGGGGCAGGGAAATTTGCCTGCTAGAATCGGACGCCGGTGTACTGCTAGCAGATTGCCCGCAAGTACTTGGCTGTGACACACCTAATTCTACACCTTCATTCCTCTCAGTGCAGGTTTCAGAGAGGACTGAAGGTATAGTGAGGTTGGAGATCCCAGCTGATGCGGTGCAAGGAGAAGTCCGCTTTGTTCTTTGGTGTGGGTCTTTAAGGTAGGCTTGCCAACGAGCTGCATGGCAGGTCAACATATGTCTGGTCAAAAGCAAGGAGAGAGGCGCCTCTAAGTGCAGCAGTATAAAACAAATTTTATTAGTAGATATAATACACTCACATGGAGATGAGTTAATACAGGCGTGTACAGAATGTCAGGATGACGACCAACAGCTGCAGATCACAGTGCACAGGTTTCCAGCTCAGCTGTGTAAAACAGGAGTGTCTCTTGTGGATGGATGAGCCGGCTACCAGGGACAGCGCTCCTGTTAGGTGTTTCAGAAGTGAGACTTGGAACACACCAGTGGCTGGATAGCAGGGAGTGACGTCATCGGAGATGGACGCGTTTCATGAGCGTGCAGGCTAGCGATGTCCTGGCAAGCCGCGCTCCTTTTTCAACATGACATGAGGGCGGAAGTATGTAGACGCCAGTTATAAAGGAAAGAGGAAGTTGATTGGGTGACGCTGGGGGAAGGTAGTATCCAATTGGAGGAGGGAAAGGAAGGTCATGTGATGAGAATCATGGAGGAAAGAAACTAGAGTGAATGTAAACAAAAGACATGAAGGAAAAAAAAAAAGAGAAAATGGGAAAAAAATGGGAGCGGTGACTACAGGGCTAAATAAGATTAATGAATAACAATGGTTACATGGCATACTAAGGATGTGAATATAGATAGTTAGTCATTTAAATGGAAGCAGGCCAAATTGAATGGAAATAAAATGACCATAACATAATGACACAGAACACAAGAGAAAATTGTGGCTGTGTGAAAAAAATATATATATAATAAATAAGTGAATGGGATCACTGTAACCAATGAAGCGGGAATATACAGGAGAAAGGTATCTCCTTATAAGTACTAATGGGGAAATGAATGGGGAAAAAAAGAAAAAAGGAGGAACGGAACTGAAGTAGCACAGGGAATGTCACTGCAGTAACATAAGGGAAGGAAAGGGGGGAAGGGGGGGGGGGGAAGGATATGTTTTTTGGGTGTTAATATATATAATAAATACTCATAAAAACGTACGGCACGGAATTCTACAAAAGGAAAATGGGTTGTTTAAGTAGCACTAGGATAGGGAAGAGTATAAGAGAAAATATATATTGGACATGTAGATGGACGTAAAATATAAATATAAATATAAAAATACATAGGGATATTAACACAAGTGTAGGCATATATAAGTACCTATACAGGACTAGTGAGATATGTTCATCAGACTGATTTTTCATTGCATTCAATTGGGGATATATATGTCTATGTGGTTATTGCGCGCCACTACTTGCTTGCATATGTCTGGTCAAGCATGTGGTGCCCAAGCGGGTGATGTTTTGGCCACGCGATATACGCTTGAGACATATGTTGCAAACAGCAGTTGTGCGATCTGATGCACTCGACTCAAAAAAGGCCCACACCAAAGAACTTTTTGAATAACGGGCAGAGGCAGCGCCCTGCACAGGCGGAGCTCTGCGGTGTGATTCCGTCGGTGTGCTGCCCTTACGCTGGCCCCCCGAGGGCATCCTGCCTCGTTGGAGATGTGCCTCCTCCTCATCCTCCTCCTCCTCCTCCTCCTCTCTCCTATTAGGCACCCACGTGGAGTCAGTGACCTCATCATCCCCTCCCTCCTCATCACTGGAGGCAATCTGGCAGTATGCTGCAGCTGCTGGAACAGGACTGCCAGATTGGTGTCCTTCTTGAGCATCCCCTCTCTCTGCTCTCACGCTACTGCCTTCCTCTAGCTGGGTATCATCATCAGACCCTTCGAAACGCTGGGCATCCTCCTGGAGCATGTACCCAACACTGTGCTCAAACAGTTCGGGGGACTCCTCAGGAGGACATGGTTGGTCTAGGGAAGGAGTGACTGATGATGACATTGATACCAGGGAAGAGGACGCTTTGGCAGCTGCTTTGCCAGTACCCTGAGCCTGGGTGAGAGAGGATGAGGAGGATGAGGAGGGCTTGGTCATCCACTCTACCAAGTCTTCGGCATGATGCGGCTCAACACGTCCAGCTGCCGAAAAGAAGGACAAGCGTGTCCCATGGCCACGTGCTGATGGCGATGCACCGTGTCCATGACCAGCACTGTTGTCTCTAGACACAGAGCCTGCTTGCCCTCTTTTAATGGCTCCTGACTGTCTGCCTCTCCTTGTTTGCCTTCCAGACATTCTAATGGCCTGCAGGGAAATGGGAAAACCAGCAATAAGGCCTAGCTTCAGGAGTATATTTTGCAGGAATCACACTACGCCTGCTGTAGGTGCTGCAAATGCCTGTTGGTGTAACACACCAGGAAAAAGCAGAAATACGGGCTAACTTCAGGTGTAATATGATCAGGAGGCACACTCCGCCCGCTGTAAGTGCCGCAAATGCCTGTTGGTGTAACACACCAGGAAAAAGCAGCAATACAGGCTAACTTCAGGTGTAATATGATCAGGAGGCACACTCCGCCCGCTGTAAGTGCCGCAAATGCCTGTTGGAGTAACACACCAGGAAAAAGCAGCAATACAGGCTAACTTCAGGTGTAATATGATCAGGAGGCACACTCCGCCCGCTGTAAGTGCCGCAAATGCCTGTTGGTGTAACACACCAGGAAAAAGCAGCAATACAGGCTAACTTCAGGCGTAATATGATCAGGAGGCACACTCCGCCCGCTGTAAATTTTTGTTTATTTTGAAAACTACTGCCGATATTTATAGTATATACAAAAAGAAATAACATATACATTAAAGATACCCTAACACATCAAACTAACACATATTTACAAAAACTCACCACCACCACCATTACCCATTGACCGACCACCCACACGTGGGTCTCACATTATATACATATCCGAAATCCTAAAATACAAGAAGAAAAACACATCACCCACTAATCCTACAAAAATTCTAATACTAACACACATCAAACCTAACACTAACACCAAACCTAACACTAACACCGACCACCCATTGGCTACTTACAGGCGAGAACGCAAACGAGGTCTAGAATGCCTGCCAGCCCTACTAACAAAAACAAAAACAAAAAAAAAGAAACTCAAAATCTAAGGGGGGTGAAAAGGACAGAAAGAACCACCCCCCGAAAGGAGAAGGCCCAGAGCCTCAAGGAGGCCGGAAGGAGAAACCCCTCCACAGCCGGGCACTCCTATTGGCTCCAACCCTCTCCCTCTCAAGACTCCTCACCTTCACCAACTCCCGGAAGATATCACCCACCACCTCATGCGTGGACAGGACTTTTCCCCCTAGTGGACACCAAACACCGAGCGTGCCATGTGTAATAGAGAGCCACTAAACTAGCTAAATAAAGTGACGATAACTCAAACCCCCTGTGAACCCTGAAGTCGCCGTACACCACCTCAGAGTAGGTCAAGGACGAGAGTCAGGGATAACCGATGGCTTCCCCTGCCCCCTCGAGAACCTCAATGTTGAAGGGGCATTCGACCAAAAAATGGTCCATGGTCTCCAATGCCCCCCCACATTCTGCACGAGGACAACCTCTGTCCTCTAGGTTCCTGTGCTTTAGGTTTCCACAGACATAGAGGCGTCCGTGGAAGGCCCTCCACGCAAGATCCCAAAACTTGCTTGGGATTCTTGGGGAATTCAGAAGGGCTAGTCCCTTCTCAAGGACTCTCTCCGGACAATCCCTTAAAGACAGGGGCTTCAAAATGTCCGAGGCCATGACTCATGAGTACAGCTCACGCCGACCCGAAGAGCCCACCTCAAGGGCAGTTATCCGCCATTGCCTCAGTACCTTTAAAGCTTGGGGGACATAGGACGGGAGATACCCGTGAGATCTGCGAAGATCACCGGGCTGACCCCCATCCTCCCACCTACTCAGGAACAGCAAGAGCCAGTTCTTGCATGAGCGCTCCCACAGAGTAGGCAGGTCCACAAAGATGGACTGCAGGTTGAACTTCACAAATAAGGTGATGAAAAACACCACCGGATTGATCATATCCAACCCACCGTGCCTCCTCTGTTGGTATGTGACTTCCCTCTTGATCAGATTTAGCCTGTTTCCCCACAACAGCAGGAAAAACAGGCCAGAAATCCGGGCACAGAGAGATGCAGGCAAAATACAAACGTAGCTGACATAGAGGAATTCTGGCAATAGGTATGTTTTGACCAGGCTTACCCTTTCCCTCAATGACAGCTTCCAGCCCTTCCAGGCGTTCACCTTCCGAGATGCACCGACCAGTCTGCGCTCCCAATTTAGCTTGGGGTAATCACCCGGGCCAAATAGGATGCCAAGGATTTTAACTTCTGGCTGGGGCTGAGGAAATACGTCCGGAAGAGCGAACTGCTCGCCTTCCCTCCCCAACCAGAGAACTTCGCTCTTGCCCCAATTGACCAATGAACCAGATGCCTCGGAGTAGCTCCCAATCTGCGTTTCCACAAAGAGGGCCTCCTCGCGGCTGGACACCACCACCGAGACATCGTCCGCGTAGGCCACCACCCTCACTGCCGGATCCGGACCAATGCAAGGCTCCACTGGAACCCCCCTCAAACGCTCACAGTCGAGCCTTCTCACAAAGGGATCAACGGCAAAGACGTAGAGAAGGGGGCTCAACGGGCAACCCTGCCTGACCCCAGAGTCCACAGCAAAGGCAGGACCCACCCAACCATTGACAAGAGGGAAGCTCACCGCCCCCCTGTACAATACTTTCAGCCAATTCACAAATTGCTCAGGCAAACCGTACTTTCTCAGAAGAAGCCAGAGGTACTCATGGTTCACCCGGTCAAAAGCCTTGGCCTGGTCTAATGCCAGCAGATACCGCCCATCCCCCGTTGCCCTGCACCTTTCCACGGCCTCCCGGATGCTCAGGACGGCACTAAAGGTGCTCCGGCCAGGAATTGCGCAGTGCTGGGAGACAGACAGCATCTTGTCAGCGACTGCTGACATACGCAAAAAGAGTATTTTCGCCAACAACTTCCTATCTGTAGTGAGAAGGGCGATCGGGCGCCAGTTCTCAATCACAGTCGGATCTTTTCCCTTTGACAGCAGAATCAAGGCTGACCTTCTCATTGAGGGAGGGAGCAGGCCGTTGGCCAAACACTCATTGAAAACCTCCCTCAAGTGAGGAGCTAAAAGACTCTTAAAGGTTTTATAAAACTCAGCCGTAAGCCCATCGGGCCCCAGCGACTTTTTTAAGGACAAAGAGTCGATGGCCTGCTCGATTTCTGCAACCGAGATTTCCGCTATCAGAGAGTCCGGGAGATCAGGCCCCGCACGAAGCGGGGTCTCATCAAGAAACGCCCTGGCTTTCTACATATCCAAAGGCTTCCTTCGAAGGAGGTCTGAAAAATGGTCCCTGATGATGCTCAGGATACCCGGTCTGGACCGGACCAGGGACCCCGATGCATCCTTCAAGCCATGTATGACCTTCGAACTCACCGCCTTACCACAGCTCCTGTAGGGATCCGGGGAGGAAAACTTCCCGTAATCCCTTTCAAGGACCAGGGAGGCAAGACGGTCATACTGACACCCCTTCATCTGAAGCTTCAGATCGGATATCTGTTCCTGAGGGCCCCCAGCTGAAACCAGGCGGTCTAACTGCCTGCGCAACTTCTGGTAGGCCAGGTACTTGGATGTCGCCCGATACCTAGAGATCCTGCGGAAAAAGCCCTCCGACCTCTTCTTCACCACTTCCCACCATTCCTGGCGGGAGCAGCCGCTCTCAAGGAGCGAGGCCTGATCCGCAAGGAAGATCTCATAGGCCTCCCTAGCCTCGAGGTCCTCGAGCAGCGATCCATTAAGACGCCAGAGACCTCGACCCTTCTGAGGGGTGTTGGCCACATTCAGGGTCACAGAAACCATACAGTGATCGGAGAACTCTACCGCCTTTAACACAGGTGCTGCAAAGGCAGAGTCCCCCCTTAAAAAAAACGATCTAACCTACTCCTACTACTACCTCGGGCATAGGTGAACCCAGTGTGGTTGGGGAGGCGCTGAACGTGCGCATCCACCAACCCAGCTTCCCTTACTATACTATTCAAGAAAATGCTATCATATCCCAGGGGGCCTGAGGTGCCTGCCCGATCCTTTGATCTGGTGACCATGTTGTAGTCACCACCAAAGACCACCAGCTGGGACGTAAACAGGTAGGGCTTGACCATCGTGAGGAGGCTCTTCCTGTCCCTCCTGGTCTGAGGGCCATAGAAGTTGATCAGCCTAAGGAATTGCCCCCCCACGACGGCGTCCACTACCAGGCACCTACCGACCTCTACCTCAATCACTCGTCTCAAGCCACCGGACCAGTCTTAAAAAGGACTGCAACTCCACTGCAGGGCTCGGCCGCAAGAGACCAGAGGGAGGGCCCGCACCTCCACTCCCTCTTTGCTAGATGCATCTCTGCCACCGATGCCAGCCAGGTCTCTTGCAAAAACAAAATGTCAGCTTCAACTCGGCTGAGAAAATCAAAGGCCATGAAACGAGCCGCCGCAGAATGCACACTTGCGACATTAATGGTCGCAACGCGTATTGGAGAGGGTACCGCCATCCTTAGTGATTTTGGCCTGCATTCTCCTCTGCGTTTTTGCCTACACCCCGGGGTCCTCCTCCGAATCGGAGAGGACCCCATACATATTTCCCAGGATCACTGGGGGGGCCCCCTAGGGTCCCTACTAGGGACAACCCGGGGTACAGAAACCCCAACCTGCCCAGGACCTTTCTTTTTTACTTTTTTCTTAACTTTTTTTTGCAGCCAGCCCTCCTGGGTCTGGCCGCCCACATTGTCGTCAGAGTGCCCGCTAGAGGCATCCTTGGGCCTCTTGTGCAAGCCCTTTGACGACTCAGTCACCTCCATACCCTCCCCCCCTGAATCCCAGGGACACAAAAGGGGATCCAGGATGGGACGGGAAGGGGACGGAGGCAAAGAGGGAGAGGGGAGGGGAGAGGGAGAATAGGGGGGAGGGGAGAGGGAGAATAGGGGGAAGGGGGGAAAGGGGGGGAGGAGGGGGGAAAAGGAGGGGGGGAAGGAAGGGAGGGAGGGGGGGAAAGAGAGGGGGCAGAAGGAGGAGGAGGCATAGAAGAAAGAGGGGGAGGGGGACGGCCCTCAGCAGAGGGCCCCCCACCCCCCGACCCCTCACCCCCACTGGGCCCGGCGCTGGCGCACCCGGCCCCCCAGAAACAAGTCCCGAGGGACCAGGCACATTCCCAGCAGGGGCCCCCACTCCACCGCGCCTACGCCCGGACCTCTGCCTCTGCGGCAAAGACCCCTCAGGGCCACCAGCCCCAGGCCCATCACCTGGGCCCGCTTGAGGCGCTTAAGGTGGGAGACCCACTCCCTCCGGTGCGTCATCTGGGCCTGGCCCATCCCCATCAGCCGCACGCCCCCGAAAAGCCTTGGGGCAGCGGCTGAATGGGTGGCCGGACACCCCACAGAGGTTGCAGACAATTAGTCTGCAAGTCTCCGAGGAGTGCCAAGGCCTGTTGCACCTGACGCACCGGGGCGTTGTGCAATCCGCACTCAAATGGGTGGGACTCCCACACTTGAAGCAGCGACGGGGCTGACCGGGGTAAAAGACCAGGATCCTATCTCTTCCAATAAACGCGCTACCAGGGACATGGGTCACACTGGTCCCCTGGCGCTTGAGACGGATCCTGGCCAGCCACGCCCCGGTCCAGACCCCGCGCTCATCCAGGTTTTTGCGGAGGGGAGACTGCAGCTGCCCATACCTCCCCAACCAGGTGGCAATGTCCTCAGGTGGGAGGGATTCGTTCCTGACCAAAACGGTCAGGGACTTTATATCTTCCTGCCTGGACAGGGGGACCACCCTAAAGAACTTCCAAGGCTCCGACCTCTTCAGGAGCTCATAGACGGTGAGAAAGAGCTCCATTAGCACCAAGGAGGAAAAACTGACATCAAACTCCTTGGTGCCCGTGGGATGGATCACTGCGAAGAGGTCGGCTACCTTGAAGTTGGCCCCCTTCAGCAGAAGATCCACTACCTGCCCCCTGCTGGGGCACTGTCCAGGTCCCTCCCACCGCAGCTGCACGACATTGCGCCTGCGCCTCTCCGGACCCCCTGTACCCCTCGACCACGGGTTCACTCCCTGGAGCTGGTCTGCGGGGGGAACCCGGAAGTTTTGGGCGCCAAACTGGCTGTACAGAGGGGCCAAAGGGACGCTGGTCCCTGCCACCCGGGCAAAAGACCTGGTCTCCCTAAGCGCCTCAAGCAGCTCTGCCTCCTGGGCCTGCCCCAAAATACCCCCAGCCTGAGCGCCAGTAGAGCCCTCCACCGCATCACCGGGGGCACCCTCGGAGGGCACCCCAGCACCCATGGCTGACACACCAACCGGGGGAACCCCCCGGCCTAATCCTGCCGGGGGTCCCTCCCATCCACCGCCCCCCGGAGCAAGCCACACCCACAACATCCCTCCTCCTAACACTAGGAGGAGGGTCTACCACTGGGGGCCCACTAGAGCTGCAGGCATGAGCCCCAGATGGCTCCTCCCCCTGCTCCTGCGGCCGTGGCTGCTCCTTCCCCTTTGACTGTCCCCCCTGAGACTCCATATCTCTGATAAAGGCCAAGGCTGGGTGATCCCCAAGAAGTTCCCCAGCCTCGGCCTCGCTCCACCTGCCCACCCTCTGGGCTGGGCTTGGGTCCCCTGTGGAATCTAATGCCATAATATCCCCACACATTTTCCCTTCCCCACATACCTCCATCCCATCTCCTTCAGGGCCATCAGCGTCCGCAGACCGGAAGTCCCCGACCACCTCCGGTTCAGGACTTACTTCCTGGTCAACCCCCCCGCCCACTTCCGGGTCAGGCCGACCAGGAAAACCGGAAGTGGCCGCACGGACGCCGCTAGCCCCTCCCACTTCTTCTTGCCGCCCAGACTCCCGCCCCAGCTCCTCCCCCTGGCCCCCCAGCCCGCCCAGGCTTCGTCCACTGGCCACGCCCCCACTGTCAGCAGTAGAAGCCGCAGATCCCGGCGCCATAGCGTCCATTGCTTGTGAGCTGTTTGCAGCATCCAGTCCTCCTCCATCTTCACCAGAAAATGGCGCCCCCCCACCCTCACCAACAACCTCCCCCACATCCACTGCAACCACCACCCCACCACCACTAGTCTTTTCACCCCCAAACACCAGCACACTTGTAGTCTTTGCTGTTTCTGCCTTCACAGTCTCTCCTGCAGCCTTTGTGGTAATGATTTCCATGGCAGTCTCTGTCTGCATGGCGGACCCCTCTCCCTCCTCCACAACACGTGCAGTTTTTATGCTACATGTGGGATTCACAGGGGTCCTGGGGGTCCCGCCATCTTGCCTGGCCGTATCCTTCCTCCCTGCCTCTGACCTAGTCCCCGGGAGTGGCGTTAGGACCACCACCGCAACTCCCCCCAACTTTCCTGCTCCCGCAGTGCTCCCATCCTGGCCTTTCCTGGCTGCATCATGGGGTACCCTACCTGGGTCTGCCTGCGTGCTGGCAGTTTTTCCTGGCCGCAACACAGCATGGACCCGGGGACCCTCCACAGCCAAGACCACAGGGACCGCACTTCCCAGGGAGGGGGGGAGGGGGGAGGTCCTTCACCGTCACCGGGACTTACCACCTCCACAGGCTCTTTAGGCTGCAGATGGTCCTGCAGGTTTTTCTGGCTGCTACGTCTGGCAGCCTGGGAGCCCTCCTTACTCGCTCTCCAGAGTTCAGTCCTCACTTCTAGGAGGAAATCTGTCTCCCCTCGGCCTCTCTCACATAGCCCACCAAGCAGGGTCCATAGGTCACCGCTCTGGCCCTTTAAAAGGCCAATGGCCTCGGCATACTCGCCTCTTCTGAAACTGCTGGCCCGGTCTCTCCTGTTCCTTAGGTCTGTTAGGACTGCCATCTTCCCACAGAAGGCCCGACTGGCCTTCTGGATCAGGTCCTTGACCCTCACGATCCTCCTCTGTAATTTTGCCGGACCCTCCCCAGGCTGGGGCAAGGTCCAGTCCATTAGTTCCCCTTGGGTACGTAAAAAGAGCATCTCCTCCCTGGATAGGTCCTTAATCACCAGGGAGGAGGCAGCAGCATCAGGCCGGGAAAGCTGCCCCAGTCCTGGGCTGGAGGAGGCCATCACACCCCCTCCTCCTGGAGCTCCAGGAGCTCCCTACAGGCACGTCCTTTCACTCCAAAGGTCTCACAGCAACTGACACACTCCGCCCGCTGTAAGTGCCGAAAATGCCTGTTGGTGTAACACACCAGGAAAAAGCAGCAATACGGGCTAACTTCAGGTGTATAATGTGCAGGAGGCTTAGCAACAATGACACTGACACTGTCCCCTGCCTATCCTTTTCTCTCCCTGCACACAAGGTTTATCAAAGTATATGGCACTGACACTCTCCCTGTCTATCCTTCTCTCTCCCTGCACACAAGGTTTAGCAAAGAATATGACACTGACACTGTCCCCGCCTATCCTTCTCTCTCCCTGCACACAAGGTTTATCAAAGTATGACACTGACACTCTCCCTGCCTATCCTTCTCTCTCCCTGCACACAAGGTTTAGCAAAGAATGTGACACTGACACTGTCCCCTGCCTATCCTTCTCTCTCCCTGCACACAAGGTTTATCAAAGTATATGACACTGACACTCTCCCTGCCTATCCTTCTCTCTCCCTGCACACAAGGTTTAGCAAAGAATGTGACACTGACACTGTCCCCTGCCTATCCTTCTCTCTCCCTGCACACAAGGTTTAGCAAAGAATATGACACTGACACTCTCCCTGCCTATCCTTCTCTCTCCCTACACACAAGTTTGAGGTACAAATAGCACTGACTGACACTGTCCCTGCCTATGTAACTCTTTCCCTGCGCCAGAACACACTACACAAGGCCGCCGCGCTGGCGGCCTTTTATAGTGTGGGGCGTGTGCTAAACCCCCTGAGCTATAATTGGCCACAGGCAACCTGCCTGTGGCCAATTATGGCTCTCCTAGCTGCCGGCGCTGTGATTGGCCAAGCATGCGGGGTCACAGTGCATGCTTGGCCAATCACAGCGCCGGGATTGCACTGCGATGGCGCAGTGTATTGTGGGCCGTTCGCGTCACTCGAATTTGGCGCGAACGGCCCAAATCGTTCGATGTTCGCCGAACGGTCGAACAGCCGATGTTCGAGTCGAACTTATGTTCGACTCGAACACCGAGCTCATCCCTAACAGCCAGTGAAAATACCTGGTTCTTCTGCGTTTAGAGGATCAAGTGACCTTCTTCACACTTAGACAATAGCAAAGTCCAAAAATTGGTACATGACCAAGGAAATTACATCACCACTCCCACTGGCTGGAAATGATTGGAAATCCTTATATATACCCAGTGAAGTGACTGGCCTAAAGGTGATACACAAAGATGAAACAAATCCTGCTACATAAGTTGTGCCTGTTTATCTGCAGTCTCTTCTGCAGTGCGTTCAAAGTACAGAATTTATAAAGCTTGTCTCAGCTGTCAGAAAAAATGGGACAGCTGGCTAGATCCAATTACCTGCCAGCATGTCTTTGGAGTGTAGGAGGAAACCAAAGGAAAGCTACACAAGGAGAACATGTAAACTTCAGGCAGGTAATTCTGTGGTTGTGATTCAAATCAAGGACTCTAGTGCTCCCAGGTGAAAGTGCCAACCACCTACCCACTGTGCATCTTCTATTTCCTTTATATAATGCAGTATACATTCGGAGGTACAGGGACCTGTAAAGGTCGGCAGGAACACCCAAATCAAGGTAAGAAATATTGCAAGGAGGTCTTTACGATTGAAAATCTTGTCTGCTGTGCTATTGATTTTTGTGAATCATTAAATTAGTTCTAAAGCGTTAAGGTTTTTTACCTTAATGCATTCTATGCATTAAAGCGGAGTTCCACCCAAAAATGGAACCTCCAATTTAAAACGGTGGTCCAGCTGAATTATTTTTTTTTTAAAGTTAGCAGCTACAAACTGCTGCTGACTTTTAATAAGTACACTTACCTGTCCATGGTGTCCGCGATGTCGGCAGCCCTAGGCTTTCCATCCATCGGATCGGGTGCCGGCGCCGCCATCCTCACTAAGGGAAACAGGCAGTGGAGCCTTGCGGCTTCACTGCCTGTTTCCTACTGCGCACACTGTAAGCCATAGGAGCAGACAAACTAGCAGACAAACTGCTGGGCCATAGGCTTGTGCCTAGGTCAACTTGCTGGTAATTTGGCTCCTTTGTCAATGGAAGGTCAGGAACATTGCCTACCGAGCCCAAGACTGACTGGGCCAAAAAGCAACTCATCACATAATCTCTGATTACCTCACCCCTCATTGACTAAGCTAAGTGAATTTTCTCTTTCAAAGTGAATCTTCACTTTGCTTAATGAATAAATGATACACAGGGTGACTGCATTTTGTATATCACTGTCTTATTTAATAAGCCAGTAAGAGGTTAATAAGTTATATAAAATCCTTGAGCTTTGACTTAAAGATGTATTCTTCAATAATCTTACATTTTGCATTAGGAATGAAAACTCACTAATTGTGTTTAGGATACAGTGGGTCAAAAAGTATTTAGTCAGCCACCAATTGTGCAAGTTCTCCCACTTAAAAAGATGAGAGAGGCCTGTAATTGTCATCATAGGTATACCTCAACTATGAGAGACAAAATGTGGAAACAAATCCAGACAATCACATTGCCTGATTTGGAAAGAATTTATTTGCAAATTATGGTGGAAAATAAGTATTTGGTCAATATCAAATTTTCATATCATTTTGTTTCTGGTGTCCTTCGACAGCTCTTTGGTCTTCACCATAGTGGAGTTTGGAATGTGACTGTTTGAGGTTGTGGACAGGTGTCTTTTATACTGATAACAAGTTCAAACAGGTGCCATTAATACAGGTAATGAGTGGAGGACAGAGGAGCCTCTTAAAGAAGAAGATACAGGTCTGTGAGAGCCAGAAATCTTGCTTGTTTGTAGGTGACCAAATACTTATTTTCCTCCATAATTTGCAAATAAATTCTTTCCAAATCAGACAATGTGATTTGTTTCCACATTTTGTCTCTCATAGTTGAGGTATACCTATGATGACAATTACAGGCTCTCTCATCTTTTTACGTGGGAGAACTTGCACAATTGGTGGCTGACTAAATACTTTTTTGCCCCAATGTATAGTACAAGCATAAAAAAGTAGCATTATATTATCATACACAAACTTTAATAAAATCTTGAAAACTTTAACTGACTTACTGGGGTATTTATATTGATCTTGAAATATAGCAACTGCTATCTCTTTTATCTGGCTTACAGAGATATAAATGTAGGATACGCAAATCATTTTCCTTTGAGAGTAAAGAAGCAAATCTCAGCCGCATTGTCCTTAAACAATTTTGAAATTCCTCAAAACCAAAGTTTAAATTGCCTGTAAAACAATAATGGATTGGAGAACAAAAAGCCAAAGGCAACAGAAATGGATATCTTAACTACTTTCCAGTACATTAACTCTGGAAAGCAGTGAGTTTACTCTCACTGATATTCAGAACACATAACTCTGAACCAAAAGAAATCAGAATGCCAGGATTCATGTCTTTATATTTTCTAGCTTAAAGGGGTTTCAGTATAAATCCGATTTGTACTGCTGTTCCTTAGGGCCCTATAATTATTGTAACTGGAGGATGGAAATATCTATTTTAAACAGGGAAATCATCTTTCATCTCTTATTTTCTTTAGGAAAGTTTGGAAAATAAAAGCTTTACATTTTGGGTTGTTACTGACAAGTTTTTTCAGATGCTGGCTTCTTAGGTCTCTGGGGTAGTGGTGGTCAACCTACTTGATATAGGGAGCCTTAACCACAGCCTCTGACATTGCCAACAGGCTGCACGTAATATCTACCGAAAGAGAGACTCAAGACATTAAAACAAAAGATGGCTAGAGACCAAGGGAAAGAGATGGTCAAAGACAGTGGGCATGCTGCAGGATCTGTCAGTGACTGAAAACATGGGAGCATGGAACATGTTTGAGTTTGAGGACATGCTTCAGGAGATGGTCTTAGACTGGAGACACATTACATAAGACTACCAGTGATCACTGTCCTTGCAGCTCTTTTTCAAATCAGTGCTTCCTACAATCCCCTTAAAATGTGTTTTTTTTTTTTAAAGATCATGTTAACAAAACATAAAAAAGAGAAAAGAGATGGATAGCAAGCAAAAAAATTAAGGTACAACTGAAAAAAAAAGAAAAAGTACACTGAAAGAAATAAATCGACTCATTTAACTACTGGATGCAATCAGACGTTGTGTTCATTTTCAATTCTCTAGCCTGCACCTTCAGTTTTTGTCGTCCGAACAGTCGGAATCGGCTATCAAAAGCACTATACTAAGGATCAGATTGTGGGCCGATCGTTCATTGTATGGACATTTTCCTGTGATTTTCTTATCGTGTGCATGGGCCTTTAGTCTAGGTCCACACTCTCCCTTCTTCAAGCAGGGTGCATTTGCGCAGACACAGCAGACCATTCATTTGAATGGGCTGCTGAACCTGCAGAAAACATTCGGAACGGGTCCCAGCACGAGAACGTTCTGTTTTAAACAGGGCTGAATCTAGCCTGTCTGATCTAGGAGTGCAGTAAAAAAGGTCAGGGGAGGTAGAGGGGTTGATTTACTAAAACTGGAGAGTGAAAAATCCGGTGCAGCTGTGCATGGTAGCCAATCTGCTTCAAACTTCAGGTTTTTCAATTAACCACTTGCCGACCGCCCGCCGTTGTTTGACGGCGGCAGTATGACTCCCCTGCGCGAATCGCTGTAGCTCTACGGCAGCCACTTTAAGGGGTATAGGGGGCGAGCGTGTGCTGCCGCCGGAGGAGTGCACTTGCCACATCACTTAGGAGCCGATGGGCGTGCCCGGCAGGCAACAATGTACGCCGGGCACCCGCGATCGCTCCTGACAAAGCCAGAACGGGGATCTGTGTGTGAAAACACACAAATCCCGGTTCTGTCAGGGGAGTAGAGACAGATCGTAGGGACATGTCGCACATCCTAGGAGGCTGCAAGGCCAATTTGCAAGTGCAACATGTCTCATACATGTGCAGTGGAGAGCCGGCTGTGAAACAACAGGCAGTCACAGCCAGCTTCCCACAGTCAAGATGGCGCTGCCAGGGACCTGAAGACTGGCTAAGAACTGGCCCAGATGAAGACTTCTGGACTGGTGAGTAGCTGTTGATTAAAAGTCAACAGCTACACTTTCTGTTAAAAAAAATTAAAAAAAAGTCAACAGCTACAGTTTTAGTAGCTGAAGACTTTTTTTTTTTTTATACATAACCAAAGTTCCTCTATAACACTGGGGGGCCTGTAATGAACTCCAATAATTAACTTTGAAGCACGCACACCCATTTGCAAATCAACTCATAATGCTTTAGCACCATCACACTATCCAATAACAAGGTCCTATTTCATACTCACTTTGAGATCACTTTAAGATCATTGGTGGTAACTAGCTATAATGAAAACATTTGATGCAAGTTTTGGGCAGCTAGAGCTTAACAAACATTTAATGAGTAGGAAATAACCTTGAAAGCTGTGCTTCCTGATTCTGTATTACCATTTCTTTTATTTCGTCAAAAGTATAAATGCTATTTTAAACCTACAGCTTATTATCCCATAGCAAAGGCTATATAAATGTTGTTCTCTTGGCATCCTTTACATAAAAGCTTAGGATACAAAATGGAATGTTAATTACAAATTGCATTGTGTTTTTGAATATAAATGTAAATTACCGTGTGTCACTTCAATACTGAATTAAACTGGCTGTTCTGCAGCACATAAGGGTATAGGCAAACAAGTTAAAATAATAATTACAAAAATAACTAAATGGAGAAGCTATTGGCGAGATTATGATGGTTTTAATGCCACCAGATGTACAAGTTTATAACATGTGTATATATATCTATATATGTATATGTCTCTCTCTATATATACAGTATATATATGTGGCAGGATTTGTTTGACAAATAATTGCATTGTCAGGGGTGGGGATGAGCCTTGGGTTCTGGTCAACCATGAGCTTGTCTAAAGCCCAAGCTGCTTGCGGTTTGCTGAATGGGAAATCGAAATGGCCATATTTGGCCAGTTTGCTCTCCCAAAGCTCCAGCTTAATGGCAGTAATACTGCTCATCATGCAGTATCCATATCCTTCCTGACACCTCATCTGCTCCCCTACCACAATCCAAAAACATACCTGTTATTCAGATTACATCCAAAATTTACTGTTGTGTCCCTGTATGGTAGTGGTAGAATAATTGAATTGTACTCCCTTTTAGAAGAAAAAAAAAAACGTAAATAATGTTTCTAAATATGTTTGCCCGTGTTATCCTCAAGTTAAAAAAAATGCAACTTGATGGAGAATACTGCCTCCAGGCATGAATTTTGTTGCACAGAGAATGTTCTACCTCGGGACAAAGTTTGTTCTCTCTTTAATGTCCATGTCCCCCCTAGAGACGTTCCTCATCCTACAGTGTACATGCATTATCCACATCTCATCCTACCAGAGACCTTCATCAATTTCCAGTAATCACAACCCCTTTAAACACTTCACTATGAAGTATCCATGTCCCTCCAGAAGCTTTCCTCACTCTGGAGTGTCGATATTCCCATGACACACACAGTTTATTTAACAGTGTCCCTGTCATCCTCAACAGACACATTAAGCCACACATTAAGCCTGGACACACAATCTAGAGGCTCTGAGCACCGAGAAAGAAGCACAATTCAGCAGTTCCTTCCACCCTTCACACAAGCAATAAAGAACATGAGCTACAGCTCAAAGGAAAGCTTCTTGTGGCTTTGAGGCACCGTTCACACCCCAGCCACACTGAGCAACGCTGCCACGTTGCCTTTTGCGCAATTTTGTGGTGCATTTTTGGAGCTGCATCATTGGTTTTGAATGGGCCTCCCTTCATTCCAAAAATGAACTAAATAAGCTCTTGTATCAAATTTTGGCATTGAGCCAGGCATGTTTTTGGTTTTTTCACATGACAATCGCAGCAAAATAACACCGCTTTCGGGGTGCCATTAGGGAATAATGGCACCGCAAATGCATCCCCTGTTTTGTGGCGATTCTGGACATTCAGGTGTGAACAGGGCCTTAGTAATTAGTAAGTGTTCTGGCAAATTAGAGAGGGTTAATTTTGCATATATGAGACATGGACCTGCGCAGGCTCATCCCAGCTAAGCTTAGTATTACTGTAAAACAAAATGGACTACCACTTTATTAGGGTTACAATTTAAAAACAAATTTAATCAAATACTTCCCAGCAACAAACCTTCAGACAGACTCCTGTGCTCCAGGTCAAGTGTATTCATGTTACCACCACAATTACTATTTCAGCCTCATATAAAGCTAAGGAAGTTGCTTCAGAGAAACATGCATAGTCATTTCTAAGATTCATCCATTTATTTTAACAAAAATAAATCCAAACTCCTTTTCACTACCCTCAGGCATACTGTTTTCCTGTCCTGTAAAATGAAATGACTGACTGTGCTAATGGAAGTCCTGTTCTCTATGTGCGAATATATGCTCACACACACCGGGTCACTGGCCACTTTACCTATTTACCTTTCACAGTATTATGCTGAATAGCCTCAGGTAACATGTTTCATTTCATCTGCCAACCAAGTCATTGGGATCAGAAAGGTCAGTGTGTTACACTGATATCTCTTTTTTTATCAATGGAAACATCTTAGTTGTCGAATGGTTCACTGCAAATACATGCTACAAAACAAAGGGCCGCAGAAGAAATAAAAGCAGATTCTAATGAATGATCTTGGTGTAGAAACAGAGATCTGATTCAGTTTGTAAATGTATCTTTGATCTGTAAAATTTAAAAGACAACTTAAGTCCTGTACACACGATCGGTTTTACCGATGAAAACAGTCCGATGGACTTTTTTCATCGGACAAACCGATCGTGTATGGGCCCCATCGGTCTTTTTTCCATCGGTGATTAAAAATAGAACATGTTTTAAATTTATCCGATGGAAAAAAAAACAATAGTAAATTCCGATCGTCTGTGTGGAACTCCATCTGAGAAAAAACCCACGCATGTTCAGAATCAAGTTGACGCATGCTCAGAAGCATTGAACTTAATTTTTCTCGGCTCGTCAAAATGTTTTACGTCACAGCGTTTGGGACGGTCCTATTTTCGACTGATGGTGTGTAGGCAAGACTGATGGAAGTCAGCTTCATCGGAAATCCGATGGAAAAATCCATCGGATTAGAATCCATAGGAAATCCGATCGTGTGTACAGGGCTTTAAAGTGTAATTCTAGCTGAAACTTTTTTTCTTAGAGTAACAATGGTGTTACCTGATTGAAGGTAAGGGAAAAGTATCAACAGTAAACAGAGTAGTGGAAGGTTAGAAACCCTGCCAGCTTTTTATTGCTAATATAACCAGAGCTCCAGAAAAAATTAATATGAAGTTTATTTAGGATTCATGTCAGCAGACAAGGGGTCAATTGGCAATGTTTCAGGGGCACAAGCGATCATGTCACATGTCACATGCCTAATGAAGGGGTCCTACTAGGCTCTGTCAATATTGTAACAATGATGTGATCTCTAATTAAAGCTTTGGACCTATTCTGCAGATCCTTGGTGTGCTGGTGACATACGTCTTGCTTTGAATGTCTTTGGTTCCCAGCTGGTGATCACTGCAGCACCCATTTACGTTTACAGCCAATTTCAGGAACATGTGCGTTGGGAATATTGAGCCAATAAAGTGCAGAACAAACAAATGAAAGCCACCCCAATCTGTAACTGGCCTATGCAGCAAGGAGCACATGAAAGGGCGACGCATGTCAAAAAACAACAAACAAAAATTCCCAGCTCACTTACCAGCCAGCCTGCAATAAACCGAATTACCCTGTCCAACAGTTCACATTAAAACAAGTGGTATTTGCAAATAAATGCGTACACTGCAGAGGCCACTGCACGGCACCCCAGTATAGCTGCAGTCCTATTTAGATTTACAGCCAGTTTTAGGAACATTTGTATTTGTAATATTGTTTTTTAACCACTTCAGCCCCCAGGAAGGATTTATCCACTTCCTGACTAGGCCATTTTTTTGATACGGCACTGTTTTGCTTTAACTGACAATTGCGCGATCGTGCAAAGTTGTACCCAAACAATATTTATGTCCTTTTTTCCCACAGATCGAGCTTTCTTTTGGTGGTATTTGATCACCTCTGCAGTTTTTATTTTTTGTGCTATAAACAAAAAAAGAGCGACAGTTTTGAAAAAAACAAACAATATTTTTTACTTTTTGATATAATAAATAATCCTCCCAGAAAATTTAAAAAAAAACAAATTTCTTCCTCAGTTTAGGCCAATTCGTATTCTTCTAGATACTTTTGGTAAAAAATCCTAAGTAGCGTATATTGATTGGTTTTCACAAAGGTTATCGCGTAGACAAAACAGGGGACAAATTTATGGCATTTTTTTATTTTACAAGTAATGGCAGTGATCTGTGATTTTTAGCAGGACTGCAACATTGCGGCTGACAGATCGGACACTTTTGACACTTTTTTGGGACCAGTGACATTTATACAGCGATCAGTGCTATAAAAATGCACTGATTACTGTATAAGTGACACTTGCAGGGAAGGGGTTAACACCAGGGGCGATCAAAGGGTTGAATGTTCCCTAGGAAGGTGCTTTCTAACTGTGGGGGGAGTAGACTGACAGGGAGTAGAGAGAGATTGCTGTTCCTAATCACTAGGAACAGACGATCACTCTGTACTCCCCTGACAGAATGGGGATCTTCTTTGTTTACACTGATAGATCTCCATTCTGCCTCTCTGTGGAGCAATCGCAGGTGGCCAGCGGACCTGCTAATTGGCTCCCCCGCTAGCGAATGGGCATACGCGCGAGCCCACAGATCCCGTGTACGCGCCCCTCATACAATTACGGAGCAGCCGAGCCAACCTGCCACAGTATAACTGCTGCGGCTGGTCGGCAAGTGGTTAACTTATAATAAGCTGCAGAACTTGATTCACCTGGGGTGAACCTTATGCCTATCCAGCTTCCATCACAGATTACTTATTTGTCCTTACTATAGAAACATACCTGTAAAATTAGTGAGCCTCGTATTCAGGATAAAAAACAGAATCTGCATTGCAAATGGTGTGCATTCTAGAAGCTGGGACTAACCACACCATGTATGCCCCTTCATTCTGGAAACTGGAAGTGCATTGGGCATTATATGCCCTGTAATGTGCTTTCTCATTCCAGTCAATGGAAAGAAACATCACTGTAGCCCAACAACAGGGATGAGCCGAACACCCCCCTGTTCGGTTCGCACCAGAACCTGCAAACAGACAAAATGTTCGTGTAAACTTTAGAACCCTATTAAATACAATGGACTCGAACGTTCGAAATCTAAAGTGTTAATTATAAAGGCTAATATGCAAGTTATTGTCCTAAAAAGTGTTTGGGGACCTGGGTCCTGCCCCAGGGGACATGTATCAATGCAAAAAGAAGTTTTAAAAACGGCCGTTTTTTCGGGAGCAGTGATTTTAATAATGCTTAAAATGAAAAAATAAAAGTGAAATATTCCTTTAAATTTCATACCTGGGGGGTGTGTATGATATGCATGTAAAGTGGCGCATGTTTCCCGTGCTTAGAACTGTCCCTGCAAAAAATGTCATTTTTGAAAGAAAAAAATGCATTTAAAACTGACTCGCGGCTATTAATGAATTGTCGGCTCCCGGCAATACATACAAAAGTCATTGATAAAAAAAAAAGCGTGGGGGTTCCCAAGAATTCAATTACCAGGCCCTTCAGGTCTGGAATGGATATTAAGGGGAACCCCGCTGCAAATTTTAAAAAAAATTGACGTGGGGTTCCCCCAAATATCCATTCCAGGCCCTTCAGATCTGGCATGGATTTTAAGGGGAACTCCACCCCAAATTTAAAAAAAAAATGGCGTGGAGTCCCCCTAAAAATCCATACCAGACCCCTTATCCGAGCACGCAACCTGGCCGGCCGCAGGGGAAGAGGGGGGGACGAGAGAGCGGCCCCCCCTCCCTCCTGAACCGTACCAAGCCACATGCCCTCAACATGGGGAGGATGTCCCCATGTTGATGGGGACAAGGGCCTCATCCCCACAACCCTTGCCCGGTGGTTGTGGGGGTCTGCGGGCGGGGGGCTTATCGGAATCTGGAAGACCCATTTAACAAAGGGGACCCCCAGATCCCGGCCCCCCCCATGTGAATTGGTAAGGGGTACATTGTACCCCTACCATTTCACGAAGAAAGCGTAAAAAAATGTTTAAAAAAACACACAAACACCTTGAAAAAGTCCTTTATTTAAAAAAAAAACATTCCAGCGGTGAAATCCAGTGTCCCGCGGCGATCCCGATGTCCAGCGCTGTCCTTCATTGGTTGTGCCTGAGCGGACCTGATGGGGAACTCCCTCTCAGTATTTTAAATGTATAGACCCGCCCCTTCTAAAGTTCCCCATCAGGTCCGCTCAGTAATTTAAATTACACAGTGAAGGAAGTTCCCCGCTCAAGCCAATGACGTAGGTGGGTCCGACATACCGAGGGGGCGGACCTGATGGGGAACTGCTCTCACTTTGGTAATACATGTATAGACCCGCCCCTTCTCATGTTCCGCATCTGGTCCGCTGAGCGGACCTGGTGGGGAACTTTAGAAGGGGCGGGTCTATACATTTAAAATACTGAGAGGGAGTTCCCCATCAGGTCCGCTCAGGCACAACCAATGAAGGACAGCGCTGGACATCGGGATCGCCGCGGGACACTGGATTTCACCGCTGGAATGTTTTTTTTTGTTTTGTTTTTTAAATAAAGGACTTTTTCAAGGTGTTTGTGTGTTTTTTTTAAACATTTTTTTACGCTTTCTTCGTGAAATGGTAGGGGTACAATGTACCCCTTACCAATTCACATAGGGGGGGGCCGGGATCTGGGGGTCCCCTTTGTTAAAGGGGTCTTCCAGATTCCGATAAGCCCCCCGCCTGCAGACCCCCACAACCACCGGGCAAGGGTTGTGGGGATGAGGCCCTTGTCCCCATCAACATGGGGACATCCTCCCCATGTTGAGGGCATGTGGCTTGGTATGGTTCAGGAGGGAGGGGGGGGCGCTCTCTCGTCCCCCCCTTTTCCCCTGCGGCCGGCCAGGTTGCGTGCTCGGATAAGGGGTCTGGTATGGATTTTTAGGGGGACTCCACGCCATTTTGTTTAAAAATTTGGGGTGGAGTTCCCCTTAAAATCCATGCCAGATCTGAAGGGCCTGGAATGGATATTTGGGGGAACCCCACGTCAATTTTTTTTTTAATTTGCGGCGGGGTTCCCCTTAATATCCATTCCAGACCTGAAGGGCCTGGTAATTGAATTCTGGGGAACCCCCACGCTTTTTTTTTTTTTTTATGAATGACTTTTGTATGTATTGCCGGGAGCCGACAATTCATTAATAGCCGCGAGTCAGTTTTAAATGCATTTTTCCAAAACGTCTTTCAGGACAGCACCCGAGAGATCATGGCTCCTCCTCCTACAGGAAACACCTCATCAATTAATTCTTTAATTGGAGGCCTCCACATTGCTTCCCTCAGTTTTTTGTGTTTCCTCCAGCCGGAGGAACACCTCTGGTGAGAGCCACGATCTCTCAGGGCTTTCCTGGGAGACAAGGTTCTCAAATCAGTCTTTTTTCTAGGAGGGTGATCCTCCCACTTACCTCCTAGCATGGACGGTCCCGTGGGCTCCCTCTCCCTCTTCCGTGCTCGGGGAGAGCCTGTACAGCCCGGGAGGGCTGCCTCCTTTTTCTTCAGAGCGGTGGTTGCTGTACTCTCACCGACCGCTGGCGAAAGCGGCGTGGAGCTCTGCGGCGGCCGCCATTGTTCTGGTGGCCGAGGAGAGCCTCGGCCACGTCCTGTATAGGAAGAGGCAGCACTTCCGGGTCGGCGCGCGCATCATTTCCGGCCGCAAAGCGCAGAGGGAGAGGGCAGGGTCACCTGGTGCCTTAAAGTTCCGGTTCCAGGTCAGCGCGGCGGCGTTTTTGAATCTGGTACTGGCGTTTCTCTTCACCACGCATCCGCAGACAGCTATGGATAGCCATGCAGCGGATAAGGGGGCAAGCCAAGGCACCAGCAAGGCTAAGGTAAGGGACTGTGTCCTATTTTACACTGGGCCGTTTTCTCCTGTGGGGGGGGGGGTATTCACCCTTCTCCCCCCTCCATCTCCCCCACCCCCCATCTCCCTGGTGGTGCAGTGGCTGGTGATTTAGCATGTCTGCATAATATCTAGGGGTCTTTTTGTAAAAGGTGGTGGTGGTGGTGCATGGCTTGCGGGGCACAAGGAAGTGAAAGTGTTTTTTCCTATGTGCACCTGGGTGTATTGATTTGTACTGTGTAACAGTTTTTCTTAGCGTGGTCCCTGGTTTTTTTCTTTTCTGTTTGTGCAGGCCAAAAGTTCTGCTCAACCAGTGAAGAGAAGGTGCCCTGTCTGCAAGGAAAAGTTAAGCGAGGCTTGGACCAAGTCGCTTTGTGCAGATTGCACTGCAAATGTAGTCAGGGAAGAGTCTCCATCCTTTTGTGGCGATCTAGTATCTACAATTAAGGATGAACTCCGTGCCACCTTTCAAGCTTTTAGGTCAAACCTAAGAGAAGAACCAGGCCCTTCAAGGGAACCTAGGGCTCCGCAGCCTTCTTCAGAACCCCAAGACGGCTCTCAAATATTATTGGGAGGTCCGATAGACGCTTCCCAAGAATCTGCTTCCCTTGCTCCAGATGGAACAGACTCTGAGGAGGAAGAAAATGAAGCAGAGAGCGCTTCTAAGTACAAAATGTCGCTTGAAGAAGTCGCAGGACTTTTAAAAGTAATCCATGCGACTTTGGGGATTGAAGAGAAAAAGAAGGAGCTCTCCCTACATGACCGCATGTATGCAGGTTTGGGTGATCCAAAAAGCCGTGTTTTTCCAGTCCATTCAATAATCTCGGACATGATTAAAAAAGAGTGGTTGGAACCTGAGAAAAAGCCATTTTTCCCGGTCTCATAAGAGAAGATTTCCATTTGAGGACAACCCGGATTCCATCTGGAACAAGGTTCCAAAACTGGACTCTGCTTTTTCACAGGTCTCAAAATCAACTGACCTTGCCTTTGAGGACATGGGCATGTTAAAGGAGCCCATGGACAAAAGAATGGATTTGCTTCTTAAAAGGGCTTGGCAGTCTGTGATGAACAATCTAAACCAGCAATGGCAACAACCTGTGTCGCTAGGAATTTAGAACACTGGATTAACCAGATGAAGGCCCATGTTACGGCAGATTCTCAAAAACAGGAGATTCTGGACTCATTTACAACGCTTTCTGCAGCAGTATCATATATTGCGGATGCTTCAGCAGAATCCATTCGTATGTCAGCCAGGTCAGCGGCTTTGACCAATTCTGCTAGGAGAGCATTGTGGCTTAAAACTTGGCCAGGAGATGCTGCATCTAAAAATAGACTGTGTAGCATTCCCTTTGCAGGGGATTTGCTATTTGGTTCTGAGCTGGAGTCCATTCTTGACCGTACGGCTGACAAAAAGAAGGCGTTTCCGGTCAAAAAACAATAGGTACAGACCCGTAAGCGTTTTTTTCGTCCCCAAAAAGGACAACAGGAAGGAAAAACGCAAACCAAAAGGAAGCAGTGGTCTTCCCAGAAACCAAAAGGTAGGAGTGGAGTGCTCTTCCATCCTCCTGCGACCCCCGGAAAGCCGCAGTGACAATCCACCCCAAGTAGGGGGAAGACTCCAGGAGTTCATTCCCCAGTGGAGAGACATCACTACAAATCAGTATATTGTAAACATGCTCTCCCAAGGATATGTGGTGGAATTCACGGAAGAACCCCCAAAGAGATTCCTAGTGACAAACGTCCCGAGGGATCCGGTCAAGGCACTCGCCATGAAGTCCCTAATTCAGGAACTGATATCCCAGAGAGTCATTGTTCCGGTTCCAACAAGGGAGTTCTTCCAGGGGTTCTATTCTCACGTTTTCCTTGTACAGAAACCTTCAGGAATGTACCGCCTCATCCTAAATCTAAAAATGCTGAATTTGTCAGTAGAATACAAAAGATTTCGGATGGATTCCATTTTCTCAGTAAGAAGCCTCCTGAGTCAAGGATGCTTCATGGCGTCAATAGATTTGCAGGACGCATATCTCCACATTCCTATTGCTGCCAGATCTCAGAGATATCTGAGGTTAGCACTGAGAGAAGGGAAGAAGGTGGTACACCTGCAATTCAGAGCTCTTCCATTCGGCCTGTCATCTTCTCCAAGGGTGTTCACGAAGGTAATGGCCGAAGCTCTAGCACCCTTGCGTCTAGAGGGAATTTCAGTGATTCCTTATCTAGACGACCTGCTACTGTTTGCCCAAACCAGAGATGGACTTCAGAGAAACTTGGACAGAGCACGTGCTCACCTAGAATCCATCGGATGGATACTAAACCTCCAAAAGTCCAATCTGATTCCCTCTCAGGAGGTGTTATTCCTGGGTTTCCGTATCAACTCTGTGGAGCAAAAGATTTTTCTCCCAGAAGAAAAACGGGAAAAGCTGTTAAAGGTTGTGTCACTCTTACAAACCAGTCAGCTTCTGTCCATCAGGAGGGTCATGTCAGCATTAGGAACCCTGACCTCTTCCATACCGGCAGTACAATGGGCAAAGCTCCATTTCAGGCCACTGCAAAAGTTTCTGTTAAAAATCTGGGATCGCCAGCAGAATTCACTAGATTCACTAGTGAAGATCCCCACCAAAGTAAAGAGGAGTCTCTGGTGGTGGAAGAACCAGGCAAGACTCTCAGCAGGCCTGTTATGGTCCTTTCCAACCCAGGTAAGGCTAACAACCGATGCCAGCTCCTGGGGTTGGGGGGCTCACATGAGCGGTCGTTGGGCTCAGGGATCTTGGTCCACAAGGGAAGCACTGAGATCTTCAAACTGGAGGGAACTAAAGGCGATAGAAATGGCCTTATTGTTCTTTGCAGAAGAAGTCCAAGGGCGACATACACAAATTCTGTCGGACAACGCCACGGTGGTGGCTTACATAAACCGACAAGGGGGCACCAGAAGCAGAATACTTCAAGGCCTAGCAGAGAGCATTCTAAATTGGGCAGAGCTCCATACTCAATCCTTGTCTGCGGTCCATCTAAAAGGGACCCTAAACAGGATAGCAGATTTCCTCAGCAGGAACCAGGTGTACGAAGCGGAGTGGCAATTGAATCCAGATGTCTTCAATCTAATAGTGAAGAAATGGGGACAGCCAAGAGTGGATCTCTTTGCGACTCAGGAAAATACACAAATATCTCTCTTTTTTTCCCTGAACAGGAACGAGTCATCTCTGGGGGTAGATGCTCTGGCGCACAGTTGGAATTTTCACCTCAGCTACGCCTTCCCTCCTTTTCAGCTGATTCCGCAAGTCATAACAAAAATCCGGAAAGAGGATACGACAGTAATCCTCATCACTCCCTTCTGGCCCAAGAGGCCCTGGTTTTCGGCTCTTCTACAGATGCAGATCAAACCATACTGGCATCTTCCCGTGAGACAAGACCTTCTGTTACAAGGTCCGCTGTTTCACCAAGAAGTAGAAAAGCTAAAACTCACAGCCTGGCTTCTGAGGAGCAGCTCTTAAGGAGAAAAGGATTCTCGGATAGGTTGGTGGCTACCCTCCTATCTAGCAGAAAGAATGTTACCAGAGCAATATATCACAAAGTCTGGAAAGTCTTTAACTCTTGGTGCAGTACATCCGGCAGACCATTAAAGCAGATTTCTTCTATCTTGGAATTTCTGCAAGAAGGAGCAGACAAGGGCCTAGCGATCAGTACCCTAAAAGTTCAGGTTGCCGCACTGGGGGTATATTTTGAGAAATCTATTTCATCAGAACCCCTAGTAAACAGATTCTTTAAAGCCCTCACTCGGGCTAGACCGATAGTGATCAAAAACTGTCCGTCATGGGACTTATCAGTCGTTCTACAGGCCCTGACCAGGGAACCTTTCGAACCTCTTAATTTAACCTCCCTGAAGCTAATTACTTTAAAAACAATTTTTCTAGTAGCTATTACAACAGCTCGAAGGATCAGTGAGCTGCAAGCTTTATCTATCAGGGAGCCATTTATTTCTATTTTTTCAGACAGAATTGTGCTGAAGACGGATCCTAACTTTTTACCAAAGGTTGCCTCAGTTCAAAATAGAACCCAGGAGATAATACTTCCTACGTTTTGTTCTAATCCGTCGGGTAAGAAGGAAGAAGAATTCCATACCCTGGATGTTAAAAGAGCAGTCTTAAGTTACCTGGAAGCTACTAAAGACTTTAGGCGTTCAGATGCACTATCCGGAAATAAAAAAGGAAGACAAGCTTCTAGAGGAACCATTGCCAGATGGTTGAGAATGGCTATCTCAGACGCCTATTCCCTTACAGGCCAGGAGAGTCCAGTAAGTATCAGGGCTCATTCTACTAGAGCTTCGGCGGTAGGTTGGGCAGAAAAAGCTGGTGCCACCCCCGAACAAATCTGTAAGGCAGCTACATGGACAAGTCTGACGACCTTTGCCCGTCATTATAGATTAGATCTCATGACGGCTGGGGACCAGGCTTTCGGAAGGAAAGTCTTACAGGCTGTTGTCCCACCCTAAATGGGTTAAGTCTCGATTATCCTCTCGGGTGCTGTCCTGAAAGACGTTTTGGAAAAATGCAAGTTAGACTTACCGGTAACTTGTTTTCCAATAGGCTTTCAGGACAGCAGGATCCTGCCCTTTTTTTTATGCTGTGGCTGTAGTACTATGTAATAACTGTCGCTTATGTGTTGCAGCTGGGGCTGGAGGTTCTCTACAAACAACTGAGGGAAGCAACGTGGAGGCCTCCAATTAAAGAATTAATTGATGAGGTGTTTCCTGTAGGAGGAGGAGCCATGATCTCTCGGGTGCTGTCCTGAAAGCCCATTGGAAAACAAGTTACCGGTAAGTCTAACTTGCATTTTTTTCTTTCAAAAATGACATTTTTTGCAGGGACAGTTCTAAGCATGGGAAACATGCGCCACTTTACATGCATATCATACACACCCCCCAGGTATGAAATTTAAAGGAATATTTCACTTTTATTTTTTCATTTTAAGCATTATTAAAATCACTGCTCCCGAAAAAACGGCCGTTTTTAAAACTTCTTTTTGCATTGATACATGTCCCCTGGGGCAGGACCCCGGTCCCCAAACACTTTTTAGGACAATAACTTGCATATAAGCCTTTATAATTAGCACTTTAGATTTCTCCCATAGATTTTTCGAATTTGCCGCGAACACCCCAATTTGTTCGCTGTTCGGCGAACGGGCGAACAGGCAATGTTCGAGTCGAACATGAGTTCGACTCGAACTCGAAGCTCATCCCTACCCAACAACCATTGTTGGAAGAACAAAGAGGTGTAATTAAAACAAAAAAGAAAGACATAAGGGAAAAAATTGTCAATCCAGTGGGTTTCACGAAAACATTTGTTTCATTGAAAAATACTGAAATCAGAAGACGATAAGGAAGGCTAATAGGACCGTTAAACAACATTTAACCACTTAAGGACCGGGCCTATTTTTCAAACTTGTTGTTTACAAGTTAAAATCATTTTTTTTGCTAGAAAATTACTTAGAACCCCCAGACATTAGATATTTATTTTTCTAACACCCTAGAGAATAAAATGGTGGTCGTTGCAATACTTTTTGTGACACCGTATTTGCGCAGCGGTTTTACAAGCGCACTTTTTTGGGAAAAAATATACTTTTTTTAAATTAAAAAATAAGAGTAAAGTTAGCCCATTTTTTTTTTATATTGTGAAAGATCATGTTACGCCAAATAAATTGATACTCAACATGTCACTCTTCAAAATTGCGCCCGCTCGTGGAATGACGACAAACATTTACCCTTAAAAATCTCTAAAGGCAAAACAGTGGGTGAAACTAGAGGAGGATGTCACTGAAATAAAACTTAAATCACTACCTTGGATAAATCATAATCTACGACCCTCCATGAGAGAAATGCCGATGTTGGCATCCTCCACTTTAAAAGGCGCAATGTTAAAAAACGAGAAATGGTCCACACAGATTGGGCCAATGACACCTCTATTGGAAACCACGAGTTTCCACCAGCAATGAATGCACCGACCTTCCTAAAATGGCATAGAAATGAGGACACAAGAATCGTCCATATCCTGATTGAAGGCAAAATCCCCCCAAATGGACTACCTTGGTTTAGAATGCAGAAATAAGTGGATACAATATCAACAACTTTGAACATATATTCAATCATTAGTAAAAAATAGCGGTAATAGATAGACCGGTTATGGAATTTGAGCAGTTATTAATACAGGAAGAAAGACCAACACATATATTATCTGTAATACACCAACACCTTCTTCCAAAAAATATCCGGGGATTGGAGGGCCTTGGCCCCAGCTCAACTCAGGTAGAAAAATAATTAATATTTATAACTAGATGGGAGGAAGAACTGGGAAGGATCATTCCCAAATCGGATTGGGAAAGAGCCTTCCTTATTACACATAAGCTATCAATATCTAGTAGATATCAGGAAAGAAACTATAGAATTCTAACAAGGTGGTATAGATTAGACTTGTGCACAATGGAAAAATTTGTTTAGTTTAGGTTCGTTTCTTGTGCACAACGGAAAAATTTGTTTAGTTTCGGTTCGTTTCTTTTTGGTCCTGTTGATTCGTAATCGTTCGTAATTTTGCTAGACGGGATTTTTCGTGTTCCGACTAATTCGTATTTTCGCAAGCGACATTTTTCATTGAATCGGAATGATTCGTATTAATGTAAGCCTTATTTTTAGTTGATTTATAATTCATACTTTCGGTAGAGTACATTGTTTTTCGTTGATTCTGGACACAACTCCTACTTTCGTAACTTTTTTTGAGTTCGTTGATTCGTAATTTTCCGTGTCTCTCTCACAACGACGCTGCCTATTATGCCTAATGTGCTTCGAATGGATTTGTACTTTTCTAAATACATAGCGGTTATTTGTAATGATTCGAAATCTCGTATTTGACTTTCGTTTTTTACATGCGGCTATAGCCTCCGCCCCTGTACACCATTTTGAGAGGGAGTTCAGCACGGTGAGGGAGAAGCAGAGAGCAGAGCAGAGTGTTATTGTGCTTCAGATGGATTCAAAATCTCGTATTTTACTTTCGTTTTTTACATGCGGCTATAGCCTCCTTCCCTGTACACCATTTTGAGAGGGAGTTCAGCACGGTGAGGGAGAAGCAGAGAGCAGAGCAGAGTGTTATTGTGCTTCGAATGGATTCGTACATTCGTAACTTTTTTCATAACTAATTATGCCGAAGACATTCGGGCATTCGCTATTTGCGATATAATTTATTTCGGATTCGGTTTTATTCGTAATTGCTTTGTTCGGAAATTTGAATGCTTCCGAATGTCCGAAAGTTGCTAAATTCAGACGAATTTCGATTTGTTACAAAACGAATTGCACAAGCCTAGTATAGATGTCCAGTAGATATGAACAAAATTAATAGTGAAAATGAGGAGACATGTTGGAGATGTCATAATGCAAAAGGTACAATGTCTCATATATGGTATTACTGCCCAGAAGCGCTGAAATTCTGGACTAAGATCTACAATATACATCATAAAATCACGGGGATTAATATTCAACCAGATGTATTCGTTTCTCTTTTATCCATGATTCCCGGACCTATAAAAACTATAAAGAAGGGTATTTTAAGACACATGTTGGTAGCAGCGCGTACAATTATAGCCCGAACTTAGAAGAAAACTGGGACACTCTCAATTGGAGAATGGATATGCGAAATTAGTGAGATGCATACTCTGGAGACGACAATAGAATCAGAAGCGGGCCTTAAAGATCTAGCTTTAGGGACATGGCAGCAATGGGTAGAATTTAGAGCATCCACACTAATTTCAACTTACATATAGAGTTCTATGTCTGGGAAGTTCCCCTTCCTTTTCCCCTACACCTCTGCCCCTTTTTCTCCCTTTTTTTTTCTTTCCTTTTTTATTTTTTCATTTTTTTTTCTCTCTGTTGGTAATGTTGTTGTGTAGATGGTATGTTAGGATATAGGGAAATATGAGAGTAGGAATGTATTGAGTTGTGTGATAAACTATAAAAGGATTTTTCTAATTAATGCTCATGTAACTAGATGAGAATAGATAAACATACATATGGAATGGATGGGTAAAGGTATATGTCAGATATTGAGATGTTTGTATTGTTCTGTGTAAAAAAAACTTATAAATAAAGATTATAAACAAAAAATCTCTTTAAAAAATTCTACAGGTTGCATGTTTTAAGTTACAGAGGAGGTCTAAGGTATATACGTCATTCTGCCTGTCTGTGCCATGCTGTCGACGTCAACGTATATGGTTGTGCGCTGGTCGGCAAGCAGATATATATATGTATATATATGTACAGATATTGACTGACACCATCATTACTCGTTACATCATCGATTTTATATATGTACACTTTATATTATGTATATTATCTTTGTAACTACTCTATTTCGTTTTTGTCTTACCATGTTATTTTTTTATACATACTTTTTTTGATTTTTTTGTTATTAATCCTATTGGCTATACGGGTAAGCTATTATAATGTTTTGGCACTTCAATTAAAGTGGTTGTAAACCCTTTTATCTTTTTTGGCTACGTCGTCGAATGTTGCGACCTAGCCGAATTTGTGAATGGGGTGACGTCAGCGTCGCTGCATTTACATACAAATATCTCCTTAACCGTGTAGGTTAAGGAGATATTTCATGCACCTACAGGTAAGCCTTAATCTAGGCTTACCTGTAGGTCTTTGTTTAAAAAGTGGGTTTACAACCACTTTAATGCTGCTATGCTTGAGAAGGGAGCACGCATGGCCCAATCATGGCACAGCGCATGCACCGAAATGCGTTGGATTGCATTGCGGTCACCTCGCCACGCGCCGCCTCCAGCAATGCCAGCGTTTGCAAAAATAGACAAATCAATCCACAAATTTTAGTTTTGACCTAGATCATATTTTGAGCCAGCAGTGATTGGTAATTTACAAATAAATCTAAGCTTTTTAAAGGCTTTTTCCTTTTCTAAAGTCATTATCAAAATTTCAAAAAGAGGCACTGGGTTGCAGACTCAGTTCCCACTCTGTCATTGCATGTTAGTTCAGCTAAAAACAACATAACCATCAGGATGGTGCCTTCATAACTTTTGTTGAATTTGCTTGGTGCTGAAGGGCATATCAGCAGGAAGCATACCAGCTTGCTTCCACTCTGCAACTTCGGGAATTACCTCTTTTATGCCCTTCTGCATCAGAGAAGTGCTGTATGTGAGCAAGAGAGAGGGTGGGGGTTGCACAGTAATATTCTAAATTACAAAATAACCATGGCAAAAAAAAAGAATAAAAAAACAGTAGCACTAATTGCCAGACGATCAGGTACTGTGCACCGGGTGGATCAGCTTATAATGGGTAGGGAATGCGTTCAGTTCTCTCTGCTCAGTTGCTTTATTATGCCTAAAATTATTGTTTCAAATTGCAGGTCAGCATATTCAAAGCAGGAAAAGCAGAACAAGCAATTGTCAGTATCACAAATGGCTCCATAGGGGGAAACATTCATAAATTCTGAAATACTTAGATATATTATCTGCAGTTAGAGATGAGCAAAGCAACTTCCAAGGATGCTAAATGACACAATCCGATTGTATTAAAAAAAGACCAGCGTGGGAAAAAGCTAAATGCAATCTTTGAAGTTTAGACAAATAAGGTTATGAAACTCATCTTATATAACAGGTGGCTTCAATGAGATATACAGTCTTTAGAAACTAAACTATTTGTTGCAATTAGAATATACAATATTTAGTAGAATATATAGTACATTTTATGACATTAAACATTGTGAACTTTAATACTACCAGTGTTTTTTATTGTGCAGAGTATTGCAATTAAGCGCTGGAGGCTTCTTGGATACAGCAAACGGCTTTACTTTTCTGGTGGATGTCTTACAGCATTAGAAACATGAACAGGAAGCAGGAATATACAAGTACACTGAGCATAGACAGTACTGTACATACATCCTGTGACTGCATTACCATAGTATATATAGTTCACAAGTTCACTATATATATATATATATATATATATATGTATATACGCCTCTTCCAACACCCCTTCTCAACAGCATGTGCTTTGTCAAATTATATTCAGCTTCTTCTGGAAATAACTATGACGTTCCTTCGACAAAGGCTTGAAGGCTTGGTGAGTGCATCGGCAGTCATCTCCTCTGAGGGCAGTATTGAATGTCAATAACACCTTGCTCTTGATTGTCCCTCAGTAGGTGAGGTTGATGTCTTTGGTTCTAGGATTGACCCTTTGTGATTGTGTGAGCTTTATACATCCCTGGTTGTCTTCAAAAATGGGAATTGCTTTTTACATGTCTATCCCAATGTCCACAATAAGTTGACAAATCCATATTGCTTCTTGACATGCATGTGCTGCTGCAATGTACTCTGCTTCAGTTGAAGATAGAGCAACAGTTGTTTGCTTTCGACTAGACCAACTTATGGTTCCTTCCCCATAATGGAAGATGTATCCACTTGTGGATTTGTGGTCTGTGCAGTCCCTGGCCTAATCAGCATCCAAATATCCGACCAGTTTTGGATTGGATGTTGCTGGTAGCCGTAACTTCATTTAAATTGTTCCTTTGAGGTACTGTATCACCAGGCCCGGACTGGGACAAAAAATAGGCCTGGGCATTTTAGACTGAGCAGCCTGGGGGGGTGGGGGAGGCGTGGAGGTGGCGGTTAATGATGGGATGTGGGTTTCCAGCACCTTGTACCTCTGGACCCCTTTACATTATACAGCACCCTCCAACCCTGGACCCCTTTACATTACGTAGCACAGCACCACTGGACCCTTTTACATTACACAGCACCCTGCACCTCTGGACCCTTTTACATTACACAGCACCCTGCACCTCTGGACCCCTTTACATTACATAGCACCGCACCTCTGGACCCCTTTACATTACACAGCCCCCCACAGTTTGTTACACAGACACCCCCTAACAGTTCTGGACCCCCTGCATGTTACACAGACCTCCCTACAGTACAGCCCCCCTCTACATTACAGACTCCCCTACATTACAGACCCCCTCCCTACAGTACAGACCCCCTCCCTACAGTACATACCCACTCCCTACAATACAGACCCCCCTCTACAATACAGACCCCCCCTACAATACAGACCTCCCTACAATACAGAACCCCCCTACAATACAGACCCCCCTACAATACAGACCCTCTACAATACAGACCCCCCTACAATACAGACCCCCTCCCTACAGTGCAGACCCCCTCCCTACAGTACACACCCCCCTACAGTACAGATCCCCTCTACATTACAGACTCCCCTACATTACAGACCCCCTCCCTACAGTACAGACCCCCTCCCTACAGTACAGACCCCCTCCCTACAATACAGGCCCCCTCTACAATACAGACCCCCCCTACAATACAGACCCCCCCTACAATACAGACCCCCCTACATTACAGACCCCCTACAATACAGACCCCCTACAATACAGACCCCCCCTAGATTTCAGATCCCCCTAAAATACAGAACCCCCTACATTTCAGACCCCCCTACAATACAGAACCCCCTACATTTCAGACCTACTACAATACAGAACCCCCCTACAATAGAGACCCCCCCTACAATACAGACCCCCCTACAACACAGACCCCCCTACAACACAGAACCCCCCTACAATACAGAACTCCCCTACATTACAGACCCCCCTACAATACAAACCCCCCTAAAATACAGACCCCCCTACAATACAGAACCCACCTACATTTCAGACCCCCCTACAATACAGAACCCCCCTACATTTCAGACCCCCCTACAATACAGAACCCCCTACAATACAGAACCCCCCCTACATTTCAGACCCCCCTACAATAAAGACCCCCCTACATTTCAGACCCCCCTACAATACAGAACCCACCTACAATACAGAACCCCCCCATACATTTCAGACCTCCCTACAATACAGAACCCCCCTACATTACAGACCCCCTACAATACAGAACCCCCCTACATTTCAGACCACCCCTACAATACAGAAACCCCCCTACAATACAGAACCCCCCCTCAGACCCATAATGTACCTCAGATCAGAGCGGGACTGCATGTTGGGTCCCCTCCACCTGTGTGGACATGAAGGAGGAGGGGGAGGTGGCTTCACTCTGCTTGGCTGTGTGAGACAGCCGAGCTGAGACTTATAAGATCATCAGTGCCCCCTTGCCAGAGAGAAGGGGATCGTTGTGGGTCCCGGCCCGGCCCCCTGATGTGCCGACGAGTGTCACTTGCACTCGAGTGCGGCTCTGATTCGCAGCTGAGAGTCCACTGGGGCAGCGGCATCACTAGGGTTGGTGTCACCTGGTGCGACAAAACATGGTGTCACCCCCTCCTGTCTATCCTGCCCAGTGCCCTGCAGGCAGCGCAGGGTCACGAGGCGCACCCCCAAATGACCCCCCCGTAAATTAAAGTATAGGGTGGTATTGGGCCGGCTGGGGCGATATAGAGCAGGTTGGGGTAATATAGGGATGGTTGCGGTGATATACTGTAGGGCAGGCTGGGGTGGCATAGGGCAGGTTGGGGTTGTATAGGGCAGGCTGAGGTGGTATAGAGCAGGTTTGGGTGGTATAGGGCAGTTTGCGGTAGGGGTGTTGAAAATGATCGCCGCATCGATGCATCACGATTATGCCCTTCCCGATTCGGCATCGATGCGGTAGCCAGTGTTAATCGATTATGCTCCTCCCCCCCGCACAGCAGTGTCTTGCACTGATCGGCTGGCTGAGCCTCGTGCCGTTCCCCGTCAATAGATGATATAACTTCAGCATGCTGCTCCCACCCAGGCTCTCCCCCTCCTCAGGATATGTATGTAGCCGTGGACAATGACCCCTCTCATCTCCCCGATTGGCGGGCGCAGAGCCACACGGAGCTGTGAGACAGATCACTGTAGCTGTCTTCACATCCGTGGGAGTGGCCGAACAATCAGGGTTGCCGAAGTTCCTACACTGTGGGGGGCAATGCACAGTGTTTCCAGCCTCCCATTATCGCTGTGACAGTTTGCTAAAACAGACTGATTTCTCCCGTCCGTAGGACAGGAGAATCAATCTGTCCATTTAGGGGTCGGAGGCTGCAGCTGAGTGGAGTGTATCTGATCTCGTCTCACACAGCCCAGCAAAGTTCACTCCCCCTCCCAGATGAACGGAACGATGTATTGCATACAGCTGCCCCTCCTCCTCCTCTCTCCCCCTGTGTCTGCCCGGCCCGCCCACTCCTATCCCGACGTACAGCTGTGAAGGAGAAAGAGGGGGGAGATGTGCACGGGAGATATGAAAGCGGAGGTTCCGCGGTCCATACATTTTTATTTTTTATATGCATTCTATGCAAGAACGTATGCATTGTAATTACTCACTTCTTCCGTGCTGATAAAGATCCCCCGTCCGTTTTGCGATACAAAAAACACTTTATATAATGTTTCCTGCATTTCCCATTTTGCTTGTGGGCATCTTGAAGCCCACAAGCATATTCTTCCGGGTAGCGATGAATGCTTGACTCCCAGCATTCATCGTGGTATCTCGCGCATGTGCAGTGTTGACGGCGAGCAGCGCCGTCAACACTTCCTGGTTGCCAACACAACGGGCATCAACAGTTAAAGTACACGCCCAGTTGTGATGCCATTCAACAAAAAAGAAACAGTGCTCTCGTCACGTGACCGGGTAGACGAGTCACGTGACGATTAAATTATCGTGATGTTTGGAAGGAAGGCGTAACTATATTACTCCTGGGAAGCAGGACAGTTTTCTCCCAGGAGACATTGCAGGACAATGTCACAGAAAAGGACACGCCTACTCCCGCGGGAGGAAATCCCGGAAGTAGGAGAAAAGAAACAAGAATAAAGAAAACTGCTCAGAAAAAAAAAAAAAAGGTTAGTCTTTTAGTTATATACACGCAAGGAGGGACTGTTGACACGAAACTTCAAAATGTGGGTGAACCTCCGCTTGAAGGACAACACAGCCAGCAGCTACACATTCCAAGCTGTGTGAAGTTCCAGCCTCGTCCCTGAATGAGTAAGCACTGCATTTTTCATTACACATTGATCACTAAACTGTTTCTTTCTCTCCCTTATCTGTCTCCCTCCCCGGCTCTGTTCTTCCAAGATCCAGTTAGCACCAAGCTACTTATGCAGCCCATATAGTGAACGCTTTTTTTTTTCGTTTGGTCATTACACTGGAAAAAAAAATATGATCCAATTCCCCCATCTACACATTCCAGGTGGATGGGGAAATCCTCAGACAGTGGACCAGTGGGCGAACAACCAGGGTTGCATTCCTGGCACTGCTATTGACATCACTGGTCTCTGTCTCCATGGCAGCAGCAGCGCATTAGAAACCAGTGCTGGCTACTTGCTGCATCATGTCTGCAGTCTCTGATCATCTCCTGTATCATGTCTGCAGTCTCTGATCGTCTCCTGTACTATGTCTGCAGTCTGATCATCTCCTTTATCATGTCCGCAGTCTCTGATCATCTCCTGTATCACGTCCGCAGTCTCTGATCATCTCCTGTATCATGTCTGCAGTCTCTGATCATCTCCTGTATCATGTCCGCAGTCTCTGATCATCTCCTGTATCATGTCCGCAGTCTCTGATCATCTCCTTTATCATGTCCGCAGTCTCTGATCATCTCCTGTATCATGTCCGCAGTCTCTGATCATCTCCTGTATCATGTCCGCAGTCTCTGATCATCTCCTCTAGTATTTTTTTTGGGGGGGAGCCTGGAACTCCTCTAAGTTTTTGTCTGCTGTGTTTAGACTTTGCTGCATGCAGGGAGTGTTGTTGTTTTTTTTAATTTATTTTTTTAAGAGCAGATAAAATGAAAAAATTGAGTTCTCCTGACTGCTTGAACTTTTTTTTATGAAAACTGCGCGCAGTAATCTTGATGCATCGCGATGCATCGCGGAATCGAATCGAATCGTTGACATGATAATCGTAATCGAATCGAATCGTGAGGCCAGTGAAGATGCGCACCTCTAGTTTGCGGTGGTATATGGCAGGCTGGGTGGCATAGGACAGGTTGGGGTGATATTGGGCAGGGTGTGGTGGCATAGGGCAGGTTGCGGTTGCATAGGGCAGGTTGGGGTGGTATAGAGCAGTTTGCGGTGGCATAGGGTCAGGTTGGGATGTTATAGAGCAGTTTGCAGTGGCATAGGGCAGGTTGCGGTGGCATAGGGCAGGTTGCGGTGGCATAAGGCAGGTTGCGGTGGCATAAGGCAGGTTGCGGTGGCATAGGGCAGGGTGCGGTAGCATAAGGCAGGTTGGGGTGGCACGCATAGGAAAGGGTGCGGTGGCATAGGGCAGGCTGGGGTGGTATGGTGCCAGGTTAGGACTCTATGTAGTGACATGTGCAGCAGTGCAGTAACTTACAGCATGCCTGGAGATGAAGACACTCTGGCTGCTGTGTCCTCGTTTCTTTCTCCTTCACCTGTGGTATCAGCCAGAGTGAACTAGTCTGTGGGAGGAGTGGAGGGGGCAGCCACACCCCCAGCTCCGCCCACCAATTCCGGCTGCCTCCAGAGACATTGGAGATGATGGGGAAGACGTGACATGCTGTCCGGCGGCCCGCGCGCCACCGCAGGCCGTCTGGCCCTGACTGGCCATAGGGCATACCGGGCAAATGCCCGGTATGCCCTATGGCCAGTCCGGGCCTGTGCATCACTCTTTTTACTGTGTTCCAGTCACGCTGACAGGGAGCTGAAACTTTCCTGCATAGTATGCCCACTGCTGTGGCTATGCCTGGTCTTGTCACAGTGGCAACATATAGCAGCAAGATTTCTGTTTCATTGCTGCTACTGCAACTTGCTGTTGCTTCTTCCAACAGTTTTGTCCAACTTTTAACTATTATCACAAAAAATAAACAGTAAATAATTAAAATAAACATGCTGAAAAAAAATCTTCCTATAAGATTATATTTGTAGGTAACATATTTTAAGTATGTAATTTACCTGTAAAAGCCTCTACTATGTAGACATCCAAAAGCCCAGAGACTGATGCTGGATGCCACCATCTTGGATGTGATGTCAGCAGCCCCAGCAGACTCAAAACTATCATTCAAGTGACACTAAAGTAATATCCTTCCCTTCTCCTCCAGCAGCTCCTTCAAAAAAGAGGCAGAGAAGCCAAGCAAGCATGGACAGTAATTAGAAGGGGGAAGGGCAAGGGGCATAAGCAAGGTCTTATATAAGTTTCAATATTCGGTAGATATTCCCTCAATGGCTCAATGGGCACGAGACTTGGGGCCGATATCAGATGACCCTGTCTACGGTTCCTAGTGTATCGTTGTCCACTACGCAAAAACTAACACAATTATTCAGTTTACATAGGTTGTATCATACTCCAGAGAAATTATTTAAATGGAAACGTAGAGATTCTTCTCTCTGTCCTCAATGTGTGGGAGGACCTGCAAATTGAATCCATATGTTATGGAGATGTCCCAAATTCCACCAATATTGGCAGGGGGTAATTGAGACTATTAATAGATTGTTTGGAATAAAATTGCCACTAGAACCTGCCATTTGTTTGTTAAATATGATGGAGGAATCTAGAATTCCGGACTGTGCCTATATTACAATAGTAAGAAGTCTCTTTCAGGCTCGTAAGTTAATAGCACAAAAATGGATTTTAGTATACCCACCAATAGTGGAGGAATGGAGAACGCAAATAAAGGAAACTTTGTTAAAAAAGAAATTATACTTTTTTACATCAAGGCGGTCCAGGGAAGTTTGAGACAATATGGAGAAGATGGTTGGATGCTTTAGGGGCCGACTTGAAAGGAGATGTATAGTTTGAGATGAGATGTAGAGAGAGAGGATTAACAGGGAGGGGGGTGTTTTGTTTTGTTTTTGTTTTTTTGTTTGTTTTTTTCTCCTTTTTCTTTTTTTCTCTTCCTTTGTTATGTTTTGTTTTATCATTATGTGTATCCAGGATTGTATTTGGGGAGTATGTATGTATTGTGTTGTTTTTTTGTATAAAAAATTTAAATAAAAATCTATTTGATTTAAAGAAAGGGAAATGGCTATGACATGCAAGGAGGGAGGGGGCTGTGAAGTACAGTTTTTTCTAGCCTCCCCAGAGACCACCCTAGTGTCTGAGGCCCTGGAGAAACTACTCATTCTGCACTTACTATAATCCACAACTGACACCTCTTCAGACTATTCCTTTGGTCTAGGGCCATTTGTCCCAATATCTTTCTTCCTTTTTTTTTGCACACTTTGCAAACTGCAGCACACGTTTCCTGCATAGTGATTTAATGTTGTTTATAGCCTGTGTTAGTATACCTGCATAAAAAGAAAATGAATCACATGCATACGGCTGGATGAGTCAGAGGAGAGACACATAAACCTTATCTACATCCTGATACAAACCTATTTGGATTTTTGTTTAGGTGAAAAAGTGAAAGTCTAAGAACTCCCAAAACAAAAATGTCATAGAAGCAATATGTATTAAAAAGGTATAAAATGTAATAAAAGGTCAATGTATGCCCTTGTACAATTTGAAGAAATAAAAACTATAGAACAGACCAAATACAATTACAGTTTAGATTTAAACGATTTTTAGGTGCAGAGCTCTTTGATGACACTAGGATTGCACTGCCAAAATAGGGCTGTGGATGCGGGAAGGGGTCCAGGGCTGTGCGTTGAGAAAACCACTGGTTGAGAAATAATTATATTCTTTTTTTTTTGTGCAATATATTTTTATTGGTAAGTTTGTCAATGTACAACAAAAAACATTGTAACATGCTTGAAATATATGTTTTAATAAGGATTAAAATTACGGAAGAAATAAAGTCTATATTATGCATCAAAGTATTAGGTGAGTATCTGCTTACTCAGAGCTATGAGTAAGCATCTCACGATGTGAAACGCGTTAGCCTACTTCTGTGTTTATTTTTGAGTGCCTTTGCTGTATTTGTGGATTTTATCAATAAACCAGCATCCTTTGCAGAGTGCGGCCATCCAGAATATTTTTCCTTCCTCACCTAATTTTGTGCAGAGCCAGTACCTGTGTGTACTTGGAGTGGGGCGGAAGCATTACATGGATTCAGAGGCTTCAGAGCGGTGATCTTTTTTCATGCATCAAAGTATTGTAAGGGTTGACCTAAGCCAGTTTCGTATACACAAAGTAAACAAAAAGTCAAATGAATTAAAATCATTGGAAATAAAAATGGTTGACACAAATAACATAAAAGTCAGTAGTCAGGAAAAAGAACGGGTCGCTGAGACTTTGTATAGACTACAGGACTCTCAATAGGAGGACCATACCCGACCAGTATACCACCCCCAGGATAGAAGATGCCTTACAGAGTCTGTCGGGAGCTAAGTGGTTCAGTGTAATGGACCTGAAGAGTGGGTATTACCAAATCCCAATGCACCCAGATGACAGGGAGAAGACGGCATTCATCACCCCAGTGGGATTTTACGAGTTCAACAGGATGCCTCAGGGCCTGTCGGGGGCTCCTGCCACTTTTCAGAGGCTGATGGAGAAGACAGTAGGGGACATGAATCTCATTGAAGTCCTGGTGTACCTAGACGACATCATTGTCTTCGGGAAGACTCTGGAGGAGCACGAAGAGAGGCTGGAGAAAGTCCTGAAGAGACTCAGTGAAGAGGGACTTAAACTTTCCAGGGAGAAGTGTCAGTTCTACCAGTCCTCAGTACACTATCTGGGACACATAGTGTCTGAAGAAGGAGTGTCTACCGACCCGGACAAACTGGAAGCAGTTACCTCCTGGCCCCGACCAACTACAGTGACTGAACTGAGATCCTTTCTGGGGTTCTGCTCTTACTACCGCAGATTTGTGGAAGGGTTTGCAAGAATTGCCAAACCTCTGAATGAGTTACTGAAGACTGAAGGAGAGGAGGATGACACAGTGAGAAGGCCCAATCAACTTCAGACCAGAGAGGAGCCTGGAATAAACGGAACTTTGACCTTAGGGTCCGGATCCAGGATCTGCCGCCCGGAGACAGAGTGTTGCTGAGAAACTTGGGTGTTCCAGTAAAGCACAAGCTGGCAGACAGGTGTAAGTCAGAGCCCTTTGTGATTTGTAAAAAACTGCCTGGTCTACCAGTGTATCAGCTGAAGCCTGAAGGAAGAGTGGGGCCGCTGAAGATCTGGCACAGAAACCATCTGCTACCCCTTTCTGAAGCAGTCAGGATACCTCCTATCCCGGATTCTCCCGAGCTACCTTCAAGCTTGAATACTCCTAGACCCAATACTAGGTCTCAGACAACTCTGTCAGGAGAAACGTATATCCCCAACCAGAGTGAAGATGAGGAACTGGAAGTTGAGTGGTTCTGGCCGTCCCAGGCACCTGAACCTCTGTCCATAGACCTTCCACCTTCTGAGGATGTTCCTGATGATACTTTAAATCCGGAAGCCACTGAGTTTATTCCATCCTATACCCAGACTGAGGTGTGGGAAGATGCCATAGAATCTCTCCCTGATGACGATCCAAGAGACTCCATGTATCTTTCTGCATCTGATTCGAGTGCCTCAGAAACAGAAGAAGCTCCCACACCTATCCCAGTGGAAGAACCTATAGTATCTAAGGCATTGACCCCCAGAGAGCAAAGAGCTAAAAGAACCATACGTCCTCCCCGGAAGCTAACCTACACCCAGATGGGGGAGTGTTCTGAAGACACTGTGGTGACTGCGAGAAGGACTGTAGAGAACCCTGGCCCCTCCACTGTGCATTTGGTGGAGGGTAACCCCGACTCTCTGGCACAGTTAGGCAGGCCACTCTTGCTAATGTGACCTGTAGGCAGGACAATCTTCCTCACCATGCCTGGTGGGAGATTCCCCTGCCAAGCTCCTTTGCAGCTATAAACTATAGCTGTATTGCTTGTGTATAAATTGTGTTGATGCTGTCTTTGGGGACCAAAGATTCTAAGTGGGGGAAGTGTGTAGTGGAGGTCTCCTTTAAGGCCTCAGAGACTACTGTACCCATAACCCCACTGGCCACCCAGGGTGCATTGCCTCGCGCAAAGACTGCTGGGGTGGACTTTATAAGTAGGAGGCGGAGCCGGCTTCAGTCTCTTTGGACAGCGCCCGCCCAGCAAGAGGAACTCCTTTCCGAGCCTGCGATGCTACAAGGCCTAAAGCCTGGGCCTTTCTCCAAAGAGCCTTCCGCTCTCACGGAGGAACCTGAGGGACGTTCTGCATACCATTGCCCCATCGCTTCCCGGAGGACCAAAGACTTGGATGTCGTGAGACCTGTGTACCAAGACACAGCAGCGGAAGATACGGACACGGACTGGTCTGGTTGGGTGGGAGAGCACCTGCTCAGAGAACTACATAGGATCTCTAGGCCCAATAACTGTTTAACCGGAGCTTTCATTAGTGTTGTGCTGCGCACCAGAGGGACAGTGCATTGGAGGAGCTTTAGAGATTTCTTTTATTCACCAAGTTATCAAAAACCCTTTTTTTCCTGTGGATTACAGTTGTTTCTTCAGCAAGTGCACCACCGTTTGCTAGCGAAGAATTTCTCCTACAGAACTTCTACATAGTACAGTCAGGCCTGACTTAGCGTAGATATTACTTGGCACCATTTTTGCCACGAGGGAGAATAGCTGCAGCGGGGACTGTTAGACTTACGCATAAAACTGTATATCTGTCTGTTTGCTGAGATACTCTTTTATTGCAGGGCTCTGCACATGGTATGTAAACTGTGATTATATTCTTACCAAACCAACTAAGTAAAAGTGCAAGGGTTAAGTATACTGGTGTTGTGTCATTTACTTGCAGAGGAGAGGGGTAAGGACAGTTAAAGTGCATTGCTGTATGTGTTCTAATATAGGATTGTGTCTCCGTGAGTTGCAAGCTACACAATCCCACCATCTCCTACTAGCTGTGCCAGGGGAGGTTAGAGCCAACTGCCGGGGGATTGACAGGGTGCATTACAGGGGCCCAAAAGAATCATTCCAGCAGCCCTCTTAACTGGGGGTATCGCTATATGTAAATTTGGTTCCAAAATGTAGAGATCAGGGGGGATTGCCACCAGATATGAATCATTGTACCTTCACTTTGTTTACATCTCCAACAGATATTAGAGGTTTGTGGAAACCATTTATGAAGTTTATCAGGTGTGGCATACAACTGCATAAGAATTTTGTAAGATGTTTCTTGCAATCTTGTACTTATAGATCATGTATGAGCCAAGATGCAAGAGTTTCCCTTTTGTGCGTCTGAGATTGTCCTATCAAGGGCGTTTTCCCAGTTCTGTTTGAAATAATCAGTTTGTCAATCTTTTCTTGAAGCCATGAATATGCAAGAGAGGTAATTTTTCTAACCTCTTTATTTGATATATATTCTGTAAGAAGTACCTACAATTCCTACAGGAATCCTAGGTGGATAGAAATATGAAGGCTATAATAGCTATCAGACTGTCAGCATACTGCCAGACCGCTAACATTTTTCAAAGGGGTCATCAATGACAGCCTACCTAATTTGTAACTTGTGCGAAAAATCTCATGTGGAGCCAGACAGAGGACAATTACCTTTTTTTACATACAGTATATACATTCCAAAAATTTCTAAGAATCTTTGTCTTGCCTATGTTGGGCAAACTAACAGGTTCAGTTAGCTGCCCTCCCTAGCTGCACATTCTCAACTATCCTTTTGCTCCGCCGCTGCTCTATTCAGAATATTCTCATTCTTTCTTCCCCAGTGCTGTCACATTAGAAGAAGCAGAGTGAGTCCCTTGCTCCAGCAGCCCTGAAAGCACCAAGTATTATTTTTGCTTCCAGCAAATGAACAGAACAGTGTACAGAAGGTAAACCTATATTGCTTGGGAAGCAGCAGTTAAGTGTTTCTGTTGCTTTGACCTACATCACATTCACTTCAACCTTCACTATTTGCTATTACATAAATATTAATTCTTAGTTGCCATAGTCCTCATGAACTATAATTGCAAGTTATGTAAGCTTAGACATATCTACTTTCCAGCAACGTAAACTCTTCACGTAGTTCACTTTATGAATAGCTGTGAGGTCAACTGGTTATATTCTGCCTACTGTTTCTTTTTTTTCTCTCTGTTCTGTCTTTAAGTAGTTGTCCAGAAAACATAACTGGAAAGGACTGCAGGACAGAAGTGTATGGTAATAATTATACCCACCCCAATGCTTCCTTTGCAAATGGCTCTTCAAAAACTGTGCATGAAGTGCAGCAGTATCATTAGTTCAGTGCTTCTGCTCTTAATGTCACGTCCTTGTTATTTTATGAATATTAAATTATAATTAATCACTGGGGTTGAGCGAACCCGAACTGTAAAGTTCGGGTCCGTACCGAACTTTAGCTTTTTCCCGAACCCGAACCCGGACTTTGCGCGAAAGTCCGGGTTCGGGTTCGGCAATCTAATGGCGCAGTTAGAAATGCTTCAGGGGCCAGCCAATCACCTTTTGATTAGCTGGTGTGCCCTTAGAAGCCATCATAGCCATGCCTACTAATGGCATGGCTGTAATTGGTCAGTGCAACATGTGACCCAGCTTCTATATAAGCTAGAGGCACACAACACACACGTCACTCTGCTTCAGAATAGATAGGGAAAAGGATCTTGGCTGCTGCTGTTGCTAATAGGGAGAGATTGTAAAATACATGAGGTAGTCCTGATTCTGCAATCTGAGGGAAAAGATAGAGAGACAGTGTAGTGTAGGGCCAGGTTCCCGTTGGTGCTTTCAGGGAGAGAGATTTATTATATAGGAGTCCAGATTCAGAGATTAAAATCAGCGATCTGCATAGGTTTACCTGTTTGTGTTGCAGTGCACAGTCTTTTTACACTGCCATGAGCCCAGTGTCAGAGAAAATCTAACTTGTATCTGCAAGCTCAGTGCACCAGCACTGCATATATTACGTTGAGAGATACACCGTTTCCATACTGTGGGTGTATTCTGCTCTTGGAAAAAGATCCATTTAGGGCAAAAAAAAAAGGCACTTTATTGTGCTCTTTTCCAAAAGACCCATTAAGGGCAAAAAAATAAAAAATTTGCATTTTATTTTGCTCGTGCAAAAAAAGACCCGTTTAGGGCAAAAAAATAAATAAATAAAAATTTGCACTTTAATGTACGCTTGCAAAAAGAGCCATTTAGGGCCACAAAAATATTTTGCAGTGTGTTATACATATGTGGAGGCGTGTGAAATAAACCATTTCTATATATTTGTCTTCTACTGTGCTATACTAAAAAAACAACATTTTTTTTGAATAGCATTTTCTGCAGTTCTGTAGCTGTGCGATTCAGCGGTTACGTACTGTGGGTGTGTTGTGGTCTTCCAAAAAACGCCATTTAGGGCCACAAAAAATATTTTGCAGTGTGTTATACATATGTGGAGGTGTGTGAAATAAACAATTTCTATATAGTTTTCTTCTACTGTGCTATACTAAAAAAACAACATTTTTTTTTGAATAGCATTTTCTGCAGTTCTGTAGCTGTGCGATTCAGCGGTTAAGTACTGTGGGTGTGTTGTGGTCTTCCAAAAAACGCCATTTAGGGCCACAAAAAATATTTTGCAGACGATACACCTCCCACAGAGCTTTTCTTTGCCTCTGGGCAGCCTGGCACACATGAGCGATTACATGCTGCAGTGTTTCCGCAATGACCGCCGAGTTGCCCACATTTTAACTGATGCTGATTACTGGGTGGCCACCCTGCTGGATCCCCGTTACAAGGACCATGTACCGTCCTTAATTCCCTCACTGGAGCGGGATCGTAAGATGCGCGAGTACAAGCACACGCTGGTAGACGCGCTGCTGGTGGCATTCCCACCTGACTGCGGGCGTACGGTGGAAGCACAAGGCGAAGGCAGAGGAGGAGGAAGAGGTCGCCAACGCAGCCGGGGCACCGGCAGCACCTCAGAAGGCAGGGTTAGCATGGCTGAAATGTGGAAAAGCTTTGTCAGCACGCCACAACAACCAGCACCACCAGCTGAGATGGAACGTCTTAGCAGGAGGCAGCATTTCATCAACATGGTTGAGCAGTATGTGTCCACAGGCCTACACGTACTGGATGATGGGTCTGCCCCCTTTAACTTCTGGGTCTCCAAATTGGGCACATGGCCTGAGCTTGCCCTTTATGCCTTGGAGGTGCTGGCCTGCCCTGCAGCCAGTGTATTATCTGAACGTGTATTTAGCACGGCAGGGGGCGTTATCACAGACAAGCGCAGCCGCCTGTCCAGAGCCAATGTGGACAAGCTCACGTTCATTAAAATGAACCAGGCATGGATCCCACAGGACTTGTCCGTACCTTCTGCAGAATAGACATGTATACCGGTGTTGTGACAAAAACTGTCCGGCCATCGGATTGTGTCCGGCCCATACTGCGAAGGCGCAGCGCTTGCGCAGTACAGAGGACAAGGAGATTCACAAAATCTCAGAAGATGAACGGCGCCTGCGCCGTGAGTGCAGGTTCAAGCCCCACCATCCAAGTGGACATACGGTAGCACATAGTAACAGGGCCCCTCACGGGCTCGGTTCGATCGCCACGCTTCGGGCACGGCCTCACTTGGCTCGGCTTGAACCATGGATGGTGTGGCCTTCACCTGAACTCACCACGCAGGCGCCGTTCGTCTTGGGAGATTTTCGAAATCCCCTTGTCCTACATACTGAGCAAGCGCAGTACAGGGTGGACAATATTTGACGGGGGACAGAATTCGACACATCACCGGCCTGTCAGGTCACCTATGGCCAGGTGACAGATGCACACCATAGGGGGACAGGAGTGCACCGCAAGGTAGTGAACCCTATGGCTGACTGCTGCGGATAGGAAACTGGGTGGTTGTGGAAAGCGGGACCAGAGGAGCACAACCGGGATCCTATAGGAAGCTAGAGCCAAGATTCCCCAGGACGTGGAGTCTAAGACCCAGCAGGTCTTCTCCAGAGCCTCTAGTGGTGAGGATGTTATGCTGCAGGCTGGGTCCAGGTCGCGGCCCCTAGAGTCTCCTAGCTCACGCCCCGTAGGATAAGGGGAAAAGAGGGGAAGCAGCAGCACAAGATATAAGAGTAACGAATAACAAGCTGAAGGTCAAGGGCCACAAGCAGACAAGGAAAACGAAGGACAAGCCGAAGGTCAAGGGTCACGAGCAGACAGGGATAGTCGGGGACAAGCCAAATGTATAACAGAGAGACAGACGTAGCACACGGCAGGCAGGAACCCAAACACACAATGCCTAACAAACACGTTGATCAGCAAAGCAGACTTGCAGTGCACAGGTTAATATAGTGTTCTGTGATAGGGCCTGGGGTGGAGTCTGGCTGGAAGGAGATTATAAAGGAAGCCAGGTGAAGGAGGTTTGGTCTCTAAGATGAACACATGAGGAGGAAAGGTAAGATGGCAGACAGACATTAATGCATATCCATGACACAGCCTTACCCAGCCATTGTTGTATTTTTGAACCAGTGTTGGCTACCTCGTCCTCCTCCACCGCCGCCACCTCAACCTCCTACTCCATATGGACCTCGTCCTCCTAGGTCAAGATTATAATTTTATTTTTTTGTAGCGCACAGGTCCTTTCCCCCTTACCTGCCTTTATGTTGTTGGCTCCTCGCAGGAGGGAGAAAGGCACACTGCACTACCAGCCCGTACCCTCCTATATAAAGAGGTTGAGCGGTGTACTTGACGGGCCGTGTCCACAGCCGGAGTCAAAACTCCTCCAGAGGATGATTCTCACCTCTACTGTAGGTAGAGGCAAGTCCTTTAATTCCCAGTAAAGTCAATGTCCACACCAGCTGAAATTACAACTCTTATTCTCTCATGGCAAAATAAACTCTACTCGGATAGAAAAGGTTAGAGCAAAGAAACAGGACAGCTTAAGGTGTGGAGGAGGTCCAGGCACAAACGTAGCACATTCACTTCACTGCTTAGGTTTCTCAAACAGTTTTAGGTGCACGGTCTCTGCCACAGACCTTGAGGTTGGTCTCTGCCACAGACCGGGTGTACAAGGCCCCTGCCACGGACCTGGAGAACTTTGGTCTCTGCCACAGACCAGGGTGTATAAGGTCCCTGCCACGGGCCGGGTGAATAAGGCCTCTGATACAGTCAAGATGACCTTGAGCTTCTCCTTCTACGAACCTAGCCCATATCAAGGGGAAGACATCTCTCCAGGGAGTCAACAGACCCTTCCTTCGCCGTGACTCCCGCATCGGTCCATCAGAATGATCCTCCCTTCCCTGGAACATGGTCCCCTACACAAGGCGGCACCCTAAGACTCCTCGACCCTTGGCGGACTCCAGACGAAGGCTCTGGACTCCAGGCTTTACTCCCGCACCTAGGCCTCCATACCCAGGGCAGCAGGAACTCCAGGATAGTACCTCACCCCGGGCTAAAGGTACCCGAGATGGAACAGGAACACATGCACCCAGGCCGAAGGCACCTGGGCGTGCACCCCACTGGACATCAGCCCCCAGGCCAAAGGTCTGCCCCTTTTATATGCTCTCCCGGCATGCACAGCAGGGTCCCCGCCCCGCTGTACTACTGCCAAGAGGGGACACAAAAGGCACAGCACTGTATCGGCGGTTCAACCCTAGCCTACCATGGCAGCGCCACCTGTAGGCCGCAGGGAACTGCACACCAATACTGTCCCCCGAGGACAAAATGGTCCATGAATCCTACAGAATTAGGGTGTTTGAGCCTATTTACCACTCAAACACTTCCCTTAAATTTAGCACCCCACTACATTTTTATTTCAAAGTATTTTATTTTCCCACTAGCTTATCCATTAAATTGAATAATTTATTCCAGGAAGGGCGTATTCTGGGGCATTCCCACCATATGTGTGGCATCGTGCCGTTGAGTTTCTGAGGTTCTTAATGACTTCCCGTACCTCTGTTGCTGAAAAGGGGGCCTCCAGCATATTTTTTTATGTTATTTTAAGTTATTTCCCTATCCACATTTGTTTGCAGAGCACTTGCCATGCTCTTAACAACATTTTGCTGCCATTTGCAGCCCTCTAGCCCTTTCCATTACTTTTTTAGAGCCTTTTTAGTCCTTAGAAGTCCGGGTCCCCATTGACTTCAATGGGGTTCGGGTCCGGGTTCGGGTTAAAGTTCGGTCCCGAACCCAAACTTTTTTCCGAAGTTCGGCCGAACCCGAACATCCAGGTGTCCGCTCAACTCTATTAATCACTACAATAGAAGTCTATAGGGATGCCATTTGAAGTGACAGACGATAGCAGGGATGAGAAGCAGGCAGCGTATGCACAAGAAGCACTAAGAAAACAGTAGTGCTGCACTCTCAGTTTTTGGAAATCCATGACTCTGAAAGGACAGCAAGGAGGTACCTATAATTAAAACGCTACTTTTACCTCCCGGGGTTCTCCTAAAAATACATGAATATACATATATTTTATTAAAAATACTATATATATTTATTGAATGTTTTATTTAAGAGTCCACACAATTCTCTATTCAGTCATACATTTGCCATCAACAAAACAGGCTTTATTCTATGTAGAATTATGTCTCCTAAAATCAATTAATATGTACAAGACCTGCTATGACCCCAGCAATAAGGCCCATGTCCCAGAATTATGACCCTTGGGTATTACCTTGGTTTCCCTAGTATGAAGGGGCAGCTTGGGCCCTGGCCAAAGTTTGTGTCCCACTTCGAATGAAGACTGCCACATAAAACACAATTGCCACCCATAGTAATCACTGTCTGCCTAATCCAGATGAAGAAACTGCTTTGAAATCTATTTAACTGTATTTTTTTCTGTAGTGTCATTATACACAAATGGGTTAATTTAATAAATAATTTATAGAAAAATAATTTAGCACCAAGACCTTTTGAAGACAATAGAAACTATGAAATCTTTGAAATATAGACAGCCTGCTGTTCCTAAAGCAGAAACAAATCATCAGATCTATTTTCATGTGAGATTAGGTAACTGCTTTCAAGCCGATTCTCTTCTCCTTTGTGTCCTTGGCTAAAAGAATATGTATACCGATTATTCGGCTGATGGAATTTAAACTCCAGCGAGCAGCAAATCAATGCACGGGCCAGCATTCCATCTCAATGCTTCACTGCATCCCAACAGGTTTATGGTGTGAATATGCAGTATACAATGCAATATCAAAAAGCAATACATAGGATTGTCTTATGTCCAATGTCGTTCTATTACATACACTAATAAAGCATTAGCTATAGAAAGCTGGATCATTAAAGTGAATTACATTTTCATTATTTTCTTTGGTTTAGGACTTATAGAATATTATTCAGGATAATGCATTTTTATGTATTTACTAACACCTAATTATTATATTTTAGGAGCTAATGCTTTCATTCCCTGTTATGTTAATACTGGCCTGTAGGGATGAGCCGAACACCCCCCCGTTCGGTTCGCACCAAAACCTTGAACCACGAACTTTAGAACCCTAATAAATACAATGGACGCGAACGTTCGAAATCTAAAGTGCTAATTATAACGCCTAATAGACTTGTGCACAACGTAAAAATATGTTTCGGTTCGGTTCGTTTCTTGTGCACAATGGGAAAATTTGTTTAGTTTCGGTTTGTTTATTTTCGGTTCTTTTGATTCGTAATCGTTCGTAATTTTGCTAGACGGGATTTCTCGTGTTCGGACTAATTCGTATTTTCGCAAGCGACATTTTTCGTTGAATCGGAATGATTCGTATTAATGTAAGCCTTATTTTTAGTTGATTTATAATTCGTACTTTCGGTAGAGTTCATTGTTTTTTGTTGATTCTGGACACAACTCCTACTTTCGTAACTTTTTTTGGGTTTGTTGATTTGTAATTTTCCGTGTCTCTCTCACAACGACGCTGCCTATTGTGCCTAATGTGCTTCAAATGGATTTGTACTTTTCTAAATACATAGCGGTTATTTGTAACGATTCGAAATCTCGTATTCTACTTTCGTTTTTTACATGCGGCTATAGCCTCCGCCCCTGTACACCATTTTGAGAGGGAGTTCATAACGGTGAGGGAGAAGCAGAGAGCAGAGCAGAGTGTTATTGTGCTTCGAATGGATTCGTACATTCGTAACTTTTTTCATAACAAATTATGCCGAAGACATTCAGGCATTCGCTATTTGCGATATAATTTATTTCGGATTCGGTTTTATTCGTAATTGCTTTGTTCGGAAATTCGAATGCTTCCGAATGTCCGAAAGTTGCTAAATTCGGATGAATTTCGATTCGTTACAAAACGAATTGCACAAGCCTAACACCTAATATGCATGTTATTGTCCTAAAAAAGGTTTGGGGACCCGGGTCCTGCCCGAGGGTACATGTATCAATGTAAAAATAATCTTTTAAAACGGTCGTTTTTTCGGGAGCAGTGATTTTAATGATGCATAAAGTGAAAAAAAAAGTGAAATATTCCTTTAAATATCGTACCTGGGGGGTGTCTAAAGTATGCCTGTGAAGTGGCACGTGTTTCCCGTGTTTAGAACTGTCCCTGCACAAAATGACATTTCTGAAGAAAAAAAAGCCATTTAAAACTGCTTGCGGCTTTAATGTAATGTCTGGTCCCGGCAATATGGATGAAAATCATTGAGAAAAATGGCATGGCTACCCCCCCCACCCTACCCCAGCCCATTACCAGCCCCTTTGGGTCTTGTATGGGTATTAAGGGGAACACCGCACCCAAAATAAAAAAAGGCCCTATATACTCTGAACAGCAGTATACAGGCGGTGCAAAAAAGACACAGACTGTAGTTTTTTTCTTAAGTACAATCTGTTTGTAATTTGGAACAGGTACATTTTTTAAGTGTAGCTCTAGCCAAAAAATCTATCTTTAAGCTTTTTGGAGGACATAGGGAAGGGTTATCACTCCTGTAACATTTGTTTTGCTGTCTGTGCCCCTGTTCTGAACATTTCACCTCAGTTTCCATCCAAATGACAAATGTTTTTGGAAAATTTGTTTTTTTTATTGAAACAAGGATTGGTGATAAAGCATCAGTGGAGAAGAGACACCTTTTTCACATATTAACTCTTACAGGAGAGAATTTGCCTTCCTTGGGGTAGATTTCCTCTCACTTCCTGTTGTCTCCTTCCGTTTGCAAGTAGGAGTCGTTTGTAAGTTGGATGTTTGAAAGTAGGGGCCTGCCATATATACTCTGCAGAAATTTGCCCCTTAGGTGTTGGTGTTGCCACAACACTGTAAGCCCTCACAGTTACTCTTGGTGGGTGCTGGAACACCCTGCTGTCAACTATTATATCAGGAATTGTATTTACATGCCACTGTTGAACAGTGGTAGGAAAAATTGGGCCTTTGGTGGTGGTGCTGGTGTCACAACACTGTAAGCCCTCAAAGTTATTCTTGGTGGGTGCAGGAATGGGCCCTGCTGTGAATTATTAGATCAAGAATTGTAATTGCATGCCCCTGTTGAACAGGGGCTGAAAAATTGGGCCTTAGGCACTGGTGCTGGTGCCACAACACTGCAACCCCTCACAGATACTGTACTTAGAGCGCAGCAATGAGCCCTGTTGCAATATATTGCATCAAAAATTTAGGCTTTAGGTGAATGCTATGCAAAGCACACAGTAGTACACTAAGTGAAACACTGACTGTCTGCAGCTAGCACAATCACCGGCCTGCCTGTTACAGTATAGAGAATAACTGTATCCAGGTGAGCTTTAGGTGAATGCTATGCAAAGCACACAGTAGTACACTAAGGCCCCTTTCACACGATCCGTGTCCGTGTGCGGGCTCCGCTTTGCTCAGCGGGGATCGCTCCGTCGATCCCCGCTGAGCAGGCAGGGACCGACCTGTCAGAGCGTCGCTCTCCCCTATGGGGGATCGGATGATGACAGACCGTAGAGTCCGTTATCGTCCGATCCGATCCGCAGACGGATGGAAAAGTAGGGTTTTCCTCCGTCACACTTTGGCGGATCGGAGAGGGTCGGATGTCAGCGGACGTGTCACCGCTGACATCCGTGGCTCCATAGGGGTACATGGAGCATCCATTCAGGTCCGAGTAAAAAAACTGACAGGCAGACCTGAACGGTCCGTCCGTGTGAAAGAGCCCTAAGTGAAACACTGACTGTCTGCAGCTAGCACAATCACCGGCCTGCCTGTCACAGTATAGAGAATAACTGTATCCAGGTGAGCTTTAGGTGATCGCTATGCAAAGCACACAGTAGTACACTAAGTGAAACACTGACTGTCTGCAGCTAGCACAATTACCTGCCTGCCTGTCACAGTATAGAGACTAACAGGAATGGATCTAGCTATACTCAATACAGTGTATAAATATATATACAACACCTAGGATGCATATATATCCTCTACATACTGTAACAGCAGCTAACTGACTGGCCTGCCTGCTCTATCTAACTCAATATAAATGACACTGTCTATCTCTCTGAAACTGCCTCTTTCACAAACGCCAACACACTACACAAGGCCGACTTCCAGGCGGCCTTATATAGTGTGGGGCGTGTACTAAACCCCCTAAACCATAATTGGCCAAAGCCACCCTGGCTTTGGCCAATTACGGCTCTCTGTTTTTTCCGCACTGTGATTGGCCAAGCATGCGGGTCATAGTGCATGCTTGGCCAATCATCAGCCAGCAATGCACTGAGATGCCGCAGTGAATTATGGGCCGTGTCGCGCAACACGAATTTAGCGCGAACGGACCATAACGTTTGTTCTTCATCGAACGATCGAACAGCCGATGTTCGAGTCAAACGTGTGTTCGACACGAACACGAATCTCATCCCTACTGGCCTGTATGCCTCAGAATCAGATGAGTGTTTCATCAGAAGAGTCCAAAAATTGGATTTTCTCACTAAATATCTCCTACGTATCACTATTTTTCTAGGAGAGACAGCAGGACTCTCCACTGTCAAAATTTCACTGCTGATCAACACAATTTTTCCAACAAGTCAAGTTGATAAATGCCGATTGTTAGCTTGACTTCAGTCTAGCAGGAGTTATCACACGTGGATCAAAATTCCAATTTTGATCCTTCGATGGCCAGTTTTAGTAAAAGTGAGATAGCAAGTAGAAGACTGTACTAAAATGTGAATAAAATACAGTCATTCAAATATGGCACAGCAAGCAAATACAATCATAATAGTCCCACAAAATAAACTTTCAAATGAACTAAACAGCGAGTTAACATTTAAAGCGAACTGGTCATGAAAATTAAAAATTAAAAAATTAAAAAAATAAACTTGTTACCTGTATAAGAAGAGACTCCCATGTCCTGTTGCTCACGCCATCAAGTGCTTCAGCTGCACTGAAGAAATAGTGGGGTTGATTTACTAAAGGCAAAACAAACTGTGCAATTGCTCCAGAGCTTAGTAAATGAGGCAAAGCTCCACTTTACACTGAATACCCAATCGCATGCAAGGAAAAGAAAAAAAGAAAAACAGAATTTTTGCTGCACTTGATTGGATGGTTCAACACTATTGTGTATTATGGTGACAAAGATGTCAGTGGGAGGAACCAGTGTCCCGGCGGGGGACCAAGGAGATCAAAACTCCAAGAAATATCAGTTTCTCAGGAGAATTTAGCAGGTGATTTCACCACCACACAGCAGTGCTCAGTGACAGGTTTAGCAGAAAAACAGAGTATTTACAGGTAAAAAGTTTTTTGCTATTAATTTTTGTAAATAGGATCACTTTAAAGTGTTACTAAACCCACAATAGTAAAATCCGTCTGTATATGCAGTAAAGCATGCTTGTTATACTCACTGTGGAACCTAAGGGGTTAATCTTCTGCATTGTGTAAAAAGTCTGTTTGAAGAACTTCCCGATGTTTGCTATACTCTTACAATGGGGTCTTCAGGGCAGGAAATCCCAGGCTTGCCCACTGGTAGACATTGGTAATAACTTGTTCTCTTTAGATAACTCGTTTTATAGTTACATGACTGTACAATGTATGTGGCATATCCCTCATGTGTTTATTGTACTGTTTTCAAAACCTTCAATAAAATGTTTATGTATCAAAAAAAAGTCTGTCTGATGCTGTCTTCTTTTACTGTCCCCAATCCATCTGCTTATAGAATAGAGCCTTGGAGGCACTCTGCGCATGTTTAGTTTGGTGTGTATTGCTAGAGAGTTTTTTGTTTTGTTTTTGGGAGGGTGAAGTTTACATTTACAAAAATAATTGCATTTCAATTATGTGTGTACTGTGGGAGACCAGATATAGTGAATGCAGGGTCCTGTGTTTTGCAACACTTTAATGCTATCTGGGGGTAAATTAAATGTAATTATTTGCCTTTAATACTTTTTCATTGTGTAATACTGACAGCCAGATTTGTACATAATAGCCATTCAAGGTCATGACAGTTTACAAACTGCTCTGTTTACATGATATGTTGCTTGGATTTAAATGGAAAGATGTTAGAACAAATCTTATTTAGGATTAGAAATGGCCTCAGGGTTCTCCTATCACATTCAGCAAAGCCTGAACTAATTTTAAACAAGAAACACTTCATATATGGGATTTTATTGATCTTTATTGCATTGTTGTCTTTTTGTAGTATATTTGATGTGCATGCCATCTTTCTGTCAAACTAGTATACTGGCTTTGTCAGCAAGTGTGTTATATAGCCATAGACCACAATCAAGACTGATTGGTATTAGGCAATCAAACAACTAGCATTGGTTTATTACTGTAATTAGGCTCTACTAATAATGAAATATGAAATGCAAACCACATCCAACATCTCAGCCCTTCGAAGAAAGAGGGAAAAACTTGCTTGCCATAAAATAGAAGGGTAAGCTTATTGAAGCAAATCAGTGCACAGACAGGTCCACCAGGTACAACCAACCATAAAGTGTTTAAGGCTGGGTTCACACATGCAACAGCTGTGGTTCACAGCATGGGTTCTGGTGCATCCCTGTTCACCGTTTGAGGTGCGAATCAGGTCTGAATTTTTGACTGAATTTGCACCTGAATCGGAACCAAAGACGCACAGGTCCTTTTTTAAATGCGGACCGCGGCCGCCCCAGTGCTGTGTGAACCGGCTCCATTGGGAGCCAGGCACAGTCCCCTGTCAGGCAAATTGGATGCAGCGAAATCCGCATCCAATTCACATATATGTGAACCTGGCTTAACTCCAGTTAGGAGTGAAAAGCGTTAGTTGGTTGCACCCGGTGGACTTGTCTGTGCATTTGTTTGCTTCAATAAACCTAACCTTGACTTTTTTGGTGAACGGCCTTTTCCTTTCTTCTGAGGACCCAATTAAAGAGGCTGCAATAAAAAAATACTTTTATGAAGACTCCAATTTTGGAGTGACTGCATATTAGATTTGATGAGGATCAAAAGGAATTGTGACCCACAAGAAGATTATGCAATTCAATCCAATATGTTGCTGGACAGATTTGAACAAAAGGGGTATAGACGTCAACAACTTATTAAAACACAACAAGAAGAAGGACAAATGGATAGGAAACAATTGCTCATCCCCAAACCCGAAAAAAAGAAGGAAAAATATGATCTTACATTCTGTACTGAATTTAATCGACAATGCAAACCAATAGAAAGAATTATCAAAACACACTGGCCCATATTACTCAGAGACCCGGTTGTGACAGGGGTCACTTTGGGCACAGGGTGAGCAAGAAAATAATGAGCATTAAGAATATGTCTTGGATTGCTTTAAAATGGGACAGTGATATTTTTCCACAATATTCCCCAGGATATCTGTAAAGAACTATTTACTGTTTGATTATGAACTCAACAGGTTAACTGAAAAAGTGACTCCTTCATATTGTTGGGACACATACTGTTAGATGCTAATGTCACCAACTCCAGCCCACCTGCCTGTTGTGATGTAAATGAATCTAGGATGGCTTCTGAGGATCTTTCATTGTGATAATTGACCCTGTATTGTGTGAAGAAGTCCTTTGATAATGTGTACTGTAGTTTAAGGAGACAGTAAGTCATCAGCTGTAGTTAATTAGCTCATGTAAATTAGGTCTGGTCAGAGGTGTATTGTCAGAGGAAAATGAGGAGATTGTAAGAACCTCCTCTCTTGGTGTATAAAACTTGTAGTTTTTCAATAAAGATTGTCAGACCAGTTGGAAACCTCATACAGAGCGTTTGTCTCGTATTTCTGGGAGAATTATTCCTATGGGTCTCGGTCGCCTGGCTGTGGAGTGTCTGGTAGCTGCTATGTGTTCGGGAATGGAATATATTTAAACAACGTTAACTCTTGTCGTTACACCGGTCCTGTCCAAAATCTGCCCAACACGCCCGAAGTATATCTACAGACGTCCCCCAATACGGAAGGACAAAATTGTCAAAAGTGTCCCTGATCCCCCTAAAAAGATGGTAACTTTCCTTGACCGAACAGGCTTTTTTAAATGCGGCAGATGTTTAGTCTGCAGAACATGTAAATGTGTAAAGAAAAAAATCACACATTTTAAATCTAGATCCACAGGACAGATATTTAAAATCCCCAAATGTATAACTTGCGGCACCACGCATGTCATGTACCTCTAGGAGTGCGAATGTGGTCTCCAATATGTGGGAAGGACCACAAGAGAATTCAAAGTTAGACTGAGGGTACACATTAATAGCATCAAAAAGGGTTTTCGCAAACACAGTAGAGAAATACTGGAGGGACACTAATTTAAAAAAAAGCTATCTTCCAAAATGAAACTCAATGGATATATCAGTTACAGTCACTCACACCAAAAAGGTTAAATGTGGACTTAGATATTAATTGTTTTCTTAGTAATTTCTAATTTTAATTGAATTTTTTTGTAATTTATTTTATTTTTATTTTATTTTTATAATTTTTCATTTTATACATGCTGCCGATTTTACTTAATTTTGTTTAATTTTGTTTACATTTTATGTAATGTTTTATAAAATGAAGTATGAATTATATAATGTACACTTTTTTTGGGACATCTATACATATATATATAACATATTGTGGTTCAATTATTCTCTCTCTGTGTTAACAGAAAGAATCTAAATCAATGTAATGCATATTTTTCAACACTAGATGGCATTTGGCCACTTCCTGTTGACACAGGAAGCAAAGCTGATGGTGTTCACATTCTATCTATGAAGATTACATCACTTCCGGTTTTGCCGGTCCCTTCTGGTTCCGGTGGATACGTAATTTCCGGTTTCGGCGGAAACCGGAATTGAGGATAATTTCGAACTGCGCCATCAATGAGAGTAGTGGGAGTCATTGGGTGTAGTGGGGAGCTTAAAATATAAAAGACAGCCAACCACAGACTCCATAAGCTGATGGGAGGGGCGAAACGCGTCAAGTATCTGTGAAGGCTGTTTGTATGCCAAGGCGGCAATTTATGCACGTTTTAAAGATTTGGATGTAAGTGTAATGATTTTAAACCTTTTAACCACTTGCTTACTGGGCACTTAACCACTTCCCTACCCAGCCATAGTCAAATGACGTCCACAGATGGGATCTCCCATCCTGGGTGGACGTCATATGACGTCCTCGGCTTTGTAGGGGAATATATGAATGATGCCTGCAGCTAGAGGCATCATTCAGATATCCTTTTCTTGGGCCAGCGATTCTGTGCACCATAAGAACGATCATAGCGGTGGTTCCGCCGCTTGATCGTTCTTATAGGCGGCGGGAGGGCCATCCGGTGCTTCTCCGGGCTCTCCCGTGCGATCGGGGACCCGGAGGGAATCTTCCGGCGTCGTTGGTGGGTCACGTGATGAGCATAGAGATGACTGGTGACCAGATGGTCACCAGTCATCTCTATGATCGTCATAGCCCCGGGTGCGATGTGATGACGTCACGCCCGGGCATCAAATGTAAACAAAGCCGCCATTGCGGCTGTAAGTATGAGATCAGTGAAAAAAATTTCACTGATCTCATGCTTTCCAGCCTGGAGGAGAGATGTGGGGTCTTATTGACCCCGCATCTCTCAATAAAGAGAACCTGTCACACACATTCCTATTACAAGGGATGTTTACATTCCTTGTAATAGGAATAAAAGTGATAAAAAAAAAAAAGTAAAATAATTGTAAAAAAAAAAAAAAAAAAAAAGTAAAAAAAAAATTTAAACGCCCCTGTCCCCGGTAGCTCGCGATCAGAAGCGAATGCACACGTAAGTTGCCCACATATGTAAACGCCATTCAAACCACGCATGTGAGGTATCGCCGCGTGCGTTAGAGCGCATGCAACAATTCTAGCACTAGACCTCCTCTGTAATTCTAACCTGGTAACCTGTAAAAAAAATTAAAGCGTCGCCTATGGAGATTTTTAAGTACCGAAGTTTGGCGCCATTCCATGAGTGTGCGCAATTTTAAAGCGTGACATGTTAGGTATCTATTTACTCGGCGTAACATCATCTTAACTTTACTGTTTTGTTATTTTTTAATTCATGAAACCAGGCGTTTGAAAAATTATTGCACAAATATCGTGCAAGAAAAAATGTTACAATGACCGTCATTTTATTCCCTAGGGTATCTGCTAAAAAAAACATATATAATGTTTGGGGGTTCTGAGTAATTTTCTAGCAAAAGAATTATGATTTGTACATGTAGGAGAGAAGTGCTAGAATAGGCCCGGTATTGAAGTGGTACAAAAAGCCCTGTATGGAAGTGGTTAAACCTCCCTCCTGCCCAGTCCAATTTTCAGCTTTCAGCGCTGATGCACTTTGAATGACAATTGCGCGGTCATACAACACTGTACCCAAATGAAATTTTTATAATTTTTTCCCCACAAATATAGCTTTCTTTTGGTGGTATTTAGTAACTTCTGCAGTTTTTATTTTTTGTTAAAAAAAAATTAAAAAGACTGATTTTTAAAAAACATATACTGTATTTATTGGTGTATAACACTCACTTTTTTACCCTGAAAATAGAGGGTAAACTGTGCCTGCATGTTATACGCAGGGGGCTGTGGAAAGTTTTTTTCCTGAAACTTCCCTCTTAAAGTTAGGGTGCGTGTTATATGCCTGTGCGTGTTATACGCCGTTAAATACGGTATATATATATTTTTAGATTTTGTTATAAAATTTTGTAAACAGGTAATTTTTCTCCTTCATTGATGTACGCTGATGAGGCTGCACTGCTGGGCACTGATAGGCTGCACTGATGGGCACCGATAAGGCGGCACTGGTGGGCACCGATAAGGCGGCACTGGTGGGCACCGGTAAGGCGGCACTGGTGGGCACTGATAGGCGGCACTGGTGGGCACTGATAGGCAGCACTGAGAGGTGGCACTGATGGGTGGCACTGAAGGGCATTGATAGGTGGCCCTGGTGGGCACTGAGAAGTGGCACTAATAGGTGGCATTGATAGGTGGCAGTGATGGGCACTGATGGGTGCCAGTGATGGGCACTGAGGGGTGGCAATAATGGGCACTGGTAGGTTACACTGATAGGCAGCATTGCTAGATGGCAATGATGAGGCACTGATTGGCGGCACTTGTGGGCATTGATAGGTGGCACTGTGGGCATTGATTGGTGGCACTGTGGGCACTGGCAGGTAGCAATTATTATCATACTGGCAGGCATTGGCAGCTGGCACAGATGAGGCACATTTGCCTCCTTCCTCTTCGGGACCGATGTCCCTTGTGAATGAGCCGGTGATCGTCTTTTTTTCCTCCTCACGCTGTCAGCTGATCACGTGGTAAGGGGTCAGGATCGGCCCCTTACACGGATCGGTGATCACCTGAGTCTCAGTGACTCGGTGATCACAGCGCGCGCCGCGCTGTAGCCGTCATTTGGCTATAGCGCAGGCCTCAAGTAGTTAAAATAAAATTTGTAGTATTACACTATATGCCCTCTTTCCTCCATTTGTTTAAACCACACCACAACGGATTTTATTGATCATATGAGCCTGAAGGATCTGGATCACCGGCTAGGGGGATAGGAGATATCCCTCCTTAAAGGCAAGAGACATCAACCTACTCTGTGGACGGGAGTCACCATTCTGATGCACAATACAGGCGTATTTACCATTTCTATCTGGTTAGTGGGGACCCAGGAGGGGAGCACGGAAAGTCCCCAGAAAATATTCCCATCCCGATACATTTGTTATACAGTAAAGTATATTTGATTAAAATAACTTCAATACACTGGGAAAATATTAACATATTGCTGATAAAGGAGATTGTAAAAAGGCTATATCTAACCCAGAACAATGTACAATTGTGTGTTTTAGATTATAGAAGGTTAAAACATTCTGTATTGATTATTTCAGTTTTAGCATATGAACCACTTCATAAATATTTGACACCATTTAAATTAGTACTTTATTGAAGTGAAACTTCACTTTTTTATTATTTAGATAGTGTGGGAAGGGTTCAAATCTTTACTGCTAAGAAAAAAAAACATGCAGCAATCGAAGGAGTGCCAGAGCCCAAATTCATTTATTGGTTTGCACTAAACAACGATCAACATGTTTTGTGGGCCAAAAAAACTTAAGCCATGTACACACGATCGGATTTCCTATGGATTCTAATCTGATGGATTTTTCCATCGGAAATCCGATGAAGCTGACTTGCATCAGTCTTGCCTACACACCATCAGTCAAAAATCTGACCGTCCCAAACGCTGTGACGTAAAACACTCCGACAAGCCGAGAAAAATTAAGTTCAATGCTTCTGAGCATGCGTCAACTTGATTCTGAGCATGCGTGGGTTTTTTGTCCGATGGAGTTCCACAAAGACGATCGGAATTTGCTATCGTTTTTTTTCCCATCGGAAAAATGTAAAACATGTTCTATTTTTTCACACCGATGGAAAAAAGACAGATGGGGCCCATACACGATCGGTGCGTCCGATGAAACCAATCGTGTGTACACGGCTTAACAGTTTTTTCAACCAATCGGATTGCATGAAAAAAACTGACAGCTCCGGTCGGAGCCGCTGTACTAACCATCCGACATTAGTACAGTGATCTCCCCCACTTAGCTGTTGTTTTCTGACTGGGGGGTGCCCCCCCCCTAGAACACTCCGATCAGCGCTCTCCGCCATTGGCGGAGAGCACTGATTGCGAGTCAGACGGCTGCTGGTTTTCTAGTCAAACGGCCTCCTTCTGTCAGGCAGACCGACATACACACGGGCCGAATGTTGGCCTTTTTTTTTTTTTTAAACTGCAAATGTCTCCCGATATTCAGCCCGTGTGTACCCGGCTTTACCGATCATCAAGGCTGCAACAAAACACGACATAATATAAATGGGACTGTATCACAGTCAAACAAAATCTCCTGCGCTCAACAGTAGTGTGATGGCAATGGAAGAAGCCTGGAATTCCTATGGCCCCCAGTACACGCACAGGCATTTCTGCCCTCCAAGGGTCAGGTGATAATCAATGGAAACACTGTAAAAGAATAAAGAGAGGGCGGATTACCCAAGAACCTTGCGCATAACCCAAGTAATATTTATTAAAATCAAAAAGAAGTAAACATACAAACAAGTGGATTGTAAAAGCAAATCAGAGTCCACAATGGACAAAAAGCAACCAGGTCACCAGGACCTTCAAGAATTTGATGTGTTTCCAGGGGGGATTCCCACTTTCGCAGAGCCAATCAATGGGAATGTAAATGGGAATGTAATTGGTATAATCATAAGACTTTTAAAATAGAAAAGTATTGGTAACATACACACACACACACACACACACACTAAAAATAAAGGAATGTCAGATGGTAAGTGATAGTGTTTGTATACCTTTTATTTTTATTTCTGTTGTACAGTATGTGTACATGTATGTGTAAAATGAGAAAAAACCTCTAGTTGGTGGGATTTTGGAGGCAATATAAAAAATATGAAAAAAACTCAATTAAAATTTTGAAATATTTATTTATACACATGCCACATAACGCGGACACATATATGAAAAAAGAACAAATGGTACAAAAAGGCACATATATATGAAAATTCTACAGAAACTACATAGATCTGACATGATACAAATCTTCCGAAGATGAATACAATAGCCTGAGTTGACCGTTCCAGCCAGAAGCAGATCAAAGGAGGCTTGTCCAACGCGTTTCAAACTGTAAACGTCCTTCTTCAGGGAATTCAAATGCATTCACTTCTACAAGAATAAATTTTCTATTAAATACAGAAACAATAAAATAATTTTCACTTTAATTTCAACTGTTATATGAAATACAGCGAAACAGCAAAAAAACTTACACAAAAAAACTCATATGAAAAAATGTTCCATCAATGCTCCCATATGTGCATCCCAGGTTCCAGTAACACTGTGTTGTGGAATCCCTGATACCCACAAAGTTCCAGGAAAACTTTTCCATCAGAAACAAGTCCATATAAGAAGTACGGACATATGAAAAAATTGGTCCAAGATAGGTGCCTTAAATAAAAAATAACATACATAGGTATGAAAGTAATTCCATTGGGGAGTAAAATAAATCTCCCTAAAGAAAATGGATATGGTACCTGTAGATGGAAAGTGGAAATCTACAATTCGGATTCATCAGGTAATATAACTCATATAGGAGGACAAAAAAACAGTGGATTCTTGAGTCCAAAGATATATGTCCTAAAACATCAAAAAATATATATGAAATAGGATAAAAATTATTCTATCCATCAAAAAGAGAGAGAAGAAATTCCTCCCTCTCCTAGGTGGAACTTTTAGAATATTACCTGTCAAGAGGATCAAGAATCACGATTGATATCCAGAAAAGGTTCCATGCAACAGAGGTCCATACAAAAACATCCTCTGCCTACCAGCAGAGGGAGAGAATGACACCATATAACTTCTTTGGCGTCCTATATATCCCTCTGCTGTGTCTGATTGGTCCAGACAGGGTCACATGACGCACCTGCTCATAGAGCAGAGCGTCATGTTGCCATGGATACGCCGCATTTGCCATGCCAGATCACGTCCAGCGCCGGTCACATGACGCAACCGCACCAATCAGCGGCGCGTCTGCCATCGGCGCATAGAGGCAGCAAAATAGGCAGCGAAGCCAGAAAACTGGTCCACGGTCCCATTACATGCCCGATGTGATGCCATCCATCGCGCCCTGCTGAAGAGAAGGGCATGATGAGTGACCACAAAAGCCCGATCAGCCCCAATTCTGGTCCGTTCCGCACCGCAGGAAGTGCAGAGACGGCCATCTTGAATGTGGGCAAATTTAGGGGATACCGATATAAAGGGTAAAAAAGATGGTGCTGGGTTGTGATGGGACAGTCAGACATGGAGTAACAGTGTGAACTGGTACCCAGGATATAGATCCTTCCCCCAGAACAATAATATGGACGGGGAGCGGGCCATGGACTATTACCACCGGTGCCGTTTTTAACCTATGCTAGGAATATGTCCCTAACAAGGAAAAAATTGACAGGGGGCAATTTCCCATGGGGAAAACCCCCTCCCCGGCACCGGATATGAACATGTAAAATCGGAAAAACGGGAATACTGGATAGAAATAACGGGCCACCCCATGTATGTGTACATGTATGTGTGTATTCATGTACATGTTGTTAAATTTATGATTATACCAAACACATTCACATTTATAATATATTGTGTTTTGTTATAGCCCTGTTTAAAGGAGAATTATTTCTGGCCTTGAGACAAATTTTCTTTTTTAGTGTAAACCAAAAAGCTTAATTTTATACTCGTTTACCATTTGGTCTGGCGCTCCTTCCATTGATGCGTGTTTCTTATGGTATCCTGCTTGGTACGCACATGAGCATAGCCCTGTCTGTTATGAGCAGCCTAACATGAGCCAGCTTTCCAAATGTTTTTGTCCTCTCAATCAGGGGCGTTGCTAGGTCTACAAAAGATCAGAGGCTAGAGCCCATGGCATAGTAAAGAAAGTCATATGGTTGGGCGGACGTACACAATGTATATGTATATGTCCTCTGTCCCCTGCACCCCACCACAGTGTCCTCTGTCCCCTGCACCCCACCGTAGTGTCCTCTGTCCCCTGCACCCCACCGTAGTGTCCTCTGCCCCCTGCACCCCACCGTAGTGTCCTCTGTCCCCTGCACCCCACCGTAGTGTCCTCTGTCCCCTGCACCCCACCGTAGTGTCCTCTGTCCCCTGCACCCCACCGTAGTGTCCTCTGCCCCCTGCACCCCACCGTAGTGTCCTCTGTCCCCTGCACCCCACCGTAGTGTCCTCTGTCCCCTGCACCCCACCACACAAACACACACTGTAGGTAGAACTCTCCTACCTTACACAGGTGTACAGCAAGCAGATCATCTGAGATCAGCATCACAGGACTGGATGGGGGCGGTAACTATTGAAGTTAACTTTTCACATTAACAGGCTGGCGATTGGTTGGTAGGATTGCCGGCAACCAATCACCTGCTGTTTAATGAAAAAAGTTAACTCCTGCGGTTCCTGCCCCCATCCAGCCCTGTTAACTGCCCGCTCGCTGCTGTCCAATGAAGAGGACAGGGGTGAAAATGTCCGCATGCCGGGTGAACACATTCAGCGGTGGTGGGCCGTGTGCTGACCCCTGCCCTAAAAACTCAGGACTATGGGCCCCAGATATAGCCTCAATAGCCACCCCCTAGCGACGCCTCTGCTCTCAATACTTTGTATGAACGCACATCAAAGTCTCAGCACCTCTTTGATTTTTTAATTTGACTGAAGTTTTTACTGCAATCTGTGATCCCAGTTGGGATATTACCTCTCATTTCCAGGCCCAGTGACCACACAGGAAGTAGACAGTAACGTTAACATTTTGAGACTTGGATGAGAACATTGTGTTAATATTGAGGCTGATAAAAAGAACCTTTTTGTCTGCATACCTATTGCTTCTGGATATTCTGGAGTTTTAACAATGGATTTGGGTGGTTGCAGTGCCAATTGCAGACTACTGAGGGGATTGGGAAACATCAGTGTACACAGGGCTCCAATACTGGAGGATCACTTACTGGTTGGGAGCTTCTGGTCCCAGAGAATAACTAGTCAGTTGTGGATTTAGAAACTTCAGCCTGATCAGCATATGCATTATGGCTACATCTTTGCAATACATGCACATTTCACCATGTTTTATGTCCATTAAGACCCTGCAAGTACAGAAAATGCCTGCTGATCTGTTAGAAATGCACTCGGTTCTTTGAACCTGTTGGACTGACAACACAACATTTTTTGTGGACTGAGTGGTATCAGTCCTGTCCAACTGTCCTTTGCTGAACTATTTTACACAAAAGATAGTTGATCCTGGAAATATCTTGTTGCCGTTGGGAAATCAGGAAGGATTTTTCTTCCCACTGGAGCAAATTGGACCATGTTTTATACAGGGTGTTTTTTGCCTTCCTCTGGACCAGCTGTGGATGTAGAGCTCTTTACTGTATATGGAGGTTTTCTATTTAATTATGTATTTTTTCTATTGATTTACCTAGATGGACTTGTGTCTTTTTTAACCTAACTATGCAACTCAAAGACTTCCCTCTAGCCTATTGTATTTTGACACAAATGTATCTGTAGTCCAAGATAAGAACTAGGAAGGCTAATTGCTTTCCTTGAGATAACACAGGAAGTGTGCACAGGACTTGGGTTTCAGTTCTTTCAATCATGAAGGCTCAGTATCACATGTGGGTGTCACCTAGGGTGATCTACATACAAATACAATCTGCCAAGGAATGCTTACTTCTACAGAATGATATCCATCCATCAAGGCACTTTAATCTTTTCATAATTTTTCCCAAGAGCCAGCACACTGCTTGCATGAGGGTTGAGGGCTTATTGGAGAAGTACTGAGTCAGGGTCCCAGATAGCAATGATAACTTGCCACACATTTGTGGCAGTGTTGAATTGTAAGTCTGTTAACTTGCTGCACATTTTCACTGGCAAGTTGTACACTTGCAGAGCACTTGAAGAACAAGTTCTAGTTGACACTTTTCCAATTTGTAGCAAATTTGTATGGCAAGTCTCTAGCAAGAGCAAAGTGGCAGTGGTGAGTCTACAGCAAGAGCTCTGCAAGTCTACAGCATGAAAATTCAGCCACAGTGACCCCTGTGGTGGGATGACTATTTTACAACATGTTTGTGCCTCCTGTCTCACTAACCCATGCTACCTTTATTTGAGCTGTGGTGCAACAGGAATAAGAGGCAAGGCCCTATACATTCACAGACAACAACAAAACTCTGATGCAATGGGGTTGATTTACTAAAATGGGAGCACTCAGAATCTGGTGCAGCTGTGCATGGTAGCCAATTAGCTTCTAGCGTCAGCTTGTTCAATTAAGCTTTGAAAATAAAACCTGGAAGCTGATTGGCTACCATGCAAAACTGCACCAGATTTTACACTCTCCAGCTTTAATAAATAACCCCCACTGTCTCGTCCATCTCCATTCTATTCAAAAGTAAAAAATATATATTTTTGGATGAAGTTGGGCTTTAGCTGTGACCAAATTACTGTTTTTCATTACTAATAACTCTGCAATGACACCTTTCTTTAAATGTCAAAAGTGCCTTATGCGTTTTATCAGCCAGCTCTACTATACTGGTTCATGTGAATTAATAATCTTATATTCTCTTATGGATAACATATAATGTAAGTTTAGTGGCCCTGTAACAAATATTTTCCTTTAAAATTAAATCAGCCATATTTTTCTCTAAAAGATAGCAATAAAGCATACCCCCCTCCCTCCTTTGTAAATCTCTTACTGTAATGTTGAACAGGACAATATATCTAGCAAAGAAAGAGATGCCAACTCCTACGCACATTACACTTTTCTATGATTCATCGTTCTGCGGACCACAGGCTGTGGCAACACATTGTCCCTGTAAATGTTAATTTGTAGCCTTAAATGCATCAATTTGTAGGAATTGAATATACGATCATAAAGATCATGTGTTAAATACATTGTAAAGCAGAGTATGTCATTCTGGTTTAATTGTTTATAAACTAGAGATTTTTATGAATGTAGCACCCCCCCAATATTTGGGGGCGCTATGTGGAAATTTAGGGGTAGTCTGAGCCGGTAGTTGGGCTCAGACCAATTAATGGTTCAATATTGCTTCTGCTCTGGGTGTGATACTGCCTGGCAGTAGTGTTCTCTGTTGCCGGTAGGTGGCACTGCCACCGCCGGCATAGGTTGAACTACGGGGGGGTATCACAACACCTTGGGTGTCCTCTTTCAGCAGCCGTACAGTGGGCGTGGTCTACCCGCTGTGCATGCTGGGAGAGGATACATAAGTGGCAGACGCCTTTAGGTAGAGGGATTTCCAGGGGACCCATTGGTCCTGGGTGTGTGCCTCGTGGCCCGTATGGCACGAGGTGCGCGGGTGTGTTCGGGCCTCGGGCACCTCAGCCCGAGGCTGCTTCATTTCAAGATAGGCCCAGCTCAGAAAGGGATCCCAGGCTACCCACTTCTAGGGGGCCCAACTTTAGGAAAGGAGACCAGGGGATGATCAGTCCCAGAGGATACTAGCGACGGTACTGCTGTCTTGGGAAGAGGCCTGGAAACTCGCCTAAGGAAGGATCCATCTTCAGCAGTTACAAAGCCTGCAATGCGCCGGGGGGCACAGAGGTTCTTGTTCAGTGTTGTTTGGCTGGGAGGTTTGGGACTTGGATTCTGTGGCAGAGGATTCCCCTATCGTATGCCTAGATACGCAGGAAAAGAAAAAGATTGATTCGTGCTCCATCCCGGCTGCTAGGACCGCTCTCATAGGGACTATCCGGGTGAGCAATACCCACTCAGACTTGAGTGGCGACGAAAGATTGACATTGAGCTTTAAGTGTTTCGTGCCTGAACTTTTCTCCAACTTCTCTCAACTTCCTACTCTCTCTCTTCAAGTTTAACTCAAAGATAAAGAATAAAACCTTGCTGATTAGGTTTTTACTCCTGTGTGGACATTGGCCTTATTCCAAGAGATTTTTACCTAGACAACGGAGAAAAGTGATCCCCTCTAAAGAGGTAATTGCTGCAGGCCCAAAAAAAAAACCAGCCGGTCACTTAAATGGGGGTAAGTGCTACATGAAGAGACCACATCTTATCTGTAACTTAAAGTGGAAGTAAACCCTCCTATCATTTTTTTTTTTTTGTCTCAAAGTTTTTATTAGGATTTCATGTTAAACATTAGATATAGGATTACAATTATAATTTGCAAATACAGCAAAAACAAAAACAAAATATCAGAATTACAAATATGACATATGAGAAGAAATACATTCGTTTAAAGCAAAAAAAATAAAAATAAACCTAAACGTTGGTTCTTCCAATAAGCAAGATGCAGTAATAACATCATATTATCTTAGCACATTTGTATAACCTATAAAATAAGGGGAGGGGTAAGGGTAAAAAAAAAAAAAAAAAAAAAAAAATTATATAATAAAAATATAAATAAAAATAGACCAGACAGAATCACAGGGAAACCGGTGTCGAACCTTTGTAAATTATCGAAAATGTAGTAAATGCCTATTTTCCCAGGTCAAGTTAATGTGAGGAATTGGATAGACGAAGAAACTCACCAGAGTTCACAAATTGAATCCAACATGCCCATTTAACATAAAATTCTTTTGGGGAGTCCCTAGCTTGTAAGATCAAATCCTCCATTTCTGCTATCCTCCCAATCCTTTGGAGCCATTCGGAGATACTGGGAGGTGAAGTGTCCTTCCAGTGGACTGGAATACAAAGCCTAGCGGCATTAATGAGATGTAGGACAATAGTTTTTTTGTATACGGAGCGTGGTAAGGAGGTATGATGTAATAAGTATTGGGCTGCTGTGAAATCAGGGGTGTATGTCGTAATATATGAAATTAGTCTGTGGACTTCCTTCCAATAAGGTTGTATACGGGGGCAATCCCACCAAATGTGATGAAGTGTCCCAAGGGAAGCTTCACATCGCCAGCAAACAGGAGGAACTCTAGAATTATATTTATGAATTGTAGATGGCGTCCTGTACCATCTAGAGTACAATTTGAAGCCGTTTTCTTGAGCTAATACATTCATGGAACCTTTATGTATATACGAGAAAATGTGTTCCCAGTCCTCTTGAGTAAGATTTACGTCAAGGCCTCTTTCCCACTTTTGGCAAGTAATATCATCTTTAGGGTTGTTTTGTTCAAACAACAGGGCATACATAGTGGAAATTAAATGCCGTTGAGGAACAGACTTAACGCAAATGTTCTCAAATGTAGTTTTGTCTCTGTACCATAAAGTCGAAGGTTTAGAAATGCTTAAAAAATGTTTGACTTTTTCGTAGTCAAAGTGAGAAATACCACTATCAGGGCATTTGATATGAAACTCATTGAAAGGAAGAAATTTCTGTTTGTCAAAAAAGGATTCAGCCCGAAGTGAGCGGGTTGAAGAGGAGATATGCGTGTGAGTTTTGGGGGTGTTTAAAAATAAGTCTGGATTATGCGTAATAGGGGTGATGGGTCCAGGCGAGGAAGAAATGTAATATTTGGTGCAAACGTGTCTAAAGATTTGTAAGGTTGAGCCCGTAAGGGGGTGTGAGGCAACTTCACGTGGTATTTTGCGGGGGCCAATCCAGGGCAAGTGTTGTAAAGGAAATTTAGAAGTCAGACCTTCAAGTTCAATCCACGCTTTAGTAGAACTATGGAGGTGCCAATCTACAATGCGTGTTAGGTGGCAAGACCAGTAATATTTCCGGATATCAGGTAGACCAATGCCACCCATCAATTTTGGGAGCAGTAATTTTTCCCAATTTATTCTGGGTTGTTTGGAGGCCCAAATGAATTTAGAGCATAATTTCTTATATGTGGAAAAAAAAGAAGTCGGTAATTTGATTGGAATGGTCTGTAAGAGGTAAAGGAGTCTAGGGAGGATATTCATTTTTATAATAGCTGCTCTCCCGAACCAAGAAAAGAAACCTTTGTCCCAATTTAGAAGATCTTTTTGAATAGTTTTAAGTAAGGGAGGGAAGTTCTTAGAGTACAGATCCTGCAATTTCGTTGGCAGTTGGATACCCAGGTAAGTAATGGCTTCATTATCCCAATCAAAGGGGAAATTGCTTTGGCACAACGAAACCACACTTGTGGGTAGAGATATATTTATTGCTCTGGATTTAGCGAAATTAATTTTTAAATTAGAAAGTAAGGCAAAGAGTGAGAAATCTTTCAATAAATTGGGTATCGTAGTGACAGGGTCAGAAAGAAAGAGTAAAATGTCGTCTGCGTAGGCCGCCAGTTTATATTGACTATTATGGATTTCGATTCCCTTGATGTCCGGATTGTCTCTAATTCTTTGAAGAATAGGTTCTAAGGTAAGTACAAAGATGATAGGGGACAGGGGGCACCCCTGGCGTGTTCCATTCGATACGGAGAAGGCGTCCGACAGGCAACCGTTAATCTTGATTCTCGCAGTAGGAGTAGAATAAAGTGTGAGGATAAGGCGAAGCATATTTTCCTTAATTCCTATTGCTTTTAAAGCTTCTGTCATAAAGTCCCATGCCATCCTGTCGAACGCCTTCTCCGCATCAAGAGATAGAAAGAAACCCGGTCTCGAGGATCTGGACAGCCAATGATGGATGTTAATGGCTTTCAGGGTGTTATCTCTGGCTTCCCTCCCGGGGATAAATCCCACCTGATCCAGAGACACTAATCCAGGGAGTAAAGGAAGCATTCGGTTCGCCAAAATTTTTGCGTATAGTTTTACATCTACGTTAAGTAGAGAAATGGGTCTATAATTGGATACCAAAGAAGTATCCTTACCTGGCTTAGGGATCATTGTAATATGTGCTTCTAAAAGATCTTTAGTACAATTGGAAGATATAGGAATCGAGTTAAATGTTTTCAAGAAGTAGGGGAGGATGGTATTAGTGAAAGATTTATAATAACTGACCGTTAAGCCATCAGGGCCCGGACATTTGCCAGTTTTTAATTGGGTAAGAGCTGTAAGGGATTCCTCCCTCTCGATCGGTCTCTCCAAGTTCTCAGCTTCCTCTGGGGCAATAGAATCCGGACTATATTTTGATAAAAATTCGGTGATCAAGTCTTTTCTAAGTGTAGTGTGATCTGTAGGTGTTTGTGATGGTAGGTTGTACAATTTGGAATAATAATTTTTAAACTGTTTTGCTATATCAGAAGAAGTACAGATTTTATTACCCGAAGGGTCCGAAATGGAATGAATGGTCGAGTCTGCCTTAGCTGCCTGGAGTGCCCTAGCAAGCAGTTTTCCAGACTTGTTACCAAATTCGTAAAAAAGTTTACGTGTCAAGGCAAATTTACGCCTAGTCGCCTTACCCAATTCCTCAAGGAGGGATTCTCTAGCCGTCAGAAGCTCTGAGTAGGCTTCAGTCGCCAATGATTGCTTATGCTTACTTTCGAGAGAATGAATACGATCTGAAAGAGCAGCTATGTGTGCTTGTCTGGTTTTCTTCCTTTTCGTTGCAATAGAGATGAATTTACCTCTGATTACACACTTATGTGCCGACCAAAGGGTCATGGGCTGAATATCGGGATCTTCATTCTCCTGGAAGTATTGTGATAAGCGGGAATCCAAAGATTTTATATTTTCGGGGTCAGTAAGAAGGGAATTGTCAAGTCTCCAAATCGGGGATCTAGTGGGCATTGTAGAAAATGTTAGGGTAAACGAGATGGGATGGTGATCCGATATGATCATAGGATCTATTGTCGCCGTAACCAGGGAACCAAGGTCTGCCTGGGATAAAAAACAAAAATCAATTCTCGAGTACCTGTTATGGGGGGGGTGAAAAAAAAGTAAAGTCTTTAGTATTTGGGTGCAAAGTCCTCCACGTGTCGTGGAGAGTCAGTCCCTTCAGTAAAGTTTTAACCGAACGAAGGGCACTATAAGGTAGAGTAGTAGAACCTGAGGAAGTATCAATTAGGGGGGTAAGGGCCAGATTGAAATCTCCTCCCAAAATAAGTAAGCCAGATTTGAAAGTGGTAAGAAGCTGGACAATATTTCGAATGAAAGGAACTTGTTGAGTGTTGGGAACATAAATGTTAGCTAAGGTAATTGGCTTATTATAAAGTGTACCCTTTATAAAAATGTAGCGACCATCATTGTCAATCAAAGTATCTTGGACTTGGATAGGGCAATTTTTAGAAATTAAGATAGAAACCCCTTTGGATTTGGCTTCTGGGTTAGTAGCATGGTATGATTTGGGGAACATTTTGCTGTGTAGGTTCGGTATGTTATCCTTTTTAAAATGGGTTTCCTGAAGGAATACAATGTGTGCATTGGCTTTGCGTAACAGAAGAAGTAATTTGGATCTTTTCTCAGGGACATTTATACCTTTAACATTCAAGGAATACAACTTGACCTGAGGGGGAGGACACATGTTGTTCAATTGAGGCATGTTATAAGGGGTGCCCCTCTCGACAAGATAGGGGAGGGGAGGGGAAGGGGAGAGAAAAAAAAAAAGGGGGGGAATAGGGAATTAAATAATCCCTACAACAGAACCGAGAAGGAATGGGGCCTGCCCTCTCTTCAGTAATAATAGAACACGGACAAGTATAGAGAAAAGCAAGTGAATGACCACCCGAGGGAAGTCAAAGACTCTACTTCACTACTATGTGGGGGTTGGAAAAAACCTGGCCGGAAAAATAAGAAGAAAGGGTGACAAGAAAAACCCGCCGCCACAGAATCTCAAAATTTTTATACGCGTGTCATCAGAGAGCGTGTAATGTCTCAAGTGTAGAAGGTGTAAGAAAAAGAGGTATCAAAAGGGCCCTGTAGATAGAATACAAGAGAGGAACGAAAGGGAGGGAAAGCACAAAAAGCATAGGAGACCTATATAAGCTTCCTCTTATCTTTTTTTCCTACTTGTCCCTTTATTTCCGTCTCTCCCCCTTACTTTTTCCTTTTTTCCCCCACCCTTTCTTGTACCAGGAGGGAACAAGGACTAATAGCATCAATGTCCTGAAAACTAGCGAATCGAATCGACTTCAATAGCCTATTATTGACTAATAGATGAAATCGATTCAATTCATAACAAGATTAAAACATCAGTCAGCTATGATACTCGAAATATATACTATAACATATTCAAAATGGTGACATATGTAACTAGAAACCTGAAAAGAGGTATATCCAGGGGAAGAATTGTTCAACACCTCAAAGTTCCTGAGAGGAAAAAAAAAACAAAAAACAAATCATTCAAAGCTTCCCTGAAACGCCATTTAAGGGTACAAAATCCCCAAGAAAATTCTAAGTAATCTATCTGATAAAATAGGAGATTGAAGAGTGCAAGCTGTTAACCAATACCTTGAGCATCCAGTATGAGTTCCTAAACACATATTACATAAAAGAGATGTAACCATTGAGAAAAAAAAAAAACAACCTTTTCCTTTTTCTGTTTTCTTTTCTTCCTTTCCTCTTTCCCAAATTCACAAAGGAAAAGAAAAAAAAAACAAAAAAAAAAACAGGATACCGATCCTTTCATTTAACTCTATTCCCTTCCTCCCTAGCATCACCCCTGTGGGGTGTAATTAAAATATTGCAGGGAATAGTACATCGTGTGAGTTATAGCGCGTATAATAAAGAGATAACACTTTGTAGGGAAAAATCTCAACAGAAAAATAGGAGGCGGTAAAACCCATATCTCCTTTACCTTATAGCTCCGCATATTAAACGTTCAAAAGTCCTTCATGCTTCAAGGTACATACCTATACTGAAAAGATAGAGAGCATATTAAAAAAAAAAAAAACCCCTCCAGGAATCAAGCCGAATTTGAGAAACTATCCTCCAGTGTACTGACAGTTGCGTGTAGCTCAAGAGAAAGTACATCAAATTATTGGTAGTCGCGTCTGAACCTTCTTGATCGCGGAGAGACAGTCGGGCTAGAGCCGTAGTGTTGGCCACGGGTTGTGGTACGAGATCTGTCCCCAGAAGGGGAACGCCGTCTACGGTGACGAGTTACCTGTGCTTCCATGGGTTCCTCGTTTCTTTGCCCTCTTCTGGTGATTGTGCCACGAAATTCTGCATACCAGTTTGGCACATCGATTACAGGTATATCTAGAGTATCACAAAAAGTTTTAAGATCCTCAGGCACTCTCAGTAGTGCTGTACGGCCTTGGTGTGTAGCTAATAGACCAAATGGGAACTTCCACCTGTAAATAATAGCTTTATCACGCAGCACATCTAGCAAAGGTTTCAGATCCCTTCTATGTTGTAAAGTGATGCCTGAGAGGTCTTGATAAATATGAATATCTGAGCCGTTAAGAGAAATTCGGATCCTATTTCTGGCTTTTCTGAGGATTTCCTCTTTTAATCTGTAATCTACAAGACAGCAGATTACATCCCTGGGTGGATCTGTATGTCTGCCCCTAGGCCTAAGTGCACGATGGATGCGCTCCATCTCAATGGCTGTTTGTGCGGGTCTATCCAGGAGATCATTAAACAGGCCTGTAATGGTGACAGAAAGCTGTTCCATTTCCACCGCCTCAGATAAACCTTGTACGCGTAGGTTATGGCGCCTCCCTCTGTTGTCGAGGTTTTCCACATGACGTTGGAGGTCTCTGAGTTGAAGAGACTGGGTGTCTATTTTGCGTGTTACTTTGCAGAGTATTGTGTCATGGTGCGCAGAAGTTTTTTCTACCTCATGTACCCTGTCAGTAATGGCTCGAATGTCTATGCGCAATTCAGCAATGGCTGCTGACAGGGTATCTTTAATGTCTGCTGCCACTGAGCGGAGGTCATATAGGCTAGGATGTTGTTGACCCTGGGCCGATTGGTCACTTACTTCATGTGCAGACATGACAGATTGTGTCCCTGTCAGCGGCGGTGTCGCATTCAGTGAAGGGCCTTGCTGAGCGGTCGCCATATTGGTCCTCTGAGGCCGTGACGAGCGGTGCGGGTTACGGTTCGTTCCGGTCTCTAGTCTGCGCGGAGACCGAGAGCGAGAAGCAGAAGAGCTCAGTGAAGCAGTCCCCATAGTCATGGGACCAATTGTGTGCGAAAGGGCTCTCTCTTACAGGCTGAGAGAGACCGTGGCGGCGGGAGCTCCGGATTCAAGCGGCCATCTTCCAGCGAGGTCAGACCACGCCCCAGCGTGGCTTTTTTGACCCAACCTCCTATCATTTTTAGCCAAGGAAGCTGCTATCTTAGTCTCTGATTAATTTGCAACTGCCATGATGCTGCACATGTGATCCGTATGTCACCAGCCATTGGATGGTTTGACAGTTTGGTTGAGAGCACAACCAAAAAGACAGCTAGCATTTCCAGCATGCCTGAAATGTAAACTGTTTTTTGAAACTATCAAATCGATGGGTTTACTTCCCCTTTAAAGCAGACTTTGCATTTAACAGCCCTGTTTGGCCATTTTGCAGCCCCCCCCCCCCGAAATGTAAAATCTCTGGATAAAGATTTAAAAGATTAAAGAAAAATCACATTAACAGAAAAAGCAGAGTACCTTAGGCCCCAACTTTGCCAAGATGAGGGCAATGACATCAAGCCTTTCAGCTCTGAGAAAACTGAAGATCCTAAATTTAAGCACCCAGCACTATCACCCTCACCCAAGTCTTTTTTTATTGGAAAGGTGTGTGTTTTTTTTTATTTTTATCTAGCAATTGTTTTGTTGTTTTATTAAAAGGCCTGATTTTAAAGGATAAGTTCACCTTCGTGAACATGTTACATGTTCCAACTGTTTTTAGGGTGGAACATTTAACATGTTCCTGCTCCTGCAGCTCTCCCCCCAATATCCCTCCTCCCTGTGACAGCAGGCCGGGGATCTTCTCCCCGCACCCACTGTCACAATTTGAAAAAGCACAGTCGTGCGGGGCTTCGCCCACATAGCCACGTCATTCATTCACGGTGTTCTGTGAATCATCAAGGGTAAAATGTAAGATAGACATAGTCTGAAGGCAGTCATCTTCTGTTTTGTTCTCTTCTTTGAAAATCCACAATACTCTGTGACACTAGCACTATAGGTTCATCCATTACAATAAATGAAAGGTGAAAAGTGGGGCATAAAATGTCGTCCCCACATATCAGCAGGCTACCTGAACATCAGCAGCTGTTTTTAAGATTTTTTAAATATTTGTTTTCGTTTTGCTGTGCTTTTGCTGTGCTTTAAGATTTTTTTATTTTTTGGAATTTGCTTACTGCACTATGAAGCTTTCCTCTTTTTGTTTCTACATTGCACTTTCTACCTGATGAACTTCTTTGAGTTGAATGCTCATGGAGTGGCAATATTCAATTATCCTCACGGAGGGATTAGAGCAGCTGATCAGAGGTGAACAGCCAGATACCCGCCCAAAGGCGACACCATACGAGTGATCCCTGCATGGAGGTGTCTGAATAAGAGACTGGCTGTCAGTGTGAACATCTGATGCCATTTTCTCTCTTGGTACAAGGCGAGTTTGACTCCCGTGATAGGAGTCCACTATTCCCGGTAAGGGGCCATCCGGCTGTTTACATTACTTTCTCTCATGAATGGGGTACAACATTGGAAGTGTTGAAACTTATCTATGGTCAAATGCATGATATCTGATATGTATGGATTATCCAACATATGCAGGCTGTCTGACAAGTGAATAGTGCTGCACTCTGGAGACTGCCACACCATTGATAATTGTCAGATTTACAACAGCACCTTTGGATGTTTTTTATCCTCTAAACACTGTCAAAACACTGTTTTTGTGGGACTATATATATATACCTTTTACTTTTTTTCTTTTTCTCTTTTTTTCAAAAGAACATTTCACCATTTGTCTTTTTGTGTTTTACTCCCTTTTTTTAGGTTTATGTTTTGGAGATAAATACAAAGAGTCATGTATTCACTTAATTTAGAATTAGTTGTTATACAGATTTTTAGTCAGTGTTGAATCACTTGATTATTCATTTGCAATTTGCGCATCTTTTTTGTTTTATATGTATTGTTTATGGATTAAGTATTAATTATTTTAGATTGCTGTACAATTGTTGGTACACTCATATTAGGTTTGAGTACATACAGTCACATCATTTTTATTAAATACTCACTATTTGTTTTTGAGCACATCACAGTTATATCACCTGAAATTCATCAGGTGATTGGGTGAGCGCAGAATTTTTACCTGTTACACATAATTGAGACTACACTGTGAATTCTCAGCATGAGGTCCAAAGATCTGTCCTCATAATTAAACCATGCTATTATTAGTCCCGAGAAATAAAAAAATAAAAAACAGATATCAGAAACATTAGAGGTGGCCAAATCAGCACTTTTGTGTTCTTAACCACTTCAGCCCTGGGAGAATTTACCCCCTTCCTGACCAGAACACTTTTTGCGATACGGCACTGCGTCACTTTAACTGATAAATTGCATTTGCGCTATAAACAAAAAAAGAGAGACAATTTTGAAAAAAAGCTATATTTTTTACTTTTTGCTATAATAAATATCCCCAAAAAATATATAAAAAACTAATTTCTTTCTCAGTTTAGGCCGATATGTATTCTTCTACATATTTTGGTTAAAAAATCGCAATGAGCATATATTGATTGGTTTGCGCAAAAGTTATAGCATTTACAAAATAGGGGATAGTTTTATGGCATTTTTATTATTATTATTTTTTTTATTAGTAATGGCGGCGATCAGCGATTTTTTTATCGTGAATGCGACATTATGGCGGACACATCGGACACTTTTGACACTATTTTGGGACCATTGTCATTTATACAGCGATCAGTGCTATAAAAATGCACTGATTACTGTGTAAATGACACTGGCAGAGAAGGGGTTAAACACTAGGGGGCGATGAAGGGGTTAGGTGTGTCCTAGAGAGTGATTCTAACTGTGGGGGGACTGGGCTACAAGTGACATGACAGTGATCACTGCTCCCGATGACAGGGAGCAGTAGATCACTGTCCTGTCACTAGGCAGAACAGGGAAATGCCTTGTTTACATAGGCATCTTCCCATTATGCAGCTCCGTGACACGATCGCGGGACACCATGGACATCGAGTCCGCAGGTCCCGTGGGCACGGTCATGGAGCTCGCGGCGGACGAACGCGCCGCCCGCATGGCGGTATATTCAAAGCAATGTACAGGTACGTGTCATTCTGCCGATGTATATCGGCGTTAGCCGGTCGGCAAGTGGTCAAAAAAGAATGGACTGATAAGCTCGACAACACCAAAAGGTTTGGATGACCACGGAAGATACCTGTGCTGGATGATCACTGAGTGTTTGCCACGGTGAAGAAAACAATCTTTACAATATCTAGCCAAGTCAAGGACACTCCCCAGGAGGTGGGCGTAATATCATCAATTGTCCACAATCAATAAAAACTCAATTAAAGTAATACAGATGGTTTACATAAAGGTGCAATCCTTTGGAAAGCCTCAAGAATAGGAATGTGATCTTAGTTTGGACTGAAAACAAGTTCAGACCAAACTTCTCTTGTTTTGCCATTCACCCAAACACAAGACTTTTACCCCGTTCAGTTGGAACCAGTCATTCATATATAGTAGCAGTTTTTACATGGTACTTCATATATATATATATATATATATATATATATATATATATATATGACAGCTTTCTTTTATCAATGATTGTTAAGGAAGCAGCGGGTGCCACTCTGTTCCATTAATTTGCTGGCTTGGAACCCCTAGCCATGTAAACAAAGAGGCAAGGATAGCATTGACATCACTTACCAAATATGACCATATGACCTCAACCCAACTGCACATGCATTTCACTTGCTGAAGGAAAAATTTAAAGCAGAGAGGCCAGTGAACAAGCAGCAATGGAAGGCAGCTATAGTAAGGGCACGGGGAAGCATTATTACTGAGGAATCCCAGCATTTGTTGATGTTGATGTTTTCCAGATTTCAGGATGTCATTGACTATAAAAGAAAGAATTGGAAAAGATTATTATATTTATGACTTGCTTAGTTCGTTCAATCATGTCTTGACTGCTTTATTTTAAATCCATTGGCTCCCCATACAGAGACAAAATTATGAAAGTTGTATTTCTGTCCAAATATTTATAGACCTAACAATATGTTCTCATATTTCAATTGTGTTGAAATAAAAATAATTGTTGGTATTAAAAATAATTAGCTATTTTATAGTAAATGAAGAATTTAATTCTTGTTAACAAAATTTTCCTTGTTTCATAAAACACGATGCATCAACATTCTACTGAAATTGGTTAAGTACAATGTAAATACAATACATATAGTGTGCACCTCATAAATAATAGTAGGAGCATTTTCTCTGAAGCACTTAGGAGAAATTAACACACAAACACGTTACATTTTAATTACGTGACATTTGTTTTGTTAAACATTAGAGTCATTCATTTACAAATGAACTGTATAAACGTTCTGTTTTCCCGATGCGGCAAAATGTTTTGTATTCTTCTATAATAAATAGAATTTTTTGCATAGTGCAAGAATTAGTCATCAGTATTCTACAATTGCAAATCAAAGTCATGCTCCTTGGCTAACGGATGTGATACAAGACCTGTCATCTATATTAGCATTTTGCAGAGAATAGGAAGAAGTTGGTCTGATGACTGTGAATCAGGCATATAAGATGTCAGGAGCTTTAGCGGTTAAAAATGATACAATCTTATATTTATTGATCCTGGGCAATGTAGAGCCTACCTTGGCTGTCTAAGTACCACAATCATGGCTTTCTATATAAAAGTAACACTTGTCAATCCTGACACATGCATTTTGGAGCAGGACCATTGTCAGCAGTGTTAATTTTGGCATCACATTTGAATTTAGTTTTAGTCATAGTCTTTTGACTAAAATGCCATTTTATTTTTAGTCCCATTTTAGTCACCTGCAATAGTTTTAGTCGTATTTATTCGACTACAATCTCCAGTACATTTTAGTCAACTAAAATCTTTTTCGTCTACTGAAATCATTTTAGTCAACTAAAATCTAATGGGTTTAGTTATATTGTAATGCCTTATTTAAAGCATAACTCCCTTTTTGTTGAGACAAATACATTCTCCTCTGTGTGATCTATGTACATTGCAAGGATTATAATAACCTTTGTTGCAGATTCCTACATTTTATAATTCTGAAGAAATCCCTGTTTGTTCCTCTGTGGCTCTGTGGCTCTGTGGCTCTGTGCAAAGTGGGTCTAATGGGAGTGGTTTCATAATTATCAGTCAGCTGTGGCAGTTCCAGAGCACTAATGAGGAAAGCTGCTGGGTCTGCATCCCTTTAGCCATGCTTTCATAATGGGAGTATCTCACCAAAAAAGGGATGCCTGAAATCTTACTTTTAGACTTCTGGGAAAATTGGTGAGCCAATCACACAAGCAGGAAATTATGTTTCTGGGGAGTGGTCAGTACACAATCTGTGTACAGAACAAATCCATGTAGCCATATTGCATTGCATTTTCAGAAAATTACAGCGGCTGCAGATTGAAAAGGAAAGGTAATTTTTAATGGAAAAAGGGCATACTGCGCTGAGATAAACACAAAAAAGCAGCCGCCAACACTGCTGTGGATAAAGCAATAGAAAATGTGGATATAAGTGTAGCGCTAATTATTTGTTAATCTAAGTACAGTATTAAATCATACATAGATAAATTGAAAACGTGGTTGGATGTGCTGTCAAAGCAAAAACCAGTGTAAAAACAAAAAACCAAAAATACAAATAAGTCTTAAGGTTATAGGTATAAACGGAGTTGCAGTGATAATTAGTGATAATTACTAAAGCAGTGAATATTAACTGTGAAAACTCAATATTCAATATAAAATAAAGTCCAAGAAAAATAAACATTCATCTGTTTTAAAGGTGAAGTGATGATCAATCCCAGAAAATAATGTTCATTAATGATGTAAACTTGAAATCCAAATACGGAGTGCTGTGAAAACCGCCACCAAGAGTGAGTTGAAAGAGGCTTACCGGAAGTCTCGGACCTAGAGAAGCATATGCCACTCAGGTCGAGAAAAGCTTGGGGGTTAACAAACCCAATAGAGTTGGTCTGGAGTCTGAGGGGTTTCTTATTCCACTTCAATCTCATAGGACATCTAGTATGTTGATCACGTGTTCATAAACGTATACAAAAGGCTCGTTATCCATATTTTGTACGTATGAAAGTAAAAAAAGCTCACATAGCGTGATACCGTTTGGAAAGGTTTTAATCGCAAAAAAGAGTAACAATAAAACACTCACATTTGAGATGGTATAAAAGGCATAGATTCAGGTACAGGAGCGATACGTGTAGACAGGTCCACCCGACTAGTTTCGACTAATCAGTCATCATCTGGGGTATGGACTCTGTCCTCCACGCATCGCACTAAATAGATAAAATGACCTCAGTGACCCCGGAAGTGGACCACCATTACATCACTTCCGGTTCTTTATATTAGAGAAATTGGTTAAAATTAGTTAAAATATGGTGACACCTGTGTGGTTAGATTAGGTACATATCATGTGAGGTTTTTTATGGGTAAGTTGATATTCCAATAGCTAGTCTTTACTGGAACGGCGTGTCATTTCGTCGTAGCATCCCATCACTATTGGAGGCGGCATCCAAGCCTCGCTATGAAAATGAGGCTTGGATCTCGTGCCGCGACGTCATGTCCGTGTGCGTCATATGACGCTACCAGCTAGGCATAACACTAAAAACGAGGCGTGGATCCAACATCCCGCACAGCCACACTTCCGAAACCTCATGCCGCAACGTCATATCCTTCTGCTTGACATGACGCTGACGGCTGAGCGTAGCAACACCGTCCATGCCTCGCTCTAAAGACGAGGCGTGGATCCGATATCCTGCACAGCCGCACCTCCAAAATAAACGGACGGCGCCTGTGCATCTAATGTGGACCAGTACCTCCCCCTTCTCCCGCATGGAGGCTAACTAGGTTATTGCAATTATGCAGACCTGGTAACCATTGATAGTACATAGCGGCCAGGGGGGTAGGTGCATCATACACACCTCGAGTGCCTTGTCCATAATGCCACTCAGAGTCTGCTCCAGCAGGAATACAAGAGGGATTGTTCATTGATGCATGCTTTTTCATGGCTCACCATCCTTGTGGCCTCCTAAAATGGCGACAGTACAGTGCATGCATCCTTTATCAGCAGCCATTGGCATGGGGAAAAAGCAGAGCTGGCCTGAGCCTGTCGTTGTGCCATACTCACACAGGTACACGTTAATGGCCCTCTGCTGCATGTGCACCTGCAGCAGCATTGCCAAAGTCGAGTTTGGGCATGTCACAAATCAAGCGGGTTTATGGGCAGGTGGAATTCCCGCTGAATTTTAGCCAACCGAATACATTTCACAAGTCCAGCTGAACATGTATGACAAAACTAGTAGGGTGGAGCTTAAGCTCAATCACACCACGCTAGTCTGATTGTGATCTGCATATTGTTTTAACCCAGGAATTTGTATTCATGTTCTGCTGGACTTGTGAAATTTATTGTAACTTTTTAAATAAACCATCACGGTTTTACACTATGTGGTGACTTTTTTCCCTTTTTATACCATATCCGTGAAAGAGAGGGAGTAAATAGTGCGGTTGGTATCAACATCACCCTGCTTACATTCAGTGGATGGATCCCTCGTGACATGTGAATCCATGTCTTACTAGACTCCTATAACGTGGAGTCTAGCTATCTGGGAAGGGTACATTCTTTTCTTATCACGGTTAAAGTTGCACTTTGAGTGTATAGTTGCCCACCATCCTTGAGACATGGCTGCAATGATTCCTTCACATCATTTGCTTTTTTCATGGACCGATTTATTCATTTACTGCATTTTTATACAAACCTGCAATAACGCACTGAAATATACTGCATAAACCTGCCCATTCAAAATAAAATGACACTAAAGTAAAAATAAATAGTCGCACTACACTCGCACTGCACTATCACTAGATTCACATTAACTGATACTCTACACTCACAATAGAATCACAATAGTACACTATAGCACCCTAACTCGCTACTAGCACTGAATAGAGCCTGCTCTATCTCTCTCCATGCCAATATCACACTGCAAATGGCCGCAATGGGAAGAATATTTTTAGAGTGTGGGGTGGGACTAAGAGCAATGAGCCAAGATTGGATAGAGTCATCATCATAGTGTCCAATCATGGCTCTGACAGTGCTATGTGCTCTGATTGGGAAAAGCTTTCATTGCTTCAGCCAATCAGGGCTTCCAATGCACTGTGCGGTGGCACAGTGCATTGTGGTCGTTCGGCGGGCCGAACAAACAGTCGAATGCCCTGATAATTCGGGTGTTCGTCAAACAGGCCAAACTCATGCTCGGACTGAACCTTTCGCCCAACTCTACACAATACATATGCACAGTATCTGTACATTGTTTCATTATTATCTATCATCATATTTTGTACATGGTATAGCCCTGCTTTAGATTTGGAATATATGTAATTCAAACACTGCATTCCAAATCCTGCATGCATAAACCTATATCAGAAACAAAACACACTGTACACTATGCAGATTAATTAAATTTATGGTGAACACATTAACCACCTCCTACTTAGCCACTGCACATATACGGCCAGGTGGGCGCTTCCTCCTTCTGAGTGGACGTTCAAAAACGTTCCTTCAGAAGAAGGGGGATCGCGCGTCAGCCAGCGGCGCGATCCCGATGCGCTTGTGTCACCCAGACATGGCGCATCTCCGTTCGGCAGAAGGGCTCTGTGATTGGCCCTCCTGATCACATGATGGCTCTGTCCAATCACAGCCATCATGTGATGTAAATAGAGAGCCAGTTGCTAGGCAATCTGCTCTCCTCTCCTCACACGGAAGTTGTCATTGAGGAGAGAAGAGGAGAGAAGAGCGGATCGCTGCAGCCGGCCGGTGATCAGTGAGTATGAGCTGTTTTTTACAATGTCCCCACACAGTGTCCCCACACAATGTCCCCAAAATAGTGTCCCCAAAACACTGTCACCACACACATGTCCCCACACAGTAAAAACACCTGTTCCCCACATATGTAACAGTAAAATCATATGTCCCAATGATCATCTGCACACATATGTCCGTGATCATCTGCGTACATTTGTCCGTGATCACACAAACCAATTATTATACACTTAATGGGATTTTTTTTACCAAAGACATGTAGCAGAACACATTTTGGCTTAAATTTATGACAAAATTTGATTAAATTGGATTTCTTTAAAAAACAAAGTACAAAACATATCATTGAAAGTGCGAGAGCGTGGAAAGCTGAAAATTGGCCTGGGAAGGAAAGGGGTAAAAGTGCCCAGTATTGAAGTGGTTAATGGATAATAGCCAGTAGCCCAAAGTGCAGTTGAACTACCACTGCCTCTTAATATACCTTCTTCAGAAACATTTATTTATTTTAAGCAGATTTTTCATATTCACTTAAATGTAATTCTCAATCTACCAAGTAAAGCAAAGAGAAACATTCAAAGGGTAGTAAAGCATGGCAGAAGTCCAGGATTTATCAATAGGCACAATAGGTTTGACCCTATGTGTGGCAAAAGCAGTGAAGTGACTTTTTCTTGTATAGTTATTGGTTACACATTTTTCCCATCCTCAATAGAAATACTGGATAGTCATCTACTGTAATATAAGTTTATCAACAGATTGTCACGTGAATTGAAGACAGAGCGGAGCACATATACAAAAAAATGTTCCTTGTATAGGTTGAAATCCTAGTAGAGTTACCTTGGATGACAAGAGTTGTTTACAGGTTCCAGTGAAGGAAATCCTGCCCTGCACAACATCCAGTCAATAATTATTTTACTGCCCTGACCTTAGTGAGCTAAATTCTAAATGGTCTTTATGAGTTACTTCATTTAGCACATCATCGATCTTTGCACTGCTTGGTTTATTATGTCTGTAAGTTAATAATATAAGAAATCATTTTCTGTATGAACACCGATTAGAGCTATTCTATTGTCATTACATATAATCATGTGTTGTTGATGTCAAGTTGAATCATATACTGGCTTATTTTTCTTGTTGATCCTAGCAGTAATATATTCCAGCCAACATTTCAAGTTCTGTGCATTTCATACAGTCATTGCAAGGTTATATTGTGGTCCAACATTCCCCCGGAAGGATTCTTTATAGAACAGGCAGTAAATCTTGGACTGCTATTATAGAGCAATGTGATCATTGAGGAATTGTTCATTTTTTTTTTTTTTTTTTTTTGCAGTTGTACTGATTTCCCCCAAAAACTGAATTTTTTACAAGTAAAAATGCTGTTTTTTATTTTTAATTTTTTGCACCTGATTGGCTATTCTTTCTGGGAAAGCGAGTGCAACTGCACTTGAAAAGTGCACAGTCTGTATGTCTTTAGTAAATCAACCCCATTATTTTTTCTACATGTATTAAGGTAAATGCAATAATTCACAAGTAAGTAAGGGCATTAGAATACAGATCGCTCTAAATCAAATTAGAATACATTAGAATACAGATTGCTCTAAATCAAATGATTTGTTATGTATTGCTATTCACCATTCTGTGTAATAGCAGAACCATAACCATCTGACACAGGCAATAAACTCCATTCTTAAAGCGGAGGTCCACCCTAAAAATATATATATATATATATATATATATATATATATATATATATATATATATATATATAAAAAGGCTCCTGAAAAATGTAAAAAAAAAAATTTGAAAAAAAATAATAATTTTTACTTACTAGAAATGGCAGTTGCTAGGCAGATCTTCCTAATCTGCCACTTCCTATTCCGCGGTAGTCTTCATTCTTCTCCTCCTTGCGTTGTCTTTTGGGAAATTTGGGTGCGCTGTCTTCTGGGACCTGTGTGTGTCCCAGAAGACAGCCGCCCATTCACAAAGCGCTACGCAACTCGCGCATGCGCAGTAGGAAACGGGCAGTGAAGCCGCAAGGCTCCACTGCCAGTTTCCCTTAGTGAGGATGGCGGCGCGGGCACACGATCCAAAGGACGGATCGGCCTCGGGGGGCTGACATCGCGGGCGCCCAGGACAGGTAAGTGTCCTTATAAAAAGGCAGCAGCTACAGTGTTTGTAGCTGCTGACTTTTAAAGAAAAATGATTTTGCGGCTGGAACACCGCTTTAAGTTATTAAAACAGATTTCAACACATAGGAGTAATCAGATGTCTCTGCTTTACTCTTCCCTGGACATCACCTTGTTTTCTCCATACCTCATTTTACATGACTTTCTTAGACCCTATTTACATCTGAACATTTTTTAGTTTGAAGCTTAAAGTTGCAAAATGCTCAACATATAAAATCCCATGATTTTCAACTGTGTCACTTGAGGCTTGTAACGCAGGGATCCCATGAATAAGTCCAAGTTATGAAACGTCGGGTCCGTGGCTGCATTATCATTGACACTATCGTGACACGCTGAGGCTAAGAACGCTACATGGCTGCTGTGACCCAAAGTGGTCAAAGTGGTGGTAATAATAAAGTGGATGGAGCTGGGGGATTTTAAAATGCACTTTGTCTAATATCTATTGGTCCTCTTATTAGGACTTATGGGTCTCCCAAAGACCTCTTACGCTTAAGGTGTGGTTTGTCTCCTTTCTATATACACTTCAAGGGACTAAAGCTTTATCAGAGCCGAGGCAAGAAAATAATTTGTCAAATAAGACAAAAAGTTTACTTACCACGGATGATTGATTTATCCCGGGTGAGCCCCCATTTTTGAAAGGAATTATACACCTCGACGACCACCCTGGTTAAGTAGGCTGACAACTGGGACCCTTTAGATCCGTAAGAGACCAAATGAGACACTGGAAACAGGCTTGAGTGTGTTCATAAGATCTCTGACTTTAATGAGGAAGACAATGGTTTTTATGCAAGCAAGGCAAAGAAGGGAGAAGGGGCTGAATATAAGGCATACGTATCTTAAGCTTACTCAGTACTTCCTTATCACGAGTTAGGCTGCTGAAATAAGAAACAGAATTAGCCTATGTCTTCACAGAAACAGAAATCTTCTTCCTGGGAATCAGCTTGACCACAATTAACTGACAAAATCTAGTTCTATGTAAACTGAAGTTAGGCTTGCTATGGTAAAAACTCATATATACAGAAGTTAATTTCTACTCAAAGAAAATGGAGGGGAATCTTCAAATGGAGTCACAATTGTTTATACATTCTATTACAAGGTGTATATATAAATTGCCTCGCCCACTCTGTTTCTTTCTTTCACAGAAAGGCCTCCATGTTTCCCACCTTTTTTCCTTTACTGTTGTAGTTGTTGGAAAATAGATGTCTCAAAACACTTATTGTTTTTGCTCAAAAGTGAAAGCCATGAACTTTTTTTTATCATTTCTGAAAAAAGGAATTATTTTAATATGTACGATTTTAAAATCTCCTACCCCACAATTACTTCAACTTCACCCTCCTCAAAAAAACAAAAAACAAAACAACAACAATGCCATAACTTTGGTGGTCAATAGCATTTTAATCACCCCTCCCAAAACAATCCCACAATTTTTGATAGTCAAGTGCATTTTAGTCAAGTGCAGCTCCACCCACTTTATTATTGGTTATTGGCACCATGCTCAGCACCAGGGAAGGTAGTTACACAAATGATGAATGTCTCATTTGCTGGCGGTTGCTCTTTTCCTTGAAATCTTTCAGACTTTCAGGTGTAATACAAAGGACACAACCTGTCACAGGCACTTGTCTAAAGTGCTGGCTTTGCCTACCCTTTACACCTCCTGAATAATTCATAGAAGCAGTGCTTTTGGTTCCCACAATGAAAAGCACTATATGAATGAAGGAGGCAGACCTTTCGTTTATCCTCCCATCTTCCATACATGAAGTGCTTTTTTATTGTGGGAACTGCAAGCACTGCTTCTATGAATAGACAGCACAAGGACAGAAAGAGTGCATAACAGGGGAGGAAAATAAGGGTAATAAATGTTAAATAGCAACAAAATATCAGAGTGATAACAATAAACAAAAAAGAAAGTGCAAAGAATAAACAAAATTAAAAGGAGATAACAATAAACAAAATCATTGAAGGGGCACTTGTGAAGCAAAAAACACAAATATACCGTATACCAAATAATCAGCCTAGCAACACATGTGTATAAATCAACAGGTAAATTACCAATAAGGAGTCATGGACAGGATATGTATTGGATACAGGAGATGATCAGTCAGGGAAGAATCTGTGACAGTCACTGCATCTCTAAAAAGCCATTCAAAGAAAAAATTGAGTTTAGGCCAAATGGAGGTATCATATTCAGTGTGTAGATCCAGATCGCCTTCCTGTGCAGCAGCAATCTTTCCTGATCCCCTATAGTGTGGCATGGGCACATATTCAATAGACATGTGCACACTGAAATATTTTGTTTCGGAATTTCGTTTTCGTCCGAAAAATTCATTAATTTAGTTACTCCCGAAATTTGTTTTTATTTATTTTGTTTTTCGTTAGAAATTGCATTCGTCCGAAAATCTGAATTAATTAAGGTCGAATCTGTCATTGAAGGCTTTTGGTGTCTGTCGAATGTTCAAAGAAGATTCGACGGAGCAGCGAAACTGTACGACGCCGCAAACGTACATTTCCGGTTGAATGTTCCGCCTACAAGCTAGCTATAGTAGAATTCTAATGTTGTATGACTAGTAATAATTATATTTTTTAAATATTATTACTAGTCAACCAACATTAGAATTTTTCTATAGCCTATGTGCGGATGCATTTGACCGGAAATGTACGATTGCAGCGTCATACAGTTTATCTGCTCCGTCGAATCTTCTTAGAACTTTCGACAAGATTCAACGTTTCTATGTTTTTCGATGCTTTGTCGAATCTTCGTCCGTCATGTTGAATTGTCAAGTTAGTTCTAGCTATTTTACTGCTCCTCCTCTTTGGTTACAATCAGCCAATAACATTCATCATCATCATTATTTTTATTTTACTTCCCCCGCCCAATTCCAGCGATCTTTTCTCTCTATGTCGAATCTTTTCTCTCTATAATGTCAAATCTTTTCTCTCTATGAAGAATAATCTTGGACTAATAGAGTTAAGATTAGGCACATTCGATCACAGGTTCGATAGACACAGATTGTTATTGTCGGCGTCATGTCGAATCTCCTATCTATATCGAACTGTTGTTGCAATGAAAATGAAAATAAAGCATTTGTTTATGTCGGATCTTTTGGTTTTCGGATTCTGCGCTTTCGTTTTCATTTGTTAAAACGATAACGAAAATACCTGAAATTCGGACGAAAACGCATTCGGACGAAAACGAATGCACATGTCTAATATTCAATGACAGTTTTACTAAGCTCATGAATTGGGTTCACAGTTTCCACAAAATGTAGAGCAATGTGTTTTAAAACATGGAGCTCCTTACCATTACAGAATGATTCAATAGCTAGTTTCATTTTGCTGCAATTTGTCTTAAAGACCATTTGAACATTTTAGTTGTCTTGCCAACATAGAAAAGGGAGCATGGACTTTTTGAGCAGATATATACAAAAGTTAATAGTTCATGTGAAGCTGCCTCAAATTTTGTAAGGGTTACCCCTGTGTGCCCAATCAAATATTTTCCTGAGGATGTTGGAATTGCAACTATTGCAATTGAAGCAAGGATAACAACCAATTCTGCTTAAAAACCTGCAAGGGCTGACAGTTTTTTTTTTTGCACTGCATGGGCTTGGACCAAGACAGAGTCGGTTGCTTTATTTGATCGTTATGCATACACAGGAGAGAGTAATACCTAGGGGTGCAATGTTTGGTCAGCTTAAGGATATTCAACTCAGCCCTGTCAAAATAGCTCTGTTAAGGGCATGGTTAAGAACATTGTGGGATACCCACAATATTGAAATTTAATAAACATGTTCTCATATTGGCTTCTCAGTTCTGTTGGTTAGAGCAGATACTTTTTATTGCCAGAAACTGTGAGACTGTCAGGCCCTCGATAAGGTGACATGGATGGACACAGTTTATATCTAAACTGTTATCGTCAGCAGGTTTTGCAAAAATAGTTGTTTTGAACTTGCTGCTGCAGATGAAGACCTTGATGTCCTAAAAATATAATATTGGTTTCCAAATACTCCAGGTTAAAAGACAATACCTGGTAGGGGAGCATTTCAAAATGTAAACAAAGTCAAGCAGTCACAGTTTCCTTCCAGATAATGAAGACGTAATCAATATATCTTCTTCTTAACTTTACAAACTTCCTGAAGAACTTGATAGGACAAATATGCATGTTTTCTAAACTTCCCATAAAGAGCCTTTAAATAAAGAGGCAGTAGAGCTGCCCATAGCAGTACCCCGGATCTGCTTATAGACGTTATTTTCAAAAGAGAAGACATTGTTTACAAGGACCAACTAAAGCCATCAACCAGAAAACCTGAGCAGAATAATAGAATAGGAATAATGATATTCTTGTGAATATTATCATCACTCTCTCTTGGTATCAGCAGCTGCCATTATGGTTGATATATTGTAAAATTCTTAGTTAATACAGCCTGTTCTTGCCCCCGCTTCTATCGCCACTGGCTCTCTGATGAAGAAATTCATTTTTTCTTGATTGTGGCTCACTAATCGATAAGAATGCCTCCAAAACCTGTTTAAGGGGCCGTATAAGGATGGTTTTACTGTAGATGACTTAATACTATAGGAAAAAAGGAAAAAGGGTCTAGCGTCCCCAGTGATACACCTCCATCCCTGTAATATGTAGCAAAAACAGAAAGTTAGCCCTGGGACTTTAAATGAGGTGGTCACCGTTCCGCCAATAAGCATAACAATAGTAGATATAGTAAAATTAACTTATTCAAGTAAAAATGTTACATGCATTGATATCACCGTCAATTGCCAATTTAAAAGGGATACATAAACATGAGGTATTGGTACATGGTTGTAATAGCAGTCATAGTACACGGGCATCTATAAGTACCCAACACGTTTCGCGAGACCCAGCTCGCTCTTCAGGGGTGGATGCGTGTAAAAATGTACCTAGAATAAAAAAGTATAAATTGGCGATATAGCATAGTATTGGTTATATAGGCACAGGGTAGAGGGGGTCTCGAAAACGAGAGACCCTGTGCTTACCACTGAACTTGATCATAGCAAAAGGTATCTACTATTGTTATGCTTATTAGCGGAACGGTGACCACCTCATTTAAAGTCCCAGGGCTAACTTTCTGTTTTTGCTACATATTACAGGGATGAAGGTGTATCACTGGGGACACCAGACCTTTTTTCTACAATTAACCCATCTAGCCCAAACCTGGTCTGTTGTCACCCCCGCCATTATTTATATGCATGTATAATCATTGCATTTTGATTTTGTACTTAGAGCCGTTTATTAATTTATTTTTCCAACACATAACCCACATCTTAGTATGGTTGTATACCCTGGCTCATTGTTGTGTGGTTCCTACTTTGGCGGTGGCATCCTATGTCTCATGGTGGGAGCTGCGATGTGTACAAAGGGAGGTTTCTTGTCTCCCGCTGTCCCCATTAGTTTTCGAGCGGGTGGGGACACCTAAACATCGGCGCCATGTTCCTAGGCGCCAGCTGCGTGACATCCGCGATCAATCGCGGACGTCGGCGTGGTTGGACGTGACGTGCTGTGTCATCTGGATGGTTTAGGGGAGTGCCTGCGCATGCGCGCCTCCCGATGATGATGTCAGCCATCCACACATGGCGTTGGGGGGCGGAGGTCAGGCATGGTGGGGATTTCAATTTCTTTCTTCACCGAGGATACACACATTCACTGAGATCGCTTGTTTGAGACTCATCATTCTTAAACCCAAATACCGACCACACCCAGGTACTTATTACTTTTACATCTAGATACTTATTACATTCAGGTACACCTGTATTTACACAGTCCACTTTGATTATTCACTTTTAAAATAGTTTTTTGACATCGCAGAGTTCCCTACACACTTACACTCTACTCTTTCCTTCCCTTTCTCTCTCACCTTGTCACCTGCTGGTATCTTCTTGGTATCCTATCTTCCCAACAGTCTCCATGTCCTTACCATCTCTGGCTCAGGCCCCCCATTTATGCATAAACATTTACATGCTATTACTCATTGACTTTACTCTGTTACTTTAGATCCCTGACAAACATATTCATGTTTACAGCTTATTTTTTGGACTAGTGAGGTCTCTAGGGATATACCAACCCATCCGTGCCATGTCTGTCCTCCGTTTGGCCCCTGGTGGTGTCTTGTCTGACTCTGCCCCCTCTGCTCCCTGGTGAGACACCTGCTGCTGCCTTCTGGGAGCCTCACACCTTTTGCTATGGTCAAGTTCAGTGGTAAGTACAGGGTCTCTCGTTTTCGAGACCCCCTCTACCCTGTGCCTATATAACCAATACTATGCTATATCGCCAATTTATAATTTTTTATTCTAGGCACATTTTTACATGCATCCACCCCTGAAGAGCGAACTGGGTCTCACGAAACACATCGGGTACTTATAGATGCTTGTGTACTATGACTGCTATTACAACCATGTACCAATACCTCATGTTTATGTATCCCTTTTAAATTGGAAATTGACGGTGATATCAACGCATGTAACATTTTTACTTGAATAAATAATTTTTACTATATCTACTATTGTTATGCTTATTGGCGGAATGGTGACCACCTCATTTAAAGTCCCAGGGCTAACTTTCTGTTTTTGCTACATAATACTATAGGAATGTCATTACGAACTTGGGTTCAACTGAGTCTGTATGATCTACACTGACAGTGAACTGTGGTTATTTCTATATACTTACCAACAATATTCAGTGAACTGTCAACCGCATCTGTATTTTTATATGTATTTGACATGTCTTACCGTGTATTAATAAAGTTGTTGTGATTTTTTTATCTTGGGGTCTATGTCCCCTAAAATCCCATCTTAGGGTCCAGTCCATTCGTCTAAAGGGACATATATGGACATCTAAGGGTGGTTTTACCTTGGATCACTTTATACTATAGGAAGGTCATTACGAACTGACCAGCTAACCAAGGAATGTGTGCTGTCTTCCTTAAAAGTAAATACTACTTTTTCCAAGAATTACAATTGGTCAAATGCTATAGTCTAGTCTTTTAATTCCTGCAGCCAAAATTGGAATAAACTAGTCCTGTACCAGAGCTGCATTATGCACGCATCTGGTTTGATCATCTTGCCAACCGTAAGGCGGGCCTCGTTGGCGAAATGCATCTATAGTTAAGTATTCTCTTTCCATTTTTCAATATTATTACATTTGTTATTTTTATCTTTTATTATTTAATTAAATGTTATATACAGTTTTGTTTTACCTACAAGTGTTTGTGTGATCTCTCTTTTCATCTCGAAAACCCTCAAAAACTTAAACTATCAAGTAACCGTGATAAAACACTCTACAACAGAGTTTGAAATGGGTATACACACTTGCTTTCCAACAGGGTTAAAGGTGGGGTAGAACACTTAGTATAGTTAGTGAACAAGTTTGTATATCCTTTCTGGAAGAGGAAGGGGGGAAGTTCACAGACACACTTTGCAAAGCAGTCTGGAAAATGAGACCAGCAACAACACACAGCTGATAGAGACAGCTTAAGGCTGCTCTGTGCTCTCACTGGTGGATGAGTTTCCAAACTTGGCTATCTACTAATCACCTCACCTTCAAGACTAGGAACTGGCATAGAGCATAAACACGTGATTTGTTACATTTCGAAATTCAGACAAAATTTTTGTTATTCAGTGATTCGGAGGTATCCGAATTTCCAAATCACAATAGTAATGAATTTCAATGAATCCAACATAAATTATAAGGAAACAAATCATTTGAATAAGAAGATGAGTTTGAATTCCAAAATTAATTTGAATTTAAAATGGAAACATATTGCAATAAATACAGTGCGGTATACAAGTGAAATTAGATGATGATTCCTACTTAAGCTGCTTTTTGGAATAGAATAGAATATAAAGTAATAGAATAGAACAGAATAGAATCGAAAAAAATACAAACAATTAGAATTGAATAGAATAGAATAGAACAAACATAGCCGTCTTCTGAAAACTGAATTTCGATATTCGAATTTCAGAAAATGGTTATATTTGTTCTATTTTGTTGAATTCTATTCAAATCTATTGTATTTTTTTTCCTATTCTACTTTTTTCTTTTCTTTTCATGTCGTCGTTTTTCTCGTCGTGAAAAACGGTTGTGTGTACGCTTTAACGACGGGAAAAAAACGCACATGCTCAGAAGCAAGTTATGAGACGGGAGCGCTCGTTCTGGTAAAACTAGCGTTCGTAATGGAGATAGCACATTCGTCATGCTTTAACGGACTGAAAAGCACAGAGACTGAAAAGCGCGAATCGGCTAACACCAAACTTTTACTAACACGCGGTAATACGACATCAGCAAAAGCAGCCCAAAGGGTGGCGCCATCCGAACCGAACTTCCCCTTTATAGTGCCGTCGTACGTGTTGTACATCACCGAGGTTTGCTCGAGCATTTTTTTTCACGATAGTGTGTATGCAAGGCAGGCTTGAGAAGAATCACGTCGAGAAAAACGTTGTTTTTTTCCATGACATTAAAAAATGGTCGTGTGTACGCAGCATAAGGACTTGGGGTGTACCAGCACCCTGCTTTTATTGGCGTTTGTGCCTTGGGATCAACTCTGCTCTCACTCTCATCACTCATCACTCTCATCATGGCTGAGTCAGGGATTGTCGCAGTTTTGGTAGAGGCATGCTGGAGTCTCCCAACCTCTGCAGGCAGGCTTGCTGAAAATGTTGTGCAGTTTCACAAAGCGTTTCCTGTAGGTAGTGATGAGCCGAACACCCCCGGGTTCGGTTCGCACCAGAACCCGCGAACGGACCGAAAGTTCGTACGAACATTAGAACCCTATTAAATACAATGGATGCGAACGTTCGAATTCTAAAGTGCTAATTATAACAACTATTATGCATGTTATTGTCCTAAAAAGGGTTTGGGAACCCGGGTTGTGCACCAGGGGACATGTATCAATGCAAAAAGAAGTTTTAAAAACGGTCGTTTTTCGGGAGCAGTCATTTTAATGATGCATAAAGTGAAAAAAAAAAAGTCAAATATTCCTTTAAATATCGTACCTGGGGGGTGTCTAAAGTATGCCTGTGAAGTGCCACGTGTTTCCCGTGTTTAGAACTGTCCCTGCACAAAATGACACTTCTAAAGGAAAAAAAAGCCATTTAAAACTGCTTGCGGCTTTAATGTAATGTCTGGTCCCGGTAATATGGATGAAAATCTTTAAGAAAAATGGCATAGCTACCCCATGACCCCCCCCCCCCCCTACCCCAGCCCATTACCAGCCCCTTTGGGTCTTGTATGGATATTAAGGGGAACCCCGCACATAAAATAAAAAAGGCCCTATATACTCTGAACAGCCGTATACAGGCGGTGCATACAAGACAGGGACTGTAGGTTTGTTCTTATGTAGAATCTGTTTGTAATTTTGAACAGGTACATTGTTTAAGTGTAGCTCCAGCCCAAAAATCTATTTTTAAACTTTTTGGAAAACATAGGTAAGGGTTATCACCCCTGTAACATTTGTTTTGCTGTCTGTGCCCCTGTTCAGAACATTTCACCTCACTTTCCGTCCCAATGACAACTGTTTTTGAAATGTGGTGTTTTTCTTGAAACAAGGATTGGTGATAAAGCATCAGTACAGAGGAGACACCTTTCTCCCATATTAATTCTTACAGGAGAGAATTTTCCTACCTAGGGGTAGATTTCCTCTCACTTCCTGTTGTCTTCTTGCGTTTGCAAGTAGGAGTCGTTTGTAAGTTGGATGTTTGAAAGTAGGGACCTGCCGTATATACTCTGCAGAAATAGGCCCCTTAGTTGTTGGTGTTGGCACAACACTGTAAGCACTCACAGTTACTCTTGGTTGGTGCTGGAACGCCCTGCTGTCAACTATTATATCAGGAATTTTAATTACATATAATTGTTGAACAGTGGTAGTAAAAATTGGACCTTTGATGGTGGTGCTGGTGCCACAACACTGTAAGCCCTGACAGTTACTCTTGGTGGGTGCAGCAATGGGCCCTGCTGTGAATTATTAGATCAAGAATTGTAATTGCATGCCCCTGTTGAACAGGGGCTGAAAAATTGGGCCTTTCGTGGTGGTGGTGGTGTTGCCACAACACTGTAAGCCCTCAGAGTTACTCTTGGTGGGTGCAGGAATGGGCCCTGCTGTGAATTATTAGATCAAGAATTGTAATTACATGCCCCTTTTGAACAGGGGCTGAAAAATTGGGCCTTTCGTGGTGGTGGTGGTGGTGGCGTTGCCACAACACTGTAAGCCCTCAGAGTTACTCTTGGTGGGTGCAGGAATGGGCCCTGCTGTGAATTATTAGATCAAGAATTGTAATTACATGCCCCTTTTGAACAGGGGCTGAAAAATTGGGCCTTTCGTGGTGGTGGTGGTGGTGGCGTTGCCACAACACTGTAAGCCCTAAGAGTTACTCTTGGTGGGTGCAGGAATGGGCCCTGCTGTGAATTATTAGATCAAGAATTGTAACTACATGCCCCTTTTGAACAGGGGCTGAAAAATTGGGCCTTTCGTGGTGGTGGTGGCGTTGCCACAACACTGTAAGCCCTCAGAGTTACTCTTGGTGGGTGCAGCAATGGGCCCTGCTGTGAATTATTAGATCAAGAATTGTAATTGCATGCCCCTGTTGAACAGGGGCTGAAAAATTGGGCCTTAGGCACTGGTGGCACAACACTACAACCCCTCACAGATACTGTACTTGGAGCACAGCAATGAGCGTTGTTGCAAAGTATTGCTTCAAAAATTGTAATGACACGCCCCTGTTAAACAGGGGCTGAAAAATTGGGCCTTAGGCACTGGTGCCAAAACACTCCAACCCCTCACAGATACTGTACTTGGAGCACAGCAATGAGCCCTATGGCAAATTATTGCTAAAAAAATTGTAATTACACGCCCCTGTAAAACAGGGGCTGAAAAATTGGGCCTTAGCCACTGGTGGCGGCACCCATAAACAAAAATGATCTTCCAAGCTATCATCATCAATCGTATCATTGAGGACTCGGAGGAGGAGGATAGCCAGTCAACATAACAGCACAGGCACTCAGCATCAGCATGAGTCTTGAAGGGATGTGACATGTTAAAATCAATTAGTCTGTTATATCAGCATCAGGTGTGTGGTAGCTGGTGGTGATCCAAGACTGGTTCATCTTGATGAAAGTCAGTCGATCAACCGAGTCGGTGGACAGGCGCACCCTGTGATCCGTGACAAATCCTCCAGCAGCACTGAATGTGCGTTCCGAAAGAACGCTGGATGCAGGACAGGCCAGTAGCTCAATTGCATACTGTGCAAGCTCTGGCCAGTGATCCATCCTCAAGACCCAGTAAGCCAGAGGATTTTCGGTGGGGAAGGTGTCCAAGTCTGACCTTGCCCCTAGATATTCCTGCACCATGTTTATCAGACGCTGGCGATGGTTGCTGGAACCGATTATACTTTGGGGCTGCGGACTAAAGAATTGTCTGAACGCATCGGTCAGACGACCACCTTCCCCACCGCTCCTTCTTTGACTGGCCGAAGCCTCAGCAACTCGTTGTCCAGGACCAGGAGTTTGTAACCTCCCAGTCTCTGGGAACGCGTTGCACAGACCTTTCTGCAAGGCCTCCCGGAGTTGTCTCATCCTCTGCTCCCTCTGCGACGGTAACATAAGGTCCGCAACCTTACCCTTGTACCGTGGATCAAGGAGAGTGGCCAGCCAGTAATGGTCCCTCTCCTTGATCCGAAGAATACGAGGATCCTTCCGCAGACTTTGCAGGATCAGGGAGGCCATGCAGCGTAGGTTTTCTGAGGCATTCGCTCCGGAGTCCTCTGGGTCACTAAGGACGACATGATCCGCAGCCACCTCCTCCCAGCCACGTACAAGTCCACTGGTTTCTTGGGACTGTAAATCATCTCTAAAAGACTGCTGCTGATGATGCTGAGTGCCAGCCTCCACCTCCATGCTGACACAATCCTCCTCCTCCTCCTCCTCCTCCTCTTCCTGTGCGATGGGTGGGACAGAAGGAACACTGTCTGGGTAAAGGGGGCCTTGAGAGGCAAGGAAGTCCTCCTCTTCCTGTCTCTGTTCTGCCTCAAGTGCCCTGTCCATTATTCCACGCAGCGTGTGCTCCAACAGGTGGACAAGAGGTACAGTGTCACTGATGCATGCACTGTCACTGCTCACCATCCTCGTGGCCTCCTCAAATGGTGCCAGGACAGTGCATGCATCCCTGATCATGCCCCACTGGCGTGGAGAAAAAAAACCAAGCTTCCCTGACCCTGTCCTGGTGCCGTAGTCGCACAGGTACTCATTGATGGCCCTCTGCTGCGTGTGCAGCCGCTGCAGCATGGCCAACGTTGAGTTCCACCTGGTGGGCATGTCACATATAAGGCGGTTCTTGGGCAGGTTCAACTCCTTTTGCAGCTCAGCCAGGCGAGCACTGGCATTATAAGATCTGCGGAAATGCACACAGACTTTCCTGGCCTGCCTCAGGACATCCTGTAAGCCCGGGTACCTGCCCAAGACTCGCTGCACCACCAGGTTAAGGACGTGAGCCACACAGGGCACATGGGTCAGTTGTCCCTGTCGGAGGGCGGAGAGGAGGTTGGTGCCATTGTCGCAAACCACCATTCCTGGCTTAAGCTGGCGTGGCGTCAACCACCTCTCGGCCTGGCCCTGCAGAGCAGACAGGACCTCTGCCCCAGTGTGGCTTCTGTCCCCCAAACACACCAGCGCAAGCACGGCATGGCATCTTTTTGCCTGCGTACTTGCGTAGCCCCTTGAACGGCTACGGAGCACCGCTGGTTCATAGGACAAACCACAGGAAGAGGCCATGGAGGAAGAAGAAGAGGAGGGGGTGGAGGAGAGAGGTGTGTCACAACCAGTAGTAGCATTTTGGAGGCGTGGCGGTGGAACAACCTCCAACACTACTGCACCTTGTCCTGCATCCTTCCCAGCTGCCAAAAGAGTGACCCAATGGGCCGTGAAAGAAAGGTAACGTCCCTGTCCATGCCTGCTGGACCATGAGTCAGCGGTAATATGCACCTTACCGCTGACCGCCCTGTCCAGCGAGGCCAAGACATTGCCTTCCACATGCCGGTAGAGAGCCGGAATAGCCTTCCGTGAGAAAAAGTGGCGTTTGGGAACCTGCCACTGAGGAACCGCAATTGCACAAACTCACGGAAGGGGGCCGAGTCTACCAACTGAAAAGGCAGCAGTTGAAGCGCTAGCAATTTAGCCAAGCTAGCATTCAACCGCTGGGCATGTGGATGGCTGGGAGTGAACTTCTTTCGACGGTCCAGCAGCTGGGGCAGGGAAATTTGCCTGCTAGAATCGGACGTCGGTGTACTGCTAGCAGAGTGGCCGCAAGTACTTGGCTGTGACACACCTAATTCTACACCTTCATTCCTCTCAGTGCATGTTTCAGAGAGGACTGAAGTTATAGTGGGGTTGGAGATCCCAGCTGATGCGGTGCAAGGAGAGGTCCGCTTTGTTCTTTGGTGTGGGTCTTTGAGGTAGGCTTGCCAACGAGCTGCATGGCAGGTCAACATATGTCTGGTCAGGCATGTGGTACCCAAGCGGCTGATGTTTTGGCCACGCGATATACGCTTGAGACATATGTTGCAAACAGCAGCTGTGCGATCTGATGCACTAGCCTCAAAAAAGGCCCACACCAAAGAACTTTTTGAATGACGGGCAGAGGCAGCGCCCTGCACAGGCGGAGCTCTGCGGTGTGATTCCGTCGGTGTACTGCCCTTACGCTGGCCACCAAAGGGCATCCTGCCTCGTTGGAGATGTGCCTCCTCCTCATCCTCCTCCTCCTCCTCTATCCTATTAGGCACCCACGTGGAGTCAGTGACCTCATCATCCCCTCCCTCCTCATCACTGGAGCCAATCTGGCAGTATGCTGCAGCTGCTGGAACATGACTGCCAGATTGGTGTCCTTCTTGAGCATCCCCTCTGTCTGCTCTCACGCTACTGCCTTCCTGTAGCTGGGTTTCATCATCAGACCCTTCGAAACGCTGGGCATCCTCCTGGAGCATGTACCCAACACTGTGCTCAAACAGTTCGGGGGACTCCTCAGGAGGAGGACATGGTGGGTCTAGGGAAGGAGTGACTGATGATGAGTCTGACATTGATACCAGGGAAGAGGACGCTTTGGCAGCTGCTTTGCCAGTACCCTGAGCCTGGGTGAGAGAGGATGAGGAGGAGGAGGAGGGCTTGGTCATCCACTCTACCAAGTCTTCGGCATGATGTGGCTCAACATGTCCAGCTGCCGAAAAGAAGGACAAGCGTGTCCCATGGCCATGTGCTGATGACAATGCACCGCGTCCACGACCAGCACTGTTGCCCCCAGACACAGAGCCTGCTTGCCCTCTTTTATTGCCTCCTGACTGTCTGCCTCTCCTTGTTTGCCTTCCAGACATTCTAATAGATGGCCTGCAGGGAGATGGGAAAAAAGCAATAAGGGCTACCTTCAGGTGTCCTTCTCTGTCCCTTTACTTAAGGATTTCTAAATATGGTTGAGGATGATTGCTTTTGCACAGAATAGCACAATGACAATTTCCCTGACTGTCCAAAAAACAAGGATTTCAAAGATGGTTGATGAGGAATGCTTTAGCACACTATAGCACAAGGAGAATTTCCCTCACTGTCCTTCCCTGTCCCTAGAAACAAGGATTATCACAGTGAAAGAAACTGACACTCTTCCTACCTATAGTTTTCTGTCCCTAGAAAAAATGTTTTTTTAAAGCACACTATAGCACAAGGAGAATTTCCCTCACTGTCCTTCCCTGTCCCTAGAAACAAGGATTATCACAGTGAAAGAAACTGACACTCTTCCTACCTATAGTTTTCTGTCCCTAGAAAAAATGTTTTTTTAAAGCACACTATAGCACAAGGAGAATTTCCCTCACTGTCCTTCCCTGTCCCTAGAAACAAGGATTATCACAGTGAAAGAAACTGACACTCTTCCTACCTATAGTTTTCTGTCCCTAGAAAAAATGTTTTTTTAAAGCTGATTGATGATCAATGCTTTAGCACACTATAGCACAAGGAGAATTTCCCTCACTGTCCTTCCCTGTCCCTAGAAACAAGGATTATCACAGTGAAAGAAACTGACACTCTTCCTACCTATAGTTTTCTGTCCCTAGAAAAAATGTTTTTTTAAAGCACACTATAGCACAAGGAGAATTTCCCTCACTGTCCTTCCCTGTCCCTAGAAACAAGGATTATCACAGTGAAAGAAACTGACACTCTTCCTACCTATAGTTTTCTGTCCCTAGAAAAACTTTTTTTAAAGCACACTATAGCACAAGGAGAATTTCCCTCACTGTCCTTCCCTGTCCCTAGAAACAAGGATTATCACAGTGAAAGAAACTGACACTCTTCCTACCTATAGTTTTCTGTCCCTAGAAAAAATGTTTTTTTAAAGCACACTATAGCACAAGGAGAATTTCCCTCACTTTCCTTCCCTGTCCCTAGAAACAAGGATTATCACAGTGAAAGAAACTGACACTCTTCCTACCTATAGTTTTCTGTCCCTAGAAAAAATGTTCTTTTAAAGCACACTATAGCACAAGGAGAATTTCCCTCACTGTCCTTCCCTGTCCCTAGAAACAAGGATTATCACAGTGAAAGAAACTGACACTCTTCCTACCTATAGTTTTCTGTCCCTAGAAAAAATGTTTTTTAAAGCACACTATAGCACAAGGAGAATTTCCCTCACTTTCCTTCCCTGTCCCTAGAAACAAGGATTATCACGGTGAAAGAAACTGACACTCTTCCTACCTATAGTTTTCTGTCCCTAGAAAAAATGTTTTTTTAAAGCACACTATAGCACAAGGAGAATTTCCCTCACTGTCCTTCCCTGTCCCTAGAAACAAGGATTCGCACAGTAAAACACACTGACACTCTCCCTACCTATAGTTTTCTGTCCCTAGAAAAAATGTTTTTTTAAAGCACACTATAGCACAAGGAGAATTTCCCTCACTGTCCTTCCCTGTCCCTAGAAACAAGGATTTGCACAGTAAAACACACTGACACTCTCCCTACCTATAGTTTTCTGTCCCTAGAAAAAATGTTTTTTTAAAGCACACTATAGCACAAGGAGAATTTCCCTCACTGTCCTTCCCTGTCCCTAGAAACAAGGATTCGCACAGTAAAACACACTGACACTCTCCCTACCTATAGTTTTCTGTCCCTAGAAAAAATGTTTTTTTAAAGCACACTATAGCACAAGGAGAATTTCCCTCACTGTCCTTCCCTGTCCCTAGAAACAAGGATTCACACAGTAAAACACACTGACACTCTCCCTACCTATAGTTTTCTGTCCCTAGAAAAAATGTTTTTTTAAAGCACACTATAGCACAAGGAGAATTTCCCTCACTGTCCTTCCCTGTCCCTAGAAACAAGGATTCGCACAGTAAAACACACTGACACTCTCCCTACCTATAGTTTTCTGTCCCTAGAAAAAATGTTTTTTTAAAGCACACTATAGCACAAGGAGAATTTCCCTCACTGTCCTTCCCTGTCCCTAGAAACAAGGATTCGCACAGTAAAACACACTGACACTCTCCCTACCTATAGTTTTCTGTCCCTAGAAAAAATGTTTTTTTAAAGCACACTATAGCACAAGGAGAATTTCCCTCACTGTCCTTCCCTGTCCCTAGAAACAAGGATTCGCACAGTAAAACACACTGACACTCTCCCTACCTATAGTTTTCTGTCCCTAGAAAAAATGTTTTTTTAAAGCACACTATAGCACAAGGAGAATTTCCCTCACTGTCCTTCCCTGTCCCTAGAAACAAGGATTCGCACAGTAAAACACCCTGACACTCTCCCTACCTATAGTTTTCTGTCCCTAGAAAAAATGTTTTTTTAAAGCACACTATAGCACAAGGAGAATTCCCTCACTGTCCTTCCCTGTCCCTAGAAACAAGGATTCGCACAGTAAAACACACTGACACTCTCCCTACCTATCCTTCTCTTTCCCTAAACTAAAGGAATCCAGGTTAAGCAAGAAAAAATAAATGTCACTGTCCCTGCCTATGCTTCTCTTTCCCTGCTCCGGAACACACTACACTAGGCCGCCGTGCTGGCGGCCTTTTATAGTGTGGGGCGTGTACTAAACACCCTCAGCAATAATTGGCCACAGGCATCCTGCCTGTGGCCAATCATTGCTCTCCTCGCTGCCGGCGCTGTGATTGGCCAAGCATGCGGGGTCACAGTGCATGCTTGGCCAATCACAGCGCCTGGATGACACTGCGATGGCGTAGTGCATTGTGGGCCGTTCGCGTCACTCGAATTTGGCACGAACGGCCCAAATCGTTCGATCTTCGTCGAACGATCGAACAGCCGATGTTCGAGTCGAACGTATGTTCGACTCGAACACGAAGCTCATCCCTACCTGTAGGCAAGGATTGACAATGCAGACCGCTAGCTTTTTCTCTTTCGTCTACATCTGGACCATCCCCCCTTCCTAACCTTAGCCTCTGCAGGTTCAGTTTACAGGCAAGGACTGGACATAAAAGCACAACAGCGAACACCCTAAGCCACTGAGAAGTAGCCGCATTCATGTGGGGCTAGCTACCTGAAAAGCCTTGCATCCCCCTGTGCCCCATCTGAAGCTCAGCAAGTCCTGCAAGCCAGCTTTAGTCGCTGCTTTCTCATTTGTCTTAATGACCCCAGACCCCCTTTCATGTTCCTAGGAGAAGGAAGGTGCGACAATACAAGGGGGTTTTGGGGCAGAGGGTCACAAATAATTGAAGCTCAGATCAGTCAATTATTTTGAGGATCCCCTCTCCCCTCCCTTAGTTAAGCTAGACTTTAAAAAAAAATGTAATTAGGCTTGGTATTAGAGACACAGAGAAGCCTTTGCTACTTCTGGGGTGTGTTGTCAACATGTGGACTTTGGTTTTATTTCTCTTTTTTTCTCTCGTGCTTGCTTGTTTTTTTGTGGTCTGAGGTCTTCGAATAGACCTCTTCCCTGTCTCTTCCCAGATCTCCAGCACTTCTCCACTACTTCAAAAATGTTGTATCTAAATGCATGGAGCTGGGCTGGAATAGCCTCTAGGTTCTTCAACAGCTTCAATTATTTGTGACCCTCTTCTTTTTGCTTAGTCCTTCCCAGGCCAACCTGTTCTTTAACCACTTCAATACAGGGCTTTTTGTACCTATTCAATACCGGGCCAATTTTGGCACTTCTCTCCTACATGTACAAATCATCATTCTTTTGCTAGAAAATTACTCAGAACCCCCAAACATTATATATGTTTTTTTAGCAGACACCCTAGGGAATAAAATGACGGTCATTGCAACATTTTTTCTTGCACAATATTTGCGCAATAATTTTTCAAACGCCTTTTTTTTAAAAAAAAAATGGTTTCATGAATTAAAAAATAACAAAACAGTAAAGTTAGCCCAATTTTTGGGGAAAATATGAAATATAATGTTACGCCGAGCAAATAGATACCTAACATGTCACGCTTTAAAATTGCGCACACTCATGGAATGGCGCCAAACTTCGGTACTTAAAAATCTCCATAGGCGACGCTTGAATTTTTTTTACAGGTTACCAGGTTAGAATTACAGAGGAGGTCTAGTGCTAGAATTGTTGCACGCGCTCTAACGCACGCGGCGATACCTCACATGCGTGGTTTGAACGGCGTTTACATATGTGGGCGACTTACGTGTGCATTCGCTTCTGATCGCGAGCTACCGGGGACAGGGGCGTTTTAAAAAAAAAAAATATTATTTTTTTTTTTTTTACTTATTTATTAATTTTTTTACAATGATTTTACTTTTTTTTTTTTTTTTTTGATCACTTTTATTCCTATTACAAGGAATGTAAATATCCCTTGCAATAGGAATGTGTGTAACAGGTTCTCTTTATTGAGAGATGCGGGATCAATAAGACCCCACATCTCTCCTCCAGGCTGGAAAGCATGAGATCAGTGAAAAAATTTTCACTGATCTCATACTTACAGCCGCAATGGCGGCTTTGTTTACATTTGAGACCCGGGCGTGACGTCATCACATCGCGCCCGGGCCTCCGACGATCATAGAGATGACTGGTGACCATCTGGTCACCAGTCATCTCTATGCTCATCACGTGACCCCACCAACGACGCCGGAAGATTCGCTCCGGGTCCCCGATCGCACGGGGGAGCCCGGAGACGCACCGGATGGCGGCGGGAGGGGGGGTGTCCCCTCCCGCCGCCTATAAGAACGATCAAGCGGCAGAACTGCCGCTATGATCGTTCTTATTGTGCACAGAATCGCCGGGACTTCAAAAGGATATCTGAATGATGCCTCTAGCTGCAGGCATCATTCAGATATCCCCCTACAAAGCCGAGGACATCATATGACGTCCACCCAGGATGGGAGATCCCATCTGTGGACGTCATTTGACTATGGCTGGGTAGGGAAGTGGTTAAAGAGGAAGTAAAGCCATTAAAAAAAAAACCTGCAAAAGAAAGGCATAATGAGCTAGTATGCATAGCATACAAGCTCATTATGAATGACTTACCTGGGATCGAAGCCCCTGCAGCGGTTCTCGGTCACCATTGCCGCTGCCGCCATCTTGACTCAATGTCACCGCCTTCAGTATATCGCCGCTGTGATTGACCGGAGGGGCGATGACGTCACACACATGCGCGCTTGTCATCGGTGCATCGCTTTATAGTAAATATCTCCTTAACCATGTAGGTTAAGGAGATATTTCTTGCACCTACAGGTAAGCCTTAATCTAGGCTTACCTGTAGGTGCAAGTTGTCTAAGTGGGTTTACAACCACTTTAAGCAGTGGCCCAAAACTTTAATGTGTTCAGGTTTTGCTGTATATAACAGATGTCTCAAGTTCTGCTATCTGGTCTGATTTATTTTTATTTTTCCAGTTGTTATATAGCTGAGGGCGGGGCCACCGGGTGACATAAATGGGTGACCCCACCCCGTGGCGTCAGAGGGGGGCGGGGTCACCCAATTATGTCACCGGGTGGCCCCGCCCTCAGCTATATAACAGCTGTCAAAGCAAGAGAAGCGTCAGTAGGCGGGAGCCTCCCATGGAGGCAGAGCTAATGCGTTTTTTTTCCTTTGGTTCGTCGGGCGAAGGGATAGAAGATGAATGGACATCGCTGGACATTTTTATTTTTTAATAAATGACTTGTCCCGAAGTGCCTCTTGTCTTTTTTACTATTTTTTACACTTTTTTTGTGAAATGGTAGGGGTACAATGTACCAGTTACCAATTTACATAGGGGGGCTCTGGGATCTGGGGGTCCCCTTGTTAAAGGGGGCTTCCAGATTCCAATAAATCCCCCATCCGCAGACCCCCACAACCACCAAGCAAGGGTTGTGGGGATGAGGCCCTTGTCCCCATCAACATGGGGGCAAGTTACTTTGGGGTGGGGCGCAGAGCCCCCCCTGCCCCAAAGCACCCATCCCCCCATGTTGAGAGCATGTGGCCTGGTACGGTTTAGAAGGGGGTGCTCTCTCATCTCCCCTCTTTTCCTGCGGCCTGCCAGGTTGCGTACTCGGACAAGGGTCTGGTATGGATTTTTGGGGGGACCTCTGCGACATTTTTTTTTTATTTGGCCCAGGGTTCCCCTTAATAACCATACCAGACCTGAAGGGCCTGATATTGATTTTGGGGGGACCCCCACGCAATTTTTTTTATTCATTTTGGTTCAGGGTTTCCCTTACTATTTATACCAGACTAAAAGTGCCTGGTAATGGCATTTTTTTCAATGAGTTTTATCTATATTGCTGAGACCCGACAATTCATTACAGCCGCAAGCAGTTTTAAATAACTTTTTTTCCATTAGAAATGTAAGTTTGCTGCAGGACTGTTCTAAACACGGGAAAAATGTGCCACTTTACAGGCATACTATAGACCAGGCACGATATTTAAAGAAATATTTCATTTTTATTGTTTCACTTTAAGCATTATTAAAATCGCTGCTCCCGAAAAAACATCAGTTTTTTAAAACTTTTTTTGCATTGATACATGTCCCCTGGAGCAGGACACGGGTCCCCCAAACCCTTTTTATGACAATACCATGCATATAAGCCTTTAAAATTAGCACTTTTGATTTTTCATGTTAGTGTCCCATAGACTTTAAAGGTGTTCCGCGTGTTCGAACTAATTTTTTGCCTGTTCGCAAGTTCTGGTGCGAACCGAACTGTGGGGGTGGGGTGTTCGGCTCATCCTTAGAAGCAACACAAATTTTAGGCCCAGAATACTATCACAAGTAATGTTTTCATTCACCCCTGTTCCATAAAACCATTTTAATAAATGCCCCTTTATTTATTTTCTTTCCAAATAATGTCTATGTGATGGGGACATTATTCTCTTTTGCCAGGCTGCAAGGGAAATGCTGAGAAACGGGTCTGAATTTATAATTTTAAAGACTTTTCAGCAAGTAATTGCTGTTCTCCTATACTCTGAAGTTTAGTACAGTTAACTCCCAACCTGTTTTATCTCATGTAAGTCACATGTTGTGGTTTATGAACTGCAATTGTCTTCGTTTTTTTTTTTTTTTGGAAGGTACAGCTATTAAAAGATTTTACAGTCATGCTGTAAATCAAAAATGACTTGAAACACACCTGCATCTTGGCTATATTTGTTACAAAGCAGTTGGCAAATATTTTTGTCCTTTTGTATAGCTTGCAGAGCATACATTAATCTCTGTCCTTAGGGAATAACAAGGGTTTATCTAAAAATCTTGTAATTTTTTTTTTCTTTTACTCTCTCCCATTTTGTGTTACTACTGATAACATTAAATAAAATGATTGCTATCTCTAACAAAGTCATACAGTATATAAAGCCCCTAACTCAACAGAAAAAATGGGGATGTGATTTAGAGAGATGAGCTCAATAAACAGAAGAAAATAACAACAAAAAAGAGACCCCAACATTACACGTGGTGTACAGAAATGTAGATTTTGCTACTGAATCCATTAGAAGTGGGGGAAAGGATGGGATGAAGAATAAATCTGGGATTTAAAATATTTTTTTTATTTTTTTTAACTTGTCTGTTAATCAAGGTTTGCAGGGAAGTGTAAAAAAAAAAAAAATTCAAAATTGTTGTGATGGCTGTATGCACACATCAATGTCCAAGCTGTGATTCTATCCCCTTCCAAAGTTTCACTGTTTAGTTAGGTGACTTTCCTAATTATAATAATCATAATGAAAATCTACAAAGACCGTATTTACAGTGCCTTGAAAAAGTATTCACACCCCTTGAAATTTTCCACATTTTGTCATGTTAAAACCAAAAAAATAAATGTATTTTATGTGATAAACCAACACAAAGTGGCACATAATTGTGAAGTGGAAGGAAAATGCTAAATGATTTTAATTTTTTTTTTTACAAATAAATATGTGAAAAGTGTGGTATGCATTTGTATTCAGCCCCCCTGATTTAATACTTTGCAGAACCACCTTTTCGCTGCAATTACAGCTGCAAGTATTTTTGGGGATGTTTTACCAGCTTTTCACATCTTGAGAGTGAGAAGAGAAAAATTTTGCCTATTCTTCTTTGCAAAATAGCTCAAACTCTGTCAGATTGGATGGAGTGCGTCTGTGAACAGCAATTTTCAAGTCTTGCCACAGATTCTCAATTGGATTTAGGTCTGGACTTTAACCGGACCATTCTAACACGTTAAATATGCTTTGATCTAAACCATCCCATTGTAGCTCTGGCTGTATGTTTAGGGTCGTTGTCCTGCTGGAAGCTGAACCTCCACCGCAGTCTCAAGTCTTTTGCAGACTCTAATGCCCTGTACACACGATCGGATTTCCGATGGAATAAAATCAGATGGATTTTTCCATCGGAAATCCGATGAAGCTGACTCCATCAGTCTTGCCTACACACCATCAGTCAAAAATCCGACTGTCCCAAACGTCCCAGAGTTTTGTAAACAATGCCCCATGATGTAAATCCATAGTAAGTCATTCTCCAATGATGTAGATCCTGCTTAAATCACCGTGACCCACCACCCAACTATGCACATCTGCCACAACAACCAGCCACACAATGATTTTCTCCTGTTTCACTACCACCGCTAAATGAGAGGAACCTGGCTACTGCTGTAAACACAGTGTTGCCAAAATATGGTACTATAAATACGTAACACAATGTGCTAAATGTTATGGAAATATGATATACAATGCTGTCTGATCAATGTGTACCATTATACTGATTTGTATTAGTAAACACAGAATTCTATATCCTTTCATAAAATTTACATTACTATTGTTGATTTTTTTTAATTTTTATTAATTACCATATTTTATGTTTCTTATTGTCCTGCACATGTTAGTCCTGAACAAGGGGAAGGCCATTCCCCCAAAACACGTTGGATGTAATTGATGTTCCTAACCATGAAAGTAATTTATACCAATTACCAAATGAGTTGTCATTTGTACTAGGTGCTCCCAACCACACATTCAAAAAGTCTGTCAGGGATGCAGCAACAGGGATGACCAGATCTGTTTAGCTAGACTTAGGAAACTAAAACCAGACTGTGCATGCTTCAAGTAAGATTTATTTACAGTGAAACAGAATACACAGCAAACATTAAAATATAGTGAACCATAAGCCAAAGTGACACAAATCCTAACTAACAAACTAACTGTGACAGAAAATCTAACTATCGAACTAACTATAATACAATATATACAGATAAAAGGGAAGCACAGATCAACAGGGTAAACTGGAGGTGCAAGGAACAGTCAGGATGGGGGAACCAAGACAGGGATCAGGAACAAAGAGAGCAGATATGAGGCAGCAGGGTACAGGATGCAGGGCAGGAGAAAAATCAGGCATGAATTAGACTCAGGATAACCTAGTAAGCATGAATTTGGCAAAACACTGAAACAAGTTGGACTAGTAGAGAAGGGGCTAATTACCCTCCCAGCAGCCAGCATCAGGTGACGACTGATTACTGGGATCTGCTAGCTGCTAGGAGACCCCAGCTGCTGGATCCTGGAACTACAACCTTCCGCTCTGGGAACCACAGTGCCACCAGCAGATCATCCAGTTTCTGACAAATTCATTGATTCTAGGCAGCTAGGACCAGAACCAGGTGTTCATAAACTATACTTACACCACAGGTTTACCTCCATAAAGAACATATTTTGCTATGTATGCATCAAAATGAATTCCCATTTTCATTTCTATGGAAAGAAGTGATAAAAGAACTATAAATTCCCTTTCATACATAAATGAAACTTCAGAGCCCTCTGGTTTGTTTGTAATTTAATCAGGGGAAAACAAAACAGACATTTAAAAAGAGAAGACATTGCTTTCCGCAAAACAATTTGGCTACATGACCTCTTTTTTCTTGATGTTTGACCTTAAACAGGCCTTTAAAGTTGTCAAGATTTTCAGTTTCCAACTGGTTTCTCCCTCATCATATAATTCAATGATTGGCAATGGCAATACAAGAGGAATGATTGCTCAGAGATCAATACTTATTCTTCAGACAAATGTGATTGTAGCTACAAGCAGTGTCAAGATGTAATTTAATAAGACTTTGAAGGAATCCTTGCTACAGGGAGAATTTAGAAACTGCCATTACACTTTCATTTACTATAAATGCCCTCGCTGACCCATCTGGTTAACCTTAAAAATAAATCTAACCAGAGCAGGGAATTAACAGGTATCTTGATAAAAATGATCGGCATATAAGTCTATTCGGTAAGTCAGTAAGCATTACACCTATTGCTTTTCAGTCATTTTAAAAGAATTCCTTTCTTTAAAAGTTGCTGGTGAAATCTATAAAATTATTTAATATCTTAGTTTAAAGAGTAAAACATCTTCTCTTAGTTATTCCTCAAGTACGGTACACTCTATTCATGAACACTTTCCATGGAAAATCACAAATTAAATAAGATATCCTATTGCACTTTATCATGAACAGAATAATGAAAGGTAAAACGTAAAGTCGAAATTCACCTTTTTAGCTAAATAGCTCCTGTAGGAGGAAACACACTGTGCAGTTTGGTAAAATGTTGTTTAATGTAAGTGTCATACCTTTAGACAATTAGCCCAACAAACCTAGCTGAAAAACTCATATTCTGTGTCTTTCTTTATTGCCAGGATTGGCTAGCCAATGGTTGCCCACCTCAGCATCAAAGGAGCAAATGCTCTTACTCATTCAAATCCTCATGCATGTGCAGTGTGCTCACAGTAAGGCTGAGGCTGGACCGCTGACTTCACCCAGGGGGGCAGGATTGGCAGACTGGCACATTCACATACTTGTTTTCCAGGGATTTCCTGCTGATATGTAGAGAACGCACTGCACTTCTGTCAGGATTTAAATGAGTAGTGCAGCTGGCTCCTGTGATACATGGGGCAGGCGACCAACAGCTGGTAATTAGGCAGGACACAGAATAGCAGTTTTTCAGCTAAGCTTTGGGAAAGATGGACGGAGGGATGGCCTACAGGTACAACACTTTTTAATCTAGGGTCTTGCTTAAAGTGGAGGTCCACCCAAAAAAAAAAAAAAAAATTGCCAAAAAGGCTCAAAAAAATGCGAAAAAAAAAAAAAAGTTTTTATACTTCCCAGAAATGGCTGTTACTAGGCAGATCTTCCTAATCTGCCCCTTCCTTGTCCACGGTGCTCCTCGGTCTCGTCCTCCTCACCTTGTCTGGGGAATGGGACGCGCTGACTTCTGGGAACTGTGTGTCTCCCACAAGTCAGCCGCCCATTCACAAAGTGACGCGTGACTCGCGCATGCGCAGTAGGAAACGGGCAGTGAAGCCGCAAGGCTCCACTGCCTGTTTTCCTTAGTGAGTATGGCGGCGCCGGGACCTGCCACAATCGACGGATCGGCCTCGGGCGGCCGACATCGTGGGCAACCTGGACAGGTAAGTGTGCTTATTAAAAGTCAGCAGCTACAGTGTTTGTAGCTGTTGACTTTTCAAAAAAAAATTTTTAAAGCTGGACCTCCGCTTTAAGCCAGTGAAGGAACTGGGCTATACTACTTAAATGGTTTAGTTTATTTTTACTGTTACACAATTCATTTTTAAGGGGGGGTGTAGGCAGTAAAAATTGTCTCCTCCCTCAGCACCCCCCTTATACTTACCTGAGCCCCATCTCAATCCAGCAATGTGCATGAGAGCAGGGGCTCTCCTGGGTCTCTCTCTCCTCACTGGCTCATACAGCTTGCAGGCCATTGGCTACTGCTGCTGTCAATCACAGCCAGTGAGCCAATGAGGAGAGAGTGGGCAGGGGGGAAAGCCACACTCTGTGTGTGTGAATAGACTTCAGAGGCTTACTATTGGGGGCACTCTGCAGAAGGGATGAGCCAGGACCTGCAGTGGAGGACCCAAAAAGAAGATGATCATGGCTACTCTGTGCAAAACCATTGCACAGAGCAGGTGAGTATAACATGTTTGTTATCTAAAAAAATAATATTAACTTTAGAATCACTTTAATTTGTAAAGGAAGAGTAAGATCAGTGGCCTCTAGCAGTCATTTAATGTATCATTAGTCTATTACTTTCTCCTGAAGCATATTCCCAGTCTCCAACAATGCCTATAGCATGTACACCATCTCTGGTAAACTCATGTTGCATGACTACAGTCTTTGACAGCTTTTTATTACATTACATTGACTGAATATTATGTATGGCCCTTTGGTGATTTCAGGGATCTCACTTAAAGTCTGCTATATCAAAAAAGCAGACTATCATTGACTTAATAGGTCGCTCCCAATACTTTCCCATATTAAATTTGACAAAATTAGGTTGATTTACTTAAGAAAAATAGGCTTTGCAAGGCAAGTTGCACTGTTCAAGGGAATTTTTCCCAGAGCTTAGTGAATGTGAAGAAATTTCACTTTGCAAAAATACTCAATCACATGCAAGGAAAGAAAAAGTTTTGATGGGATGATGGATGTTAGCAGAGCGTCACCTCTTTCATTAAGCTCTGGGGATAATTAAAGTGTTACTAAACCTAGAACAGTAAAATCGTTCTGTATATGCAGTAAAGCATGCTTGTTATACTCACTGTGGAACCTAAGGGGTTAATACTCTACATCAGCCCTTTTGCAAGTGGAAAATGAGTACTGGAGAGGAGCTGGGCTGCCTGGGAGTGAGGGGGTGAGCACCGCCGGCGGGCGGGGTTGATCGGGAGCCGTTCTCCCGGTGGAAGTGAGCACGGAGTTAGAGGAGAGACGCGGAATCACCGAGCGGTATAGCACGCTGTAACAGCTTACATTGAAACTGTCTCCGCTCTGCTCACACTCACACAGCCCCGCCTCCTCCTAACTCAGCGCCTGTGATAAACAGAATGCGGGTCCAATGCTGAGATGCATTCTGTCTATCACAGGCGCGGGGTCAGGAGGAGGTGGGGCTGTGTGTGACGGCGAGCAGAGCGGAGATAATTTCAATGTAAGCTGTAACAGCATGCTATCCGCTCTCTGTGATCCCGTGGCTCTCCTCTTCATCCAGTCATGATCCAGCCGCCCTCTCACTTCCTCCGCCCTGGCGAGGCTGCAATGTGGAGCACAGTGAGGCTGCAATGTGGGGCACAGTGAGGCTGCAATGTGGGGCACAGTGAGGCTGGAATGGGAGCACAGTGAGGCTGCAATGGGGGCACAGTGAGGCTGCAATGGGGGCACAGTGAGGCTGCAATGTGGGGCACAGTGAGGCTGCAATGGGAGCACAGTGAGGCTCCAATATGGGGCACAGTGAGGCTGCAATATGGGGCACAGTGAGGCTGCAATTTGGGGCACTGTGAGGCTGCAATGTGGGGCACAGTGAGGCTGCAATGTGGGGCACAGTGAGGCTGCAATTTGGGGCACAGTGAGGCTGCAATGGGGACACAGTGAGGCTGCAATGGGGGGCGGTGAGGCTGCAATGGTGGGCACGGTGAGGCTGAAATGTTGGGCACGGTGAGAATGCAATGGTGGGCACGGTTAGGCTGCAATTGTGGGCACGGTGAGGCTGTAATGTTGGGTACGGTGAGGCTGCAATGGTGGGCACAGTTAGGGTGCAATGGGGGGTACAGTGAGGCTGCAATGTTGGGCACGGTGAGGTTGCAATGTTGGGCACGGTGGGGCTGCAATGTTGGGCACGGTGAGACTGCAATGGGGGCACGGTGAGGCTGCAATGGGGGCACGGTGAGGCTGCAATGGTAGGCACGGTGAGGCTGCAATGAATGGTGAGGCTGCAATGGTGGGCACAGTGAGGCTGCAATGATGGGCACAGGTCATGCTGCAATGATGGGCACAGGTCATGCTGCAATGATGGGCACAGGTCACGCTGCAATGATGGGCACAGGTCACGCTGCATTAATGAGCACAGGTGAGCCTGCATTTATTGATGAGCGTTAAACAGCAATTAGATCTGATACAGTCTAAATCAGGCAGGGCAATAAAGGGAAGAGATGTATTTTTATCACATTAGAAACTCTTTCATTTGTGATGCGACACAAAGGAAATGGCAAGGTATTGCATGCTGTGTAACTTAGAACAAGAAGTAGCCTGTCCCTTTAGTGAAAAGAGAAAAGCTAGGTGAATGAATACATGGCCATAGTGGAATCGATCTGCCATTAAATTACGAAATGCAGCCACAACATGTAAACCCATCATTACAAGGTAAGGCAAACAAACAACACAGGGTAAAGAAAACAAACTACAAAAAACATTTTAAAGTGTACAATTCCTATCAATAACAAAGAAATACTGCAGCAGGGCAGCACTTAAGCGTAAAATCACGTACCTGTACGTGATTTCTTCTTCAGCGCCATGCTCCTTCTGCGATTGGACACAATCACAACGGGTTCGGCGGACACAATGTTGGCCAGCCACCCATAATTGTTCTGAGGAGAGGCAGAGCAGCAGTCTGCCAGAGGGGAAAATGGAGATCTTGTGTTTCTGCTAAGCAGAAACACTGACCTCTGTTTTCCTTTAGTGAAAGCACATCCCCCACAGTTAGAAAGCACTCATAGGGAACACATATAACCCTTTGATTGCCCCTGATGTTAACCCATTGCCTACCACTGTCATTAGTACAAAGACAGTGCATATTATTAGAAAATAGTGATGAGCCGAACACCCCCGGGTTCGGTTCGCACCAGAACCCGCGAACGGACCGAAAGTTCGCACGAACTTTAGAACCCTATTAAATACAATGGATGCGAACGTTCGAAATCTAAAGTGATAATTATAATGACTATTATACATGTTATTGTCCTAAAAAGGGTTTGGGAACCCGGGTTCTGCACCAGGGGACATGTATCAATGCAAAAAGAAGTTTTAAAAACGGCCGTTTTTCGGGAGCAGTCATTTTAATGATGCATAAAGTGAAAAAAAAAGTCAAATATTCCTTTAAATATCGTACCTGGGGGGTGTCTAAAGTATGCCTGTGAAGTGCCACGTGTTTCCCGTGTTTAGAACTGTTCCTGCACAAAATTGCATTTCTAAAGGAAAAAAAGCCATTTAAAACTGCTTGCGGCTTTAATGTAATGTCTGGTCCCGGTAATATGGATGAAAATCTTTAAGAAAAATGGCATAGCTACCCCATCACCTCCCCCCCTACCCCAGCCCATTACCCCCCTTTGGGTCTTGTATGGATATTAAGGGGAACCCCGCACACAAAATAAAAAAGGCCCTATATACTCTGAACAGCCGTATACAGGCGGTGCATACAAGACAGGGACTGTAGGTTTGTTCTTATGTAGAATCTGTTTGTAATTTTGAACAGGTACATTGTTTAAGTGTAGCTCCAGCCAAAAAATCTATTTTTAAGCTTTTTGGAAAACATAGGGAAGGGTTATCACCCCTGTAACATTTGTTTTGCTGTCTGTGCAGTATGCACCTGTTCAGAACAGTTCACCTCACTTTCCGTCCTAATGACAAATGTTTTTTGAAAATTTGGGGTTTTTATTGAAACAAGAATTGGTGATAAAGCATCAGTGGAGAGGAGACACTTTTTTTCCCATATTAACTCTTACAGGAGAGAATTTGCCTTCCTAGGGGTAGATTTACTCTCACTTCCTGTTGTATCCTTCCGTTTGCAAGGAGGAGTTGTTTGTAAGTTGGATGTTTGAAAGTAGGGGCCTGCCGTATATACTCAGCTGAAATTTGCCCCTTACATGTTGGTGTTGCCACAACACTGTGAGCCCTCACAGTTACTCTTGGGGGGCGCATGAATGGGCCCTGCTGTGAATTATTAGATCAAGAATTGTAATTGCATGCCCCTGTTGAACAGGGGCTGAAAAATTGGGCCTTTGGTGGTGGTGGTGGTGGTGTTGACACAACACTGTAAGGCCTCACAGTTACTCTTGGTGGGCGCAGGAATGGGCCCTGCTGTGAATTATTAGATCAAGAATTGTAATTACATGCCCCTGTTAAACAGGGGCAGAAAAATTGGGCCTTAGGCACTGGTGCCACAACACTGCAACCCCTCACAGATACTGTACTTGGAGCACAGCAATGAGCCCTGTTGCAAAGTATTGCATTAAAAATTGTAATTACACGCCCCTGTTAAACAGGGGCTGAAAAATTGGGCCTTAGCCACTGGTGCTGGTGCCACAACACTGCAACCTTTCCCAGATACTCTAGTTGGAGTGCAGGAATGAGCCCTGCTGCAAAGCATTGCATAAAAAAATTTAATTACATGCCCCTGTTAAACAGGGGCTGAAAAATTGGGCCTTAGCCACTGGTGGCGGCACCCAGAAACAAAAATGTTCTTCCAAGCTATCATCATCAATTGGATCATTGAGGAGGAGGAGGATAGTCAGTCAACATAACAGGACAGTCTCTCAGCATCAGCATCAGTCTTGAAGGGATGTGACATTTGAAAATAAATTAGTCTGTTATATCAGCTTCAGGTGTTTGGTAGCTGGTGGTGATCCAAGACTGGTTCATCTTTATGAAGGTCAGTCGATCAACCGAGTCGGTGGACAGGCGCACCCTGTGATCCGTGACAAATCCTCCAGCAGCACTGAATGTGCGTTCTGAAAGAACGCTGGATGCAGGACAGGCCAGTAGCTCAATTGCATACTGTGCAAGCTCTGGCCAGTGATCCATCCTCAAGACCCAGTAAGCCAGAGGATTTTCGGTGGGGAAGGTGTCCAAGTCTGACCTTGCCCCTAGGTATTCCTGCACCATGTATATCAGACGCTGGCGATAGTTGCTGGAACTGATCATACCTTGGGCTGCGGACTAAAGAATTGTCTGAACGCATCGGTCAGACGGCCACCTTCCCCACCGCTCCTTCTTTGACTGACTGAAGCCTCAGCAACTCGTTGTCCAGGACCAGGAGTTTGTAACCTCCCAGTCTCTGGGAACGCGTTGCACAGACCTTTCTGCAAGGCCTCCCGGAGTTGTCTCATCCTCTGCTCCCTCTGCGAAGGTAAGATAAGGTCCGCAACCTTACCCTTGTACCGTGGATCAAGGAGAGTGGCCAGCCAGTAATGGTCCCTCTCCTTGATCCGAAGAATATGAGGATCCTTCCGCAGACTTTGCAGGATCAGGGAGGCCATGCAGCGTATGTTAGCTGAGGCATTCGGTCCGGAGTCCTCTGGGTCACTAAGGACGACATGATCCGCAGCCACCTCCTCCCAGCCACGTACAAGTCCACTGGTTTCTTGGGACTGTAAATCATCCCTAAAAGACTGCTGCTGATGATGCTGAGTGCCAGGCTCCACCTCCATGCTGACACAATCCTCCTCCTCCTCCTCTTCCTGTGCGATGGATGGGACAGAAGGAACACTGTCTGGGTAAAGGGGGCCTTGAGAGGCAAGGAAGTCCTCCTCTTCCTGCCTCTGTTCTGCCTCAAGTGCCCTGTCCATTATTCCATGCAGCGTATGTTCCAACAGGTGGACAAGAGGTACAGTGTCACTGATGCATGCACTGTCACTGCTCACCATCCTCGTGGCCTCCTCAAATGGTGCCAGGACAGTGCATGCATCCCTGATCATGCCCCACTGGCGTGGTGAAAAAAAACAGAGCTCCCCTGACCCTGTCCTGGTGCCGTAGTCGCACAGGTACTCATTGATGGCCCTCTGCTGCGTGTGCAGCCGCTGCAGCATGGCCAAAGTTGAGTTCCACCTGGTGGGCTTGTCACATATAAGGCGGTTCTTGGGCAGGTTCAACTCCTTTTGCAGCTCAGCCAGGCGAGCACTGGCATTATAAGATCTGCGGAAATGCACACAGACTTTCCTGGCCTGCCTCAGGACATCCTGTAAGCCCGGGTACCTGCCCAAGAACTGCTGCACCACCAGGTTAAGGACGTGAGCCATACAGGGCACATGGGTCAGTTGTTCCTGTCGGAGGGCGGAGAGGAGGTTGGTGCCATTGTCGCAAACCACCATTCCTGGCTTAAGCTGGCGTGGCGTCAACCACCTCTCGACCTGCCCCTGCAGAGCAGACAGAACCTCTGCCCCAGTGTGGCTCCTGTCCCCAAACACACCAGCGCAAGCATGGCATGGCATCTTTTTGCCTGCGTACTTGCGTAGCCCCTTGAACGCCTATGGAACACCGCTGGTTCCGAGGACAAAGCACAGGAAGAGGTCATGGAGGAAGAAGAAGAGGAGGGGGTGGAGGAGAGAGGTGTGTCACAACCAGTAGTAGCATTTTGGAGGCGTGGCGGTGGAACAACCTCCAACACTACTGCACCTTGTCCTGCATCCTTCCCAGCTGCCAAAAGAGTGACCCAATGGGCCGTGAAAGAAAGGTAACATCCCTGTCCATGCCTGCTGGACCATGAGTCAGCGGTAATATGCACCTTACCGCTGACCGCCCTGTCCAGCGAGGCCAAGACATTGCCTTCCACATGCCGGTAGAGAGCCGGAATCGCCTTCCGTGAGAAAAAGTGGCATTTGGGAACCTGCCACTGAGGAACCACACATTGCACAAACTCACGGAAGGGGGCCGAGTCTACCAACTGAAAAGGCAGCAGTTGAAGCGCTAGCAATTTAGCCAAGCTAGCATTCAACCGCTGGGCATGTGGATGGCTGGGAGTGAACTTCTTTCGACGGTCCAGCAGCTGGGGCAGGGAAATCTGCCTGCTAGAATCGGACGTCGGTGTACTGCTAGCAGAGTGCCCGCAAGTACTTGGCTGTGACACACCTAATTCTACACCTTCATTCCTCTCAGTGCAGGTTTCAGAGAGGACTGAAGGTATAGTGGGGTTGGAGATCCCAGCTGATGCGGTGCAAGGAGAGGTCCGCTTTGTTCTTTGGTGTGGGTCTTTAAGGTAGGCTTGCCAAAGAGCTGCATGGCAGGTCAACATATGTCTAGTCAAGCATGTGGTGCCCAAGCGGGTGATGTTTTGGCCACGTGATATACGCTTGAGACATATGTTGCAAACAGCAGCTGTGCGATCTGATGCACTCGACTCAAAAAAGGCCCACACCAAAGAACTTTTTGAATAACGGGCAGAGGCAGCGCCCTGCACAGGCGGAGCTCTGCGGTGTGATTCCGTCAGTGTGCTGCCCTCACGCTGGCCCCCCGAGGGCATCCTGCCTCGTTGGAGATGTGCCTCCTCCTCATCCTCCTCCTCCTCCTCCTCCTCTCTCCTATAAGGTACCCACGTGGAGTCAGTGACCTCATCATCCCCTCCCTCCTCATCACTGGAGCCAATCTGGCAGTATGCTGCAGCTGCTGGAACATGACTGCCAGATTGGTGTCTTTCTTGAGCATCCCCTCTCTCTGCTCTTACGCTACTGCCTTCCTCTAGCTGGGTATCATCATCAGACCCTTCGAAACGCTGGGCATCCTCCTGGAGCATGTACCCAACACTGTGCTCAAACAGTTCGGGGGACTCCTCAGGAGGACATGGTTGGTCTAGGGAAGGAGTGACTGATGATGACATTGATACCAGGGAAGAGGACGCTTTGGCAGCTGCTTTGCCAGTACCCTGAGCCTGGGTGAGAGAGGATGAGGAGGGCTTGGTCATCCACTCTACCAAGTCTTCAGCATGATGCGGCTCAACACGTCCAGCTGCCGAAAAGAAGGACAAGCGTGTCCCATGGCCACGTGCTGATGGCGATGCACCGCGTCCACGACCAGCACTGTTGTCTCTAGACACAGAGCCTGCTTGCCCTCTTTTATTGGCTCCTGACTGTCTGCCTCTCCTTGTTTGCCTTCCAGACATTCTAATGGCCTGCAGGGAGATGGGAAAACCAGCAATAAGGCCTAGTTTCAGGAGTATATTTTGCAGGAATCACACTACGCCTGCTGTAAGTGCTGCAAATGCCTGTTAGTGTAACACACCAAGAAAACACAGCAATACGGGCTAACTTCAGGTGTAATATGTTAAGGAGGCACACTCCTCCCGCTGTAAGTGCTGCAAATGCCTGTTGGTGTAACACACTAGGAAAACACAGCAATACAGGCTAACTTCAGGTGTATAATGTGCAGGAGGCACACTCCGCCCGCTGTAAGTGCTGAAAATGCCTGTTGGTGTAACACACCAGGAAAACACAGCAATACGGGCTAACTTCAGGTGTAATATGATCAGGAGGCACACTCCGCCCGCTGTAAGTGCTGCAAATGCCTGTTGGTGTAACACACCAGGAAAACACAGCAATACGGGCTAACTTCAGGTGTATAATGTGCAGGAGGCACACTCCGCCTGCTGTAAGTGCTGCAAATGCCTGTTGGTGTAACACACCAGGAAAACACAGCAATACGGGCTAACTTTAGGTGTAATATGATCAGGAGGCACACTCCGCCCGCTGTAAGTGCTGCAAATGCCTGTTGGTGTAACACACCAGGAAAAAACAGCAATACAGGCTAACTTCAGGTGTATAATGTGCAGGAGGCACACTCCGCCCGCTGTAAGTGCTGCAAATGCCTGTTGGTGTAACACACCAGGAAAACACAGCAATACGGGCTAACTTCAGGTGTAATATGATCAGGAGGCACACTCCGCCCGCTGTAAATGCCTGTTGGTGTAACACACCAGGAAAACACAGCAATACAGGCTAACTTCAGGTGTATATTGTGCAGGAGGCACACTCCGCCCGCTGTAAGTGCTGCAAATGCCTGTTGGTGTAACACACCAGGAAAACACAGCAATACGGGCTAACTTCAGGTGTATAATGTGCAGGAGGCACACTCCGCCCGCTGTAAGTGCTGCAAATGCCTGTTGGTGTAACACACCAGGAAAACACAGCAATACGGGCTAACTTCAGGTGTATAATGTGCAGGAGGCACACTCCGCCCGCTGTAAGTGCTGCAAATGCCTGTTGGTGTAACACACCAGGAAAACACAGCAATACAGGCTAACTTCAGGTGTATAATGTGCAGGAGGCACACCCTGCCCGCTGTAAGTGCTGCAAATGCCTGTTGGTGTAACACACCAGGAAAACACAGCAATACGGGCTAATTTCAGGTGTAATATGATCAGGAGGCACACTCCGCCTGCTGTAAGTGCTGCAAATGCCTGTTGGTGTAACACACCAGGAAAACAGCAATACAGGCTAACTTCAGGTGTATAATGTGCAGAAGGCACACTCCGCCAGCTGTAAGTGCTGCAAATGCCTGTTGGTGTAACACACCAGGAAAACACAGCAATACGGGCTAACTTCAGGTGTATAATGTGCAGGAGGCACACTCCGCCCGCTGTAAATTTTTATATATTTGAAAAAAAACTGCTACCAATATTTACAGTATGTACAGTAGGAAAACAATATATACATTAACAAAATCCTGACACATAAAACTAACACATATTTACAAATTTACCACTACCACCCTTACCCATCCACATCCGACCAACCCACACGTGGGTCTCATTATTTTTATTTTTCCCATTATCCTGGAAAAGAACAAAAAGAACATATCACCCAAAAGAAATCAAACCACACAAACCCTAATACTACATATTAACCTAACACTAACACCACGCCCTAATATATATACAAACCTACTACCTAACACCAACCACCCATCGGCTACTGATAGGCAAGAATGCAAGGTCTAGAATGCCTAAAGCCCTACTGTTCAGGAAAAAAAGAAACCAAGAGACCTAAGGGGGGTGAAAAGGACAGGAAGAACCATCCCCCAAAGGAAGAAGGATTGGAGCCTCAGGGAGGCCGGAAGGAGAAACCCCTCCACAGCCGGGAACTCCTATTGGCCCCAACCCTCCCCCTCTCAAGACCCCCCCCTTACCAGCTCCCGAAAAATATCACCCACCACCTCATGCGTGGACAGGACTTTGCCCCTAGTGGACACCAAACACCGAGCGTGCCATGTGTAATAGAGAGCCACTAAGCTGACTAAATAAAGTGACGACAACTCAAACCCTCTGTGGACCCTGAAGTTGCCTTACACCACCTCAGAATAGGTCAAGGATGAGAGTCGGGGATAACCAATGGCTTCCCCTGCCCCCTCAAGAACCTCAATGTTGAAGGGGCATTCGACCAAAAAGTGGTCCATGGTCTCCAATGCCCCCCCACATTCTGCACGAGGACAACCTCTGTCTCCTAGGTTCTTATATTTTAGGTTTCCACGGACATAGAGGCGTCCGTGGAAAGCCCTCCACGCAAGATCCCAAAACTTGCTTGGGATTCTTGGGGAATTCAGAAGGGCTAATCCCTTCTCGAGGACTCTCTCCTGGCAGTCCCTTAGAGACAGTGGCCTCAAAATGTCCGAGGCCATGACTCTTGAGTACAGCTCACGCCGACCCACAGAGCCCACCTCGAGTGCAGTTATCCGCCACTGCCTCAGTACCTTCAACGCTTGAGGGACATAGGACGGGAGATACCCGTGCGATCTACGAAGATCACCAGGCCGACCCCCATCCTCCCACCTACTCAGGAACAACAAGAGCCAGTTCTTGCATGAGCGCTCCCACAGAGTAGGCAGGTCCACAAAGATGGACTGCAGGTTGAATTTCACAAAAATGGTGATGAAAAACACCACCGGATTGATCATATCCAGCCCACCGTGCCTCCTCTGTCGGTACGTGACCTCCCTCTTGATCAGATTTAGCCTGTTTCCCCACAACAGCAGGAAGAACAGGCCAGAGATCCGGGCATAGAGAGATGCAGGCAAAATACAGACATAGCTGACATAGAGGAATTCTGGCAGCAAGTACGTTTTGACTAGGCTCACCCTTTCCCTCAGTGACAGCTTCCAACCCTTCCAGGCAATCACTTTCCGAGATGCACCGACCAGTCTGCGTTCCCAATTTAGCTTGGGGTAATCACCCGGGCCAAATAGGATGCCAAGAATTTTCACTTCTGGCTGGGGCTGGGGAAACACGTCCGGAAGAGCGAACTGCTCGCCTTCCCTCCCTAACCAGAGAACTTCGCTCTTGCCCCAATTGACCAACGAACCAGATGCCTCGGAGTAGCTCCCAATTTGCGTCTCCACAAAGAGGGCCTCCTCGCGGCTGGACACCACCACCGAGACATCGTCCGCGTAGGCCACCACCCTCACTGCCGGATCCAGACCAGTGCAAGGCTCCACCGGAACCCCCCCAAACGCTCACAGTCGAGCCTTCTCACGAAGGGATCGACGGCAAAGACATAGAGAAGGGGGCTCAACGGGCAACCCTGCCTGACTCCAGAGTCCACAGCAAAGGCAGGACCCACCCAACCGTTGACAAGAGGGAAGCTCACCGCCCCTCTGTACAATACTTTCAGCCAATTTACAAATTGCTCCGGCAAACCGTACTTTCTCAGAAGAAGCCAGAGGTACTCATGGCTCACCCGGTCGAAAGCCTTGGCCTGGTCTAATGCCAGCAGATACCGCCCATCCCCCGTTGCCCTGCACCTTTCCACGGCCTCCCGGACGTTCAGGACGGCACTAAAGGTGCCCCGACCAGGAATTGCGCAGTGCTGGGAGACAGAAAGCATCTTGTCAGCGACTGCTGACATACGTAAAAAGAGTATTTTTGCCAATATCTTCCTATCTGTAGTGAGAAGGGCGATCGGGCGCCAGTTCTCAATTACAGTCGGATCTTTACCCTTTGACAGCAGGATCAGAGCTGACCTTCTCATTGAGGGAGGGAGCAGGCCATTAGCCAAACATTCATTGAAAACCTCCCCCAAATGAGGAGCCAACAGGCTCTTGAAGGTTTTATAAAATTCAACCGTGAGCCCATCGGGCCCCGGCGACTTTTTCAAGGACAAAGAGTCGATGGCCTGCTCGACTTCTTCAACTGAGATCTCTGCTGTCAGAGAGCCTGGGAGACCAGGCCCCGCACAAAGCGGGGTCTCATCAAGAAACACCCTGGCTTTTTCCATATCCAAAGGCTTCCTACGGAGGAGGTCTGAAAAATGGTCCCTGATGACACCCAGGATACCCGGTCTGGACCGGACCAGGGATCCCGAAGCGTCCCTCAGGCCATGTACGACCTTCGAACTCATTGCCTCACCACAGCTCTTGTAGGGATCCGGGGAGGAGAACTTCCCGTAATCCCTCTCAAGGACCAGGGAGGCGAGACGGTCATACTGACACCCCTTCATCTGAAGCTTCAGATCGGATATCTGCTCCTGAGGGCCCCCAGAAGAAACCAGGCGGTCTAACTGCCTGCGCAACTTCTGGTAGGCCAGGTACTTGGACGCCGCCCGGTACCTAGAGATCCTGCGGAAAAAGCCCTCCGACCTCTTCTTCACCACTTGCCACCACTCCTGGTGGGAGCAGCCGCTCTCAAGGAGCGAGGCCTGATCCGCAAGAAAGATCTCATAGGCCTCCCTAACCTCGAGGTCCTCGAGTAGCGATTCATTGAGACGCCAGAGGCCTCGACCCTTCTGAGGAGTGTCGGCCACATTCAAAGTCACAGAAACCATACAGTGATCGGAGAACTCCATCGCCTGCAACACAGGTGCCGCAAAGGAAGAGTCCCCTTTAAAAAAAACTATCTAACCTACTCCTACTGCTACCTCGGGCATAAGTGAACCCAGTGTGGTTGGGGAGGCACTGAACATGCACATCCACCAACCCGGCTTCCCTCACTACACTATTCAGAAAGATACTATCATATCCCAGGGGGCCTGAGGCGCCTGCCCGATCCTTTGATCTGGTGACCATGTTAAAGTCACCACCAAAGACCACCTGCTGGGACGTGAACAAGTAGAGCTTGACCATCGTGAGGAGGCTCTTCCTATCCCTCTTGGTCTGAGGGCCATAAAAGTTGATGAGCCTAAGGAATTGCCCCCCCACGACGGCATCCACCACCAGGCACCTACCGACCTCCACCTCAATCACTCGTCGACAAGCCACCGGACCAGTCTTAAAAAGGACTGCAACTCCACTGCAGGGCTCGGCCGCAAGAGACCAGAGGGAGGGCCCACACCTCCACTCCCTCTTTGCTAGATGCATCTCTGCCACCGATGCCAGCCAGGTCTCTTGCAAAAACAAAATGTCAGCTTCAACTCGGCTGAGAAAATCGAAGGCCATGAAACGAGCCGCCGCAGAACGCACACTTGCAACATTAATGGTCGCAACGCGTATTGGAGAGGGTACCGCCATCCTTAGTGATTTTGGCCTGCATTCTCCTCTGCACTTTCACCTACACCCCAGAGTCCTCCTCCGAATCGGTGAAGACCCCGAACATATTCCCTAGGATCACCTATCAGGGACAACCCGGGGTCCCCTAACCCCCCCCAGGATCCTTCTTCCTCGTCCTCTTCCTCACCTTCCTCTGCAGCCAGCCCGCCTGGATCTGGCCGCCCACCTCGTCACCGGAGTGCCCGCTAGAGGCCCCCATGGGCCTCTTGTGCAGGCCCCTCGACGACTCGGCCACCTCCATCTCCTCCCCCGAATCCTGGGGATACAAAAGAGGATCCAGGATGGGACGGAGGGAGGAAGGAGGTGGAGAGGAAGGGGGAAGAGGAGAAGAGGAATGGGGGGAACGAGGGGAAGGGGGAGGGGGAAGGGAGGAAGAAGGGGAGGGATGGGGAAAGGGGGGAAGGGGAGGGGGGAAAGGAGGGGGGGGAACAGAAGGAGAAGAGGAGGGGGAAAGAGGGGGGTAGAGAGAGGAGGGGGCACAGAGGAAAGAGGGGGAGGGGGACGGCCCCCCGCAGAGGGCCCCCCCAGCCCCCCGACCCCCACCCCCACTGGGCCCGGTGCCGGCGCACCCGGCCCCCCCAGAAACAAGTCCCGGGGGACCCGGCACATTCCCAGCGCCTCTGCCGCTGCGGAAAAGGCCCCTCTGGGCCATCAGCCCCAGGCCCCTCACCTGGGCCTGCCTGGGGCGCCTGAGGTGGGAGACCCACCCCCTCCGGTGCGCCATCGGGGCCTGGCCCATCCCCATCAGCCGCACGCCCCCTAAAAGCCTTGGGGCAGCGGCTGAATGGGTGGCCGGACACCCCACAGAGGTTGCAGACAATAAGTCTACAAGTCTCCGAGGAGTGCCCAGGCCTGTTGCACCTGACGCACTGGGGTGTTGTGCAGTCTGCACTTAAATGGGTGGGACTCCCACACTTAAAACAGCGACGGGGCTGACCGGGGTAAAAGACCAGGATCCTATCTCTCCCGATGAAAGCGCTGCCAGGGACATGGGTCACACTAGTTCCCTGGCGCTTGAGACGGATCCTGGCCGCCCACGCCCCGGTCCAGACCCCGCGCTCATCCAGGTTTTTGCGCAGGGGAGACTGCAGCTGCCCATACCTCCCCAACCAGGTGGCAATGTCCTCAGGTGGGAGGGATTCATTCCTGACCAGAATGGTCAGGGACTTGATGTCCTCCTGCCTGGACAGGGGGACCACCTTAAAAGACCTCCAAGGCTCCAACCTCTTCAGGAGCTCATACACAGTAAGGAAGAGCTCCATTAGCACCAAGGAGGAAAAACTCACATCAAACTCCTTGGTGCCCGTGGGATGGATCACTGCGAAGAGGTCGGCTACCTTACAGTTGGCCCCCTTCAGAAGAAGATCTACCACCTGTCCCCTGCTGGGGCACTGTCCAGGTCCCTCCCACCGCAGCTGCACAACATTGCGCCTGCGCCTCTCCGGACCCCCTGTACCCCTCGACCACGGGTTCACCCCCTGGAGCTGGTCTGCGGGGGGAACCCGGAAGTTTTGGGCACCAAACCGGTCGTACAGGGGGGGCAAAGGGACGCTGGTCCCTGCCACCCGGGCAAAAGACCTGGATTCCCTGAGCGCCCCAAGCAGCTCTGCCTCCTGGACCTGATCTAACGCCCCCCCAGCCTGAATGCCGGAAGCACCCTCTGCCGCCTCACCAGGGGTACCCTCAGAGGGCACTCCAGCACCCTCGGCCGACACATCAACCGGGGGGGGTCCCTCCCATCCACCACCCCCCCGGAGCAAGCCACACCCACAACAACCCTCCTCCTAACACTGGGAGGAGGGTCTACCACTGGGGCCCCACTGGAGCAGCGGGCATGAGCCCCAGATGGCTCCTCCCCCTGCTCCTGCGGCTGTGGCTGCTCCTTCCCCTTTTCTAATTGTCCCTCCTGGGACTCCATACCCTTAATGAAGGCCAAGGCTGGGTGATCCCCAAAAAGTTCTCCAGCCTCGACCTCACTCCACCTGCCCACTCTTTGAGCAGCACTCAGGTCCCCAGACGAATCCATGAGGTCTATCAAATCCCCTCCTGCCAATCCTCCACATACCTCGGCCATCTCCTGATCATTCAGGCCGTCAGAGGCCGTCACCCGGAAGTGCTTCTGCCCGCCCCCAACCACTTCCGGTATAGACCCTACTTCCGGGTCAGCCCGCCCGCCCACTTCCGGTTCACGCTGGCCAGGGAAACCGGAAGTGGTCATAGAAGCACTTCCCGACCTTCCCGGCTCCACCTCCCGCCCGGACTCCCGCCCAAACTCCTCCCCCCGACCATCCAGCCCACCAGAGCCATGCCCCAAAGCCCCGCCCCTACTGTCAGCAAAGGTGGTTGTTTTTACTGGCGCCAAACCATCCCCTGGTTGTGCAGCAGTTTGTTGTTGCTCACTGCACTTTGGTAATGGCGTCCCCCCTCCTCCCCACCGATCCTTGCAGCCTTCACATTCCCACCATCAATACATAGTCCTTCAACAATTCCTGCTTGGGTTTGTCCATATCCATAATTGCCAGACCCCTCTCCCTCCTCCACAGCATGAGCGGCACAGGCAAGATCCACCATTAGCAGTGGCCTGACTTGTACCTGGCTGCATGCGGGAATCACAGGGGTCATTAGGGTCTTAACAACAGCAGCATGCTTAAGAGTCTTTCCAGCAACAGTCTCAGGCCTGATCCGTGGGAGCGGTGTGAGAACCACCACTGGGGTACACCCCAGCTTTCCCATCCCCACTGTATTTCCCTCAGCATTCCCCCCGGTGTTCCCCTCCTGATTTCCCCTGGCTGTATCCTCAGGTACCCTACCCGAGCCTGCCTGAGTGCTGGTAGCTTTTTCTGACCCGAGCACCGCAAGGTCCCGGGGACCCTCCACAGCCAGGTTACCAGGGACTACGCCTCCCGGGGGAAGGGGGGTGGGGGGGGAGGGAGGGGGGAAGGTTCCTCACCAGCTCTATTTCCAGCTCCACCGGCCAATCCTCCTGGGCATGATGTATTCATAGGTCTTTCCTCAGGCTGCTGTACTTGCTGGCTCCGCTGTTTGCTGCGCCTGACAGCCTGAGATCCTTCTCTGCTGGCCCTTTTCAGCTCATCCCTTATTTCCAAAAGGAAGTCGGTCTCACCTCGCCCCCTCTCACAGAGGCCACCCAGCAGGCCCCAGAGTTCCCCACACTGGCCTTTCAGGGAGTCAATGGCCACACTGAACTCCCCCCTCCTGAAGCTGCTGGTCCGGTCCCTGCGATTCCGGAGGTCGGTTAGCACTGCAGACTTCCTACAGAAGGCCCGGCTGGCCTTCTGGATTAAATCCTTGATTCTTGCGATCCTTCGCTGCACCTTAGCCGGACCTTCCCCAGGCTGGGCCAGAGTCCAATCAAGCAACTCGTGCTGGGTCTTCAAAAATAATGTCTCCTCCCTGGACAGGTCTTTAATCCCCATGGAGGAGGCAGCAACATCAGGCCGGGAAAGCCGCCCCGGTCCTGGGCTGGAGGAGGCCATCACACCCCCTCCTCCTGGAGCTCCAGGAGCTCCCTACAGGCACATCCTCACAGTCCAAACTCCTGCAGCAACTGAATCACCACGCCCGCTGTAAGTTCCGCAAATGCCTGTTGGTGTAACACACCAGGAAAACACAGCAATACGGGCTAACTTCAGGTGTATAATGTGCAGGAGGCACACTCCGCCTGCTGTAAGTGCTGCAAATGCCTGTTGGTGTAACACACCAGGAAAACAGCAATACGGGCTAACTTCAGGTGTAATATGATCAGGAGGCACACTTCGCCCGCTGTAAGTGCTGCAAATGCCTGTTGGTGTAATACACCAGGAAAACACAGCAATACGGGCTAACTTCAGGTGTATAATGTGCAGGAGGCACACTCCGCCCGCTGTAAGTGCTGCAAATGCCTGTTGGTGTAACACACCAGGAAAACACAGCAATACGGGCTAACTTCAGGTGTATAATGTGCAGGAGGCTTAGCAACAATGACACTGACACTGTCCCCTGCCTATCCTTCTCTCTCCCTGCACACAAGGTTTATCAAAGAATATGACACTGACACTCTCCCTGCCTATCCTTCTCTCTCCCTGCACACAAGGTTTAGTAAAGAATATGACACTGACACTGTCCCCTGCCTATCCTTCTCTCTCCCTGCACACAAGGTTTAGCAAAGAATATGACACTGACACTCTCCCTGCCTATCCTTCTCTCTCCCTGCACACAAGAATAGCACAAAGAATATCAACACTGTCCCTGCCTATCCTTCTCTTTCCCTGCGCCGGAACACACTACACAAGGCCGCCGCGCTGGAGGCCTTTTATAGTGTGGGGCGTGTGCTAAACCCCCTGAGCTATAATTGGCCACAGGCAACCTACCTGTGGCCAATTATGGCTCTCCTAGCTGCCGGCGCTGTGATTGGCCAAGCATGCGGGGTCACAGTGCATGCTTGGCCAATCACAGCGCCGGGATTGCACTGCGATGGCGCAGTGTATTGTGGGCCGTTCGCGTCATTTGAATTTGGCGCAAACGGCCCAAATCGTTCGATGTTCGCCGTTGTTCGACTCGAACACCGAGCTCATCCCTATTAGAAAATAGCGTCAAAAGTGTCAGTTAGTGTCCAATTTGTCTGTCACAATATCGCAGTCACGCTTTAAGTGGCTGATCGCCACCATTACTAGTAAAAAAAATTAAATAAATAAGAATTTCATAAATGTATCCCATACCTGTAGTTTGTAGGCGCTATAACTTTTGCGAAAACCAATCAATATACGCTTATTATGATTTTTGTTACCAAAAACATGTAGCAGAATACATATTGACCTAAATTGATGAAGAAATTCGTTTTTTTTTAAAAAAAATTATTGGGTATGTTTTATAACAGAAAGTAAAAAATATAGTTTTTTTTTCAAATTTTTTTTGTTTATAGCGCAAAAAAATAAAAATCAAATACCACCAAAAGAAGGCTCTATTTGTTGGAAAAAAAGGACATCAGTTTTATTTCTTCTGCTTCATATTTTTAAGAGGAGCATTCAGGCAGAAAAAATGCTTAATGCTCATAATCTCTCCTAAAAGCATGTTAGGAGCATTTGCGTTTTCAAGTGTACATTGGAAAATGAACAGAGGGGAATGTTTTTAAAAAAATATATATATTTTCTACAATATATCCAATAAAAACAGACAGGTGATGAACCTTTTTACAATTCAGGGCTAAGGCAGCGCTTCAATCCTGCCGCCGGGTTTTCTATGAAATGGACAACAAATGTGGCTGACTTTTAGCTAGATCACTCCAAGACCAACTGATGGTGACCTATGTACCCCGTATTACCCGCTCAGATAAACAGGCAGCTACCCTCTCTAAGCATGTTGCTCAGGCCTTTGGGGAATCTTATTTCTCCTTGTACTACCTTTGCACTTGGCCCCTCAAGAACAATTGGAAGAGTATCAGACATCCTTTGATATGCATAGACTCCCCTCACTGATAAGACAGGAATTGGAGGACCCTATTTTCCTTGAAGAATTACAGTTTGCAGTAAGTTCCACCAAATCAGGCAAAGCCCCAGGCCCCAACGGTTTTACCTTGCAATGCAATACATTTTGCTCCCTTATTTGGGCCCTTATATGGTATAGCTGTTCGATTCTTTGGCCGACATGGCCTCCTTCCCCTGAGAAATCTTACAAGCCCAAAAAACTGTTCTTCACAAGAAGGCAAAGATCCTTCATCTTCTGTCAGCTATAGGCTGATCTCCTTATTAATTATTAATTTGAAGCTGTTTATGAAGATTATGGCTATGCATCTTCAACAACATCTACCATATTTAATCCATCTGGATCAGGTGGGGTTTATACCGACCCGTGAAGCCTGTGATAACATTGTTAAGGTACTTAACCTAAATCAGGTTTCTAACCAGACCAATACCCCCTGTGTGTTTCTAGGTATGAATGCCGAGAAGACCTTTGACCGGGTTACCTGGAGATTTATGTCAGCAGTCCTTCATCATATTGAATTAGGAGATAATATGTTTCACTGGGTTTGCAGTGTTTACACAGTGATTGCATTCTCTTGGATCCTTTCCCTATTAAGAATGACACCAGGCAGGGTTATAAATACACTATAATCCTGCGCTCATGGGGGACACATTGCAGACTGTCTCTTGGCGGTTTGAAAATAAATCAATCATTTATTCAACCATAATATGAGTAAAAATCCAGTCCTGAATGGACTCGAATTAAAAATGGTACACTTGAAATATCACCTATGATCCCTTGAGCAGGGAGGGGCTGACAGTTTTCAATGTAAGTCAGTAATAATAATGCCTAGATTTTATAGTGGGCTGCCGCCAGTACCTTTAGCTGAATGTCACACAGGGGACATGCGATCCAGCATGTGGAGGGCCCTCCAACACACGGGGCGGGGGATCCAAAGTTGTATCAGCGGGAGAAGGGATCCAGGAAGCTCTGTGCCGTTTTGGGAGATGACGTCAGTCCCGCTGTGACATCAACCCAGAGCGTGGGGAAACAGCCGTGAGGTGGAATGAGTGCGCCGTGGAGCGCTCCTTGTCTCCAGGGAATGGATCACTGCTGCTCTCTGCTTCTCTCTGGTGGGGATAGCTGGAAAATCCACCCACTAATGTAACTCCCAACTACAGGGTTCAGTGAGAGCCCGACCAAGGGCACTGTCATGAAGCCAATAGCTGCTACTGTGCTCCCATGCAAGGATGGATCATGGTGGGAGGTCAAGTGTGTGTTAGAGGGTTGCCTTGATGACGCGTTTCGCGTGCATGTGCTTTTTCATAGTCAAGGGATTAGGCACCCACAAGGTTTAAATAGTGAAAAGGGGCAGGAATTTAGAAAGAGCAAGAGGAGGGCGTGTGTAGTAAGTGCTGTCATTAACCCCGTTCTCTGCTCACAGGATGTAGGCACACCATACATATAATAAAATCCAAATATCTAATTTCAAATTACAACAATATCTTAATGGAACTCAAACAGACTATGTAAAATCCGTAAATATCTCCACAAATATGAATATCACTAATGTAATTCTAAATCCTTCTCGTTGAAAGAATATTCGTTGAAGGGATACTATTTAAAAGTTGTATATAACCTCCCGTATGGATGCGACAGTAATAATAATATAATAATAACCAACATTATATTAACGTACTGACACAATCGAACATGTTAATGGACGCATGGAAAAAATGTAACGGGGCGCAGTATAAGAAAAGTTGCGCGGGGGAAGTGGCTGGAAGGAAAAAAGGGGGGAAGGGGGAAGGTGCAGGAATTTAAACAAAACTGCACATCTTCAGTTCCTCATTTAACCCTTTTGGGGCAAGTGAATCAAACATGAAAATCCAAAACAGGGAAAATCTCTCATTGGTGGTCAGTGTTCCCTTAGGAATGGTTTCGATCACAAACACTTCCAAGCATTTGCCGAGGGACACTTGTTCATTACAGCCCTTCTTTATAAATCAGCGGTGGTCCCCAATTCTAGCGCATAGTGCGCCCCACATAAAATAGGCCACAGGGGCACCGTAGTACATAGATAACGAAGTTGGTGGAGCATGTGATAATGTGTACTACGGTGCCCCTGTGGCCTGTTTTATGTGGGGCGCACTAAAGAAGGGCTGTAATGAACATAGTGTCCCTCTGCATTTTAATCAGGTACACAATAAGGATATTAAATGCTTGGAAGTGTTTGTGATTGAAACCATTCCCAAGGGAACACTGACCACCAATGAGAGATTTTCCCTCTTCTGATTTTCCCGCCACTCCCTCCCCCCCCCCCCAGCAACTTTTCTTATACTGCGCCCTGTTACATTTTTCCATGCGTCCATTAAAATCTTCGATTGTGTCAGTATGTTATTATAATGTTGGTTATTATTATTACTAGAAATAAAGAAAAAGAAGATTTGCGCTAGGTGCGTGGTATAGTGAAAAAATATATATATGTGAAGAAATATATAACAAAACCTGTGATGGATATCTTGCGGCTGAACACTATAACCCTGATATGGGGCACAAAAAGGTATAGACATATAAGAGTGCAGCGCTAGATAATAAACTCAGTAAACATAAATCAATATGTATATGCAGTGATTCCTTAATGATCAAAATATGAATAACTTATAACCACAAAAATAAAAATTTGCCAATAATAGTCCACATAAGATTACTGCTTTCACAGTAAAAACGTGCAAAAATGTGTGAAGAAAAAAACTAACAAAAAAAGTTCATATATATATATAGATATCCAGTAGAGACTTTCCAGTGTAGAAACATGGATATAATCATTCAGATGTTGTGCTACCCGCCACCTAAAGTAAAATTGGAGTCTTACCGAAAAGCCTGCGACACCCTTATTCAGGGGGGTCAAACAAGGCTCAGAAGATTGATGGGATCCACACTGGAGCGTTGAGAGCTTCCTCCACAGATAATCCACTGGCCGGATCAATGGCACACTTCCAAGAGGCAATCCATTCACTTCAGTAAGCATTCACTGCATTCCACTCTCTTCTCCGCTCATATAACCTCTTCTCACCTCTTGTTTTTATTATTACTGTCGCATCCATACAGGAGGTTATATACAACTTTTAAATAGTATCCCTTCAACGAATATTATTTAAACAAGAAGGTTTTAGACTTGCATTAGTGATATTCATAATTGTGGAGATATTTACGGATTTTACATAATTTGTTTTATATAGATTTCTTACAGAGTTCCATTAAGATATTGTTGTAATTTGAAATTAGATGTTTGGATTTTATTATATTTATGGTGTGCCTACGTCCTGTGAGCAGAGAAGGGGTTAATGACAGCACTTACTACACATGCCCCCCTCTTGCTCATTCTAAATTCCAGCCCCTTTTCACTATTTAAACCTTGTGGGTGCCTTATCCCTTGACTCTGAAAAAGCGCATGCGCGCAAAACGCATCGTCTAGGCAACCCTCTAACACACACTTGACCTCCCACCATGATCCATCCTTGCATGGGAGCACAGTAGCAGCTATTGGCTTCATGACAGTGCCCTTGGTCGGGCTCTCACTGAACCCTGTAGTTGGGAGTTACATTAGTGGGTGAATTTTCCAGCTATCCCCACCAGAGAGCAGCAGAGAGCAGCAGTGATCCATTCCCTGGAGAGAAGGAGCGCTCCACGGCACACTCATTTCCCCAGGCTCAGGGTTGATGTCTCAGCGGGACTGATGTAATCTCCCAAAACGGCACAGAACTTCCTGAAACCCTTCTCCCGCTGATTCAACTTTGGATCCCGCGCCCTGTGTGTTGGAGGGCCCTCCACATGCTGGATCGCATGTCCCCTGTGTGACACTCAGCTAAAGGTACTGGCGGCAGCCCACTATACAATCCAGGAATTATTATTACTGACTTACATTGAGAACTGTCAGCCCCTCCCTGTTCAAGGGATCATAGGTGATATTTCAAGTGTACCATTTTTAATTGGAGTCCATTCAGGACTGGATTTTTACTCATATCATGGTTGAATAAATGATTGATTTCTTTTCAAACCGCCAAGAGAAGTCTGCAATGTGTCCCCCATGAGCGTAGGATTATAGTGTATTTATGTTTGTGTATATTCTTTTGCTTCCAGGTACGATTTTTTTCCAGCAGCTCTGGGACTACATCCTTCTTATTTGACTTTTACTCCCATTCCACGATGCTTCATGACACTCCCACACACATCAGCCAATTTTAGCGCTGGTGATATTGTTGTACCAGGCAGGGTTGCCAATTATCGCCTCTACTCTTCAGCCTTTTTTATGTATGCTCAGGCGGAATCCAGATATCCAGGGGCTGGGGGACAGAGGTGTTCAACATAATATATCAGCTTATGCTGATGATATGATGTTCACACTTACCAACCCCGGGATCTCTATCCCCAATAATCTTCTTGAGTTTGAGTGATAAGGCGAAATGGGCGGGACTTTATATGAGGCACAAAAGACGTGTCTCCATCCCTAAATTAGTTACATGGGGGACAGTTCGGGACTTTAGATGAGGCATATGACGGACCATAAAATATACAGTTTGAGTATAAAAGTATTTATTAATAAAAAAGTATATTAGACACATAATGCATACAAGAAAGAAAAATATGGTGCGACTTTATATGAGGTAATGGCCCAATCATTAACCTCCATCCCTGTATTTGTATAGAAAAAGGAGGAGAAAGGGCGGGACTTTATATGAAGTGTGTGAGGGACAAGAACAGCAATAGTTAATATATCTCAAGTGTATAATATACATTAATAATCTTATTGGTATTTGGCACAAAAGTAGCTCTATTCTAATAAAATCATATATATATACACGTATAAATAGATATTTGCATGATGAAGAAATACTCTAATCCCCAAACATTGGGAGAGATTACAGAGTATACAAAATTGTAGATAACAGTTTTATTATACAAAGATGGTACATTGTTAAAGACAAATAGGGGGTACACATAGAATAATCATGATACAATCCGCAGAATTGAAGCAGAGAGGGGTAGGTGCATTCACGCTACTAGCGAACAATGTGCAAAGTACACTATAGCAATAGTAATTAAATTTCAGCGTACTCTACATAGGTTCGCAAAAATAAATCTGATAAGATATTATAGGTTAGTGCACTTTGCATTTAGTCTTAGTGAATACATTCAAATACATTCCTGCATCACCACATAATTTCAATTATAGCTCATATTTTGCTGATTGACCTTTCTTTTAATTCAAATGCTGTTCTCTATTCCTTTTTGCACTTCTGTGTGCTTGAGTGTATGTTGAATTATGGAGCTCACTGCCTAGTAGATTACTTACTTTTCCCATTCATTTCCTATTAATATAGAGGAGACCTTTTCTTTCATGTGCTCACCTATTATACTTTTTTTTTAAAAAAAGGGTCATCACTCAAATAAGGGCAAGGTTAAAATGTTAGGAGCTAGCTCCAACCACATGGGAACAGATCAATACTGAATTTAGCAATGGGCAATAAGCAAAGCCATGCAATATCTATAAAATACATCATGAAAGGTGCATTCCATGTAACTATACGGTATATATGTACCGGAACACAGTATCTCACAAAAGTGAGTACACCTCTCGCATTTTTGTAAATATTTTATTATATCTTTTTATGTGATAACACTGAAGAAATGGCACTTTGCTACAATGTAAAGTAGTGAGTGTACAGCTTGTATAACAGTGTAAATGTGCTGTCCCCTCAAAATAACTCAACACACAGCCATTAATGTCTAAAGCACTGGCAACAAAAGTGAGTACACCCTTAAAGCGGAGTTCCACTTACATTTTTCACTTCTCACCATGCAGCACTAATGTGCATCTTTAAAATGAATTGCCAGTTTTTTTTATTTTATTTTCTGTTCACTTACCTGAATTATGCCCATATTTAATTTCACTCCCTCCTCTAGGGGGCTGCAGCGCCATGCGTCATTTCCGTTTTTTCATTGGCTCCTGAGAAATCTTGGTCAGCTTGGCATGGTGTCTATGAAAATTCCTGGCCAGTTTGGCATCGCACGGCTCAAGTAACATTTAACATTGGCACCTATGAAAATGATTGTCTAGCTTGGCATTTCATTGCTTCAGTAACATTTAACATTGGCGTCTATGGAAAATCTTGGTCAGCTTGGCATGCAAGCTGACCAAAATTGCACTGCACTGCACATGCACGAGATTAGCAGGTGCATGCTGGGTAGCTAGCATGCACGGATTCCAGAAAGGACACTGTGCCTTCGGATGCCGACACTGGTGATGGCCGCGCTGTGCAGGAACTTCACAAAGTAAGAAAACAATGCTGCACAGATAGAAAACTGTGCATAGTTTACAGCATACCTTTGTTACATTGCACGAGGCATGTTTATTCTAGGAGTATTTTTATCCTAAATGTCATATTTTGGCCGAAACTTCGCTTTAATGAAATTGTCCAAATTGGGCCCAAAGTGTCAATATTTTGTGTGGCCATCATTATTTTCCAGCGCTGCCTCAACCCTCTTTGGCATGGAGTTCACCAGAGATTCACAGGTTGCCACTGGAGTCCTCTTCCACTCCTCCATGAAGACATCATAGGGCTTGTGGATGTTAAAAGCCTTGCGCTCCTCCACCTTCCATTTGAGGATGCGCCACAGATGCTTAGGTCTGGAGACATGCTTTGCCAGTCCATCACCTTTACCCTCAACTTCTTTAGCAAGGCAGTGGTCGTCTTGGAGGTGTGCTTGGGGTCGTTATCATGTTGGAATACTGCCCTATGGCCCAGTCTCCGAAGGGAGGGGATCATGCTCTGCTTCAGTATGTCACAGTACATGTTGGCATTCATGGTTCCCTCAATAAACTGTAGCTCCCCAGTGCCGGTAGCACTCATGCAGCCCCAGACCATGACCCCCCCACCACCATGTTTGATTGTAGGCAAGACACACTTGTCTTTGTACTCCTCACTAGGGATGAGCTCGGTGTTCGAGTCGAACGCATGTTCGACTCGAACATCGCCTTATTGCCTGTTCGGCAAAACCAGAACTTTGTGGGGCTTTCGCGCCAAATTCGTGTGACGCAAATGGCCCACAATGCACTGCGCCATCACACTGCATTGCCGGCGCTGTGATTGGCCAAGCATGCACTGTGACCCCGCATGCTTGGCCAATCACAGCGCCGGCAGCGAGGAGAGCCATAATTGGCCACAGGCAGGACGCCCCACACTATATAAGCCCGCCAGCGCGGCGGCCGCGTGTAGTGTGTTACAGCGTGCAGGGAAAGAGCTAGATAGGCAGGGAGAGTGTGTTTTACAGTGTGTTCTTTTCTCAGGCATCTGCAGGAGTTAGTGGGTGTTGTGTGCCTCCAGCACAGTATACACCTGTATCCACCCTTTATTGCTGTTCTCTAAGCTAGATAGGCAGTGACAGTGTGTTCTTTTCTCAGGCATCTGCAGGAGTTAGTGGGTGTTGTGTGCCTCCAGCACAGTATACACCTGTATCTACCCTTTATTGCTGTTCTCTAAGCTAGATAGGCAGGGACAGTGTGTTCTTTTCTCAGGCATCTGCAGGAGTTAGTGGGTGTTGTGTGCCTCCAGCACAGTATACATCTGTATCTACCCTTTATTGCTGTTCTCTAAGCTAGAAAGGCAGGGACAGTGTGTTCTTTTCTCAGGCATCTGCAGGAGTTAGTGGGTGTTGTGTGCCCCAGCACAGTATACACCTGTATCTACACTTTATTGCTGTTCTCTAATACAGGCATCTGCAGGAGTTAGTGGCTGTTGTGTGCCCCAGCACAGTATACACCCGTATCTACACTTTATTGCTGTTCTCTAATACAGGTATCTGCAGGAGTTAGTGGGTGTTGTGTGCCCCAGCACAGTATACACCTGTATCTACACTTTATTGCTGTTCTCTAATACAGGCATCTGCAGGAGTTAGTGGGTGTTGTGTGCCCCAGCACAGTATACACCTGTATATACCCATAATTGCTGTTCTCTAATACAGGCATCTGCAGGAGTTAGTGGGTGTTGTGTGCCCCAGCACAGTATACACCTGTATCTACACTTTATTGCTGTTCTCTAATACAGGCATCTGCAGGAGTTAGTGGCTGTTGTGTGCCCCAGCACAGTATACACCCGTATCTACACTTTATTGCTGTTCTCTAATACAGGTATCTGCAGGAGTTAGTGGGTGTTGTGTGCCCCAGCACAGTATACACCTGTATCTACACTTTATTGCTGTTCTCTAATACAGGCATCTGCAGGAGTTAGTGGGTGTTGTGTGCCCCAGCACAGTATACACCTGTATATACCCGTAATTGCTGTTCTCTAATACAGGCATCTGCAGGAGTTAGTGGGTGTTGTGTGCCCCAGCACAGTATACACCTGTATCTACACTTTATTGCTGTTCTCTAATACAGGCATCTGCAAGAGTTAGTGGGTATTGTGTGCCCCAGCACAGTATACACCTGTATCTACACTTTATTGCTGTTCTCTAATACAGGCATCTGCAGGAGTTAGTGGGTGTTGTGTGCCCCAGCACAGTATACACCTGTATATACCCGTTATTGCTGTTCTCTAATACAGGCATCTGCAGGAGTTAGTGGGTGTTGTGTGCCCCAGCACAGTATACACCTGAATCTACACTTTATTGCTGTTCTCTAATACAGGCATCTGCAGGAGTTAGGCATCTGCAGGCCATTACTATGTCTGGAAGGCCAACAAGGAGAGGCAGACAGTCACGAGCCGATAAAAGAAGGCAAGCAGGCTCTGTGTCTAGAGACAACAGTGCTGGTCGTGGACGCGGTGCATCGTCATCAGCACGTGGCCATGGGACACGCTTGTCCTTATTTTCGGCAGCTGGACGTGTTGAGTCGCATCATGCCGAAGACTTGGTAGAGTGGATGACCAAGCCCTCCTCATCCTCCTCATCCTCTCTCACCCAGGCTCAGGGTACTGGCAAAGCAGCTGCCAAAGCGTCCTCTTCTCTCGTATCAATGTCATCATCAGTCACTCCTTCCCTAGACCCACCATGTCCTCCTGAGGAGTCCCCCGAACTGTTTGAGCACAGTGTTGGGTACATGCTCCAGGAGGATGCCCAGCGTTTTGAAGGGTCTGATGATGATACCCAGCTAGAGGAAGGCAGTAGCATGAGCGCAGAGAGAGGGGATGCTCAAGAAGGACAGCAATCTGGCAGTCATGTTCCAGCAGCTGCAGCATACTGCCAGATTGTCTCCAGTGATGAGGAGAGAGGGGATGATGAGGTCACTGACTCCACATGGGTGCCTGATAGGAGAGAGGAGGAGGAGGAGGAGGATGAGGAGGAGGCACATCTCCAACGAGGCAGGATGCCCTCCGGGGGCCAGCGTAAGGGCAACACACCTACTGAATCACACCGCAGAGCTCCGCCTGTGCAGGGCGCTGCCTCTGGCCGTTATTCCAAAAGTTCTTTGATGTGGGCCTTTTTTGAGTCGAGTGCATCAGATCGCAGCGCTGCTATATGCAACATATGTCTCAAGGGTATCTCGCGTGGCCAAAACATCAGCCGCTTGGGCACCACATGCTTGACCAGACATATGTTGACCTGCCATGCAGCTCTTTGGCAAGCGTACCTTAAAGACCCACACCAAAGAATAAAGCAGACCTCTCCTTGTTCCTCATCAGCTGGGATCTCCAACCCCACTATACCTTCAGTCCTCTCTGAAACCTGCACTGAGAGGAATGAAGGTGTAGAATTAGGTGTGTCACAGCCAAGTACTTGCGGGCACTCTGCTAGCAGTACACCGATGTCCGATTGTAGCAGGAAAATTTCCCTGCCCCAGCTGCTGGACCGTCGAAAGAAGTTCACTCCCAGCCATCCACATGCCTAGCGGTTGAATGCTAGCTTGGCTAAATTGCTAGCACTTCAACTGCTGCCTTTTCAGTTGGTAGACTCTGCCCCCTTCCGTGAGTTTGTGCAATGTGCGGTTCCTCAGTGGCAGGTTCCCAAACGCCACTTTTTCTCACGGAAGGTGATTCCGGCTCTCTACCGGCATGTGGAAGGCAATGTCCATGCCTCGCTGGACAGGGCGGTCAGCGGTAAGGTGCATATTACCACTGACTCATGGTCCAGCAGGCATGGACAGGGACGTTACCTTTCTTTCATGGCCCATTGGGTCACTCTTTTGGCAGCTGGGAAGGATGCAGGACAAGGTGCAGTAGTGTTGGAGGTTGTTCCGCCGCCACGCCTCCAAATTGCTACTACTGGTTGTGACACACCTCTCTCCTCCACCCCCTCCTCTTCTTCTTCCTCCATGGCCTCTTCCTGTGCTTTGTCCTCGGAACCAGAGGAGCTCCGTAGGCGTTCAAGGGGCTATGCAAGTACGCAGGCAAAAAGATGCCATGCCGTGCTTGCGCTGGTGTGTTTGGGGGACAGGAGCCACACTGGGGCAGAGGTTCTGTCAGCTCTGCAGGGGCAGGTTGAGAGGTGGTTGATGCCACGCCAGCTTAAGCCAGGAATGGGGGTTTGCGACAATGGCACCAACCTCCTCTCCGCTCTCCGACAGGGACAACTGACCCATGTGCCCTGTGTGGCTCACGTCCTTAACCTGGTGGTGCAGCGGTTCTTGGGCAGGTACCCGGGCTTACAGGATGTCCTGAGGCAGGCCAGGAAAGTCTGTGTGCATTTCTGCAGATCATATAATGCCAGTGCTCGGCTGACTGAGCTGCAAAAGGAGTTGAACCTGCCCAAGAACCGCCTTATATGTGACATGCCCACCAGGTGGAACTCAACGTTGGCCATGCTGCAGTGGCTGCACACGCAGCAGAGGGCCATCAATGAGTAATTGTGCGACTACGGCACAAGGACAGGGTCAGGGAAGCTCGGTTTTTTTTCACCACACCAGTGGGGCATGATCAGGGATGCATACACTGTCCTGGCACCATTTGAGGAGGCCACGAGGATGGTGAGCAGTGACAGTGCATGCATCAGTGACACTGTACCTCTTGTCCACCTGTTGCAGCATATGCTGCAACAGGTGGACAAGAGGCAGAACAGAGGCAGGAAGAGGAGGACTTCCTTGCCTCTCAAGCCCCCCTTTACCCAGACAGTGTTCCTTCTGTCCCACCCATCACACAGGAAGAGGACGAGGAGGAGGAGGAGGAGGATTGTGTCAGCATGGAGGTGGAGCATGGCACTCAGCATTAACAGCAGCAGTCTTTTAGGGATGATTTACATAGCCATGCCATTTTTCTCAAAGATTTTCATCCATATTGCCAGGACTAGGGATGAGCTTCGTGTTCGAGTCGAACATACGTTCGACTCGAACATCGGCTGTTCGATCGTTCGACGAAGATCGAACGATTTGGGCCGTTCGCGCCAAATTCGAGTGACGCGAACGGCCCACAATGCACTACGCCATCGCAGTGTCATCCAGGCGCTGTGATTGGCCAAGCATGCACTGTGACCCCGCATGTTTGGCCAATCACAGCGCCGGCAGCGAGGAGAGCAATGATTGGCCACAGGCAGGATGCCTGTGGCCAATTATTGCTGAGGGGGTTTAGTACACGCCCCACACTATAAAAGGCCGCCAGCGCGGCGGCCTTGTGTACTGTGTTCCGGACCGGAGTAGGGAAAGAGAAGCATAGGCAGGGACAGTGTCATTATTTTTCCTTTACATAATCCTGGATTCCTTGTGTTTAGGGACAGATAAGGATAGGTAGGGAGAGTGTCAGTGACAGTGTGCTATTCTGTGCTAATCCTTGTTTGTAGGGACAGAGAGGTACAGTGAGGGAAAGTGTCAGTGTGCTATTATGTTCTAAACCAATCTTGCTGAACCATATTTTCAATCCTTGAGTTTAGGGACAGAGAGGTACAGTGAGGGAAAGTGTCAGTGTGCTATTTTGTGCTAAATCTTGCTTGTAGGGACAGAGAGGTACAGTGAGGGAAAGTGTCAGTGTGCTATTTTGTGCTAAATCTTGTTTGTAGGGACAGAGAGGTACAGTGAGGGAAAGTGTCAGTGTGCTATTCTGTTCGAAACCAATTTTGCTGTTCCATATTTTCAATCCTTGAGTTTAGGGACAGGGAAGGACACTCGTAGAAATTATCAGTGTGCTATTCTGTGCTAAATCTTGTTTGTAGGGAGGGACAGAGTAGGACAGTGAGGGAAAGTGTCAGTGTGCTATTCTGTTCTAAAACTATTTTGCTGAACCATATTTTCAATCCTTGAGTTGAGGGACAGAGAGGTACAGTGAGTGAAACTGACAGTGTGCTGTTCTGTTCTAAACCAAATTTGCTGTTCCATATTTTCAATCCTTGAGTTGAGGGACAGAGAGGTACAGTGAGGGAAAGTGTCAGTGTGCTATTCTGTTCTAAAACTATTTTGCTGGACCATATTTTCAATCCTTGAGTTGAGGGACAGAGAGGTACAGTGAGTGAAACTGACAGTGTGCTGTTCTGTTCTAAACCAAATTTGCTGTTCCATATTTTCAACCCTTGAGTTGAGGGACAGAGAGGTACAGTGAGGGAAAGTGTCAGTGTGCTATTCTGTTCTAAAATTATTTTGCTGCACCATATTTTCAATCCTTGAGTTGAGGGACAGAGAGGTACAGTGAGTGAAACTGACAGTGTGCTGTTCTGTTCTAAACCAAATTTGCTGTTCCATATTTTCAATCCTTGAGTTGAGGGACAGAGAGGTACAGTGAGGGAAAGTGTCAGTGTGCTATTCTGTTCTAAAATTATTTTGCTGAACCATATTTTCAATCCTTGAGTTGAGGGACAGAGAGGTACAGTGAGTGAAACTGACAGTGTGCTGTTCTGTTCTAAACCAAATTTGCTGTTCCATATTTTCAATCCTTGAGTTGAGGGACAGAGAGGTACAGTGAGTAAAACTGACAGTGTGCTGTTCTGTTCTAAACCAAATTTGCTGTTCCATATTTTCAATCCTTGAGTTGAGGGACAGAGAGGTACAGTGAGGGAAAGTGTCAGTGTGCTATTCTGTTCTAAAACTATTTTGCTGAACCATATTTTCAATCCTTGAGTTGAGGGACAGAGAGGTACAGTGAGTGAAACTGACAGTGTGCTGTTCTGTTCTAAACCAAATTTGCTGTTCCATATTTTCAATCCTTGAGTTGAGGGACAGAGAGGTACAGTGAGGGAAAGTGTCAGTGTGCTATTCTGTTCTAAAACTATTTTGCTGAACCATATTTTCAATCCTTGAGTTGAGGGACACAGAGGTACAGTGAGTGAAACTGACAGTGTGCTGTTCTGTTCTAAACCAAATTTGCTGTTCCATATTTTCAATCCTTGAGTTGAGGGACAGAGAGGTACAGTGAGGGAAAGTGTCAGTGTGCTATTCTGTTCTAAAATTATTTTGCTGAACCATATTTTCAATCCTTGAGTTGAGGGACAGAGAGGTACAGTGAGTGAAACTGACAGTGTGCTGTTCTGTTCTAAAGCAAATTTGCTGTTCCATATTTTCAATCCTTGAGTTGAGGGACAGAGAGGTACAGTGAGGGAACGTGTCAGTGTGCTATTCTGTTCTAAAATTATTTTGCTGAACCATATTTTCAATCCTTGAGTTGAGGGACAGAGAGGTACAGTGAGTGAAACTGACAGTGTGCTGTTCTGTTCTAAACCAAATTTGCTGTTCCATATTTTCAATCCTTGAGTTGAGGGACAGAGAGGTACAGTGAGGGAAAGTGTCAGTGTGCTATTCTGTTCTAAAATTATTTTGCTGAACCATATTTTCAATCCTTGAGTTGAGGGACAGAGAGGTACAGTGAGTGAAACTGACAGTGTGCTGTTCTGTTCTAAAGCAAATTTTCTGTTGCATATTTTCAATCCTTGAGTTGAGGGACAGAGAGGTACAGTGAGGGAAAGTGTCAGTGTGCTATTCTGTTCTAAAACTATTTTGCTGAACCATATTTTCAATCCTTGAGTTGAGGGACAGAGAGGTACAGTGAGTGAAACTGACAGTGTGCTGTTCTGTTCTAAACCAAATTTGCTGTTCCATATTTTCAATCCTTGAGTTGAGGGACAGAGAGGTACAGTGAGGGAAAGTGTCAGTGTGCTATTCTGTTCTAAAACTATTTTGCTGAACCATATTTTCAATCCTTGTGTTTAGGGACAGAGAAGGATAGGCAGGGGACAGTGTCAGTGTCATTGTTGCTAAGCCTCCTGCACAGTATACACCTGAAGGTAGCCCTTATTGCTGTTTTTCCCATCTCCCTGCAGGCCATCCATTAAAATGTCTGGAAGGCAACCAAGGAGAGGCAGACAGTCAGGAGGCAAAAAAAGAGGGCAAGCAGGCTCTGTGTCTGGGGGCAACAGTGCTGGTCGTGTACGCGGTGCATTGTCATCAGCACATGGCCATGGGACACGCTTGTCCTTGTTTTCGGCAGCTGGACATGTTGAGCCACATCATGCCGAAGACTTGGTAGAGTGGATGACCAAGCCCACCTCATCCTCCTCATCCTCTCTCACCCAGGCTCAGGGTACTGGCAAAGCAGCTGCCAAAGCATCCTCTTCTCTGGTATCATTATCTTCATTAGTCAATCCTTCCCTAGACCCACCATGCCCTCCTCCTGAGGAGTCCCCCGAACTGTTTGAGCACAGTGTTGGGTACATGCTCCAGGAGGATGCCCAGCGTTTGGAAGGATCTGATGATGATACCCAGCTAGAGGAAGGCAGCAGCGTGAGAGCAGAGAGAGGGGATGCTCAAGAAGGACACCAATCTGGCAGTCATGCTCCAGCAGCTGCAGCATATTGCCAGATTGGCTCCAGTGATGAGGAGGGAGGGGATGATGAGGTCACTGACTCCACGTGGGTGCCTAATAGGAGAGAGGAGGAGGAGGAGGATGAGGAGGAGGCACATCTCCAACGAGGCAGGATGCCCTTGAGTGGCCAGCGTATGGGCAGCACACCGACGGAATCACACCGCAGAGCTCCGCCTGTGCAGGGCGCTGCCTCTGCCCGTCATTCAAAAAGTTCTTTGGTGTGGGCCTTTTTTGAGGCGAGTGCATAAGATCGCACAGCTGCTGTTTGCAACATATGTCTCAAGCGTATATCGCGTGGCCAAAACATCAGCCGCTTGGGCACCACATGCTTGATCAGACATATGTTGACCTGCCATGCAGCTCGTTGGCAAGCCTACCTTAAAGACCCACACCAAAGAACAAAGCTGACCTCTTCTTGCACCGCATCAGCTGGGATCTCCAACCCCACTATACCTTCACTCCTCTCTGAAACCTGCTCTGAGAGGAATGAAGGTGTAGAATTAGGTGTGTCACAGGCAAGTACTTGCGGGCACTCTGCTAGCAGTACACCAACGTCCGATTCTAGCAGGCAAATTTCCCTGCCCCAGCTGCTGGACCGTCGAAAGAAGTTCACTCCCAGCCATCCACATGCCCAGCGGTTGAATGCTAGCTTGGCTAAATTGCTAGCGCTTCAACTGCTGCCTTTTCAGTTGGTAGACTCGGCCCCCTTCCGTGAGTTTGTGCAATGTGCGGTTCCTCAGTGGCAGGTTCCCAAACGCCACTTTTTCTCACAGAAGGCGATTCCAGCTCTCTACAGGCATGTGGAAGGCAATGTCTTGGCCTCGCTGGACAGGGCGGTCAGCGGTAAGGTGCATATTACCGCTGACTCATGGTCCAGCAGGCATGGACAGGGACGTTACCTTTCTTTCACGGCCCATTGGGTCACTCTTTTGGCAGCTGGGAAGGATGCAGGACAAGGTGCAGTAGTGTTGGAGGTTGTTCCACCGCCACGCCTCCAAAATGCTACTACTGGTTGTGACACACCTCTCTCCTCCACCCCCTCCTCTTCTTCTTCCTCCATGGCCTCTTCCTGTGCTTTGTCCTCGGAACCAGCGGTGCTCCGTAGGCGTTCAAGGGGCTACGCAAGTACGCAGGCAAAAAGATGCCATGCCGTGCTTGCGCTGGTGTGTTTGGGGGACAGGAGCCACACTGGGGCAGAGGTCCTGTCTGCTCTGCAGGGGCAGGCCGAGAGGTGGTTGAGGCCACGCCAGCTTAAGCCAGGAATGGTGGTTTGCGACAATGGCACCAACCTCCTCTCCGCCCTCCGACAGGGACAACTGACCCATTTGCCCTGTGTGGCTCACGTCCTTAACCTGGTGGTGCAGCGGTTCTTGGGCAGGTACCCGGGCTTACAGGATGTCCTGAGGCAGGCCAGGAAAGTCTGTGTGCATTTCCGCAGATCTTATAATGCCAGTGCTCGCCTGGCTGAGCTGCAAAAGGAGTTGAACCTGCCCAAGAACCGCCTTATATGTGACATGCCCACCAGGTGGAACTCAACGTTGGCCATGCTGCAGCGGCTGCACACGCAGCAGAGGGCCATCAATGAGTACCTGTGCGACTACGGCACCAGGACAGGGCCAGGGGAGCTCGGGTTTTTTTCACCACGCCAGTGGGGCATGATCAGGGATGCATGCACTGTCCTGGCACCATTTGAGGAGGCCACGAGGATGGTGAGCAGTGACAGTGCATGCATCAGTGACACTGTGCCTCTTGTCCACCTGTTGGAGCACACGCTGCGTGGAATAATGGACAGGGCACTTGAGGCAGAACAGAGGCAGGAAGAGGAGGACTTCCTTGCCTCTCAAGGCCCCCTTTACCCAGACAGTGTTCCTTCTGTCCCACCCATCGCACAGGAAGAGGAGGAGGAGGAGGAGGAGGATTGTGTCAGCATGGAGGTGGAGGCTGGCACTCAGCATCATCAGCAGCAGTCTTTTAGGGATGATTTACAGTCCCAAGAAACCAGTGGACTTGTACGTGGCTGGGAGGAGGTGGCTGCGGATCATGTCGTCCTTAGTGACCCAGAGGACTCCGGTCTGAATGCCTCAGCTAACCTACGCTGCATGGCCTCCCTGATCCTGCAAAGTCTGCGGAAGGATCCTCGTATTCTTCGGATCAAGGAGAGGGACCATTACTGGCTGGCCACTCTCCTTGATCCACGGTACAAGGGTAAGGTTGCGGACCTTATCGTACCGTCGCAGAGGGAGCAGAGGATGAGACAACTCCGGGAGGCCTTGCAGAAAGGTCTGTGCAACGTGTTCCCAGAGACTGGGAGGTTACAAACTCCTGGTCCTGGACAACGAGTTGCTGAGGCTTCGGGCAGTCAAAGAAGGAGCGGTGGGGAAGGTGGCCGTCTGACCGATGCGTTCAGACAATTCTTTAGTCCGCAGCCCCAAAGTATGATCGGTTCCAGCAACCATCGCCAGCGTCTGATATACATGGTGCAGGAATACCTAGGGGCAAGGTCAGACTTGGACACCTTCCCCACCGAAAATCCTCTGGCTTACTGGGTCTTGAGGATGGATCACTGGCCAGAGCTTGCACAGTATGCAATTGAGCTACTGGCCTGTCCTGCATCCAGCGTTCTTTCAGAACGCACATTCAGTGCTGCTGGAGGATTTGTCACGGATCACAGGGTGCGCCTGTCCACCGACTCGGTTGATCGACTGACTTTCATCAAGATGAACCAGTCTTGGATCACCACCAGCTACCACACACCAGATGCTGATATAACAGACTAATTGATTTTAAAATGTCACATCCCTTCAAGACTGATGCTGATGCTGAGTGCCTGTGCTGTTATGTTGACTGGCTATCCTCCTCCTCCTCCTCAATCATACGATTAACGATGATAGCTTGGAAGATCATTTTGGTTTATGGGTGACGCCACCAGTGGCTAAGGCCCAATTTTTCAGCCCCTGTTTAACAGGGGCGTGTAATTAAAATTTTTGATGCAATACTTTGCAACAGGCCTCATTGCTGTGCTCCAAGTACAGTATCTGTGAGGGGTTGCAGTGTTGTGCCACCAGTGCCTAAGGCCCAATTTTTCAGCCCCTGTTCAACAGGGGCATGGAATTATAATTATTGATCTAATAATTCACAGCAGGGCCCATTGCTGCGCCCACCAAGAGTAACTGTCAGGCCTTACAGTGTTGTGGCACCAGCACCACCATCACCACCACCACCACCACCACCAAAGGCCTAATTTTTCAGCCCCTGTTCAACAGGGGCATGCAATTACAATTCTTGATCTAATAATTCACAGCAGGGCCCATTGCTGCGCCCACCAAGAGTAACTGTCAGGCCTTACAGTGTTGTGGCACCAGCACCACCATCACCACCACCACCACCACCAAAGGCCTAATTTTTCAGCCCCTGTTCAACAGGGGCATGCAATTACAATTCTTGATCTAATAATTCACAGCAGGGCCCATTGCTGCGCCCACCAAGAGTAACTGTCAGGCCTTACAGTGTTGGGGCACCAGCACAACCATCAAAGGCCCAATTTTTACTACCACTGATCAACAATTATATGTTATTACAATTCCTGATATAATAGTTGACAGCAGGGCGTTCCAGCACCCACCAAGAGTAACTGTGAGTGCTTACAGTGTTGTGCCAACACCAACACCTAAGGGGCCAATTTCTGCAGAGTATATACGGCAGGTCCCTACTTTCAAACATCCAACTTACAAACGACTACTACTTGCAAACGGAAGAAGACAACAGGAAGTGAGAGGAAATCTACCCCTTGGAAGGAAAATTCTCTCCTGTAAGAATTAATATGGGAGAAAGGTGTCTCCTCTCTACTGATGCTTTATCACCAATCCTTGTTTCAATAAAAACACCACATTTCAAAAACAGTTGTCATTGGGACGCAAAGTGAGGTGAAATGTTCTGAACAGGGGCACAGACAGCAAAAAAAATGTGACAGGGGTGATAACCGTTCCCTATGTTTTACAAAAAACTAAAAAAAAGGAATTTGCCATGGAGCTCCACTTAAACAATGCAGCTGTTCAAAATTATAAACAGATTCTACATAAGAACAAACCTACAGTCCCTGTCTTGTATGCACCGCCTGTATACGGCTGTTCAGAGTATATAGGTCCTTTTTTATTTTGTGTGCGGGGTTCCCCTTAATATCCATACAAGACCCAAAGGGGCTGGTAATGGGCTGGGGTGGGGGGGGGGGGGTTGATGGGGTAGCTATGCCATTTTTCCTAAAGATTTTCATCCATATTACCGGGACCACACATTGCATTAAAGCCGCAAGCAGTTTTAAATGACTTTTTTCCCTTTAGAAATGTTATTTTGTGCAGGGACAGTTCTAAACACGGGAAACACGTGGCACTTCACAGGCATACTTTAGACACCCCCCAGGTACAATATTTAAAGGAATATTTGACTTTTTTTTTCACTTTATGCATCATTAAAATGACTGCTCCCGGAAAACGTCCGTTTTTAAAACGTCTTTTTGCATTGATACATGTCCCCTGGTGCAGAAGCCGGGTTCCCAAACTCTGTTTCGGACAATAACATGGATAATAGTCGTTATAATTAGCACTTTAGAATCCGAACGTTCGCATCCATTGTATTTAATAGGGTTCTAATGTTCGTGCGAACTTTCGGTCCGTTCGCGGGTTCTGGTGCGAACCGAACCCGGGGGTGTTCGGCTCATCACTAGCCAGGACAAGACATGACATTAAAGCTGCAAGCAGTTTTAAATGGCTTTTTTTCCTTTAGAAATGTAATTTTGTGCAGGGACAGTTCTAAACACGGGAAACACATGCCACTTCACAGGCATACTTTAGACACCGCCCAGGTAAGATATTTAAAGGAATATTTCGTTGTTTTTTTTCACTTTATGCATCATTAAAATGACTGCCCCCGAAAAAACGCCCGCTTTTAACTATCTGGAGCCCTATCTGGAGCCCGGGCCATAGACATGCCGATGCGCGTGCCTGGCGGCCGCGATGTCCGCCAGGCACCCGCGATCGGCGTGTATACACACAAGGATGTGGATCTTTGTGTGTAAACACAGAGATCCACGTCCTGTCAGGTAGAGGGGACCGATGCTGTGTCCCTTGTACATAGGGACACAGATCGGTCACCTCCCCCACTCAGTCCCCTCCCCCCACAGTAGTAATCACTCCCAGGGCACACATTTAACCCCTTCCTTGCCCCCCTAGTGTTAACCCCTTCACTGCCAGTGTCATTTTTACAGTAACCAGTGCATTTTTATAGCACTGATCGCTGCAAAAATGACAATGGTCCCAAAATGGTGTCAAAAGTGTCTGATGTGTCCGCTATAATGTCGCAGTCACAATAAAAATCGCTGATCGCCGCCATTACTAGTAAAAAAAAAATTATGAATAAAAATGCTATAAAACTATGCCCTATTTTGTAGACGCTATAACTTTCGCGCAAACCAATCAATAAACGCTTATTGCGATTTTTTTGACCAAAAATATGTAGAAGAATACGTATCGGCCTAAACTGAGAAAAAAAAGTTTTTTAAAAAAAAAAATTGGGATATTTATTATAGCAAAAAGTAAAAAATATTGTGTTTTTTTTCAAAATCTTCGCTCTATTTTTGTTTATAGCGCAAAAAATAAAAACCACAGAGATGATCAAATACCACCAAAAGAAAGCTCTATTCGTGGGAAAAAAAGGACGCTAATTTTGTTAGGGGGCCACGTCGCACGACCGCGCAATTGTCATTCAAAGCGTGACAGCGCTGAAAGCTGAAAATTGGCCTGGGCAGGAAGGGGGTTTAAGTGCCCAGTAAGCAAGTGGTTAAAACTTATTTTTGCATTGATACATGTCCCCTGGGGCAGAACCCGGGTCCCCAAACCCTTTTTAGGACAATAACATGCATATTAGCCGTTATAATTAGCACTTTAGATTTCGAACGTTCGCGTCCATTGTATTTAATAGGGTTCTAACGTTCGCGCGAACTTTCGGTCCGTTTGCAGGTTATGGTGCGAACCGAACCGGGGGGGTGTTTCGGCTCATCCCTACTCCTCAGTCCTCACCTGGTTGCCGCCACACACGCTTGACACCATGTGAACCAAATATGTTTATCTTGGTCTCATCAGACCATGGGACATGTTGACAGTAATCCATGTCCTTAGTCTGCTTGTCTTTAGCAAACTGTTTGTGGGCTTTCTTGTGCATCATCTTTAGAAGTGGCTTCCTTCTGGAACAACAGCCATGCAGACCATTTTGATGCAGTGTATGGTTTGAGCACTGACAGGCTGACCCCCCATTCTTCAACCTCTGCAGCAATGCTAGCAGCACTCATACATCTATTTCCCAAAGACAACCTCTGGATATGTCGCTGAGCACATGCACTCAACTTCTTTGGTCGACCATGGCGAGGCCTGTTCTGAGTGGAACCTGTCCTGTTAAACCGCTGTATGTTCTTGGCCACCATGCTGCAGCTCAGTTTCAGGGTCTTGGCAATCTTCTTATAGCCTAGGCCATCTTTACGTAGAGCAACAATTTTTTTTTTCAGATCCTTAGAGATTTTTTTGCCATGAGGTGCCATGTTGAACTTCCAGTGACCAGTATGAGAGTGAGAGCGATAACACCAAATTTAACACAGAGACCTTGTAACACTAACGAGTCACATGACACCAGGGAGGGAAAATGGCTAATTGGGCCCAATTTGGACATTTTCACGTAGGGGTGTACTCACTTTTGTTGCCAGCGGTTTAGACATTAATGGCTGTGTGTTAAGTTATTTTGAGGGGGCAGCAAATTTACACTGTTATACAAGCTGTACACTCACTACTTTACATTGTAGCATAGTGTCATTTCTTCAGTGTTGTCACATAAAAAGATATAACAAAATATTTTCAAAAATGTGAGGGGTGTACTCACTTTTGTGAGATACTGTATATGCACTATATATATATATATATATATATATATATATATATATATATATGCAGGGCTCAAAATTTCAAGTCCTGAGCTACTAGCCAGGCCTCAAGGGTTACTTGCCACCAGTTGCCCCACCCAACCCCTACCCTGCCCCACCCCCTCATAAATGATCTCATAAAATTACATTTAAATGTTTTATGCAGAATTAAGTTACAAAAAAATATTAACAACAACTTTATCAGTTCCCCTCAGCAAAGCCTCAACAATACCCATCAATGCAGGCTCACCTGTGCCCATCATTGCAGTGTGACCTGTGCCCATCATTGCAGCATGACCTGTGCCCATCATTGCAGCGTGAGCTGTGCTCATCATTGCAGCCTCACTGTGCCCACCATTGCAGCCTCGCTGTGCCCCCATTGCAGCCTCATCGCGCCCCTATTGCAGCCTCACTGTGCCCAACATCGCAGCCTCACCGTCCCCAACATTGCAGCCTCATTAAGCCCCCATTGCAGCCTCACTGTGCCCCCATTGCAGCCTCACTGTGCCCAACATTGCAGCCTCACTGTGCCTATTGCAGCCTCACTGTGCCCTCATTGCAGATTCACTGTGCCCCCATTGCAGCCTCACTGTGCCCCAATTTCAGTCTCAATGTGCCCCTATTGCAGACTCACTGTGCCCCCATTTCAGCCTCACTGTGCCCAACATTGCAGCCTCACCAGGACAGAGGAAGAGAGAGGGCGGCTGGATCATGATTGGAGGAAGAGGAGAGCCACGGGATCACAGAGTGCGAATAGCACGCTGTTACAGCTTACATTGAAATTGCCTCTGCTCTGCTCACCAGCAGTAGGAGGAGGCGGGGCTGTGTGTGACGGCGAGTAGAGCAGAGGCAATTTCAGTGTAAGCTGTAACAGCATGCTACACCACTCGGGGATCCTGCGGCTCTCCTCTTCCTCCAGTCATGATCCAGCCGCCCTCTCTCTTCCTCTTTCCTGGTGAGGCTGCAATGTTGGGCACAGTGAGGCTGAAATGGGGAACAGTGAGTCTGCAATGGCGGCACAGTGAGTCTGAAATGGGGGCACAGTGAGGCTGCAATGGGGGCGATCACTGGAAGAACGACTCCCGATCAACCCCACCCACCGGCAGTGCTAGCCCCCCCCCCACTCCCTGGTAGCCCAGCTCCTCGCCAGCCCTCATTTTCCATTTGCAAATATATATATATATATATATATATATATATATATATAGAGAGAGAGAGAGAGAGAGAGAGAGAGAAAGGGGAGATAAAGAGAGAGAGAAAGAGAGAGAAAAAGAGCGAGCGAGAGAGAGAGAGAGTGCATTTCTGAAAATAAATTTCACCTAAATCATCCAATCATGTGGTTGGATAGTCATATACAGCTTTTTTTTGTTCACAAAGCTAAGGGAATGTTCACTTTGCAAAATGAACATTCTTATGCCGCGTACACACGATCATTTTTCCCGTCGGGAAAAATTAATTTTTTTCTTTTGGACGAGAAAAGCGACCGTGTGTGTGCTTTTTGTCATTTTTCCTGATATATATATATATATATATATATATATATATATATATATATATATATATTGCATTTTTAATTATGTTTTGTTACTCGCTATGATGCACCTGAAAAAGTCCAGTGAAATCCCCTCTCCACTTGATGTCCCTAAATACATTATTGGTTGGTTTTCTGTCAATGATTTATCTGCAGCAGACTTCAGTCTAGACAATTATGCAGTTACCATTTTTTTCTGTAAAATCTCTACTTTCTGCTATACCAGTGCTGGCAATGTTTCTGGGTATGACATGTATACATGAAAAAACAAAACAAGCATTTCTTGTGCAGTTTTATGTATTGCGGTCCATCATATCTCTGTTTGATTGATATGGCTACTAGTTATCCTGCCTTTTTAGGCTTTGTTTTAATAATATGTTTGATAAAATCTTGTTACAGAATTTTCTCTAACAGGCAAAAATAAGTGTCCCCTTGAAAATACTACTGTCATATTCGGGACCTTTCTTTAACCCAGAGTTTTTTTTATAAGCATACAAGGTAACAAAAAAAAGACAGTACAGGTTAAGTTTAATCAAAATCCTGAGGTCAAGGAAAAAGCAGCTGCGGGGGTTAAGGCCCCCTATGAGACTAAATAAATCCTATACAATATACAGGTCATAAGGTGCTAAGGGCAGACATATGGTGATGGTGAGATGCAAAGAGGGCAGCAATAACATACTAGTCATTGTCAATACTATGCATCAAGCTTCTATGGATAGGCCAACTCAATAAACTGGAAAGCCTGCATGGAGGTAAGGATAAATAGAAGGCATAAAAAAGGAGAATAAAGAAACAAAGAAACACAAGAACGGACAGAGACCAGAGAAGTAGGGGAGGAAGGAGGAATATGACAGAAAAGGGGGGATTCTGCTTAAGGGGAAGACCATAAGGCAAGAAGAGCAGCCTCAGAGATGCAACAATGTAAATTAGGACCTTTCAATGCACAATCCACCTTGGAGGAAGGTACTATTTTCTCTCCGGGCTCTTGAATGGCTTAATTTACTTCTACTGAGTGTTTACTTAGGAAAGTGATTATTCACTTAGCCTAATGAATACATTAGGCTAAATTCAGGAAAATAAATTGGATTGGATTGAAGTTATCACAGCTTATTTTATTTTCTTTAAGTGAACATTTGCCAATTCTTTTGTAAGCCCACATGACAGGGCTCCCAAATAAGCATAACACTAACATTGACCATCACTGAGGGGTTATACCACATTATCACTGTATGTAATTACTGAATAATATTTAGTGATTTTACAGAATTTAAACATAAAAAACTGGAGTCTAGACACAAATATTGTAGCACAACTCACTTGCCTATCCTACAAAATATTTAAACACAATAAAAAATTAGTCTTCTATAAAATGAATTTTCCATACATTTCAAAGAAACGAACTGGAGAGAGTCTGGAAAAAAGCAATCTGAAATAAAAACCCAAATATGATTCCCCTACTGTGTGCTTGAATTGAGAATACTTGATGAAAGGTTGCACCTTTACTGCTTATATTAAGTTTTAGGTGCAAAAATATTCAATCCCTTTGTTTTTTTTTATAAAGTTATTCATTCATTCAGATTTGTCATTGCTGAGGTATCTCACAGTAGATTTCCGGCTTTTGAACATCCACATGTCTAAACTATATTTTACTGTGATTGTATCAGAAGCTTTTATATGTAAACATTGCCACTGAATCTTACAATCCATATAATTTTAGAAAACATGTTTTTCCTATTTCATATAATGCAAGAGCTGCAAAAAAAAAGAAAGAAAAAGAAAAGAATCTTTAGAGTTAGCAAACGGTAGAATTCATTCTCTGTCCTATGTTTTAAAAAATGCAGCCCACACAAAAGTGACATTTTAATTAACCACTTGCCGACCGCCTCCTGTACATATATGTCGGCAGATGTCACGGCTGCGCAAAGTAACGTATATATATGCCACTTTGAATTTCGCGCCGGCGGCGGCGTGCGCGCGCCCCTGCCGCAGAGGTGATCAAATACCACCAAAAGAAAGCTCTATTTGTGGGAAAAAAAGAACGTAAATTTTGTTTGGGAGTCACATCGCATGACAGCGCAATTGTCAGTTAAAGCGACGCAGTGCCGAATCAGAAAAAATGGCCCGGTCATTTGGCAGCCAAATCCTCCTGGCCTGAAGTGGTTAAAGAGACTGTCATGGGATAAAAAAATATTGGTTTCTGTAGGCATAAAGTGCAAACGGGAAGAGGTGCAAAGTGTCAGCTGATTTGCATTTAGTAAATCATCCCTTGAGTCTCTGCTAGGAGCACAGGACATTTTCTCCTTCTACGGATAAAAGCTTGGTAGTGCCTACTCCTAAGTGGGTCTTATAAAGTTGAGTTGAATTCCCAACTTACTAAATCCCCACTTTGTGCAAACATTTTTATATGTAGGTAAATAAAATCCAATCCAGCCAATTAATTTCTTTCTGCATGTGTATCAAAGTTGGACTGATAAAAAGAAAAACAAGGGGTAGAAGAATTACCCATATATACTCGAGTATAAGCTGACCCAAATATAAGCCGAGGCACCTAATTTTACCACAAAAAAAATCGGAAAACTTATTGACTCGAGTATAAGCCATCTGCATGCCTCACTGTGCCTCACTTTGCCCATGTGCATGCCTCACTGTGCCCATGCCTCACTGTGCCCATGCCTCACTGTGCCCATTCCTCACTGTGCCTTACTGTGTCCATGCCTCATTGTGCCCATGCCTCACTGTGTCCATGACTAGACTTACGTTTAACATGGGAGTATATGGAAGTGGTGCCCGGCTTTGAAAAATTGGTGCTCCCCGGTCATAGGTCTCCCGGACAACAAATTTTGCACACTTGTAGAGGAAGACTGGGGCTACATATGTGCCAAGGTTTGGGGTCCTACGGCCAGCCGGTACCTTGTCCCCAAAATCCGGGAGATCAGACGAGAAAGGTGACTCGAGTATAAGCCGAGGGGGGCATTTTCAGCACAAAAAAATGTGCTGAATAACTTGGCTTATACTCGAGTATATACGGTACCCAAAAAAGTAGAGCAGAGTTTCTAACGACAGCCAGTCCCTGCATGAGTTTTCTTACTTGATCCTCATTCACAGAAAGCTATGGTAGCATTCGGTCCAGCAGAAGTCCTTGTGTAGTTCTTGTGCGATGTTGCTCATCATGTTTATCTGTTCTTGACCCAAACCACTGAGAGTACACTCCTTAGACAATAACCAGCTATTAAATATGGAGCATAAACACCCTGAAACACTTTTGATGCACTCAGGAACTGACTGGAACTCTTAAGCATGGCAAAATATGAAAGAGACTTCACAAATAAGCAAATACAGTGTTAAGCAGCTACTAGGGAACCCCATCCATACAATATATTTTTTTTAGTTATCAGTTTTAATTAGAGATGTGCACGGGGGAAAAAAAAGTAAATCGGTTTGTCATATTCGTTAGAATGATTCGTTTTTTAAAGTGGTTTCATATATTTTGGATTTGTTTTGTATAATCATTATTCTGAATCGATTTGTATTTTGGAAGATTGGCTATATTCATTTTCACATGTTAATTTATTATTTCAGGAGATTATTTATGCACTCTGAGTCATCCCTGCTAGACCAACCCACAAAGAGAAATTTAATGAGCTGATTGGGCGATATTGACCGGAGTTGCATGCATCAGAAAGTAACAAATGGAACAAAATTCATTTCAGATTAATTTGTTATGTTATGATTTGGAGAGTCTGATGGATCTACCTCCAACCAACACATACACAATAAGTAGGCATCATCTTATTTCACTTTTATACCTTACTGTATTTCTTGCAATGTTTCCATTTCATATGTAGTGTGTTTTTTAAAATAATGAAAAATGTTAATGCAAAAAGAATCGGCTGTTAATCCAAGTGTCAAAGACTACCACGCTCTCATCCGAAACATAAATTATCATTCGTTATGTTATTAATTTGAATTAAAAGAGAAGTAAGGTTTTTTTTCCCCCCATTTATACTTACCTAGATGGGTGCAGCATCAGTCCGATGCCGCATCTGTCCCCCGCCGCCTCTGCACTGAGAACCGAGTGATCGAACATCGCAACAATTTGCACTCCTGTGACCCAGAGGAGAAACCCAGCCAAACGACCTCAGGCTGCACTTCTCCTTTAATTTCCTTATTCCCAACTGACTTTGTTTGGCAGCATACATGCAAATTAAACAAATTGCCTCTCAAGTTCAACCCCAATAAAAAAAAAATCTTATTTAAATATTCATGTTAGGCTCACTAGAATAAAATTAAATGGATCTGAATCAATTCGGATCATTCCTTAAGCTGTTACATTATTTTGGATGCTTCAAACATTAACAAAAGGCCCGAACTATTGCATCATGTCATCCAAATGAAATGAATGACTACAAATTAATTTGTTTTATTTTCATTATAATGTATTTAAGATTCATTGAAATTCATTATTATTGTGATTCAGAGATTCAGGAACATAGAATTCTCTCAGGTACCCCTGATGATGTCATTTACGACTAAACGATTGTCGGGATGGACACGTACACACGCTAATGCGCATATGCGATTGCTATATACAATATACAAAAATGCAGCGCTATGCGTATAACAATGTAAAACACCCAAGTGCTCGAAATTAAACTAAATCACAAATGATTAAGTATAAGTCCAAATGTATATGAAACTCCAAAGGATGTGAGAAACATAAATTCAAATCAGTTCCAGTTTGAATCAGTCCCAAATTGTAAAGGTGAATCTTCCAAAGTAAAAAAGTGACTTGTAACGTAACCACCACCACGTGAAAGGGAGGCTTACCAGATGTAATGGACCCAATGCACGTATGTGTAAGGGGTCAGACAGGCTGAATATGTATATGTCCATACATATGGAAACCAGGCCGGCACAATGCACCCTTGTGTCCAAGGTTCAAACTCAGGAAAAAACACCGGAAATTCAAGCCAATAGGAGTATTGACTAGGCTCACATAAAGTTCATGTGGAAAAAGAAGGGAGAAGGCACATAGCGTAATAACGCAAAGGAATTTTAATGAATAAAGGCAGATACACTTACATCCAATCCATGAATATAGCGCTTTGCAAAGACACTCAATGGCAGCAATGGAGTCTCCCTGGGAGACTCCATTGCTGCCATTGAGTGTCTTTGCAAAGCGCTATATTCATGGATTGGATGTAAGTGTATCTGCCTTTATTCATTAAAATTCCTTTGCGTTATTACGCTATGTGCCTTCTCCCTTCTTTTTCCACATGAACTTTATGTGAGCCTAGTCAATACTCCTATTGGCTTGAATTTCCGGTGTTTTTTCCTGAGTTTGAACCTTGGACACAAGGGTGCATTGTGCCGGCCTGGTTTCCATATGTATGGACATATACATATTCAGCCTGTCTGACCCCTTACACATACGTGCATTGGGTCCATTACATCTGGTAAGCCTCCCTTTCACGTGGTGGTGGTTACGTTACAAGTCACTTTTTTACTTTGGAAGATTCACCTTTACAATTTGGGACTGATTCAAACTGGAACTGATTCGAATTTATGTTTCTCACATCCTTTGGAGTTTCATATACATTTGGACTTATACTTAATCATTTGTGATTTAGTTTAATTTCGAGCACTTGGGTGTTTTACATTGTTATACGCATAGCGCTGCATTTTTGTATATTGTTTGCTGTTGCCTTTTTCCACAGGTATTGTAGCTGCTTATATGTGTTAGCGGCGCGAATATTGTTTGTATTTTGCATATGCGATTGCTGTCTGGATTTTAAGGAAGTGTTTGGATTGTTTTGGATTGAGACATGTTCTGAGCTTGAACTTTTTGCTATCCTGTGTATATGCACTGCTGCTAATAAACTGCAACGAAGAGGCAATATTATACTATGTGTAGTCTTTTGTCTTTCTATATACTCCGGCTCTGAGGCTTTTCTAAAACACCACACCCTGATCAGCTGTGAAATTCCTGGTGTATATCTTCTGAGGCTACTGTGGAGAGATGTCAGGACATCTTTTCGGTGGATCACAGATCCAATAAAGCGCTTTGTGACCTCCCTGAATAAGGGGGGTCGCTGGCTTTCAGGTGAGCCTTAATTTTATTTTGTGGTGATGGGTATCACGCTGCCAAGCATTTGATCATAATTTCCAATACTCTTCATGGGACTACTTCAGATGAAAATTAGCTGCATAAGAACTTTTCTTTCCTTTTTTGTTTGCACGGTCTTTGAACTTGTGATATTATATTGCACATATGTTATGATTTATTTAATTTTAAACTGTAACAATTATTGCACAATTGCACTTTATTATACAACATTTGGATGTATGCACATCACATGTGTTGTGTGATTTGCATGAATTGCACTTTTTGCCCTAGCGCTGCACTTTTATTTAAACATACAATTCTCTCTAATAATGAAAATTTAGTCCTAGTTCCAATTCGTAACAAAGCAAATCGCACATGTCTAGTTTTAATCAGGGTCAGATTTCTATTACTGGAGCCTGTATACACAAAATATTTGACACCCAATGATATATCCATCCTCTCCTAACCTGGCTTAGGATATTGAACAATATTGTAAATAAGCTTTAACTATATGTCTGCATTATTACCTATGACAGAGAAAAATGGATAACTAATGGCTAAACAGGCGGTCCCCGGGTTACAAACATCAGACTTACAAATAACTCCTACTTACAATTGGAGAGAGACAAAAGGAAGTAAGAGGAAATGTTCCAATAGGAAGAGAAATTAACTGTGAAGCCCTGTACACACGATCGGATTTCCTATGGTTTTTTAACCGATGGATCTTTCCATCGGAAAACCGATGAAGCTGACTTTCATCAGTCTTGCCTACACACCATCAGTCAAAAAAATGACCGTTCCAAACGCCGTGACGTAAAACACTTGGATGAGCCGAGAAAAATGAAGTTCAATGCTTCTGAGCATGCGTCGACTTGATTCTGAGCATGCGTGGGTTTTTTATCCGATGGAGTTCCCCACAGACGATAGTAATTTGCTATCGGTTTTTTAACCATCGGATAAATTTAAAACGTTCTATTTTTAAACACTGATGGAAAAAAGACCGATGGGGCCCATACACGATTGGTTTGTCTGATGAAAAAAGTCCATCGGACTGTTTTCATTGGTTAAACCTATCGTGTGTACAGGGCTTGAGAGTTATCATGGGAAAAATGTATCTGCACTGAAGCTTTATCACTAATCTTTGTTTCCACAACAACCCAAAATTTTCAAAATCCAATTGTCATAGGGACAGAAAGTGAGGTGAAATCTTCTGAACAGGGGCACAGACAGCAAAACAAATGTTACAGGGGTGTTAACCCTTCCCTATGCTATCCCTATGCTTACCCAAAAACTTTGGTTGGAGCTGCACTTAAAAAATTTACCTGTTCCAACTTACAAAAATTTTTTTACTTAAAGCAGAGGTCCGCCCCATTCACAAGAAGAGGAAACGGAAGTTCTCAATCCGAGGATAAGGAAGAGGCACATTAGAGGCAGATTAGGGGACTTCCGCATAGCAACGGGCATTTCAGGTGAGTATAAAATTATTATTTTTTCTATTCATTTTTTTTAATGAATTTTAGTGTAAAAAAAATTTCAGGGTGGACCTCCGCTTTAAGGACAAATCTACAGACCCTATCTTGTTTGTAACTCGGGGCCTGCCTGTACTAGGACAAAAAACTTTTTTGCCCCTGTTGACTATAGACATGTGCCTACTGTTCCCTGGTATATAATAAAGGTATGTACTAATGTTATTCATATTTTTCCTATAAAGTTTACACTATATTTTGTTCATATTACTCATTGTTCATTATTTCAGTGTCAACCTCTATCATGTAATTTTGTAAATCATTATGTTTTCCATGTAGTCTAATTTTCCATGCTTTCTTCTAACTAAAACAATAAAACACAGTTATCAGGTAACTTACTGTAATATTACTAAATTAAATTAAAATAGCAGAATAATGAATATCAAGCATGTAAAATTAAAGAGTGTTAATCAAATGATGGAAAGCATATTTTCTTCAACAGGAGGCCCAGTATGGCTCTTTGTAGAACAATTCACACATTTGCTATTTGTTGCCAATTGAAAAGGCCATACATGTTGTGCCAATTAAACCATGCAAGTAGCATAATTATGTGTAAATTACAGTTTCAGAATGCACTGAAAAATATAATGAATAATGTAATGAATAGAGGGAATTTTTTCATTATGCTTAGATTGATGTGTGTTGTATTTTTAGTTTTAAAAAATAAGTTATCCATTTATTTTCTAGTTTTATGTATCTTCTTGGTACAATAACATTTCTTTCACCAGCCTTTTGTAAACCTAAGTATATTCTTTGAAAATGTAATTTCCAGTGTGTGGTTTGGACAGCGTTTAAGATTTGTAAACCTTTGCAATATGTCTGTGACCTGTGCTACTTTTAATTTCCCTACGCTTTTATATTTATTGATGCTTTCCCTGTTGGTACAGTTTTGCCCACATGCAAAATGTTGGTATAGAATTTCTTTATGAAAATGATGACAAACTTCTATCTACACTGCGATTCAGATGTATAAGGATACCTCACCTGTAAGCAGGACTGTGATAAGATTGATGAAGGCTGTTTCTGGCTACCAGCAGGATTGGAAAAGACTACCTCTTTGAGTACCTGGGATGCACCAATACCACTAATGGCTTTAACCACTTAGCGACCGCCCACAGCATATATACGTCGGCAGAATGGCTCGTACAGGCACAATCACATACCTGTACGTTGCCCTTTAACTGCCTGCCGCGTGGTTGCGGGCTGCCGCCATCCCCGTGATTCGGACCGCGGCTCCCGCGGACTCGATCGCTGCGGGGACCCCCGCGATCGTCTCACGGAGGGATGGAGCAGGGAGATGTTAGTGTAAACACAACATCTCCCCGCTCGCCTACTGACACTGTCACCGATCTCCGCGGAGATCAGTGACATGTCACTCGTAGCCACGCCCCCTAACAGTGAGAATCACTCCCTTAAGCACACTTAACCCCTTCAGCGCCCCTAGTGGTTAACCCATTCCCTGCCAGAGTCATTTTTACAGTAACTAGTGCATTTTTATAGCACTGATCGCTGTAAAAATGACAATGGTCCCAAAAATGTGTCAAAAGTGTCCGAAGTGTCCGCCATAATGTCGCAGTCATGAAAAAAATCACTGATCGCCACCATTACTAGTAAAAAAAAAATAATAATAAAAATGCCATAAAACCATCCCCTATTTTGTAAACGCTATAACTTTTGCGCAAACCAATCAATAAACGGCGATTGCGATTTTTTTTACCAAAAATATGTAGAAGAATACGTATCGGCCTAAACTGAGGAAAACATTTTTTATATATATATTTTGGGGATATTTATTATAGCAAAAAGTAAAAAATATTGAATTTTTTTCCAAATTGTCGCTCTATTTTTGTTTATAGCGCAAAAAAATAAAAACCGCAGAGGTGATCAAATACCACTAAAAGAAAGCTCTATTTGTGGGAAAAAAAGGACGTAAATTTTGTTCGGGAGTCACGTCGCACGACCGCGCAATTGTGAGTTAAAGCTACGCAGTGCCGAATCGCAAAAAGGGGCCTGGTCTTTATGCTGCATATTGGTCCGGGGGGCTTAAGTGGTTAATATCTTTGGAGCTTTTTTGAATTGTAAAAGAACACTGCTACTGAACTAGATGACAGAAGCACCAGGGACACATCACACCAATGGACGGGTAAGTAAGATCCCTTGTGCTTTTTTTCTATTTTAGGTAAACAATAGACATGTGCATTCGTTTTCGTCCGAATGCATTTTCGTCCGAATTTCAGCTATTTTCGTTATCGTTTTAACAAACGAAAACGAAAGCACAGAATCCGAAAACCGAAAGATCCGACATAAACAAATGCTTTATTTTCGTTTTCGTTGCTACAACAGTTCGATATAGATAGGAGATTAGACGTGACGCTGACAATAACAATCTGTGTCTATCGAACCTGTGGTCGAATGTGCCTAACCTTAACTCTATTAGTCCAAGATTATTCTACATAGGAGAGAAAAGATTCAACATAGGAGAGAAAAGATTCGACATAGGAGAGAAAAGATTTGACATAGGAGAGAAAAGATTCGACATAGGAGAGAAAAGATTCGACATTATAGAGAGAAAAGATTCGACATAGGAGAGAAAGATTCGACATAGGAGAGAAAAGATTCGACATAGGAGAGAAAAGATTCGACATACGAGAGAAAAGATTCGACATAGGAGAGAAAAGATTCGACATTATAGAGAGAAAAGATTCGACATAGGAGAGAAAGGATTCGACATAGGAGAGAAAAGATTCGACATAGGAGAGAAAAGATTCGACATAGGAGAGAAAAGATTTGTTATTATAGAGAGAAAAGATTTGACATAGAGAGAAAAGATCACTGCTGGAATTGGGTGGGGGAAGTAAAATAAAAATAAAGTTGATGATGAATGTTATTGGCTGATTGTAACCAAAGAGGAGGAGCAGAAAAATAGCTAGAATGACGAAGATTCAACAAAGCATCGAAAGTTAGAAGATTCGACGGTGCAGCAAAACTGTACGACGCTGCAATCGTACATTTCCGGTCAAATGCATCCGCCCATAGGCTATAGAAGAATTCTAATGTTGGTTGACTAGTAATAGTAATGAATAAATATAATTATTACTAGTCATACAACATTAGAATTATTCTATAGCTTGTGGGCGGAACATTCGACCGGAAATGTATGATTGCAGCGTCGTACAGTTTCACTGCTCCGTCGAATCTTCTTTGAACATTCGACAGACACCATAAGCCTTCAATGACAGATTCGACCTTAATTAATTCAGATTTTCAGACGAATGCAATTTCTAACGAAAAACAAAATAAATAAAAACGAATTTCGGGAGTAACTAAATAAATTTATTTTTCGGACGAAAACGAAATTCCGAAACGAAATATTTCAGTGTGCACATGTCTAGTAAACAAAAGCTTAAAAGTTTATGTAAAGCCAGAACTTGTTTCCGTAGTTTTGGCCAGAGTAGGGAATGAATTAATGAATGAGTAACTTGCATAGCGCTACAAATGCAAACTAAATCGCCTCAAGGCGCTTTTGCAGCCAGTGTCTTCCTGTGTCTTCAGAAGAGATGGGTCTTAAGCTTCTTCCTGAAGGCCAGATGATTTTCTTACAAGCGGATGTCCGCGGGTAGAGCGTTCCATAGCCAGGGTCCTTGGACTGCAAATCTTTGTTCGCCTTTTAAATTGTAGCAGGTCTTGGGAATGTGGAGGAGGTTCTGGTTTGTTGACCGGAGGGGGCGACTTGGGGTGTAGTGCTTTATTTTTTCGCAGAGGTATTGCGTGGCTTTTCCCTGTGTACATCTGTGAGTGAGGCAGAGGGTCTTAAATGTAACCCGATCCTTCACGGCTAGCCAATGGATGGTCCTCAGGGACGAGGTGATTGATTCCCAGTTTTTTTTTCCAGTTACCAGTCTGGCTGCTGTGTTCTGGACAACTTGTAGACATGAAATTTGGTATTTGGGATGTCCTAGGTAGAGGGAGTTTGCGTAGTCAAGTTGGGAATTGATGATTGTTCCAACTACTGCTGCTGTGTCTCCTTCCGGGATGAAGGGGATGAGTCTACGCAACAGAAGAAGAAGGTGGTGAGATCCACTGACTACTGATCCTATTTGTGCATCCATTGTCATGTCTGAGTCAAAGATGGCTCCGAGGCTTTTAGCTTTAGTGCTGGGGGTGATGGTTTGTCCAAGGATGGTGGGTGGTGTGAACGTCGTGATAGGGTTTTTGTTTCAGTTTGCATGGAGGAACTGGAGTTCTGTTTTGGATCCATTAAGTTTGAGGGAGCGTGGTATTAAAACACCTTTTTATTTTTAAGTCAATTTCACTTCTCTTCCTGTTCCAGTGAAACAACATGAAGTGAGCAAAATTCCCTTTCCTAGACAGTTGTCACCAAAACAGGAGTGCTCAGGGAATAATTTCACCTAGCCTTCTTTTGTAGAAATCTTCTCAACAGGGACACAAACAGCAATAAAAACCTGACAATGGTTTTATAACTTCCATACCCTGTCTAAAACAAAAAGTTTAGTTTTTAAATATCTCTTGATCACACAACAATAAGTAACTCATCTTATCAATATGGTAAAAGATGAATTGTGAGATGCAATTAACCACTAAGTTAACACTCAATGCTAGCTGAGAGTGCCATCTAATTAATATTTGCCACTAATGGTAGCATACAGTTTTCACTCAAAAGGCCGATAATTCCTGATTAATAATTTCATTTTACACATTTGACACAGCACAGGAAGGAAAATCATTATCTGTAACACAGTCGTGGTTGGCTTGAAAGAAAGGTCAGGAAAATTATTGAAGCTTCAAAAAAATGTCCTGCCTGTTTATGTGAATCGATACATGGGCTGATCTATAATTTATGCAAAGAAGTTTGTGCTTATAGCCTTAGGTATTTTTTGCTTGCAGTACTCAAAGGTTTAGTATAATTCTTTCCTACTTTTCAACACTATACTATCATTTAGCCCCTATTATATTAAAGTCAGATTACATTTTTGTTTCGTTTTTGTAGGGATGTATGATTAAAGCTTATGTTGGGGATTTTTCTTTTCAGTTCTTATTTCACAAGGAAAATTTTTTCAATGGGGACATAAAAAAATAGGGCTAAAACCTATGCAAAGTTATTGCTTTCTATGCAACCACTAGGAAGCAGCGCAGACTTTTTGATATGTCACTAATCTACCAAAAACGAAAAAAAGAAGAGAAGTTCCACACTTACCATTTTTACATTTGCATGTTCTGCAACTGCAGAACTGCAGTACTCAGTGACTCATGAGCTGGCAGTAGGCCTGAAGCTGAAGGTGCTTAAATATTTAGCTATCAGTGACAGCAAGGATCGAGTGCTCAGCCAAGATGGTGATCCACTTAGTTCTTTATTTTAAGTTTCAGCAAAAGTGCCCCCTTGCACAATGGTCTCCAAACTTGGTCTCAAACCAAATTCAGCTTTTTGCCTGCCTTTCTGGCCCTTGGGGCACTGATATGAAGCACTATTCCTCCCACTGATATGAAGCACTATTCTTCCTATTGATACCAAGTAGTATTCTTCCCACTGACACCAACAATGTGGCACCATTATTTTCCTCTGACACCAACTATGAGGAACTATTCCTCCCATTGACACCAATGATTGAGCGCTATTCCTCCAACTAATATGAGTTACTATTTCTCCTCTTACTGACCACAAGTGCTATGTAACTTTTTTAATTCACATTGGAGGGACATCAATGAGCCTGTGCCCTACTCCATCAGCCCAGCATAACTCTGCCACATCACTGCCAGTGGCAAAATGGGCTCCCATGATGCTCTAGCATGAACCTAATGTGTGCACATAATTAACTCCTTCTCTCTCCTATACCTTATGGCTGGATACATGGGGTCTCCATACCTTGGATTCGGTTCCAGCTACCATTTGGGGGAGCCGACTGCTAGGGAGGGAGTCAGTGCATCAACCCCCTCACTACTATAAGAACTGTTCCCTCCACTGCCTGGTACCGCTCTGGCTGCTGTTTAGACACGTGCAATTAGATTCGGTCCGAACACAAAGTCGTGTGAATTTTTGGTTATTCGGAAGTATCCGATACTTCGAATTAAATAGTAACGAATAGTAATGAATTTCATTGAAACGATTAGAATTTGGATCGTCGAAAAACGATTGACCGATTAGAATTCTGTGTAAAGAATAGCTGGTTTTTAAGCAGCGGGCCGGGAAGCTTTCTGCCCACATCCTTAACAACCATGACTCATCATCTGTCAGCAGGCTTCCCCACTGATAGATGAATGTAAAGAAAAGAATGCCGGCAATTGAAAACTGTAAAAAAAAGCCAAAATTGTAAAAAGAAAATGGCGTGGGCTCCCCCCAAAATCTATAACAGATCCTTATCCAAGCATGAAGCCCGGCAGGTCAGGAAAGGGAGGGGGACGTGCGAATGCCCCCTTCTCTTGAACCATACCAGGCCACATGCCCTCAACATGGGGGGGTGGGTGCATTGGGGCAGGGGGTGCTCTGCCCCAAAGAACCTTGTCCCCATGTTGATGGGGACATGGGCCTTATCCCCACAACCAAGATCGTGGTTGTAGGGGCCTGTTGGCAGGGGGCTTTAACAAGGGGGCCCCCAGATCCTGCCCCCCATGTGAATGAGTATCGGGTACATAGTAGCCCTACCCATTTACCAAACAAAATTCAAAAAGTAATAAATACACAGAGACAGTTTTTGACAAATTCTTTATTAAAAAATGAAAAACAGTCTCCCCCGATGTAGATTCATCTTCAATCACGCCGCCTGCCGCACCCAAAAAAAAAGGAAAAAAAGAAATGCTCTCATGGAGGCCATCTGCCTACTGCAGGCTCCTCCAATTGGTAGTTCTTATATGGGTAAAGGGTGGGGCCACCTGTCTACGTCACCTGGTGGCACTGCCCCCTTCTGACGTCACGAGCTGCTGCATCTTTATTTTTTTCGGGTGCGGCCGGTAGCATGTTTGACGATGGATCTACATCGGTGGACACTCTTTTTTATTTTTTGATAGGGATTGGGATTGACAAGGATTGGTCAAAAACTGTGTTTTTATTGCTTTTTGACACTTTTTTGATGAATGGGTCCCCCCTGCCCCAAAGCACCCACCCCCCCCCATGTTGAGGGCACGTAGCCTGGTATGGTTCAGGAGGGGAAGCACTCGCTCGTCCTCACCCTTCCTGACCTTCTGGGCTGCATGCTCAGATATGGGTCTGTTATGGATTTTGGGGGGCCCCACAGGCTTTTTTTTTAACATGTTTTTATTACTGGGAAATTGCCAGTATTCTTTTCTTTACATTCATCTGTCAATGAGGAAGCCAGCTGACAGATGATGAGTCATGATTGTTAAGGATGCGGGCGGCCGGCTTCTCAGCCTGCTGCTTAACAACCAGCTATTCTTTACACAGAAACAAGAGAGGAACTAGAGGGGGCAGAAGGTTACGAAACAAAAATACAAAAACCCTGATAGGAGCAGGGATTTTCAATTTAAGTTCAGTAATTTTAACAGATGCTGAAAAATTGGTATTGGATAAGGGATTAAAATACGCCCCTCCTCGTAAACTTAATAAGTTTCAAACTTATATGGATGTTCACAAATTCATAAGGAGAATTAACATTAAGCGTACTTTTATTTCCAATCCCATTCAGGATAATAGTGATTCAATGCCCAGTTTTATTCATTCAGGGTTGTCGAATGCTTCATTGTTCAATCCCCCTGAAGCTTTGGCTCCACCCTTGAAAGTGTTTAGGGATGTAGTGTTGAGGGACTTAGACTTAATGCTTGTTAAGAAGGTATACATCGAAAAGGCTCTTGTTGAAGGTCTGGATTCCCTTTGTAAAAATAAAGGTTTGGTTATCAGACCAGCTGACAAAGGGCGGGGGTATTATTGTTCTGGACAAGGTGGATTATCTGGCTGAGATGCACCGAATCCTGAACGATCGGGATACCTATACCCCCCTCTCGTCCGATCCTAAGACCGCTTACATGAAAGAATTGTCGTTGTTGGTCCAAAGGGGTTATGATTTGGGGATTCTAAATAAAAAAGAAAGTGAGTACTTGGTGCCTAGGGCGCCTCGGACACCGGTAATTTATTACCTCCCCAAAATACATAAACATCCTACTTGCCCCCCGGGACATCCCATTATTAGTGGGATCGATTCGATCACGTCCCAGGTGGGGCGCTACATTGACTTTTTCCTACAGCCCCTAGTTTCTTTGATGCCCTCATACCTCAGGGATTCCCGTCAGGTTATCAATATTTTAACAGGTCATACCCCTAGTGCCAATATGTGGTTGGTGATGGCTGACGTCACATCTTTATATACCGTCTTCCCAAATAACTTGGGCCTTTTTGCAGTCGAGTATTTTTTGAGACGAGATTCTCATTTATTCGATGAGCAAATTACGTATATTTTAGAACTGCTTTCATTCGCAGCTTCTCAAAGTTATTTTTGGTTCAATGATCAATTTTACAGGCAAGACAGGGGAGTTGCCATGGGGGCGAAGTACGTCCCCAGTTTGGCTAACTTGTTTATGGCCCTATGGGAGGAGGACGTCATTTATGCTCACCGACGGCCACAGGTGGTGCTGTGGGCCAGGTACATTGATGACGTCCTCCTCCTATGGGATGGGAGCCGTCAAGATTTGGATCTCTTTATGGAGGAGTTAAATGTCAATACAAGGGGCATGTTTCTCAATTTTGAAGCTAGCCAAGAGGAAATCTAATTTTTAGATCTCAATATTTCTGTAAAAAATGGTTCCTTTGTCACATCTACTCATTTCAAGAGTACAGATAGGAATTCTTATATTCCCACCACCGGTTGCCATCATTCATCTTGGCTTAGTTCCATACCCAAGAGTCAATATATTAGACTCAGACGTAATTGCACTGATTATGGGGAATTTTCGAATCAGGCCGAGGTGCTGACAGGTCGATTCATGGAAAAGGGATATTCATCCATCTCCCTTTTAAATACTTTGAATGAAGTGGCCTTGATGGACAGAAGTGTTTTATTACCAGACAAACCCAAGGTAGATGTACGAGCACCATCTATTCCCTTCATCACCACGTATTCGACTTCACATAGGGGTGTGAAGCAACTTATTAACAAACACTGGCATATACTCACCAATGATCAGGTTCTTAAGGCAGTTTTACCGGAACGACCGCAAGTCGTGTATAAGGGTGCATCATCCCTTAGAGGTAGGGTGGCACCTAACATTCTGGATCCCCATTCCATTAGGAGGACCTTTCTTGACCATTTGGTGGGTTTTTATCAGTGTAGGAGGTGTAAGATATGTTCAGTTATTGGTTGTTCTCATAGGCGTACCAATACGTTTAGATCTACCAGTACTGGGGTAGAGTATGCAATTACTTCATTCATTACATGTTCCACGGAGAGAGTAGTTTATCTCTTGCAATGCCCATGTGGTCTTCAGTATGTGGGCAGGACCAAGCGACCTCTCCGTGTGCGGCTCAATGAACATGTTAACAATATACTTACGGGTTTTCCCAAGCACCCAGTTTCACGCCATTATCTAGAAGTTCATGCTAAGAACCCCAATAAAACCATTTTCTGGGCATAGATAAATACACCCCACAATGGAGGGGTGATTCTATGTTACGCAGCATATCTAGATTAGAAATGGCCTGGATCCATAAACTGAAAAGTTATACTCCCTTTGGAATGAATGTAGAGGTGGACCTTAACGCCTTTATTGACAATTCCTAAATATGTTCTTTTTGGTTTTTGTCTGTTCATGTACACTTGAGGTGATTCTTTGGTAGCTATCTTCTGTTTTAATTGGTATATATACAACAAATTTAATATATCTTTGGCTTTTTTGATTTCAAATTACCATAAATTGGCCCATTGTTATTACATCACTGTTCACATCTGATGATATTTTTGGTAGGGTGTGTGTTCTTGTCCATGTGTGGTGTTTTTTTTTCTTTTTGGACCCTTCGCACATCTTTGGACATACACATACCTAATTTAATACCTAATTCAATATTAATTTATGGTCATTTTAATTTTAATTCTAATTATCAATTTTTTTATAATTATCCCCTCAATTTTTCTGATCAGCCTTGTCATCTAGTGCTCGGGTTAGGAGGGTACATTATGTGACTTGATTTAATATTCAGTCACCTATCCTCGCATGTTTCGCTTTAAGCAACATGACATATGTTTCGAGCAGGATTGTTACAATTGTGTCCAGTCCTGGGCTCAACATGATAATATAATTCCGCCACGATTGATCTAACCAATTGATTCTTAGTAGGCTGGTTTATTTATCCCATTGTTTTTTTTCTATTCAGAGCCGTTGCCAAAGTGTCAAATCGAGGCTTGGTTCTTGTTGTTATGCAGGCTGGGACCAGATGATCGCATCGAGGCTTGGCTCTTTATTGAGCTGAGATTGGATGCAGACATCGAGGGCTGGCTTAAATTCTTTAGTATATAGTGTGATGCGTCAGCGCGTCACCTGATCCCCATTGACGACGTGTATTGGCACGAAACGTGCGTCAGGAGGTGAACGCGCTGACGTCATCACCAAGGAACAGGTGACGGCAGGCCAGCCGGTGATCTGTGTATGTTTTAATGTCTTTTGAAAGTGCTTTTAATTTACCTTTTTAAAATAAATCTTAAAACGGTAATGCAGAGTTCCTTTTATTTTGGGACCACTTGTGGTTTGAGGACACCTCCTGGTTTATCGTTCCGGATTTGGCATAGTTCCATGAAGTATCAGACTGCTGATGTGCCTATTATTCCTTTACCTCTGGTAAGCGGCTCATTCAAACGGTGGTGGACCACGGGTGTTGCATGTCTATTGAGCATCATTCCTCCATTTTCTCTTTCCTCACGGTTACCTTCAGTTTAGATTTTTTTCTTCAATATTGGACTTTCACTTTTATATACAGGACTGTATTTTAGCAGTATTGTTTATATGCCCTCACAAATTAGGGCTTTTGATTCACATGTTTCACATAATACTTGCATGACTGGTTTACACCGGTCTTTTCACATTAAGCGCAGCTGTTTTTGGATTTCTTTTGTATTTTGTATGTTATCGAATATGTACAGTTGCTGCTGTCCTTTTTTCTTAGTTAGCGTGGTTCCCCCCCTTCTTTCTATATATTCTTTACACAGAATTCGAATCGGTCGATCGTTTTTCGACCAATCTGAATTTTAATTCATCTGAAAAGTTGGAATCCGTTCGAAAATTTATAAAAAAAACGAATTTTAAAGAAAACTAAATAAAATGTAACAAAAACTAAACTAAACTAAACTAATTCCGAAACCAAACCAAACAAATTCCATAACAAAATAAAATTAGTAACATAACGAATCTATCCGAAACAAAACAAAAAAAAAATCCGTTCTGCGCAGCTATGTGCTGTTCACTCTCACCAGTTCATGTTTACCCATGCCAACTATTCTCTTACTCTGACTCTTCTGCTGAGGTAACACTTTGTGGTGGCCTTTCTCTTGTACCCCGTGTGTGCTTTACAGGCCTTGTTCTTATGATACGCCATGTACTACCATGCACTAAACTAACCAGATATGTTAGATATTCTAATTGGCTGTTGCTTTAAAGTAACTTGAGACCAGGTTCAGAAATAGTTAGCGAAACTTTACTTTGCAACAGTACAGTCCTCAAACAGTTCACAAAAAGTCCCTAACTTGCTATTCCTAGGCTGTCCAGGCATACCTTTGCAGGAAGAAGTCCACATATGGCAAAGTCCTTAGCAGGTAGGTTCTCTAGGGTGGTAGTGATCATAGGTTACTCCTGGTTACATCTTCCTTGTTGGATCTTTTTTCTTCTCCCATCGGTCCTTCTCTGGCTCCCCCCCCTTTTTAAAACACCACAGGGTGTACGGCAGAGCCCAAAGAAACGCAGGAAACTGACAGACCCAGAATGAACCCTTTCCCACAAGGGCAGCCCAGACTCCCTATCTAACAACAACCCAACATGTAGGCACCTGCCTACATGCATATACAGTATGACCTTCTAGTAACTGCTTTAATGACATCCATAATAAACTCACTTGTCAGGAACGAGTATGGAGATCGAGATGCTAAGAGGGCTCCCCTTGCGGCTGAGTGCAGCGCGACCCTGGAGTTGGGAACAGGGAGCGCGGTGCCCACAGAAGCACGGTTGGCCAGGTGCTTGCTTGCAGTCTGATGAGCTCAGCCACTTAGGGGTGGCGGAGGCAGGCAGAACTGAGCTTGTTATATTCAGATGAACGGACGATATCGGAAGCCAGGCCGGGGGTCAAACACAGGAGATAAGTCCAGAGCATATACAGGGGCGAGCCAAGGTCATACACGTGCAGGGTCCAGGTACAAGCCGAGGGTCAAGCCGGGTGGTCAGGAAGCAGAAGCAGAGTCCAGAAGCAGGCCGAGGGTCAAACACAGGAGATCAGGAAGCGAGGTCAAGGCAAGCCGGGTCACAACGGATAAGCACGGATCAGGAGACAAGGTCAAGGTACACAGGAGACTGAAGAGATAATCCAGCAATGAGCAGCTCCAGCAGCAGGCTTAAATAGACCAGGAAGTTAGTCATGTGATCTGTTCAGGTTACAAGGAGGAAGTACCGCCCACCTTAGTCATGCTGTGCACCATGGCGGCCATGATTGTCTTGGGCAGAATTGCCAGTCCTTCTTCGGCTATTTCCCTGACAGTGCCCCCCCGAGGGGCAGCCTCTGGATGCCCAACCTAGACCATCTTTCTGGGTACCTGTTGTGGAAATTTTGCAAAAGTCTTGGAGCATGTAAATTATCCATTGGTTCCCAAGAATTTTCCTCTGAAGAATACCCCTTCCATTTAACAAGAAATTGAGTCTGCCTACCTCTTTTCCGGCAATCTAGGATGGCTTCAACTTCATATTCGGTATCATTACCTACGATAACTGGTGGAGGTGGCAACTCCTCTCTTCCTGGAAATGGACTTGGCACAGCTGGTTTCAGAAGGGAGACGTGGAACACCGGATGGATCTTTTTAGGAGGCCGGTAAAGCGAGTTCAAAAGCCACAGGGTTCACTTCCTTCTTGATCTCGAATGGACCCACAAACCTTGGACCAAGCTTCCTGGAAGGGCAAGAAAGTCTGAGGTTAATAGAGGACAGCCATACCTTGTCACCCACCTTGTAGATGGGACTCCCTCTCTTTCTCCTGTCATGTTGTTTCTTGAAGTCTTCCTGAGCCTTTCGCATGGTCTCCTGAAGGATTCGGTAATTGGTTTGGAAGAAGTTTATCCTATCCTGAACGGCTGGTACCGGAGATTCAGGAATGGCGTTGGGAAGAAAGGATGGGTGAAAGCCATAGTTTGCCCAAAAGGGCGACTGATTGGTGGCCGTGTGTATGGTATTATTGTATGAAAATTCCGCACAAGGTAGCAAGGAGACCCAGTCATCTTGGGAGAAAGAGCAGAAGCACCGCAGGTATTGCTCTAAGGTCTGGTTCATTCTTTCTGTTTGGCCATTACTTTGAGGGTGGTAAGCAGATGAAAGACATAAGTCAATTGACAAGATCTTACAAAGATTCTTCCAGAAACCAGAGGTGAATTGAACCCCTCTATCGGAGACTATATTGTCGGGTAACCCATGAAGTCTGACTATCTCCTTAATGAAAATTTTTGCAGTGTCCATGGCGGAGGGGGTGCCAAGCATGGGCAGGAAGTGGGCCATCTTTGATAGTCGGTCCACTACTACCAAGATTGTTGTAAAGTTCTCTGATGGAGGGAGATCGACTATGAAGTCCATAGAGATGTTTTTCCAAGGCTGCTCCGGAACTGGTAAGGGTCTTAATAGACCCCAAGACCTGGTCTTGGGACCCTTGTTATGCTGGCAAACCAAACAGGACTCAACATATTTTTTACAGTCTGATCTTAGGGAAGGCCACCATAGGTAACGTTGGACAAGGTCGATCGTCTTCCGGACCCCGAAATGCCCGGCCAGCTGGTGATCATGAAATCTTTTCAAGGCCTGCAGTCTGACTTCCTGGGGGACAAAGATTTTGTCCTGATGCCACAGAAATCCCTCGTGACTCCTTAAGATAGAAATTTCCGACTCTGGGCAGTGAAGAGAGGCTTGTACAATGGATGCTTTTAGGTCTGGCTGAATCAGAAGGAAATTTTGTGTGGACAGGATTGTACCGGTGGTGGTTTCTTCAGGGGTGTCTGGGAACATCCGAGACAGAGCATCCGCCTTTCCATTTTTAGATCCGGGACGAAACGAGATGTGGAAATTGAATCTTGAAAACAATAACGCCCACCGTGCTTGACGCGGTCTCAAACGTTTTGCAGTCCTCAGATATTCTAAATTTTTATAATCGGTAAAGATCATAATGGGATGTGCTGCACCTTCAAGTAAATATCTCCACTCTTCCAGGGCTGTTTTGATGGCCAAAAGCTCCCGATCTCTGACGTCGTAATTTCTTTCCGGTTGTGTCATTTTTCGAGAGGAAAAGGCTACAGGATGTAACAATGATTTGGGGCCCTGTCGTTGAGAAAGGATAGCTCCTGTGGCCACTTCGGAGGCATCGACTTCCAATATGTAGGGCAATGCAGGGTCAGGATGCTGAAGAACTGGTGCTGAAGCAAACACTGTTTTAAGTCTGTCGAAAGCTGCCTGAGCCTCCGGGGACCACTGGAATCTGGAATGCAAACGGGTTAGTTGGGTAATGGGTGATATAATGGCTGAAAAGTTCTTAATAAATCGTCTGTAAAAGTTTGAAAAGCCAATAAACCTTTGAACACCCTTCTTGTCGGAGGGGACAGGCCACTCCAGGATCGCTTTTACTTTCTGGGGATCCATGGCCACTCCTTTCGTAGATATGACAAGACCCAAAAACTGGATAGATTCTTTCTCAAAGTCACATTTTTCGGCTTTTACATATAGTCCATGCGTTCTTAGAATAGTTAGTACCTTTTTCATGTGCACTCGATGAATCTCCAGCGTGGCTGAGAAGACAAGGATGTCATCCAGGTATACAATGAGGAAGTTGTCAAGATGGTCTCGGAAAATGTCGTTCACAAAGTGCTGGAACGTGGCTGGAGCATTGCAGAGGCCAAAAGGCATCACCAAATATTCGAAATGTCCGAAACGAGTTTGGAAATCTGTTTTCCACTCATCCCCCTCTCGAATGCGAACCAGATTATAAGCACCTCGTAAGTCCAGTTTGGAGAAAACTCGAGCAGAACGAAATCGTTGGAAGAGTTCCGGGATGAGAGGGAGTGGATAGCGATTTTTGATAGTGATCTTATTCAGATCTCGGTAGTCTAAACAAGGCCTAAGCGTTTTATCCTTTTTTTCGACAAAAAATATGCCAGCACCTGCAGGGGAAGAAGAGGGATGAATGAATCCCTTTTCCAGGTTTTCATCGACATAGAGTCGTAATGTTTCGAGTTCAGTCTCTGATAAAGGGAAGATACGACCAAAGGGAATTTCGGAGCCTGGGAGCAAGTCAATAGGGCAGTCGTAGGGACGATGAGGTGGAAGGGAGTCTGCTCCCTTCTTGTCGAATACATCCAGAAATTCTAGGTAGGCAGAGGGTACATGAGGATTGGAACTAGAAACAGGTTGTATGGTCAGGCAGCTGGTAAAGTCCTTAGGGCCAGGGGGCAGACAATTCTGCTGACAGTAAGCAGATGAAAACAGCACTTCATTCTTCAGCCAGTCAATGTGAGGGTTGTGTGCTCGTAACCAGGGAACTCCCAGAATGACCGGAAACAGAGGAGAGCACAAAACATCGAAACGTACCAGTTCCTTGTGGCCAGAGCTGGTTGTCATAGGGATTGGCAGGGTCTCATGGGTTATCAGTCCAGAACTGGGTAGAGATCCATCAGCCAAATGAACTGTTAACTGCTGCTTCTTGTTAACAAGGGGAATTCCAAGTCCTTTGGCCAAGTTGATGTCTAGGAAGCAGCTGCAGGCCCCAGAGTCGATGATGGCTGAAAGCCGGATCTCTTCCCTGGCCACCGATAGGGAGATAGCGAGGACAGGGTGAGATGAGGTAAGTCCTGACACTTGACAATGTACTGGGGGTTTGAAGAATGGTTTCTTCGCCCTGAGGTGGCAATTTTGTAAGAAATGGCCATTGTCTCCACAGTAAAAGCAAAGGTTCGCCTTTCGACGGTAGAGTCTTTCCTCAGGTGATAGAGCAGGCCGAAACAGGCCCATCTGTCTGGGCTTGACTTCAGGTATGGGTGGACTGGAGGCGAGAGAAAAAGAGGATTCTGGCAGTCCTTGAGCTGATTGGAGAGTCTGAGACTTCTCGAATAGACGTTCACGTAGGCGTCTGTCCAGTTGTATGGCTAACTGGATGAGGCCCTCCAAGGTATCCGGGATTGCTACCCTGGCCAGCTCGTCCTTGAGGGACTCGGATAGGCTCAGACGATATTGGTACTTCAGGGCAGCTTGATTCCAACATGTGTCTGCGGCCAATGTGCGGAAGTCCACAGTGTAATCCTCTGCGGGAAGTTGCCCCTGCTGCAGGGTGTGCAGGGCATTCTCGGCCGTAGTCATACGTTGGGGATCATCGTACAACTGGGCCATAGCTGTGAAGAAAGTGTCAACAGAGTCAGTAATGGGGCTCTTCTGTTCCAGTAGCCCGTGGGCCCACACCTGGGGGTCGTCCAAGAGTAAGGAGATAATGAAACCAACTTTAATATTCTCCAAGGAGAAAGTTCTTGGTTGAAGAGCCAGGTATAGTAGGCAGGAATTTTTAAAAGTCCTAAACTTTCTTCTGTCCCCCGAGAACCGTTCAGGGGTCGGCACACGTGGTTCAGGAAGCGGGATCGGCACCGTGAGAGGAACCTCCTGAGACATTGCAGCAGAGGGAGTACAACTGGAGGTAGGTCTTGGATCAGGAGATATAGGATTGGAAGACAAGTGATGCAGGTGACCCTCTAATTGCTCATGGGCGTCTTGTAGTCTTTGCACTGTTTGGGTAAGTGCGGTGATCTGCTGGCACATAGCCTCTATAGGGGAAGCGCCTCTGTCGATCTCTGACATGGCTGGATTATACTGTCAGGAACGAGTATGGAGATCGAGATGCTAAGAGGGCTCCCCTTGCGGCTGAGTGCAGCGCGACCCTGGAGTTGGGAACAGGGAGCGCGGTGCCCACAGAAGCGCGGTTGGCCAGGTGCTTGCTTGCAGTCTGATGAGCTCAGCCACTTAGGGGTGGCGGAGGCAGGCAGAACTGAGCTTGTTATATTCAGATGAACGGAGATATCGGAAGCCAGGCCGGGGGTCAAACACAGGAGATAAGTCCAGAGCATATACAGGGGCGAGCCAAGGTCATACACGTGCAGGGTCCAGGTACAAGCCGAGGGTCAAGCCGGGTGGTCAGGAAGCAGAAGCAGAGTCCAGAAGCAGGCCGAGGGTCAAACACAGGAGATCAGGAAGCGAGGTCAAGGCAAGCCGGGTCACAACGGATAAGCACGGATCAGGAGACAAGGTCAAGGTACACAGGAGACTGAAGAGATAATCCAGCAATGAGCAGCTCCAGCAGCAGGCTTAAATAGACCAGGAAGTTAGTCATGTGATCTGTTCAGGTTACAAGAAGGAAGTACCGCCCACCTTAGTCATGCTGTGCACCATGGCGGCCATGATTGTCTTGGGCAGAATTGCCAGTCCTTCTTCGACTATTTCCCTGACATCACTAATGTGAGACAATAGAGATTTTATTAGTTTGGCATGCTGTGACAGGTCATGTTATATCTGTGCCAATTTTTCTAGTAGTAGCAGCAAACTGGAATTCATAGATAGCTATTTAATAATATTGTTTAGTCCTTTCACACCCAAATACATCAGGGATTTGTGTGGATCATGTTTTCTTTCTTTAAACTCAGCTCCTGAAATTGCTTTTCTTGAACTTGAGTGGCATAGTGCTAGAAGGGATTGAAAACGCAGTACAAAGCGAGGTTCCATTAAGAAAGCTATTCAAGGTTTAGCTGTTATGAAAATAAGATATAGCCAACATTTAAAAATAAAAAGCTTTCAAAGTTAACCAAAAACAATTTATCCTAGAAGATTCAGTTCAGAATAAATTTAATCAGCCTAGTGTATAAAAGTGCTGGGTTTCATAGCAGGGACTTTTCTTAATCAAGGCTACTCCCCACAAAGACAGTTAAAGCATGATATGTATCAAAAAGCTGCACTGCTGTTTTATATATTATGGCTAGCGTCACACTCCTATACATTATGTTAATGCAAGGTAAATTAAGTATTTCACTGCATGTTTTTAAAATGCACATTACTGCATGACACTTTTTACACTTTTGTGCAGAATTGTTCAGGTTTTTTTTTTTTTTTTCATGTCATTCGCGGTGTGTTGGCAGCCCATTCTTTCATTTAGCAACAATACGTTAACATGTGTGCAGTAAGGCTGTGAAATGAGGCAGAAAAGTTTGAATTGGCCCTTCATTTCAAACTCCAACTGAAATTGTAAAAATCCACTGTTGCAGTGGGCCCTTCGCACTGCATAGCTTAATTGCGTATTATGTCTAGGGGGTGTCATATGAGGCTCTATCATGTACCTTGTTCCTTGCTCCAGGCCAGCTCTAGCGCTCTCTTCCGCCCACAGCTCCAGTCTGTGTGGGCTGAGCCTCGGCCTCATCACAAAACATACAAGGACATTAACCCTGTACCATGAAGAGTACCCTACTAAGCAGGCCATAGGGGATCAGTTGTAGCACTGGAGGGAGCTTGCTGGAGCGAGAAGTAAGATAAGTATTAACTCCTTTATCCTCTGCCCCTAGACTAAATGAGCAATTGACCCTTGCAGTGCAAAGGGCCCACTGCAAGGGTGTATTTTTTATTTTTTTCTGGAGTTGGGCATTAAAGTGTATTCAAAGCCTTATGCCTCGTACACATGATCAGTTTTTCTGACAGGAAAACCATAGGTTTTTTTTCAGCAGGAAAACTGCTCAAATCTTGTCTGAAATTCCAAACGTCAAGAACGCCGTGACGTACAACACGTACGACGAGCCGAGAAAAATGAAGTTCAATAGGCAGTTTGGCTCTTCTGCTTCATTCTGAGCATGCATGTTTTTTTTGGCATCTTAATTGCATACAGACGAGCGTGATTTCCGATAGGAATTTTTCCTGTCACGAAAATTGAGAACCTGCTCTTAATCTTTTCTTGGCAGGAATTCTGACAGAAAAAGTGTGATGGAGCATACACACGGTCGGAATTCGTGACAAAAAGCTCACATCACACTTTTCTTGACGGGAAAACTGATCGTGTGTACGAGGCATAACCCCTTTATTTTTAGTTTTGGATAGAATAGGTAAGGGTTACAACCCTCATCAGGTATTTTTGCTGCCTGCTTCCTGCTGGGAACATTTCCCTTCATTTTTAGACCCAATCAGAAATAAGAGAGAAACTTTACAAAGTAAACAGAATGCTAACAGGTGACTCATTTGGGGGATGTGTCCCTGGTAACATCTATAATTTATTTTAGATTTCTCATCACTTCTTTCTCAGAGGCAGTGGTAACAAGGACAAACAGGGGTGAATCTCCCCAACCAAGGATTTCTGAAAAATCCTGTTTTAAAAATAAACATTTAATGTTAGGTGCACTCATGAATAAGTACTATGGGTTTTCTAAGCAGAGCACAGCAAAAGCTCATTGTTTGTTTTTCTCCATCACTAATTGAAATTTTGGAAATAAAGGGACACAGGGGTTTGAGTCACTAGAGATCCGTTTGATGGATGGATATGAAAATATAACCTTTATTTGTGCATATGTTGTCCTGCCCTGATCATAACAAACATATACAACCCCTATGTTTCTATGTTCTTTATATTTAAGGGAAAATTATAACAATTTAGGGAGTTTTAATTTAGGTTTAGGCTTCAACTACTGAGCTCTGTAAACAACATATTTTTTCATCAAAGCGGTTAAAAGTGACTGCCATTACTGACCTCTCCTTAGAGTATGCTAGTTCCCTGGTTGTTATGCAGATGCCTTTGCTTCAGTGCCTTCTGAGTCTTTGACCTGGAGCATATATAGAGATAAGGTATTCTGAAAGTGTAATTGTCTGACTATGATTGTAGGGCTATGTGTATCATATTTTAGTTAACTCACTTCTCCTATTTTCAATTAAGTTCTCACCTACCTATCAGCTTAGCAATAAAAAACAAAAGGGAAAAATGGGTAATCAGAAAAAAAAAATTTTTTTTAATCTAATAAATACACGTGTTCACAAAAACACTTATTTCTCCTGAGAAGAAGGAGTGAGAGAAAGTTTGATAAAGGCAATATGGACTTTGTTTTATAAAATGAAGTGCAATTACTGTTTTAGACAGTCATGTGGATTTTATGAGGTGTTAGACACCATGATGTTGGATGGTGTTAATGCACAAGTAAACACTTACCGTAAGTAAGTTTTTATGTACGTTTTTTTTGTACGCTTCTGTATTTAATAGATTTAAACAAATTAATATTTTTGATTACCCACTTTAGAGTGATGTACTCAAATACTTACAAACTTTTTTTTCTTTTTGTGTTTTTTATATCATCGTAGTTTGAGTCTGCTTTCCTGCCTTAGGACTTGGATAGTTTTCTGTCACAGAGTGAATATACTATCCAAATATATATCAAGATAAGGCTAGTGGTCTTTAGGCAGAAGTTTAATAGAACTAGTGATTCAAAAAAGACAGTGACCTCAAGCTACACAAGAGTAAGCAAATAATCAGTCTGCCTAAACCTGACAGATCAGTTTTTGGTAGATGTAAAGAATTAAGCTACCTAAAAATGTCATTATTCTTTTGGAGACTGTATTGGACATCTGTGCTTACATTCCAGGACCTGCACAGCTGTTGGTGCTATTATGAGGGTGTCTCAATTTGCCCATGGGGTTTCTTTTATTTAATATTGAGGGGACTGCAAAACCAGGTGCTGGAGCACCGAAAATTGATTGGTATATCTGAATTTCACAATTAAATATGAACAGTCGAGAACTATAGCAGGGAAATCTCACTTTTTAAATGCCCAAGACATGCTTCATGTACGTCTTTTGGAGAGACTAGCCTTTTAAAAAAGATGTATATTTGTATATAAAATGGGCATGTTAGAGCCCATAGGACTCACAAGAATAATCCCAGATGTATCAATTAATAGAAACATTTTTAGGGAGGAATGATTAAAAAACAAGTCTGATTAGCAGCCACAAGAAACAACTTTTGGTAATATTGCTGCTGAATGAGGCTTCTGTCTACAAGAGGTTAAACACTTTTGGCAGTCAGAACTGCATAGGTATAAAGTTTATCTAAAGCAAAACCTGGAGCTGATAGTATGGTAAAATCCCAAATTTTCGGTCGTAATGAGAACAGGTATAGATGGGAAATGTAGAGGACTATCAAAAGCGCTTTCCTCATTTTGGAATGATTTCTGTGCAGTTTCTGTTGTGTCTACAGGACAAGTAGTAAACTGAAATCTCTCCACTGGAATACCAATGAAAAAAAAAGGAAACTGACCCAATTCTTGATATATGGCATAACACAGTGAAAATTATTGGAATTATATTCATACCCCTTTCACACTGGGGCGCTTTTCAGGCGTTTTAGCTCTAAAAATAGAGCCTGTAAAGCGCCTGAAAAATGCCTCTAAAACCACCCCAGTGTGAAACCACTAAGTGGCGCTGTAGGGGTTAAGTGTTCCCTGCATAGTGTTTCTTACTGTAGGGGGGATAGGCTCTGTGTCACATGAGTACACAGAGCCGAGATCAGTGTCATTGTCACTAGTCAGAATGGGGAGATGCTTGTTTACACAAGCATCTCCCCACTCTATACCTCCGTGAGACGATCGCGGGGATACCCGCAGCAATCGAGTCCGCGGGACCCGCGGTCCGACTCACAGGGACGCGTGCGCGACCACACGGACAGGCATTTAAAGGGGATGTACAGGTACGTTGATATGCCTGTCTGTGCCATTCTGCCGACATATATGTACAGGCGGCGGTCTTTAAGTGGTTAAGCTGCCTCTCTTCTATTCTCCCCCCTCCACACACACACACACAAACACCCCAAAGATCCAATGGGTCTTTGGTCTTTCTATTATCCCCTTCTGTCCTCTTCTCTACTTTTCTTTTCCTTTCACCCCCTATAAGTAACGCAGATACAAAACATTACCAAACTGAAGCCACCAAAGCCCTATTTAGGCTATCTCTAGTCCTACCCTATTAAATGTAATAAATTAGATCAAAATAAAAACCAGTATATGGTATAGCTTTAGATTAACATTACTGAATATTCATTTTAAGAATGGTAATTCCATACCTGTTTAATAAGAAATGGTTGAGCTTTATATTGAAAATTTGTATTAGATAACCTGACCTCTTATTAAAACTGCACTTTCAAACTTTTTTCTGTATTTGCAGAACTTTAATAAAACATTGAACGAGAAAAAAAAAAAAAACTGATGTGGAATTTCGTTTTTTTTTTCTCCTTAAGGCCTGGTTCACACCTATGCATTTGTTAGTGCTTTTTCAGTTTTGCAGAAACACACTACAGTCCATTTAACATGATTTCCTATGAATGTAGTTTACATCTGTGCAATTTATGTAAAGAGCCAGGGATTTTTTTCTGGTTTTTGGTTCCATAGACTTCAATGGATACAGAATGTGTATTAAAAATGCAAAATGCACCTGGAATATGCAAACTGCAACCTGCATAGGTGTGAATCAGGCCTAAATTGGAATAAAGCCATGACCAGTAATAAAATAAAATCCTAAACACTGTATGCACGTGGCAAAAAAAAAAAAGAAAACAAGAAATTTGCAAGAGCAGGGCAGGCCATTGACTGCTAAAACAGGGCATATATTATGCAATTTTCTTTCTTTTTCTTCTCTCAACTTGGTAACAAGCTTGCCCATAAATGGATAGAATCTCGGCCGGTCCCTGCTGAACTGGCCAAGATTTGATCCATCTATGGCTGGCTTAAGACTGACATGTTGACATGTCCTGGGGGTCCCCCTCTCTTTCTTGGAGGCGGGGTGTGGTTAAATGGGCATTATTTTGGGTGTAGCTGGATAAAATTGGCTTAATCTGACCATTTTACAGTATGCATACAATGCTTTAATGTTTTAACACTGAATAAAAGCTAGTTATAATTATGGACCTTAAAAGGGAAAAAAATATATCAAATAAAAAATAAATAAAATAATAATATAACACATGCAGTTACTGCACAAGCTATATTGTCTTTTAAAGTGGAACTAAATATAAAAATGAAAAAAAGTTGCGAACAGGCAGGCCTTTTATTGCAGAAGAGACATGTATTGTCTCTTCTGCAATAAAAATGCACTTACCAGCTTGTTCGCAATCCTCTAAGGAATGTACACAGAGCTTCAAATGTGCAGCTCTATATACATTTCTGGCATGGCGCCAGTGTGCTGGTAAGAAAAGCCCCCACACATGTGCATTAATGATGTCATCCTGCACCAGCCAATAAAACCTGCTGAAGACCAGCACCCGGAAGTAGTCAGAGGGAGCATGCTAGAGCCGGGAAGGGACCTCATGGGTGCCAGACCATAAGAGAGTAGGTAAGTATTTCTGCTTTTAGTTCCCCTTCCATTAAAAATTAAATTACATTTTCAGTCTGCAGCTTCTGTAATTTCTTTCTGTAAAATACAACCTAGAGGCGTTCCATACACTGTTGGTGTAGGTAACGCCTCCAAAAATGGAATTTCCTGCTTGCATGGTTGGCTTACAGATTTTCTCAAATGTCTGCACTAAGTTACAGGCAATTTTTAGGCACCCTCTGCAATATGAATTTTAGTTTTGGCGAGATTCTCTTCAAGGATTAAATATTTCTAAAGGAATACAGACATTACAGCTTTTATCATTAGAACATGAAGAGTGCACCAGCTGATTATAACAAAGAAGTCACTCCTATTCATAGTTAGTTAGTATAGAAAGGACATATTGGAACAAACAACGATTTCTTCGGAGCAAATACAGGTAAGAAACTGCAACTAAGTTTGTTAAAATCCCTGCAATCCTACAACAGTCTATGGGAATGAACCCTGATCCCCTATGTATAGCAAGGCTTTCTGCAATGATGTTCGTAAGAATAAGAGAACACCTGAATAACATAAGAAAGGGGTATAAATACCACAACTTGTCACAACACTATAGATTATATCATAATAGAGACCCCCAGCTTACTAAAAATATGTTGGATAGATAAAGTAGAAGGACACTGGAGGGTAATTAACATGACACGAGCTGTATCCCAGAACGAAACCCGCTGGATACATTACCTGTGTAGTTTGAGTCCAGCAGGCCTGAATATAGACATTGATATGAACTGCTTCATTTCCAAATTTTTAATTAGTTTAGAACCTATGCTGTATGGAGTCTATTCTCCCACAGGGGAGGTTCACATAGAATTTATAGGCATATAGGGATAGTATATTAACACAATTAATTTTATTTTATTTTTTCTTTATTTTATTTCATTTCATTTAATTTTTTATAAATTTTCTCTTATTTTATTTTATTTTTAAATTTATTTTTATTTTATTTTATTTTTATTTTATTTTTATTTTTATTTTTATATTTATTTCAATTTATTTATTCACACAGTCATTTGACGGAGCATTCACGTGGTAAATGTCAGCGGCCATTTACCGTGATCCGTGATGGACCCGGCGGTCACGGATATTCCCGTGTGTGCGCCCCAGGGGGCGCGCTGGAGCGCGGTTCTGGGAGGACGTCAATGTACGCCCTCCCAGAGTTATCGAGCAGCGCTGTAGCCGCCATTTGGCTATGGCGTGGTCAGTAAGTGGTTAAAAGCCAAAATAAAATTGATCATAAAAACATATGACAATGGGTGCCATTGCCGACCCAGTATCGGACAGTGGCCTTGACGTCAGCGCTAGTGTCTGCTCCCCGTAGCTTTTCGTCCAATAGGACGTTATCAAATCATATTTCTTAATTACATTTACAGTAAAACCTTGGTTTGAGAGTAACTTGGTTTGAGAGCGTTTTGCAAGACAAGCATAATTTTTTAATAAATTTTGCCTTGATATACAAGTGATGTCTTGATATAAGAGTAGCGTCATGTCACAACTGAATATAAAAAAAGAAGAGAGGTGCCTCTAAGTGTAGCAATATGGTTACATTTAATAAAGGTACAACATTTAACAACTCACATGGTTGATGATTAAAACAGGCACATTCAAGTATGCAGGGATCCGGGATAAAGCTGTCCACATAGACCGTCCTCCGCACCGCCATCAATGTCATTCCTTCCACGCTGCGCTCCACAAGCCCTTCAAGTCTCACTTTCAGATCGCTCTACTGCAGGGTAGTCTTCCCCAGTGGCAGTGCGGGGGATGGTCTATGTGGACAGCTTTACCCCGGATCCCTGCATACTTAGATGTGCCTCTTTTAACCACTTGACCACTGGGCACTTAAACCCCCTTCCTAACCAGACCAATTTTCAGCTTTCGGTTCTCTCACATTTTGAATGACAATTACTCAGTCATACAACATTGTACCCATATGAAATTTTTGTCCTTTTTTTCACACAAATAGAGCTTTCTTTTGGTGATATTTAATCACCGTTGGGTTTTTTATTTTTTGCGCTATTAAAGAAAAAAGACTGAAAATTTTGTAAAAAAATAAATTTTTCTTTGTTTCTGTTATAAAATTTAGCAAATTAGTAATTTTTCTTCATAAATTTTGGCCAAAAATGTATACTGCTACATATCTTTAGTAAAAATAAGTAAAAAATTGGTGCATATTATTTGGTCTTTGTGAAAGTTATAGAGTCCACAAACTATGGTGCCAATATCTGAAAATTGATCACACTTGAAGTACTGACGGCCTATCTTAATTCCTGAGACCCTAACATGCCAGAAAAGTACCCCTTTTTGGAAAGAAGACATTCCAAGGTATTTAGAAAGAGGCATGGTGAGTTTTTTGAAGTTGTCATTTTTTACCACAATTCTTTGCAAAATCAAGATTTATTTTTTATTTTTATTTTTTTCACTGAATTGCCATATTAGCAGGTTATTTCTCACACACAGCATATGCATACCACAAATTACACCCCAAAACACATTCTGCTATTACTCCCGAGTATGGCGATACCACATGTGTGAGACTTTTACACAGTGTGGCCACATACAGAGGCCCAACATGCAGGGAGCACCTTCAGGCGTTCTGGAGCACCCAGGCCAATTCTGACATTTCTCTCCTACATGTAAATTTCATAATTTATTTGCTAGAAAATTACACCGAACCCCCAAACATTATATATGTTTTTTTAGCAAAGACCCTAGAGAATACAATGGCGGTTGTTGCAACTTTTTATCTCGCACGGTATTTGCGCAGCAATTTTTCGAACGCGGCTTTTGGGGAAAAAAAACAGTTTTGTGCTTTAAAAAAAACAAAATGGTAAGGTTAGCCGAATGTTTTTGCATAATTTCACAGATGATGTTACGTCGAGTAAATAGATACCTAACATGTCACCCTTCAAAATTTCACACAATTGGAATGGCGCCAAACTTCGCTACTTAACCACTTCAATACAGGGCTTTTTGTACCTATTCAATACCGGGCCTTTCTTGTTCATACATCACGGGACACAGAGCAGCATAGTCATTACTATGTGGGTTATATAGAATTACCTTCAGGTGCTGGCACTGGCAACTTCCAAAACAGGAAGTACCCTCCCCTATATAAGCCCCTCCCATCCGGGAGTACCTCAGTTTTTTGCCAGTGTCTAAGGTGTTGGCCAAGGTTAACATGTATTCATCTGGGCTTGTGTACAGGTTCTCTGGGCCTTAGCAAGCTATGCCGGATCCGACCAAAAAAGCTTCATAGCTAAACGGTCGGTACCCGGGCCTTGCAGAGAAGAGCAAGGTTTTGCCTGTAATGCCTCTCTTAGGAGGGCTGGACCCTGGGATCCAGAGCTCTGGTCATACCCAAAACCAAGAGGCTATCTGTGCAGGGTGCTATACAGGTCCAGGGGAGTGGAATCCTTGGGAACCCGGTCCCTGAAGGTCTAGTACAATGCCTGCCGTGAGAGGTGAAGTTTGGGCTTCTGTGGACCAAACAAAGTCCTGCGGCGGGGAAAAGGTAAGTGGGGGCCCCTCAGGAACTTGGTTCTATTGAGGGGACCCCCAAGCCTAATATGTCTTTCTGCCTGTTACCTAAAAGGTATTCCCGCTAATAGCTGTATATGCCTAAGAAATCCTAGAAATGTCTTTTCATAAGGGAAGTTTTAAAAACTGTAAACCTGGAAATGTTTTTCATAAAGGAGGTTTTAAAAAAAAAAAAAAAAAAAGACAAAAGTGCGGTACCTGTGTTTGTCCACTAGAGGCCGCTGTGGAACGTCTTTTTTTTCTTGGGACTATTCCTTCCATGGTGAAAGTCCAGGCAGATGAGTGAGCGCTCTATCAGGGAAGCTGCATTCCTCTGTCATGCTGCCAAGTAGTTTCCTTCCATCCCCGAGTCCTGGTGAAACAGGGACCCTGGCTCCTCTCCCTACAGGGCGCCAAGAGCGCACACGTGCACGCGCGCGCGCGCACACACACTTTCTTTTTATAGATTTAGCTTCAAAAAGTGGGCGGAGCCTGGCGGATGACGCGCTCTGTGCGCCCAGCGCTTCTGCGCATGTGCGGGCGTCCCAGCAAGATAAAAGGACTCAGTCCACGCTGCTTGCTATGGACACAGAGCATGAAAAGGAGCTGGTAGCATGGTATAGGGGCTTACAGCGGGCGGTTGATACAGGCATCCCCAGAAAGACGCATTAGTAGACACCTACTGATGTACATAGCAGCAAATTGCATTAGACTATTTCAGTAAGGGGTGTATTGCGGCTGGAATACCTCAGCTTTGAACTAAGGAATATGCCGCCTAAAAAACTCTGAGATATACCTCTCAGTAAGTGTAGGGGGTCTCCATCGGGCTCTGAGGATCTGGAGCAGTCATCTGCACCCTCCTCCCCTGAGAAATCAGAGGTTAATACCCATAAGGAACCCCCGGGAGTGCCAGGTACTGCGGCTGTCCTCAGTCCACCTGCTCCTGCATATATAACAGAGGAGGTTTTTGCCTCAACTCTGGAGGGATTGGAGCAGAGATTGGCAGCATTGATCGCTTCTTCTCTACAGGAAAGAAAGCGCGCCAGATCTCCATCACCTCCATTAGAGTGCCTGTTGGCAGAGCAACAGTCCCAGGAAGGGACCGACCTACCTGAAGGGGATCAGGAGGAGGTTAACTCTGTTTTTGAGGAATCGACAGTAGATGAACCATTTTCAGCATCACAGACTGAAAGATTGTGGGTCCAGACCCTAACTCACATGGTTCGATCTGCATTTAAAATGCCTCTTGTTGAACCATCAACTACTGCTCCTCATTGGGGTCGCTAAAAGCTCCCCAGGTTAATTGCTCCTTTCCAATACATCCATTATTGGAAGGACTTATATACCAGGACTGGGAACATCCTGATAAACTATTTGTTCCGCCTAAGAAATTTCCGGTGATCTATCCCATGGAGGAAAAGTTCACCCAGAGATGGAATATTCCTACGGTGGATGCAGCCATCTCTTCTGTGAACAAATCACTGACATGTCCAGTAGATAATGTTCAAATGTTCAAAGATCCAGTAGATAAAAAATTGGAATCTTTATTAAAATCTGCTTTTTCCACAGCAGGGGCTGTTACACAGCCAGCAGTGGCAGCTATTGGGGTCTGCCAAGCTTTAAAGGATCAAATGAAAATGGTCCTGAGGGATTTGCCAGACCAGCAGGCCCAGACTCTGGCTGATCTGCCTAGAGCATTATGCTTTGCGGTTGACGCCATCAAGGATTCTATCCATCAGGCCTCCCGCCTCACGCTGTCTTTGGTACATATGCGTAGGCTTCTGTGGCTCAAAAACTGGTCTGCTGAAGCTCCCTGTAAGAAGCTCTTAGTTAGCTTCCCATTTCATGGGGAACGCCTTTTTGGCGAGGACCTGGATAAGTATATCCAGAAGATTTCCAGTGGTAAAAGTACTCTCTTACCGAGTAAGAAGAGGTCTAGGGGTCCATCTTTTAAGAGGACTACCTCTCCTATCCCTGCGACGTCTGCTACTAAGCAGTTCCGACGGCCTCCTCGGTCAAACTCAGGGGGTAAAAATCAGGGACAGTCACAGGGTAATAAGAAACCCTGGATCCGAAGGGGTACTAAACCAGCCTCCAAGTCTAGCCTATGAAGGGCTGCCCCCACTCAAACGGGTGGGGGGAAGACTTCAGTTGTTCGCAGAGACCTGGCGGGAGACGATCAAAGACAGATGGGTGCTCTCCGCAGTAACTCTGGGATACAAGTTGGAGTTAAAAGAGTCTCCTCCTTCCCATTTTATGTGGTCAGGCATGCCAAGAGACCCTCTGAAAAGAGGGTCTCTCCTATTGGCGTTAGAACAACTATTGCTCCAAGGAGTAATTATGGAGGTTCCTATGGAAGAGTGGGGGTTGGGTTTCTACTCAAACCTTTTCACAGTCCCGAAGCCAAACGGGGACATAAGACCCATATTGGACCTAAAGAGTCTAAACAAATTTCTAAACGTCCGGTCTTTCCGGATGGAGTCGATCCGATCGGTCACCGCTGCCCTACAGGGGGAGGAATGGTTAGCCTCGATCGACATCAAAGATGCTTACTTGCATGTTCCCATCTTTCCAGGTCATCAAAAATTTCTACGCTTTGCAGTAGAAGGGCGCCATTTTCAGTTCAGAGCCTTACCATTCGGTCTGGCCACAGCACCACGAGTGTTCACAAAAATTCTGGCCCCACTGTTGGCCGATCTAAGAACACGAGGTGTAACGATAATGGCATACCTAGACGACCTGTTGTTGATGGACCACTCAGTTGCCAAGCTAGAAGTGGTAATTGTCGATACAATCAAGTATCTAGAATCTCACGGTTGGGTCATCAACCTGGACAAGTCAGCCCTACAGCCAGTGAAAAACCTGGTATATCTAGGGCTACGGCTGGATTCAGACCAGAGGAAGATTTTCTTACCTCTAGACAAGGTATCCTCTTTGAGGGGCTTGGTCCGTCTGCTTTGTGCAAAAAGACAGCCGTCCATACGCCTGTGCATGAGGCTGCTAGGAAAGATGGTAGCATCATTCGAAGCTGTGCCAAACGCCCAATTCCACTCAAGGAATTTACAGAGGGCCATATTGTCAGCCTGGAACGGAAAAATTCAGGCTCTAGACTTCCCGATGGCTTTGTCCCCTTCCGTTCGGAAGAGTCTCTGCTGGTGGTTGATCCCCCAGAATCTCCAGAAGGGAAAACCCTTCAGTCCGATATCTTGGAAGGTGGTCACTACAGATGCCAGCCTTATAGGCTGGGGGGCAGTACTGGAGCAATGGTCTCTCCAGGGCAGATGGTCAAATGTAGTAAAAACCCTGCCCATCAATCTCTTAGAGATACGAGCAGCCCGGTATGCCCTAGTAGCCTGGACATCCAGACTCCAAGGGTCCCCTGTCAGAATTCAACCAGACAATGCCACAGCAGTGGCATATATCAATCATCAGGGAGGCACCAGGAGTCGTGCAGCCCAGAGGGAAGTAAGTCACATCCTGGAATGGGCAGAAAAGCATGTCCCATGTATATCAGCTGTCTTCATTCCAGGGGTGGAGAATTGGAAGGCGGACTTTCTGAGTCGCCAACAGTTATGCCCAGGGGAATGGTCCCTTCATCCCGAGGTCTTCCGAGCAATATGTCAGCGGTGGGGAACACCGGATGTAGATCTGCTAGCATCCAGATTCAACGCAAAGGTGGACAGATTTGTCTCCCGGACAAGGGATCCCCTCGCTTGCGGCTCGGATGCTCTGGTGTTCCCTTGGGATCAGTTCAGACTGATATATGCATTCCCTCCGCTACAATTGTTGCCTCAACTCCTTCGCAGAGTCAGGTTGGAGAAGAAGCCGGTGATCCTGGTGGCTCCAGCGTGGCCCCGAAGGGCCTGGTACGCGGAGATCATCAAAATGTCTGTGGGGAGTCCTTGGACCCTTCCACGTTGTCCGGACCTGCTTTCGCAAGGACCGATATACCACCCTTCCTTACTAACTCTAAGTTTAACGGCCTGGCTATTGAATCCCACATCCTAAGGAAGAGAGGTCTCTCTAACTCTGTGGTATCAACTATAATCAATGCCAGGAAGCCTGTATCCAGGCAGATCTACTATAGAGTTTGGAAGGCGTACATCACTTGGTGCGAGGCCAGAAAATGGCATCCACGTAAGTACGTTATAGGCAGAATTCTGGACTTCCTGCAGTGGGCTGTAGACAGGAAGTTTGCCTTAAGTACTATCAAGGGCCAGGTTTCGGCCTTATCAATACTATTTCAAAGGCCCCTGGCTATGCATTCACTTGTTAAATCCTTTATGCAAGGGGTGACTCGTATTATTCCACCGATTAAAGCTCCCATATGCCCATGGGATCTAAATTTGGTTCTGTCGGTTCTGCAGAAGCAGCCGTTTGAACCTTTGCGGCACATTTCCTTGGTTCTACTCACCAGAAAATTGATATTTTTAGTAGCCATATGCTCGGCTAGAAGAGTGTCGGAATTAGCCGCCATGTCCTGTAAGGAGCCATATCTGGTTATTCATAAGGACAGAGTAGTATTACGCCCTCACCCAGCCTTTCTTCCTAAGGTGGTATCGAGGTTTCACTTGAACCAGGATGTGGTTCTTCCTTCTTTTTTCCCCAAACCAAGCTCGTTAGAGGAAAAGTTATTGCATTCTTTGGATGTAGTAAGAGCAGTTAAAGCTTATCTAAAAGCCACTGCTCAGATTCGTAGAACGGATTCTTTGTTTGTTCTGCCGGAAGGCCCCAGAAGGGGTCAGGCAGCATCAAAATCTACTTTAGCCAAGTGGATTCGACAGGTCATAATACAAGCCTATGGCTTGAGAAGTAGACCGCCTCCGTTCAAAGTTAGGGCGCACTCCACGAGAGCAGTTGGAACTTCATGGGCAGTGCATCACCAGGCCTCCCTGGCTCAAGTCTGTAAGGCCGCAACATGGTCTTCAGTACACACGTTTACTAGGTTCTACCAGGTGGACGTTAGAAGTCAGGAGGATGTCGCCTTTGGGCGCAGTGTGTTGCAGGCCGCAAAAGATCCTCATGCCTGATGGCGCCCAGCTTATGTATGGTGTATCCCCCCCCCTCATTTGGCATTGCTTTGGGACGTTCCACATAGTAATGACTATGCTGCTCTGTGTCCCGTGATGTATGAACAAGAAAATAGGATTTTTAAAACAGCTTACCTGTAAAATCCTTTTCTTGGAGTACATCACGGGACACAGAGCTCCCACCCCTCTTTTGGGGACACGTATTGCTTTGCTACAAAACTGAGGTACTCCCGGATGGGAGGGGCTTATATAGGGGAGGGTACTTCCTGTTTTGGAAGTTGCCAGTGCCAGCACCTGAAGGTAATTCTATATAACCCACATAGTAATGACTATGCTGCTCTGTGTCCCGTGATGTACTCCAAGAAAAGGATTTTACAGGTAAGCTGTTTTAAAAATCCTACTATTTTGGCACTTCTCTCCTACATGTACAAATCATCATTCTTTTGCTAGAAAATTACTCAGAACCCCCAAACATTATATATGTTTTTTTAGCAGACACCCTAGGGAATAAAATGACGGTCATTGCAACATTTTTTCTTGCACAATATTTGCGCAATAATTTTTCAAACGCCTTTTTTTAATAAAAAAAATGGTTTCATGAATTAAAAAATAACAAAACAGTAAAGTTAGCCCAATTTTTTGGGAACATATGAAAGATAATGTTACGCCGAGTAAATAGATACCTAACATGTCACGCTTTAAAATTGCGCACACTCATGGAATGGCGCCAAACTTCGGTACTTAAAAATCTCCATAGGCGACGCTTTAATTTTTTTTACAGGTTACCAGGTTAGAATTATAGAGGAGGTCTAGTGCTAGAATTGTTGCACGCGCTCTAACGCACGCGGTGATACCTCACATGCGTGGTTTGAACGGCGTTTACATATGTGGGCGACTTAGGTGTGCATTCGCTTCTGATCGCGAACTACCGGGGACAGGGGCGTTTTAATTATTTTTTTTATTATTTATTTATTTATTTTACTTATTTATTTATTTTTTTACAATGATTTTACTTTTTTTTTTTTTTGATCACTTTTATTCCTATTACAAGGAATGTAAACATCCCTTGTAATAGGAATGTGTGTGACAGGTTCTCTTTATTGAGAGATGCGGGGTCAATAAGACCCCACATCTCTCCTCCAGGCTGGAAAGCATGAGATCAGTGAAAAAAATTTCACTGATTTCATACTTACAGCCGCAATGGCGGCTTTGCTTACATTTGAGACCCGGGCGTGACGTTATCACATTGCGCCCGGGCCTCCGACGATCATAGAGATTACTGGTGACCATCTGGTCACCAGTCATCTCTATGCTCATCACGTGACTCCACCAACGATGCCGGAAGATTCGCTCCGGGTCCCCGATCGCACGGGGGAGCCCGGAGAAGCACCGGATGGCGGCGGGAGGGGGGGTGTTCCCTCCCGCCGCCTATAAGAACGATCAAGCGGTGGAACCGCCGCTATGATCGTTCTTATGTTGCACAGAATCGCCGGCACTTCAAAAGGATATCTGAATGATGCCTCTAGCTGCAGGCATCATTCAGATATCCCCCTTCAAAGCCGAGGACGTCATATGACGTCCACCCAGGATGGGAGATCCCATCTGTGGATGTCATTTGTCTATGGCTGGGTAGGGAAGTGGTTAAAAATCCCCATAGGCGACGCTTTTAATTTTTTTACTGGTTACATGTTTTGAGTTACAGAGGAGGTCTAGGGCTAGAATTATTGCTCTCGCTCTAACGTTCGCAGCGATACCTTACATGTGTGGTTTGAACACCGTTTTCATATGTGGGCGGGACTTACATATGCGTTCGCTTTTTTGATCCCTTTTATTCCTATTACAAGGAATGTAAACATCTCTTGTAATAGGAATATGGCATGACAGGTCCTCTTTACAGTGAGATATGGGGTCAATAAGACCCCACATCTCACCTCTAGGCTGGGAAGCCTGAAATAAAAAAAATAAAAAACGATCCTGGCTTCGATCGTAGCGGTGAGTCGGTAGAAGCACCGGAGGGCGGCGGGAGGGGGGGACGTCCCCTCTCGCCTCCCGTAAGAACGATCAAGTGACGAAACAGCCGCTATGATCGTTCCTATGGTGTAGGGATTCGCCGGCTGAAAAAGCTGATATCTGAATGATGCCTGTAGCTGAAGGCATTATTCAGATATCCCCGCACAAATTCAAGGACGTCATATGACGGCCAGCGGGCGGGAAGTGGTTAAAACACTTTTTTTTGCCGGGTATGGGCAGGGTATTGCCGGGTATTGCAGGGTATTTCAGAGTATAAGCAGGGTATTGCAGAGTATGGGCAGGGTATTTAAGAGTATGGGCAGGGTATTTTAGAGTATGGGCAGGGTATTTCAGAGTATGGGCAGGGTATTGCAGAGTATTTCAGAGTATGGGCAGGGTATTTCAGAGTATGGGCAGGGTATTTCAGAGTATGGGCAGGGTATTTCAGAGTATGAGCAGGGTATTTCAGAGTATGGGCAGGGTATTTCAGAGTATGGGCAGGGTATTGGCAGAGTATGGCGGGGTATTGGCAGAGTATGGTGGGGTATTGCAGGATATGGGCAGGGTATTGCAGGATATGGGCAGGGTATTGCAGAGTATTGCAGGATATGGGCAGGGTATTGCAGAGTATGGCGGGGTATTGCAGAGTATGGCGGGGTATTGCAGAGTATGGTGGGGAATTGCAGAGTATGGCAGGGTATTGTATTGCAGAGTATGGCGGGGTATTGCAGAGTATGGGCAGGATATGGGCATGGTATTGCATAGTATGGCGGGGTATTGCAGAGTATGGCGGGGTATTGCAGAGTATGGCGGGGTATTGCAGAGTATGGGCAGGGTATGGGCAGGGTATTGCAGGGTATGAGCAGGGTATTGCAGGGTATGGGCAGGGTATGGGCAGGGTATTGCAGGGTATTGCAGGGTATGGGCAGGGTATGGGCAGGGTATTTCAGAGTATGAGCAGGGATGGCTGAGCAGGGATGGCTGAGCACAGGGATGGATGGATCTGTGACTTCATTTGTCACAGAGCAGCGCTGTGGGCACTACACATCCAGCCCACAGCGCTGCTGCCATCCGCTCCCTCCCCTCTCCTCTCACAATGTACCGATCGGTACAGAGAGGGGAGAGAGGAAACCGGCGTCATCACATGACTCCGATTTCTTTACAAATGATCGCTCCGTCATTTGACAGAGCGATCACGTGGTAAACGGCCACGATTAGCGGCCATCTACCGCTATCCGTGATGCGCCGGGTCTTCCTGACTCGGCGGTCACGGATATTTCCGGGAGCGCGCCCCAGGGGACGCGCGGGAGCAAGATTCTGTGAGGACGTCCCTAGGACGTCGTCCCAGAATAACTCGACCGCTCTGTAGCCGTCTTTCGGCTATGGTGCGGTCGTCAAGTGGTTAATCATCAACCATGTGAGTTGCTAAATGTTGGACCTTCATTAAATGTAACCATATTGCTACACTTAGAGGTGCCTCTGTTCTCTTTTATACTCTGTAGCTCCTGCTGGATTTTGCTTCTAATCTCCTTGTGGAGGCTTCCATTTGTGGATGGGCATTTTATGGTTACACAACCTATCACATTGCTATAATCTTTTTATATGGACTATAAACTGAAGGATTTATGAATAAATGGTTGTGGAACGAATCATCTGAGTTTCCATTATTATATATGGGAAAATTTGCAAGCATGCTTCCGGAACGAATTATGCTCGCAATCCAAGGTTTTACTGTGCTACCAAATTCATTTATTGAGCTATCGCATAAATAGAAAGTTTCTAGTCAGTTAGGCAAGTACAGAGAAACAAATGTTGATGTGAAAAATTATGAAATGGAATATTATGATATAATATATTTTTTTAATATTAAATCCAATTACTGAATCTCCCCTAATATGATTTGCATGTCATGTATTATCTGCTAAACAAGTGATGATAGTGGTTGATAATTGAACAGTTTATAATCCTCAGCATTCACCTAGTACAAACAAGCACAAAAATATAGATAGTCTTTAACCCCTTACTGACCAGCCGCCGCAGTTATACTGCGGCAGGTTGGCACAGCTGCGCAAGCCGTCGTTGCAGATCACCGCCGTTACTAGTAAAAATAAATAAAAAATAAATGCCATAAATCTATCCCCTATTTTGCACAAACTAATCAATATACGCTTATTGCGATTTTTTTACCAAAAATATGTAGAAGAATACATATCGGCCTAAACTGATAAAGAATTTTTTTTTTATATTTATATTTATCATAGCAAAAAGTACAAAGTAATAGGATTTTTTGTACTCACCGTAAAATCTTTTTCTCTGACATCCATGGACTGACACGGTGTCTCTTTACACTTTACACGTGGGTTATGTCCCTGCTTGCAGGAGAAGACCTAGGCAGAATGTGAAATGTTATACATACATTCTAAAAGCCAGAGATGAACAGCCCCACCCAGGGGGCGGTCCCTCCGGACATAACCCTCCCACTACAGTCAGCAGACTTCAGTTCGTAACAAAGCAGTACAAACTTAAAAGGAAGGGTGGGTGCCGTGTCAGTCCATGGATGTCAGAGAAAAGGATTTTACGGTGAGTACAAAAAATCCTATTTTCTCTTACCATCCATGGACTGACACGGTGTCTCTTTACACTTTACACGTGGGATGTCCCAAAGCAGTGTCAAGAGGGATGGGAGCAGTATAAATGGAAAAACCAAAACTTCACTCCAATAAAAGGCAGAGCTCCTCAACGGAGGAGTCACAACTTTAAACAGCGGCCTGCAGCACCCTGCGGCCGAAGGAAGCATCCGAAGATGCAGCCACATTAACCTTATAAAAATTAAAAGGCATGAACAGACGACCAGGTCGCCGCCTTGCATACTTGTGCAACCGACGCTTGATGTCGGGAAACCCAGGAAGCACCAATTGCCCTGGTGGAATGCGCCGTAACCGGAAAGGGAGGGACCCGCCCTTTGAGAGCATAGGCTTGAATGACGGTTTGTCTGATTCCCCTAAAAATGATGGCAGACGAAACCGCTTGGCCCTGTTATGGACCAGAGACAGTCACAAACAGTGAGTCGGACTTCCGAATAGAAGCAGTAGCAGACAGGTACACCCGTAAGGCTCGTACCACCTCCAATATGTGCAGCGCAAACTCTCTGGGATGCGATGGGTGAGGACACAAGGATGGGAGGGCAATGTCCTCATGTAGGTGAAAGGTCGACACCACCTTTGGCAAAAAAGGAAGGTCGCGGATGCAACACCGCCTTATCCTTATGGATGACTAAATATGGCGACTTGCAGGACAAAGCCGCCAACTCAGACACTCGTCAAACAGAAGTGATTGCCACTAAAAAGGCCACCTTCTGAGACAAGACAAGAGGGGAATATCCCGGATATTCCCAAAAGGAGGTTCCTGGAGGACCGAGAGCACCAAATTCAGATCCCACGGTGGGAGAGGAGGCTTGACAGGAGGGAGCACATGGCGAACCCCCAACACAAGGTGCCAACCAAGAAAATTACCCGCTAGAGGTCGCTGAAAGAAGACGGCCAAGGCCGAAATCTGATAGTTGATGGTACTCAAAGCAAGCTTTTTGGGTCACTCCACACTGCAGAGGACGCAGGATTCTGGGGAGGGAATACGTCCGAGGACGCCAGTCCAGCGCTTCGCACATGGCGATATAAGCTTTCCAGGCACGGTGATAGATCTGCCTGGAGGAAGACTTCCGTGTCCTTAGCATGGTCAAAATGACCGAGTCCGAGAGACCTCGGTCCCTCAACACCTGGCTTTTAACAGCCCTGCCGTTAAAGCCAGAGACTGTAAGCCGGATGAAACATAGGACCTTGAGACTGAAGGTCCTCCCTCATCGGCAACCGCCAGGGAATGTCCGCGACGAGACGTACCACATCAGTGTACCAGTGATGCTGAGGCCAATCCGGAACAATTAGGATCGCCGGAGTTTATATCAGGTGATAAGGACCCTATGGGGCCACCAACGCATCCGAGGCATCGCCCAAGGATCCCTGGATCTGGCCACAACCTCGACCCTTGCGATTGAGTCGAGAGGCCATCAGGTCCACATCCAGGCGTGCCCCACTGTCGGTAAAGGAGTTGAAATATGCAAGGACCACGCTTCTTGGTCCGGTGTCTGGCGATTGGTGACTCAGATAGTCCGCCTGCCCATTGTCTATGCCCAGAATGTAAAATGGCCTACAGAGCCGGCACGCTTCTTCCGGCCCACCTCAGGATACAGACTACCTCGGAAGCCGCAGCTGAGCTCCGAGTTCCCCCTTGATGGTTTACATATGCCACCGCCGTGGCGGTGTCCGACTGGCTCCTGATGGAGCGACCCCGTACTCTCTCCGACCTGAGGAGAGACACAGTCCGATGGCCCGTATTTCCAGAACAGTGATTGGTAAACGGGCTCATCCGGAGTCCAAGGCCTGAGCCGACAGGACTCCCCAGACTCCACCCCAGCCCATCAGGCTGGTGTCCGTCGTGAGTACCGTCCATTGGATGGGAGGGGAACGACTTTCCGGACTGAAGAGCCGAGGATCCCAACCACCATGTCAGGGGCGCCCTGGCCAGGTGAATCACCTGGATCTGAAGATCCAAGGACAACGGGGATTTGTCCCAGGTGGACAAGATCTCCTTCTGCAATGCCCTGGTGTGCGATTGGGCATATGGAACGGCCGCGAAGGAGGCCACCACGAGTCTCGGGACTCTCATGCAAAAAACGGATTGACAACCATTTTTGGGATGTCAGCACCCGCACCGCAGACTGAAGTGTCAGCAACTTCTCCAGAGGTAGGATACCTTTGCCTCCAAGGAGTCCAGAATCAGAACTAGATACTCCAGACACTGAGTCGGGACCAGGACTGACTCCTGAATGTTCAGGAACCACCCGAGTCCCTGAGGGTCTAATTGACGATAGTCACCTTTCCTCTAAGTCTGATCCACTTTCTGCTCTTAGCAGAAGATCGTCCAGATAGCCCACGACAGCAATACCTCGCTGTAACAGAAGGCTAGAACCGGAGCAAGCACCTTGGTAAACACCCTTGGTGCCGAGGCTAGGCCGAAAGGAAGAGCCACAATCGATAGTGGACTTCGCTGATCGCAAAGCGCAGAAACTTCTGGTGACTTGCACAGATCGGAACATGCAAGTAGGCGTCCTTGAAGTCCAAGGACGCCAGAAGAAAATCCCTTTGGTGGAGTGTAGCGATCACCGTGCGAATGGATTCCATGCGTAATTTCTGCACCTTCTCGAAGGCATTCAGGGCCTTGAGGTCCAGGATAGGTCGAACCACGTACTATTTTTGGGACGACAAACAGATTCGAGTAGAATCCCTGAAAACTCTCCTGTGACGGAACCGGCACAATCACTCCGGACCTGATCAAATCCTGTACAGCCCCCAAGAGGGCTGCCCGACAGGTAGGAAGGAGAGGAAGATTTGAGGGAAAGAATCTGTCTGGGGGCCAGGATCGGAATACTATCCTGTATCCTGAGGTGACCACCTCGCACACCCACCAGTCGGAGATTCGGGAGGACCACCGATTCGTGACCTGCGAAGTCGTCCCCCCACCCCAGAGTCAGGCGGAGGCAAGACTTCACGCGGAGGCGGGCTTGGGAGCCGCTTGTTCGGCTTACGCACCCAGGGGCACTTGTGCCCACCAGCCGCACTGCCGTCAGTCTGAGAGAGCCTACCCGTGGACTCTGACTGACGAAAAAAAACCGTTTTGCTGGAAAGGAAGGCCCCTGTTTGCGGCGGGCCTCCTCACTCTTGCTAGTATAAGGAAGAAGAGTGCTTTTACCTCCCATGACATCCATGACGATGTCATCCAGAGCAGCACCGAAAGGTCTACCACCTTTAAATGGTAGATCCGTCAGGAGCTTCCTAAGGCTAGGTCAGCAGACCAGCACTTCAACCAGATAAGACGACGCAATACCACCGCCGAGACAGAGGCCCTGGATATTAAAGGGGCCGTGTCCAACGTGGCGTTGCACACATAAACCAGGCCCTGAACCAGTTGGTGGGCCAAAGCAACTGTGTCTGGAGGAAGATTATGCTCCTGTACAGCTAGGTGCAACATTTTTGCCCAACCTGTAAGTGTTTAAGACACAAGGGTCGCCGCTACCACAGGCCATAGGGCGGATCCCAACAAGGCAAACATGGCTCTGCTCACCACTTCTGACCTCCTGTCAGTGGGGTCTTCAAATGCAGGAGTCCCCTCCATCGGGAGAGTGATGGCCTGGAGGGTCGACCCTGGGGGAGAAGCCCACTTTTTAAGTAGGGCATCTTCAAGGGGTATCTGATAGACAAACGCCGCGGGACGATAAAAAAATTCTTCTGCGGCTTTTCCCAGACCTTATCAATGAGCTGGTCAAAGAAAGTACATATGGAAAAACCTCTTTAGAAGGCCTGGCCTTAAAAGAACCAAAGGAGACTGTATCCGCCTGAGGTTCTGCATCCGCAGCATTTTAGCTTGAGAGTGTCCCTCTCCGCAGTCATGAGTACACTAACAAGCGCCCTGTCATTTACTGACTCAGAACTGGAGTTTTCCTCATAAGGAATGTCCTGTTCAAAACCATCCAATACATTCAGAACTAGGGTCCTGAGCGGTAGTGGCTAGGCCCATATCTGAATCAGCGCACTGCCCTCATGTAGTAAAGTGGGGAGAGGGCGCTTTTTTGCTCCCTTGCGCTTGCACACAGCTCCCACCCTGGTCAGAAATGATTCCAGGACTGCCCACAACTGGTCCCTAGGGACCGCAGGTGCTGAAGCACTGCCTGTTGTCCACTGACATTTAGGGGAAGCTGGTGACAGAGACTCCATATTGCCCCCCTCTGAGACTCCTCAGATAAAAAGTCCACCCACAGGCTGTGCTGACTGAGGAGGGGGCGCCCAGGGGACTTACCAAACCGGACCAGGGACCGCTCAGTTCCGCTGTCTGTACCGCACTGTGTCAGCGCTGGTGAGCTGTGAGGAGATTGTGAGGAGATTCGCGCTGTTACAGCAGCGCTAGAGGCCAAAACTAGTGCTGAAGAGCGCGCAGGCTACAAGAAAATGGCCGCCGCACTTCACTGAGGCGATCCGCGGCAAGATGGCCGCCATGACTCAGCAAAAGTGAAAAAAACAGCACACACACAGCGCCACTCGGCGCTCAGGCCCCAAAACACACAAAAAAAAGGCCCCAAGCATATCTGCAGACCAGCATTAGCCCCTCCAAGAACAGTGTGACCCCCAGGCACCCCACACAGCACAGCACCAGCAATGGTGACAGAGAGTGACAATGAAATACAGGGGGAGACAGGGAAAATCCCCCACAGAGAAACACACAGCCTTTTGTACTCACCTGCAGGCAGGAGAGACTACTTACCCGTCCCCTGAGGGACCCACTGGTGTGTTTCTGCAGTACTGAGTAGCTGTCGGCCCGGTCCACCGTGAAAGATACAGTCAGTCAGGAACTGTTCAGTCTTGAGAGGACCGTGGGAGCATGAAAGCAAACCCGGCCACCCCTGGAGTCATGGGGCCTGTCGTGAACTGAGTCTCACGCACACAAGGCGAGGATCAGCACGCTCGATGGTCGGACAAGGAAGACTACGAGGATATCTTGTACCCAACCTGTTGCCCAGCCGACAGTTGATAGAAAATTCTCAAAAATAAAATAAAAAAGAATTCCAGAAAAGGAATAAAAATAGGTCAGGAGACTGGCTCCTGAGAGAGCCACGTCTTCTCCTTCTGCTAGGCAGAAAAAAACTGAAGTCTGCTGACTGTAGTGGGAGGGTTATGTCCGGAGGGACCGCCCCCTGGGTGGGGCTGTTCATCTCTGGCTTTTAGAATGTATGTATAACATTTCACATTCTGCCTAGGTCTTCTCCTGCAAGCAGGGACATAACCCACGTGTAAAGTGTAAAGAGACACCGTGTCAGTCCATGGATGGTAAGAGAAATTGTGTTTTTCTTTCAAAATTGTCGCTCTTTTTTTGCGTATAGCGCAAAAAATACAAACTGCAGAGGTGATCATATACCACCAAAACAAAGCTTTATTTATGGGGAAAAAAGGAAATAAATTTTGTTTGGGTACAACATTGCACGACCGCGCAATTGTCAGTTAAAGCGACACAGTGCCGTATCGCAAAAAATGGCCTGGTAAGGACGGGGGCAAATCCTTCCGGGGCTGAAGTGGTTAATATTAAATCACACAGTCCAAAATGATTTCCCTTTGTTAAAAAAAAAGTAATTATAATGCCAGTCCATTATGTGCTATCATATACTTTCCTCTTTGGAGATACAGCACGACTGATATTTCTGGAAGATGAACACTTGTCATACTGTGAATGGTAATAATAGACTTCATGAAAATTATTTAGGTTTTTGTGCATCTCAGATTTTCTGATTTAATAAACTGCCAATTGTATTAGCCACAAAGTGTAGAAGCTGTTTTAGTCTTTAGAAAAGTAATATTGGCCTTCTTTTTGCTATTACAAATACATTTCAGTTGGACATATTCAGGAAGAACCAGGGCTTCCAGCTGCAGTAAAAGTTCCACAGAAGGGTGTGACCATAGAGGGTGCAGAAGTTTTAGACAGGCATGTTAGGTCTTTGCTACTCCCCTGTATTTCTTACATGCATTATGATTTTTTTTTACATCTTATGCACACTCATCCCAATGACCACGTTTGCCAAAAGCCAATCACAGGCTACTGCCTAAGAAAGCTGGTTAAAGGAAACCTTTACAGAAAAAATGCATAGGCTGCCATTGCTCAAATTTCCAGCTGAAAATGCTAGTTATCAGGCAATTATGCTAATCAGAATGCTTCAATACATGTTAAGTCACTGGCCCACAACATTCATATCCTGGAGATCAGGAGATCTGTCGGCAAACCTCGGAAAGACTTTGTTCCCGAGATTTGCAGAGATCAGCCGTGCTGCCCTCGGGCTTTTCCGTGCATTTCCGAACAGCGCCGATCGGCTGCGATCGGCGACGTTCAGCTCTGCTCGGCTCCGGCGCCCCCCCACCTCAGGCCATACGCGGTACTGCACACTGTTTTCGCCTGAATCGTGCTCGTTTTGCGAAACAACACTCCCAAACCGAGTTACGATTTTTAAAAATACAGTGCTTGTATTGGGAAACGCTTGTTAACCGCATTACTTGCAATCCGAGGTTCCACTGTATATGCCTTTCAGTATATACTTATGTAGCGTCCTGCTCCTGATGATCAATTTTTGTTAAATTTAGTGGGTGTCTGAGCTGGTAGTGAGCTCAGACTTTGTAATGATGAAGGCTAAATTAGTCTCTGTTATGGCTATGGCTGTGTTTGGAAGGACTTCCCACTGTTTGGTTACCACCCCAGGCCAATGTTGGAACACAAGCAGGCCAAAGTACATTTGGTGTCTTTCTCCGGGAGCAGCTCAGTGGGAGTGGTCTCCCCGCTGAGCATGCTGGGGAAGGGTACTTAAGGGGCAGACGTCTTTTCTCTGGGCTCTCTTCGCATCGTGGCCCTCTTGGCTCGAGTTATGTGTTACTGGAATTTCAGCCCCGAAGCCACGCTGGCCCGAGGCTGCATCTATAACAGGTAGGTCCAGTTTTGGGGCCTACACTTTGAAGGTGATCCTGTGCTGTCCGTCTTGGGGGAGGAAGCCACTCAATGGAGGAAACCATTGACTAGGCGACGGGGGGGAGGGTCCAGAGATAGTGAGAGTCAGCGGGGAACATATTCTAGAGGGTAGTATTAGGGGCATTAGTGGTAGGGTAACCAAAGCACATAAACCCAAGGTAAGTATAGTAGCAAGTCCTAGTTGCAATCTGGGAACACCCAAGAGGATAGTATGTGACCGGTCAAAATATAATAATGCATTAAAGTGTCTGTTCACCAATGCCAGAAGTCTGCCAAGCAAAATAGGTGAGTTGGAAGCTCTGGTGCATGAGGAGAGCTATGATGTATTCGGTATTGCTGAAACTTGGCTTCATTCCTCACATGACTGGGCTATTAATATTCCTGGCTATGCACTCTTTTGGAAAGACAGGGTAAAAAGGAAAGGTGGAGGGCTCTGTCTCTATGTGAGAAGTGATCTCAAAGCGAGTGTGAAAGAGGACCTGGTGGATGGAGAGTGGGATGAGTCTGAAGCATTATGGGTGGAACTGCATACAGATGTGCGTAGTTCAAAGCTAATAATTGGAGTTTGTTATAGACCACCCAATGTTAATGAGGAGGTGGAGACTCAGCTCCTTGCACAGATGGAAAGGGCTGCAAGGGCTGGGACGGTGATAATAATGGGGGAGTTTAACTACCCAGAAATTGAATGGAGTAATGGAACTGCTGGGACAGTTAAAGGGCAAAAATGTATAAACCTATTGCAGGACAATTTTATGGTCCAGTTTATTGAGGCCCCAACTAGGAATGATGCTCTGTTGGACCTGGTAATCTCAAACCATGCAGAGCGTATTACTAATGTTCAGATAAAGGAACACCTGGGTAGCAGTGACCATAACATGATTTCATTTGATGTTAGTTGTAAGCAGAAATCACATACGGGAAAGATAAAAACACTTAATTTCAAGAGAGCAAATTTTCCAAGGATGAGCGCTGCTCTCCAGGACTTAGACTGGGAGGGAATATTGGCATCAATGGACACAGAACAGAAATGGGAATTCTTCAAAAAGACTGTTTGTGAACTCACTGCAAAGTATATTCCCATGGGCAATAAGTTTAAAAGGCTAAAAATAAAACCTATGTGGCTCACTGCCAAAGTTAAAAAAGCTATAAACTATAAGAAAAGAGCTTTTAAAAAATATAAAAATGAGGGAACACTAGTGTCATTTAAATGTTACAAAGAATATAACAGGATATGTAAAAAGGAAATCAAGGATGCAAAAATTCAAAATGAACGACAGATTGCAAAAGATAGTAGGACAAACCCCAAAAAATTCTTCAAATATATTAATAGTAAAAAGGTCAAGTCTGAGCATGTAGGCCCTTTACAAAATAATCTAGAGTGGGTGACTGGGGACAAAGAGAAGGCTAATTTATTAAATACTTTCTTCAGTTCTGTGTATACAAAGGAGCATGGGGGAGCTCATGTCCAAAATGGGGGTGGTAGTGACACAGCCCCAAATCCACAATGGCTCAAAAGTGATATGGTCCAGAAATATTTAGATGGAATAAAGGTGGATAAAGCACCTGGACCAGATGGCATACACCCACGGATGCTAAAAGAATTGAGCTCTGTAATTTCAAAGCCATTGTATTTAATTTTTAGGGACTCATTAATGACAGGAATAGTACCACTGGATTGGCGCAGGGCCAATGTGGTGCCTATATTTAAAAAGGGAATTAAGTCTTTACCAAGTAACTATAGACCTGTTAGTTTAACTTCCATAGTTGGGAAGATACTGGAGAGATTAATAAAAGACCACGTAGATGAGTTCTTGCTGGAAAAAAACTATTTAACCACTTCCCGCCCAGTCAATAGTGAATTGACGTCCAGGAAGTGGTTGCAATATCGATACTGGACGTCATATGACGTCCTGCAGGATAATGCCTTGCGCGCGCCCGCGGGGGCGCGCAGCGCGGTGATCGGGGACGGCATGTGTCCCTCGGACACAGCGCTTCCCCGATCACGGTAAACAGCCAATTTCATTGGCTGTTTACCATGTTATCGGCTGTGTCAAAGTCACAGCCGATCACCTGTCAAAACAAACTCGGCGGCGCGCTCCGTGCGCGCCGCCACAGGCTTGCAGAGCGGGGATCGGGGAAGGCGAGTGTCCCTTGGACACAGCGCGTCCCCGATCAGAGTAAACAGCCAATGAATTGGCTGTTTACCACGTGACCGGCTGTGTCCAATCACAGCCGGTCACAAATGTAAACAAACTCCACAGGAGTTACTACCTGATCCCTGCTCTCTCCTCACACACCGATCTGTGAGGAGAGAGAAGAGATAAATAAGTTAGCTCAGTGTAGTTTGTCTACATAAGTTTACAGTGCACAACACGCCCCCCCCCATAAAGAGGACCTGTCACACAGCCCAGCACATCAATCAGCCCAGCCAATCAGCCCATCTGTCAATCAGCCCATCTGTCAATCAGCCCATCTGTCAATCAATCAGCCCATCTGTCAATCAATCAGCCGATCTGTCAATCAATCAGCCGATCTGTCAATCAATCACCCCACCTGTCAATCAATCACCCCATCTGTCAATCAATCAACCCATCTGTCAATCAATCAATCAGCCCATCTGTCAATCAATCAGCCCATCTGTCAATCATCTGTCACAGGCCCACCTCCATCGGTACCGCCATTGGCACCGCCACACAGGCTACCAGTACCGCCATCGGTACCAGTACCACCACCAGTACCGCCACCAGGCCCAGTATCTATACTGCCACACAGGCCCGCTACCAGTATCACCACTAGTGCCGCCATCGGTACCACCACCAGTACCACCACCCGTACCACCGTCGGTAGTGCCACCACCACCTGTACCACCACCTGTACCGCCATCGGTACCATCACCACCCGTACCGCCATTGGTACCACCACACAGGCCCACCACTAATACCTCCATCGGTACTACCACACAGACCGCCACCACTACCACCAGCAGTACCATTACACAGGCCCACCAATAAGCACTGCCATAATGTCCCAAAGGGTTTACACACCTGAGGAGGCATATGCCATTCTTGCCATGTCGGATGATGAGAGCAGCGGGGAGCTCCCATTATCCGATTCTGGTTCGGAATACGAGCCAGTGGAGGATAGTGGCTCAGAGTCCGAGTCCCCGGAGGAAACCATCCCTCCCAAAAGAATGCGATCGGCACCAAGATCAGCACCAAGATCAGCACCAAGATCAGGAGAACTGCCCACCACCAGCAGCGCCATACCCCAGGAAGAGGAGCCCAGTACAAGCAATGGAAATGCACGCCCAACCCGAAGAATCCAGCCCCAATCCTACCTTCCCGATGCCCTGGCAAACCCCTTATGGTTGCCTGCCAACTCAGGATCCGCTATCATCCCCCCTTTCACCGCACAGCCAGGTGTGCAGCCCGACACTACAAATTTTTCTAAATTTGATTATTTTTGTTTATTTTTCCCACAAGATTTGCTGCAGAATATAGTGGATCAAACGAATCTGTATGCATCCCAATTTATTGCTGCCAACCCCGATTCTTCCTACGCCCGCATGTTCCAGTGGCGGCGTCTAACATTGGAGGAATTTAAATTATTTTTGGGCCTTATGTTCAATATGGGGCTTACAAAAAAGAACGAAGTCCATTCATATTGGTCCAAACGCCCCATCCAACACATGCCCATATATTCCGCTGTCATGTCCAGGAAAAGATACGACATGATTATGCGCTTTCTCCACTTCAATGACAATTCACAGTGCCCTCCCCGAGATCATCCCAACTATGACAAATTGTACAAGATACGCCCCCTAATCAATGCCTTTTCCCAGCGATTTGAAGAAGTTTTTATCCCAGACCAAAAAATTTGTGTGGATGAGTCCCTTGTACATTTCACCGGCCGACTGCAGTTCAAGCAGTACATACCAAGCAAGAGAGCCAGGTATGGGTTAAAATTAAATAAATTATGTGATCGAGCCACTGGATACGTCTGCAAATTCAGGATCTACGAAGGCAAAGACTCCCAGCTCCAGCCCCGTGATTGCCCCACATATATTGGAACCAGTGGGAAAATTGTCTGGGAGTTGGCATACCCCCTGTTCGGAAAAGGTTACCATTTATATGTTGATAATTATTATACCAGCCTGCCCCTTTTTCGCCACCTTTACAGTAAACAAACCCCGGCCTGCGGTACCTTAAAAAAAAAACGGAAGGGATTCCCACAAAATTTATTGACAAAAAAATTACGACCTGGAGAATCGGCATCCATGAGGAATGAGGAGGTGTTGGCCATGAAGTGGAGGGACAAGAAAGATGTCCACATCCTCTCTACGATCCACAATGACACCATGGTGGAGATCCCAAGAAGACGCGGCTCCATTGTAAAGCCTGAATGTGTCCACGACTACAATTTGTACATGGGGGGGGGGTGGATTTAAACGACCAGATGCTACAGCCCTACTTATCAACCAGAAAGTCCCATTATTGGCACAAAAAAAGTTGCGTTTCACCTGTTTCACATGGCCCTTTTTAAGTCGTTTGTCTGCTACCAAAAAGCAACTCAAAATCACCGACTCCACTACCTCCAATATATCGAAGATATCATCGATGCCCTCATTTACCAACAAGATCCCGCCCCAGGAAGCATTCGCTCTGATAGTGTGAGTCGGCTTCACGAGCGACACTATCCCTTTAGCATCCCCCCACAGAATCTGGAAGAAGACGCCAAAAGAAATGCCGTGTATGCAGCAGAGGAGGAGTAAGAAGAGACACCAGCTATTATTGTCCCGATTGTCCCTCCCAACCTGGCCTGTGCATCGGAAATTGCTTCAAAAATTATCATACATCCATTAGTTCCCCTTATTATTAACAGACTGCCATTTCCCTATTTGCCTGCTACCATGTTACTAACTACCTTCCATGTTAATTAACTGACCCTGGCCTGTTTACCGACGATGCCTCTGCCTGCCGATTTAAACCACGTTTCTGACTTCCACGTGTACCGACCTTGGCCTGTTAATCGACCATGTTTTTGCCTGCCACTTGGACTGATCTTTTGGCCATCTACTTTTAGTACACAGGGGTCTCACATATGTGAGGGGCTTCAGAATAGCGTTCTGAGTAGAGAAAACCAGTTTTTCGTTTTCTGTGCTCCAAGAACAGGGTCTGGTTGCCCGGAGGCTTCAAAGCGATTTGGGTGGGAGAAGCCTCTACCCCTGTCCCCCTGGCCCTAAGCTTGATGGTCCTTCCTGCTGCCTGGACCAATAATTTGGCTGTGCTGACCATATTACTGCCTGTAATGACCAATGACATTATGGACCATGTTTCTTCCTGCTGCTTGGACCAATACTTTGACTGTGTTGACCATATATCTGCCTGCTGCCTCTACTGACTTTGGACAGCATTTCTGCCGGGACACCTCTGCCTGCTACCTGGACCTGTGCTTTGGCTGTGCTCTGGCTGTGCTGACAGTATCTCTGCCTGTGCGAACTATGGACAGTATTCCTGCTTGCTGCCTGGATGATTGCTTTTGCTGTCGCTGACCTCATCCCTGCCTGCTGCCTGGACCGATGCTCTCCTCTGTGGACCACTGCACTTCTAAAACCACAGGTAATCTTTTGTTATTTGGTATGTACCTGCTATGTGTTAGATATATGAAGGGCCTTCAAAAATGTGATCGGTAGTCAGAAAATGATATGTGCAATTAATGCTGCTAGAATGCCTGGAGGTGCTACTTGGATGTTGGGCCTCTGTATGTGGCCAGGCTGTGTAAAAGTCTCAAACATGTGGTATCACCATACTCAGGAGGAGTAGCAGAATGCATTTTGGGGTGTAATTTTTGCTATGTACATATTATGTGTTAGAAATATCTTATAAATTGACAACTTTGTGTAAAAAAAATGCATTTTAATTTTTTCTCCACATTTTCCAAAACCTTCTGGAAAAAAAATGAACCGTTCAAAAGACTCATAATGCCTCATAGATTATACGTTGGGTCTGAGATCAAAAGTAAAATTTCTGTTTTTGCAGATGACACCAAGCTATGCAATGGAATAATGTCCTTACAGGATGTCTCCAATTTACAAACCGACCTCAATGCGCTGTCTAATTGGGCGACTATGTGGCAGATGAGGTTTAATGATGATAAATGTAAAGTTATGCACTTGGGGGCTAAGAATATGAATGCATCATACATACTAGGGGGAGTAAAACTGGGGGGATCCGTAGTGGAGAAGGATCTGGGGGTTTTGGTAGATCATAAGCTCAATAATGGCTGGGGATGAGCTCGGTGTTCGAGTCGAACATAGGTTCGACTCGAACATCGGCTGTTCGCGCGTTCGGCGAACAACGAACGATTTGGGCCGTTCGCGCCAAATTCGAGTGACGCGAACGGCCCACAATACACTGCGCCATCGCAGTGTAATCCCGGCGCTGTGATTGGCCAAGCATGCACTGTGACCCTGCATGCTTGGCCAATCACAGCGCCGGCAGCGAGGAGAGCAATGATTGGCCACAGGCAGGATGCCTGTGGCCAATTATAGCTGAGGGGGTTTAGTACATGCCCCACACTATAAAAGGCCGCCAGCGCGGCGGCCTCGTGTAGTGTGTTCCGGAGCAGGGAAAGTGAAGGATAGGCAGGGACAGTGTCAAATCTTGTCAAATCTATTCTTTGCTAAACCTTGTGTGTAGGGACAGAGAAGGATAGGCAGGGAGAGTGTCAGTGTCATATTATTTGCTAAACCTTGTGTGTAGGGAGAGAGAAGGATAGGCAGGGAGAGTGTCAGTGTCATATAATTTGATAAACCTTGTGTGCAGGGAGAGAGAAGGATAGGCAGGGGACAGTGTCAGTGTCATATTCTTTGCTAAACCTTGTGTGCAGGGAGAGAGAAGGATAGGCAGGGAGAGTGTCAGTGTCATATACTTTGATAAACCTTGTGTGCAGGGAGAGAGAAGGATAGGCAGGGGACAGTGTCAGTGTCATTGTTGCTAAGCCTCCTGCACATTATACACCTGAAGTTAGCCCGTATTGCTGCTTTTTCCTGGTGTGTTACACCAACAGGATTTTGCAGCACTTACAGCGGGCGGAGTGTGCCTCCTGACCATATTACACCTGAACTTAACCCGTATTGCTGCTTTTTCCTGGTGTGTTACACCAACAGGATTTTGCGGCACTTACAGCGGGCGGAGTGTGCCTCCTGACCATATTACACCTGAACTTAGCCTGTATTGCTGCTTTTTCCTGGTGTGTTACACCAACAGGATTTTGCGGCACTTACAGCGGGCGGAGTGTGCCTCCTGACCATATTACACCTGAACTTAGCCTGTATTGCTGCTTTTTCCTGGTGTGTTACACCAACAGGATTTTGCGGCACTTACAGTGGGCGGAGTGTGCCTCCTGACCATATTACACCTGAACTTAGCCTGTATTGCTGCTTTTTCCTGGTGTGTTACACCAACAGGATTTTGCGGCACTTACAGCGGGCGGAGTGTGCCTCCTGACCATATTACACCTGAACTTAGCCTGTATTGCTGCTTTTTCCTGGTGTGTTACACCAACAGGATTTTGCGGCACTTACAGCGGGCGTAGTGTGCCTCCTGACCATATTACACCTGAACTTAGCCTGTATTGCTGCTTTTTCCTGGTGTGTTACACCAACAGGATTTTGCGGCACTTACAGCGGGCGGAGTGTGCCTCCTGACCATATTACACCTGAACTTAGCCTGTATTGCTGCTTTTTCCTGGTATGTTACACCAACAGGATTTTGCGGCACTTACAGCGGGCGGAGTGTGCCTCCTGACCATATTACACCTGAACTTAGCCTGTATTGCTGCTTTTTCCTGGTGTGTTACACCAACAGGATTTTGCGGCACTTACAGCGGGCGGAGTGTGCCTCCTGACCATATTACACCTGAACTTAGCCTGTATTGCTGCTTTTTCCTGGTATGTTACACCAACAGGATTTTGCGGCACTTACAGCGGGCGGAGTGTGCCTCCTGACCATATTACACCTGAACTTAGCCTGTATTGCTGCTTTTTCCTGGTGTGTTACACCAACAGGATTTTGCGGCACTTACAGCGGGCGGAGTGTGCCTCCTGACCATATTACACCTGAACTTAGCCTGTATTGCTGCTTTTTCCTGGTGTGTTACACCAACAGGATTTTGCGGCACTTACAGCGGGCGGAGTGTGCCTCCTGACCATATTACACCTGAACTTAGCCTGTATTGCTGCTTTTTCCTGGCGTGTTACACCAACAGGATTTTGCGGCACTTACAGCGGGCGGAGTGTGCCTCCTGACCATATTACACCTGAACTTAGCCTGTATTGCTGCTTTTTCCTGGCGTGTTACACCAACAGGATTTTGCGGCACTTACAGCGGGCGGAGTGTGCCTCCTGACCATATTACACCTGAACTTAGCCTGTATTGCTGCTTTTTCCTGGTGTGTTACACCAACAGGATTTTGCGGCACTTACAGCGGGCGGAGTGTGCCTCCTGACCATATTACACCTGAACTTAGCCTGTATTGCTGCTTTTTCCTGGTGTGTTACACCAACAGGATTTTGCGGCACTTACAGCGGGCGGAGTGTGCCTCCTGACCATATTACACCTGAACTTAGCCTGTATTGCTGCTTTTTCCTGGTGTGTTACACCAACAGGATTTTGCGGCACTTACAGCGGGCGGAGTGTGCCTCCTGACCATATTACACCTGAACTTAGCCTGTATTGCTGCTTTTTCCTGGTGTGTTACACCAACAGGATTTTGCGGCACTTACAGCGGGCGGAGTGTGCCTCCTGACCATATTACACCTGAACTTAGCCTGTATTGCTGCTTTTTCCTGGTGTGCTACACCAACAGGATTTTGCGGCACTTACAGCGGGCGGAGTGTGCCTCCTGACCATATTACACCTGAACTTAGCCTGTATTGCTGCTTTTTCCTGGTGTGTTACACCAACAGGATTTTGCGGCACTTACAGCGGGCGGAGTGTGCCTCCTGACCATATTACACCTGAACTTAGCCTGTATTGCTGGTTTTCCCATTTCCCTGCAGGCCATTAGAATGTCTGGCATGCAAACAAGGAGAGGCAGACAGTCAGGAGCCAATAAAAGAGGGCAAGCAGGCTCTGTGTCTAGAGACAACAGTGCTGGTCATGGACGCGGTGCATCGCCATCAGCACGTGGCCATGGGACACGCTTGTCCTTCTTTTCGGCAGCTGGACGTGTTGAGCCGCATCATGCCGAAGACTTGGTAGAGTGGATGACCAAGCCCTCCTCATCCTCCTCATCCTCTCTCACCCAGGCTCAGGGTACTGGCAAAGCAGCTGCCAAAGCGTCCTCTTCCCTGGTATCAATGTCATCATCAGTCACTCCTTCCCTAGACCAACCATGTCCTCCTGAGGAGTCCCCCGAACTGTTTGAGCACAGTGTTGGGTACATGCTCCAGGAGGATGCCCAGCGTTTCGAAGGGTCTGATGATGATACCCAGCTAGAGGAAGGCAGTAGCATGAGAGCAGAGAGAGGGGATGCTCAAGAAGGACACCAATCTGGCAGTCATGTTCCAGCAGCTGCAGCATACTGCCAGATTGGCTCCAGTGATGAGGAGGGAGGGGATGATGAGGTCACTGACTCCACGTGGGTGCCTAATAGGAGAGAGGAGGAGGAGGAGGAGAAGGATGAGGAGGAGGCACATCTCCAACGAGGCAGGATGCCCTCGGGGGGCCAGCGTAAGGGCAGCACACGACAGAATCACACGCAGAGCTCCGCCTGTGCAGGGCGCTGCCTCTGCCCGTTATTCAAAAAGTTCTTTGGTGTGGGCCTTTTTTGAGTCGAGTGCATCAGATCGCACAGCTGCTGTTTGCAACATATGTCTCAAGCGTATATCGCGTGGCCAAAACATCACCCGCTTGGGCACCACATGCTTGACCAGACATATGTTGACCTGCCATGCAGCTCGTTGGCAAGCCTACCTTAAAGACCCACACCAAAGAACAAAGCTGACCTCTTCTTGCACCGCATCAGCTGGGATCTCCAACCCCACTATACCTTCAGTCCTCTCTGAAACCTGCTCTGAGAGGAATGAAGGTGTAGAATTAGGTGTGTCACAGCCAAGTACTTGCGGGCACTCTGCTAGCAGTACACGATTCTAGCAGGCAAATTTCCCTGCCCCAGCTGCTGGACCATCGAAAGAAGTTCACTCCCAGCCATCCACATGCCCAGCGGTTGAATGCTAGCTTGGCTAAATTGCTAGCGCTTCAACTGCTGCCTTTTCAGTTGGTAGACTCGGCCCCCTTCCGTGAGTTTGTGCAATGTGCGGTTCCTCAGTGGCAGGTTCCCAAACGCCACTTTTTCTCACGGAAGGCGATTCCGGCTCTCTACCGGCATGTGGAAGGCAATGTCTTGGCCTCGCTGGACAGAGCGGTCAGTGGTAAGGTGCATATTACCGCTGACTAATGGTCCAGCAGGCATGGACAGGGACGTTACCTTTCTTTTTCTTGGGTCACTCTTTTGGCAGCTGGGAAGGATGCAGGACAAGGTGCAGTAGTGTTGGAGGTTGTTCCACCGCCACGCCTCCACAATGCTACTACTGGTTGTGACTAGTGATGAGCCGAACACCCCCGGGTTCGGTTCGCACCAGAACCCGCGAACGGACCGAAAGTTCGAACGAACATTAGAACCCTATTAAATACAATGGATGCGAACGTTCGAATTCTAAAGTGCTAATTATAAAAACTATTATGCATGTTATTGTCCTAAAAAGGGTTTGGGAACCCGGGTTCTGCACCAGGGGACATGTATCAATGCAAAAATAAGTTTTAAAAACGGTCGTTTTCCGGGAGCAGTCATTTTAATGATGCATAAAGTGAAAAAAAAAAGTCAAATATTCCTTTAAATATCGTACCTGGGGGGTGTCTAAAGTATGCCTGTGAAGTGCCACGTGTTTCCCGTGTTTAGAACTGTCCCTGCACAAAATGACACTTCTAAAGGAAAAAAAAGCCATTTAAAACTGCTTGCGGCTTTAATGTAATGTCTGGTCCCGGTAATATGGATGAAAATCTTTAAGAAAAATGGCATAGCTACCCCATGACCCCCCCCCTACCCCAGCCCATTACCAGCCCCTTTGGGTCTTGTATGGATATTAAGGGGAACCCCGCACATAAAATAAAAAAGGCCCTATATACTCAGAACAGCCGTATACAGGCGGTGCATACAAGACAGGGACTGTAGGTTTGTTCTTATGTAGAATCTGTTTGTAATTTTGAACAGGTACATTGTTGAAGTGTAGCTCCAGACCAAAAATCTATTTTTAAACTTTTTGGAAAACATAGGTAAGGGTTATCACCCCTGTAACATTTGTTTTGCTGTCTGTGCCCCTGTTCAGAACATTTCACCTCACTTTCCGTCCTAATGACAACTGTTTTTGAAATGTGGTGTTTTTCTTGAAACAAGGATTGCTGATAAAGCATCAGTACAGAGGAGACACCTTTCTCCCATATTTATTCTTACAGGAGAGAATTTTCCTTCCTAGTGGTAGATTTCCTCTCACTTCCTGTTGTCTTCTTGCGTTTGCAAGTAGGAGTCGTTTGTAAGTTGGATGTTTGAAAGTAGGGACCTGCCGTATATACTCTGCAGAAATAGGCCCCTTAGTTGTTGGTGTTGGCACAACACTGTAAGCACTCACAGTTACTCTTGGTTGGTGCTGGAACGCCCTGCTGTCAACTATTATATCAGGAATTTTAATTACATATAATTGTTGAACAGTGGTAGTAAAAATTGGGCCTTTGATGGTGGTGCTGGTGCCACAACACTGTAAGCCCTGACAGTTACTCTTGGTGGGTGCAGCAATGGGCCCTGCTGTGAATTATTAGATCAAGAATTGTAATTACATGCCCCTGTTGAACAGGGGCTGAAAAATTGGGCCTTAGGCACTGGTGGCACAACACTGCAACCCTTCACAGATACTGTACTTGGAGCACAGCAATGAGCCCTGTTGCAAAGTATTGCTTCAAAAATTGTAATGACACGCCCCTGTTAAACAGGGGCTGAAAAATTGGGCCTTAGGCACTGGTGGCACAACACTGCAACTCCTCACAGATACTGTACTTGGAGCACAGCAATGAGCCCTGTTGCAAAGTATTGCTTCAAAAATTGTAATTACACGCCCCTGTTAAACAGGGGCTGAAAAATTGGGCGTTAGGCACTGGTGGCGGCACCCATAAACAAAAATGATCTTCCAAGCTATCATCATCAATCGTATCATTGAGGACTCGGAGGAGGAGGATAGCCAGTCAACATAACAGCACAGGCACTCAGCATCAGCATCAGTCTTGAAGGGATGTGACATTTTAAAATCAATTAGTCTGTTATATCAGCATCAGGTGTGTGGTAGCTGGTGGTGATCCAAGACTGGTTCATCTTGATGAAAGTCAGTCGATCAACCGAGTCGGTGGACAGGCGCACCCTGTGATCCGTGACAAATCCTCCAGCAGCACTGAATGTGCGTTCCGAAAGAACGCTGGATGCAGGACAGGCCAGTAGCTCAATTGCATACTGTGCAAGCTCTGGCCAGTGATCCATCCTCAAGACCCAGTAAGCCAGAGGATTTTCGGTGGGGAAGGTGTCCAAGTCTGACCTTGCCCCTAGATATTCCTGCACCATGTTTATCAGACGCTGGCGATGGTTGCTGGAACCGATCATACTTTGGGGCTGCGGACTAAAGAATTGTCTGAACGCATCGGTCAGACGGCCACCTTCCCCACCGCTCCTTCTTTGACTGGCCGAAGCCTCAGCAACTCGTTGTCCAGGACCAGGAGTTTGCAACCTCCCAGTCTCTGGGAACGCGTTGCACAGACCTTTCTGCAAGGCCTCCCGGAGTTGTCTCATCCTCTGCTCCCTCTGCGACGGTAACATAAGGTCCGCAACCTTACCCTTGTACCGTGGATCAAGGAGAGTGGCCAGCCAGTAATGGTCCCTCTCCTTGATCCGAAGAATACGAGGATCCTTCCGCAGACTTTGCAGGATCAGGGAGGCCATGCAGCGTAGGTTTGCTGAGGCATTCGCTCCGGAGTCCTCTGGGTCACTAAGGACGACATGATCCGCAGCCACCTCCTCCCAGCCACGTACAAGTCCACTGGTTTCTTGGGACTGTAAATCATCCCTAAAAGACTGCTGCTGATGATGCTGAGTGCCAGCCTCCACCTCCATGCTGACACAATCCTCCTCCTCCTCCTCCTCCTCCTCCTCCTCCTCTTCCTGTGCGATGGGTGGGACAGAAGGAACACTGTCTGGGTAAAGGGGGCCTTGAGAGGCAAGGAAGTCCTCCTCTTCCTGCCTCTGTTCTGCCTCAAGTGCCCTGTCCATTATTCCACGCAGCGTGTGCTCCAACAGGTGGACAAGAGGTACAGTGTCACTGATGCATGCACTGTCACTGCTCACCATCCTCGTGGCCTCCTCAAATGGTGCCAGGACAGTGCATGCATCCCTGATCATGCCCCACTGGCGTGGAGAAAAAAAACCAAGCTCCCCTGACCCTGTCCTGGTGCCGTAGTCGCACAGGTACTCATTGATGGCCCTCTGCTGCGTGTGCAGCCGCTGCAGCATGGCCAACGTTGAGTTCCACCTGGTGGGCATGTCACATATAAGGCGGTTCTTGGGCAGGTTCAACTCCTTTTGCAGCTCAGCCAGGCGAGCACTGGCATTATAAGATCTGCGGAAATGCACACAGACTTTCCTGGCCTGCCTCAGGACATCCTGTAAGCCCGGGTACCTGCCCAAGAAGCGCTGCACCACCAGGTTAAGGACGTGAGCCACACAGGGCACATGGGTCAGTTGTCCCTGTCGGAGGGCGGAGAGGAGGTTGGTGCCATTGTCGCAAACCACCATTCCTGGCTTAAGCTGGCGTGGCGTCAACCACCTCTCGGCCTGGCCCTGCAGAGCAGACAGGACCTCTGCCCCAGTGTGGCTTCTGTCCCCCAAACACACCAGCGCAAGCACGGCATGGCATCTTTTTGCCTGCGTACTTGCGTAGCCCCGTGAACGGCTACGGAGCACCGCTGGTTCATAGGACAAACCACAGGAAGAGGCCATGGAGGAAGAAGAAGAGGAGGGGGTGGAGGAGAGAGGTGTGTCACAACCAGTAGTAGCATTTTGGAGGCGTGGCGGTGGGACAACCTCCAACACTACTGCACCTTGTCCTGAATCCTTCCCAGCTGCCAAAAGAGTGACCCAATGGGCCGTGAAAGAAAGGTAACGTCCCTGTCCATGCCTGCTGGACCATGAGTCAGCGGTAATATGCACCTTACCGCTGACCGCCCTGTCCAGCGAGGCCAAGACATTGCCTTCCACATGCCGGTAGAGAGCCGGAATAGCCTTCCGTGAGAAAAAGTGGCGTTTGGGAACCTGCCACTGAGGAACCGCACATTGCACAAACTCACGGAAGGGAGCCGAGTCTACCAACTGAAAAGGCAGCAGTTGAAGCGCTAGCAATTTAGCCAAGCTAGCATTCAACCGCTGGGCATGTGGATGGCTGGGAGTGAACTTCTTTCGACGGTCCAGCAGCTGGGGCAGGGAAATTTGCCTGCTAGAATCGGACGTCGGTGTACTGCTAGCAGAGTGGGCGCAAGTACTTGGCTGTGACACACCTAATTCTACACCTTCATTCCTCTCAGTGCATGTTTCAGAGAGGACTGAAGTTATAGTGGGGTTGGAGATCCCAGCTGATGCGGTGCAAGGAGAGGTCCGCTTGGTTCTTTGGTGTGGGTCTTTGAGGTAGGCTTGCCAACGAGCTGCATGGCAGGTCAACATATGTCTGGTCAGGCATGTGGTACCCAAGCGGCTGATGTTTTGGCCACGCGATATACGCTTGAGACATATGTTGCAAACAGCAGCTGTGCGATCTGATGCACTAGCCTCAAAAAAGGCCCACACCAAAGAACTTTTTGAATGACGGGCAGAGGCAGCGCCCTGCACAGGCGGAGCTCTGCGGTGTGATTCCGTCGGTGTACTGCCCTTACGCTGGCCACCAAAGGGCATCCTGCCTCGTTGGAGATGTGCCTCCTCCTCATCCTCCTCCTCCTCCTCTCTCCTATTAGGCACCCACGTGGAGTCATTGACCTCATCATCCCCTCCCTCCTCATCACTGGAGCCAATCTGGCAGTATGCTGCAGCTGCTGGAACATGACTGCCAGATTGGTGTCCTTCTTGAGCATCCCCTCTGTCTGCTCTCACGCTACTGCCTTCCTCTAGCTGGGTTTCATCATCAGACCCTTCGAAACGCTGGGCATCCTCCTGGAGCATGTACCCAACACTGTGCTGAAACAGTTCGGGGGACTCCTCAGGAGGAGGACATGGTGGGTCTAGGGAAGGAGTGACTGATGATTTGTCTGACATTGATACCAGGGAAGACGACGCTTTGGCAGCTGCTTTTCCAGTACCCTGAGCCTGGGTGAGAGAGGATGAGGAGGAGGAGGAGGGCTTGGTCATCCACTCTACCAAGTCTTCGGCATGATGTGGCTCAACATGTCCAGCTGCCGAAAAGAAGGACAAGCGTGTCCCATGGCCATGTGCTGATGACAATGCACCGCGTCCACGACCAGCACTGTTGCCCCCAGACACAGAGCCTGCTTGCCCTCTTTTATTGCCTCCTGACTGTCTGCCTCTCCTTGTTTGCCTTCCAGACATTCTAATAGATGGCCTGCAGGGAGATGGGAAAAAAGCAATAAGGGCTACCTTCAGGTGTCCTTCTCTGTCCCTTGAAACAAGGACTTTCACAGTGAAAGAAACTGACACTGTCCCTACCTAGAGTTTTCTGTCCCTAGAATAAATGTTTTTTTTAATCACAATATAGCACAAGGACAATTCACTCAATGTCTCTCCAGGTCCCTGGAAACAAGGACTTGCAGAGTGAAAGAAACTGACACTGTCCCTACCTAGAGTTTTCTGTCCCTAGAATAAATGTTTTTTTTAAGCACAATATAGCACAAGGACAATTAACTCACTGTCCTTACAGGTCCCTGGAAACAAGGACTTGCAGAGTGAAAAAAAAAAACACTCTCCCTACCTACAGTTTTCTGTCCCTAGAAAAAATGTTTTTTTTAAGCACAATATAGCACAAGGACAATTAACTCACTGTCCTTACAGGTCCCTGGAAACAAGGACTTGCAGAGTGAAAGAAAAAAAACACTCTCCCTACCTACAGTTTTCTGTCCCTAGAAAAAATGTTTTTTTTAATCACAATATAGCACAAGGAAAATTAACTCACTGTCCTTACAGGTCCCTGGAAACAAGGACTTGCAGAGTGAAAGAAAAAAAACACTCTCCCTACCTACAGTTTTCTGTCCCTAGAAAAAATGTTTTTTTTAATCACAATATAGCACAAGGAAAATTAACTCACTGTCCTTACAGGTCCCTGGAAACAAGGACTTGCAGAGTGAAAGAAACTGACACTGTCCCTACCTAGAGTTTTCTGTCCCTAGAATAAATGTTTTTTTTAAGCACAATATAGCACAAGGACAATTAACTCACTGTCCTTACAGGTCCCTGGAAACAAGGACTTGCAGAGTGAAAGAAAAAAAACACTCTCCCTACCTACAGTTTTCTGTCCCTAGAAAAAATGTTTTTTTTAATCACAATATAGCACAAGGAAAATTAACTCACTGTCCTTACAGGTCCCTGGAAACAAGGACTTGCAGAGTGAAAGAAACTGACACTGTCCCTACCTAGAGTTTTCTGTCCCTAGAATAAATGTTTTTTTTAAGCACAATATAGCACAAGGACAATTAACTCACTGTCCTTACAGGTCCCTGGAAACAAGGACTTGCAGAGTGAAAAAAAAAAAACACTCTCCCTACCTAGAGTTTTCTGTCCCTAGAAAAAATGTTTTTTTTAAGCACAATATAGCACAAGGACAATTAACTCACTGTCCTTACAGGTCCCTGGAAACAAGGACTTGCAGAGTGAAAGAAACTGACACTGTCCCTACCTAGAGTTTTCTGTCCCTAGAATAAATGTTTTTTTTAATCACAATATAGCACAAGGAAAATTAACTCACTGTCCTTACAGGTCCCTGGAAACAAGGACTTGCAGAGTGAAAAAAAAAAAACACTCTCCCTACCTAGAGTTTTCTGTCCCTAGAAAAAATGTTTTTTTTAAGCACAATATAGCACAAGGACAATTAACTCACTGTCCTTACAGGTCCCTGGAAACAAGGACTTGCAGAGTGAAAGAAACTGACACTGTCCCTACCTAGAGTTTTCTGTCCCTAGAATAAATGTTTTTTTTAATCACAATATAGCACAAGGAAAATTAACTCACTGTCCTTACAGGTCCCTGGAAACAAGGACTTGCAGAGTGAAAGAAAAAAAACACTCTCCCTACCTACAGTTTTCTGTCCCTAGAAAAAATGTTTTTTTTAATCACAATATAGCACAAGGAAAATTAACTCACTGTCCTTACAGGTCCCTGGAAACAAGGACTTGCAGAGTGAAAGAAACTGACACTGTCCCTACCTAGAGTTTTCTGTCCCTAGAATAAATGTTTTTTTTAATCACAATATAGCACAAGGACAATTAACTCACTGTCCTTACAGGTCCCTGGAAACAAGGACTTGCAGAGTGAAAGAAACTGACACTGTCCCTACCTAGAGTTTTCTGTCCCTAGAATAAATGTTTTTTTTAAGCACAATATAGCACAAGGACAATTAACTCACTGTCCTTACAGGTCCCTGGAAACAAGGACTTGCAGAGTGAAAGAAAAAAAACACTCTCCCTACCTACAGTTTTCTGTCCCTAGAAAAAATGTTTTTTTTAATCACAATATAGCACAAGGAAAATTAACTCACTGTCCTTACAGGTCCCTGGAAACAAGGACTTGCAGAGTGAAAGAAACTGACACTGTCCCTACCTAGAGTTTTCTGTCCCTAGAATAAATGTTTTTTTTAATCACAATATAGCACAAGGACAATTAACTCACTGTCCTTACAGGTCCCTGGAAACAAGGACTTGCAGAGTGAAAGAAACTGACACTGTCCCTACCTAGAGTTTTCTGTCCCTAGAATAAATGTTTTTTTTAAGCACAATATAGCACAAGGACAATTAACTCACTGTCCTTACAGGTCCCTGGAAACAAGGACTTGCAGAGTGAAAGAAAAAAAACACTCTCCCTACCTACAGTTTTCTGTCCCTAGAAAAAATGTTTTTTTTAATCACAATATAGCACAAGGAAAATTAACTCACTGTCCTTACAGGTCCCTGGAAACAAGGACTTGCAGAGTGAAAGAAACTGACACTGTCCCTACCTAGAGTTTTCTGTCCCTAGAATAAATGTTTTTTTTAATCACAATATAGCACAAGGACAATTAACTCACTGTCCTTACAGGTCCCTGGAAACAAGGACTTGCAGAGTGAAAGAAACTGACACTGTCCCTACCTAGAGTTTTCTGTCCCTAGAATAAATGTTTTTTTTAAGCACAATATAGCACAAGGACAATTAACTCACTGTCCTTACAGGTCCCTGGAAACAAGGACTTGCAGAGTGAAAGAAAAAAAACACTCTCCCTACCTACAGTTTTCTGTCCCTAGAAAAAATGTTTTTTTTAATCACAATATAGCACAAGGAAAATTAACTCACTGTCCTTACAGGTCCCTGGAAACAAGGACTTGCAGAGTGAAAGAAACTGACACTGTCCCTACCTAGAGTTTTCTGTCCCTAGAATAAATGTTTTTTTTAATCACAATATAGCACAAGGACAATTAACTCACTGTCCTTACAGGTCCCTGGAAACAAGGACTTGCAGAGTGAAAGAAACTGACACTGTCCCTACCTAGAGTTTTCTGTCCCTAGAATAAATGTTTTTTTTAAGCACAATATAGCACAAGGACAATTAACTCACTGTCCTTACAGGTCCCTGGAAACAAGGACTTGCAGAGTGAAAGAAACTGACACTGTCCCTACCTAGAGTTTTCTGTCCCTAGAATAAATGTTTTTTTTAAGCACACTATAGCAGAAGCACAAAACACACTGACACTCTCCCTACCTATCCTTCTCTTTCCCTAAACTAAAGGAATCCAGGTTAAGCAAGAAAGAAATAACAGTCACTGTCCCTGCCTATGCTACTCTATCCCTGCTCCGGAACACACTACACTAGGCCGCCGTGCTGGCGGCCTTTTATAGTGTGGGGCGTGTACTAAACACCCTCAGCAATAATTGGCCACAGGCATCCTGCCTGTGGCCAATCATTGCTCTCCTCGCTGCCGGCGCTGTGATTGGCCAAGCATGCGGGGTCACAGTGCATGCTTGGCCAATCACAGCGCCTGGATGACACTGCGATGGCGTAGTGCATTGTGGGCCGTTCGCGTCACTCGAATTTGGCGCGAACGGCCCAAATCGTTCGATCTTCGTCGAACGATCGAACAGCCAATGTTCGAGTCGAACGTATGTTCGACTCGAACACGAAGCTCATCCCTAGTTGTGACACACCTCTCTCCTCCACCCCCTCCTCTTCTTCTTCCTCCACGGCCTCTTCCTGTGCTTTGTCCTCAGAACCAGCGGTGCTCCGTAGGCGTTCAAGGGGCTACGCAAGTACGCAGGCAAAAGATGCCATGCCGTGCTTGCGCTGGTGTGTTTGGGGGACAGGAGTCACACTGGGGCAGAGGTTCTGTCTGCTCTGCAGGGGCAGGCCGAGAGGTGGTTGACGCCACGCCAGCTTAAGCCAGGAATGGTAGTTTGCGACAATGGCACCAACCTCCTCTCCGCTCTCCGACAGGGACAACTGACCCATGTGCCCTGTGTGGCTCACGTCCTTAACCTGGTGGTGCAGCGGTTCTTGGGCAGGTACCCGGGCTTACAGGATGTCCTGAGGCAGGCCAGGAAAGTCTGTGTGCATTTCCGCAGATCTTATAATGCCAGTGCTCGCCTGGCTGAGCTGCAAAAGGAGTTGAACTTGCCCAAGAACCGCCTTATATGTGACATGCCCACCAGGTGGAACTCAACGTTGGCCATGCTGCAGCGGCTGCACACGCAGCAGAGGGCCATCAATGAGTACCTGTGCGACTACGGCACCAGGACAGGGTCAGGGGAGCTAGGGTTTTTTTCACCACGCCAATGGGGCATGATCAGGGATGCATGCACTGTCCTGGCACCATTTGAGGAGGCCACGAGGATGGTGAGCAGTAACAGTGCATGCATCAGTGACACTGTACCTCTTGTCCACCTGTTGGAACATACGCTGCGTGGAATAATGGACAGGGCACCTGAGGCAGAACAGAGGCAGGAAGAGGAGGACTTCCTTGCCTCTCAAGGCCCCCTTTACCCAGACAGTGTTCCTTCTGTCCCACCCATCGCACAGGAAGAAGAGGAGGAGGAGGAGGAGGAGGATTGTGTCAGCATGGAGGTGGAGGCTGGCACTCAGCATCATCAGCAGCAGTCTTTTAGGGATGATTTACAGTCCCAAGAAACCAGTGGACTTGTACGTGGCTGGGAGGAGGTGGCTGCGGATCATGTCGTCCTTAGTGACCCAGAGGACTCCGGACCGAATGCCTCAGCTAACCTACGCTGCATGGCCTCCCTGATCCTGCAAAGTCTGCGGAAGGATCCTCGTATTCTTCGGATAAAGGAGAGGGACCATTACTGGCTGGTCACTCTCCTTGATCCACGGTACAAGGGTAAGGTTGCGGACCTTATCTTACTGTCGCAGAGGGAGCAGAGGATGAGACAACTCCGGGAGGCCTTGCAGAAAGGTCTGTGCAACGCGTTCCCAGAGACTGGGAGGTTACAAACTCCTGGTCCTGGACAACGAGTTGCTGAGGCTTCGGTCAGTCAAAGAAGGAGCGGTGAGGAAGGTGGCCGTCTGACCGATGCGTTCAGACAATTCTTTAGTCCGCAGCCCCAAGGTATGATCGGTTCCAGCAACCATCGCCAGCGTCTGATATACATGGTGCAGGAATACCTAGGGGCAAGGTCAGACTTGGACACCTTCCCCACCGAAAATCCTCTGGCTTACTGGGTCTTGAGGATGGATCACTGGCCAGAGCTTGCACAGTATGCAATTGAGCTACTGGCCTGTCCTGCATCCAGCGTTCTTTCAGAACGCACATTCAGTGCTGCTGGAGGATTTGTCACGGATCACAGGGTGCGCCTGTCCACCGACTCTGTTGATCGACTGACCTTCATAAAGATGAACCAGTCTTGGATCACCACCAGCTACCAAACACCTGAAGCTGATATAACAGACTAATTTATTTTCAAATGTCACATCCCTTCAAGACTGATGCTGATGCTGAGAGACTGTCCTGTTATGTTGACTGACTTTCCTCCTCCTCCTCAATGATCCGATTGATGATGATAGCTTGGAAGAACATTTTTGTTTCTGGGTGCCGCCACCAGTGGCTAAGGCCCAATTTTTCAGCCCCTGTTTAACAGGGGCGTGTTATTACAATTTTTTATGCAATGCTTTGCAGCAGGGCTCATTCCTGCACTCCAACTAGAGTATCTGAGAGTGGTTGCAGTGTCGTGGCACCAGTGGCTAAGGCCCAATTTTTCAGCCCCTGTTTAACAGGGGCGTGTTATTACAATTTTTTATGCAATGCTTTGCAGCAGGGCTCATTCCTGCACTCCAACTAGAGTATCTGAGAGTGGTTGCAGTGTCGTGGCACCAGCACCAGTGGCTAAGGCCCAATTTTTCAGCCCCTGTTTAATAGGGGCGTGTAATTACAATTTTTGATGCAATACTTTGCAACAGGGCTCATTGCTGTGCTCCAAGTACAGTATCTGTGAGGGGTTGCAGTGTTGTGGCACCAGTGCCTAAGGCCCAATTTTTATGCCCCTGTTTAACAGGGGCATGTAATTAAAAAATGTTATGCAATGCTTTGCAGCAGGGCTCATTCCTGCACTCCAACTAGAGTATCTGGGAGAGGTTGCAGTGTCGTGGCACCAGCACCAGTGGCTAAGGCCCAATTTTTCAGCCCCTGTTTAATAGGGGCGTGTAATTACAATTTTTGATGCAATACTTTGCAACAGGGCTCATTGCTGTGCTCCAAGTACAGTATCTGTGAGGGGTTGCAGTGTTGTGGCACCAGTGCCTAAGGCCCAATTTTTCTGCCCCTGTTTAACAGGGGCATGTAATTACAATTCTTGATCTAATAATTCACAGCAGGGCCCATTCCTGCGCCCACCAAGACTAACTGTGAGGCCTTACAGTGTTGTGTCAACACCACCACCACCACCACCACCAAATGCCCAATTTTTCAGCCCCTGTTCAACAGGGGCATGCAATTACAATTCTTGATCTAATAATTCACAGCAGGGCCCATTCATGCGCCCACCAAGAGTAACTGTGAGGGCTCACAGTGTTGTGGCAACACCAACATGTAAGGGGCAAATTTCAGCTGAGTATATACGGCAGGCCCCTACTTTCAAACATCCAACTTACAAACGACTCCTTCTTGCAAACGGAAGGATACAACAGGAAGTGAGAGGAAATCTACCCCTAGGAAGGCAAATTCTCTCCTGTAAGAGTTAATATGGGAAAAAAAGTGTCTCCTCTCCACTGATGCTTTATCACCAATTCTTGTTTTAATAAAAAACCCAAATTTTCAAAAAACATTTGTCATTAGGACGGAAAGTGAGGTGAACTGTTCTGAACAGGTTGTGACAGCAGGAAGGTAAAGTCACCTGGTTGCATCCAGGGGGGTAGATATATTTCGCCCAGATTCAGGCTTTACGCCGATTTATACAGCTAGGTGGAGAGTTGTATAAGCCCAGCTGAGACTAGTGGGCTCATTGATGACTCATACCTCTAGGGAGAGGGCTGGGCGTCGTGCAGACAGGGAGTTGATGAGACCAGCTGAACCTTGTCAGCTCATTTAGGCCTCTATAAGAAATCCCAGCTTCATTAGATGTTAGCTCATGCCTGGAAGCAGACCTGTGTGGACTGTCTAGGGAGAGTGAACCCCTGTGCGGTGAGAGAAAGCCTGTGTGGCTATATTTTGCTTGGACATTTAAAACCAGGGACTTAGGGACTAGGACAGCACTAGGCTGATCCCAGTTGTTAGTTAGGAAACCTGTATGTTTAGTCAGAGGTCAAGTTGACCAGGATTTATTTTGTTTATGTTTTTTTTGCCTTGCTGTGTTTTTGTCACTGTAAATAGAAAATAAACCGCACCTTTTTGATTTTGAAAACCACAACCTCCGTCTGCTGGGCCTGTTTTTGGGTGGGGAGCCCATCCCGGGGGTCACACATACCCGCTGCCGAGCTAACCCCCTCACAGTTGGTGGAGAACCAGTGGCAGTTTTTTTTTAAGCCAGCATGGAGGAGATACTGAAACAGCTGGCTCTAGCAAATGCCAATCAACAGCAGACAAATGCAGGTTTGCAAAGGAGCCTTGCAGCCCAGCAGCAAGCTCATCAACAGAGCCTTGCAACTTTACAACAGAGTCTGGAGGCTCAGCAACAAGCCCAACAGCAATCTGAGGCCCGCTTCATAGACCTGTTGCAGAAGCAAGAGCAGAGACTACAACAACAGATGGAAGCAGTAATGCAGCAACGTCCGCAGACCAGTGAGGAAAGCCGTCCCACTAATACCGCGTCCTTTGGGGTGAGTCGTTTATTGACAAAAATGACTGGAGAGGATGATCCAGAGGTATTTTTGACCACATTTGAAAGGACCGCTGAAAGAGAAAAGTGGCCTGAGGAGCAGTGGGCTGGACTAGTGGCTCCTCTGTTAACTGGTGAATCGCAGAAAGCTTACTATGACCTAGAGCCTAACCAAGCAAAAGACTATGTGATGCTAAAAGCTGAAATATTGGCAAGGCTGGGTGTCACCCTGGCTGTCCGGGCTCAGCGTGTGCATAACTGGACTTTCCAGCTTGGAAAACCCCCCAGGTCTCAAATGTATGATCTCATTCACCTGAGCAGAAAGTGGCTACAGCCAGAGACTTTGTCCGCACCAAAGATTGTGGAACGTGTTGTAATGGATCGGTTTTTGAGAGCTCTTCCTACTGCCATCCAAAAGTGGGTAAGCCATGGAGACCCAGAGACGGCCGATGGTCTTGTGGATCGTGTGGAGAAATACTTGGCTACAGAGAACCTGACGGCCTCTTCCAGAGACACTCGGACTTTCCACCCTAAGACCAGACCATCCCCAGGGGCGGATAAGAGGATTCCAAGGGGTGAGGGTGGAGAGAGTGAGAGGGTGGGAGCTCTACCCCAAGTTTGGCGAGAACAGCCTGGGAAATCAGCGGCTCAAGAGGCCGCAAGAAGGATCGTTTGCTACCGCTGCCGGCAAGCGGGACATATTGCAGCAAATTGCCCGGTTGTGGAGGAACCCATGCAGTGTGACTTTCTGACGGGCAGACGTCAGTCGCTGTGTGCGACAGTCGCATGCACTGCCATTCGAGGAACTGAGAAACATTTATGCAAAATGTGTATTAATGGTAGAAATGTTGTGGTATTGCTGGATTCAGGTAGCCTTGTGACCCTGATAAAGGCTGAGTTAGTTAAAACAGAGGTCTCTGGGAATAGCAAGGTAGCCGTTATTTGTGTGCATGGGGACACCCGAGAGTATCCAGTGACTACAGTGTGTTTCGAGACCCCCAAAGGTACCCTCTCTCATCCAGTGGGCTTAGTATCTCAGTTACCGCATGACGCCATTGTGGGAAGGGATTTTCCGAAGTTCTGGGAACTGTGGGATGATCCTGAGCCCCCCACTGGTGCCCCTATGTACCAGGAATGTGATAGCCAGAACTCCCCTGAGAGTGGTGAGGACTCTCCGGAATTTCCCTTGTCAGTATTGGCAGGGGAGACTCAAGAAACTGGAGAGGAGCCCACCTCCTCAGACGAAAACCTACCGTCTGTGGAGTTTTCTGATCTTGAGGTTCACAGGGAAAACTTTGCCACAGAACAGTTGAAAGACCCCGCCCTAATAAAGGCACGGGAAAACGTAGTGAAAATAGATGGCGAGTTAGTGAACCCAGATAATACCGGCACTTACCCATACTTCAGCGTAGAGAAGGACCTACTGTATCGGGTGGCAAAAAGGGCAGAAGAAACCGTTGAGCAGCTTGTGGTGCCCAAACCTTACAGGAAGTTGGTGTTGGAGTTGGCCCATGGGCACATTCTTGGAGGTCATCTGGGGACAGAGAAAACCCGAGAGAGGGTATTACAGAGATTCTATTGGCCTGGGGTGATGAAGGACATAGAAAATTATTGTTCCTCCTGCCCTGTGTGTCAGAGGTCGGCCCCGATGCCACATTTCCGTAGCCCGCTGGTCCCTCTACCCATCATTGAGGTCCCGTTTGAGAGAATCGCAATGGATTTGGTAGGTCCTATAATCAAGTCCGCTAGGGGGCACCAGTACATATTGGTTATAATGGACTATGCCACCCGTTATCCAGAAGCGATCCCTCTCAGAAATACCTCGGCCAAAACCATAGCCAAAGAGCTATCTCTTGTTTTTAGCCGGGTGGGTATTTGTAAAGAACTGCTTACGGACCAAGGTACACCCTTTATGTCCCGGGTTATGAAAGAGCTGTGTAAATTGTTCAAAGTGACGCAATTGCGTACATCTGTGTATCACCCCCAAACCGATGGGCTGGTTGAAAGATTCAACAAAACCCTAAAACAAATGTTGAAGAAAGTGGTGGATAGAGATGGAAGGGATTGGGACTGTCTACTTCCTTATTTGATGTTTGCTATTAGGGAGGTGCCCCAATCCTCTACGGGATTCTCCCCCTTTGAGTTACTGTATGGGAGACACCCAAGAGGGCTGTTGGATATTGCCAAGGAAACTTGGGAAAGTGAGAGTTCTCCCCACAGGAGTGTGATTGAGCATGTCGCCCTGATGCAAGATCGAATTGCACAGGTAATGCCCATCGTGAAGGAACATTTGGCCCAAGCGCAGTTGGCACAGCAGAGAGTGTACAACCGTGGAGCCAAGACCCGTACCTTTTCCCCGGGGGATAGGATATTGGTACTTGTCCCTACGGTTGAAAGTAAATTCCTTGCCAAATGGCAAGGCCCCTACGAGATAATGGAAAAAGTGAGCGAAGTGAATTACAAGGTCAGACAACCAGGAAGGCGAAAGCCCGAACAGATCTATCACGTTAATCTGTTGAAAGCCTGGAGGGATAGAGAGTCCCTAGTCGCAGACACTTGGTCACCAGCTCAAACTGGTTGCGTGATTCCTGAGGTTGGAATCGCAGCCACCTTGTCACAACCCCAACAACAGGAGGTTAAGGAGTTTGTGCTTCGCAACAAGGAGGTATTCTCTGAGCTGCCGGGACAAACATCTGGGGTAGAGCATGACATTATTACCCCGCCCGGTGAAAGGGTGAAGTTAAAACCCTATCGGATCCCAGAGGCCCGACGGGAGGCAATACGGGAGGAAGTACAGAAAATGCTGAACTTAGGGGTGATAGAGGAGTCCCAAAGTGATTGGTCTAGTCCCATTGTGTTGGTGCCTAAACCGGATGGGAGCTGGCGATTTTGTAACGATTTTCGTCAGTTGAACAAAGTTACAAAATTTGACACCTACCCCATGCCACGTATAGATGAGTTGATCGACCGGCTGGGAACAGCCCGATACATGACGACTCTTGACCTCACAAAAGGGTATTGGCAAATCCCCCTGGCCAAGTCGGCCAAAGAGAAAACCGCATTTGTAACCCCAGACGGGGCGTTCCAATATAAAAGAATGCCGTTCGGGTTACAGAATGCGCCGGCCACATTCCAGCGGAAAATGGACCAGATGCTGAGGCCCCATCGGAAGTATGCTGCGGCTTACCTGGATGACATAATTGTCCATAGCACAGATTGGGCCTCACATCTGCCAAAAGTGCAAGCAGTCCTGGACTCTGTTCGGGAAGCAGGGTTTACGGCTAACCCCAAGAAGTGTACCATTGGGCAGGAGGAGGCCAAATATCTTGGGTACACCATTGGGAGGGGAGTAATAAAACCCCAACTCAACAAAGTCGAGGCCATCCAGAGTTGGCCACGTCCCAACAGCAAGAAGCAGGTACGAGCCTTTCTGGGAATCGCTGGGTATTATCGGCGATTCATTCCCCACTTTGCTTCTAAGGCTGTGCCCCTAACCAACCTGACGAAGGGGAAAGGGTCGGTCATGATTAAATGGACCCCCGAGGCTGAGGCAGCATTCCAATTCTTGAAACAAGCCTTATGTAGCCAGCCAGTGTTGTACTCACCCGACTTCTCTAGAGACTTTGTCGTACAAAGTGATGCGTCAGATGTGGGGTTAGGAGCAGTATTGTCCCAGGTCTGGAACGGGGAAGAGCACCCAGTCATTTACCTCAGCAGGAAGTTGAAGTCCCATGAGGTAAATTACGCCACCGTTGAAAAGGAGTGTTTAGCGGTGAAGTGGGCTCTAGATTCCCTTCGGTACTACCTGCTAGGTAGGCACTTTGACATGGTTACGGATCACGCTCCGTTAAAGTGGATGGCTCAAAACAAGGAAACAAATAGAAGAGTGAATAGGTGGTTCCTGGCCCTCCAGGAATTCAACTTCACAGTAAAGCATCGCCCTGGCGTTCAAATGGGGAATGTGGATGCTTTGTCTCGAGTACATGAATGCCTGATTGCTGGTGTTCCAACCCCGAGGTTAAAACAAGAGGGGGGGGTATGTGACAGCAGGAAGGTAAAGTCACCTGGTTGCATCCAGGGGGGTAGATATATTTCGCCCAGATTCAGGCTTTACGCCGATTTATACAGCTAGGTGGAGAGTTGTATAAGCCCAGCTGAGACTAGTGGGCTCATTGATGACTCATACCTCTAGGGAGAGGGCTGGGCGTCGTGCAGACAGGGAGTTGATGAGACCAGCTGAACCTTGTCAGCTCATTTAGGCCTCTATAAGAAATCCCAGCTTCATTAGATGTTAGCTCATGCCTGGAAGCAGACCTGTGTGGACTGTCTAGGGAGAGTGAACCCCTGTGCGGTGAGAGAAAGCCTGTGTGGCTATATTTTGCTTGGACATTTAAAACCAGGGACTTAGGGACTAGGACAGCACTAGGCTGATCCCAGTTGTTAGTTAGGAAACCTGTATGTTTAGTCAGAGGTCAAGTTGACCAGGATTTATTTTGTTTATGTTTTTTTTGCCTTGCTGTGTTTTTGTCACTGTAAATAGAAAATAAACCGCACCTTTTTGATTTTGAAAACCACAACCTCCGTCTGCTGGGCCTGTTTTTGGGTGGGGAGCCCATCCCGGGGGTCACACATACCCGCTGCCGAGCTAACCCCCTCACAAGGTGCACACTGCACAGACAGCAAAACAAATGTTACAGGGGTGATAACCCTTCCCTATGTTTTCCAAAAAGCTTAAAAATAGATTTTTTGTCTGGAGCTACACTTAAACAATGTACCTGTTCAAAATTACAAACAGATTCTACATAAGAACAAACCTACAGTCCCTGTCTTGTATGCACGTCTGTATACGGCTGTTCAGAGTATATAGGGCCTTTTTTATTTTGTGTGCGGGGTTCCCCTTAATATCCATACAAGACCCAAAGGGGCTGGTAATGGGCTGGGGTGGGGGGGGGGGGTGTGTGATGGGGTAGCTATGCCATTTTTCTTAAAGATTTTCATCCATATTAACGGGACCAGACATTACATTAAAGCCGCAAGCAGTTTTAAATGGCTTTTTTTCCTTTAGAAATGTAATTTTGTGCAGGGACAGTTCTAAACACGGGAAACACGTGGCACTTCACAGGCATACTTTAGACACCCCCCAGGTACGATATTTAAAGGAATATTTGACTCTTTTTTTTTCACTTTATGCATCATTAAAATGACTGCTCCCGAAAAACGGCCGTTTTTAAAACTTCTTTTTGCATTGATACATGTCCCCTGGTGCAGAACCTGGGTTCCCAAACCCTTTTTAGGACAATAACATGCATACTAGTCGTTATAATTAGCACTTTAGATTTCGAACGTTCGCATCCATTGTATTTAATAGGGTTCTAAAGTTCGTGCGAATTTTCGGTCCGTTCGCGGGTTCTGGTGCGAACCGAACCCGGGGGTGTTCGGCTCACCACTAATAATGGCATGCAATGCCAAGCTGCGGTTTCCAAAGCGAGCAAAGTCCTTTCTTGTATTAAGAGAGGTATGGTCTCCAGAGAGAGAGATATCATTCTGCCCCTGTTCAAATCATTAGTAAGACCTCATCTGGAAATATGCAGTTCAGTTTTGGGCCCCAGTTCTCAAAAAGGATATTGGGGAACTGGAGAAAGTGCAGAGAAGGGTAACCAAACTGATAAGAGGCATGGAGGAGCTCAGCTATGAGGAAAGATTAGAGGAACTGAATTTATTCACTCTTGAGAAGAGGAGATTAAGGGGGGATATGATCAACATGTACAAATATATAAGGAGTCCATATAGTGAACTTGGTGTTAAATTATTCACTTTACGGTCAACACAAAGGACAAGGGGGCACTCTTTGCGTCTAGAGGAAAAAAGATTTCACCTCCAAATACGGAAAGGTTTCTTCACAGTAAGAGCTGGGAAAATGTGGAATAGACTCCCTGCAGAGGTGGTTCTGGCCAGCTCAGTAGATTGCTTTAAGAAGAGCCTGGATTCTTTCTTAAATGTACATAATATAACTGGGTACTCACATTTATAGGTAAAGTTGATCCGGGGAATATCCGATTGCCTCTCGGGGGATCAGGAAGGAATTTTTTCCCCTGCTGTAGCAAATTGGATCATGCTCTGCTGGGGTTTTTTGCCTTCCTCTGGATCAACTGTGGGTATAGAATTGGGTATATGGGATTGTACGATATATATATATATTTTTTTTTATGGTTGAACTGGATGGACTTGTGTCTTTTTTCAACCTGACTAACTATGTAACTATGTAACCAGGGGAGGACCTGTCCTGGAGAGGACCGAGCGGAAGGCTGGTGTCTTGAGGAAGGCCTGGTGACCCTATTGAAGGATGCACCGTAGCTAAAGTTACCTTACAGTCTGCCGGGTTGGCTTAAAGGCTTTTAAACTGTAAGGCTGGATATCCGGGTACTAAAATCCTGTGGCAGAGGATCATTGAACAGTTCAACTTAATCATTCTAAAGGTCTGTGGCAGAGACTGTTATTTCTTATTTGTTCGTGCATCATTCTGACTGCTAGGTCAGGTGAGAGGGGCCTATCCGGGTGAGCAATACCCACTTGGAGAGTGGTGAGTGTGACTTTAAAAGCTTAGAAGTTTCCCCAGTGATCTGCTGTGTGTGCCTGAACCTTCCCCTAACCCTCCATCCCTCTACCTATGCAAGTTGCTTGGAAATAAAACTTGACGAAAAGGATTCATAACTTGTGTGGACATTGAACTTCCTATAGCCTCTCATCCCCTAGACAACGAACAGTGAGGTAACATGCAAGGCCCAAATTTAAACCAGCAGCTCCTACGGGGGTGTGCTACACTTACTTTAAAGTGTATGTCTGGGCAAAAAAAAAAATATGCAGTGCATCTCTGCAACACATGCAAATTTACCTATCTTTTATCCCTTTATAAACTCTGGCTGTACTGAAAAATACCTGCTGATTTGCCAGAACTGCATTCCTCTCCTAATCTCCTCTTGCCAGAAGACACCGTGGGGGTTATTTACGAAAGGCAAATCCACTTTACACTACAAGTGCAGTTGAAAGTGCACTAAAAGTGCACTTTCAAGTGCAGTCACTGTAGATCTGATGGGGACATGCAAAGAAAATAAAAAAACAGCATTTTAGCTTGCACATGATTGGATGATAAAATCAGCAGAGCTTCCCCTCATTTCAGATCTACCCCTAAGCAACTGCACTTCCAAGTGCAACTTCAAGTGCACTTTGCACTTGTAGTGCAAAGTGGATTTGCCTTTTCGTAAATAACCCCCTGTGTGCCTTATTTTGTTGACTGCAATTGGTAGACTTGGTGTAAGCCCTGCCAAGTAGTCTGTTGTTAAACTACTGAATCCCACTTATTTTCCTCATCTCCACACCATAGGTACTATTTGTCTTGTAGTGCTTTTGTTTTTGTTTTTTATTCTTTTTTTATTTGTTTTATTATTTTTTTTGTAAGGGGCCCAAAGGTCCCCAGAGGTCTGGAGGTCCCCAAGGGCCTGGATAGCAACCCCCCGGCCTCAATAATTCGCCCCCCCCCACTGCTTCCCAATTCATGGCACCCCCCCCCCCCCCCGGTTCTCTGCTCCAGGGGGCCCATGCCTGAAGCTGTGTAAGGGGCCCCAAAATTCCTGATGGCGGCCCTGACTGCACATATCAGGGACAGCAACTGTCAGTAGACGTGGCTCCGCCCAGGGGCGTACCTAGAGCATTTGGCACCCAGGGCAGATCTTTTACCTAGCACCCCCCCACATTAAAATGTAAAAACACCCAACTGTGCTCCCTGCATACCTCTGCATCCCCCAGTATCTCCTTGTCACTACTGTGTACCCCCTCTCCACAACTGCACCTCTGGATCCCTTTACATTACACAGCACCCTGCACCTCTGAACCCCTTTACACAGCACCCTGCACCTTTGGACCTCTTTATATTACACAGCACCCTGCACCTCTGGACCCCTTCACATTACACAGCAACCTGCACCTCTGGACCCCTTTACATTACACAGCCCCCGCAACTCTGGACCACTTCACACAGCACCCTGCACCTCTGGACCCCTTCACAATAAACCCTGCACCTTTGGACCCCTTTACACAGCACCCTGCACCTCTGGACCCCCTGCATGTTACATAGACAGCCTCCCCTTCCTACCTTAATCATGCAGCCAGAGGGAGAGACACAGCAGCTGAACAGAGGGCAGGAACTGCTGGAGTTATTTTTCATATTGACAAGCTAATGAATGGTTGCTAGGATCACCTAGCAACCAATCACCTGCTGGTTAACTCCAGCAGTTCCTCTGTTCAGAGTTGCTCACTGTCTCTCTCTCCTCCTGCGGTATAGGAGGAGAGAGTGCCTTCTTTCTCCTGCACCGCTCTGCCGGCTCTGGATGTCACCCGGGTAGTAGTACGTTCCACACCTGGCCCGGGCAACCCCACACACTGTCACAGCTCGGCTCTCCCTGGCTGCCCTGTCACCACGCCGCTGCACTGCCTGAGCCCGCATTACTTCACGCACGGGGGGTGCCAGCCTGACAACCCCCGCAGTGTGTGGCTACCGGGGGAGACCGCCCCCCAGTTGTTACGCCACTGGCTCCCCCTCCACCTCTGAGCACACTCAACGGCCAGCACGTGCACAGTGATCAAGACCATGGCAGAGTGCTGGAGGAGGGAGGGTGGTTCCGATGCTGAGCGCTGTCACTTGTAGAGGCTGGGCCATTAGAGACTGACAAGCATTAAGGCGGCGCTGGGTGTAGCAGAACTCTTCTGCAAAGGAAGGAAGTTGGACGAGGCACGGCGGGGTGGCTGCATATAGAGGAATCAATCTCTCCATATGCCTCCTGCAGCCGCCGAATGCCCACTCCTCCTCCTCTCCCTCCCACAGACATTCAGAGGCTCCTGGAGGCATATGAAGAGATCAATTCCTCTATATGCAGCCGTGAGTCGCCCCCGACGCTCCTCCTATCCAGGCGTACAGAGTGGGCTGCATGGGCCCCCTGCAGCATGTGGACTCGGGTCGCAGTGTGACCCCTGTGACCCCTGTAGCTACGCCCCTGTGGTTACCCTTTATAGTTCCTTTACCACCACCTTCTAATCAATAGTAGGCACTTCCAGGCAGGTTCAAGATTTTTAGGAACATCTTAGATGGCCTAAATCCTGAGGTTATGTGAGGTGTTAAGATTATTTACTGTTGTGTCAATTTTATCTAAACCTCAGAATAAAAATTGTATATTTTTCATGCATTAATTTCCTTTTTTCAGGCTTTTTACCTTTATTTTTACCTGGTGATCACGCTGGTAACATATCTATGTAGGACAGAATTGTCACCCTAGGCATTTAAACTACAGTTTACCTCCCCCTCTCCTCCCCTCCATAACATAGGGGATGCGTGTCCTGTAAGTCTACAGAGCGAACAATGCTGACTAACAAACAGTCAACAGAGCAAAGAGCACAGAAAGTTATCAGCTTTCTTAATTTCTGATAAAATCAATAGTTTTTTTGTGCTTCTTGAACAAACTGAACAAAACACTTTCAATACTATAATGAACTGTACTATATATACTATATATACTATACTATACTATATGTACTATATTAAATGAGAGAAGTTCATTGTTGGGGTTTACATACATTCTAACTGCTGTCATCTTCTTACCAGTGGGATTTGTTGGATTATTGCTTTTATTGACTGACAACACATTCTAATGACAAACCCTGATTTTTTTTTGATTTTTTTTACTTGTCCTTCTGCATTGTGCTGGCTGTGGTATGATTTACCGAATAAATGCTCTTACTGATTAATGGGAATATATTTTCTTTGTCAGATATTGACAGGCATTTACTTGAAGCAGTGGCATATTGTACCCTTTGTGACAGGAGTATGGACAAAATTGATTTTACAGCTGTAAATGTTGAAGCTACATAATTATCTTGTGTCTTTGATAGAAAGTATACTACAGCCTTTGATGGATGTTGCTTTTAGGGTGGCCATCCACTATACAACTGCTTTCAGCAAAATAAAAAGCAGTATTTGCTAAGATCATGCAAGGACTGCAAAAAAATGTATCAATGCACAGATTCAGAACATACAGTATCTCACAAAAAAGAGTACACCTCTCAAATTTTTTGTAAATATTTTCTTATATCTTTTCATGCGACAACACTGAAGAAATTACACTTTGCTACAATGTAAAGTAGTGAGTGTACAGCTTGTATAACAGTGTAAAATTGCTGTCCCCTCAAAATAACTCAACACACAGTCATTAACCTCCCTAGCGGTAATCCCGAGCGTGACTCGGGGTTGTTTTTTTATGCTAGGATCGGTAACCCCGAGTCACGCTCGGGGTAGACATTGCAGAGCTCGCAGCGGAGTTTCCCTACCTTCTCCTGGCGATCCAGCGATGATGTCCTCTGCTGTGATCGCCAGAGAGAGATCTCCGGCGAGTGTCGGCACTTTCGACCCCATCTGACTTCCTAGTTCCGTTCCCTGCGAGCCGCAGCGGCGCATGGGAGCGGAACTGGGCGGCAAATTCAAAAAGGTAAACACATAGTATACATACAGTATACTGTAATCTTACTGATTACAGTACTGTATGTAATAATTACACACCCCCTTTGTCCCTAGTGGTCTGCCCAGTGTCCTGCATGCACTTTTATATAATAAAAATCGTTCTTTCTGCCTGTAAACTGGGGATTGTCCATAGCAACCAAAAAGTGTCCCTTTATGTCAAAAGTGGTTTTAGACCAGCTAGAAAGCAGCGATAATAAATTAGAATCACTCGCAGAATTGAGCGATAGCGATTTGTGGGGAAATTCGTCATCAAACACTAAATCTAATGACAGCGACAATTCTGCAACTGAGCAAATTTCAGTGTTTTTGATTTGATTACATTATTGAATAATTTTTATTATAATTAGATTACTATTTTTTATAATTATTTATAGTTATTTATTATATTATAATTTATAATTTTGTGTTTTATATTTATCATACCCGGGATGTTTACTAGACTCTGGTTTGCTTAGGTTTAAGTAAGTAATTACTAAGAATCGCAGACCTATAATACATAACACCAAATTTTCATGCAAAATAATTGTACCGCTTTTGGTACATAATTCCAGAAAGAATCATACCGCCAGGGAGGTTAATGTCTAAACCACTGGCAACAAAAGTGAGTACACCCCTAAGGGAAAAGGCCCAAATTGGGGCCTTATGCCGCGTACACATGGTCGTATTTTCCGACAACAAATGTTTGATGCAAGCTTTTCATCGGAAATTTCGACCGTGTGTAGGCTCCATCGGACATTTGCTGTCGGAATTTCCGCCAACAAATGATTGAGAGCAGGTTCTCTATTTATTAGATTTTGAATTTATTACTATTTTAAGTGATAAAAGTTTCTGAAATCTTTATTGAAACATGTTCGTTTTTGAAGGTTGCTGAGAACAGAGAAAGGTCATTTGCTGTATATGTAACTTCTATTTCTGAGGTACTATGTCAGGACAATGGGTGTAGTTATGTTACTTAGTATACACAAGTGGGTGTTACGTTTGTGAACAGTAGCATCATCACCTTCCTTGGAGCGATGCTAAATGTAAATTATGCTTAGCTTAGCTTTTCAAAGTATAATAATGCCTCACAAGTGAACACGAGTTAGGAAGATCGGGGAAAGGGACCCGATACACAAGGAGGATCATACCATCTGATACCTCATTACTCCTTCTGAAGCAACCATCTTACCATGTGTTACCAGCTGTCATTATGTAAGCATTGTCTTTTGCTTGTCTTTCTGAAGAATAAACTCACACGTTGTTGAAGATAACCTGGCTCTATTGAATTTTGGAATGAAACGCCTAGGAAGGAGACACTAATTGATTTTACAAGTGTCTCCCTCACCCCCCACCTTTCTACACAATTTTTCTGACGGCAAAAGTTCTTATCGGAAATTCCGACCGTGTGTAGCCATTTCCGACGCACAAAAGTGGCGCGCATGCTCAGAATCAATTCGACGCATGCTCAGAATCGACTTGTCGTAGTGTTGTACGTCTCCGCGTTCTTGCCATCGGAATTTCCGAGCAACATTTGTGCGACCGTGTGTGTGCAAGACAAGTTTGAGCCAACATCTGACGGAAAAACCAACCACGGTTTTGTTGTTGGAAACTCTGATTGTGTGTACGTGGCAAAAGTGTCAATATTTTGTGTAACCACCATTATTTTCCAGCACTGCCTAAACCCTCTTGGGCATGGAGTTCATTAGAGCTTTACAGGTTGCCACTGGAGTCCTCTTCCACTCTTTCATGACGACATCATGGAGCTGGTGGATGTTAGAGACCTTGTGCTCCTCCACCTTCCACTTGAGGATGCCCCACAAATGCTCAATTTGGTTTAGGTCTGGAGACATGCTTGGCCAGTCCATCACCTTTACCATCTGCTTCTTTAGCAAGTCATCTTGGAGGTGTGTTTGGGGTCGTTATGTTGGAATAATGCCCTGCCACCCAGTCTCTAAAGGGAGGGGATCATGCTCTGCTTCAGTATGTCACAGTTCATGTTGGCATTCATGGTTCCCTCAATGAACTGTAGTTCCCCAGCTCCATGATGTCGTCATGGAGGAGTGGAAGAGGACTCCAATGGCAAACTGTGAAGCTTTAGTAAACTCCATGCCCAAGAGGGTTAAAGTGGTTGTAAACCCGCTTTGTAAACAAACACCAACAGGTAAGCCTAGATTAAGGCTTACCCGTAGGTGCATGAAATATCTCCTTAACCTACACGGTTAAGGAGATATTTGCATTTAAAACCGGCGACGCTGACGTCACGTGCATGCGCACTAGCGGGCCGGCTTAGTAGCCAGATTTCTGAATGGAGTTAGCCGGCCCGAGCACGCATGCGTGTGATGTCATCGCCGCTCCGGGGCCAATCACAGCGCCGGAGCGGCGATACACGGAAGGCAGAGGGGAGCATGATGGCGGCGGCGACGAAGGTGTCCGAGCACCACTGCGGGGGCTTCGATCTCAGGTAAGTGATTCCTAATGAGCTAGTATGCTATGCATACTAGCTCATTATGTCTTTGTTTTGCAGGTTGTATAAAAAAAAAAGCACACCGGGGTTTACAACCACTTTAAAGCGGTAGTAAACCCTCCGATACTATCATAACAATTTGTATATTCTTAAAGACCATATAGTTCTACATCGATTGATCGCTATATTTTTATCCACATTATTTGTCTTACTGTATAAACTGGTGATCTTGTAAAGAGTAATTCCTGTAGTAAGCCCGCGCCATCTCGGTTGTGGTCTTCAGCGTATTATTCAATTTGAATTTCCCCCCACAGTTCCTTCTTGTCTCTGTAATCCCGCGCTAACGTGCTAACCATCATGCTCTTTGTGAGTAATGTGGACGAAGCATTGCGGGATGTCGGGGCTGACGTCTACAGGAGGAAATGACGCAGCCCCGACATAAACAAATAATTTTTCCAGCAGAAGCTCTGCTTGCCGGAATGAACGGGGATCCGCGCATGCGCGGTACACGTCCCCACTCGTGAATGCAGCTGTAACTTCACAAGAAAACAGGTAAGAAAAAAAAGGCTAATAGCAATCGGTTTAAAATAATGATATGCACAATTAAATTGAAAGTGAAAATTTTGACTATACAACAGCTTTAAGGCAGTGCTGGAAAATAATGGTGGTTACACAAAATATTGACACTTTGGGCCCAATTTGGATAATTTCACTTAGGGGTGTACTCACTTTTGTTGCCAGTGGTTTAGACATTAATGGCTGTGTATTTAGTTATTTTGAGGGGACAGCAAATTTACACTGTTATACAAGCTGTACACTCACTACTTTACATTGTAGCAACGTGTCATTTCTTCAGTGTTGTCACATGAAAAGATATAATAAAATAATTACAAAAATGTAAGGGGTGTACTCACTTTTGTGGGATACTGTAGGTGCCTCAATGGCTTTCAAGGACTCCCAGTCACTACCCTCATATGTTGTAACTAGGGATTACCGCTATTACACACAATATAACAAATTCAGAATTATACAATCCTTTTTCCTTCGGAAACCAGCAATTCTTTCCTTTCCTTTTAGAATTTGGCTTTCTTTTGTGAATTTCTGATGGTAGATTATGGTGGGGGTGGAGTGGGGGGAAAGGTATGACTGTGAAACTTACCTGTTACTTTATTGGCTGAGGGTCTGAATAATGATACCTATTCTAAGGTCAGTTATAACACAAATAAAGTGGTAAATTACCATTGTATGCAAAGCTCTTTATTTATTCAGCTACAGTGAGAGGAGAGTGACATGATTCATTTACATTAGACACATTAATTATTGTGCCTGATTGCGTTCCCTTTAGAATAAATAAGGATAAGTGTTGTCTGAAGTGGCGCTAACTATTTATCGCCCACCTACTTTAAAGTTATACGGTGTACATTCTTCTACATAAACAACCGTTTATTTACAATGAAGCACTAAAAAAAATACCTGAAAGCCTTAAAGCGGAAAAAAACTGTATCTGAACACCATAAACAATTTTTTTTTATATTTAAAGCAAACTCCCCCATGTCTACATGCTTTATTTTGTTGAGAAATTACTTTACTTTAAAACCCCCCAGCATTTCTAATCAGGCTGTCAGGTTTTTATGGCAGCGAGGCCTTGTAAAAAGCCAACTCGGGGTACCCCCGGGGGGAAAAAGTCTAAGCCCCAGCCCACTTCTTCACCAGGGCCCCTGATGGTGGGGATGGACTTACAGCAAACTGGAACTAGGTTGTGGCCCCCAGCTACACCCGGATGACAACGTGTTCAGAGTACAGATAGCAGGAGACTAGGGTTGCCACTTCATCCCTTTAAACCCGAACACATATGAATTACATACAGTGGGTACGGAAAGTATTCAGACCCCCTTAAATTTTTCACTCTTTGTTATATTGCAGCCATTTGCTAAAATCATTTACCTTAATTTTTTTTCCCTCATTAATTTACACACAGCACCCCATATGGACAGAAAAACACAGAATTGTTGACATTTTTGCAGATTTAAAAAAAAAGAAAAACTGAAATATCACATGGTCCTAAGTATTCAGACCCTTTGCTGTGACACTAATATATTTAACTCAGGTGCTGTCCATTTCTTCTGATCATCCTTGAGATGGTCCTATACCTTCATTTGAGTCCAGCTGTGTTTGATTATACTGATTGGACTTGATTAGGAAAGCCACACACCTGTCTATATAAGACCTTACAGCTCACAGTGCATGTCAGAGCAAATGAGAATCATGAGGTCAAAGGAACTGCCTGAAGAGCTCAGACAGAATTGTGGCAAGGCACAGATCTGGCCAAGGTTACAAAAAAAATTCTGCTGCATTTAAGGTTCCTAAGAGCACAGTGGCCTCCATAATCCTTAAATGGAACATGTTTGGGATGACCAGAACCCTTCCTAGAGCTGGCCGTCTGGCCAAACTGAGCTATCGGGGGAGAAGAGCCTTGGTGAGAGAGGTAAAGAAGAACCCAAAGATCACTGTGGCTGAGCTCCAGAGATGCAGTCGGGAGATAGGAGAAAGTTGTAGAAAGTCAACAATAACTGCAGCCCTCCACCAGTCGGGGCTTTATGGCAGAGTGGCCCGACGGAAGCCTCTCCTCAGTGCAAGACACATGAAAGCCTGCATGGAGTTTGCTAAAAAACACCTGAAGGACTCCAAGATGGTGAGAAATAAGATTCTCTGGTCTGATGAGACCAAGATAGAACTTTTTGGCCTTAATTCTAAGCGGTATGTGTGGAGAAAACCAGGCACTGCTCATCACCTGTTCAATACAGTCCCAACAGTGAAGCATGGTGGTGGCAGCATCATGCTGTGGGGGTGTTTTTCAGCTGCAGGGACAGGACGACTGGTTGCAATCGAAGAAAAGATGAATGCTCAGGACCTCAGACTGGGCCGAAGGTTTACCTTCCAACAAGACAATGACCCGAAGCACACAGCTAACGAAGGAGTGGCTTCACAAGAACTCTGTGACTGTTCTTGAATGGCCCAGCCAGAGGCCTGACTTAAACCCAATTGAGCATCTCTGGAGAGACCTAAAAATGTCTGTCCACCAATGTTTACCATCCAACCTGACAGAACTGGAGAGGATCTGCAAGGAGGAGGTTCCTAATTACTAGGAACAGCAGATCTCTATGTTGTCCCCTGTCAGAATGGGGATCTGCCTTGGATTCCGCCGGGCACGCGTATCTGCTCTTCCTCTGTGCAGTGGGCCCACACTATCTATTGCATGGAACGATGTACAGGTACGTCGTTTCACACAATAGAGCCACCCTGCTGCAGTATATATGTGGTGGGCTGTCTTTAAGTGGTTAAAAATATCAAACATGTTATACTTACCTGCTCTGTGTAATGGTTTTGCACAGAGCAGCTCAGATTCTCCTCTTGTCGGGTACCTCCTCTGTCCTCCAAGCCCCTCCCTCCTGTTGAGTGCCCCCACAGCAAGCAGCTTGCTATGGGGGCACCCGAGCAGCTCTGTGTGTCCATTCACACAGAGCTGTGGTTCAACCCCGCCCCTCTCTCTCCTCATTGGCTAACTGACTTTGACAGCAATGGGAGCCAATGGCACTGCTGCTGTGTCTCAGCCAATCAGGAGGGAGAGTCCCAGACAGCTGAGGCACTCGTGCACATCGCTGAATCGAGATGGGGCTCAGCTACTGTATGTATTAGGGGGGCTGCTGCACACAAAAGGCCTTTTATCTAATTTTCAGGGTAAAAACGTGAGTGTTATACGCCAATAAATACAGTATATTTCTGGTTGGTCGGATTTAACTTTAACTCATGATACTGATAATTTAATTCTAAAGTTGGCCATACACTTCTGTAGTAGACTCTCATTTGTACTAATATTTGTAAGAAAATTCTCAGTGCATTTGATGTCTTGGCGAATGTCGTTAAAAAGTACCTTAACATTTCATTTGCTTTTAACATTTGATTTTGAAATGAATGAAAACCACATACTCTGTTAGAAATTCATTCGTTTGAGAAATGTTTTCCATCCTGCTCCTTTGATTTCTCTCATCACTAAAGTCAAAAACGAATGTCAATTTGACCCCACTAACAATCAGACAATCAAATTAAAGCGGTGGTGCAGGAAAAAAAAAAAGTCAGCATCTACTAACAGTGTAGCTGCTGACTTTTAATAAGGACACTTACCTGTCCTACTCTCCCGCGATGTGGGTCCTGCCGCGGCGATCGATCGCTGCTGGCAGGCTCCCGGCTCCTCCATTCTGAGTAGGGGAAACAGGCTGTGAAGCCGTAAGGCTTCGCTGCCCGTTTCCTACTGCGCATGCGTCACTCGCACGGCGCTTTGTGAATGGGCGGCTTGCCTCCTGAGATACACACAGTTCCCAGAAGGCAGCGCGGCCCATTCACAAGAAGAGGAAGCGGAAGGAGAGCCACCGCGGACGGAGAAGAGGAACATTAGCGGCAGATTAGCAGACTTCCGCATAGCAACAGGCATTTAGGGTGAGTATAAATTTTATTTATTTTTTCTATTATTTTTTTTTTTTTGTTTTAGAATTTTTAGTGTGAAGATTTTTTCAGGGTGGACCTCCGCTTTAAGGCTCTAAGATAAAACATTTAAAACATTTTTTTACTGATGTGTACCAGGCATTCTGTCATGCCCATTCAGGACATGCATAGATTATAATGTAAGACTATTTGATCCAACCAAACATGCAGTTTCTCCTTTTGGCCACAAGATGGAGATAGGGGGACCCAGTGCATAGGGTTCTCCTCCAGCAAGACAGTGTTTTTCCAAGTATTTTTATTGATTTTACAAAAAAAAAAACCTACATAACATACTCAAAAACAACACATCATTGCATGCCAACATTTTCATCATATAAATATACCATATAAATATATGTTACTCTTAGAAATTATACACCATATAACGTCAAACCCCCCCCCCCCCCCCAGGAAACATATGGTTCTGAAACTCTCCCCCCCCCCCCCCAAATAAAAAGAAGGTGATGAAAACAGCATTTTTTGTGTAAGAAGGGGTGACCAGAGGCGCCCTACCTAGAGGACACTCCCAAATCTCACCTATCAAAAGTACCCATCTCCAAATCGCCAACTAGCATATCAATCCAAATACCATACACTCCTCCCTAAATCCATAAATTTTACATTCGTAAATCTATTGAAAGGTGTAAATTAAAGAATGTGTCCCAAAATAACTATATACAGTGTCTCTTTGTTCCACCCAATCCTGTATTCCCTTACTCCTTCCCCCTCCCCCCACCTAGGGAAGAAAATATTTACTAACAACACCATTTATTGTGTAAGAAGGGGGGCTCCAGCAAGACTGGACCCAGGAACTCTGCCCCTGCTGCTCAAGCCTCAGCCTATTTATGGTCTCTCTTACCACCTTCTGGTCACACCTCCTCAGGGATTGACTGGAGTCTCTTAAATATTCAGGCTGCCTGTTCCGTTCTTCCTCAACCCTATACTTCTAGAATCCTCTAGAACACAGGTGTCAAACACAAGGCCCGTGGGCCGAATTCGGCCCTCCAGGCCATTTCATGTGGCCCTCGCACCTTTCCTGCAGCTGCAGGAGAGCCCCAGTCCTCCTATGGTCCTCCTCCAGACCCTGTACTTTCTGCTTTCAAGCAATGCATCCATCTTCTTCCCAGCATCAACATAAGGTAAGGGGGGTGCACTGTGATGTAAGGGAGGGTGGGGGACTCAACTTCTGATGGTGGGGTGGCTCTTAACATCTAATGTAAGGGGAGGGGATGTGCTGGACATTTAATCTTACAGATACAACCAGCACTTTTGAGGGCAATCATAATGCTGATGCGGCCCACGATGAAATTGAGTTTGACACCCCTGCTCTAGAAGAAGGGGAAGTAACAAAGCAGCAGCATGTGAAACACTGAGCAGCCCTAATCAACTCTTTGCTCTTTGGATTACAGTGGAGCTAACTAAATTTGCATAGCAGCCTACTCTACACTAGGAGGGTGCTACACTGGTATATGATTGGATGATGGAATTTCTATTATCTGTGTGTGAATTGTCCACTTGAGAGTTCTCATTCTCTGGATATTTGCTGCTTGCAATCACATGTCACCAAATAAAAGATTTGTCAATCACTTGCTGCATTTTCACTGTCCAGTGCCAATGTCTTATTGTCCCCCACATTTATAAAGCACATTTGCTGTCTGGGCTTATCCTTGGACATTCGAACAACGATGTCCTGTCCTTCTCTAACATTTGGATATTTTCCTTTATTCAATGAAAAATCCAGACCTCGGTAGCATTCACTGTATTTCTAATGTGATCAACATTAATCTGTAGGGAGTGTTTAGCACTCAATAGGAAGTCAATGAATCCCTACGGGAACCCACAATGCTCAATTGTCTGATTTCTCTGCCCGTTATCCATTCAGCGGGGTTCATTTACTAAAGTAAAAGAGCATCTTCACTTTGTAAAGTAAATGTTCTCCTAACTTAGTGAAAAAATATGAAAATTTATTTATTTCAATCCTACAGTCTTCTACAAGCCCAAATCCTGCTTTTTCCCATTGTGTTGCACATGATTGGGTAATCAGATTGATCACATTTTCACACTATTATTAAGCTTAGTGGGTATACACTTTGAAAAATGAAAATTCACTTTGCTAAGTGAACAGCTTCTGCTCCTTTAGTAAATCAACCCTAAAGGCTTTACTGCAAATAAAGATTTCAACCAAGAGTTTGCATTGGCCTGAATTCACCCTTTGCAGTTACTGCCAGAAAATAGTTATTCATCCCGAACATTGCTGAGACCAATGTGGATGAGTTTTTGCATAACAGGAGAATCTAGTACAGAAAAATGAGGCTGGATGGCCGCTCTCCAATGCAATCACCTTTATTCCATATAATAAAAACAGGACATCATACAGAAAATGATGGTGAACTAACAGACACTGCTAACACGTTTCACACCTAAGCTGGTGCTTTACCACTTCCCGCCCAGCCTATAGCAGAATGGTGGTTATCCTGGCTGGGCATCATATGACACACCGCTACACCAATCTCGGTAAAGAACCTCTGATAGAGGCTCTTTACCACGTGATCAGCCGTGTCCAATCACGGCTGATCACGATGTAAACAGGAAGAGCCATTTATCGTCTTCTTCACTCGTGTCTGACAGACGCGAGTAGAGGAGAGCCGACCGGCGGCTCTCCTGACAGGGGGGGTCTGTGTTGATTGTTTATCAGCGCAACCCCACCTCAGATGCCCTCCCAGGACCACCAGGATGCCGCAAGGACCACCAGGGGTATGCCAATCAGTGCCCAGGAAGCTGCCAATCAGTGCCCATCTGCGATGCCTGCATGTGCCAGTGCCACCAGTGATACCTATCAGTGTCACCCATGTGGCATATCAGTGGCACCCATAAGTACCCATCAGTGCAGCCTTTCAGTGCCACCTATCAATGCCCATCAGTGCGGCATATCAGTGCCACCTATTAGTGCCCATCAGTGCAGCTTATCAGTGCCCATCGGTGAAGGAGAACACTTACTTATTTACAACATTTTATAACAGAAACAAAGGAAACAAAGGAAAACTTTTTTCTTTTCAACATTTTTGGTCTTTTTTTATTAGTTTAGCAAAAAATAAAAACCGCAGATGTGATCAAATACCACCAAAAGAAAGCTCTATTTGTGGGAACAAAATGATAAAAATGTAGTTTGGGTACAGTGTAGCAATTGTCATTTAAAAAGTGACAGTGCTGAAAGCTGAAAATTGGCTTGGACAGGAAGGGGGGTAAATGCCCGGTATTGAAGTGGTTAATCATAGCTAAAATACTAGACATACAAACAGGTATATATACACCGTGTTCCAAATTATTATGCCAATGATATTTTTCTCATTTACCTAAATAATTGATGTAAACAACAGTCAGCATAATTCTCATGTTATCAACTATTAAGAGTACAATTCAAATTTTATTGAACAAACCTCCTAATCATAACAGTTTGTTTTTTAAAAAAAAAAAATTACAATGCACTGTTCCAAATTATTATGCACAGTAAGTTTAAAAACACTTTATAGGTTGTAAAGAACTGAAAATTGACACTTGTTGTGTTTGCAGCAAATTTACTGAAATCAAAAGCTATTTTAATCAAACTTTGAACAACATTTTAACTATTTAACCACTTGAGACCCGCGCTATAGACGAAAGACGTCTGCAGCGCGGCTCTCAAGTGCCGGGTGGACGTCCCTGGATATCCTGCTGTGTTTACATCCTTCCGCACGCCGCCGAGGGCGCAAGTCTGGGAACAGCTGTGCCCGCCGCGTCACGTGATGCCGATGCGTGTGCCTGGCAGCCGCGATGTCCGCCAGGTACACGCGATCGGCTGTTACAGAGGCAGGACGTGGATCTCTGTGTGTAAACACAGAGATCCACGTCCTGTCAGGGAGAGAGGAGACCGATGCTGTGTCCCTTGTACATAGGGACACAGATCGGTCACCTCCCCCAGTCAGTCCCCTCCCCCACACAGTAAGAATCACTAATAGGGAAGATATTTAACCCCTTGATCGCCCCCTAGTGTTAACCCCTTCCCTGCCAGTCACATTTATACAGTAATCAATGCATATTTATAGCACTGTTCGCTGTATAAATGTGAATGGTCCCAAAATAGTGTCAAAAGTGTCCGATATGACCGCCGCAATATTGCAGGCCTGACAAAAATCGCAGATCGCCACCATTACTAGTAAAAAAAATATATAATAAAAATGTCATAATTCTATCTCCTATTTTGTAGGCGCTATAACTTTTGCGCAAACCAATCACTATACGCTTATTGCAATTTTTTTTACCAAAAATATATAGAAGAATACGTATCGGCCTAAACTGAGAAAAAAAAATAGTTTAAAAAAAAAAATTGGGATATTATTATAACAAAAAGTAAAATAATAAGTTTTCTGTCTTTTTTTGTTTATAGCGCAAAAAATAACAACCGCACAGGTGATCAAATACCCCCCAAAGAAAGCTCTATTTGTGAGAAATAAATGATAAAAATATCATTTGGGTACAGCGTTGTATGACCGCGCAATTGTCATTCAAAGTGTGTCAGCGCTGAAAGCTGAAAATTGGTCTGGGTACGAAGGGGGTTTAAGTGCCCAGTAAGCAAGTGGTTAAACATTTGAACAGGTCCCCTTATTTGACAGCAGCTTCACAAGTCTTGCATCCATTGAACTTGTGAGTCTTTGGACAGTTTCTGCTTGAATTTGTTTGCAAGATGTCAGAATAGCCTCCCAGAGCTGCTGTTTAGATGTAAACTGCCTCCCACCCTCATAGATCTTTTGCTTAAGGATGCTCCAAAGGTTCTCAATAGGATTGAGGTCAGGGGAGGATGGAGGCCACACCATGACTTTCTCTCCTTTTATCCCCATAGCAGCCATTGATGCAGAGGTATTCTTTGCAGCATGAGATGGTACATCATCATGCATAAAGATGATTTTATTACGGAAAGCATAGTTCTTCCTTCTGTACCAGGGAAGGAAGTGGTCAGTCAGGAACTCCACATACTTTGCAGAGGTCATCTTTACACCTTCGGGGACCCTAAAGGGGCCGACCAGCTCTCTTCACATGATTCCGGCCCAAACCACCACCGCCTTGCTGACATTGCAGCCTTGTTGGAACAGGGTGGCCGTCCACCAACCATCCACTACTCCATCCATCTGGACCATGCAGGGTTGCACGGCACTCATCAGTGAACAGGACTGTTTTAAATTAGTCTTCATGTATTTTTCTGCCCAATGCAGCCGTTTTTCTTGTGAGCATTGGTTAGTGGTGGCCAAATGGAAGGTTTATGCACAGTTGCAAGACTCTGGAGGACTCTACACCTTGATGTCCGTGGGACTCCAGAGGCACCAGCAGCTTCAAATATCTGTTTGCTGCTATGTAATGGTGTTTTAGCAGCTGCTCTCTTGATCCGATGCATGGATCTGGCAGAAATCTTCCTCAATGTGCCATTATCTGCACAAAACCTGTCTGTGCTCTGAATCCGCCACAAATCTCTTAATAGTGCGACGATCACGCCTAAGTTTTCGTGAAATATTGAATGTTTTCATACCTCATCCAAGGCATTGAACTATTTCACTCTTTTCGGCAGCAGAGAGATCCTTTTTCTTCCCCATATTGCTTGAAATTGGTGCTCTGCTCAATAACGATAATAAACACTCTCCTTTAGTAGTTTTTCCTTTAACCCCTTCCTTACTGGGCACATATACCCCCTTCCTGCCCAGGCGAAATTTCAGCTTTCAGCACTGTCACGCTTTGAATGACAATTGCGCGGTTGTGCGACGTGGCTCCCAAACAAAATTTACGTCCTTTTTTTCGCACAAATAGAGCTTTCTTTTGGTGGTATTTGATGACCTCGGTGGTTTTTATTTTTTGCGCTATAAACAAAAATAGAGCGACAATTTTGAAAAAAAACAATATTTTTTGATTTTTGCTATAATAAATATCCCAATTTTTTGGGAATTTTTAATTTTTTTCCCTCAGTTTAGGCCGATACGTATTCTTCTACATATTTTTGGTAAAAAAAATCGCAAGCGGCATTTATTGATTGGTTTGCGCAAAAGTTATAGCGTTTACAAAATGGGGGTAGTTTTATGGCGTTTTTATAATTTTTTTTTTTTTTACTAGTAATGGCGGCGATCAGTGATTTTTTACGTGACTGCGACATTATGGCGGACACATCGGACACATTTTTTACACTATTTTGGGACCATTCACATTTATACAGCGATTAGTGCTATAAAAATGCACTGATTACTGTATAAATGTGACTGGCAGGGAAGGGGTTAACACTAGGGGGCGAGGAAGGGGTTAAATGTGTGCCCTATTAGTGATTACTACTGTGGGGGGAGGGGACTGACTGGGGGAGGTGACCGATCTGTGTCCCTATGTACAAGGGACACAGCATCGGTCCCCTCTCCCTGACAGGACATGGATCTGTGTGTTTACACACACAGATCCATGTCCTTGTCTGTGTAACCGCCGATCGCGGGTGCCTGGCGGACATCGCGGCCGCCAGGCACGCGCATCGGCATTGCAGTGACGCGCCGGGTACGTGCGCGCGCCCCCCAGTGGCCAAATTAGCGGAGGCCGTATAAACACGGCCTCCCGGCATTTAACAACCACCTCGCAGCCGTATATAGTCGTACGGCGGGCGCGAGGTGGTTAATTGGGCTCACCTGACAATCTAATCATCACAGGTGTCCCAGATTGTTTTCAGTAATCAAAAGAGCCCTGAGACACAATGCCATCCATGAGTTAAACTGAAAAACAAAATATTTAATCTTTGTAAAACTGAAATAGAATTTGCATAATAATTTGGAACAGGGTGTATATATTTACATATACAGGTACATGTGAAATCTTAATTGCAATTAGCAGATTGAAAAAGCCTCTCCATGTCCCTGTTGCAAACAGGGCTGGCAACCATCTCATTGCAGAGGCAGCTGAATGACGGGAAAGGTGATTGTCCTGGAGCTGTATGTTTCATTGCTTCTACAGGAGAATCTAGTAACCTAAATGTACAGAGATTTACCCTAGTTTTAAAGTATAACTCCACTATTGTGAAGAAGCAGTCTCCTCTGGGTGATCTAGAGCAGTGGTTCTCAACCCTGTCCTCAAGTACACCCAGCAGGCCATGTTTTAGGAATATATTTTAGAATAGATCAAATAGCTGTCCAAAATACCAAGCCATTGACTCTGATTTAAAGCACCTGTGCATGATAAAGGAAAACCTGCAAACCTGGCCTGTTGAGGGGACTTGAAGACTGGGTTGAGAACTAGAGATGGCCTTGCGGTTCGCCCTGGGGTCGGTTTGCGGCGAATCTTGCGCATTCGCGGTTCGCGGAACCGGCGGACATATGGCGCTATTCGCGGCCGGTTCGCGGCCACCATATTCTGAATCTTTTACATTGTGGAACTTTGACCTATGACACATCCATCATGTGGTACAGGACAGCCAATGAGACATTTCAGCAGATGGACATACCCCTACCTTATAAATAGACCTGATCTGGCTGCCATTTTACATTCTGTTATTTGTCAGCGTAGGGACAGGTTGCTGTGTGGAGCAGGGACAGACTGTAATCCTAGCTATTAGGTCCACAAAAGTCATTTTAAGGACTGGTATAGGTGTACAATTGTTTTGTGTGCAGTGTATAGGGGTGTAATACACTTTTAGTTCATTTCAATTGTGCAGCATTGGGAATGCAGTGCTGAGCGGTTCTGCAGCTGTCTTTAGTCAGTGTAGGAAGGTTGCTGTGTGTGTACTAGCAGGGACAGACTCTACTAAAACAAAAGTCCTTCTAAGGACTGGTATAGGTGTACAGTCCACAAAAGTCCTTTTACGGACTGGTATAGGTGTACTATTTTGTGTGCAGTAAATAGGGGTGTACTACACGCATAGAATACTCTAGGAAGAATAGTATAGTGCGGTTCTGCAGCTGTCTTTAGTCAGTGTAGGAAGGTTGCTGTGTGTGTACTAGCAGGGACAGACTCTACTAAAACAAAAGTCCTTCTAAGGACTGGTATAGGTGTACAGTCCACAAAAGTCCTTTTACGGACTGGTATAGGTATACTATTTTGCGTGCAGTAAATAGGGGTGTACTACACGCATAAAATACTCTAGGAAGAATAGTATAGTGCATTTCTACTGTGCAGCTTCTGAGCGGTTCTGGTGCAGCTCTTTTTTAGGTTTAGGTAGAAATTGCCGCTGTGTGTCACAGGCACAGACTAGCGACTAAAATCACTAACCAATAAAGCTCCCCAAAAGTTCATTTTAAGGACTAGTATAGGTGTACTATTTGGTGTGCAGTATATAGGGGTCTAATACACGCATAAAAAACTTTCAAACATACTATATAATATATACTATATACTATATAATATATAGTGCATTTCAACTGTGCAGCATTTCTACTGTGCAGCTTCTGAGCGGTTCTGCTGCAGCTCTTTTCTCGGTTTAGGTAGAAATTGCCGCTGTGTGTCGCAGGCACAGACTAGCGACTAAAATCGCTAACCAATAAAGCTCCACAAAAGTTCTGTAGCGTTACCCTCAACTAAGAGGGCCGCAGATTTGGTCTGGGCCCTGAGTACAGCTCCGCCAACCCCCGGCAATCTACTCGACCCTTTCTGGCACAGTTAGTCTAGGGGTATACACATTTAATACTTATACTTTATGAGAGACTCAGACACGGAGTAGTTATAAAGGAATAACAGATTTTACTTTCAGCTATGCAAAGGGAATGAACAGTGATAACAACTTGACCATTAGAATATTCACAGAGCCCTGCAATATTACAATATCAGTCACACTACACCATGGAGAAGGGGGGGGGGGTGGATAAGGAGACGCCACGTGGGGCGACTGTTAACTAGGCGCCCTGTGGCGCAATAACTAAACTAGGTCCCTAATGAATGAGGCCTGATTCCTAATTCTAGAACTCAGTCCTGTATGAATGATGGATTCTTCACCGACATCTGTAGAGGTGGTGCACTTAAGAATAAACAACAATTGTAATCCAGGAAAAGGGAAAGTTGATAACTGACAACACTTCACTGGAGATCCTCTGGATCAGTCCTGCTGTGGATCTCCAGTGAGAGTCTTTAACATGAGGTAGTAGGCCTCGGCAGTTTATAGGCACAGTACTAGCAAACAGGTTAGGGAATGAGCTTACGCTCGCTCACCCGCCGGACACGATCTCCGTCCGGGACTTCCACCGGCTGTGACTTCACTCGCCCACAGCGGTTGCTGCGATCGGGTCCCTGATCCAATCTAGGCTGTAAGTAGAGATGTCGGATGCCACCCAGGCTCGCAGTGGGGTGGAAGGCTCTTTGGTCGGCTGCGGAAGGACCCAGGCTTCAGGCCTTACCCAGCACAGGTCCGCACAGGTGTATCAGTCTCTGCCGTCCCGTGTCCAAAGAGGCCGAGCCAGGCCTCGCCCCTTCCTTATATATCCCCAACCATAAGTCTCTGGGGCAGAAGCAAAACATCCTGGGAACCAGTGGGGTTCTGGGAACAGTAGTTCGAGAGCATTTAAAGGAACCCCGCTACACACTCCCCCCACTTAAACTCTTTGGTCCCCAAAGATAATCTTCAACAAATACTGTTTACCATTTTGGACAGTGTCGAGTATGATGTTGGCATAGGGAATTCCTACCAAAACTTTGGGATGGAACTCTCTTGCCCACAGGTCACACTACCATGAGTGGCCTGCCTAACTGTGCCAGACTCCAGGGGGCCTTGGCGTGGCTCTGTGGCTCATGCATGCGTTTGCAAATGCGTGCGGACAAACCCCTGTTTTTAACGCATACTGTTAGACAGGTTAATTGGTTGTCAGCGAGCTGGTCGGTAAGTAGGCTTGGTTTTTCCCTGGGCATTCCCCAGGCCATGTTGTTATCTGCTTTAGCCTTCCAATGCTACTTACCGTGATAGCCAGCTATAGATGGGGGCGGTGGACATGTTTTTGTTTTCACCTATGGTGCTTGTATTGGTCCAGCAGTGCACCAACACCTTTGCTGCCATTGTGCTACGCTGGGTGTTTGGTGTGCTCCTGTACCTTTAAGGAGGGATGGCTCCCCTTCAGTCCACCTGCCCTCATCTAACCATCAGAATGCATGTGCCTCCATTGTGGGGACACTCAATGTTAGTGTAGGACCACAGACTCCAGGGGGCCTTGGCGTGGCTCTGTGGCTCACGCATGCGTTTGCAAATGCGTGCGGACAAACCCCTGTTTTTAACGCATACTGTTAGACAGGTTAATTGGTTGTCAGCGAGCTGGTCGGTAAGTAGGCTTGATTTTTCCCTGGGCATTCCCCAGGCCATGTTGTTATCTGCTTTAGCCTTCCAATGCTACTTACCGTGATAGCCAGCTATAGATGGGGGCGGTGGACATGTTTTTGTTTTCACCTATGGTGCTTGTATTGGTCCAGCAGTGCACCAACACCTTTGCTGCCATTGTGCTACGCTGGGTGTTTGGTGTGCTCCTGTACCTTTAAGGAGGGGTGGCTCCCCTTCAGTCCACCTGCCCTCATCTAACCATCAGAATGCATGTGCCTCCATTGTGGGGACACTCAATGTTAGTGTAGGACCACAGACTCCAGGGGGCCTTGGCGTGGCTCTGTGGCTCACGCATGCGTTTGCAAATGCGTGCGGACAAACCCCTGTTTTTAACGCATACTGTTAGACAGGTTAATTGGTTGTCAGCGAGCTGGTCGGTAAGTAGGCTTGGTTTTTCCCTGGGCATTCCCCAGGCCATGTTGTTATGTGCCAGAGAGTGAGCTGGGGTTGCCCTCCACCAAATGGACAGTGGAGGGATCAGGTTGCTCAACACTTCTCCTAGCCGTTACAACAGAGTCCTCTGAGCTCGTCCACATTTGGGGGTAAGTTAGTTTCTCGGGAGGCCTGATGACTCTGCGAGCCCTCTGCTCTCTTGGTGCTTCTGACTCTGGCACCACAGGCTCTTCTTCAGGAGTAAGTTCAGGTAACATTGCTGGTTCTGGAACCTCTGATTCAGAAGTCGACTGACGTATGGAATCTCTAGGGTCCTCCTCTGCGCAAGTGTCAGGAACATCTTCCCAGTAATCAGCTGAGGGACTGAAGGGTACGAATTCAGTAGCCTCTGGATTCAGCGTTGCATCTGGAGTATCCCTTCCATTTGGGAGATCTATGGCGGACGTTCCCAGAGTCGAGGGAGGCCACAGCCAGTCCAGTACTCCACCTTCATCTGTACTCAATTGAGAGGCCTCCCCATCTTCAGCTCGAGAGGTCTGGGACCGAGTGCTCGGCCTAGGAGTATCCAGGATAGAGGCCGGTTCAGGGGAGTCTCTCACGGGAGGTATTCTGACTGCCTCAGCCAGTGGGAGCAGGTGGTTTCGATGCCACGTCTTCAGTGGACCCACCTTTCCTTCTGGCTTTAGTTTGTAGACAGGCAAACCGGGCAACTTCCTACAGACGACATAGGGTTCAGATCTCCATCTGTCGGCAAGCTTGTGTTTTCCAGGGACCCCCAGATTGCGTAGCAGTACTCGGTCCCCGGGCTGCAGATCTTGCACTCGAACCTTCAGATCGAAATTTCTCTTGTTGCGGGCTCCCCTTTGATCCGAAGCCGCCTGGGCTTGTTCATAGGCCACCTGCAAGCTACGTCTAAGTCTGTCCACGTATCCCTTGTGGGATGTAGCTGAGGTATTGTCTAAAGAAGTGCCAAAGGCCAGGTCCACAGGTAGCCTTGCTTCTCTCCCAAACATAAGTCGATAAGGGGAGTAGCCAGTGGCGTCACTTGTGGTACAGTTATAGGCATGTACTAGGGCTGATATGTGTTGACTCCAGTGTTGCTTCTTCTCTGTTTCTAAGGTTCCCAACATGTTGAGCAGGGTCCGGTTAAATCTCTCCGGCTGAGCATCTCCTTGTGGGTGGTAAGGCATGGTTCTGGTCTTCTTTATTCCCAATGAATCCAAAAGTCTTCGGATCAACCGACTCTCAAAGTCCCTTCCTTGATCTGAGTGGAGTCTCTGTGGTAGTCCGTAATGGACAAAATACTTCTCCATAAGTATCTTGGCCACGGTGGATGCCTTCTGATCTTTGGTTGGGAAAGCTTGAGCATAGCGGGTGAAATGGTATGTTATTACCAGAACATTCCCCAATCCACTCAGGTCGGGTTCGAGGCAGAGAAAGTCAATGCATACCAGATCCATTGGGCCTTGACTCTGTAAGTGGCCCATTGGGGCAGCTTGATGGGGTAGGGTCTTTCTCTGAATGCATCGTGCACAGGAATTTCAATACTCCTCTACTTCTGCCCTCATGCAGGGCCAATAGAACCGATTTCTGACAAGCTGGAAGGTCCTTTCTGCCCCTAGGTGACCATGATGGTCATGCAGGGCAATTAGTACAGTCTCTCGGTGCTTCTCTGGAAGGAATAACTGCCACTTATCTTCTGAGTCATCAGAGGGGCCCCTTCGGTAGACCACTCCCTGATGCACCTGCAGCCTGTCCAATTCCTTCCTCAACAGGCGAGCCTCCTTTGAGGGGTGATGTAGGAGTTTGTTGGGATCCTGATTCTCCAGGGCTTCAAGGACCAATCTCCCCATGGGGTCTTCCAATTGGTCACACCTCAACTCCTTCTTGGACAGTCTCGGTAGGTTGTCTTCCTCCAGTTGAGTTACTCCACAATAGTGTTTGGGGACTCCTACCATGGTAACCCCTATTTCTTCTGCTCTGGAGCCTCCTCTGGCTTGGAATTCAGCCCCTTGACAAAGGGCCCGCACCCCGTCCGGTGCCACTTGGGTCCAATCTTCCCAGTCATTTGTCGTGGCATGAGACCTCCGGGACAGGGCATCTGCATCCCTATTTCCAGCTCCTGGTCTGTATTTCAGACTGAAGTTGAATCCAGACAATGCGGCCAACCACCTGTGTCTGGTGGCATCTAGTTTTGCGGTGGTGAAGAGGTAGGTCAGGGGGTTGTTATCTGTCTTCACAGTAAACTCTGCCCCATACAGGTAGTCTTTTAGCTTGTCTACTACCGCCCATTTGAGGGCCAGGAATTCCAGCTTATGAGTGGGGTAGTTCTTTTCTGAGGGGGTCAGGCTCCTGCTCACATAGGCCACTGGTCGCAGTTGTCCTTCATGTTCTTGGTAGAGCACACCGCCTAGACCCTTACGGCTGGCATCCACATGTAATTCATAAGGTCTGGTAGGGTCGGCGTAGGCCAGGACTGGGGCAGTGGTTAAGCTCGTCTTCAGGGCCTGGAAGGCCTCTTCACACCTTGGGTTCCACTGATCTTGAACTGACTCACCAGGCCTCCTGGGCCCTGAGTCATCCTCTTCCCCTTCTGCCTTTAGCAATTCATTCAACGGGCAGGCAATCCGAGCAAACCCCTCCACAAACCTCCTATAATAGGAGCAGAACCCCAGGAAGGATCTGAGCTCTGTTACTGTGGTGGGTCGTGGCCAGGAGGTGACTGCTTCCAACTTCTCAGGATCTGTGGCCACCCCTTCTTCAGACACTATGTGCCCCAGATAGTTCACAGAAGACTGGTAGAACCGACACTTCTCGGGGGAAAGCTTAAGTCCCTCTTCGCTGAGTCTTCTCAATACTTTCTCCAGCCTGGCTTCATGTTCTTCCAAGGTTCTCCCGAAGACAATGACATCGTCCAAGTACACAAGGACTTCTATAAGATTCATGTCTCCAACAGTCTTCTCCATAAGGCGTTGAAAGGTAGCAGGAGCTCCAGACAGACCCTGAGGCATCCTATTGAATTCAAAGAATCCCACCGGGGTTATGAAGGCTGTCTTCTCCCTGTCTTCTGGGTGCATAGGGATTTGATAGTACCCACTCTTGAGATCCATCACACTGAACCATTTGGCTCCAGACAAACTTTGTAAGGCATCTTCTATCCTTGGCGTGGTGTATTGGTCAGGGATGGTTCTCCTGTTGAGAGTCCTGTAATCGATACAAAGCCTCAACGATCCATTCTTCTTTCTGACCACCACGATTGGGGAGGCATAGGGGCTTCTAGACTCCCGGATTACACCAGTCTTCTTTAGTTCTGCAAGTTGTTCCCTCAGATCCTCCAGATCTGCCAGGGGGACCCGCCTGACCCTCTTTCGGAAGGGCTTATCTTCTTGGAGGCGGATCCGATGGGTGGCACTTCTTGCACACCCCACATCAAATTCATCTTCGGAAAAGATCTTCTCCCATCTGGTCAGCTGGGCCTTGGCTCTTTCTTTCCAAGCCCTGGGTAGGTTCGGGTTTTCCACGGACAGCTTCTCCCAAACATCTCCTCCGTCACCCGTCCCCTTGACTTCGGACCAAGTGACCGGGGCAGCAGGGCTCACCTGACCCAGCAACACTCTGGCAGGAATCTCCATGGGCCCTCCCGTAGTGTTCCTAACACTCACCTAAACTCTGCCATGGGCCTTCTTCAGGGCCTTGAACGGAATCACTTCTGGTATCACTTCCAGGCCTGAGGACTCTTCCCTTGGGTCGGATTCCAGCATGACAAAGGGGCCAGGTTGTTTCCACGTAAGCTTCACAGTGGCCCTAAGACAGGTTACTTCTCCGGGCTGTAGCACTACTCCTTCTCTGCCAAGTCTCCACACCTTCCCTATCCCCTCTCCCGGGGTCTTCTGCTCTAAGACCAGTCGTTGGTAGGCCGTCTTTAGCATGGGATGGATTTTGGTGGCTGAATGGTTTCTCTCTTTCACTAGAGGGGTCAGGAATCTCCTGACTAGATCCGTCTTTGTCCCAATGATCAGGGAAATCTTGCTGGCTCCAGGCGGCCGAGGACACACAACTGCCAGGGTGTCAAACACTTCAGCCTTCCCAGCCACGGATGGGTCGAAAGTCATCTTTATGGGAGGGTACCCATCATAAGGGAAACTCTGGGTTCCAAGTCCCCATATCTCCAGCTCTTCTATCTTCTGGATAGGCAGATGACTCAAGTGCCTATCATAGAAGTCCCGGTATAGTAAAGTCACCTGTGCTCCGGTGTCCAGAAGAGCTTTAGTATAGACTCCTTCCACTTGAATGGGCACAGTAGGAGACGGGCCCACCAGTTCCTCTGGGTATGGCCGGACTGGGGTCACCTTCTTCTTTGGGCTTTTCCTTGCCCTGCTCCTTCTGGACTTTAATTTTTCCTGAGCCTGGCATGCATTGACCTTCTCCCTCTCAATGGGGGCACAAACCCGCTGAGGGATGTTATTGTTCCTCTTAGGTGGATGTTCCTTCTTCGGGGTGCTGTTTTTCCACTGAGGGGTCTTGCCCCCTCCCTCTGGGGTACATCTTGGTGGGGGGGTACTATACCTCCTCCTAGGAGTTTTGTCTCCTCCATTCTTGGCCTTTTTTTTCAGTTTGGAGCGCACTGAAGATGATGGGCACCCGGTTGACTCCTTCACCGGGGCCCTTTGGAGTTTCCCGCCGGCTTGCAATTATCTGTTCTCTTCTTCTTTGGGCTGGAGCATACGTTAGCAAAGTGGCCACTCCCTCCGCAGTTATAGCAAATCACCTCTTCTCGGTCCTGTAGGGAGGCCGGTGCTGAGGTGTTCGGAAACAACTCCTTTCTTGGGCTTGGTTTCTCTGGTCTTCTTTGATCTTTCTCCATCAAAGAGGTCAGCATCTCCAACACTTGGGCCATTTGCGATTTCAAAGTGTCAACCTCCGCATCTCTTTCCGGGCTCTTGACCGAATGGACCAACACTGGTACAGGTGTGACATTCGCCTTGGCCACCTGCTGATCTTCCTGCAGCGCCTCTTCGTCCCTAATAATTTTTATTAGATCAGAGTAGGTTAGTGACATTCCTCCTCCTGAGGTTTTCAGGTGCAGCCAGACCGGGTCTGAGCGCCGCGCTCCCCTCATGATCTGCTTCATGCGTGCTTCATCTGCATCTTTGGGCAGCATTCCCTTCTTCAGTACCATCTTGCATAACTGCCTGTTCAGCCTTCTAACATATTCTGACAGTTTCTCATTCGGCTGCTGGAGAGTGTGTTCAAATTGATAGATCATCTCTGACACCTTCTCCAGCTGAAGAAACTCTTCCTGCAGCATGGCCAGGCAATCTTGAGCTGTACAGTTTTCATTTCCAAACCGGAAGCTCTTCACCGCTTCTGCCGCGGCACCTTTCAGACTTTCCAAGACTCGCTGTCTCTTCTGTGCCTCAGGCACCTCCCATGCCTCTACTGCCTGTAATGCCTGTTCCACCCAAGTGTCAAAATCTTCCTCCCCCGCAGGGACGGGAAGCTTCCCCGAGAATGCCTTTAGTCTCCGGTAGCTAGTCTCTACGTGCACCGTGCTTGCCTTCTGACAGTTTGTTAGTAGGTCCCCTAACGCCTTTATCAGTTCGGGTGATATGGCCGTGGCAGGTGCAGGCGTCACCGGAGGTGTCGCTCCATCTCTCCTCTCTGGTGAGGTACGGGCCGCAGTCTGCGGTGGTCCCGTTAGGGGTGGCTCCTTCTTAATAGCATGCGCCAGACTATAAGATCTGTTATCCGACGTCTGCGTATATTTGCGCTTGCAAACTTCTGGCTTCCCATCTGAATACTCCACTAGTGCATACTGGTGTGAGGTGTCTGAGTCTAACTTTGTTCCCATCACCCACGGTGTACCATCTGGGGTCACTGACTTCATTAATCCTTCCACCGTCTTGGTCGACCATTCCTGACCGGGCATGTTAATGACCACTGACTGGCTTGGATCTGTCTTAGCTACTCCACACCACGTTCTGATGTCTTTCGGGTCCATGCCGGTACCTCTTGGCGGGTTTTCTGCTCTATTAGGATCCCGGACGAGAACCCCCACGTGTAGCATTACCCTCAACTAAGAGGGCCGCAGATTTGGTCTGGGCCCTGAGTACAGCTCCGCCAACCCCCGGCAATCTACTCGACCCTTTCTGGCACAGTTAGTCTAGGGGTATACACATTTAATACTTATACTTTATGAGAGACTCAGACACGGAGTAGTTATAAAGGAATAACAGATTTTACTTTCAGCTATGCAAAGGGAATGAACAGTGATAACAACTTGACCATTAGAATATTCACAGAGCCCTGCAATATTACAATATCAGTCACACTACACCATGGAGAAGGGGGGGGGGTGGATAAGGAGACGCCACGTGGGGCGACTGTTAACTAGGCGCCCTGTGGCGCAATAACTAAACTAGGTCCCTAATGAATCAGGCCTGATTCCTAATTCTAGAACTCAGTCCTGTATGAATGATGGATTCTTCACCGGCATCTGTAGAGGTGGTGCACTTAAGAATAAACAACAATTGTAATCCAGGAAAAGGGAAAGTTGATAACTGACAACACTTCACTGGAGATCCTCTGGATCAGTCCTGCTGTGGATCTCCAGTGAGAGTCTTTAACATGAGGTAGTAGGCCTCGGCAGTTTATAGGCACAGTACTAGCAAACAGGTTAGGGAATGAGCTTACGCTCGCTCACCCGCCGGACACGATCTCCGTCCGGGACTTCCACCGGCTGTGACTTCACTCGCCCACAGCGGTTGCTGCGATCGGGTCCCTGATCCAATCTAGGCTGTAAGTAGAGATGTCGGATGCCACCCAGGCTCGCAGTGGGGTGGAAGGCTCTTTGGTCGGCTGCGGAAGGCCCCAGGCTTCAGGCCTTACCCAGCACAGGTCCGCACAGGTGTATCAGTCTCTGCCGTCCCGTGTCCAAAGAGGCTGAGCCAGGCCTCGCCCCGTCCTTATATATCCCCACCCATAAGTCTCTGGGGCAGAAGCAAAACATCCTGGGAACCAGTGGGGTTCTGGGAACAGTAGTTCGAGAGCATTTAAAGGAACCCCGCTACAGTTCATTTTAAGGACTGGTAGAGGTGTGTACTATTTGGTGTGCAGTATATAGGGGTCTAATACATGCATAAAAAACTTTCACATATAAAGTTCTTTGCTGTCAGATGAATGCCTGTTGGCTAATTTTTGGGGCCTGTACTGGCCGACACTTACTTCTTTATCCAGGCTGTGAATGCCTAATTTTTCAGACTGGAATTGAAAATCAATTCCGCTAAATTGTGGAACGGATGCGGACCCATTTTACAGACGTGTGAATGGACCCTATATGTATTTGACATGTATTTACCGGCTGCTGTCAGTTCTGGCTGATTTAGGCCGAGCTATTACAATAAAACCGAGCAATATTAAAAAAAACGAAATAAACGTTATAACTGTATAAACGATTTATACAACTTATTAAAAAAAAAACATTTATGGCAACTTTTCCAATAGCAGGATCATCTCATGCACCCCCTTCATAGCCTGGCCTTGCGTCTCTTCCATGGCCTTCATGCGCTCCTGAATTGACAAAAAAATTCAGATAAAAAAAGAATGCTTGTCGTTGTCGATCTCAAATTTGCTTAATACTTCTGTTATGTCATTGTCCATGTTGTGGGACTATGTGTGCACAGCTAGTAATTATTTTGTGGCTGCAAATATGACCTGGAGGTTTTTAATGTTCGCCTCCCATTGAAATGAATGGGGCCCGCCGCGAACCCGCGGTTCGCGAACATTTACCCGCGTTCGCGCGATCGCGTTCGCGAACCGTCCCGGGAGATGTTCGTCCATCCCTATTGAGAACCACTGCTCTACAGCCTATTCCTTGCAAGGAGCCCTACCATTTTCTGTTCTGAAGAAATTACATTTTTTTTGCCCACTATGTCCTTGCAAGACTGATTCCTGATTGGGAGTGTCTGCACCAATTATAACCACCTGATGCACTTTTAGTGTAGTAATGAGGAAAGTTTCAGTCTCTGCATCCTTTTAACAGTATTTAACCCTTAGGCCCTTTTCACACATGCAGACCGTTTGTTTCATCAGTTTAGTCACGCTTTTTCAAAGAAAAAACGGATGAAGTTTTAATCAGCTTTTCATAAGTTTACATCAGTTTCCCATCAGTTTTTACATCACTTTTACTTTATCAGGTTAGGATTAACCTGCTAGGTACTTGCGATAGTTTCATTCACCCCTGCACTCCTCCAGATTGGTAGCGCAGGAATACCCACTCCATAGATTTCTCGAAAGGTGGATTCAAGTAGTGAAGGACAAAAAAGTGGAATTTGAGAAGACATGGGCAGGCTGGATACAGTATGCACCTGAGATGGGCTAAGATAAGAGACATAGAATGGGAAAGCAGGGGGTGTAGTAGAACCCCAGGACCCCAGCATAGCTGCTTATGGTTTTAGCTATTGTGAGGGGGCTAGCTCGGCAGCGGGTATGTGTGACCCCCGGGATGGGCTCCCCACCCAAAACAGGCCCGGCAGACGGAGGTTGTGGTTTTCAAAATCAAAAAGGTGCGGTTTATTTTCTATTTACAGTGACAAAAACACAGCAAGGCAAAAAAAACATAAACAAAATAAATCCTGGTCAACTTGACCTCTGACTAAACTTACAGGTTTCCTAACTAACGACTGGGATCAGCCTAGTGCTGTCCTAGTCCCTGGTTTTAAATGTCCAAGCAAAATATAGCCACACAGGCTTTCTCTCACCGCACAGGGGTTCACTCTCCCTAGACAGTCCACACAGGTCTGCTTCCAGGCATGAGCTAACATCTAATGAATCTGGGAGTTTTTTATAGAGGCCTAAATGAGCTGACAAGCTTCAGCTGGCCTCATCAACTCCCTGTCTGCACGACGCCCAGCCCTCTCCCTAGAGGTATGAGTCATCAATGAGCCCACTAGTCTCAGCTGGGCTTATACAACTCTCCACCTAGCTGTATAAGTCAGCGTAAAGCCTGAATCTGGGCGAAATATATCTACCCCCCTGGATGCAACCAGGTGACTTTACCTTCCTGCTGTCACATACCCCCCCCTCTTGTTTTAACCTCGGGGTTGGAACACCAGCAATCAGGCATTCATGTACTCGAGACAAAGCATCCACATTCCCCATTTGAACGCCAGGGCGATGCTTTACTGTGAAGTTGAATTCCTGGAGGGCCAGGAACCACCTATTCACTCTTCTATTTGTTTCCTTGTTTTGAGCCATCCACTTTAACGGAGCGTGATCCGTAACCATGTCAAAGTGCCTACCTAGCAGGTAGTACCGAAGGGAATCTAGAGCCCACTTCACCGCTAAACACTCCTTTTCAACGGTGGCGTAATTTACCTCATGGGACTTCAACTTCCTGCTGAGGTAAATGACTGGGTGCTCTTCCCCGTTCCAGACCTGGGACAATACTGCTCCTAACCCCACATCTGACGCATCACTTTGTACGACAAAGTCTCTAGAGAAGTCGGGTGAGTACAACACTGGCTGGCTACATAAGGCTTGTTTCAAGAATTGGAATGCTGCCTCAGCCTCGGGGGTCCATTTAATCATGACCGACCCTTTCCCCTTCGTCAGGTTGGTTAGGGGCACAGCCTTAGAAGCAAAGTGGGGAATGAATCGCCGATAATACCCAGCGATTCCCAGAAAGGCTCGTACCTGCTTCTTGCTGTTGGGACGTGGCCAACTCTGGATGGCCTCGACTTTGTTGAGTTGGGGTTTTATTACTCCCCTCCCAATGGTGTACCCAAGATATTTGGCCTCCTCCTGCCCAATGGTACACTTCTTGGGGTTAGCCGTAAACCCTGCTTCCCGAACAGAGTCCAGGACTGCTTGCACTTTTGGCAGATGTGAGGCCCAATCTGTGCTATGGACAATTATGTCATCCAGGTAAGCCGCAGCATACTTCCGATGGGGCCTCAGCATCTGGTCCATTTTCCGCTGGAATGTGGCCGGCGCATTCTGTAACCCGAACGGCATTCTTTTATATTGGAACGCCCCGTCTGGGGTTACAAATGCGGTTTTCTCTTTGGCCGACTTGGCCAGGGGGATTTGCCAATACCCTTTTGTGAGGTCAAGAGTCGTCATGTATCGGGCTGTTCCCAGCCGGTCGATCAACTCATCTATACGTGGCATGGGGTAGGTGTCAAATTTTGTAACTTTGTTCAACTGACGAAAATCGTTACAAAATCGCCAGCTCCCATCCGGTTTAGGCACCAACACAATGGGACTAGACCAATCACTTTGGGACTCCTCTATCACCCCTAAGTTCAGCATTCTCTGTACTTCCTCCCGTATTGCCTCCCGTCGGGCCTCTGGGATCCGATAGGGTTTTAACTTCACCCTTTCACCGGGCGGGGTAATAATGTCATGCTCTACCCCAGATGTTTGTCCCGGCAGCTCAGAGAATACCTCCTTGTTGCGAAGTACAAACTCCTTAACCTCCTGTTGTTGGGGTTGTGACAAGGTGGCTGCGATTCCAACCTCAGGAATCACGCAACCAGTTTGAGCTGGTGACCAAGTGTCTGCGACTAGGGACTCTCTATCCCTCCAGGCTTTCAACAGATTAACGTGATAGATCTGTTCGGGCTTTCGCCTTCCTGGTTGTCTGACCTTGTAATTCACTTCGCTCACTTTTTCCATTATCTCGTAGGGGCCTTGCCATTTGGCAAGGAATTTACTTTCAACCGTAGGGACAAGTACCAATATCCTATCCCCCGGGGAAAAGGTACGGGTCTTGGCTCCACGGTTGTACACTCTCTGCTGTGCCAACTGCGCTTGGGCCAAATGTTCCTTCACGATGGGCATTACCTGTGCAATTCGATCTTGCATCAGGGCGACATGCTCAATCACACTCCTGTGGGGAGAACTCTCACTTTCCCAAGTTTCCTTGGCAATATCCAACAGCCCTCTTGGGTGTCTCCCATACAGTAACTCAAAGGGGGAGAATCCCGTAGAGGATTGGGGCACCTCCCTAATAGCAAACATCAAATAAGGAAGTAGACAGTCCCAATCCCTTCCATCTCTATCCACCACTTTCTTCAACATTTGTTTTAGGGTTTTGTTGAATCTTTCAACCAGCCCATCGGTTTGGGGGTGATACACAGATGTACGCAATTGCGTCACTTTGAACAATTTACACAGCTCTTTCATAACCCGGGACATAAAGGGTGTACCTTGGTCCGTAAGCAGTTCTTTACAAATACCCACCCGGCTAAAAACAAGAGATAGCTCTTTGGCTATGGTTTTGGCCGAGGTATTTCTGAGAGGGATCGCTTCTGGATAACGGGTGGCATAGTCCATTATAACCAATATGTACTGGTGCCCCCTAGCGGACTTGATTATAGGACCTACCAAATCCATTGCGATTCTCTCAAACGGGACCTCAATGATGGGTAGAGGGACCAGCGGGCTACGGAAATGTGGCATCGGGGCCGACCTCTGACACACAGGGCAGGAGGAACAATAATTTTCTATGTCCTTCATCACCCCAGGCCAATAGAATCTCTGTAATACCCTCTCTCGGGTTTTCTCTGTCCCCAGATGACCTCCAAGAATGTGCCCATGGGCCAACTCCAACACCAACTTCCTGTAAGGTTTGGGCACCACAAGCTGCTCAACGGTTTCTTCTGCCCTTTTTGCCACCCGATACAGTAGGTCCTTCTCTACGCTGAAGTATGGGTAAGTGCCAGTATTATCTGGGTTCACTAACTCGCCATCTATTTTCACTACGTTTTCCCGTGCCTTTATTAGGGCGGGGTCTTTCAACTGTTCTGTGGCAAAGTTTTCCCTGTGAACCTCAAGATCAGAAAACTCCACAGACGGTAGGTTTTCGTCTGAGGAGGTGGGCTCCTCTCCAGTTTCTTGAGTCTCCCCTGCCAATACTGACAAGGGAAATTCCGGAGAGTCCTCACCACTCTCAGGGGAGTTCTGGCTATCACATTCCTGGTACATAGGGGCACCAGTGGGGGGCTCAGGATCATCCCACAGTTCCCAGAACTTCGGAAAATCCCTTCCCACAATGGCGTCATGCGGTAACTGAGATACTAAGCCCACTGGATGAGAGAGGGTACCTTTGGGGGTCTCGAAACACACCGTAGTCACTGGATACTCTCGGGTGTCCCCATGCACACAAATAACGGCTACCTTGCTATTCCCAGAGACCTCTGTTTTAACTAACTCAGCCTTTATCAGGGTCACAAGGCTACCTGAATCCAGCAATACCACAACATTTCTACCATTAATACACATTTTGCATAAATGTTTCTCAGTTCCCCGAATGGCAGTGCATGCGACTGTCGCACACAGCGACTGACGTCTGCCCGTCAGAAAGTCACACTGCATGGGTTCCTCCACAACCGGGCAATTGGCTGCAATATGTCCCGCTTGCCGGCAGCGGTAGCAAACGATCCTTCTTGCGGCCTCTTGAGCCGCTGATTTCCCAGGCTGTTCTCGCCAAACTTGGGGTAGAGCTCCCACCCTCTCACTCTCTCCACCCTCACCCCTTGGAATCCTCTTATCCGCCCCTGGGGATGGTCTGGTCTTAGGGTGGAAAGTCCGAGTGTCTCTGGAAGAGGCCGTCAGGTTCTCTGTAGCCAAGTATTTCTCCACACGATCCACAAGACCATCGGCCGTCTCTGGGTCTCCATGGCTTACCCACTTTTGGATGGCAGTAGGAAGAGCTCTCAAAAACCGATCCATTACAACACGTTCCACAATCTTTGGTGCGGACAAAGTCTCTGGCTGTAGCCACTTTCTGCTCAGGTGAATGAGATCATACATTTGAGACCTGGGGGGTTTTCCAAGCTGGAAAGTCCAGTTATGCACACGCTGAGCCCGGACAGCCAGGGTGACACCCAGCCTTGCCAATATTTCAGCTTTTAGCATCACATAGTCTTTTGCTTGGTTAGGCTCTAGGTCATAGTAAGCTTTCTGCGATTCACCAGTTAACAGAGGAGCCACTAGTCCAGCCCACTGCTCCTCAGGCCACTTTTCTCTTTCAGCGGTCCTTTCAAATGTGGTCAAAAATACCTCTGGATCATCCTCTCCAGTCATTTTTGTCAATAAACGACTCACCCCAAAGGACGCGGTATTAGTGGGACGGCTTTCCTCACTGGTCTGCGGACGTTGCTGCATTACTGCTTCCATCTGTTGTTGTAGTCTCTGCTCTTGCTTCTGCAACAGGTCTATGAAGCGGGCCTCAGATTGCTGTTGGGCTTGTTGCTGAGCCTCCAGACTCTGTTGTAAAGTTGCAAGGCTCTGTTGATGAGCTTGCTGCTGGGCTGCAAGGCTCCTTTGCAAACCTGCATTTGTCTGCTGTTGATTGGCATTTGCTAGAGCCAGCTGTTTCAGTATCTCCTCCATGCTGGCTTAAAAAAAAACTGCCCGCATTCTCCACCAACTGTGAGGGGGCTAGCTCGGCAGCGGGTATGTGTGACCCCCGGGATGGGCTCCCCACCCAAAACAGGCCCGGCAGACGGAGGTTGTGGTTTTCAAAATCAAAAAGGTGCGGTTTATTTTCTATTTACAGTGACAAAAACACAGCAAGGCAAAAAAAACATAAACAAAATAAATCCTGGTCAACTTGACCTCTGACTAAACTTACAGGTTTCCTAACTAACGACTGGGATCAGCCTAGTGCTGTCCTAGTCCCTGGTTTTAAATGTCCAAGCAAAATATAGCCACACAGGCTTTCTCTCACCGCACAGGGGTTCACTCTCCCTAGACAGTCCACACAGGTCTGCTTCCAGGCATGAGCTAACATCTAATGAATCTGGGAGTTTTTTATAGAGGCCTAAATGAGCTGACAAGCTTCAGCTGGCCTCATCAACTCCCTGTCTGCACGACGCCCAGCCCTCTCCCTAGAGGTATGAGTCATCAATGAGCCCACTAGTCTCAGCTGGGCTTATACAACTCTCCACCTAGCTGTATAAGTCAGCGTAAAGCCTGAATCTGGGCGAAATATATCTACCCCCCTGGATGCAACCAGGTGACTTTACCTTCCTGCTGTCACACTATAGAAGAATAAAGAGCCGAATCATGAACCTTGACCAGGATTGATTGATCTATTTATGTCTTCCTTCTTACTTTATCTTTTTAATTTTTCCTTTTTTTTCCCTCTCTTTTCCTCCCCTCCCTCTCTTTCTCATTGACCTCCCTTACAGTTTTTTACTGCTTTGATAGTGTGGAGTGAGATGTCTGCCCCTAACTAGGAGAGAGAGGGAGTCAAGCCACGTTGAAATAGTGAGGGGAGAGATGGGAAGGAGGGTGGCGGATAAAGGAGTAGGGCACACACAGGAGAGGAGGGACGTAATGTAGAATGTGGACAGAGAGTGTACACGGTCACCATGAGGATATCAGGATAATCTTTATTTTTTTATTTTTTGGGGGGGAATAATGGGTTTGTTACTTAAATCACAAGGTATAATTATTTATTTTCAACACCATGGCCATTAGTGGCCACTTATGAGGTTTTGGTAGAGGGGGAGAGGGGGAATTAATAAATAAACACGAGGGAGAGGGGATCCCCCCCTCTTCCTTTCTTCCCCATTTTAAATTTTTTTTGTTTGTTGGTTGTTGTTACCCAAGTTGGGGAATTAAGGGCCACTACACACAATTACGGGTAATTCATATTTAACCACGAGGCACAAATGTATTTGTGTATGTGTGTGTATATACGTATATGTGTATATATATAAATATATATATATATATATTTTTTTTTTTTTTATCCACATAAAAAGAATAGGTTACCATGGCCATTAGTGGCCTCTTTGGAAGTAGAAAGGGTTTTCTTTTTCCTTCCCTTTGCTTAAGTGACACAGAAGGGCACAGTTTTCCTCTTCTTCTTTTTACCTTTCTTTCTCTTTGGGGGGTGGGGGGGGAGGGTAGTATAATTGATAAACTTTTGATAAGACAATTTTGTACCTAGTTCTTTTCTGTAATGTTCAATTGTGTATTTTATGTGTAGCACACAGATCCCTGGCCTTACCTCCTCAAGGCGGGACACACCGTACCACAAAGCCCAGGTTCCTTCTTGAATAAGAGGGTGAGCGGTGTTCAGAAATTGTTGGGTTCCGCAACGAGTTACCTCTCCTGGGGCTGGTTCCTTTCCCTAGAATGTGGGGAAAAGTCTGTAGCTTGTGTAACAATAAGGCCAATGTCCAGACAAGGTTAAACCTCAATGGCTTAAGGTTTATTTTCTTTATGCTTGAAACAGGAAAGTTGAAAGTGAAGAATAGAATAACAGGAGGCAGGTTCAGGCACTTAATATCACCACTCAATCCCAAGTGGACTCTCCTCACCCGGATAGTCCCCTCTCACGGTCCTAGTAGCCAAAGTGATGCACAAACTTTACTTCACTGTCCTAGGGATACGATCGGAACCCATTTGCCTAGTTCCAAACTTCCCAGCACTTGTAGCATAAGGACCTAGGTGCAAGTTGAAGCACGCTACAATGCCTGTGGTGGATTTGTGGAATCCCTCTGTAGGTGACCAGGCCTCATCCGAGGCGGTGACTTCCTTCACGGGTAACCCTGGCTCCCTCTCCAGAACAGGTCACCCTCGAGTGCCCTGGAATTTCTCTTTAGATGGTAGGCCAGCTAAAGGTGCTGGGCCTACATGAAAAGTTGCAGCCCCAGGCTAAAGGTGCCTGAGACTGATCTTCCCCTGCGCATTCCTATGGCCTGGAGGGCCATGAGACGCAGGCGGTACTGCTCCTCAGTACCCTTCCTTCTCTCCCCTTAAGATGGCATCTGCCCCTTTTGTATCCTCTCCCAGCATGCCCCCGTACAGCTGCCTGGAGAGGACACCCAAAGGTACAGTAATGTCACCAGCGGTTCAACCCTGACCTGTTATGACAGCGCCACCCACAGGCCACAGGGAACTATACAACAGTAACACCACTTGGCAAAAGCAAAAGAGCAGAACCTAACAATTAAAGTGATCTGGGTCTGGCTAGCAACCCAGATCAACCCCCAAATTTAGGTACCTAGCTCCCCTGAAGTAAAGGGGCGCTACATATGTAAATGATGGAATATAAGAATGTACAATGCTAAATGGAAATGTTGAAGTTTATAATAAAATAAAAATTTGATTATAAAAAAATAATTAGGGGGAGGTGCATTCGCTTGTAGGCATGGCATATCTGGGAAAGAAAAATGCTGCGCACAAAGTGGTTTAAACTAAATATCGAGCGTGGTTTAAAGGGGGGTGTGGCTCAAATGGGGTGTGGTTAGAGTCTGAGCTGAACGAGGGATGGAGGAAGAGAGAGAGGAGGAGGGAGGGAGGGAGAGAGAGAAAGAAAGAGATAGGGAGGGAAGGAGAGAGAAGGAAGTGTAGCGGGTATATACGTTTGAATTCTGGTGAAGACACCAGTGATGTATAGTTCCCTGTGGCCCAGCAGGTGGCGCTGTCACTTTGGGCCAGGGTTGAACCATCACTGCAGTGCCGTACCCTTTGTGGCCTCTCGCAGCGGTTGTACGGCGGGGCCGGGAACCCGCCGTGCATCCTGGGAGAGGGTATAAAGAGGCCGGACATCTTCGCCACGAGGTTCGAGTCCCAGGCACCTTCAGCCTGAGTGCTGCTGTTCGCGGTCGGGGTCTAGGCGGCCTAGGCCTGGACACTGGGAGTTCGTGTTCCATCCCAGACACCTTCAGTCTGGGGTGAGGTACTCATCCGGAGGCCTGGGGCCCAGTACCTTCCGCTGGGTCCCGCGAGGGAGGGATTGTCCTAGGGGGCCCCGAGAGTGGGGCTGCTGCTGGGGACACCTGATGTAAGTACGGACTCCGCTGGGGACAACTGATGTAAGGACGGACTCCGCTGGGGGCACCTGATGTAAGGACGATCTCCGCTGGGGGGCACCTGATGTAAGAACGGAATCTGCTAGGGGCACCTGATGTAAGGAGGGACTCCGCTGGGGGCACCTGATGGCATCTGTTGGCAGGCGACGTGGCAGGTGACACGCTCAGGGCTCCCACTGATTCTGCATTATGGTGAATGGAATGATTTCATTTTATATTACAATGTAATAATAGAAATAATGTGCTTCAATCATCCTGACACCTTAACGACCATGGAGCCGTGATGATTGAAGCGCTAACACCAGGTGTTTGGAGTACCTTTATCTGCAGATTGTTAAACATTCTAGAATACACATAGTTCTATTGTTGTGTAGGATCTGGGCCTGCTGTCCCTCCGTCTCTCTCTCCCTCCATCCCTTGTTCATTTCAGTCTTTAACCACACACCATAGAGCCACGCCCCTTTAAGCCAGGCCAACTAGTTCTCTGAAACCACGCCCATTTTTCTTTGCACGTCACATTTTTCTTTTACACTATGTCACGCCTACAAATTAATGCCCCACCCCCTTTTCTAATAAGACACCGCCTACAGGCAAAAAAGTGTCCCTATACATTTTTTTACAATGTTGGCAAATATGTACATGTCACCTCAGGGCTAAAGCGCTCAGAAGGCCTGGACCTCCCAGCACGTGGGCGACCATGAGAGGAGCCAGGAGATGGATCAGTAGAGGCCTGGCTGAGCTCTTGTAGTAAATCAGCAACTGTAGCCTGGAGCCACCCGGGGCCTCTGGTCACAGCCTCAGCTCGGAGTTGGGACAACAGGACGTTTTCTCAGCAGGCGAAGAGAAACCTTACTGACACTATGAGAAGCTCTGACTAATCTCAGACAGAACCCCCCACACCCCCCCACACCCTACGGGACACCCCCCCCCATCACTTTGGGACCCAATCAAGTTAGAGAATAACCCCTTTTCATATCATACCACTATTCACTCCACCTCACTGCCCACCCCAGTGTTGCTGGCCCTCCTCCCAGTTTTACTTTGCTCTGGGCCATATACTATGTGTGCTTCCATCAGAGGCTTTTCAGATAAGTATTTTTCTGCTTAATGTATCCACTTTTTTGATTTGCTTGCACTTGTAATAATTTCACAATAATAAATTGCACTCGATAAGCATACTAATGTATTCTGCTGAAAATAAAATCACTAAGTGCTTTTTTATGGTTTTGTATTTATTAGCTTGGAAAATAAATGATGGCAATTATATAAATTATGTTTATGTGTATTTTTATTGCGAGTAAAACATGAGATTATGCTTGAAAGTTGACTGTATCAGTAAATAAATAACCCTTTCATGAACAGTTTTTTTTTTAAGCTTACATGACCAGAGTAGGTATAGCAATGCTAGTATGTGTCAGTTAACCACTTAACCTCCCTGGCCGTATGATTCTGTCTGGAAATTTGGTGTTATGAATTGTAGGCCTGCAATTCTTAGTAATTACTTACTTAAACCTGACCAAACAAGAGTCTAGTAGACATCCCGGGTATGATAAAGTTTGAAACACAAAATCATAAATTATAATATAATAAATAACTATAAATAATTATAACAAATAGTAATGTAATTATAATAAAAATTATTCAATAATATAATCAAATCAAAAACACTGAAATTTGCTCAGTTGCAGAATTGTCTCTGTTATTAGATTTAGTGTTTGATGATGAATTTCCCCACAAATCGCTATCGCTCAGTTCTGCAAGTGATTCTAATTTATTATTGCTATTTTCTAGCTGGTCTAAAACAACTTTTGACATAAAGGGACACTTTTTGGTTGCTATGGACAATCTCCAGTTTCCAGGCAGAAAGAAAAGTTTTTATAATATAAAACGGCATGCAGGGCACTGGACTGACCACTAGGGACAAGGGGGTGTGTAATTATTTGTAAGATTACAGTATACTGTATCTATACTGTGTTTTTCACTTTTTGAATTTGGCGCCGAACTCCGTCCCCGTGCGTCGCAACGTCGCAGGGAACGGAGCTCGGCACTCGGCAGTGAGGATCGAGCGAGGAGACAGCTCGCACACACTGCAGGAGGACATCGCAGGATCCAGGGAACAAGATAAGTAACTTTGCCTCCTTCCCTGTTGATGCCTTGTATAGGAGAAACGCAGCGTCAGGCGGAGCAATCACCTCTGACGTCACCACGCTCCAGCTGAGTGGCCTGAGCCGCGGCTGGTTGTCTTGTCTTACCGCAGATTTTTGAGTTTCGTTTTGTAAGAGACTCTGGATGTCAGTATTGCTGCTTTTTAAATAAAGGGACTTTCATTTTACTGCACCTTGAGCCTATTTTTATCTTTCCTATGATATTCACACTTATCATACCAATACATTGGGAGTGAATCCTGGCTACAAGGAAGCTGTGTTCCTGGACATCCTAAGGAGAGAGCGGACCTGCTGCGGGACTGACGCCGGGATACCGTGGAGTCCTATGGTGGGCTGAGCTTCTATGATCTCCGTAACAGAGATCCACCTGATTTGGTAAGCGGCCCTTTTTAATATTTTGTCTCATCCGGCTGGAAAAGTTTGGAAAAGTTTGGAGGAAGAAATCATCATTCCCCTTCAACCCTTTCGTTTTTCATTGGTTTATTGGTCTGAATGCAGCGAGTCACTTCCTAGCTCTTTTTGGCTATTAGGACACTATTTGACAGCAATTCACCTTGAACTTTTTTGCATATAATTGCACATAATATTGGTTGTTTGCACTTTGTTTTTTTGCACATATTTTGGGTAGCGCATTTTTTACTATTTTTGACCAATATTGTATAGCCGTATATTCCAGCTATTTTTTAAAGTGCAGCACCTATCACTAATGTTTGAGAAATTTTTCTTTCATCTTATCCTTTCATACAAGGATTAATTTTTACACCCAAACGCTTTCACACTGTGTTTTTGTTGTATGTATAGGTTTTTTTGCATTTTTTGCACCAAGCGGTGTTTGTTTTTTTTGTGAACTTATTATCTTTTTGCACCATAAGGGATGCCCGGATTATCCACGCTTTACAAAGTAACTTCCCTGTATCCTGCAATGCAATCCTGAGTCTGGCTCAGGATTACCGCCAGGGAGGTTAAGGACCGAGCCTCTTTTTGACACCTTTAAAATCTGTTTTGTTTTATTTTTGCTAGAAAAATACTTAGAACCCCCAAACATTATATATATTATTTTCTAATACCCTAGAGAATAAAATGGCGGTCGTTTCAATACTTTCTGTCACACCGTATTTGCACAGCGGTCTTGTAAGCGCAAATTTTTTGGAAAAAAATACACTTTTTTAAATTAAAAAAATAAGACAACGGTAAAGTTAGCCCAATTTTTTTTATATTGTAAAAGATAATATTACGCCAAGTAAATTTATACCCAACATGTCACGCTTCAAAATTGCGCCTGCTAGTGGAATGGTGACAAACTTTTACCCTTAAAAATCTCCATAGGCGATGTTTAAGAATTTCTACAGGTTACCAGTTTTGAGGTCTAGGGCTAGAATTATTTCTCTCGCTCTAACGATCGCGGCGATACCTCACATGTGTGGTTTGAACACCATTTTCATATGCGGGCGCTGCTCACGTATGCGTTCGCTTCTGCGCGTGAGCTTGTTGGGACGGGGCGCTTAAAAAAAAAAATATGTTTTCTTATTTATTTTATTTTTTGTTTTGACACTTTCTTTAAAAAAAAATAATATATAGGTCACTTTTATTCCTTTTACAAGGAATGCAAGGAATGTAATCCCTTGTAATAGAGAAAAAGCATGACAGGACCTCTTAAATATGAGATCCGGGGTCAAAAAGACCTCAGATCTCATATTTACACTAAAATGCAATAAAAAAATAAATAAATATGTCACTATGGAGCCGAGCGGTGGCCATCTTCCCCTCACTCGGCAGCCAGGCATCCACGGGAAAAGACACGCCGGGTCCGGTAAGCAGCGGAGACGTAAGCAGCGGAATCGACCAGAGCGTGGTGGGAGGGTGGTGGCCACCTCTCCCGCCACCGATAAAAGTGATCTTGTGGCGAATCCGCCGCAGAGACCACTTGTATCTTAAAGAGAAACCAACGCACGGCGTTCCTGAAAATACCGGGGTTATGGTAGCTATCTGCTGCCATAACAACACTATTTAGCGTCAAAATACAGACGTACGGGTACGTCGTTTTGCGTGAAGTGGTTAGTATCTCTATAAATAAGCTGCTGTTCACACCGTTTTCACAGGTCCAAATCGCATGACAAGTCACACCCTATTATCGGCAATAGAACTGTTTAAATTGGTGCTGCACTGATTTAAAAAAAAGGTTCCTGAACTATTTTTGGCGATTTCAGGTGCGACTTGCATAGCCATCTGTGCATGAAGTCGCACATATGTCAGCCAAGTCGCACCTGAAGTCACACTAACATGCAGCTTTTCAAGTGAAGTCGCATAATTTCAAAGTTGGATTCGGTGTGAATGGGAGCTAAAGCACACAAAGTCAAGCGCTAACGGGAAAGGCGCCTTGGGGGTAATTGCTGACTTTAATTGATGGAGCTAGGCAAGTTTTCAGGGGCCATGGTAGTAAATAAATTCTGTATAATAATAATAATGTAGTCGGGTCTCTGCTGGCTAGAGAGGAGACAGGAAGAAGAGCTGGCTCTGTATGTATAGAGTGGCTGTGCTGCGGGCTGTGTGTAATCCCTCGTCCACTTCTTCTGTTGCCTCCCTCCGCTGCTGTCTGTGCAGCTGAATGAGCGGGCTGTGTGTAATCCTCTGCCCACTCCTGTGGTTCCTTCCCCCCTTGCTCTGGAATGTCCACAGTGCCAATTGGGGATCAGAGCCTGCAGCCACACAAGGCTATGGGAAATGTAGTCCATGGGGAGCACTGCACCTAGGGTGACCACGTGTCCCGGATTGCCCGGGACAGTCCCGCATTTTGCAGGTCTGTCACGGGCACCTTCATTCCAGGACAATACAGTGTCCCTGAATGAAACTGACACAGCCACCCCCTGGGCCAATCTGATGCCCCCCAAAAATGCCTTCACATCACCGTTTTTCTCACTGACAGTACTTGTCCTGGCCCGGAATGCCTGGAGGAGCACAATCCCCGCCCCCTGCTTGTGATTGGAGAAATTATAATTCGTTACAGCACAAGCTGATTTTTGGGAAGGGAGGGTGTCCCTGAATGGTAGTTTGGGAATGTGGTCACCCTAACTGCACCATGGAGATGGATAAGCTGCAGAACTACAACACCCAGGCACACCCTGCAAACAGAGGAGGAGAGAGCAATGTTTTTCTGGGCAAATGTGCAGAGATCTGGGCAGACAGCACAGGGACACCAGAGTGTGCAGAGTCCTGTTACTGTGCATGCCTAAACTGGCAAAGAACCTGGTGAGGCCGGAGTGCCTATGACTGAGCCATAATAGTTTTTTTCTGCTGGAGACTGGAGTGGTACAGACCTGCTGCCTGTGTGTGTGTCTGTGCTTACCCCAGACAGCTACCAAAGACAAGAGATCTGGAGCTGAGCCTAGAGGCCCTGATTGTGAGGACTGACTGAGTTACTGGGGCCCTAGTTCCTGCGGATCACAGCTCTGCCAATGTGCCTTCTTGGCGGTAGTATACTAACATTTACGTTATAGCTAGGTGTGTCAGAGGGGACAGAGCGGTTAACAGAGTTGTGGCAGAATGGAGTACCTGTCATACCAAGCAGCTCCTTCAGGGGTAAGCCCAATACTATTAACCTCCCTGGCTGTATGATTCTGTCTGGAATTTTGTACCAAAAGCGGTACAATTATTTTGCATGGAAATTTGGTGTTATGTATTTTAGGCCTGCGATTCTTAGTAATTACTTACTTAAACCTGACCAAACAAGAGTCTAGTAGACATCCCGGGCATGATAAAGTTTGAAACACAAAATCATAAATTATAATATAATAAATAACTACAAATAATTATAACAAATAGTAATGTAATTATAATAAAAATGATTCAATAATGTAATCAAATCAAAAACACTGAAATTTGCTCAGTTGCAGAATTGTCGCTGTCATTAGATTTTTTGTTTGATGATGAATTTCCCCACAAATCGCTATCGCTCAATTCTGCGAGTGATTGTAGTTTATTGTCGCTGTTTTTTAGCTGGTCTAAAATCACTTTTGACATAAAGGGACACTTTTTGGTTGCTATGGACAATCTCCAGTTTCCAGGCAGAAAGAACAGTTTTTATTATATAAAAGTGCATGCAGGACACTGGGCAGACCACTAGGGACAAAGGGGGTGTGTAATTATTACATACAGTACTGTAATCTGTAAGATTACAGTATACTGTATGTATACTATGTGTTTACTTTTTTGAATTTGGCGCCGAACTCCGACCCCGTGCGCCGCAACGTCGCAGGGAACCGAGCTGGGCACTCGGCAGTGAGGATCGAGCGAGACACGGCTCGCAGACACTGCGGGAGGACATCGCAGGATCCAGGGAAAAAGGTAAGTTTCTTCCCCTGGATACTGCGATGCAGCACGAGTCTGGCTCGGGGTTACCGCTCTTAGCATAAAAAAAATCCCCCCGAGCCTGACTCGGGATTACCGCTAGGGAGGTTAAAGACATATCCCGTGTTACCTAACAATTTTAAGCACAATAATATAAAAATAGAATAATTTTGGAAAACAGACCTAAAATGAAAAGTTTTTTAAAAAATTACCAGAATTTTCTTTTTTTTTTTTATGTAAAAAAAGTTTGAATTTTGCATGAGCAAAAGAAACAATATAGGGTTGCTCGTGTAGCACACAAACCTTTTTCTCGCCTGGCTCACTTGCAAGTCAAGGCACACCGTGCTATATGCCCGTACCCTCCTGTTTGAGGAGGTTAAGCGGTGTTCACAATTTTGGGTCCTGCAGCGAGTTACCTTCCTCCACTGGTTCTCTTCCCCAGAGTATGGGGTCAAGTCTCTATTTCTTCCCCAAAGAAACAATGTCCAGAACACTTTAACCCCAACAGAAAGTTTATTTTCTATTTTTGCTGCGTAGTAGATAGAGACAGATAGATGAAAATAGGAATAGTGTGAGATTAGATCCAGGCACAACCAGCAACCTCGTCGCCACTCGATCCCGAGTGGGTTTAGCTCACCCAGATAGTCCTCTCTCACAGTCCTAGCAGCCGGTGTGGAGCTCGAACTGTTCTGTCACCCTATCCCCTCCAGGGACAGGCACAGGAAACCCTCTAACCTCTGTAGACTTTTAAGAACAGGATAATGCCAATGGGCACTCTACAGGTTAGTCCTCCCAAAGACAGCAATCTTCCATTACTCATCTCCTCAGTGGGACCAATTCTCTCATGGCTTCCTCTCGGTCAGAGCGGGTACCCTCACCCAGGCACCCTGGCACTCCAATGGGCGAATTGTAGACCCAGTTAAAGGTACTGGGTCTACCTGGAACGTTGCAGCCTCGGGCCAAAGGTGCCCGAGACTTCTCGGCCAGTCACCGCACCCCCGAGGGGCTCCTCCACTCCAACCTCCAACTCCCAACTCAACTCCTCTAAAGATGGTGTCTGCCCCTTATGTACCCTCTCCCGGCATGCACAGCAGGCCGATCACGCCCACTGTACCGCTGCCGAGAGAGGACACCCTAAGGCCAGCAATGCCACCCCTGGCTCAACCCTGACCTGATATGGCAGTGCCACCTACAGGCCACAGGGAACCGTACACCAGGCAGCATCACATAGGCAGAAGCAAATACCTAGCAATCAAAATGATCCGAGCCTATCTACCAGCTCAGACCAACCCCTAAATTTAGGCACATAAATTTAGGACAAGCAAGTCCCCCCTTCTAGACCATACCAAGCCACATGCCCTTAACATGGGGGGGTTGGTGCTTTGGGACAGGGGGAGCACTGCACCCCTCACCCCAAAGCACCTTGTCCCCATGTTGATGAGGACAAGGGCCTCTTCCCGACAACCCTGACCGTTGGTTTCGGGCTCTGGGGGCGGGGGGCTTATCGGAATCTGGGAGCCCCCTTTAATAAGGGGACCCCCAGATCCTGGCCCCACACCCTATGTGAATAAGTATGGGGTACATCGTACCCCCTACCCATTCACCTGGGGGAAAAAAGTGTCAATAAAAAAACACACTAGACGGGTTTTTGAAGTAATTTATTAGGCAGCTCCGGGGGTCTCTTCCGACTTTGGGGGTCTCTTCCAACTTCTCCGCTCTCTTCTCCCACTCTCCAGCCTCTTCTCCCGGTCTCTGGTTCTTCTCCCGCTCTCCGGTTCTTCTGACGGGCTCCTCCACTATCTTCTGCTCTTTTGCTGCTCTTTTGCTAGCATTGGCCCGGTCTTCTTCCCTCTTCTCTTCTTCCGATGTTGACACAACGCTCTCTCCCGCTGTAATGCCGTGTGCGCGGTGCGCAACGACTTATATAGGCATCCCACACTGCCTGAGATCAGCTGGGATGCGGCGTGCGTTCCACCGCTCTGATCCAGACAACCAGCGCTTCTTCTGAGGCGCAGAAGAAGTCACATGACTAAACGCGTCAGTGATTGGTCTCTTACGTCGACACGTCACTTCCGGTTGTCTGGATCAGAGCGGTGGAATGCACGCCGCATCCCACCTGATCTCAGGCAGTGTGTGCAGGATTTTTTTAATTTGTTTTAAACTTGCATGCATGCAAACAAGTGGTTCACCGCTTTTTTAATATTATAAACTTTTTATAAAATAAATCTACTGGATTACACAATGGGAGTCCGTTTTCTATTGGTCCTATGAGGACAAACAAAGCCAGCTGACACACTAACACCAGGAAGGTGGATGGGAGCCCCTGGGAACGGAGCGGAGGAGGAGCATACGGCTACCTGAGGAACAAGTTACCCACTCTACGTGCCTGTCACCCCTGCAGGGGTTTCTACTTCTGGTGAGTGGGGAATCATAAGGGGGAGCACAAGTGTCACTTGAAGTCTGTCAGGAACCAAGGATACCCACAAAAGTCACAAGTTTTCAACTGAACTGATTATAAGAAGTTTATTGCTCTTTATTTACTGTCGTTTTGAACTAGGCTTAAGATATCCAAAACTGTATACCTATTGCCACATTGACCACGGAAAGTTATTTTGACATACAGGCAGAGAATCTATCTGCCAGTTGGTCACATTGACTGCCTATGCTAAGGTGACCAGATTTTTAAAATGAAATCCGGGGACATTTTTTTTTTTTTTACTAGTAATGGCGGCAATCAGCGACTCTCTGCCCATCGCCGCCCGCCTCACAGCCTCACAGCCTGTCAAGTCTTACTCTTCGGGCCCCAGCTACTACTGGGTGGGGAGCAGAGGAAGATCACTCCACCAGGGAAGGCAAGGAGATAAGCAGGCAGGCAGCTGGCCGGGACTTGAGCCAAGGCAGAAGAACATGCGAGCGAAGCTGAATGGGCATGCACCCGAAACTGAAGAAATATTCCCTCCTCTCCGACCAACACATGATCATCAGAAAGGGGCACAGATAATGGAAAGAAATAGACCCCCTAAGGTAGTAGGAGCGGCGGAGCAGGGGGGTGTAATTCAGATTACTTATTTTTTAATTCTGCACTGACTGTCTTTGAAATTGAACCAGCACCTGTTCAAATGCAATCCGGGGACAAAACCGGGGACAGACTTGGTCCGGGGACAGTGTCCTCAATCCGGGGACTGTCCCCGGAAACCGGGGATGTCTGGTCACCCTAGCCTATGCTGTGTGGAACACAGCTGTCTCTCATTACTTTTTATTAGTTAGATTTATGAATTTCTATTACCAGTACACTGCCCCTGGTGGCAGCTTCTGAATGTGTCACTGTGATTGCTTTAATAATTTTGGATTTAATTTTAGGCACTACTGGCCTGTTAGGCTGCATATTAGTTATTTATCACTTCCTTAGGTGGGTAGCCCCCACTAAGGAGCTCAGTATTGAAGTATCATTTTGACATTAGCGATTTTTGCACATTTTAATATTTATTATAGTTTGGTCATGAGGTCACCTACCTGGAGGACGTTCCTTCTCTGGGGGGGACACCTCCAAGTTACACCTTTAAGCATTGCTGCTTTGCACATTACGGTTTTTGCACAGCACACAGTCACTTTATCACAGGAAGTATAAGATTATCACTACCAATCAATTACACTTGGAGTTTTTTATGCTAAATTACTGATCTATGGGAATATAGCACTTTAATCTTACCTAACTACCTCAAAACTCCGGCAGCGCCACCTACCCCATTCATACAGCCTTTTACATAACAGTCCCTGGGAACAGTGATCTAAGGGGAGGCAGCAGCCTATCCACATCCTAAGCGCGGATCCCACAGATCACCTATTACAATATAGGGTTGATTTACTAAAGACAATAGACTGTTCATTTTGCAAGAGAATTTTAACAAGAGCATAGTGAATGAGAGGAAGCTCTACTGACTTACATCATCCAATCATGTGCAACAATTTTTTTTTATGTCACTTGCACATAATTAGGTGTTTTCAAAACTTAATTTCACCACATTCACTAAACTCTGGGGAAAATTCTCTTGCAAAGAGAAAATTTCCTTGCAAAGTGAACAGCCTATTTGCCTTTCGTAGATCTACTCCAATATGTCCATGTTGCACACCCTATCTTTTTTAGCTTGAACTACTATAAATTTAATATCACAGCCAATGGCTGTTCAGAGGGGAGATCGCTGTACTAACATCGTAGTGTGTTCCATGCTTAAAAAATGTAGGTTATATACTGTACAGACATAATGTCAATTGTGAACTTGTGTTGGAAAACAGAGAAAGCTTTCCAAGGATCGAACCTACTGGCCATTATAACGCTTCCCAAATTCCATTAAAGGCCTCATGTCACTTGTCAGTAGCTAAGTTTCACCTACATTTAGCAGAGAAAAGTGAATTGGCAACATTTTTCATTTAAATGCCCACTTTTACATCTTAAAATATCTGATAAATCGGTTGCAAAATAGGCATGATCAATTTACACTTAGCCTGCAAGCACAAACCTTTGCATATTTATGTCATATGTGCATAAAATGTATGTAGCGCCCCACCCCCCCCCTGATTTAGGGGGCGCTATGTTCAAATTTAGGGGCTAGTCTGAGCCCATAGTTGGGCTCAGACTATTAAAGTGGAAGTAAACCCTCCTATCGTTTTTTAGCCAAGGAAGCTGCCATCTTGACCTTTGTTTAATCTTCAACTGCTATGATGCTGCACATGTGACCAGTTATGACACCAGCCATTGGATGGTTTTACAGTTTGGTTGAGAGCACAACCAATGTGGCAGTTAGCATTTCCATCATGTCGGGAATTTAACTGTTTTTTTTAAACTGTTAAATAAATGGGTTTACTTCCACTTTAATTTCCTAAAACTTGCTTCTGCTCTGGTGTAATATTGCCTGGCTACAGTGTTCCCTGTTGCCTGTGGGTGGTGCTGTCATCTCCGGCTCAGGTGGAACCACAGGGGATATCGCAACACCATTGGGTGTCCTCTCTCGGCAGCTGTGCAGTGGGCATGCATGCTGGGAGAGGGTACTTAAGGGGCAGACGTCATTAGGCGTGAGGCGTTGGAGAGGACCCCTTGGTCCCAGAAGAACAGACACGTACCCCACCTTCGGTGGCCCTCATGGCCAGGGGTACGTGTGTGTGTGTTAGGCCCCGGGCACCTTTAGCCCGAGGCTGCATCGTTTCAGGTGGGCCCAGCACCTTTAGCTGAGGCCTATACTAGAAGAGGAGTCCCAGTGTGCCCAAGTGAGGGTGGCCCGCTCTGAAGGAGAGGAAACCAGGGAATCGGAGGTCACTGTCTCAGGAGAGACCTGGTTACCTATCAGAGGGAAGGATTCCATAACCCGCCACAAGCCTAGTAATGTGCCCTATTGGCACCTAAGGACTTAAAATATTACTAGGCTGGGAAGTTTAGGACTTATAGATTATTTCCTAATCGTATCCCTAGGAAACTACAAGTAAGCGCTTCGTGCTCCACACCGGCTGCTAGGACCGCTCTTGGAGGGACTATCTGTGTGAGCAAAACCCACTCAGGCCTGAGTGGCGACGATTGATGATTGAGTGCCGCGTGCCTGAACCTGCCTCCTAGTTCATTTTTCTCTACCTTCAACTTTCCTATCAAGTTCCTAAGCAACCAAAATAAACCTTTTATTGGGTTTCAATACTATCTGGATAATGGCCTTCTTGAAGTAGAGAGAGAGAATAGACTTCTTCCTACACTCTAGGGTGAAGAATCCAACGGAAGGAGGTAACTCGCTGCAGGACCCAAAATCAGATAACACTGCTCACCCTCTGCAGTAAGGAGGATACTGGGCATGTGGCATGGTGTGTCCTACCTGCAAGTGGAGGTAAGCAAGAAAGGGATCTGTGTGCTACATGTAATTATAGACTAAGCAAGAAAGGGATCTGTGTGCTACATGTAATTATGCTGTAATTGAAAGGAAATAATTTTTTGGTAATCAGAAAAAAAGTTAGCATGCAAAAACTATTTAGAATAAAAGGGGTAAACTTATTTCACAGGTTAATGAATGAGGCTACTTAGCTTAAGAGATTTGAACCACTTACAAAGTAGAAAAGAAGCCAGGGTTTGATGTGTCTATTGAATGTGGAATCTGATTGGATTGTCAAGGTGCATAGAAGTGTCATTAAACATGGCGACTGGAGTTTTATATGACATTGGCTGGCTGCATTGGAGAACTTACAGATCAACTCCTACATAATGGCTCCCAAGAGTTGGAACCTAAGAATGAGTTTAGACTATATCTATGGCTGCAGTATCATTTTGATTCCAATTAGTAATTATTTAATTGGAAACATTAAAAATTCACCTGGCAAAAGTTTTTTCTTTTCTTTTTTTTTTTAAATACTTTATTGTTTTTTTCAACAAGAGAAGGACAGTGTAGCAGACAAAATGAACATGTTTAGGTATATCCTGAAGAATCAGGTAGAAACAAGAACAGGTAAACTTATGTTCCGCACACAGGTGGAATACTGGAGAAGTTCAACAAATGTCAATACAGAAAATGTGTGTATATATATATATATATATATATATATATATATATATATATATGTGTGTGTGTAGCGGGGTATCGTTTTCTTAAACCCAAGAGACTACAGTTCCCAGCACGCTTTAAGGCACCCAGGGTGCATTGCCCCACGCAAGGACTGCTGGGGTGGACTTTATAAGGGCAAGGCGGGGCCTGGTTCTTTCTCTTTGGACACTGCCCTCCCAGCAAGAGGATCCCTGTGCTGACCTGCTGTGTGTACAAGGCCTGAAGCCTGGGCCTTGTGCTTTTCCAAAGAGCCTTCCGCTCCACCGAGGAGCCTGCGGAGCGTCTGATCCTGTTGCCGAGTGCTGTCATCATGAGGACCGAAGACCCAGTGTCGTGGACACTGTGAAGCGAGTCACAGTAACGGACAAGGACTAGTCCGGTCGGGTGAGAGAGCACCTACTCAGAGCTACACCACAGTATCTATAAGCCCATTAATTTTATTCAGGGCCGTCACAGTGATTGCAGTTACACTCTGGGGAGACTATCTGCTGAACTGAGTTTATTAGTCTCCCTGGCATTATAAAGTTACCGATCATCGTTACTTTGTTGGATTACAGTTGTTCTTAAAGTGCACCACCGTGTTTTGCTAGTGAAGATTTCTTCCACAGAACTATACCCAAATCATAGTCAGGCCTGCCTGGGTAGTATAGGACATTACTGGGCACCATTTTTTGCTCACGAGGGAGGATAGCTGCAGCGGGGGGGTCTGTTAAACTGTCAATCATATTGCTGAACGTTTGATGTTTTAATAAGTATACCCATATTGCAGGGCTCTTCATGTGACATTGCATACTGTTTTATAATTTTAACCTTTACCAACAGTAAAATATTAGAGTTAAGTATATTGGTTGTCAGTGTCGTTTACTGTACTATACCATACTGTGGGATTGTGTCATAGAGAATATTAGAGTGATTGAAATTCTATCATCCCCTTTACTAACTGTGCCACGAGAGGTTAGAGCCGATTGCCAGGGGTTGACAGCGGTGCACTACAGGGCCCAAAACAATCAAGGCAGCGCTCTTAACTGGGGGTATTGCTACATATATATATATATATACATATATGTAGCGGGGTGTCACTTATTGGTATGCTATAAGAACTACTTTATATGCAAGTGAACCCAGATCCCTCCGGAACTCTGTTTGACAGTGTATTGACTACTGTTTGACTTTGAAGGAAAGGTGCATGGTGGGACTTGTGGTACAGGCAGAGATGGACTCCAATGCCGTGGATACTATATAGACTACTGTACCCACAGTGCCGCTGTACACCCACAGTGCATTGCCCGGCGCAAGGTCTGCTGGGGAATGGTAATTTAAGAGGGGGAGGAGCAACACGCGGTCTCTTTGGATGTCGCCCGCCAAGCAAGTCGGAGCCTGTGTTGGGGCCTGTTGTGCTTGGCTAGGCCGGAGAGCCTGGGCCTACAGAATTGAGAAAGCCTGCTCGTTAGCAGGAGAGGGACCTCATCCGGAGAGCCTGCTGACATCTCGGAGCATCCAAGAGTCAATCCATCTATCAACTTCCATATGGTTGTCTGAAGGATCGGAGACTACGGGTGGTGGAGAGATCGTGTGTTGGAGCACCAGCAACAGAACCAGCCAAATGGACTGGGCCTGGTCGGGTGAGAGGGCACTTGCCCAGGACTTTTAACTGTTAATAGGCCCGTGATCCTTTGTTTAGGGCCCACCACCATCAGAGAAGTGCGCTACGCACCAGGGGACAGTGTGTTGCGCAGTAACTGTGTAGTTAAAGTTGGGCATCTTATTACTTGTGACTTTACACCCTAAAGCATAGCAGGAGTTCAGCTAACTGTTTGATATCCCTTGGATTACAAATTTAAAGTGCACCAACGTTTGCTAGCGAAGATCCCTTCATTGGAGCAACTGTGTTTGAAAGTAGTCAGGCCTGACTGAAACTCACTGTGACATTGTTTTGGTGCCATATTGCCTACGAGGGGAAAGACATTTAGTGTGTATAAGATTTTATTATATCCTAGTACCTTTATATGTTTCCAACTTTGGTTTTTGCAAGGCTCTGCATAAGTAAATGCATATTTGTTTAACCTGATATTTCTTATCCAGTAAAATACTTTTATGGTTAAGCAAACATGTGTGTGGAGTGTTAACTGTCACAGGGAGACGGCCAACACGGCCAGCACAGGTAAACCAATTTTGAACTGTGACTGTATGCTCTATTGCGGTATTGTGGTTCCTATACCTAGTGGGTTCCACAATCCCATTTGTTGACCGCTGTGTCAGTGGAGGGTTAGAGCCAGTTTCTGGGGGTTGACAGCAGTACGGTACAGGCCCAAAACAATACCAGCAGCTCTCTTAACTGGGGGTAGTGCTACATGTGGGGGCTATAGTCTGGGATCCTGTACTCTGCAATCAAGCCCCGTCCTTGGTGCCAGCATGGACCCTTTCACTGTGGTCCAGTGGTGCGAATCAACAGGCGCTTTTCCAGACACGAGTGTGGCTATTGAACTTCCCGGAGAGAACTGGGAAGAGGACGAAGTTGACAAGCTTATGAAGTCACTGTCTCCAAGCAGAAGGGCATGGGTAATTGACCTCAGACCAGAAGAGGAAACTTCCTGTACCCACGCGTTGGTGGAGTGGAGAGATGGAATACCTGAGAGCTTCAAGGGCAGGAGTGTGCAGTCAAAGGACCGGAAGACGTTCTATCTAGTTCACCCGAAGACTATAAAAGAAGAAGTCCCTGAAACTAGTCAAGGAGAGCCGGCCAGAGAAGCAATAACCTCCCCGGCACCCCTGACCACTATTGATCCTGAACTCCTTAACGCTTTGGGAGACCTCGTGACAAAGTGCCAGAAGAGCAACACAGTGTGTGTGGAGGCTGGATACAGGAAGCTGAGGATTTTCTCAGGGAAACAACCTGTGCCGCTTGGAGAAGAGGACTTTGACACCTGGATAGAACAAGCAATGCAGGCATTGGAAGGTTGGGAACTTCCAGAGGCCCAAAAGAAACAGCACATAAATGAAAGCTTGAAGGGAGCTGCAGCAGAAGCTGTAAAGAATCTAAGGTTTACCAATACCACTTGTACCGCCTATGATTATTTAGCCATGCTGCAGGAGGAGTTTGGTCAGCTGGAGAAAGTTACTGACCTAATTTATCAGTTTGAGCACACGCTCCAACAACCAGGGGAACGTCTATCTGAGTATGTCCGAAGATTGAACAAAATGCTCTGTCAGATAGTTTTGAAGAAAGGTATGGCGCCACAGGCCATAGACCGAGCCAGGATCCAAAAGATTCTAAGAGGGGCTCTGCGCTCTGACCCAGTTTGGCTCCATTTGAAAACTTCGGGAGGAGTCATGTCCTTAAGTTACCCAGACCTTGTCCGAGTGGTGAGAGATGAAGAGGCTCTGCTGAATGACCAGCAGGCGATCAGTCAACACACCTCTTTCCCCTCCACTGGAGTTAGAGCCGCCATGGCCACGGAACGGGACTCTGAAGTGGCTGTCTTAAAGTCACAGATGACTCAATTGCTGGAAATGCTGACTTCCCTAATGAAAAAAAATTCAGAAGCAAGTAAGGAAGGAGAAGCAAAGAAAGAAGTGGTTCGGAGTACTTCAACTCCTACCTACCAACAAACGAAAGAAGAAGAAGCTTGTTTCAACCTTGGAGGGATTGGGCACCATAGGCAGGTGTGCCCCAGCCTGAAGAAAACTGCAGCCCTATACCGCAAGCTGACGGAAAACTTCAAAGGGCCCCGGTGAAGGAGTCAACCAGGTGCCCATCAGTTCCAGTCAACTCCAAAAAATCTAGAGGCCTGGGGAGGCCCAGATGAAAAATGATTCCCCACCCAACATCTCCGGTGCTGCCTTTGAACAATCTGATACCTCTTACTCGAGGTCCAAAAACAATGCTCAACGGCGGGAAATCAGTGCATACCAGGCCCAACAAGGCTTAAGATCCAGGAAGAGGCTGAGAAAGAAAAAAATAGAGAGAGCTCAAGATATAGAGTCCAGTAAGAAGACTTCTCCAAAGAAATTTCCTTCTAAATTAGTGGGGCCTTCCCCAGTAGTCCCCATTCAAGTAGAGGGAATTTACACTAAGGCCCTTCTTGACACAGGAGCACAAGTAACCCTTCTGTATCCGGATTTTTACCAGAAGCATCTGAGACATCTGCCCCTACAGAAGCTTGAAGACTTGGAGATATGGGGCATAGAGACCCAGAGTTTCCCGTACGATGGATACCTTCCAATTAAATTGGCCTTCGACCCCTCAGTAGCAGGAGAAGCGGAGATCTTCGACACACTGGCTGTAGTCTGTCCTCGCCCACCAGGAGCCAACAAGAGTTCCCTCATAATAGGGACCAACACTGACCTGGTGAGGAGACTACTGACACCTGTGGCCCAGGAACAGGATACATCAACTCCCAGAGTTCACCCTATGTTGCAGCGGGCCTATCAGCACTTGGTGCTGGAACAGAACGCCCCAAAAGAAGGAGTGGGGAAGATCTGGAAGCTAGATAGAATAGAGAAGGTGCTACAGCCAGGAGAAGTGACTTGTCTGAGGGCCACTGTTAAACTCACCTGGGAACAACCTGACCCCTTCGTTCTAGAGCCGGATCCTCTGGATGTTCATCAAGGGTTGGAAGTAATCCCTGAAGTGTTTCCATTGAGGGCATTAAAGAAGAGTAATGGCAGGGTATCGGTGAGCACACACATCCCTCCAGCTCTCCTCTTTGTACAAATCCACCCCAGATCTCCTCTCTGCACACATCCCTCCAGCTCTCCTCTCTGTACAAATCCACCCCAGATCTCCTCTCTGCACACATCGCTCCAGCTCTCCTCTCTGTACAAATCCACCCCAGATCTCCTCTCTGCACACATCCCTCCAGCTCTCCTCTCTGTACAAATCCACCCCAGATCTCCTCTCTGCACACATCCCTCCAGCTCTCCTCTCTGTACAAATCCACCCCAGATCTCCTCACTGCAAACATCCCTCCTGCTCTCCTCTCTGTACAAATCCACCCCAGATCTCCTCTCTGCACACATCCCTCCAGCTCTCCTCTCTGTACAAATCCACCCCAGATCTCCTCTCTGCACACATCCCTCCAGATCTCCTCTCTCCTCTCTGTACAAATCCACCCCAGATCTCCTCTCTGCACACATCCCTCCAGCTCTCCTCTCTGTACAAATCCACCCCAGATTTCCTCTCTGCACACATCCCTCCAGCTCTCCTCTCTGCTAACCCTCCCTTTCATGGTTCCCTCTCTCAGCACATATTCCCCCTTCCCCCACACCTTTACAGTGCACTCCTCTCTGCACAACCTCAGGCTTTGGCAAACTCTAACCTCTTCTGACGGCCACAGGTCTCTATAGTATGCGCAGGCTTTTTTTTTTTCTTAATTCAGCAGAGTACAGAGAGCTCTGCCTGCTGTAGCACAGAGCCGGAGGAGGAGTTTCAGAGCTCCTCGGCTCCGCGCTGCAATGTATCAGTAGTAGCAGCAAGCAGGGACAAGCTGCCTCTGGAATCACTGCCGCTGTAGCTTAGTGCTGGGATCAGAATTGTGCTCGAGGGCAGCATCAGTGAGTGCCCAGAGCTAACACAGAAAAGCCAGTTGAGGAAGTGAGCTGTGCAGAAAACTTCCTCTACTGGCTATGTGTTACATGACAGGTCGGAGAGGAGAGGGCTGCCAGAGGTGAAAAAGCCCTGGCGATACACACTTTGTTGCTGAACTTCTGCTGGTTCCTCCTCGGCGGCTCCTCCCTCAGCTTCGGCAGCAGCTCTCTACTCTCCTCCTATCCTGCCTCCAGCCGTGAGTGATGTCACGCCGCCGGGACGGGACCACAAAGTCCATTCATAGGGGGAGAGAAGGGGCAGCACTGACAGGTATGGCTGGTGTGGACTGTGTAGGCTTGTGCTGGGTGCAGGAGCGCACTCGGCACATTACAGCAGTAAGGTACAGATGACTACAGTACAGCTAGCGGCGCCTGCTAGTGTGTACAGTGAAGCACACTGCCGGCACTTCACCTGCGCCCCCCTCCTGCCTGCAAATTGTACCGCCCAGGGCATCCGCCCCTTCCGCCCCTGCCTTGTACTGGCCCTGTATCTTCCTATAACTGGTGTTTCTTATTGTTATTTAAAGTAGTATTAAACCCAAAAGCAAACATTCATTATATTGCAGCATACAATTTTATTAGATGTGATGGCTGCATTAAAACATTTTTAGGCTTTCTTTCATCTGGTAATCCAGCCAGTAAGTCTGTTGTTTTTCAACAGAACAAGCTCTCCAGCAGAATGTATCAGTAACAGAGATGAGAAAAACCATTTAGCACTAACCGGGGTGCTTACAATATTATGTAAAACCGTTATCCCGAAAGGAAAGAAACTGTTTGTTGTAACTTCTTATAAAGTATTTGCTGGAATTTGGCTACAATTTGCTGGTGTATCTGAATCTGCTAGTACATCTAACACTCCCTTATCCCAGATTGACAATGCTGCTGTCCAAATCTGCAATATATTACTTTTTTGGTTTTGGGTTTAATACTGCTTTAAGTCTTGTTTTAGTGCTGTGATTTTAATCTGACAAAGAAAGTTTTAGACTCCCTAAACATTTTGTTTGTATTCCGTGCCATTGATAATATATTTAGCATCCAAGTTTATGGAATGAGATCCACATTATTCATATGGAGTGTAAAGAGGTCTTTTATTAGGTAAATGTAACTTTGGGGACCCAGAAACTGCACATACATTACTGTGCCTGCAGGAACATATATATATATATATATATATATATATATATATATATATATATATATATATTACAGTGGGGCAAAAAAGTATTTAGTCAGCCACCAATTGTGCAAGTTCTCCCACTTAAAAAGATGAGAGAGGCCTGTAATTGTCATCATAGGTATACCTCAACTATGAGAGACAAAATGTGGAAACAAATCCAGACAATCACATTGTCTGATTTGGAAATAATTTATTTGCAAATTATGGTGGAAAATAAGTATTTGGTCAATATCAAAAGTTCATCTCAATACTTTGTTATATATCCTTTCTTGGCAACTACAGAGGTCAAACGTTTTCTGTAAGTCTTCACAAGAGCTTGGGATCCCTTCTCTGGATTTAGGCCCCAGCCAGACTAGCTGGGCCTACTAAGTAGCGATGCAGCCTCGGGCCAACGTGGCCCCGAGACCAGGACCACACACACACACCTCGCGCACGAAGGGCTGCGGGGAAAGCGCGAACGAACCCCAATCAATGGCGTCTGCCCCTTAAGTATCCCTTCCCAGCAGGCACAGCGGGTTCACCACTCCCACTTTACCACTGCCGAGAAGGGCCACTCAATGCACCATTATCTGCCCGTGTTCCAACAGGTGCCTGAGGTGGTAACGCCACCTACAGGCAAAAAGGGAAATCACTACCAGGCAAAGCATAACTGAGACAGAGGCAAATTTAAATGTAATCATCAACCATCTGAGCCCAACTACTGGCTCAGACATCCCTCTAGATTTAAATAGCGTCCCAACCATTTGGGATGGGTGCTATATATATATATATATATATATATATATATATATATATATATATATATATAAACTTGCGCTAAGTATATTGGGGCTGTGGGACTGCTGCAATTTGATCTTGAATATCTTGACGACCCAATAAAACACTATAAATGAAAAGTGTGCTGTCCCTGTAAATGGAGGCCAATTTCAAAACCAGTGCATATAGGTAATGTATTACACATCTTTGTACATGATTGAAAAAATACATGTAAAAATCCAGTGATAACTTAAGAAATTCATGTATACTGTAAATCACTACTAATAAAAAAAATTCATCCAAAAATCAATCCATAAACTTAAAGTATCCATGTGCCTTCAAAGTGCAATAGCTGTCAGAAGAACATAAAGAACTGCCCCTCCCGTAAAACCATCCTACAAGTCCCCTTTGTGCCCTTTTCCCATTTCCTTAATTTTTATGGACAGTGCACATCCAGTTGGTCTAGGCCTAGCATAATCACCATCAATGTTCTTTGGTAGTATAGTTCCTGTGTTCAGTAAACCAAGCTTTATAATTGCTGATTGCTGCACTTTAGGTGACCTTGCTACTGTGCTGAGCTAGACTGCAAGTCAGTGGCGGCTGGTGCTCAAATTTTTTGGGGGGGCGCAAACAAACTGAAAAAAAAAAATCATCAATTGCCGCCACTGTGCCCATTAAACGCAGCCACTGTGCCCAAACGCCACTAGTTTGTCCCCAAATGCAGCCAGTTTCCCCCCCATATGCAGCCAGTTTCTCCCCCATAATGCAGCCAGTTTCTCCCCCATAATGCAGCCAGTTTCTCCCCCATAATGCAGCCAGTTTGTCCTCATAATACAGCCAGTTTGTCCCCAATATGCAGCCAGTTTCTCCCCAAAATGCAGCCAGTTTCTCCCCCAAATGCAGCCAGTTTCTCCCCTATATGCAGCCAGTTTCTCCCCCATATGCAGCCAGTTTCTCCCCCATAATGCAGCCAGTTTCTCCCCTATATGCAGCCAGTTTCTCCCCCATAATGCAGCCAGTTTCTCCCCCATAATGCAGCCAGTTTCTCCCCCAGAATGCAGCCAGTTTCTCCCCCATAATGCAGCCAGTTTCTCCCCCATAATGCAGCCAGTTTCTCCCCTATAATGCAGCCAGTTTCTCCCCCATAATGCAGCCAGTTTCTCCCCCAAATGCAGCCAGTTTCTCCCCCATAATGCAGCCAGTTTCTCCCCCATAATGCAGCCAGTTTCTCCCCCATAATGCAGCCAGTTTCTCCCCCATAATACAGCCAGTTTCTCCCCCATAATACAGCCAGTTTCTCCCCCATAATGCAGCCAGTTTCCCCCCATAATGCAGCCAGTTTCTCCCCCAAAATGCAGACAGTTTGTCCTCATAATACAGCCAGTTTGTCCCCTATATGCAGCCAGTTTCTCCCCCAAATGCAGCCAGTTTCTCCCCCAAATGTAGCCAGTTTGTCCCCTATATGCAGCCAGTTTGTCCCCTATATGCAGCCAGTTTCTCCCCCAAATGCAGCCAGTTTCTCCCCCATATGCAGCCAGTTTCTCCCCCATATGCAGCCAGTTTCTCCCCCATAATGCAGCCAGTTTCTCCCCCATAATGCAGCCAGTTTCTCCCCTATATGCAGCCAGTTTCTCCCCCAAATGCAGCCAGTTTCTCCCCCATAATACAGCCAGTTTCTCCCCCATAATACAGCCAGTTTCTCCCCCATATTACAGCCAGTTTCTCCCCCATATTACAGCCAGTTTCTCCCCCATATTACAGCCAGTTTCTCCCCCATATGCAGCCAGTTTCTCCCCCATAATACAGCCAGTTTCTCCCCCATAATGCAGCCAGTTTCTCCCCCATAATGCAGCCAGTCTCTCCTCCATAATGCAGCCAGTCTCTCCCCCATAATGCAGCCAGTTTCTCCCCCATATGCAGCCAGTTTCTCCCCCAATATACAGCCAGTTTCTCCCCCAATATACAACCAGTTTCTCCCCCAATATACAGCCAGTTTCTCCCCCATAATGCAGCCAGTTTCTCCCCCATAATGCAGCCAGTTTCTCCCCCAATATACAGCCAGTTTCTCCCCCATATGCAGCCAGTTTCTCCCCCATAATGCAGCCAGTTTCTCCCCCATATGCAGCCAGTTTGTCCCCCATAATACAGCCACTTTGTCCCCCCCAGCCCTGCACTTACCTTCCTCGAGTCAGCGCCGTCCTTCTTCCGTCCTCGATGTCTTCTCCCGCCCTCGATGTCACTTCAGCCAATCAGGTTACCGGTAACCAGACCCGGTGAACCTAATTGGCCAGGGAACGCACCCCTGTGCGTCCTCTCATTAGGTATTTAGAAGCCGATTACAGCCCTCAGGCTGTAGTCGGGAAGCCTATCAGAGCCTGCTGGCTCTGATAGGCACTTCTAAAGGCCAATCAGACGCTGTGACTCAGATGGCCGGCGCTCAAGGGGCCGGCCATCTGAATAGTGGGCGGCAGCAATACATAGGTTCATGCAATGCATGAACCTATGTATTGTTGTGGTGAGTGACGGCCGGGCGCAGAAGCGAGCGGTAGCGGCGCTTCTGCGCCCACTATGGTCGCGCCGCCATGTGTAAAAAAAAGACATTTAAAAAAAAAAAAACTCTTAAAGGGCCCGTTTTTTTTGTTTTTTTTTGGTGACCACAGGAGGGGGGGGGGCGCCCCCTATGGACGGGCCGCCACTGCTGCAAGTACAATTTAATGCCTAGCCCTTAATAATAATCACCCTGTATGCTGAATTGTGTTATTATCATTGTTAATCCATTTCTATGTGTAGCGCCCTCCTCACTCCCCTCTCGTTCTTCAGCTCGTCTGTCTCTTGTCTAGGGGTATCTTTCAGAGGGGAAGGGAGCGGGGACACCACGCCTGGCCTTCACCACAGGTGTCAGTGTGAAATAAGCAAAGTTCTTTTACCTTCGGGTCAGTGTTGTGCACCTGGAGCCTCCACCGAGAGTTACCTTGAACAATGTCTGTCAGGAAATGAGCCCCACACCATTAAAGTTCAACACTCCTTTATTCTTCTCGAATGAACACAATCAGTTGAACTCCCTTGGTAGAAACAGAACAGAAAAGGAGGTGTGGATGCGAGTAGGCCCAGACAGAATATGTTCTTAACTTTCCTCCCTGAAAGTGAGTTGTGGTCTCCGAGCGAGGGGGAATTTCCTTCCAAGCGGTCTCCGATGAGAGACTCACCCGTCACTGGCAGTATGCTGCACCAGGTCTTCGAGTGAGGAGCTCCCCCCGGTCCATTACGCCTTCCGGATTCGGGTACCCACTCCCGGGGTTACCTAGGATCTCCTTCCCTCGCGGAACTCAGTGTTGGGCACTGAGCTCCAGACCTCCATCCGAGTACCTCACCCCAGGCTAAAGGTGCCTGGAATGGAACACGACCTCCGGCTGTCCTCTAGGCCTAGGCCCGCCCAGAGAACCGACACGAACCACCGTCCACAGGCTGAAGGTGCCTGGGACTCGACCCCGTGACAAAGATGGCCGGCCCCTTTATACCCTCTCCCAGCAAGCACGGCGGGTTCCCCGCCCCACCATACCGCTGCCGAGGGAGGACAAAAAGGAGGCACGACACACAGCAATGATTCAACCCCAGCCCAGAGCGAAAGCACCACCTGCTGGGCTGCAGGGAATTACACATCACTAATGTCTCTGCCAAGTTCAAATTTACACCCGGGAAAGTACATACCCGCTACATATGCTTACTTCATTACCAACTATATCAGGTGACAATATATTGAAGTGTTACGAAACCCTGGACCATACATTCACTATATCTGGTCTCCCACCGTACACAGAACATAGAAATGCAATAATTTTAGGAAGTATAAACTGCTAAATACCTTTTCTCATCAGCAGTATATAGCAGTCTTATGACTTGTATCAGTTTCTGGTTAAAGCTTGTAGGAGGAGTTTTTATTCTACTCTGACTGCCCTATAAGGCTGCAGGACCCTTGACCAGTGGCGTATCATCTATGTGTGCAGGGTGTTCACTGAACACGGCCCCAAGGGGGGCCCACTGTGACCCACACTGCACTCATGGATGATCCATCTCTGGTTCACAGTCGGGGATGATCGGTGCGGTGGGGGGGACAGTTGCAAGCACCGATCTCCCTGTATAGTTTTCAGTGAATCAGCTGACAGCCGCTTCTCCTCTGCCTCCCGCAGCTTTCAGCTGAAAATCAATACAGGGAGATCGGTGCGTGCAACTGTCCCTCCCGCTGCACCGATCATCCCCCGACCGCTCCGATCATCCCCCGACGTGTTATCCTCCTCCGACCCCCTTTGTCCTTCTCCAACCCCCCCACTTTGTGCTCCCCCTGTGTCCTCCTCCGCCCCGTGTGCTCCTCCTCCACGCCCCCCGTGTCCTCCTCCACACACCCTCGTTCGCCCCGCAATCAGCTTCCTTCCTATCCACTCCCGCCAGCTGCTGGAGGGATCTGTCAGGATGGAGAGCGAAGGAAGGGGCCGGTAAATATTTCATTTACCGGCCCCTTCCTTTTCTGAATTGGACACAGAGAGTGATCGCTACCAATCTCTCCTGTGTCCTTTGATAACTGAGCATAGTAAACTGTGTTTACTATGTTTCAGTTTATGAATGAACGGGAGCCTCTGTCTCTGTTCATTCATTTTCAATGCTGAGGCTGCTGAGAAAGGGACTGGGGAATCTCTGTCCCCAGTTCTTTTCTCTGTCTCAAAGGGGAGATGTCTGGGGTCTGCTTAGACCCCTGATATATCACCAAAGTCCACCAACAAGGCTGATCAAAAAAATGCAATAAACATTAAAAAATAAAATTGTAAAAAAATTATAAAAAGATTGTAAAAAATAATATAAAAAAAAAAAACTACTGACACCCCCTCCCCTCTGCCCTACTGACACTGTCCACCACCCCCCCCCCCCATCCCCCAAAAAAAAAAAAGCATTTTGGAAATAAGTGAAAAATAATTTACAATAAATAACAATAAAAAAATACTGACATCACCCCCCCCCCCCTCCACCCTACTGACTGTCCACTGCCCCAACACCCTCCAACCCAAAAAAGCATTATGAAGAAAAATGAAAAACAAATGAAATTGTAAAAAAAAACAAAAAACACCATCCACTTCTCTACTAACACTGTCCTCTGATCTACAGACACAGTCCACTGTCCCAAACCTCCTCCCCACCTTCCCCAGAGGCTCTGAATTATTTTTAAAATTTAAATTGTAAAAAATAATAGATAATAAAAACAAAAACTAGCTGTAATAATAAAATATCTCTATTTTTTACTATATATGTTGAATTTTTTTTATTTTTGGCACCGCTATAATCCCATAGTCGCTACCTCCTTTTTCACTAAAATTAAGGGATGAGGTGCCGTATCTCTCAGAGGACACACCAACCACTTAAAACTTCCCAAAAACAAAAACTACTGCATCCACTGCCCTGCCGACACCATTTGCTGTCCTACTGATGCTGTCCACTACCCCCCCAATCATTGTGAAAAAAATAATACAAAAACCTTGGGCAGGCAGCAGTCATGGCACAAGCTCAGACAGGGAGATCAAGTTAAAAGTTAAAGAAGCTGCATACTCTTGTAGCGCTACCAGTGGAGTTGCTGAACTGTTTTGCACACCTGAAGATGACACACCTCACTCACCCAGCACTTACGATACATCTTGAGGTATATCAAATCATTTATTAGGCCAAGCATAGCCTAAAAAACGAGAGGTTTAGCAAGTGTACTTATACAAATAATCAATAAGACAACAACAACATTACTCTGATGCCGCGTACACACAATCGTTTTTAATGTCATTTTCAAAAACGATGTTTTTCTCGACGTGATTTTTTTTGTTTTCTCTCAAGCCTGTCTTGCATACACACGTTTATTAAAAAAAACGCTCGAGCAAAGCGCAGTGACGTACAACACGTACGACGGCACTATAAAGGGGAAGTTCCGTTCGAATGGCGCCACCCTTTATGTTAGTAAAGTTTGTTGAGCGACGATTTGCACTTTTCAGCCTCGTGCTTTTCAGTCCGTTACAGCATGACGAATGTGCTATCTCCATTACGAACGCTAGTTTTACCAGAACGAGCGCTCCCGTCTCATACTTGATTCTGAGCATGCGCGTTTTTTTCCCCTCGTAAAAGCATACACACTACCGTTTTTCACGTTGTTAAAAAAAACGACGTGAAAAACGACGTGAAAAAATAGAGCAGGTTCTCATTTTTTTTAGGCCATTTTTCACGTCGTTAAAAATGCTCTGGAGCCTACACACGATCGTTTTTAATGCCCAATTTAAAAAATGGCATTTTTAACGATGTGAAAAACGATCGTGTGTACGCGGCATTAGAGGGGTATGGTTAAACACCTATTTAACGGAATTGCATTTATCTAGCAACAGTATATAAAGGCAATCCAAACTTGCTATAACAGTCTAGTTTTTTTTCCTCACTCGCCAACGATTGACAAAAAACTAATTATGGTTGGCAAAATTGGGGCCCGTGAAGAAAGCACAACAGTTCCTAGCAGACAACAGATTCATTTGTATGAAGTTACTCTCTTACACAATTTCTTATCTTTTATTGGGTTTGTAAAATAAAACTTTTCTTTTATTCAATTTTGTTGCCTCAAGTGTGGTACGAAGCCCCTAAAGTCCTCTCCTTGTGGAAAGGTTTTCCCTTTTTTGTTGTTACTCTCATACCTATCTTCAATCCTGCTGAGACGGTCCCTCTTTTCCTTCCTTACAAGTGGTGGGAGTGCTCTGTAGTACAGTCTGATTTTACCAGGCACCTAAATCACACCCTCCCAGGGAGAAGGATCTCAGGCCTCGTACACACGACCGATTTTCTCGTCGTAAAAAACACGTAGTTTTTTTCGACGAGATTCTTGTTAAGCTTGTCGATTTTCTCGTCAAGCTTTCTATGCGTACACACTGTCATTTTCCAATTTCCTCGTGGTTCTCTGCGCTCACGTCCAGCACGTACGATGGCACTATAAAGGGGAAGATCTTTTTTCTTGGCGCCACCCCTTGGGCTGCTTTTGCTGATCTCGTGTTACCGCGTGTGAAGTAAAAGTTTGGGAAGAGACGATTCGCGCTTTTCAGTCTTCGTACTTTTCAGATCGTTTTCTGCCGTTCAGTTTGAGCTTGTGGGTTCGTATCTTGACTTTCAGGGCGTCTAGGCAGGTCGTATCTGTTTTACAGTGCGTTCTTGCCTGTTCGTTTCTGAATTTCAGTTCGTTATTCATAGGCCTTGCTGTTCTAAAGTGCGTTCTGTTCTGTACGTTCTGATTAGACGACCGTTTCCTAGCCATGTCGCCTGGACGTTCTCGTCGTCGAGTTCGTGCTGTGCGTGCGCTTGGTGTTGGTCTGCTTGTTTTGGACCAAGACCAGTCCATGAATGGTGTGAGGAGGAGTTCATGGACCAAGAATTGGTTGCTCCAGCGGGACCAATTCTGCCACATGCCTCTGCTGCGGGAGATCGTCGAGAATAATCCTGAGGACTACAGGAATTTTCTGAGGATGTCTGACCCCGTTTTTCAGGAACTGTTGGCTTTGGTGTCCCCCTATATTACCAGGAAGGACACCGTTATGCGGGAAGCCATCAGTGCTGAGCAGAGGCTCATCGCCACGTTGCGTTACCTGGCGACAGGGAGAAGTCTTCAGGACTTGAAGTTCACCACAGGCATCTCCCCCCAGGCTCTGGGCCTCATAATCCCAGACACCTGTTCTGCTATTATACAAGTCCTGCAGGAGGACTATATTAGGGTAAGTTTTCTCCCTTAACATCACATTTTATGTATTACATGTATGCTAATGTATTGTATTTCTTTCATCCTTCCCTAATTACCATGATTGTAATATGCTGAGAATGTCCCCTTTGTCCCCATGCATGTTGGAAGCTTTAGATTGCCCCTTTTTTATCCTCCCTAAATATTCCCCTCACTAACTTTTCCAGCAGGGGCGCCTGTTGCTCCAAATGTTGGGGGGTTCCAACCCCAATTTCGGAAATAAACTTCCTCTTTTTTTGCTCTGTTGCCTAATAAACGCTCCCAGTTGTCCCCTCCAATGCAGCCATTTAGTCCCCTCTAATGCAGCCAGTTTCCCCCCAGCCCTGCACTTACCTTCTTGTGGTCAGCGCCATCCTTCTTCTGTCCTTGATGTCTTCTCCTTCCCTTCATGTTGCATCAGCCAATCATGTTACCATTAAACAGACTTGGTGAACATGATTGGCAGAGCAGCCTGTCAGTGTTTACACAAGGAATGCCCCCCTCCTTGCGTCCCCGATTTTTCTTTGAGGAAGCCAATTACATCCCTCAGGTTGTAATTTGCAAGACTATTTTAATACCTGTTTCTGCTCTGCAATTTTAACCCCCTAAATGCCGCAATTATTCATATGTCGGTCGCTTTACAAGAGGCCATCCACCTGAATAGTGTGCGGCATAGACAATACATAGGTTCATGCAACGCATGAACCTATGTATTGTTCTGAGTGATGGGCACAGGAGAGAGGGGGCAGTGCTCCAGCGCCCACTCTGGACGCACCGCCACTGCAATGCTATCCTGTGGCCAAACACATCTCCCCCCCCCAAAATAATTTAGTAATGGCCCATCAGAGGGGGTGATGAATATGATAAATGAGCCTTCCATTATACTTTTTTTACACACCTTAATAAACGTATAATTAGATTGATGTTGGTCTCTAATTTTTTGGGATAGAATTTCCTTGTAATGTATGCCTTTGGTTTTCTAATATTATTTCATCTTGTTTCACTCCACAGCTTCCTTCCACGCCACAGGAATGGCAGACTGTGGCATCGGAGTTTGCCACGCGGTGGGACTTCCCCAACTGCGGTGGTGCCATAGACGGGAAGCACGTCCGCATCGTGCCGCCACCCCGTTCTGGGTCCTACTACTACAATTACAAGGGGTTTCATAGCATTGTGCTGATGGCGGTGGTGTCAGCACGGTATGAATTCCTCTATGTTGATGTAGGGAAGAATGGCCGGATGTCCGATGGGGGATCCTTCATCCAGACGGAGTTTGCCCTCCGTCTCCAGAGTGACGACCTTGCATTGCCACCGGATGCAGGGAATATTGAAGGACTCCCCTTTGTTTTCTTGGCTGATGAAGCCTTCGGACTCGGACGGCATCTTATGAGGCCATTTCCACAGAGGACCCTGACCCCAGAGAAGAGTGTGTTCAATTACCGGCTGGCCAGGGCCCGAAGAGTCGTTGAAAATGCCTTCGGCATAATGGCCAGCCGGTTCCGCCTTTTTATGACTTCCATCCACTTGGCGGACTACAAAATAAACTATGTAGTGTTATGCTGCTGTGTGCTACACAACTTTCTGAGCCAAAAATCTAATTCCTATATGGCCTCAGTTTTGCCAGAGGCTGGACTTTCCCCTGCAAATCCCCTTCCGGGCCTGGAATCTGCCCGTCTTGGCTTGCCCCCCCAAAATGCCCGTGTGGTTCGGGACAAATACATGGAGTATTTCACGGGTAGGGGGGCAATTCCTATGCCAGCCTATGTCTAAGTATCCCAATAAAAATCTTGTTTAAACCTTTAATTATTTGTTCTTTCCTGTCTCCTAGTTTGTCTTTGTGCATTTGTAGTGGCAAGTGTATTTTACTTTAGTAAATAACAACCAATTTCACTATGTTACCTTACAAAAGAACCAAATAAGCTTAGAGAGTATTATAAAAAGAAGCTACACGTTGTTTGTGGTCAAATATTTTACTCTCTGCACATTCTCTTTTTCTTTTTTTTTTTGTTTTACTTTGGGGTTGGCCTGGCCACAACCCGGCAAATTTTGGCTTATGAAAATACAAAAATACCACTTGCATTTCTAAAATTACAACATTGGATACCTCTGAGCAATCTGAGACATTCAGTTACACAAACTATGTCTCTATGTGCCCGTCCTAATATGGGGTCCTGCCACCCCTTGCCCAGCCAAAAATTCAATATGCACACATTTTTACTTTTTTGCAAATAGGAAGTTTACAATCCTGATCCCTATTGTCAACATGTGCTATCTGCCATCAGGGGTGATCAATGGACGTGTTTTGGGGGTGCATCCCCTTCCTCAGTTCACCGACTTTTGATACAAGGAAGGGGTTGCACCCACAAAAGACGTACATGGATATCCCCTGATGGCAGATAGCACATGTTCACACACTGTGTGCATATTCAATTTTTGGCTGGTTTGTTACTCAAAAAATTATAAAAAAATATAAAAACAAACATGTAAAAACAAATGTGTTTGGATGGCTTATTGAATTCTCCCCAAAACATCGAGAATGTCTTTAAATGTTTGTTCCATCACATGGATTCTTTGTTTAATTAGGTCCAGTTCCGTGCTACATTCCATCACTTGCTGGATGAGGCGGAGGGCACTGTCAGCAGAGAACCGTGTGCTATCCTTCACAACATTTCCATCCCCTAAAAACCATAAAAAAAATTAATAAAACTCTGCAGGCCTACCTCGCTTACCTTAAGCTGTGGTGTCAGATACTGACCTGTTGTGGTGACCAGATCCACAACGTCATCCACCTCTCCTTCCTGCACTTCTCCTTCCTCCACCTCAACTTCCTGCACATCTTTCGGTTGTGGATCTTTGGGAGTTTGGGGTTGCTTGGAAGTTGTGGGGTGCATGTGCTCCCTGGAGTGTCCTCCTCCCAGTCTTCTCTCCCCTATGAGAATAAAACCAAAGGTCTATTTATCACACTGTAAAAATCTCATTGTTAAACTAAAAACAGGCTAAATTGTTTGGAAGTGGGGTACAAGTGTGTTTGTGCGGAATTTAAAGAAAAATGCATTATTTATGACCCCAAATATGTTTAGTATTCACATTTGGATGTAATTTTTTGGACATGGAGGCACCACAAATAAACACTGATGCACCTGTGTGGGACACCCAAAAAAGGCGGGTCTGGCGGCCCACACTATAGTGCTCCAAAGTACAGATGTGGAAGCAGCTGCTGAGTGTCCTCTCCTTTACACTGATAAAAGTTTGCATTTCATTCTCCTTACAAACACATCATCTAGACTTAAAAATTATCCACAATACTTGATCAAAAATGGCAGATGTCTAATTACTTTTGTGGCTCTTAAATAAGCCAAAACCGCGGATAGTGGCCGAACGAAGTGTCGGTAACGTAACGAACGATTACTGTGCCCAACCTAGTTCAAAATATTACATTTTGGAAGGGAGTCCAATATGATAAAAAAAAAAAAATGTCAGTTTCTAAAAAGATTAATAGCAGAAAGGTCGTCATTTTACTTACTTTTAGCGAGCATCCTCTTTATGATCCTCAACTGGTCTGGCTCCCTCAGTTTGAGGTCTGACCACCTCTTTCTGAGCTGCTCATTTGAGCGTTTCACCCCGAACTTCGCCCTCAGACTCTTCACAACTTTAGTGAGGATTTTGGCCTTCCTTCTATTTGGTTTGCTATACGGCCCATGCTTGGCATCATAATCAGCCTTGACCAAGATGTCCACCATCTCCGCCATCTCCGCCAAAGACATATTCGATGCCTTGAATCTCCTCCTTGATCGTGACGTGTCCTCGGTCTCCGGGCTTGTCTCCTCGCTAGTTGCGGAATTATCAGACACCTGCTGTAACTCCGCCATATCTGTCTGCGCGCCGAAAGAGAAGGGGCGGGGAAAAGATGTTAGTTAGAACGTCATGGGCGGGCGACGTGTGCGGAGCGACGTGTTCGAATTTTGACGCATGCGTGGTGTGTATATAGCAAACACACATGTGACTATAGTACGTTCGGTGTGCGGAGAGAGGAGTTCAAGTGACGGACGTGCGAACAAAGGTATGTGATTTTGTGAGACTTGTAAAAATTGTTGGCCTATACTGTCTTGAGATTGGTGGAGGATATATATGGTGACTAGGATGTGAAGGAGGTTAGACTGTTTGCCTCACATTATTTAAATATAATTTATTTTACTTGCAGATACAATATGAATGTCTTTATTAGCGACAAAGAGTTCCTGGCGGAATTTATTGACCGGGTAAGGGAGCTGCCGGCTCTGTGGGAGACCAAAAACCCCATCCATAAAAAAAAAGGGGTGAGAAAAGCAGCGCTGGAGAAGCTGCTCCCATTTGTGCATACCAAGGTGCCCACAGCCACAGCAAAACAAGTGGACACTAAAATTGGGAGCTTGAGAGGTACCTACAGGACTGAACGCTCTAAGGTGCTGGCTTCTCAGAGGTCAGGAGCAGCAGCAGATGATGTTTATGTCCCGATTTTGTGGTACTACAGCAGGATGTCCTTCCTGGATGACCACATTGAGCCAAGGCCATCACTCTCCACTCTTCCCCCCAGACTTCCCTGCAGCCAACCTGAGCCTTCTCTGGAGCAAGAGGAGGCAGCCATCCTGGATGATCCTGATTTGTCCATCTGGAGCCAGGTATAGTATTAACTGAAAATGTAGTGGGATAAAATTAATGTTTCCCAAATATGTCAGGATGAGAAACATACATTATTTTGTATTCCACAAGTGAAATCATGATCTGTAGACATTATTCTGCACTTAATTGTGTGGTAAATAGTCAAGCTGATGTAGTGGTAAATTTAAAGCAAGGATTTATGCATTTACATTCTAATTGCTTCCATCAGGATTACAAAGTTTGATGCAAAGATTAAACCAACATATTAAACTATGTTCCTTTTTCATACACAGGATGAAATCAGCCAGGAGGAGGGTCTGGAAACTGTCAGGCAGGAGGAGGAAGGGCCCAGTGGCAGCCAGGAGGTGGCAGGGCCCAGTGGCAGCCAGGAGGTGGCAGGGCCCAGTGGCAGCCAGGAGGTGGCAGGGCCCAGTGGCAGCCAGGAGGTGGCAGGGCCCAGTGGCAGACAGGAGGTGGCAGGGCAAAGGAGAAGCACCAGATCCCAGGTGCCTCCCATCCGGCTTCACAAAAGAGGCAGGAGGGACAGGACCACCAGTGAGGCAGCAATGGCCCTTATTAAAGAGGCCCATGCCACCCTCAAGGAGCCCACATCCCCTGAAGAGGCCATTGCCGGCCTAGTGGAGGCTAAGTTCAAGGTGATGAGCATGGAGCAACGCCTCCTATGCGAGCCCCTGCTCATCACCTTGCTCAACAAGGGGGTGATGGAGCAAATTACCCCCAATACCGCCATATGTGAGGTGGCCCAACTGACCCAACCTCAGCCTCCACCTCCACCTTCCTCTTCTGCCCCACCCCCTTCTGCTACACCTCCACCTTCTGCCCCACCCCCTTCTGCTACACCTCCACCTTCTGCCCCACCCCCTTCTGCTACACCTCCACCTTCTGCCCCACCCCCTTCTGCTACACCTCCACCTTCTGCCCCACCCCCTTCTGCTACACTTCCACCTTCTGCCCCACCCTCTTCTGCTACACCTCCACCTTCTGCCCCACCTTCTTCTGCTACACCTCCACCTTCTGCCCCACCCCCTTCTGCTACACCTCCACCTTCTTCTTCTGACCCACCCCCTTCTGCTACACCTCCACCTTCTGCCCCACCCTCTTCTGCTACACCTCCACCTTCTGCCCCACCCTCTTCTGCTACACCTCCACCTTCTGCCCCACCCCCTTCTGCTACACCTCCACCTTCTTCTTCTGCCCCACCCCCTTCTGCTACACCTCCACCTTCTTCTTCTGCCCCACCCCCTTTTGCTACACCTCCACCTCCTCCTCCTGACAGGAGTACCCCTCCAGTGGGCCAGCCTCCAGCCAAACGAAGAAGGAAGGCTGCAGGAAAGGCTGCAGGAAAGGCTTCAGGAAAGGCTTCAGGAAAGGCTGCAGGGAAGGTTGCCAGGAAGAAGAGGAAGTGATGGCCTTGCTTCATTGTGGTCGGACAGAAGGCAGCCTGTTGTAGTACCACACACTTGGGACATATATCTCACCTGCTGCTGTTCCTGACCTCTGGGAGGCCAGCATCAGATTGTGTTCTGAAATGTGGGCCTTCTCAAGCTCCCAATTTTAGTGTCCACACAGGGTTGCTGTGTGCTCTGGGGTCCCTGGGATGCACAAATGGCAGCAGCTTCTCCAGCGCTGCCTTCTCTTTATTTAATTTATAAACATGAATAAATGTGTTTTTTGTTTAAGTTCATACTTGACTATGTGTATTTTTAATTAAAAAAAAACAAGCTTTGGAGTAAGCAGATACATTTGACTGACAATAAAAGGCACAGATATCACCCCCCCAAAAGAATAACTAAATCTGATTAGCACAAAAACATGGTGTGAAATTTTAAAAATATAGATTCGAAAATTAAATGGGAGATCGCTATCAAAACATTGAGAAATTATAATTAACATCATTTTGAAAAATCTAACCATTTAAATTATTCCTAAAAACTTGCACGATATAATACACATAAATCTTATAAAGAGCAGCATGAAAAAGGTTAAAAATAAGGCAGAACTCTGTGTGAATATCAGCAGCAAAAGAAGGTCACTCGTTTTGATTAATGTAACATTCTAATGAAGAATTCAATGCAGAACATTTAAACTATGAAATATTTATGAGCGTGACGAATGTGCTCTCTCCATTATGAAGGCTTGTTTTACCAGAAGATGCGCTCCCGTCTCATAGTTGCTTGTGAGCATGCGCGCTTTTGGAAGAGTCGTAAAAGCATACACACGAACCATTTTCTCGTCACAAAACAGGCCGACGAGAAACACGACGAGGAAATCTTGAATCCTGACGAGAAAATAGAGAGCAGGTTCTCTATTTTCTCGTCGAGATTCTCGTCAAGTTTCTCGTCGTAAAACCATACACACGAACGTTTTTCTAGACAAAAAAACTCTTGCGGAACTTTTCTTGACTGTTTTGGACGAGAAAATCGGTCGTGTGCACGAGGCCTCAGTCTTTTTGCTTCTCTGAGTTCATCTTATTGTGGTCAGCTTTGGAATGGATCCGTTTATCCAGGATCATCAGCAGCCCTTTCTCTTTCCCACACACCTGCTTGCTTGTGTATTGCACAGAGAATGATGGCAGCGGTAGTCTCTGATCAGCCCTCTTCTCCTAATACAGCGGCAACAAAGGAAGAAGTTCCACAGCAGTTGTCAGCTACAGTCTAGGTTACACTCTGTAATTGATTAAATCAGCCACAGCCACTAAAAGTGCTTAAAACCTAAAGTTCATCTTTAACCGCTTGCCGACCATCCGCCTTTATACTGAGGCAGGTTGGCTCTCCTGCGCAAACCGCTGTAGGTGTTTATCAGTCTTTACACAGGAGATAGCGGGCGCCCGCCACGGGAGCGTGACCATGGGTCCGGCTGATTCGATGTCCTCTGGCGACCCGCGTTTGCGGTGTACAGAGGCAAAACGGAAAACTGCCTATATAAACAAGGCCATTCGTCGTTCTGCCAGATGACATGTCAGAGATCTTCTGTTCCAAGTGATCGGGACCGACGATCTCTGTCATGTCCCTGGAAGCCCATCCCATCTACAGTTAGAACACACCAAGGGAACACACTTAAAGGGGTTGTAAACCCTCATGGTTTTTCACCTTAATGCATTCTATGCATTAAGGTGAAAAACCTTCTGGGGTGCTGCAGCCCCCCAGAGCCCCCGTTTTACTTACCTGACCCCGATCTTTCTCCAACCGGGAACAAGCACACTAACTGGTATCTCTTGTCCTGATTGAATAGATTGATAGCAGCACAGCCATTGGCTCCAGCTGCTGTCAATCAAATCCAGTGACGCGGCGCCGGGGCCGAGTCCTGCAGTCTGTGGGAATGGACACAGATGCGGGAATCGGGAGTGCGCCCGCATGGGTGTCCACCAAGGAGAGCGCTTCTCCAAAGTGGATACTCGATGGGGGGTGGAGCCACCAGCGCCGCTGAGGGACCCCAGAACAGGAGGATCGGGGTCACTCTGTGCAAAACCAACTGCACAGTGGAGGTAAGTATGACATGTTTATTTTTGGTTTTGTTTTTTTAAACTAGGGTTTACAACCCCTTTAACCCCTTGATGTAATTTTTACATTGATCAATGTAATAATGTCACTGCTCCCCAAAAAGTGTCAATTGGGGTCAGATTTGTCTGTCGCAGTCCCGCTAAAAATCGCAGATCGCCGCCATTACCAGTAAAAACAAGAAAAAAATAAATAAAACTCCCTAAATCTATCCCATAGATTGTAAATGCGATAACTTTTGTGCAAACAAGTCAATATATGCCTATTACGATTTTTTTTACTAAAGATATGTAGAAGAATATATATCAGTCTAAACTGATGAATAAATTAGTTTTTTTGTATTTTTTTGGGGGATATGTTTTTTCAAAATTGTTGGTCTTCTTTTGTTTATAACGCAAAAATAAAAAAAATCGCAGAGGTGATCAAATACCACCAAAAGAAAGCTCTATTTGTGGGGAAAAAAGGACATCAATTTTGTTTGGGTACAGCATTGCACGACCGCGCAATTGTCAGTTAAAGCGACGCAGTGCCGTATCGCAAAAAATGGCCCGGTCATTAAGGGGGCAATTCCTTCCAGGCTGGAAGTGGTTCACTGGTTAATACAATAGGAAAAATATAAAAGATCAAGCATGTGGAAAATATGGACTCACGCATGAAAGTTAGATAAAGTTAGATAAACACTGCAACTATAACTATAATACACAAAGCAGATGAAATACCGTATTTATCGGCGTATAACACGCACTGGCGTATAACACGCACCCCAAGTTTAGGAGGAAATTTTAGGGAAAAAAACTTTTAGCAGGGAAGTTTAAGGAAAAATAACTTACATTTAAATGCAGCCCTGTCAGTGTCCATTGCAGCCTTGTCACAGTGCAGCCTTGTCAGTGTCCATTGCAGCCTTGTCAGTGTCCATTGCAGCCTTGTCACAGTGCAGCCTTGTCATTGTCCATTGCAGCCTTGTCACAGTGCAGCCTTGTCAGTGTCCATTGCAGCCTTGTCACAGTGCAGCCTTGTCAGTGTCCATTGCAGCCTTGTCACAGTGCAGCCTTGTCAGTGTCCAGTGCAGCCTTGCCCCAGAGTCGCCGTGCAGCCTTGCCCCAGTGTCGCCGTGCAGCCTTGCCCCAGTGTCGCCGTGCATCATTTTAAAATTGGCGCCGAGAACGCCGGGGACGCAGGGGACGCAGGGGACGCAGGGACTGGGCGGAGCTGCCGCCGAAATACACATAGCCGAGTGTACTCGGCTATACTCGGCTTTTCTCGGCTCCGCTCACAGTCACGCCGAGTCCCGCCCTATGATGGACATAACACAGGTCCAATGGCGGGACTGGGCGTGACTGTGAGCGGAGCCGAGAAAAGCCGAGTATAGCCGAGTACATTCGGCTATGTGTATCTCGCTCCGCTCCGCTCACAGTCAGCGGAGACAGCTCAGGGATGTCAGTATCGGCGTATAACACGCACCCACGATTTTCCCCCTGATTTTCAGGGGAAAAAAGTGCGTGTTATACGCCGATAAATACGGTAAGTGCTTCCTTAATGCACTTTTGGCTTTTTTTTTTTTACAACATATTTTATATCATACTGACAGAAGGGGGGTCTGTGATAATCAGCACATTGATTATCAGCACAGCCCCCTCAGATCTGCCAATCACCTGCCAACCAGTGCCCAGCAATGTCCCAACATTAAATTATGCCAGCCCCCACCACAGTGCCAATCACTGCCCATCACAGTGCCAATCACTGCCCAGCAGTAACACCTGTCAGTACTAGGGATGAGCTTCGTGTTCGAGTCGAACATACGTTCGACTCGAACATCGGCTGTTCGATCGTTCGACGAAGATCGAACGATTTGGGCCGTTCGCGCCAAATTCGAGTGACGCGAACGGCCCACAATGCACTACGCCATCGCAGTGTCATCCAGGCGCTGTGATTGGCCAAGCATGCACTGTGACCCCGCATGCTTGGCCAATCACAGCGCCGGCAGCGAGGAGAGCAATGATTGGCCACAGGCAGGATGCCTGTGGCCAATTATTGCTGAGGGTGTTTAGTACACGCCCCACACTATAAAAGGCCGCCAGCATGGCGGCCTAGTGTAGTGTGTTCCGGAGCAGGGAAAGAGAAGCATAGGCAGGGACAGTGACATTTATTTCTTTCTTGCTTAACCTGGATTCCTTTAGTTTAGGGAAAGAGAAGGATAGGTAGGGAGAGTGTCAGTGTGTTTTACTGTGCGAATCCTTGTTTCTAGGGACAGGGAAGGAAAGTGAGGGGAATTCTCCTTGTGCTATAGTGTGCTTTAAAAAAACATTTTTTCTAGGGACAGAAAACTCTAGGTAGGGAGAGTGTCAGTTTCTTTCACTGTGATAATCCTTGTTTCTAGGGACAAAGAAGGAAAGTGAGGGGAATTCTCCTTGTGCTATAGTGTGCTTTAAAAAAACATTTTTTCTAGGGACAGAAAACTCTAGGTAGGGAGAGTGTCAGTGTCTTTTACTGTGCGAATCCTTGTTTCTAGGGACAAAGAAGGAAAGTGAGGGGAATTCTCCTTGTGCTATAGTGTGCTTTAAAAAAACATTTTTTCTAGGGACAGAAAACTCTAGGTAGGGAGAGTGTCAGTGTCTTTTACTGTGCGAATCCTTGTTTCTAGGGACAAAGAAGGAAAGTGAGGGGAATTCTCCTTGTGCTATAGTGTGCTTTAAAAAAACATTTTTTCTAGGGACAGAAAACTCTAGGTAGGGAGAGTGTCAGTTTCTTTCACTGTGCGAATCCTTGTTTCTAGGGACAAAGAAGGAAAGTGAGGGGAATTCTCCTTGTGCTATAGTGTGCTTTAAAAAAACATTTTTTCTAGGGACAGAAAACTCTAGGTAGGGAGAGTGTCAGTGTCTTTTACTGTGCGAATCCTTGTTTCTAGGGACAGGGAAGGACAGTGAGTGAATTCTCCTTGTGCTATAGTGTGCTTTAAAAAAACATTTTTTCTAGGGACAGAAAACTCTAGGTAGGGAGAGTGTCAGTTTCTTTCACTGTGATAATCCTTGTTTCTAGGGACAAAGAAGGAAAGTGAGGGGAATTCTCCTTGTGCTATAGTGTGCTTTAAAAAAAAAATTTTCTAGGGACAGAAAACTCTAGGTAGGTAGAGTGTCAGTTTCTTTCACTGTGCGAATCCTTGTTTCTAGGGACAAAGAAGGAAAGTGAGGGGAATTCTCCTTGTGCTATAGTGTGCTTTTAAAAAAACATTTTTTCTAGGGACAGAAAACTCTAGGTAGGGAGAGTGTCAGTTTCTTTCACTGTGCGAATCCTTGTTTCTAGGGACAGGGAAGGACAGTGAGTGAATTCTCCTTGTGCTATAGTGTGCTTTAAAAAAACATTTTTTCTAGGGACAGAAAACTCTAGGTAGGGAGAGTGTCAGTGTCTTTTACTGTGCGAATCCTTGTTTCTAGGGACAAAGAAGGAAAGTGAGGGGAATTCTCCTTGTGCTATAGTGTGCTTTAAAAAAACATTTTTTCTAGGGACAGAAAACTCTAGGTAGGGAGAGTGTCAGTGTCTTTTACTGTGCGAATCCTTGTTTCTAGGGACAAAGAAGGAAAGTGAGGGGAATTCTCCTTGTGCTATAGTGTGCTTTAAAAAAAACATTTTTTCTAGGGACAGAAAAGTCTAGGTAGGGAGAGTGTCAGTTTCTTTCACTGTGCGAATCCTTGTTTCTAGGGACAGGGAAGGACAGTGAGTGAATTCTCCTTGTGCTATAGTGTGCTTTAAAAAAACATTTTTTCTAGGGACAGAAAACTCTAGGTAGGGAGAGTGTCAGTTTCTTTCACTGTGCGAATCCTTGTTTCTAGGGACAGGGAAGGACAGTGAGTGAATTCTCCTTGTGCTATAGTGTGCTTTAAAAAAACATTTTTTCTAGGGACAGAAAACTCTAGGTAGGGAGAGTGTCAGTGTCTTTTACTGTGCGAATCCTTGTTTCTAGGGACAAAGAAGGAAAGTGAGGGGAATTCTCCTTGTGCTATAGTGTGCTTTAAAAAAACATTTTTTCTAGGGACAGAAAACTCTAGGTAGGGAGAGTGTCAGTGTCTTTTACTGTGCGAATCCTTGTTTCTAGGGACAAAGAAGGAAAGTGAGGGGAATTCTCCTTGTGCTATAGTGTGCTTTAAAAAAACATTTTTTCTAGGGACAGAAAACTCTAGGTAGGGAGAGTGTCAGTGTCTTTTACTGTGCGAATCCTTGTTTCTAGGGACAGGGAAGGACAGTGAGGGAAATTCTCCTTGTGCTATAGTGTGCTAAAGCATTCCTCATCAACCATCTTTGAAATCCTTGTTTTTTGGACAGTCAGGGAAATTGTCGTTGTGCTATTCTGTGCGAAAGCAATCATCCTCAACCATATTTAGAAATCCTTAAGTAAAGGAACAGAGAAGGACACCTGAAGGTAGCCCTTATTGCTTTTTTCCCATCTCCCTGCAGGCCATCTATTAGAATGTCTGGAAGGCAAACAAGGAGAGGCAGACAGTCAGGAGGCAATAAAAGAGGGCAAGCAGGCTCTGTGTCTGGGGGCAACAGTGCTGGTCGTGGACGCGGTGCATTGTCATCAGCACATGGCCATGGGACACGCTTGTCCTTCTTTTCGGCAGCTGGACATGTTGAGCCACATCATGCCGAAGACTTGGTAGAGTGGATGACCAAGCCCTCCTCCTCCTCCTCATCCTCTCTCACCCAGGCTCAGGGTACTGGCAAAGCAGCTGTCAAAGCGTCCTCTTCCCTGGTATCAATGTCAGACTCATCATCAGTCACTCCTTCCCTAGACCCACCATGTCCTCCTCCTGAGGAGTCCCCCGAACTGTTTGAGCACAGTGTTGGGTACATGCTCCAGGAGGATGCCCAGCGTTTCGAAGGGTCTGATGATGAAACCCAGCTACAGGAAGGCAGTAGCGTGAGAGCAGACAGAGGGGATGCTCAAGAAGGACACCAATCTGGCAGTCATGTTCCAGCAGCTGCAGCATACTGCCAGATTGGCTCCAGTGATGAGGAGGGAGGGGATGATGAGGTCACTGACTCCACGTGGGTGCCTAATAGGAGAGAGGAGGAGGAGGAGGATGAGGAGGAGGCACATCTCCAACGAGGCAGGATGCCCTTTGGTGGCCAGCGTAAGGGCAGTACACCGACGGAATCACACCGCAGAGCTCCGCCTGTGCAGGGCGCTGCCTCTGCCCGTCATTCAAAAAGTTCCTTGGTGTGGGCCTTTTTTGAGGCTAGTGCATCAGATCGCACAGCTGCTGTTTGCAACATATGTCTCAAGCGTATATCGCGTGGCCAAAACATCAGCCGCTTGGGTACCACATGCCTGACCAGACATATGTTGACCTGCCATGCAGCTCGTTGGCAAGCCTACCTCAAAGACCCACACCAAAGAACAAAGCGGACCTCTCCTTGCACCGCATCAGCTGGGATCTCCAACCCCACTATAACTTCAGTCCTCTCTGAAACATGCACTGAGAGGAATGAAGGTGTAGAATTAGGTGTGTCACAGCCAAGTACTTGCGGCCACTCTGCTAGCAGTACACCGACGTCCGATTCTAGCAGGCAAATTTCCCTGCCCCAGCTGCTGGACCGTCGAAAGAAGTTCACTCCCAGCCATCCACATGCCCAGCGGTTGAATGCTAGCTTGGCTAAATTGCTAGCGCTTCAACTGCTGCCTTTTCAGTTGGTAGACTCGGCCCCCTTCCGTGAGTTTGTGCAATGTGCGGTTCCTCAGTGGCAGGTTCCCAAACGCCACTTTTTCTCACGGAAGGCTATTCCGGCTCTCTACCGGCATGTGGAAGGCAATGTCTTGGCCTCGCTGGACAGGGCGGTCAGCGGTAAGGTGCATATTACCGCTGACTCATGGTCCAGCAGGCATGGACAGGGACGTTACCTTTCTTTCACGGCCCATTGGGTCACTCTTTTGGCAGCTGGGAAGGATGCAGGACAAGGTGCAGTAGTGTTGGAGGTTGTTCCACCGCCACGCCTCCAAAATGCTACTACTGGTTGTGACACACCTCTCTCCTCCACCCCCTCCTCTTCTTCTTCCTCCATGGCCTCTTCCTGTGGTTTGTCCTATGAACCAGCGGTGCTCCGTAGCCGTTCACGGGGCTACGCAAGTACGCAGGCAAAAAGATGCCATGCCGTGCTTGCGCTGGTGTGTTTGGGGGACAGAAGCCATACTGGGGCAGAGGTCCTGTCTGCTCTGCAGGGCCAGGCCGAGAGGTGGTTGACGCCACGCCAGCTTAAGCCAGGAATGGTGGTTTGCGACAATGGCACCAACCTCCTCTCCGCCCTCCGACAGGGACAACTGACCCATGTGCCCTGTGTGGCTCACGTCCTTAACCTGGTGGTGCAGCGGTTCTTGGGCAGGTACCCGGGCTTACAGGATGTCCTGAGGCAGGCCAGGAAAGTCTGTGTGCATTTCCGCAGATCTTATAATGCCAGTGCTCGCCTGGCTGAGCTGCAAAAGGAGTTGAACCTGCCCAAGAACCGCCTTATATGTGACATGCCCACCAGGTGGAACTCAACGTTGGCCATGCTGCAGCGGCTGCACACGCAGCAGAGGGCCATCAATGAGTACCTGTGCGACTACGGCACCAGGACAGGGTCAGGGGAGCTTGGTTTTTTTTCTCCACGCCAGTGGGGCATGATCAGGGATGCATGCACTGTCCTGGCACCATTTGAGGAGGCCACGAGGATGGTGAGCAGTGACAGTGCATGCATCAGTGACACTGTACCTCTTGTCCACCTGTTGGAGCACACGCTGCGTGGAATAATGGACAGGGCACTTGAGGCAGAACAGAAGCAGGAAGAGGAGGACTTCCTTGCCTCTCAAGGCCCCCTTTACCCAGACAGTGTTCCTTCTGTCCCACCCATCGCACAGGAAGAGGAGGAGGAGGAGGAGGAGGAGGATTGTGTCAGCATGGAGGTGGAGGCTGGCACTCAGCATCATCAGCAGCAGTCTTTTAGGGATGATTTACAGTCCCAAGAAACCAGTGGACTTGTACGTGGCTGGGAGGAGGTGGCTGCGGATCATGTCGTCCTTAGTGACCCAGAGGACTCCGGAGCGAATGCCTCAGCAAACCTACACTGCATGGCCTCCCTGATCCTGCAAAGTCTGCGGAAGGATCCTCGTATTCTTCGGATCAAGGAGAGGGACCATTACTGGCTGGCCACTCTCCTTGATCCACGGTACAAGGGTAAGGTTGCGGACCTTATGTTACCGTCACAGAGGGAGCAGAGGATGAGACAACTCCGGGAGGCCTTGCAGAAAGGTCTGTGCAACGCGTTCCCAGAGACTGGGAGGTTACAAACTCCTGGTCCTGGACAACGAGTTGCTGAGGCTTCGGCCAGTCAAAGAAGGAGCGGTGGGGAAGGTGGCCGTCTGACCGATGCGTTCAGACAATTCTTTAGTCCGCAGCCCCAAAGTATGATCGGTTCCAGCAACCATCGCCAGCGTCTGATAAACATGTTGCAGGAATATCTAGGGGCAAGGTCAGACTTGGACTCCTTCCCCACCGAAAATCCTCTGGCTTACTGGGTCTTGAGGATGGATCACTGGCCAGAGCTTGCACAGTATGCAATTGAGCTACTGGCCTGTCCTGCATCCAGCGTTCTTTCGGAACGCACATTCAGTGCTGCTGGAGGATTTGTCACGGATCACAGGGTGCGCCTGTCCACCGACTCGGTTGATCGACTGACTTTCATCAAGATGAACCAGTCTTGGATCACCACCAGCTACCACACACCTGATGCTGATATAACAGACTAATTGATTTTAACATGTCACATCCCTTCAAGACTGATGCTGATGCTGAGTGCCTGTGCTGTTATGTTGACTGGCTATCCTCCTCCTCCGAGTCCTCAATGATACGATTGATGATGATAGCTTGGAAGATCATTTTTGTTTATGGGTGCCGCCACCAGTGGCTAAGGCCCAATTTTTCAGCCCCTGTTTTACAGGGGCGTGTAATTACAATTTTTTTAGCAATAATTTGCCATAGGGCTCATTGCTGTGCTCCAAGTACAGTATCTGTGAGGGGTTGGAGTGTTGTGGCACCAGTGCCTAAGGCCCAATTTTTCAGCCCCTGTTTAACAGGGGCGTGTCATTACAATTTTTGAAGCAATACTTTGCAACAGGGCTCATTGCTGTGCTCCAAGTACAGTATCTGTGAGGGGTTGTAGTGTTGTGCCACCAGTGCCTAAGGCCCAATTTTTCAGCCCCTGTTCAACAGGGGCATGTAATTACAATTCTTGATCTAATAATTCACAGCAGGGCCCATTGCTGCACCCACCAAGAGTAACTCTGAGGGCTTACAGTGTTGTGGCAACGCCACCACCACCACCACCACGAAAGGCCCAATTTTTCAGCCCCTGTTCAAAAGGGGCATGTAATTACAATTCTTGATCTAATAATTCACAGCAGGGCCCATTCCTGCACCCACCAAGAGTAACTCTGAGGGCTTACAGTGTTGTGGCAACGCCACCACCACCACCACCACGAAAGGCCCAATTTTTCAGCCCCTGTTCAAAAGGGGCATGTAATTACAATTCTTGATCTAATAATTCACAGCAGGGCCCATTCCTGCACCCACCAAGAGTAACTCTGAGGGCTTACAGTGTTGTGGCAACACCACCACCACCACCACCACCATGAAAGGCCCAATTTTTCAGCCCCTGTTCAACAGGGGCATGCAATTACAATTCTTGATCTAATAATTCACAGCAGGGCCCATTGCTGCACCCACCAAGAGTAACTGTCAGGGCTTACAGTGTTGTGGCACCAGCACCACCATCAAAGGCCCAATTTTTACTACCACTGTTCAACAATTATATGTAATTAAAATTCCTGATATAATAGTTTACAGCAGGGCGTTCCAGCACCAACCAAGAGTAACTGTGAGTGCTTACAGTGTTGTGCCAACACCAACAACTAAGGGGCCTATTTCTGCAGAGTATATACGGCAGGTCCCTACTTTCAAACATCCAACTTACAAACGACTCCTACTTGCAAACGCAAGAAGACAACAGGAAGTGAGAGGAAATCTACCCCTTGGAAGGAAAATTCTCTCCTGTAAGAATTAATATGGGAGAAAGGTGTCTCCTCTGTACTGATGCTTTATCAGCAATCCTTGTTTCAAGAAAAACACCACATTTCAAAAACAGTTGTCATTGGAACGGAAAGTGAGGTGACATGTTCTGAACAGGGGCACAGACAGCAAAACAAATGTTACAGGGGTGATAACCCTTACCTATGTTTTCCAAAAAGTTTAAAAATAGATTTTTGGGCTGGAGCTACACTTAAACAATGTACCTGTTCAAAATTACAAACAGATTCTACATAAGAACAAACCTACAGTCCCTGTCTTGTATGCACCGCCTGTATACGGCTGTTCAGAGTATATAGGCCCTTTTTTATTTTATGTGCGGGGTTCCCCTTAATATCCATACAAGACCCAAAGGGGCTGGTAATGGGCTGGGGTAGGGGGGGGGGGTCATGGGGTAGCTATGCCATTTTTCTTAAAGATTTTCATCCATATTACCGGGACCAGACATTACATTAAAGCCGCAAGCAGTTTTAAATGGCTTTTTTTTCCTTTAGAAGTGTCATTTTGTGCAGGGACAGTTCTAAACACGGGAAACACGTGGCACTTCACAGGCATACTTTAGACACCCCCCAGGTACGATATTTAAAGGAATATTTGACTTTTTTTTTTTCACTTTATGCATCATTAAAATGACTGCTCCCGAAAAACGACCGTTTTTAAAACTTCTTTTTGCATTGATACATGTCCCCTGGTGCAGAACCCGGGTTCCCAAACCCTTTTTAGGACAATAACATGCATAATAGTTGTTATAATTAGCACTTTAGAATTCGAACGTTCGCATCCATTGTATTTAATAGGGTTCTAATGTTCGTACGAACTTTCGGTCCGTTCGCGGGTTCTGGTGCGAACCGAACCCGGGGGTGTTCGGCTCATCACTAGTCAGTACTTATCAGTGCTGCCCATCAGTGCCAATCAGTACCACCTATCAGTGCCAATCAGTGCCCATCACAGCCGCCTGTCAGTGCCCATCACAGCCCCCTGTCAGTGCCCATCACAGCCACCTGTCAGTGCCCCCTATTGGTGCTACCAGTGCTGCATATCAGTGCCGCCTATCAGTGCCCATCAATTCTACATATCAGTGCCACTTTATCAGTGCCACCTCATCAGTGCCTGTCAGTGAAGGGGAAAACAAAATTTTATGACAGAAACGAAGAAAAACTTTTTTTTTTTTTTAAATGTTGGTCTTTTTTAGTTTGTTTAGCAAAAAATAAAAACTCCAGAGGTGATCAAATGCCACCAAAAAAAGCTCTATTTGTGCGAAGAAAATGATAAAAAATTCTGTTTGGGTACAGTGTAGCATGACCGCGCAATTGTCATTTAAAATGCGACAGCGCTGAAAGCTGAAAATTGTCCTGGGCAGGAAGGGGCGTAAGTGCCTGGTAATGAAGTAGGGTGACCACGTGTCCCGGATTGCCCGGGACAGTCCCGCATTTTGCAGGTCTGTCCCGGGCACATTCATTCCAGGACAATACAGTGTCCCGGAATGAAACTGACACAGCCACCCCCCCCCCCGGGCCAATCTGATGCCCCCAAAAAAGGCTGCCACATCACCGCTTTACTCACTGACAGTACTTGTCCTGGCCGGAAATGCCTGGAGGAGCACAATCCCGCCCCCCTGCTTGTGATTGGAGAAATCATAAATCCCGGCCTCTTGTGTCCAATCACTGTGATGTGATTTGTTACAGCACAAGCTGATTTTTGGGAAGGGAGGGTGTCCCTGAATGGTAGTTTGGAAATGTGGTCACCCTATAATGAAGTAGTTAATATAACCCAGCACAGAGTTCCCCCTTACACTGCAAGGGGAAATTTGATGTAATGGGGAATGTTGCAGACTTTGGTGTAAGGGGGAACTCTGATGCAAGGGGAGGCTCTGGTGACGAGATCACCTTATATCAGAGTTCCCCTCTATGTCATTGTCCACAGAGTTCCAACTTTCATTTAAAATGGAGACTTTAATGTGGGGAGGACTCTGGTCACCATAGAGCACCTTTCGCAAAGTGAATGTACTAAGGTAAGGGGGGGGGTTACTGATATAGGGGGAACCTTTATATCAGTACCTCCTTACCTTACTGTATTCACTGCCCCCTACATCAGTGATCCCCCTCAGACTGGCCTTGCTACGCTGTTACTGACCACCACTCAGGTGCACCGTGCAGGGCTCAGTCAGATGGTCCTCTCTGGGCTCCAGCTTGATGGCTCTCGTTTCATCCTATATTACACTATAAGACATGATAAAAGAGATGGTCAGACCCTGCAGATATACTACAGGAGATAGTCACAGAGTGTGTGGACATGATACAGGTGACGGTCAGAGACTGCATACATGATACAAGAGATGGTCAGAGACTGCATACACGATACAAGAGATGGTTAGAGACTGCAGACATACTACAGAAGATGGTCAGAGACTGCATACATGATACAGGGGATGGTCATAGACTGCATACATGATACAAGAGATGGTCAGAGACTGCAGACATACTAAAGGAGATAGTCAGAGACTGCAGACATACTAAAGGAGATAGTCAGAGACTGCAGACATACTACAGAAGATGGTCAGAGAGTGTGCATACATGATACAAAACATGGTCAGAGAGTGTGCATACATGATACAAGACATGGTCAGAGAGTGTGCATACATGATAGAAGAGATGGTCAGGGACTGCATACATGATACAAGAGATGGCCAGAGACTGCATACATGATACAAGAGATGGTCAGAGACTGCATACATGATACAAGAGATGGTCATAGACTGCATACATGATACAAGAGATGGCCAGAGACTGCATACATGATACAAGAGATGGCCAGAGACTGCATACATGATACAAGAGATGGCCATAGACTGCATACATGATACAAGAGATGGTCAGAGACTGCATAAATGATACAAGAGATGGTCAGGGACTGCATACATAATACAAGAGATGGCCAGAGACTGCATACATGATACGAGAGATGGTCAGAGACTGCATACATGATACAAGAGATGGTTAGAGACTGCAGACATACTACAGAAGATGGTCAGAGACTGCATACATGATACAAGAGATGGTCATAGACTGCATACATGATACAAGAGATGGTCATAGACTGCATACATGATACAAGAGATGGCCAGAGACTGCATACATGATACAAGAGATGTCAGAGACTGCATACATGATACAAGAGATGGTTAGAGACTGCAGACATACTACAGAAGATGGTCAGAGACTGCATACATGATACATGGGATGGTCATAGACTGCATACATGATACAAGAGATGGTCAGAGACTGCAGACATACTAAAGGAGATGGTCAGAGACTGCAGACATGATACAAGAGATGGTCATAGACTGCATACATGATACAAGAGATGGTCATAGACTTCATACATGATACAAGAGATGGTCATAGACTGCATACGTGATACAAGAGATGGTCAGAGACTGCAGACATGATACAAGAGATGGTTAGAGACTGCAGACATACTACAGAAGATGGTCAGAGACTGCATACATGATACAGGGGATGGTCAGAGACTGCATACATGATACAAGAGATGGTCATAGACTGCATACATGATACAAGAGATGGTCAGAGACTGCAGACATACTACAGGAGATGGTCAGAGACTGCAGACATGATACAAGAGATGGTCATAGACTGCATACATGATACAAGAGATGATCATAGACTGCATACATGATACAAGAGATGGTCATAGACTGCATACATGATACAAGAGATGGTCATAGACTGCATACATGATACAAGAGATGGTCATAGACTACATACACGATACAAGTGATGGTCAGAGACTGCATACATGATACAAGAGATGGTCAGAGAGTGTGCGGACATAATTGGGCTGAAATTGCTCCCGGGTCACATGTGCATTGCACAGATCACACAGCATGTTCCTGTGTTTTTTACTTTGCTGCACTAACTTGCCTGCAAGGGGGGGGGGGCACTAGTTTGGGCACCTGGAGCAATTTTGCACATCACTTGTGAGGTGCCAAGGGCCACCCCCTCTGTGGCAGACAGCATCTCTTTAATTTGGGGGGAGGATATGTGCCAAGGGGGGTGGATTTCATATCCAAGCCCCCTTGTAGCACAAGTCCTAAAGTGCCCCCTAGAACATATCCCCCCCAAATCACTAAAAAGTGAACTGTAGGCTTGTTCCCCCCTCCTCTCCTCTGGAAGACTCACTTTGCATTAGTTCAGGCAGTTCATGATTTCAGACGACCAGCGTTGTATCCACTATCCACAGTGTGGTGTGTCTCCTTGGCTCCTCCTCCCCTCCTCCTCTGTGTACACAGGAAAATCATACAGCAGGAGAAGGAGGGGGCGGGTTCAGTTCTCTCCACGGCACTCTGCAATGATTGTGTGCTGTGTGTCAGGGCCAGGCAGTCGGGGACTGCGGGGGAGAGATCATGTCGGCTCTCTCTGCAGTAAAAAGTGGAGCTTGCATGCGGCGTGCGGGAACGAAAATAGCCCGCACAAGCTGCGGGCATTCCAGATGACTAGTGATAGTGAGTGAATAATTAGGCGGCAGCGCGGGCCCCTGGAATTTGCGACTCTTGCGAGGCCTAAGGCCGTCACCTAATCTGCCTAATTAGAGAGCTGCCTCTGTCCAGGGGTGTCCAAACTTTTTCCAAAGAGGGCCAGATTTGATGAAGTGAACATGCTTGAGGGCCGACCATTTTGCCTGACATTCTTTGAACCATTAAAATTCGGTCTAAGTGTGTTTGTCCGAGCACTAATACACTGCCCAACAAGAATTCTCTTGCCTTTGTGGTGAAGAGATGAGCTCAGGCATGTTATTTGGATATATATATACAGTATATCTTTTGAGGTCCCAACGAATTCCCAAGCGCCGGTCAGGACTAAGGATGAGCTTGGGCGCGTTTTTTGGATATACCGTATTTATCGGCGTATAACACGCACCTTCACTTTAAGAGGGAAGTTTCAGGAAAAAAACGAAATTTTAAATAAAGTACTGTGAAGCAAAATAAGGGTCAGTGCCCATCAATGCAGCATAATCAGTGCCCAACTGCAGCCTCACCATTGCCATGAATGCAGCCTCACCATTGCCATGGATGCAGCCTCCCAATTGCCATGAATGCAGCCTCACCATTGCCACGAATGCAGCCTCACCATTGCCATGACCGCAACCTCACCATTGCCATGAATGCATCCTCACCATTGCCATGAATGCAGCCCTCCCATTGCAATCAATGCAGCCTTACCATTGCCATGAATGCAGCCTCACCATTGGCATGAATGCAGCCTTACCATTGGCATAAATGCAGCCTTACCATTGGCATGAATGCAGTCTTACCATTGGCATGAATGCAGCCTTACCATTGCCAAGAATGTGACCTCACCACTGACATGAATGCGGCCCTACAATTGACATGAATGCAGCCTCACATGTGCCATGAATGCAGCCTTGCCACTGCCATGAATGCAGCCCTCCCATTGCAATTGATGCAGCCTTACCATTGCTATGAATGCAGCCTTACCATTGCCATGAATGCAGCCTCACCATTGCCATGAAAGCAGCCTCACCATTGCCATGAATGCAGCCTCACCATTGCCATGAATGCAACCTTACCATTGGCATAAATGCAGTCATACCATTGGCATGAATGCAGCCTTACTATTGGCATGAATGCAGCCTTACCATTGCCATGAATGCAGCCTCACCATTGCCATGAATGCAGCCTTACCATTGGCATGAATGCAGCCGTACCATTGGAATGAATGCAGCCTTACTATTGCCATGAATGCAGCCTTACTATTGCCATGAATGCAGCCTCACCATTGCCATGAATGCAGCCTCACCATTGGCATGAATGCAGCCTTACCATTGGCATGAATGCAGCCTTACTATTGGCATGAATGCAGCCTTATCATTGACATAAATTTAGCCTCACATGTGCCATAAATGCAGCCTTGCCATTGCCATGAATGCAGCCTCTGAATGAGGCCTCACCATTGCCATCAGTGCATCCTGATCGATGCCCATATGCAGCCTCAGAGGGGACATGGAGAGGGCGGGAGGAGCGCCAACAGATTACATACAGTAGAATCTCCTGTTTACATGGCTGCCTCTTTAATACAAAGTCCCGCCTCCTATGATAGACAGAACAGTTGTCCAATGGCAGCCCAGGAGATGTGACTTCCTAATACATATGCTGCCGAGTAAACAGGAGATTCTCCTGTATGTAATCTGATGGCGCTTGTCCCGTCCCCTCGATGGCTGCGCCGATAAATACAGTATATATCTTTTGGGGCCCACAAAAGATATATATATCCAAATTACCAGGGGGGACATATTAAACCGTATCTCGAGCCGCAATTGGCTCGCAGGCCGGACTTTGGACATGCCTGCCCTAATTTATTCTGCAGTCAAACTTCCCTTTAGCACAGCTTAATTCATAATTACCAATAGTACTTCAAAGAGAAATCATTATATCTTTGTGATAAAACATTACCTTATAAGAAAGACAAGTGGAAAAGATTTGTGTTGCCCATAACAACCAGTCAGCATCTAACCTGACATTTCGTAGTCCAGGTCTAAAAATGAAAAAAGACTCGTTCGAAGCTCATATGTATTATGATTTTATTCTGATTTCATGCTGTATGCCTTTTGTCTATTTCTCAATAAAATCTTTTGGTACCAAAAATGTAGTAAGGATTCTTCTAATGGTAGAAATACAGTTACCCATTGCACACATTTTTTAACATTAGTTTCTAAATATTCAGTTAGAACAAGGACTATTCATCAACCATATATATATATATATATATATATATATATATATATATATATATATATATATATATATATCATCAATCAAACACAATTAGGCTGATTTACTAAAGACTTGAGAGTCTTCACTATAAAAAAAATGTGCGATATTCACTTCATTCATCCAATCACGTGGGAAGTAAATTCCTGTTTATTTGAATAGCCAATCATGTGAAGATGCTTTTAATATAATTGGATAATTGAAGTACACATTCACACAAATGTTTCAGTGAAGATTCCACTTCCTTAGTATAACAGCCTCATTTTATTGCTACTTGATTTGTCAATTCATCCATGCCTATATCCAAAACTAGGTAAACGTTCTTCTAAATCTTTCAGATGAATTTGTGGTGTGACACACTTGGGTTGATTTACAAAAATTGTAGAGTGCAAAATCTGGTGCAGCTGTGCATGGTAGCCAATAAGCTTCTAATTTTAACTTGTTCAATTAACCACTTGCCGACCGCCACATGCAGATGTACGTCGACAGAATGGCAAATGGGCGTACCTGTACGTCCCTTTAAATTTGCCGCCCAGCGTGCGCGCACCCGCTGCGTGCCTTGTGAGCGTGTTCGTGGGTCCTGGGAACTCAGTGTTCCTGGGCGGCCCGTGATTGCGGTCGGCAAAGGCAGAACAGGGGGATGCCTTTGTAAACAAGGCATTCCCCTATTCTGCCTAGTGACATGTCACTGATGGCTGTTCCCCGTGATCGGGAACGGTCATCAGTGAGAATCACTCCCTAGTACTGACTTAACCCCTACAGCACCACCTAGTGGTTAACCCCTTCACTGCCAGTGTCATTTTCACAGTAATCAGTGCATTTTTATAGCACTGATCTCTGTAAAAATGACAATGGTCCCAAAAATGTGTCAAAAGTGTCCGATGTGTCTGCCATAATGTCGCAGTCAGGATAAAAATCGCTGATCGCCGCCATTACTAGTAAAAAAATAAATATTAATAAAAATGCCATAAAACTATCCCCTATTTTGTAGACGCTATAACTTTTGCGCAAACCGATCAATAAACGCTTACTGTGATTTTTTTTACCAAAAATATGTAGAAGAATACGTATCGGCCTAGACTGAGGAAAAAAAATGTTTTTTTTAATATATTTTTGGGGGATATTTATTATAGCAAAAAGTAAAAAATATTGAATTTTTTTTCAAAATTGTCGCTCTATTTTTGTTTATAGCGCAAAAAATAAAAACCGCAGAGGTGATCAAATACCACCAAAAGAAAGCTCAATTTGTGGGAAAAAAAGGACATCAATTTTGTTTGGGAGCCACGTCGCATGCCTGCGCAATTGTCAGTTAAAGCAACGCAGTGTCGAATCACAAAAAGTGGCCTGGTCTTTGACCAGCGAAATGGTCCGGGGCTTAAGTGGCTAAAGGGTAAGTCCACTTTCATGGGAAACAAAAATAGCAAATAAAGAAAAAATAATATAGCGCATATAATTGCAACACAAGTCATATTGTAATTGAATGTTATTAAAAATGAGCTTTCCAGGGGCGTGGCCTGACGCGAGAGCCGGATGGTCACATAGATCCGGAGCTCCGGAATCACGGGACAAAAAGCGGCATACAGCAATGCCATCCGAGGGATCTCTGCACAGTGACAGTGCCTGGGATGGTACCAGGACCATGCCGGGCAAGCGCCGAGGCGATAGAAAGCCTCAAAGGCTCACGGACTTTTATCCAGTGGTTCCCGGCGGAGACGAGGGGCAAGATGGCGCCGCAGCCTACTCTCCTTCACCTACATCCACCCAAGGGAAAGCCATCAGCAAAGGTAAAATACAGCCGAAGGGCACTTCTCACCTAAGCCAGCATCCCTGCCCTCCCTCCCCATCCACCAGCAGCCCTGCTAAATCCAGACCAAGGATGGATGGCAATAGATCTAGCCCGGCGTGCAGTCAGGCCTCAGAGTCAGGGGAAGACACCAGGGAGATGCCGGAATCTATAGAGACATTCCCCACTCAGAATCAGCCTGTGCTCGACACTGTTCTGAAGGACATGTTGCTATCTCTGCACAGCACAATCCAATCTGACATGGCATCATATTTGCATACTTTTAACAGAGAGATCCAAGCAGTGGAGAGCAGGGTGAATCATATAGAAACAAAAATGGGGGAGTATGCAGAGACCATAAACGATCTGGTGGATGCTAACAAAGTGAGAGAGGGGGATACAGACTGGATCAAAGCAAAGCTCGCTGACATGGAGGATAGGTCCAGGAGGAACAACCTAAAGATAGGGGATCCCCGAATCGGTCCAACAATCAGATCTAAATCGTTACGCTGCAACCCTATTTAAAACGATCCTGCCGGATCTCACAGATCTGCATGTTACCATTGATAGGATCCATCGTCTCCCCAAGCCCTCTCACCTATCTGAGCACATCCCGAGGGATGTCCTATTGCGCCTTCACTTCTTCCATGTAAATTAGCAAATTATGTCAGCCATGCGGAAGCAAGATCTGGTTCCCCCGCAATATCAAAACCTTCAATTTTTCTCCGATCTCTCTCAATATACACTCCAAAAAAGAAGGAACTTGAACACGGTGACAAAGGTTCTTAGAAACCATAAGATCCTGTACAGGTGGGGCTATCCAACTAAACTCACTGTGACAAGGGACAACCACACGCACACAATAACTTCTTTGGAGAAGGAGATCGCTCTGCTGAAAGATTGGGGCATTCTCCTGGACCAGGAAGAAGGTGCTCTTGCTACAAGCACCCCACGTCTAATTGAGCATGAGTGGAAGAAAGTAACGGCGAGGAACGCCAAATCTCATGTTTAACATCACTCGGATGTCAACAATATGTTACAAGGTCCCTGTGAAACAAACCCTAGGGCCGAACTTATCCCCCAACTAGATTTAGCAGCCCATGCTGCCTTTGACTGTTCTACCGTTTCTACTCTCCGGGCCTTGTTTAAGGAGAGTGTTCCTGTTTTTTGTTGCTCAGTTACTGTTCTGTTTTACCTTTTTTTTCCTCTATGCCAAGTTTTTCAGATGAATGGATTTCGACACGAGATTGGAGAGCTTTACTCAGCCACAGTCGAGAGTATGTATTATGTGGAGGTGACTTCTACACTGTGCCTGACCTTCATACTTTTGTTCTTCTTTCTACCAAAAGTGAGTACTTTCTCCTTTTTTGCTGTTTGGGACCACCCTCCTTTTTGCTATCTGTGAGGGTGGCGGCGATTGGCAAAGAAACTCTACTTCACCACAGAGTTAACCACAGGATATCTCCATATCAGACTTGTCTACTCTGATGGCTCTGAACATACTCTCTATTAACACAAAAGGACTTAATCATCCTGCGAAACACAGTTTGTTGTGGAAGGAAGCACTCGCACACCGTTGCGACATAGTTTGTGTGCAGGAGACTCATTTCAAAGCTTCTAACCCACCCAGGTGCCCCCACAAGAATTACCCCCATGTATACTCAGCAAATGCGGACTCCAAAACCAAAGGGGTACTGATAGCCATTAAGGACACCGTAGCATTCAGACTGCATGATATAGTGTACGATCCTTTGGGTAGGTTCCTTATATTGACCTGTGACTTGAATTCCTCCACGTACACTATAGTGAATGCTTATTTGCCCAATAAACATCAAATTCAGTTCTTCAACAGACTGATGAAGAAAGTGTCCCGCATTCAAAGAGGACTGCTAGTGGTGTGTGGGGACTTTAATATTACGCTTGACCCTTCCTTGGACTCTACCTCTCACTCTAAACAGGTGATCCCTTCACTTATGCCCTCCATCATGACACATAATTTGTTTGATGCCTGGAGTTGCCTTCACGCCAATGAGCGTGACTTCACTTTCTTTTCACCACCTCATCTAACCTACACAAGAATCGATCTATTCCTGATTGATCAACAGGTTTTTCTAAGAACTTCTAAGGTTTCGTAGTTCTTTCCATAGCGGACTCGTCGTCAGTTAACGCGAGGCCGATATGGAGAATGAGCACTTATCTCCTACAAAAGGAGGAACATATTGGAGTTTTACAGGCTCAACTATCTGAATTATTTTTTAACAATGAAGGATCAGTAAAGGATCAGTAAAGGACCCTTTCACATTATGGAATGCACATAAAGCGTTCATGAGAGGGATATGTATCCAAATGGGGGAAAGGGTAAAGAGGCAGAGGCAGAAGCGACTGAATGATATAATAACTGAAATTTCCACCTTGGATAAGCAAAATAAAATTAACCCCTCCCCTTCAATATCTCAAACTATTTCAAAACTACGATGTGAACTTAGAATTTTACTGTTAGATAATTTTGAGAAGGCCAGCAAAAAACTGAAAATGTTGTATTATGCTAATTGAAATAGAGCAGGAAAGTTATTAGCACAAAATATCAGAGGTCACAGGGGTAAAACAAAAATTCCATACATTATACATCCTGATATCAAGCAGAAACGTTATCACCCTCAACAAATAGTGGCGCATTTAGCTTTTATTACAAATCTTTATACAACTTAAAGGATGATCCCGCAACCTACCAACCAACCACAGAGGGCATTAACAAATTCTTATCACAACTGTCCGCACCACATCTAACACCTGACCAATTAACCTCTCTGAATGCCCCGTTTAATTTAACAGAGATCCAGAAAGCGATTGACTCTTTACCTGCGAATAAATCACCGGGCCCTGATGGGTTCTGTGGTGAATACTACAAGGTGTGTAAGTACATTGTATCCCCCCATATGAAACAACTTTTTGACACGGCCGCTGCCTCTGCCTCTTTCCCTCCCAAATGTTGGAGGCACTTGTAGTCACTCTGCCAAAGCCAGGGAAGGTTCCAGACTCCCCCGCAAACTTTAGGCCGATTTCTCTTTTAAATATTGATTTGAAGGTTTACGCAAAATTGTTAGCTACCCGCTTAGTAGACATTCTACCCAACCTTATCCATCCCGACCAAACAGGTTTTACCAAAAATAGACAGACGTCTGATGCCACTAGGAGGCTAATTAACATTATACATCTGGCTGGGGTGATGAAAAGACCTTCTCTGCTTCTTACTTTGGACGCAAAGAAGGCCTTCGACCGTATACACTGGCAGTATTTGGTCAAGGTTTTGCAGAAATTTGGATTTGATGGCCCTATACTGTCGGCCATCTTGGCCTTATATTCCAAACCCTCAGCTAGAATATATTTATCAGGCATACTGTCTTCCCCCTTTCCCATAACTAATGGCACACATCAGGGGTGTCCCCTATCCCCTTTAATTTTCAATTTATTGATGGAACCCCTAGCTATATATATCAGATCAAATCCACAAATTGAGGCTTCACTATTGGGGGGTCTGAACACGTCATCAGCCTTTTTGCTGATGACGTCATTATGATCCTTTCAAATGTTGAAACTTCCCTGGCTGCAGCACATGAGGCTCTTTCACTGTTTATGTTTAACAGGGATGAGCCGAACACCCCCCTGTTCGGTTCGCACCAGAACCTGCGAACAGACAAAATGTTCGTGTAAACTTTAGAACCCTATTAAATACAATGGACTCGAACGTTCGAAATCTAAAGTGTTAATTATAAAGGCTAATATGCAAGTTATTGTCCTAAAAAGTGTTTGGGGACCTGGGTCCTGCCCCAGGGGACATGTATCAATGCAAAAAGAAGTTTTAAAAACGGCCGTTTTTTCGGGAGCAGTGATTTTAATAATGCTTAAAATGAAAAAATAAAAGTGAAATATTCCTTTAAATTTCGTACCTGGGGGGAACTGTCTCTGCAAAAAATGTCATTTTTGAAAGAAAAAAATGCATGTAAAGTGGCGCATGTTTCCCGTGCTTAGAACTGTCTCTGCAAAAAATGTCATTTTTGAAAGAAAAAAATGCATTTAAAACTGACTCGCGGCTATTAATGAATTGTCGGCTCCCGGCAATACATACAAAAGTCATTGATAAAAAAAAAAAAAAAAAGCGTGGGGGTTCCCCAGAATTCAATTACCAGGCCCTTCAGATCTGGCATGGATTTTAAGGGGAACTCCACCCCAAATTTTTTAAAAAAATGACGTGGAGTCCCCCTAAAAATCCATACCAGACCCCTTATCCGAGCACGCAACCTGGCCGGCCGCAGGGGAAAAGGGGGGGACGAGAGAGCGGCCCCCCCTCCCTCCTGAACCGTACCAGGCCACATGCCCTCAACATGGGGAGGATGTCCCCATGTTGATGGGGACAAGGGCCTCATCCCCACAACCCTTGCCCGGTGGTTGTGGGGGTCTGCGGGCGGGGGGCTTATCGGAATCTGGAAGACCCCTTTAACAAAGGGGACCCCCAGATCCCGGCCCCCCCTATGTGAATTGGTAAGGGGTACATTGTACCCCTACCATTTCACGATGAAAGCGTAAAAAAATGTTTAAAAAAACACACAAACAACTTGAAAAAGTCCTTTATTTAAAAAAAAAAAAAAACATTCCAGCGGTGAAATCCAGTGTCCCGCGGCGATCCCGATGTCCAGCGCTGTCCTTCATTGGTTGTGCCTGAGCGGACCTGATGGGGAACTCCCTCTCAGTATTTTAAATGTATAGACCCGCCCCTTCTTAAGTTCCCCATCAGGTCCGCTCAGCCGGCCAGATGCGGAACATGAGAAGGGGCGGGTCTATACATGTATTACCAAAGTGAGAGCAGTTCCCCATCAGGTCCGCCCCCTCGGTATGTCGGACCCGCCTACGTCATTGGCTTGAGCGGGGAACGTCCTTCACTATGTAAATTTAAATTACACAGTGAAGGAAGTTCCCCGCTCAAGCCAATGACGTAGGCGGGTCCGACATACCGAGGGGGCGGACCTGATGGGGAACTGCTCTCACTTTGGTAATACATGTATAGACCCGCCCCTTCTCATGTTCCGCATCTGGTCCGGTGAGCGGACCTGATGGGGAACTTTAGAAGGGGCGGGTCTATACATTTAAAATACTGAGAGGGAGTTCCCCATCAGGTCCGCTCAGGCACAACCAATGAAGGACAGCGCTGGACATCGGGATCGCCGCAGGACACTGGATTTCACCGCTGGAATGTTTTTTTTTTAAATAAAGGACTTTTTCAAGGTGTTTGTGTGTTTTTTTAAACATTTTTTTACGCTTTCTTCGTGAAATGGTAGGGGTACAATGTACCCCTTACCAATTCACATAGGGGGGGGCCGGGATCTGGGGGTCCCCTTTGTTAAAGGGGTCTTCCAGATTCCGATAAGCCCCCCGCCCGCAGACCCCCACAACCACCGGGCAAGGGTTGTGGGGATGAGGCCCTTGTCCCCATCAACATGGGGACCTCCTCCCCATGTTGAGGGCATATGGCCTGGTACGGTTCAGGAGGGAGGGGGGGCCGCTCTCTCGTCCCCCCCTTTTCCCCTGCGGCCGGCCAGGTTGCGTGCTCGGATAAGGGGTCTGGTATGGATTTTTAGGGGGACTCCACGCCATTTTTTTTTTTACATTTGGGGTGGAGTTCCCCTTAAAATCCATGCCAGATCTGAAGGGCCTGGAATGGATATTTGGGGGAACCCCACGTCAATTTTTTTTTAAATTTGCGGCGGGGTTCCCCTTAATATCCATTCCAGACCTGAAGGGCCTGGTAATTGAATTCTGGGGAACCCCCACGCTTTTTTTTTATTTTTTTATCAATGACTTTTGTATGTATTGCCGGGAGCCGACAATTCATTAATAGCCGCGAGTCAGTTTTAAATGCATTTTTTTCTTTCAAAAATGACATTTTTTGCAGGGACAGTTCTAAGCACGGGAAACATGCGCCACTTTACATGCATATCATACACACCCCCCAGGTACGAAATTTAAAGGAATATTTCACTTTTATTTTTTCATTTTAAGCATTATTAAAATCACTGCTCCCGAAAAAACGGCCGTTTTTAAAACTTATTTTTGCATTGATACATGTCCCCTGGGGCAGGACCCCGGTCCCCAAACACTTTTTAGGAAAATAACTTGCATATAAGCCTTTATAATTAGCACTTTAGATTTCTCCCATAGATTTTTCGAATTTGCCGCGAACACCCCAATTTGTTCGCTGTTCGGCGAACGGGCGAACAGGCAATGTTCGAGTCGAACATGAGTTCGACTCGAACTCGAAGCTCATCCCTACTGTTTAACCAAGTCTCGTATTACAAAGTTAATGAGAGTAAATCCCAAATACTTGGGCTAGGAATAAATAATAAGGTGAAAACTAAAATTCAGAAGAGTATCCCATATAGTTGGAGTTCTAGTGGCATACAATATTTGGGTATAACGCTAACTGAACAGTCTTCCCAATTGTTTGATGCAAATTATACGCCCTTCATTCGGAGCCTTGACACTAAATTCCGTAACTTAGCCAAAGTGGTCAGGAAGGCTGGCTGCCTTGGTAAGAAAGGCTGGCTGCCTTTAAGATGTTAATATTGCCTCAATTTATATACTTGTTCAGAGCTTTACCAATCCCGGTTCCTGAAGCTTTCTTCACGAAAGCAAAATCTACACTCAATACATATTTATGGCAGGGGAAAAAAGTCAGGTGTGCTTTTCAAAAATTAATTAAATCTAGAATAGCTGGGGGGGTAGGTCACGTTGTATTGAAAGATTACTATACCGCAGCTATTCTTGCCCAAGCTAGACAATGGTTTGTGCACACTCCTATGCCCAGGTGGACTGTTTTATAGATCTGTTTCTATACCGGTTCGGAGTTTCCTCTATTTTACTAACCCCAACACCTCTATGAGGGGTATATCTCATTTCTACAACTATTTGAATCAGAAATCTGATTTTCATAAAACACCTTCCATGAACACCTGGGAACTAGATTTATTATCTAAATATTCTCCAGAGCAATGGCAATACTCCCTTAAAGTAACTTTTACTTCCACTAGATGTGTTAACTTATGGGAACTCCATAACAAAATTCTCCTGAGATGGTCTTTTACACCCACTAGGCTAGCGGGTTTCGATGCCCATTCATCCCCTCTAGGCTGGAGACAGTGTGGGCTCAGGGGTTCTCTCATACATATACTGTGGGCTTGCCCATCGTTGAAAGCTTTCTGGGTCCAGGTCTTTGATCTTATAGGATCGGTTACTAGCGCTTCTGTCTCCACAAATCCAGGACTAGCCATTTTATCGGTGGGGATTGAGGAGGTACCTCCCACCTTAGGAGTATAGTCTCACACATCCTTATGAGTGCTAGATTAAATATAGTTAGGAAATGGAAAAATACGATAACCCCAACACTAACTGAAGTAGTCAGGACTACTAACCTGCACATTAACTATGAGATGATGTTTGCCGCTTCGCAAGGGATGTACCAATCTAAACTCCCCATTTGGCGCCCTTGGATTGATTGGATCCGAACCAACAACAACCAATACTGAAGTCCTATGGATCAGGGTTAGTGAATATTCCTAGTTACTTCTGTTGTGGAGATTTTTATGGAGATGTATTTAATATGTATTGTCATAGTGTCACCCAGTGTTAGTACTTCCGCAACCCGCTCTAAAAGAGCTGATTGGGGTAGTCTGAGGCTGGTTGAATCCCGTCTGATAGGGGAAAACGTTTTGAGGTTGGAGCGTGATGTTTGCAGGGTGCGGATATGTCCGCCAACGGGGGCCCTCTGTGCATTAGCATGGACGATCGTTAAGGAGGGGATATGCTCGCTCTGCAACAACATCATTGGTTATGAGCAGATGCGTACTCTTGTCTCTGCTGTGTCTGATCAACATTGGTTGGAGTTCGTAGTGCGCATCTGCAGATAGCCTCCCTCCCCCATTCAATAATAGTATAATCTTAATATGTGTTATTCTATGGAATAGCGCAGAATAAGAATTCCTATCAACGGTAACTTTAGCCATCCTACGTTATTGTATTCATGTATGACATCTCCTGTTGGAAGGAATGTCCAGGTATTGTAATTTTCCTGTGAGGAGGGAACATCCTGTGAGGTTCCCGCCCATGGGGGAGGGGATTGGTTGCTGCAGCCAATCACCTCCTGTGTGAGATCTTTTGAGTTTAATAAAAGCCTATGATTAGGCGTCGGCTAGGCAGTCTTTTGCTGGAATGGCCTGATGAGAAGATAAGCTTTTGTGGTGCTGCCTTTCTTGGATGAATGATGGGATGACCGGTGAGTGGATTTTAGCAAACTTAGGCTAAAGATAGCATTATTGCAAAAAGATGAAATCTGATGTGTGCTTAGATAGCACAGGAATTATAGGCTGTGTGCTCTGTAAACAGCAGCCTGGAATTCCACAACAGTAATGGCGGGCCAGGATTTTTGGGAATAGATGGAGTCCCTTTGGACATCGGATCGAGATGGGGGGAAGTGTGGATCTACGTTCCGATGTGGGGGGGCTCTACTCTTTAAAAGAACATTTTTTTGTATTTTTTGAAATAATGCTTTAAGTTTGCAGCGTGTGTATGTGTGCGTGTGTATGTCTGCGAATCCGATCGTGCATGTGTGTGTGTGATTTTGTTGGGAGAGAGATCGTATGCCTCTGAATCCGATCGTAGGCCTGTGAATTTGTTTGTGTGTGCCTGTGTGATTAGATTGTTTGTGTGATGTAGGACATGTGTACCCATAAGTGTGACTGAAGTTGTGTAAGAGATGATCTGATGGAGACTGTATATTGTGTATGAAATGAAGGTATAGCTGTGGTATTTCATGCAGCCTACACTGAGATTGGCGGCCTTGTTAAAGATGGCCGCTGCATTGAGCCATAAGCCATGAGGTTTAGTGGGGGAAGGGCTTGCCCACTGTTTTGTGTTGCAGGGGCTTTGCCCTGAGGGAAAGACACTCTGAGCAGACATGCAGGCAACAATATACTGTATGTGTGTGGTGTTTGTGATTTCTATGAAAAATAGAAATGGTTAGATTGTGATTTTTGTAGGGGACAAAGACACATGTCTCCATAAGTGTAAAAATATTTTAACAAAAGTGTTTGGTTTTAAAGTTGAAAATTCCTGCCGCATATTCAAGTGGCCAGGCATTGTTGGAAGCCAGACAATAGTAGCTGTTTGTTGAAAGGAATACGCCCTTTGAATGGTTGCAGGCTGTTTTGGATGCTAGCATTGAGAAGGTATGTCTCTGCAATGGCTTGTTATGGAAGCTGAGGCCACTGTGTGTGAACTTTAGGTAGAGAAAAGTGGTGAATATCTCAGAGTATATGGACTTAGAGAAATGAATATGTTTTTAATATTGTCACGTAACTCACATTTATTGAATGTGCTGTTTAGTTGGCAAAAGGGAGGCTAAGTTTGTAAGTGTACATGTGGTCCTTGTAGAGGGTAGCTGACACCTTTTTCAGTGGATTTTGATGATAATTTAGAAAAGTTTCAATGGTGTAGTCAGTCTTTGTGGAGAAAAACATTTTTGATTTTCTTTTAAAGAGATGCTGGTTTTGGCGGGAAAAAGTAATGGCGCCATTCTTGGCTTTTGTTAGCCTTGCAGGTTTGTCTGCCATTTTGAGGCACAGTTTTTCTTTAATAAAATAAAAATAGTGTACCTGCGCTTAAGATGTAGTGCAAGGGTGTGACACCTCGCAGTGAACAAAAAAAATAAATGTGAAGAGCTGCAGCCCCCCTAATGGGACCTTAAAAAAAAGATCCTAACAGTAAAGAAGTATATTTAATTGGGGTATGGCGCTGCTCCCTAACCCTAATGAAAGGGTCAGTAATCCTAAGTGATTGCTAAATACTCAAAAGTAAATTGTAAATAATATATACTACAAAAAGTGAACAATTATAATCAGTCCACCTTTCAACAGTGGTGTTGACACTAGATGCATGAAACCAACATCACCATCAGATACACCACGGTGAACATAGAGACACCCAGAAACAAAGTGTAGTGTCAAACTAATTATATGTTAGTATACAAAAAATACAAGACTGTATCATTAAGACCACAGTTTAGTGCAATACATCTATACACATTGATAAGATCCAAATGTGATAAGTGCACGTTAGCTCCAGATAGAAGCTCCAATCTGCAGCTGCAGATACCTATCTCTGCCAGATAGCAACACAGTCCAAAATTAGTATGCACACAGACAGTAAAAAACAGTCTTCTTCATAAAATTCAAAAGTAAACGTTCTGCTCTTCATTTAGATGTCAGTGTCCCCCACATGTGTCCCCACTCACCAGATCCTTTAACCCCTACAGGGGTAAACAGCTCAAAGGGATATCCGGATCACACGTCCACAGGGGAGATATCAGCTGGGCTAGTTCTTCCTATAATTTGTGAAGTTCCGTGGAAGAGAGGATTCCCAATTACCTCATAGGTGCAGACAAAAAGAGAGAGAGGCTTCCATAGTGCAGATGAAAAAAACTTCCGGCTTTATTAAAAAAAAATATATTTAAAAACATACAATGCAGCAAAGTCTGCAATAGACAAGCTACACGCCAAAGGAACAAACAAAAACGAACAGCACAGCAGTCCTCAATTTGGTCAGTACCAGCTGGTAACGCTGCATGCGTTCCAAATGCGTTCCAGCAGTACTTCCGGATCAGCGTGGTATGCATATGACGACCTACGCTTTCCCCGACTTGTTCATTCTCTGACTTAGTTGGGGTAGGCGGTACACTTTGGTGGGGGGTCGGCCACGCCCAGTGACCTTTGACCTCTGGGGACCCGCCCTCTGACCTTTGACCTCTGGGGGAGATCCCTGTTCAAGAGCCTGGGTCCTAGCCTTGTTCTTAAAGGGAAAACCCTAACCCTAACCCTAACCCTAAACCCTAACCCTAACCCTAACCCTAACCCATCTAACCCTAACCCTAACCCTAACCCATCTAACCCTAACCCCTAACCCTAACCCTAACCCTAACCCCTAACCCTAACCCTAACCCTAACCCCTAAACCCTAACCCTAACCCTAACCCTAACCCTTAACCCTAACCCTTAACCCTAACCCTAACCCTAACCCTAACCCTACGGAGCTACGTCATACGCATACCACGCTGATCCGGAAGTACTGCTGGAACGCATTTGGAACGCATGCAGCGTTACCAGCTGGTACTGACCAAATTGAGGACTGCTGTGCTGTTCGTTTTTGTTTGTTCCTTTGGCGTGTAGCTTGTCTATTGCAGACTTTGCTGCATTGTATGTTTTTAAATATATTTTTTTTAATAAAGCCGGAAGTTTTTTTCATCTGCACTATGGAAGCCTCTCTCTCTTTTTGTCTGCACCTATGAGGTAATTGGGAATCCTCTCTTCCACGGAACTTCACAAATTATAGGAAGAACTAGCCCAGCTGATATCTCCCCTGTGGACGTGTGATCCGGATATCCCTTTGAGCTGTTTACCCCTGTAGGGGTTAAAGGATCTGGTGAGTGGGGACACATGTGGGGGACACTGACATCTAAATGAAGAGCAGAACGTTTACTTTTGAATTTTATGAAGAAGACTGTTTTTTACTGTCTGTGTGCATACTAATTTTGGACTGTGTTGCTATCTGGCAGAGATAGGTATCTGCAGCTGCAGATTGGAGCTTCTATCTGGAGCTAACGTGCACTTATCACATTTGGATCTTATCAATGTGTATAGATGTATTGCACTAAACTGTGGTCTTAATGATACAGTCTTGTATTTTTTGTATACTAACATATAATTAGTTTGACACTACACTTTGTTTCTGGGTGTCTCTATGTTCACCGTGGTGTATCTGATGGTGATGTTGGTTTCATGCATCTAGTGTCAACACCACTGTTGAAAGGTGGACTGATTATAATTGTTCACTTTTTGTAGTATATATTATTTACAATTTACTTTTGAGTATTTAGCAATCACTTAGGATTACTGACCCTTTCATTAGGGTTAGGGAGCAGCGTCATACCCCAATTAAATATACTTCTTTACAGTTTTTCTTTAGCCTGTGGGTATCCTATAAGGGAAGGTGCAGCCACCTTTCTTTTGGGCACTATACCATGTGGCATTCATCTGCTATTTCGCTGGTGGAATTTCTCAGCCTTTGGGGCAGATTTTGATGTTTGGTGCGAATATAGTGCAATCTTTTCTGCGTTGGAACCTGTTAGAGGCAATTTGTATTTTTCTTTGTGTAGGGGAACCAATGTGGTGTTCATTGTGACGTCCCATGCTGGTTTTGGCGGGAAAAATTGCATGCGTCAATGGCGCAATTTTTGTTGTCCATGAGGTGCTGTGGTGGGTCATCCACCATTTTGTAGTCCTGGCTTGTCGGCCATTTTGAGAGACGTTTACAGTTTGAGATAGGAAGTTCCAGTTTAGCAAACACGGCTCCTGAATATGCTGTATTGGCATTTGTTAATCGGCGCAGTTTTCTTATGTTTTATGCATTTACAGTTTGACCTGTGCACTGCTGGGAAGAGTAGTGAGACACCAGGGGGACATACTGAGAGACTGGTTTTTGTTTAATGAATTCGCTGGTTTAAATTGTTTTTCTAAGCATCGCCTTTTGAGTTGAGTAGAGTGGTATCTTGAAATAGCGGGGTCTTACCCCGAGGGGCCACAACGTGCTTGCGGACACACGCACATGCTGGGGCCTATTTATGGATGGGATCTGGCTGATCTACCAGCAGTTGGAGTGTGGGAGGAGGCCAACGCAGAGACAGGGACAACATGCAAACTCCATGCAGATGGTGTTAGGAGAAAGGTTTCTCTGTTTTCATTTAAGTGAATGTAAGCTATTGCAGGGTCAGCTGACTTTGCAGTATATGCGCAGCGGTTTTTTTGCATTGGATTTTGGTTTTAAGAAAAACTTCACTTTACACTGAATTTTGATAGATTGTAAGACTAACAGAGTTTTTGTACAATGATGTGTTTTTATGTTTAAATATTTGGGAGTTTCCCAGAGAGCAATTAATTTTTTTGGAACTTGTACTGTATAGCCATCTCTTGGCAGGAGTTTGTATTTTGAGTCCCAACTTATGGTCTGACTTCCAGGGAATGTGGGTCAGGGGGGATTCCCTCCCATTTGCAAAGGGGGGTTTACTCCATCATTTCCTTGACAAGGTTTTAAATGGTTGAAATATATATGATGTGTAGCCATGGATTTTTTGGAGTCTTGATAGACAAGGCGATTAAGGCCTCCCCTCCCCTCCCTCTTCCTGAACAATTGATATGTAAATAAACCAGTTTGGTTTTTTTAGGAGCTGAGCATAACCGGAAGTTTCTTTTCAGCATTTATATATCAGCAGAAAGTTAGTGGGAGGAGCTTGGGGTTTTTAAAGGTGAGCAATGAGATTTGTGCTTGGAAGGAAAATGGAAAGCATTTTGGCGTTTAAAAGTCTTTTATATTTTGTTCCAGTTTTGTGAAGTTTTGTACTGTAATACAGTTTTGGGTAGAGAGCAAACAGGGGGTATCACCATTATTTTATCATCTAGATACAGAGAGAAGCCACATTGTTCTGCAGGTGGTAAACTGGCGTAAGTGTTCTGTGAGGTTTAGTCTGACAACGCAGTGTATGGGTGTATAGCGGAAAATGCTTGTGTATGCCTGCACTGTGAGGGGTAGAGGCCTAATTCGGGGGTTGATCTGTGGTTGTTGCTTTGGGACAACAAGCCATAGAGTTGACGCCTCAGTTAGGGTTTCTAGTTGGAGGACTTGACCATATAGTGGTTGTAGTTCTGCAATTCACCGTATAAGAAGACACCGGGTGGTGATCTCCGAAATGGTTGCAACGGTTTAACCTGGACGCAGGTTTAAGATGATAAGCCGATTCAAATCGCCATGGACACAAGGAGGTCTGTGCAAAGGGAAGGAATGGAGGCTTCCCATAGTCAGACGGTCACACAGTGCACGAAGCCTAGTTTTGGGGCAAAGGCCTTTGAACCCCAAAAAGATTAACATAGGTGGTCCAAGGATACTATTTTGGGTATCCCTCTGGAATGGATGTAGTTGAGCTGCGGCTTCAGAAATCTGTAATGATGAGGAACGGTGGCTCATGCCCGTTTGTTTGAACCTTGTATGGCTGGTACATGGAAGGTTCTCGAGCTGCTCTCATGGTTGTCCCATTGTATCTTTTTTTCTATTGCTGAAAGAGTGAAGGTAGAATTCTGGCTGTTTGTTTTTTTCATTTTTGGTTTTGGAAACTTTGAAGTATCTCCCCCACGTTTGTATCTGAGTGTTTATATGTAGTAACGTGAATATGTTCGAACTTACCGCGGCGATCCTTCGATGCGTTGCGGCTGTTGTATGTTTGTAGGAACGGGAAAAGTAAGGGTTACAGAGGGTTTTGTTTGAATCAGTTTTGAAAGAATGTCATTGACAATTTACCAATGTACAGGAATGTCATTATTATTTTCCATTCTTTGCAGGTTAAATATGAAGGATAGAGTAATGATTTTGCTTATAAGTATTTTTCAGGTCCAAGGAGTTTGTACACAGAGAACAGGTGTATGTAGACAGCTGTACATATGGATAAATATGAGTCTAAGGCGGTAAAAGTATCATAGGCTATTTCATTGTTTCTTTTTTCCTGCACCACGCATTTCTTCCTTCAGTCTGTAATGAGGAAGAAAAGGGGGGAGAAGTGATAAATGTAAGAGTGACAGTTTTTTTTGTCAAACTAATAATAACCTCTGTAATTCTAACCAAGTTTGTGCCAAGACTGTCTTTCTTTAATAGAATTTGAATCGGCAAGCAGCAGTCTGGTGAAGTAGGTTCCCATCCCAGAGGCTAAGAACCTTTTGTCAATGGTTTCAGGTATTGTAAGCCACGCACAGGCTATGCAGTGACCACAGTCCCGATGTCTGGGTTATTGTCATATGAGGGTTGTTTGGAGGTCAGTCAAAACCATAGTCATACTCTCCTCATTAGCTGTCACTTATATTTTCGGCTGATGGGGGAGGTGCGATCGTTGTGACATGAACTTCAAAATGTCCACCAAAAGGTTTTCACGAGTCCCTCCTGGACCCGACTCAATAATCAGTTTACATTCTTTCCAACCAGGTGACTGGGTCGTTGTAAAGAAGCTTGAGGGATGAGACCACGCCAGCCACTGCAAGAAGCGGCTCAACCACACCAAAGAATGAGGAGTATCTTTGTTTATTTATATTTTTGTTGTTTAGTAAATTTTAGCGAGGGTAACTATGAAAAGCATCCCAAGTTATTATTTAAAGTGTATTTCCTGACTAGCTCAGAAAGCGAACAGGACCGATGGTCTGTTCTGAGTCTTCACCGAGTTTTAGTCCCCAGCGATGACAGAGGTACATGCCATTTATGATGTTATTATGGGTATGAGGAGTTTTGACAAACTAGTGAAGACTCCAGACAGACACTTGTCAATGGAATCTAACGATGCATTTTTAGAGGGTAAAATTGGTTTTAGTTTTAATGGCTCTGCCTCTTGTCAGTTTGGGTATCTAGGCAGCCCACGAGTGTGTTTGAACTTTAGTTTGGTGTTTATGCGGATCTGCAGCTTATAAAGGTAATTCCCCCAAAGCAAGAGGTTCATGCGTGATGGTGAAGCTGTCCCAACATTTTAGGTCGCGGCCGATCGCGAGGATCTGATGGCGCAGGAAATTAAGAATGGCAGGGACAGCTAGAAGGGATTTGTTCACCAACCCCGACCAGGTCTGGGCATGGGGTCCTGGATGTACAAGGTGGGGGGGGCTCGGGCTTGGGATACGATTGAACAATTCTCATCCGTTAAGGATAGGGTTCTTCATGTAATTGTTGAAGCCAGAGCTGTAGCTAAGTGAAGGTTGGGAGTCCTTTTTAAGGGTCTGGGAATCTTTGGGGATCTAATTTTTATTTTACAGCGGATCGTGGTTAAAGGAAGTGGGAATATATATACTCATGTCATTTTTATTTATATTCTTTCTATGTCGTGACGAGAGGCTCCTGTTGCCTGATTTGACGCGTGACCAGAGTTTCCTTGATGAGACGCCCCGAAGCCGGACCCACATACAAGATACAGAGGATCACAGACCGATCGGCGATTACTACAGCTCACCATGTCGTGTCCTCCTTTATAAGTCATGCCCCTGAAGAGTAGAGTCTACATGTCAAGCCGTGTTTTCCTTTTTATGGACTAAGAAGCATATCAACTCTCATCGAGGGACACATGGGGTGCATATGACAAAAAAGGGAGGACTGTTGTGGAGATTTTTATGGAGATGTATTTAATATGTATTGTCATAGTGTCACCCAGTGTTAGTACTTCCGCAACCCGCTCTAAAAGAGCTGATTGGGGTAGTCTGAGGCTGGTTGAATCCCGTCTGATAGGGGAAAACGTTTTGAGGTTGGAGTGTGATGTTTGCAGGGTGCGGATATGTCCGCCCCATATGCCCTCTGTGCATTAGCATGGACGATCGTTAAGGAGGGGATATGCTCGCTCTGCAACAACATCATTGGTTATGAGCAGATGCGTACTCTTGTCTCTGCTGTGTCTGATCAACATTGGTTGGAGTTCGTAGTGCGCATCTGCAGATAGCCTCCCTCCCCCATTCAATAATAGTATAATCTTAATATGCGTTATTCTATGGAATAGCGCAGAATAAGAATTCCTATCAACGGTAACTTTAGCCATCCTACGTTATTGTATTAATGTATGACATCTCCTGTTGGAAGGAATGTCCAGGTATTGTCATTTTCCTGTGAGGAGGGAACATCCTGTGAGGTTCCCGCCCATGGGGGAGGGGATTGGTTGCTGCAGCCAATCACCTCCTGTGTGAGATCTTTTGAGTTTAATAAAAGCCTATGATTAGGCGTCGGCTAGGCAGTCTTTTGCTGGAATGGCCTGATGAGAAGATAAGCTTTTGTGGTGCTGCCTTTCTTGGATGAATGATGGGATGACCGGTGAGTGGATTTTAGCAAACTTAAAGATAGCATTATTGCAAAAAGATGAAATCTGATGTGTGCTTAGATAGCACAGGAATTATAGGCTGTGTGCTCTGTAAACAGCAGCCTGGAATTCCACAACACTTCCAAGCTTGTGATTAGATACATTTAGGTTTGATTCGAGTTGTCTTTGCTTTCAGGCCTTTAATCAGGCCTTGCCCATGAGGAGTTCTAAAGGCACATATATACCAACTTGGCAAAGTTTTATTTTATTTTATTGGTTTGTACTTATTTTATTGGTTTGTACTAATTTTCCTTTTTCTTTATGTAATTTTCTTTTGTATTATGTTCTGTAATACTACTTTCTTGTGTCGGCAGTCAGATTGAGTTTTCATCTATGTACTTATATACCTCTGTCTATGCTAAAACTGTTAATTTTCAATAAAAACTATTGACATTAAAAATTACCTTTTCTTTTCAATCTGCAGCCGCTGTAATTTTCTATAAATGCAATGCAATATGGCTACCTGGAGTTGTTCTGTACACAGAATGTGTAATAGACACACCCCAGAAACATAATCACCTGCTTGTGTGATTGGCTCACCAATTTTCCCAGAAGTCTGCCTAAGATACAAGTCAGATTTCAGGCATCCCCTGCAACAAAAATCAAATTTTTGGAGAGATACTTTCAATAGTAACACGTCTAAAGGGATGCAGGCCCAGCAGCTTTCCTCATTAGAGCCCCTCAGGTGCACAGCTGATAGTTAATTATGAAACCACTGCCATTAGACCCACTTAGTACAGAGGTACAGACAAACACACAGGGATTTATTCAGAATAACAAAAGGTAGGATTCTGCAACAAAGGTTGTGATAATCCTTGCAATGTACATAGATCACCCAGAGGGGAATGTTTTTTTTTCTCAACAAAAGTGGATTTACGCTTTAAGCGTTGACAAAAAAAATAATCTGGAAGCTGATTGGTTTCTATGTAGAGCTGCACCAGATTTTGCACTCTCCAGTTTTAGTAAATCAACCCCACTGTCCTAATAAGATCCTCTATGTCAAGACAGTAGTATATATTCATTTCTGGTCAATATTTTGCTCACAATTTTTACATTTACATTTGTAGCACCCTCTTAGGTAGGTGCTAGAAGAGAGTATAGTTTTTGGTCTTTCTGCTTACCAGGAAGATGGTTAGATAAAACAATGTGTGCTCTCTGTCTACCAGGGAGAAGATCTATTGGTTAGGTCTGCTCGTTGTACTCAGATGTAGCTAAGCTTGTTCTGACTGTCCCCCCTGGTACAATAGAGAGGCATATTGGACAGTAGTAGTGTACCTGACAAGTGAGTGTACAGTAGGGTGACCAGACGTCCCCGGATTGAGGACACTGTCCTTACTATTGCCATGAATGCAGCCTTACTATTGCCATGAATGCAGCCTCACCATTGCCATGAATGCAGCCTCACCATTGGCATGAATGCAGCCTTACCATTGGCATGAATGCAGCCTTACTATTGGCATGAATTCAGCCTTATCATTGACATAAATTTAGCCTCACATGTGTCATAAATGCAGCCTTGCCATTGCCATGAATGCAGCCTCTGAATGAGGCCTCACCATTGCCATCAGTGCATCCTGATCGATGCCCATATGCAGCCTCAGAGGGGACATGGAGAGGGCGGGAGGAGCGCCAATAGATTACATACAGTAGAATCTCCTGTTTACATGGCTGCCTCTTTAATACAAAGTCCCGCCTCCTATGATAGACAGAACAGTTGTCCAATGGCAGCCCAGGAGATGTGACTTCCTAATACAGATGCTGCCGAGTAAACAGGAGATTCTCCTGTATGTAATCTGATGGCGCTTGTCCCGTCCCCTCCATGGCCGCGCCGATAAATACAGTATATATCTTTTGGGGCCCACAAAAGATATATATTTCCAAATTACCAGGGGGGACATATTAAACCGTATCTCGAGCCGCAATTGGCTTGCGGGCCGGACTTTGGACATGCCTGCCCTAATTTATTCTGCAGTCAAACTTCCCTTTAGCACAGCTTAATTCATAATTACCAATAGTACTTCAAAGAGAAATCATTATATCTTTGTGATAAAACATTACCTTATAAGAAAGACAAGTGGAAAAGATTTGTGTTGCCCATAACAACCAGTCAGCATCTAACCTGACATTTCGTAGTCCAGGTCTAAAAATGAAAAAAGACTCGTTCGAAGCTCATATGTATTATGATTTTATTCTAATTTCATGCTGTATGCCTTTTGTCTATTTCTCAATAAAATCTTTTGGTACCAAAAATGTAGTAAGGATTCTTCTAATGGTAGAAATACAGTTACCCATTGCACACATTTTTTAACATTAGTTTCTAAATATTCAGTTAGAACAAGGACTATTCATCAACCATATATATATATATATATATATATATATATCATCAATCAAACACAATTAGGCTGATTTACTAAAGACTTGAGAGTCTTCACTATAAAAAAAATGTGCGATATTCACTTCATTCATCCAATCACGTGGGAAGTAAATTCCTGTTTATTTGAATAGCCAATCATGTGAAGATGCTTTTAATATAATTGGATAATTGAAGTACACATTCACACAAATGTTTCAGTGAAGATTCCACTTCCTTAGTATAACAGCCTCATTTTATTGCTACTTGATTTGTCAATTCATCCATGCCTATATCCAAAACTAGGTAAACGTTCTTCTAAATCTTTCAGATGAATTTGTGGTGTGACACACTTGGGTTGATTTACAAAAATTGTAGAGTGCAAAATCTGGTGCAGCTGTGCATGGTAGCCAATAAGCTTCTAATTTTAACTTGTTCAATTAACCACTTGCCGACCGCCACATGCAGATGTACGTCGACAGAATGGCACGGGCAGGCAAATGGGCGTACCTGTACGTCCCTTTAAATTTGCCGCCCAGAGTGCGCGCACCCGCTGCGTGCCTTGTGAGCGTGTTCGTGGGTCCTGGGAACTCGGTGTTCCTGGGCGGCCCGTGATTGCGGTCGGCAAAGGCAGAACAGGGGGATGCCTTTGTAAACAAGGCATTCCCCTATTCTGCCTAGTGACATGTCACTGATGGCTGTTCCCCGTGATCGGGAACGGTCATCAGTGAGAATCACTCCCTAGTACTGACTTAACCCCTACAGCGCCACCTAGTGGTTAACCCCTTCACTGCCAGTGTCATTTTCACAGTAATCAGTGCATTTTTATAGCACTGATCTCTGTAAAAATGACAATGGTCCCAAAAATGTGTCAAAAGTGTCCGATGTGTCTGCCATAATGTCGCAGTCAGGATAAAAATCGCTGATCGCCGCCATTACTAGTAAAAAAATAAATATTAATAAAAATGCCATAAAACTATCCCCTATTTTGTAGACGCTATAACTTTTGCGCAAACCGATCAATAAACGCTTACTGTGATTTTTTTTACCAAAAATATGTAGAAGAATACGTATCGGCCTAGACTGAGGAAAAAAAATTTTTTTTTTAATATATTTTTGGGGGATATTTATTATAGCAAAAAGTAAAAAATATTGAATTTTTTTTCAAAATTGTCGCTCTATTTTTGTTTATAGCGCAAAAAATAAAAACCGCAGAGGTGATCAAATACCACCAAAAGAAAGCTCAATTTGTGGAAAAAAAAGGACATCAATTTTGTTTGGGAGCCACGTCGCATGCCTGCGCAATTGTCAGTTAAAGCGACGCAGTGTCGAATCACAAAAAGTGGCCTGGTCTTTGACCAGCGAAATGGTCCGGGGCTTAAGTGGTTAAAGGGTAAGTCCACTTTCATGGGAAACAAAAATAGCAAATAAAGAAAAAATAATATAGCGCATATAATTGCAACACAAGTCATAATGTAATTGAATGTTATTAAAAATGACCTTTCCAGGGGCGTGGCCTGACGCGAGAGCAGGATGGTCACATAGATCCGGAGCTCCGGACAAAAAGCGGCATACAGCAACGCCATCCAAGGGATCTCTGCACAGTGACAGTGCCTGGGATGGTACCAGGACCATGCCGGGCAAGCGCCGAGGCGATAGAAAGCCTCAAAGGCTCACTGACTTTTATCCAGTGATTCCCGGCAGAGACGAGGGGCAAGATGGCGCCGCGGCCTACTCTCCTTCACCTACATCCACCCAAGGGAAAGCCATCAGCAAAGGTAAAATACAGCCGAAGGGCACTTCTCACCTAAGCCAGCATCCTGCCCTCCCTCCCCATCCACCAGCAGCCCTGCTAAATCCAGACCAAGGATGGATGGCAATAGATCTAGCCCGGCGTGCAGTCAGGCCTCAGAGTCAGGGGAAGACACCAGGGAGATGCCGGAATCTATAGAGACATTCCCCACTCAGAATCAGCCTGTGCTTGACACTGTTCTGAAGGACATGTTGCTATCTCTGCGCAGCACAATCCAATCTGACATGGCATCATATTTGCATACTTTTAACAGAGAGATCCAAGCAGTGGAGAGCAGGGTGGATCATATAGAAACAAAAATGGGGGAGTATGCAGAGACCATAAACGATCTGGTGGATGCTAACGAAGTGAGAGAGGGGGATACAGACTGGATCAAAGCAAAGCTCGCTGACATGGAGGATAGGTCCAGGAGGAACAACCTAAAGAAAGGGGATCCCCGAATCGGTCCAACAATCAGATCTAAATCGTTACTCTGCAACCCTATTTAAAACGATCCTGCCGGATCTCACAGATCTGCATGTTACCATTGATAGGATCCATCGTCTCCCCAAGCCCTCTCACCTATCTGAGCACATCCCGAGGGATGTCCTATTGCGCCTTCACTTCTTCCATGTAAAGGAGCAAATTATGTCAGCCATGCGGAAGCAAGATCTGGTCCCCCCGCAATATCAAAACCTTCAATTTTTCTCCGATCTCTCTCAATATACACTCCAAAAAAGAAGGAACTTGAACACTGTGACAAAGGTTCTTAGAAACCATAAGATCCTGTACAGGTGGGGCTATCCAACTAAACTCACTGTGACAAGGGACAAACACAATAACTTCTTTGGAGAAGGGGATCGCTCTGCTGAAAGATTGGGGCATTCTCCTGGACCAGGAAGAAGGTGCTCTTGCTACAAGCACCCCACGTCCAATTGAGCATGAGTGGAAGAAAGTAACGGCGAGGAACGCCAAATCTCATGTTTAACATCACTCGGATGTCAACAATATGTTACAAGGTCCCTGTGAAACAAACCCTAGGGCCGAACTTATCCCCCAACTAGATTTAGCAGCCCATGCTGCCTTTGACTGTTCTACTGTTTCTACTCTCCGGGCCTTGTTTAAGGAGAGTGTTCCTGTTTTTTGTTGCTCAGTTACTGTTCTGTTTTTCCTTTTTTTCCTCTATGCCAAGTTTTTCAGATGAATGGATCTCGACACGAGATTGGAGAGCTTTACTCAGCCACAGTCGAGAGTATGTATTATGTGGAGGTGACTTCTACACTGTGCCTGACCTTCATACTTTTGTTCTTCTTTCTACCAAAAGTGAGTACTTTCTCCTTTTTTGCTGTTTGGGACCACCCTCCTTTTTGCTATCTGTGAGGGTGGCGGCGATTGGCAAAGAAACTCTACTTCACCACAGAGTTAACCACAGGATATCTCCATATCAGACTTGTCTACTCTGATGGCTCTGAACATACTCTCTATTAACACTAAAGGACTTAATCATCCTGCAAAACACAGTTTGTTGTGGAAGGAAGCACTCGCACACCGTTGCGACATAGTTTGTGTGCAGGAGACTCATTTCAAAGCTTCTAACCCACCCAGGTGTTCCCACAAGAATTACCCCCATGTATACTCAGCAAATGCGGACTCCAAAACCAAAGGGGTACTGATAGCCATTAGGGACACCGTAGCATTCAGACTGCATGATATAGTGTACGATCCTTTGGGTAGGTTCCTTATATTGACCTGTGACTTGAATTCCTCCACGTACACTATAGTGAATGCTTATTTGCCCAATAAACATCAAATTCAGTTCCTCAACAGACTGATGAAGAAAGTGTCCCGCATTCAAAGAGGACTGCTAGTGGTGTGTGGGGACTTTAATATTACGCTTGACCCTTCCTTGGACTCTACCTCTCACTCTAAACGGGTGATCCCTTCACTTATGCCCTCCATCATGACACATAATTTGTTTGATGCCTGGAGTTGCCTTCACGCCAATGAGCGTGACTTCACTTTTTTTTCATCACCTCATCTAACCTACACAAGAATCGATCTATTCCTGGTTGATCAACAGGTTTTTCTAAGAACTTCTAAGGTTTCGTAGTTCTTTCCATAGCGGACTCGTCGTCAGTTAACGCGAGGCCGATATGGAGAATGAGCACTTATCTCCTACAAAAGGAGGAACATATTGGAGTTTTACAGGCTCAACTATCTGAATTATTTTCTAACAATGAAGGATCAGTAAAGGATCAGTAAAGGACCCTTTCACATTATGGAATGCACATAAAGCGTTCATGAGAGGGATATGTATCAAAATGGGGGCAAGGGTAAAGAGGCAGAGGCAGAAGCGACTGAATGATATAATAACTGAAATTTCCACCTTGGATAAGCAAAATAAAATTAACCCCTCCCCTTCAATATCTCAAACTATTTCAAAACTACGATGTGAACTTAGAATTTTACTGTTAGATAATTTTGAGAAGGCCAGCAAAAAACTGAAAATGTTGTATTTTGCTAATTGAAATAGAGCAGGAAAGTTATTAGCACAAAATATCAGAGGTCACAGGGGTAAAACAAAAATTCCATACATTATACATCCTGATATCAAGCAGAAACGTTATCACCCTCAACAAATAGCGGCACATTTAGCTTTTATTACAAATCTTTGTACAACTTAAAGGATGATCCCGCAACCTACCAACCAACCACAGAGGGCATTAACAAATTCTTATCACAACTGTCCGCACCGCATCTAACACCTGACCAATTAACCTCTCTGAATGCCCCGTTTAATGTAACAGAGATCCAGAAAGTGATTGGCTCTTTACCTGCGAATAAATCACCGGGCCCTGATGGGTTCTGTGGTGAATACTACAAGGTGTGTAAGTACATTGTATCCCCCCATATGAAACAACTTTTTGACACGGCCGCTGCCTCTGCCTCTTTCCCTCCCGAAATGTTGGAGGCACTTGTAGTCACTCTGCCAAAGCCAGGGAAGGTTCCAGACTCCCCCGCAAACTTTAGGCCGATTTCTCTTTTAAATATTGATTTGAAGGTTTACGCAAAATTGTTAGCTACCCGCTTAGTAGACATTCTACCCAACCTTATCCATCCCGACCAAACGGGTTTTACCAAAAATAGACAGACGTCTGATGCCACTAGGAGGCTAATTAACATTATACATCTGGCTGGGGTGATGAAAAGACCTTCTCTGCTTCTTACTTTGGACGCAAAGAAGGCCTTCGACCGTATACACTGGCAGTATTTGGTCAAGGTTTTGCAGAAATTTGGATTTGATGGCCCTATACTGTCGGCCATCTTGGCCTTATATTCCAAACCCTCAGCTAGAATATATTTATCAGGCATACTGTCTTCCCCCTTTCCCATAACTAATGGCACACATCAGGGGTGTCCCCTATCCCCTTTAATTTTCAATTTATTGATGGAACCCCTAGCTATATATATCAGATCAAATCCACAAATTGAGGGCTTCACTATTGGGGGGTCTGAACACGTCATCAGCCTTTTTGCTGATGACGTCATTATGATCCTTTCAAATGTTGAAACTTCCCTGGCTGCAGCACATGAGGCTCTTTCACTGTTTAACCAAGTCTCGTATTACAAAGTTAATGAGAGTAAATCCCAAATACTTGGGCTAGGAATAAATAATAAGGTGAAAACTAAAATTCAGAAGAGTATCCCATATAGTTGGAGTTCTAGTGGCATACAATATTTGGGTATAACGCTAACTGAACAGTCTTCCCAATTGTTTGATGCAAATTATACGCCCTTCATTCGGAGCCTTGACACTAAATTCCGTAACTTAGCCAAAGTGGTCAGGAAGGCTGGCTGCCTTGGTCAGGAAGGCTGGCTGCCTTTAAGATGTTAATATTGCCTCAATTTATATACTTGTTCAGAGCTTTACCAATCCCGGTTCCTGAAGCTTTCTTCACGAAAGCAAAATCTACACTCAATACATATTTATGGCAGGGGAAAAAAGTCAGGTGTGCTTTTCAAAAATTAATTAAATCTAGAATAGCTGGGGGGGTAGGTCACGTTGTATTGAAAGATTACTATACCGCAGCTATTCTTGCCCAAGCTAGACAATGGTTTGTGCACACTCCTATTCCCAGGTGGACTGAATTGAAAAAACAACAATGTATTAATCATCACATTTGATCTACTCATAACGAGCACTTTTAAGACGATCAAAATGAACAATAGTTCGCCTACTATAGTAGCCACTCTCCACGCCTGAATATATTTGTAAATACTCCTACCTCCCAATCCATAACTAAAGCCATACCACTACCTATCTCAAGTTTGCAACTATTTATCCCTGACTTGCGCATTAGTACTTGGAAGTCAAAGGGTATTGTCACAGTAGAGGGCTTATCTATTGGTCCAACGATGAAAACGTTTAGATCACTACAGCTCAAATTCGGCCTGGAGGCAAATGAGATATATACTTACAAACAAATAGCGCATCTTTTTTCGACCATTCGCTATAGATCTGTTTCTATACCGGTTCGGAGTTTCCTCTATTTTACTAACCCCAACACCTCTATAAGGGGTATATCTCATTTCTACAACTATTTGAATCAGAAATCTGATTTTCATAAAACACCTTCCATGAACACCTGGGAACTAGATTTATTATCTAAATATTCTCCAGAGCAATGGCAATACTCCCTTAAAGTAACTTTTACTTCCACTAGATGTGTTAACTTATGGGAACTCCATAACAAAATTCTCCTGAGATGTTATTTTACACCCACTAGGCTAGCGGGTTTCGATGCCCATTCATCCCCTCTAGGCTGGAGACAGTGTGGGCTCAGGGGTTCTCTCATACATATACTGTGGGCTTGCCCATCGTTGAAAGCTTTCTGGGTCCAGGTCTTTGATCTTATAAGATCGGTTACTAGCGCTTCCGTCTCCACAAATCCAGGACTAGCCATTTTATCGGTGGGGATTGAGGAGGTCCCTCCCACCTTAGGAGTATAGTCTCCCACATCCTTATGAGTGCTAGATTAAATATAGTTAGGAAATGGAAAAATACGATAACCCCAACACTAACTGAAGTAGTCAGGACTACTAACCTGCACATTAACTATGAGATGATGTTTGCCGCTTCGCAAGGGATGTACCAATCTAAACTCCCCATTTGGCGCCCTTGGATTGATTGGATATGAACCAACAACAACCAATACTGAAGTCCTATGGATCAGGGTTAGTGAATATTCCTAGTTACTTCCAAGCTTGTGATTAGATACATTTAGGTTTGATTCGAGTTGTCTTTGCTTTCAGGCCTTTAATCAGGCCTTGCCCATGAGGAGTTCTAAAGGCACATATATACCAACTTGCCAAAGTTTTATTTTATTTTATTGGTTTGTACTTATTTTATTGGTTTGTACTAATTTTCCTTTTTCTTTGTGTAATTTTCTTTTGTATTATGTTCTGTAATACTACTTTCTTGTGTCGGCAGTCAGATTGAGTTTTCATCTATGTACTTATATACCTCTGTCTATGCTAAAACTGTTAATTTTCAATAAAAACTATTGACATTAAAAATTACCTTTCCTTTTCAATCTGCAGCCGCTGTAATTTTCTATAAATGCAATGCAATATGGCTACCTGGAGTTGTTCTGTACACAGAATGTGTAATAGACACACCCCAGAAACATAATCACCTGCTTGTGTGATTGGCTCACCAATTTTCCCAGAAGTCTGCCTAAGATACAAGTCAGATTTCAGGCATCCCCTGCAACAAAAATCAAATTTTTGGAGAGATACTTTCAATAGTAACACGTCTAAAGGAATGCAGGCCCAGCAGCTTTCCTCATTAGAGCCCCTCAGGTGCACAGCTGACAGTTAATTATGAAACCACTGCCATTAGACCCACTTAGTACAGAGGTACAGACAAACACACAGGAAATTATTCAGAATAACAAAAGGTAGGATTCTGCAACAAAGGTTGTGATAATCCTTGCAATGTACATAGATCACCCAGAGGGGAATGTTTTTTTTTTCTCAACAAAAGTGGATTTACGCTTTAAGCGTTGACAAAAAAAATAATCTGGAAGCTTATTGGTTTCTATGTAGAGCTGCACCAGATTTTGCACTCTCAAGTTTTAGTAAATCAACCCCACTGTCCTAATAAGATCCTCTATGTCAAGACAGTAGTATATATTCATTTCTGGTCAATATGTTGCTCACAATTTTTACATTTACTTTTGTAGCACCCTCTTAGGTAGGTGCTAGAAGAGAGTATCGTTTTTGGTCTTTCTGCTTACCAGGAAGATGGTTAGATAAAACGTAGTGTGCTCTCTGTCTACCAGGGAGAAGATCTATTGGTTAGGTCTGCTCGTTGTACTCAGATGTAGCTAAGCTTGTTCTGACTGTCCCCCCTGGTACAATAGAGAGGCATATTGGACAGTGGTAGTGTACCTGACAAGTGAGTGTACAGTAGGGTGACCAGACGTCCCCGGTTTCCGGGGACAGTCCCCGGATTGAGGACACTGTCCCCGGACGATGTTTGTCCCCGGATCTGTCCCTGGATTCAGGGGGGTGCCCATACATATGTCTGCTGACAGCCTAGCCCTAGCAGGACATGCAGCAATGTCAAGAACCATTAAGCACAGCTAGGAAAAGGTGGGCAAGCCGGGGGCTTACAGCCGCAGCCCACTGAGAGTGAGTGGAGCTGTCAAAACCAAGGTCTGATGTCGGGATGGGCGGGGCCGATATGCAGAGCTCTGCCCCCTCTGTGAGATAGCCTGTGCATAAACAAACAGCCTGCCTTTATGGATTGGTGGGCGGGGAGGAATGTGGCAGGGGGCAGGTCCAATTGTAACTAGTGTATATGTTCCCACAGCGGTGTATAATTCAGGTTTATTATACACCGGTGTGGGTACATATGCAGTAATTACTGTTGGTTCCGCCCCCTGCCACCTTCTACCAATGCATAAACACTAGCTATTTGTCTATGGACGGGCTGTCTGACAGAGGGGGCGGAGCTCCTCATATTGGCCCTGCCCATTCCCGACATCAGAGGTTGGACTTGGCAGCTCTATTCACTCTCACTGCTCATGTCACTGCCTTTCCTTAGGGTGCCAGAACGAGGGGGAAGTACAACTGGAAAGCCTGGGGGGGGGGGGTGTTTGGACATCCATATTGGAGATCAGCATCTTTGTCCAGCATCCTTCCCTGGCGAGCTACTGACCTCACCCTACAGAGGAGAACATATATAGAGACCAGCTGTACCCACCAATCACTGCAGGGCATAACAAATCCTCAAGAGAGGAGGGGGAGCAGAGCGGAAAGGCAGATCCAGGATGGTGGAGCAGGACTGAGTTACCAGAGACACAATTTCTGAAGGGAGCAGGTTTGCTCACTCTTCTATCAGCACTCCATCTCAACTATCTGCTGCTGCACCTGTAGAGTCTTTATGATCTCCTGAGCACACACAGACTGCATACTTCGGCACCCCCCTCCCCCTCAAACACTGTGAGTAAGGCTACTCAGCTACCTGCAACTGCTATCTCTGTTAACTAATGATGTACCAAAACAGTCCTGGCTGCAGTTCACACTTATGGCACCTCTCATAGATGATATTCGGTTTTAGTTCACACTGTGCAGGCTGGTTGCAGGTGCAGAAATCATATCTGTTCCCGCAACCGCAACAGCTAAATGTGCAGGGCTGCTATTCATTCTGAATGCACCCCCCCCCCCCACATCTCAGCCCATACTGAGTTTGCGGGAACCACAGGAAAATCACATGGTCAAAAAGACCACGCTTTTTCCCTGCCACTACACTTTTAAAAGGGTGCAGGCATCTTTTTTGCGGAAAACGCAGGCACAGCAGCCCATTCAAATGAATGGGCTATCCTGCCCACACAAGTGTGAAGCAGGGCTAAAGGAGAAGTATGGCCGAAGCTCATTTGGCTGTACATCACCCATGGATCACAGCAGTGAAGTTTGTTCTGAACTCCTGTGACCCAGATTCAGCCAACAGTGGGCTGAAGTTCGCTGTCGGCTGATATCACAGAGCTGCTACAAACTCTAAAAAGATCCCAAGATTAAAGTTGGGATTCACCCAGATGCCTGACCAGCAGCTGGCTCAGCCTCTCAGCGTTCCACCAAGAACCTGAGCTCCCGCCCCCTCCACAGCCCAGAGCTCCAGTGAGCATTGGAGGGGCAGAGCAGAGAGCGACTGACAGTCACAGCTCTCTGCTCAGAGCAGAGGGGAGTGATCAGCTATGTTTGATCATTCAGTTCTCAGTCTGGAGCCAGCGGGCGACAGATGCAGTATCGTAGTGATGCCACATCCACCTACGTATGTACGTTTTTTCGTTTTTTTTAAATTCAGGAATTTATTTTTTTAAATCAAAATCTTCAGCCACTTGTTGGGTGTTTGTATTTTTAAAATACGAGTCTTTCATTCCCTAATGCTGCCCTCTCTCCTACCGGGTGTAACATGGACATTTTAGTTTGCCTCACCTGCCATCACATAAAAGGCAGGTGGCAGGAGGAAGGGGCAGGGCCAGATCTAGCCTTTCTGATGTTTCCTGATGTATTCTGGCTTTCAATCAGTGGTATTGGCTGAACCTTGCACTATGTGCAACACACTCCTGAAGCTTGCACTATGTACGCAATACACTCCTGAACCTTGAACCTTGTGCAACACACTCCTGAAGCTTGCACTATGTACGTAATACACTCCTGAACCTTGAACCTTGTGCAACACACTCCTGAACCTTGCACTATGTACGTAATACACTCCTGAACCTTGCACTATGTACGTAATACACTCCTGAACTTTGCACTTTGTGCAACACACTCCTGAACCTTGCACTATGTACGTAATACACTCCTAAACCCTGCACATAGCATTCTCCTGCACGTAGCACCAGCATACAGGGGGCACACTGACCACCAGCATACAGGGGGCACACTGACCACCAGCATACAGGGGGCACACTGACCACCAGCATACAGGGGGCACATTGACCACCAATATGCAGGGCCGGTGGTTACCAGTCTACAGAGGCCATAACAAATCAAGTAAAACAATTACCATGCAACTTAAAAAATCTCAAACGCAATAAGAGAATCTTGTTAGCTGGTTCCCTCATCTAACGCAAATCAATAAACAGCAAAAAATGCAGTGCTGCCCTACACTTCATCTATAAAATTCTACAAATGGACATATAAATGCAATGATAAAACCTATAAATGAATATCTAGTGCAAATCAACCAATATATTGCAATATAGTAGTGATGGTGTCACCCTCTCTGCAAAAGGTAAGAAATATTGCAGAGCTGCAATGTGCAAATAGTGGTGAACCCCCCCCCCCCTATATATAATCATAATAAAATGTAAAATATGTACATAAATTGTACATTTTATTATATATATATATATATATATATATATATATGAGGATTACCATTGTATGCATGAAGAAACCTCCACTTGCTGACCACACCCACTTGTTGGTGACACCCACTTTTTGGCCACACGCACAGGTAGCGCACCCCATCCCTTCCTCCAAGTTTTTTCTCTATCCTATCTTCTCAACATTTGGTAGTCATATCCCAAGAAATTCTAAGAAGTATCTTTTTAATAAAAAATTTATCTCATTGACGAAATCTGAGAAATAACGTATATATCATACAATCATTCTATAAACACATGCCACATACACTGAATGAGATAAATATGCTTATAAAATAGTTTATCATTTGACAAAAAAAAATAAAAAATGTCCCCGGATTTCATTTTAAAAATCTGGTCACCTTAGTGTACAGGCTTTGTTACAGCCCTGGCAATTGGCAGAAAGAAAGTGTTGCATTGCATTGTGGGATACTGTATATAAGGCCAGAGTACATGTGCTCAGAGTGAGTTGAGCCAGAGAATAGAGCCTAGGAGGGAGAGGGGCGGCTGCTGGGCCTGGTCAACCCTGGTCAACCCAGGGGCCTAGAGAGCCAGAGAGAAGCTGAACCAAGTGGTCCTGTAAAGCTGACTGGAAGGGAGACACCAGGAAGGATCTGATTCTGCCTACTGTGAGTACAGATCTGTGTCTTTGGGGCCTGTTAAGTGAGGGCCGCCCCCTTCAGCTAGAAAGTCAGTGGACGGGTGTCAGTAAAGGGGATGCTAGAGAGTGTCCAGAAGATAATGTAGTACAAGGGTGCCCAACCTTTTGAAGCGCGAGGGCCACTTAAGCGACTTGGTAACTGGTTGCGGGCCACAATCAGCAGAGCAGGTGGATGGCAGGTCCATGTCCGCTCTGTATATGCAGAGTGGACACAGCCTGATTGGATTGGAGGTAGGACACAAGTCGGTTTACATCTGCCACTCCTTAGAGGTGAATGGAGGGTCCAATTGGGTCGGACTGACCGCGTGAAAGCGGCCCATGGCTGCTTTCACACTGATGCGCTGCGGTTTACCCGCACCAAACTCGCAGGTAATAACAGAAGTCTATGGTTTAGTGCGGGTATCCCGCAGGTAAACTGCTCTACATCTGCGGATTAGTTTGGAAGCAGCCCAGTAACCACTGCAGAACAGATATGCTCATATATACACTGTGATTTTAGTAATAAAACAGACCTTTAATAACAGTATTCTATTCTATTCCATCCCAGAGCAGGAGGTCGTGGGCCACATCAGAGGGCTCCGCGGGCCACATGTGGCCCCCGGCCACTGTTTGGGCACCCCTGATGTAGTGCATCAGGTCAGCTGCTAGTGAAAGCAAGAAGACTTAACACTTCCATACATGTGGCTGTATGGTCAAAGCAGTGTGACTGCTTCTACTACCAATCTGGTGAAGCCAAGTGAGATTTGTCCTCATCCCTTGTGAATAGTTCTTGTTGGAGTATCCCACTCATCCCTTCTCCCATCCAGGTTTCAAATAAATATAAAAACCCAAATACCTTTAACTGGTCTTTGAGTAGTGAGCAAACAGGAGTAAGGGGTGGAACAAGTAGGAGCCAACAGCAACAGTGGGAATCCCTTTGCACCTAAGTGGGAACCCTCTGCACCTAAGTGGAAAACATTGGCAACCAGCTGCAGGTAACCAGGGAGAGACCTCTGGAGCCAACACTCAGCAAACCCTACGGGGACAGTGCTACACATTTGTCCTATACTTATATGCAAAAAACAATCAGCATAAATTATACATAGGTTTAAAACTACATTGACCATCACTTCTCAAAACTTAAAATTACAAGATGTTCAGCTGATTAAACTTATTCTTATTCTCTTTATTATTGTCATCTCTTCTACTTCTCTCATTGGTGTCCAGTCCTGTTTATGTATCTGCTGCTTCCCCCATGTTTGCTCCCCCAAACTTTTCCTGAACTTCTGGTTGCCCAGCAGCCTTGCTGTGTTTCTCATATCTGTGTTCAGGTCTTTTGTCTGCTTACTTGCTGTTTCCCTACATTTGTATGCTCCTTTCATCTGTGCCTAATCATCTGTCGCCTGACCTGCTGCTTCCCCATATACCTTCTTCTTCTCTCATCTGTACAAGTGTACATGAACCTCCATCTGCTCACCCACTGCTTCCTCACATATGCCTGCTTTACTTGTCTGTACCTGAACCGTTGTCTGCTCACCCGCTGCTTCCCCACATATGCCTGCTTTACTTGTCTGTACCTGAACCCTTGTCTGCTCACCTGTTGCTTCCACACATATGCCTGCTTTACTTGTCTGTACCTGAACCCTTGTCTGCTCACCTGCTGCTTCCACACATATTATGTCTGCTACAATTCTCTGTTTCTGAACATCTGTGCTCACCTGCTGCTTATTTCTACATATGTTGTATTCTCTTACCTGCACGTGATCCTCCATCTTCTCACCACCTGCTTTCCTATATATGTCTCCTTCACTTTTCTGTATCTGAACCTCTGTCTGCTCACCTTCTGCTTCCCCACATATGTTTGCTTCACCTGTCTGTTCCCTACATGTCTTCTCCTCTTACCTGTACTTGAGCATCCATCTGCTCACCCGCTGCTTCCTAACATATGTCTGCTTCAGTTGTCTGCACCTGAACTTCCATCTGCTCCCCTGCTGCTTCCTAACATATGTCTGATTCAGTTGTCTGCACCTGAACTTTCATCTGCTCACCCGCTGCTTCCTAACATATGTCTGCTTCAGTTGTCTGCACCTGAACTTCCATCTGCTCACCCGCTGCTTCCTAACATATGTCTGATTCAGTTGTCTGTACCTGAACTTCCATCTGCTCACCTGCTGCTTCCTAACATATATATGGACCGTAGACGCATTAGCAGCCAAGGAAACTATATACAGCAGATGAAAGACACATCATGTTTACTTCCCTGCAACATCAAAAGATCTCCAGCAGTGCCATCAGCATAGAACTGGTAGAAACCAGTACATTAATCTACTGACCAGAGAAGTCTTGCCAGAAGTAGTCTTCATGGACCAACTGCGGTCAAAAAGCCATATCTCTGAAGTGAAAATAAGGCTAGCGACTCAACTATGCACTAAAACATAGGAACGGGGGTGCAAAAAAATAGCAACAGGTGCTCTGGACTGATAAGTCAAAATTGCTGCATCCCCACATGTCTCCATCTTCTCACCTGTTACTTTCCCACCTGTCTTCTTCTTTTATCTGTACTTGAACCTTTATCTGCTTACCTGCTGCCTTCCCACATACAGTACTGTGCAAACGTTTTAGGCAGGTGTGAAGAAAAGTTGTAAAGCAAAAATGCTTTGGAAAATATATATTTTAACTGTTTATTTTTATCAATTTACAAAATGTGAAATGAAAAATCTAAACCAAATCAATATTTGCTGTGATTAATCTTTGGCTTCAAACCAGCGTCAATTCCTTCACTTTGTACACTTGCACAAAGTTAGGGATTTTGAAAAGTTGGAGTCAGTTGTATGATCAACCAATTATACCAAGCAGAGGCTAATGATCATCTATTTCATATGTAGATTGAAACACAGTCATTAACTGAAACAAAAACAGCCGTTTAGCAAGCATAAAACTGGGTGAGGAACAGTCAAACTCTGCTACAAAGGTGAGGTTGTGGAAGACAGTTTCATGTCATAGGTCATACACCATGGCAAGACTCAGCACAGCAACAAGACGCAAGGTAGTTATACTGCATCAGCAAGGTGTCTCCCAGGCAAAGATTTCAAAGCAGACTGGGGTTTCAAGATGTGCTGTTCAAGCTCTTTTAAAGAAGCACAAAGAAATGGGCAACATTGAGGACCGTAGACGCATTAGTCAGCCAAGGAAACTATATACAGCAGATGAAAGACACATCATGTTTACTTCCCTGCAACATCAAAAGATCTCCAGCAGTGCCATCAGCATGGAACTGGTAGAAACCAGTACATTAATCTACTGACCAGAGAAGTCTTGCCAGAAGTGGTCTTCATGGACCAACTGTGGTCAAAAAGCCATATCTCTGAAGTGAAAATAAGGCTAGCGACTCAACTATGCACTAAAACATAGGAACTGGGGTGCAAAAAATAGCAACAGGTGCTCTGGACTGATAAGTCAAAATTTGAAACATTTGGCTGAAGCAGGAGGCAGTTTGTTCACCAAAGGGCTGGAAAATGGTACCATTATGAGTATTTGCAGGCAACAGGGATCCATGGTGGAGGTTCCTTGCAAGTCTGGGGCTGCATTTCTGCATTTGTTTTTCACACCTGCCTAAAAATTTTGCACAGTAGTGTATGTCTGCTTCACTTGTCTGTATCTGAACCTTTCATCTATGCCTGAGCCTGTTTGCTCATTTGCTCGTTCCCTGCCTCTCTCATCTGTGCCTGAATCCTTGTCTGGTCCTCTCCTTCCTCCACAACTGTATTCTATCCTCTAATCTGCAGCTGAATCTTTTTCTGCTCCCCTCCTCCTTTCCTGTCCACTTACCTACTGCTTAAAGTGTTTGTAAACCTCTTTATATACCCAGTGAATTTATTGGCCTTAGGTGATACGCAGGGATGAAACAAATCCTCCTACCTAAATTGTATCTGTTTATCTGCCGTTTTCTCTTCTCTACATCCATTCAAAGTACATAATTTATAAAGCTTGTCTGAGCTGTCAGGAAAAAAGGGGTGGAGAATTGAAGTTACACTCTGCATTGCTCAGTGAGGAGAGCTCTGACAGATAATTGGAGGGAAGAAGCACAATCCCCTGTAATGGTCGTGCGTACAGGGCACGCGAAAGGCTGTGTGTGTGGCAGCCATGTTGTTCAGAATTCGTCCATTACATTTTATTTGCCATTGTCTTTTCTATGTTGAACCAGAGACACAGCTGCAGTGACCTTCCCCTCCCTCCTCCTTTTAGTTCATCCAATACACAAACTTCTGCCATGCCAGAACCTCCTTATCAGATCAGGATAGATGCATGCCTGTTAGCCAAATCCACATTTTAGTCTGGAAACCTTAATAAAGATGTCTGACTTGCCCCCTTGAGTGATTGGAGTTTTAACAGATACTCGCCAGCTCTCCCCCTATAGTAAATACAGTAGCAATACAAATTGACTGATTGACTGGTTATCAGCCAAAACTCTAAAACTTCAGTATATTTCAAAACTCATGAAATAAAAACAGCACAGCCACAAAAGGGACATATTTACCTCCTTTGGTTAATTTTGTAGCGTTTTAAGTCCAAACTCCCCTATATTAGAGGCTATTGCCACTACTGGAGCACCTTATCCTTCCTGGGTAAAGTAGACATCCCAAACCTGCCATATTTTTATCCATTTCGAAGCTAATTTCATGCTGGATGATAATATGCATGTTAGCATACTGTAACCTGTACCTATGCAGAGATATTAATACTTATAGAAAACTGTACCTGGGATACAGTCATAAACACAGTGACATCCCAGGGCCACTCCTCAGCCACTTAATTGGTCAGATGGTCTCTGTCAACATCCCCTTGATGCCAAAGGAAAGTGGACTGCAAGAACATTTTGATAGCTCTCCTGTACCATCAAACGAAGAAAAACCTGTCAAGTTATGAGAGACAATATATCATCTTGTTCATTGACTGAAGTCTGCTGAATCCAGCACTTTACAATTATTTTCATTTTCAACTCCTTTATATTTCTCTGTTGCATTATTGTCTCTTTGTAATACCCGTTTTCTGTAAATATTTTATTTTGCACCAATTTGACCTTTTCATTATTAAACCATATTTTCAAAACTGTTTAATCTGTCTCTATTGCCCCAACGCAAACTTAAAGAATCACTGTCTCTTGAAGAACGCTACTACATGATAAATCTCTGCCAGGGATGAGCCGAACACCCCCCTGTTCGGTTCGCACCAGAACCTGCGAACAGACAAAATGTTTGTGTAAACTTTAGAACCCTATTAAATACAATGGACTCGAACGTTCGAAATCTAAAGTGTTAATTATAAAGGCTAATATGCAAGTTATTGTCCTAAAAAGTGTTTGGGGACCTGGGTCCTGCCCCAGGGGACATGTATCAATGCAAAAAGAAGTTTTAAAAACTGCAGTTTTTTCGGGAGCAGTGATTTTAATAATGCTTAAAATGAAAAAATAAAAGTGAAATATTCCTTTAAATTTCGTACCTGGGGGGTGTGTATGATATGCATGTGAAGTGGCGCATGTTTCCCGTGCTTAGAACTGTCCCTGCAAAAAATGTCATTTTTGAAAGAAAAAAATGCATTTAAAACTGACTCGCGGCTATTAATGAATTGTCGGCTCCCGGCAATACATACAAAAGTCATTGATAAAAAAAAAAAAAAAGCGTGGGGGTTCCCCAGAATTCAATTACCAGGCCCTTCAGGTCTGGAATGAATATTAAGGGGAACCCCGCCGCAAATTAAACAAAAAATTGACGTGGGGTTCCCCCAAATATCCATTCCAGGCCCTTCAGATCTGGCATGGATTTTAAGGGAACTCCACCCCAAATTTAACAAAAAAATGGCGTGGAGTCCCCCTAAAAATCCATACCAGACCCCTTATCCGAGCACGCAACCTGCCTGGCCGCAGGGGAAAAGGGGGGGACGAGAGAGCAGCCCCCCTCCCTCCTGAACCGTACCAGGCCACATGCCCTCAACATGGGGAGGATGTCCCCATGTTGATGGGGACAAGGGCCTCATCCCCACAACCCTTGCCCGGTGGTTGTGGGGGTCTGCGGGCGGGGGGCTTATAGGAATCTGGAAGACCCCTTTAACAAAGGGGACCCCCAGATCCCGGCCCCCCCCCCTATGTGAATTGGTAAGGGGTACATTGTACCCCTACCATTTCACGAAGAAAGCGTAAAAAAATGTTTAAAAAAAACACACAAACACCTTGAAAAAGTCCTTTATTTAAAAAAAAAAAACATTCCAGCGGTGAAATCCAGTGTCCCGCGGCGATCCCGATGTCCAGCGCTGTCCTTCATTGGTTGTGCCTGAGCGGACCTGATGGGGAACTCCCTCTCAGTATTTTAAATGTATAGACCCGCCCCTTCTAAAAGTCCCAATCAGGTCCGCTCAGCAGACCCGATGCGGAACATGAAAAGGGGCGGGTCTATACATGTATTACCAAAGTGAGAGCAGTCCCCCATCAGGTCCGCCCCCTCGGTATGTCGGACCCGCCTACGTCATTGGCTTGAGCGGGGAACTTCCTTCACTATGTAAATTTAAATTACACAGTGAAGGAAGTTCCCCGCTCAAGCCAATGACGTAGGCGGGTCCGACATACAGAGGGGGCGGACCTGATGGGGAACTGCTCTCACTTTGGTAATACATGTATAGACCCGCCCCTTGTCATGTTCCGCATCTGGTCTGCTGAGCGGACCTGATGGGGAACTTTAGAAGGGGCGGGTCTGTACATTTAAAATACTGAGAGGGAGTTCCCCATCAGGTCCGCTCAGGCACAACCAATGAAGGACAGCGCTGGACATCGGGATCACCGCGGGACACTGGATTTCACCGCTGGAATGTTTTTTTTTTTTTTAAAATAAAGAACTTTTTCAAGGTGTTTGTGTGTTTTTTTAAACATTTTTTTACGCTTTCTTCATGAAATGGTAGGGGTACAATGTACCCCTTACCAATTCACATAGGGGGGGGCCGGGATCTGGGGGTCCCCTTTGTTAAAGGGGTCTTCCAGATTCCGATAAGCCCCCCGCCCGCAGACCCCCACAACCACCGGGCAAGGGTTGTGGGGATGAGGCCCTTGTCCCCATCAACATGGGGACATCCTCCCCATGTTGAGGGCATGTGGCTTGGTACGGATCAGGAGGGAGGGGGGCCGCTCTCTCGTCCCCCCCTTTTCCCCTGCAGCCGGCCAGGTTGCGTGCTCGGATAAGGGGTCTGGTATGGATTTTTAGGGGGACTCTACACCATTTTTTTTTTACATTTGGGGTGGAGTTCCCCTTAAAATCCATGCCAGATCTGAAGGGCCTGGAATGGATATTTGGGGGAACCCCACGTCAATTTTTTTTTAAATTTGCGGCGGGGTTCCCCTTAATATCCATTCTAGACCTGAAGGGCCTGGTAATTGAATTCTGGGGAACCCCCACGCTTTTTTTTTTTTCTTTATCAATGACTTTTGTACAGTATGTATTGCCGGGAGCCGACAATTCATTAATAGCCGTGAGTGAGTTTTAAATGCATTTTTTTCTTTCAAAAATGACATTTTTTGCAGGGACAGTTCTAAGCACGGGAAACATGCACCACTTCACATGCATATCATACACACCCCCCAAGTACGAAATTTAAAGGAATATTTCACTTTTATTTTTTCATTTTAAGCATTATTAAAATCACTGCTCCCGAAAAAACTGACGTTTTTAAAACTTTTTTTTGCATTGATACATGTCCCCTGGGGCAGGACCCCGGTCCCAAAACACTTTTTATGACAATAACTTGCATATAAGCCTTTATAATTAGCACTTTAGATTTCTCCCATAGATTTTTCGAATTTGCCGCGAACACCCCAATTTGTTCGCTGTTCGGCGAACAGGCGAACAGGCAATGTTCGAGTCGAACATGAGTTCGACTCGAACTCGAAGCTCATCCCTAATCTCTGCATATACTTGTCTGTGGTGACAGTGTGTGTACAGACATTTATTTTAAAATCATAACTGTAATTGCTGATACTGTGAAGGGTTGATAGGCCCAAAAGCTGGTGGCACTCTGGGATGTAAAGGGTTAATTGCTTAGTTAGCTACACCCAGTGACAATCGCTCTCAGTCTGATGGCGCTTAGATTGTGGTCCTGCAAGCTGGAAAATCTTTGTGCAGGCTGAGGCTAAGAGTGTCATTGTTGCATACCAGTGACAGCGTAGTGTGAGGTTGACCAGTCATTTGTCATAAGTTTGGGGAAAGGGAGAGTCTGACACCTTGTCCATCACACCCTCTTAACACAGCAGACAGGAACATATCTGACGCTGTCAATCAGATGGAGATCCCTCCCCTGTCACCTTTTTTTCTCTTGGTGTCAAGAAAACCTATCAGAAGTGATTTCATGCTGGCAGCAAAGGAACGAAGCAGCAGACAGAAATGACATTTAGTGATCTTAATTGAGACAAGTACACACAATAGAAGTATATGCTTTGTTCATATTTCAAGTCTAAGGTTTACAACCACTTTATCTCTTTCTATATACTGACTTGCAGTTTCTGCCCTATATCTGCTGACCATAATTGATCTGCTTCCTCATCCTCTTTGTTCTTTGCTCTCATTTGTGCAATAGAAGATACAGGTGATGCTGAATAAGGCCACGTTGCCATGAGATTCCAGGCTGTAAAGCAGCCTTTTGCCACCAGGGTGCCTTTAGGTTTCTTCAGGGTGCCTTAGCAAAATGCCCAAAATTGCAAAAAAATTGTGTACAAGTCAGTGGGTGGATCAAATCTGCTTATGTTACACAAAGCCACAGGTTTTTATTGTACACCATTACAACCTTCTAGATGCCAATGTCCTAACTATCAATGACCTCATCGGTTATTAAGGAGGATGTTGGGTATAGTATCCTTGTTTGCTCCACCCCTGCCCCTTTCCATCAGCATTGGGGTCACATTAGTTTAGAGCTAGGGAGAGAAACTAAGGGAATAGAGAAACATTGGAATACTAGTCAGTATCAGTGTGCAAAGGTGTATTTGCTTTGCAAAAATAAATTATCTCTAACGATGGGTGTCTTACACCTGTGGATGTTGCTGCATTATGTATGTAGGACCCTGGAGTTTAGGTAGGGATGCTCCTCACAAATTTACTTGCAAGGAGTAGTTATCCTGGTTGAATGTGGCCTTGTTGCACTATTCTCTTCTACCACTAGGTGGCTGGGTCCTTGGTGGTATTAGATACAAGAAAGGCAACTCAAGGTCGGGTTATGGGTATATGGGGTATCTCAGCCAATGGGTATGGGTTTTCTTAAATCCCTTGGCATTCTGGGAGAGCCTATATATTTGGATGGAGTTAGGAGATCTACAGTCAGGTCCATAAATATTGGGACATTGACACAATTCTAATCTTTTTGGCTCTTTACACCACCACAATGGATTTGTGGTGGTACAGTTAAAGCACATCTTGTTTATTTCATTTCAAACCTATTGTGGTGGTGTATAGAGCTAAAAAGATTAGAATTGTGTTGATGTCCCAATATTTATGGACCTGACTGTATGTTATGTGCCATCCAGACGGCTGTCTGGGTGGACGTGTATCGTGTTGCCCCGGGCTGCTAGGCCAGAGATTGAGCCTATCCTAGGGGTAACATCTGGCTGCTGGGCTGTCTTAGGGTCTATCCTGAAGCAAGAGAGCAGTGCAGGGTTGGCTCGGAGGTAGAGGGGAAGCTGTTTTTACTAAGGGACCAACCACCTTATTACCAGGGACCACAGTGAGTAACTGAAGCAAGTACCGGAGCAGTTTTCTTACCGAACGGGGCACGGTGGAGAAATCGGGAAACTTCAGGCGGTGATCAAGCCAGGGACCGAGCAGGCCAGCTTAAGAAGTATCTAAGTGCCAAGCTAGGGACCCAGCAGAGAAGTGGGGGTGACGCTTAAGGAAGATAACACAGTGAATATTGGAGGAGCTCAAGGGATTCAGTGGCAGTGAATCAGTGGGTCTAGTGAGAGACCGGGAGCTCAGTGGGCTGAAGAACTACAAGGAGAAGTTGTAGTGAAGGTGAAAGAACTGTCACGCTTTGTGTTAGGAACTGTTAAAGACTGTTGCCGGAGGAGACAGCATTCCTGCACGTGCAGATGTGGCTTCCTGCTGGAGGCCTTTCCCTGCACGGCTGTCCTCAGAGTCTCTGAGTCTGCTAATTGAACTTGCAACTACTCAAGGGTGTCCTGGTTATAACCCTCTTCCCCCCATAAAAGTTTTTAAGAGAAATAAACATCTCTTTTGCATTCAAGAAGTGTCTGGCACCCAATAACTTCCACCTTGCACCCACTATACCTCACAACCCACCACATATAGAAGGATGTCAGCTATCTCTGGCCCTGGAGGTTCTCATTAGACTGAAGGAGGCCTGGGACCTTGCTACATGTAAAACTATAATGCCGCGTACACACGATAGATTTTCTCGACGGTGAAAACACCGTCGAGAAAATCGACGGGAAAAGCGAGGAACGGCTTGTTTCCCTACACACGGCCATTTTTCCCGTCATTTTTTCTCTTGGTCAAGAAAAACGACCGTGTGTAGGCTCCCTGGCAGTGTTTCCCTATAGGAAAACTGCCGCGTAAAAAAATGCTGTGAATCATGACGAGAAAAATTAGAGCATGTTCTAATTTTTCTCGTCGTGATTAATGCCATTTTTCTCGTCTGGAAAAATGACCAAAAGCCCACACACGGTCGTTTTTCTCGTCAAAGAGAAAAAATGTAATTTTTCCCGACGAGAAAAATGGTCGTGTGTACGCGGCATTAGTTCCGTTTTTACATTTTAGAATGGGGTGCCTGGAGACTGTGCTGAATTTTAAAGGGTGCCTTGACTAAAAAAAAAAGTTGAGAAACACTGCTGTAAAGGATAGTTGTTTTGAAACAGAGTACAGATACAAGATACAAGAAAATCAATGAAAAGCTCTCAAAAGAAGGAAAAATTATATTTATTATCTCATAAGTGACATATTTTGTGCAGAAACTGGAATTACCCTTTAATGGGACAAAGAAAAATGATGGTAGATAACAAAAACATAGCAACCAATCTGATGCTATTTTTTGGTGAAAAAATTGATGAAAGATGAATCCTAATTAGATTTGTTTGATTGCTGTAAATTTGCTCATGCTTGTAAATGAAGCTGGTATGCGTTTATCTTAGTCAAATAGTATTGTAAACTGGCAACCGAATAGCAGATCTAAAACTAGCTTCTCCAGTTAAATTCATTTCTTCTCCCCACAAAAGGTAGCCAATTATGGTGGTTCTTATCTGGTGTAATATTCTGCAGATTGCTTTCATAGAAACAGTTGTAGTGGTGCAGTACAAGAAAAGTGTCCTAGGAACAATTGGTGGTTTTAACGGAATCCTCTGTGCTGATTGTATTCACAGTATGGTGTCATGGACTTAACGCTGAGATATATTTGACATAAGAGACTTGCTCCAGAAGAGTGACTAAAACTGTACATTGATTTGCTTCTATCTGATTGATTGTCATCAGGTACAGTTCTGACCCTTCCATAATGAAAAGAGAAAAATACTGTTTAGCTCAGCAATCATTCCCCTTGTGATCTGTCTATGCTGATCCCCATGACAGGCCTAGCAAGAAAAAAAATCTTAATGCAGACCTGTGCTAATATTATTGAAGTTCTGCTTTATTTTCATGAATCTCTTACTGCTTCTACATAACCTTTTCTTTCTTCTAGGGAGAGTATGCAAGAATAAAAAGAATAATTATAACCCAAGTATCTCACATTTTTTACCAAATTGATTGGTGCTTCTTTAGTCTGCATAGCAACATGCATAATCCACTATTACCTCTAGCAGGGAAACACAGGGTACTAGTTTAGGAACATAAAAATAAGATATAACTGTGAAATAAAAATTAAAATAGAATCCAGAACTGGGGCATTGCGGTGATACAATGAGAAATAATATCCTGAATCAGAGAATCTGAATGTTTTATTAAAACATGACAAACAAATGTATTCCTTCCAGCAAAAGAATGTAATAAAATATTGAAATAAGGCCAGAAGATACATGTTATTTAAAGACATTTAATACTGCGTAATTTGCAGATTGGGAATTCGAACCAGTCCAAAGATTTTGCATCAACAGCGGTAATTTGGTTGCAGAGGAAATGTACACAAAAAAGATCTTAATTTCTTAGTATTGGTGTGATATCAATATCATGTTTAAAGTGGTTGTAAATCCTATATTTTTAATTTTTTCCCCATAGCCACCTGTAAGAGAAAGGCATAATGAGCTAATATGACTAGCATAATAGCTCATTATGCATCACTTACCTTAGATCGGGGCCCCCGAAGCCGCCCTCGTCTCCCTCTTCAGCCGCATCCATCGCTGCGGCGATAGCCGGAAGGTTACTTCCGGGTATCGCCGCACCAGCCAATCACAGCGCCGCTCCGGCGCTGTGATTGGCTGGAGCGGCGGAGACGTCACTCTGCGCATGCGCGCGAGAGCCGTCACAATCGGCTACGCCCAGCTATTGCTGGGAAGTAGACGATTTTGTGAATGGGATTAACCCCATGAATGCGCCGTTGTCTATGGCGCGCATGCGCCGTAGACAGCGGCGCCTGTCATTTTTAGTAATTATCTCCTAAACCGTGTAGGTTTAGGAGATATTTCTTGCACCTACAGGTAAGCCTTAATCTAGGCTTACCTGTAGGTGCACGTTGAAAAACTGGGTTTACAACCACTTTAAAGTATAATCAAATTCCTGGTAAAAAGTCATGTATGCATTGAATATTTAATTAATATAGATATTTTTTAATGATCTTCTAAATGTACTTATTTGATCTTTGTTTGCCTTGCACTATGCACATATTTGTTGCATGTTCTTAAGCTGATTTTCCAAGCTGTTCACACTGTAGGTGCATTTTGTTGCATAATGTGGCCATAACGTGTAGGCAGAGCTGGGAACAGGAGTGTGGTGGTCCAAGGGGATCCAAAGGGTTCAGCCACAAAAAAGGTCGGATGCAGACCCTTGGGGTGAATGTTCACTGAAAAAGGCCTCATTCATGCTTGAGTTTAACCACTTCCCTACCCAGCTATAGTAATATGACGGCCGCAGGCACCCTCTGTCCCTCCAGGCTGCCGTCATGTGACGTCCTCGGCTTTCCGGGCCTCTAGGGGGCGCGCGCACGCCAAGTCACTCGGGAGCCGATGCACGTTGCCGGCGGCCGCGATGTCCTCCGGGCACCCGCGATTGCCTGTTACTCAGAAGGGACGTGGATCTGTGTGTGTAAACACACAGATCCACATCCTGTCAGGCGAGAGGAGACCGATGGTGTGTTCCCAGTACAGAGGAACACCAAACGGTCTCCTCCCCTTGTGAGTCCCCTCCCCCCTCAGTTAGAATCACTCCCTAGGGAACACATTTAAACCCTTGATCGCCCCCTAGTGTTAACCCCTTCCCTCCAGTGACATTTATGCAGTAATCAGTGCATTTTTATAGCACTGATCGCGGTATAAATGTGAATGGTCCCAAAATAGTGTCAAAAGTGTCCGATATGTCCGCCGCAATGTCACAGTCATGAGAAAAATCGCAGGTCGCCGCTATTACTAGTAAAAATATATATATATAATAAAAATGCCATAAACGTATCCCCTATTTTGTAGGCGCTATAACTTTTGCGCAAACCAATCAATATACGCTTATTGCAATTTTTTTTTAGACCAAAAATATGTAGAAGAACACATATCGGCCTAAACTGAGGAAGAAATATATACATTTTTTTAAAATGGGATATTTATTATAGCAAAAAGTAAAAAATATTGTGTTTTTTTCAAAATTGACGCTCTTTTTTTGTTTATAGCGCAAAAAATAAATAGTGCAGAGGTGATCAAATACCACCAAAATAAAGCTCTAAAATGATCAAAATTTCATATGGGTACAGCGTCGCATGACCTCACAATTATCAATCAACAACAATGAAAAATGAAAATTGGCCTGGGCAGGAAAGGGGTGAAAATTCTCTGTATTGAAGTGGTTAAAAACACTGCTTTTACAGGCATTTGAGCTTTTTTTCTAGCCTCTAGAGTCCTAACCTTGCACCATACCACCCCAGCCTGCCCTATGCCACTGCACCCTGCCCTATGCCACCCCAACCTACCTTATGCCACCGCACCCTGCCCTATGCCACCGCAACCTGCCCTATGCCACCACAACCTGCCTTATTCCACTGCACCCTGCCCTATGCCACCGCAACCTGCCTTATGCCACCGCACCCTGCCCTATGCCACCGCAACCTGCCTTATGCCACCGCAACCTGCCCTATACCACCCCAGCCTGCCCTATACCACCGCAACCTGCCCTATGCCACCGCAACCTGCCCTATGCCACCGCACCCTGCCCTATTCCACCGCAACCTGCCGTATGCCACCCCAACCTGCCTATGCCACAGCAACCTGCCCTATGCCACCGCAAACTGCTCTATACCACCCCAACTGCCCTATGCCACCGCAAACTGCTCTATACCATCCCAACCTGCCCTATGCCACCGCAACCTGCTCTATGCCACCACAACCTGCCCTATACCACCGAAAACTGCCCTATACCACCCAAACCTGCCCTATACAACCCCAACCTGCTCTATGCCACCCCAGCCTGCCCTATATCACCCCAACCTGCACTATACCACCGCAACCCGCCCTATGTTACCCCAACCTGCCCTATATCGACCCAGCCGGCCCAATACCTCCCTATACTTTCATTTACAGGGGTCATTTGGGGATGCGCCTCGTGACCGTGCGCTGCCTGCAGGGCGCTGGGCAGGATAGACAGGAGGGGGGTGACACCATGTTTTGCCACACCAGGTGACACCAACACTAGTGACGCCACTGCCCCAGTGCACTCTCAGCTGCAAGTCAGAGCCGCATTAGAGTGACAGTGACACCCGTCGGCACATCAGGGGGCCGGGACCCGCAACGTCTCTCTGGCAAGGTGGCCGCGGCACTGATGATCTGATCAGTCTCGGCTCGGCTGTCTTACACAGCAGAGTGAAGCCGCCTCCCCCTCCTCCTTTATTTCCACACAGGAGGAGGGGACCCAACATGCAGTCCTGCGCTGATCTGAGGTACATTATGGGTCTGAAGGGGGGTCTGTATTGTAGGGGGGGTCTGTATTGTAGGGGTGGTCTGAAATGTAGGGGGGGTTCTGTATTGTAGGGGGGTCTGTAATGTAGGGGGGTTCTGTATTGTACGGGGGTCTGAAATGTAGGGGGGTTCTGTATTGTAGGGGGGTCTGTAATGTAGGGGGGTTCTGTATTGTAGGCGGTTTGAAATGTAGGGGGGGTTCTGTATTGTAGGGGGGTCTGTAATGTAGGGGGGTTCTGTATTGTAGGGGGGGCTGTAATGTAGGGGGGTTCTGTATTGTAGGGGGGGTCAAAAATGAAGGGGGTTCTGTATTGTAGGGGGTCTGAAATGTGCGTGGGTTCTGTATTGTAGGGGGGGGTCTGTATTGTAGGGGGGTCTGTAATGTAGGGGGGTTCTGTATTGTAGGGCGGGTCTGTATTGTAGGGGGGTCTGTAATATAGGGGGGTCTGTATTGTAGGGGGGTCTGTAATGTAGGGGGGTTCTGTATTGTAGGGGGGGTCTGTATTGTAGGGGGGTCTGTATTGTAGGGGGGTTCTGTATTGTAGGGGAACTGTAATGTAGGGGGTTCTGTATTGAAGGGGGGTCTGAAATGTAGGGGGGTTCTGTATTGTAGAGGGGTCTGAAATGTAGGGGGTTCTGTATTGTAGGGGGGGACTGAACTGTAGGGGGTACTGTATTGTAGGGTGGTCTGTAATGTAGGGGGGTTCTGTATTGTAGGGGGGTCTGAAATGTAGGGGGTTCTGTATTGTAGGGGCGTCTGTATTGTAGGGGGTCTGTAATGTAGGGGGTTCTGTATTGTAGGGGGGTTCTGTATTGTAGGGGGAGTCTGTATTGTAGAGGGGGGTATGTAATGTAGGGGGGTCTGTATTGTAGGGGGGTCTGTAATGTAGGGGGGTCTGTACTGTAGGGAGGGGGTCTGTAATGTAGGGGGATCTGTATTGTAGGGGGGGGTCTGTATTGTAGAGGGGGGCTGCAATGTAGGGCGGTCTGTATTGTAGAGGGGGTCTGTAATGTAGGGGGGTCTGTAATGTAGGGGGGTCTGTACTGTAGGGGGGTCTGTACTGTAGGGAGGGGGTCTGCACTGTAGGGAGGGGGTCTGTACGGTAGGGAGGGAGTCTGTACTGTAGGGAGGTCTGTGTAACATGCAGGGGGTCCAGAACTGTTAGGGGGTGTCTGTGTAACAAACTGTGGGGGGCTGTGTAATGTAATAGGGTTCAGAGGTGCGGTGCTATGTAATGCAAAGGGGTCCAGAGGTGCAGGGTGCTGTGTAATGTAAAAGGGTCCAGAGGTACAAGGTGCTGGAACCCCACATCCCATCATTAACTGCCGCCGCAAAGCGCTGCTGCCCCACCCCCCTGGGCTGCTCAGTCTAAGAGCATTTAGAGGCAGAAAAAATAAAACTTGTGTGTTCAGGAAAAAAAAAAAAAAATGCTTGAAGGCACCTAAGCATACATTTAAGATTAGACATGTTTAGGCTCATCCCAGAAATCCTGTGTTAATGCATTTTACTAGCCAGATTTCTGGCCATTATAATGTATTAATGACAGACACGCAAACACGCATGAAAAAATGTGGCCTTTTACCTCACAATAATTTCTCCAGAAGTAATTTACATCTGCTGAGGTTGCGGTGACCCTGTAGGGCAGGGGTCTCAAACCTGCGGCCCTCCAGCTGTTGCGGAACTACAAGTCCCATCATGTCTCTGCCTATGGGAGTCATGCTTGTAACTGTTTAGCCTTGCAATGCCTCATGGGAATTGTAGTTCTGCAACAGCTGGAGGGCCACCAGTTTGAGACCCCTGCTGTAGGGTAAATACAGACAACCTAGCTATGAATAAGCACTGAACTACAGTGTGAAACGCGTCAGTTTACATCTGCTTTTTTGCTGTGGCATGTATTTTTGTGCCTTGATTTTAAAATAAAGGAACTATTTTTTGGAGTGCGGCTGTCCAAACCTTCTTCAATTTCCGCATTTTCATATGCATTGTCTGCACCCACAGCTTTGGATCTAGTGAAAGGTTCATTAGGCACATCTGAACTTTCTCTCTACAGTCCTCAATATACATCCCAGTTTCCCCTACACATCACAGTACCGAATATACATCCCCGTTTCCCCTACACATCACAGTCCCAATAGACATCCCAGTTCCCCCTACACATCACAGTCCCCAATAAACATCCCAGTTTCCCCTACACATCACAGTCCCCAATATACATCCCAGTTTCCCCTACACATCACAGTACCGAATATACATCCCCCGTTTCCCCTACACGCCACAGTCCCAATATACATCCCAGGTTCCCCTACACATCACAGTACTCAATATACATCCCAGTTTCCCCTACACATCACAGTCCCCAATATACATCCCAATTTCCCCTACACATCACAGCCCCAATATACATCACAGTTCCCCCAACATATCACAGCCCCCCCCCCAAAAAAAAAATCACAGTTCCCTCTTCAAATCAGTGTCCTTGGTCTCCCTTTTACATCACAGTCCCACTTTACATCAGTGTTCTCATTTTCATATCACAGCCCACCACCCCCCTTACATCACAGTCCTCACTTTATATCGATTTCAACCTCCCCATATTATAGCTTACCCACCTTACATCACAGTCCCCTCCCTAAATATAGTCCCCCCCTTTACAGCCCAGTCCTTCCATCATTTTACAAGCTGCTGGCGGGAGGGAGAGGACACCCAGCTTGCTATTGGGTTGCAGCAGTCCGGATAGGACTACCACTCGGTCTGAGTCAGGACCACGGTCCACCGTTTAGTGATTCCTTTGCTACTATCTTGATCTTGAGCAGTTATAGGAATGGCAAAGAAAGATTTTTTTTTCTCTCTGAAACATTATACAGTGTAAAAGTGCCACACTGTGTATTGTTAAAATAAAAGATTTGCACCTAAATTAGCGGTGTAAGGTAAGGGATCCTGTATGTCTCCTATTTCTTATAAAAAGTTGTACCTTTCCTGAAATTGCACTCATTCTATGCAGTCAGAACCTAGTTTAGCTCCTCTTTAGGCTATGCAAATTGTGGCCTTTTCCCAGCAGATTTACATGTTATAGTTTTAATGACATTTTATCTATATGAGGTTTTTTTTTCATAAATACAGTAGGTGTACCTCTTATATAATTAGCTTGATCTATCACATTGTGTTCATAGGCACAAAATTCATATTATACTAACTCTTTAGTTTAATTATGTTAATTTTAAATTAAGTTTAGTGACCAAAATTAGTTTTTCCATTGAAGGTGTTATTAGATAACGTGCTGAATTTCTACCACTTCATTCTCAAAGGTGGCATCATTTCATCCAGAAAAAGACTGCATATTGTTCTGGGCTAAAAGCTTTAGATAAAGACTAGAGACCAAATGTAATATACTGGGTAATTTTTTTCTGAAGGATACAATGGCCGTACTCACAAATCATATATTCTTTATTTTAACAGGAAAAATAACATTTCACTAGCCTCACATGTAGATGACAGCTGCTGTAATGGCAAAACTATGTTTCAAAGAAAATAATACTACAATTTAATTCAAATAGAATAATATAATTTTTTTGTTCATAGGACACCAAACTATCCTCTCACTATTTGGGCCCTTTCACACTAATGTGCACGCTAAGGTCTCTCACACCGATGTGCAGCCTAAGGTCTCTCACACTGATGTGTAGCCTAAGGTCTCTCACACTGATGTGCAGCCTAAGGTCTCTCACACTGATTTGTAGCCTAAGGTCTCTCACACTGATGTGCAGCCTAAGGTCTCTCACACTGATGTGCAGCCTAAGGTCTCTCACACTGATGTGCAGCCTAAGGTCTCTCACACTGGATGTGCAGCCTAAGGTCTCTCACACTGATGTGTAGCCTAAGGTCTCTCGTACTGATGTGCAGCCTAAGGTCTCTCACACTGATGTGCAGCCTGATGAGGCGTACACACGATCGTTTTTAATGTCATTTTCAAAAACGACGTTTTTCTCGAAGTGATTTTTCTTGTTTCCTCTCAAGCCTGTCTTGCATACACACGTTCATTAAAAAAAACGCTCAAGCAAAGCGCAGTGACGTACAACATGTACGACGGCACTATAAAGGGGAAGTTCCGTTCGAATGGCGCCACCCTTCAAGTTAGTAAAGTTTGTTGAGCGACGATTCGCGCTTTTCAGCCTCGTGCTTTTCAGTCCGTTACAGCGTGACGAATGTGCTATCTCCATTACGAACGCTAGTTTTATCAGAACGAGCACTCCCGTCTCATACTTAATTCTGAGCATGCGTGTTTTGTTTCCCCTCGTAAAAGCATACGCACTACCGTTTTTCACGTCGTTAAAAAAAACGACGTGAAAAACGACGTGAAAAAATAGAGCAGGTTCTAATTTTTTTAGGCCACGTCGTTAAAAATGCTCTGGAGCCTACACACGATCGTTTTTAGTGCACAATTAAATTTTTTTTATTTTTAACGTCGTGAAAAACGGTCGTGTGTATGCGGCATAAGGTCTCTCACACTGGATGTGCAGTCTAAGGTCTCTCACACTAATGTGTAGCCTAAGGTCTCTCACACTGGATGTGCAGCCTAAGGTCTCTCACACTGATGTGCAGCCTAAGGTCTCTCACACTAATGTGCAGCCTAAGGTCTCTCACACTGATGTGCAGCCTAAGGTCTCTCACACTGGATGTGCAGCCTAAGGTCTCTCACACTAATGTGTAGCCTAAGGTCTCTCACACTGGATGTGCAGCCTAAGGTCTCTCACACTGGATGTGCAGCCTAAGGTCTCTCACACTAATGTGTAGCCTAAGGTCTCTCACACTGGATGTGCAGCCTAAGGTCTCTCACACTGGATGTGCAGCCTAAGGTCTCTCACACTGATGTGCAGCCTAAGGTCTCTTACACTAATGTGCAGCCTAACATAGGTGTGCACACAGGGTGTGCCGGATGTGCCCAGATTCACCCTAATCACCCCATGCGCATTAGTGTAATCGCTCTGTGTAGCAACAGAAACATGGGAAAGATCTCCCTCTTACCGGTTCTGCCATAAGAGAAAGGTTTATGCTCTTCTCTTTCACTGTGCCAGCAGGGAGATCAATGTGCCGGGGTCATGTATATGTAGATACATACACATGCATGTGTTTTTGAGCTTAAGGGTGCACACCCTAATGCATTAGGCTGCGCACACCTATGCAGCCTAAGGTCTCTCACACTGATGTGCAGCCTAAGGTCTCTCACACTGATGCGTTTCCATTGACTTATAATAAAAGGTGCCTTTTTGGTGCCCTTTTGAAAAACTGCATCAAAGATGCAGCATGCAGGGCTTTTCAAAGTGCAGTGCACCTGCAGTGTGCACAGTTACATAATATTTATTGGGAAATAGCTTCAATGCTCTTTTGTCACCCTGAAAAAGCACTGCAAAGGTGCACCTGTGTGAAATAACTCTTTCTATGTGAGACAAATCATACTATGGGATTCATTTTCTAAAGGGGTAGTAAATATTAATCTTGCTAAGTGAATGTTTACTTTTGCTAAGAGAATAAAGATATACCAACTTTGAATATCCAATAATGAGTAAAGGAAATACAAACACAAGGGGCTGATTTACTAAAACTGGAGAGTGCAAGATCTGGTGCATAGAAACCAATCAGCTTCCAGTTTTTTTTGCCAAAGCTTAATTGAACACGCTGAAATTAGAAGCCGATTGGCTACTAGACTTGTGCACAACGGAAAAATTTGTTTAGTTTCGGTTCGTTTCTTGTGCACAACGGAAAAATTTGTTTAGTTTCGGTTAGTTTCTTTTCGGTCCTGTTGATTCGTAATCGTTCGTAATTTTGCTAGACAGGATTTTTCGTGTTCGGACTAATTCGTACTTTCGGTAGAGTACATTGTTTTTCGTTGATTCTGGACACAACTCCTACTTTCGTAACTTTTTTTGGGTTCGTTGATTCGTAATTTTCCGTGTCTCTCTCACAACGACGCTGCCTATTATGCCTAATGTGCTTCGAATGGATTTGTACTTTTCTAAATACATAGTGGTTATTTGTAACGATTCGAAATCTCGAATTTTACTTTAATTTTTTACATGCGACTATAGCCTCCGCCCCTGTACACCATTTTGAGAGGGAGTTCAGCACGGTGAAGGAGAAGCAGAGAGCAGAGCAGAGTGTTATTGTGCTTCGAATGGATTCGTACATTCGTAACTTTTTTCATAACGAATTATGCCGAAGACATTCGGACATTCGCTATTTGCGATATAATTTATTTCGGATTCGGTTTTATTCGTAATTGCTTTTTTCGGAAATTCGAATGCTTCCGAATGTCCGAAAGTTGCTAAATTCGGACGAATTTCGATTAGTTACGAAACGAATTGCACAAGCCTATTGGCTACCATGCACAGCTGCACCTAATATTGTACTCTTCAGTCTTAGTAAATCAACCCCACAGGATTTTGCCTTGCATGTGATTAGATAACTGAAAAGAATGCAGCTTCGCCTTATTCACAAAGCTAAATGGACATTCAGCCCAGGTTCACACCGACAGCGGGAATTAAATCGTGCAAGTTCAGCTGAACTCGCACAATTTCATTCCCGCATGTCAGTCCTGACTTCGGGGGCGATTTCAGAGACATCTATGCGGGTTCCTGCACAGATGTCTATGAAAAACACACCCCAAAGTCACCAAAAGTAGTACAGAAACTACTTTTGGGAATCGGTGCTGCATCGTACCGATTCGGATGGTGTCATTGCCGGCAATAGCCGCCAATTTGGCATACAATTCGACATCTCAAAACGGATTTGAATGTGAACCAGGGCTCAGGGGGGGGAAATGTATTAAATCTGGAGCAGCCAGAATCTGGAGCAGCTGTTCCTGGAAACCAGCTTTTAGCTTCATCTTGTTCGATTAAGTTTTGAAAATAAAAGGTAGAAGCTAATTGGTTGCTATCCACTGCTGATCCAGATTCTGTCTTCTCCAGCCTTAGTAAATTCCTCCCTCAGTTTGCAATATGCATATTCTCTTTAGTAAATCTACCTTGTAGGTTTTGAAAAATAATTTTTCCTCTGTTACTCCACCTTTTATATATATATATATATATATATATATATATAGGGCTTATTTTTCTCAGACAATAGATGCAGGAACTCCCCCTTTCCAAGTCACCCCTTTTCTCCGCCCCTACCCACCTCCCAGTACCATCCCTTTTAGACAATATAGAACCAAGTATCATTTTGTAGTGCTGAGTAATGTGTATGGAATTTGGTAATGATATCAAGAAAAGCAGTAAAATAGATCCCCTGCAGCCAGCAACAATAGATCCCCCTAACAACAATGGACCACCCACAAAAAAAAATCCCCGCCAGCAACAATAGACTCCCGGCAGCATCAACAGATCTCCGCACAGCCAGCATTAATAGACTCTCTGGCTGCCATCAACAATAGACCCCTCCCCCAACAGTAGATCTCTTTCAGCAACAACTGACCCCCCAAATGACCCCCCAGCAACATAAGACCCCCCCAGCAACAATAGGTCCCCCACCAGCAACAATAGACCTCCCCAACAACAATAGACCCCCCCTGCAAAATAGATCCACCAGCAGTAAGCATCAATACCCTGCAGCACACCCCAGCACCCCTTGCCATTACATACAGTCAGTCCAGGAGGTGCCGGAACTGCGTGTCGCTGCGTTCCCGCTGAAATAAAGCCCTGTGTGTATATATATATATATATATGTAGCACTACCCCCAGTTAAGAGAGCTGCTGGTATTGTTTTGGGCCTGTACCGTACTGCTGTCAACCCCCAGAAACTGTCTCTAACCCTCCACTGGCACAGCGGTCAACAAATGGGATTGTGGAACCCACTAGCTATAGGAACCACAATACCGCAATAGAGCATACAGTCACAGTTCAAAATTGATTTACCTGTGTTGACTGTCTCCCTGTGACAGTTAACACTCCACACTTAACCATAAAAGTATTTTACGGGATAAGAAATGTCAGGTTATACAAATATGCGTTTATTTATGCAGAGCCCTGCAAAAACCAAAGTTGTAAACATATAAAGGTACTAGGATATAATAAAATCTTAAGCCCCATACACACGGTCAGACTTTTGGCCAACAAACTTCATTTTAAGCAAGTTGGACCAACAATCCGACCGTGTGTACGCTCCATCAGATAAACTTTTTTGGGTTTGGTTTTGTTTTCATCGGACAAAAGTTGGGTCTGCAAACGGACAAACTTTTGCCCAACAAAAGTCCTATGGAGCAAAGTCCTACTGTGTGTACAGAAAACCATAGGACTTTTGTCCGATAGACAAAACAACTTATTGTAAAATCAACCAACAATAGCAGAAGTTGACCAAAGGGTGGCGGTAAAGAGCAGAAAAGAGCAGAAAAACCATGTGATGTTGCAAAAAGTTTTGGGAAAGTTTGCAGAAAAGTCCTGTGGTGTGTATGCTATGGGTGTGCCCGGCCAATTCCGTTCGGACAAAAATCCAAGGAAAATTCTGATGGAAGTCTGACCGTGTGTATGGGGCTTTATACACACTAAATGTCTATGAAATAACTATGCTCGCGAGCTTTCCCCCTCATAGGCAATATGGCGCCCAAACAATGTCACCGTGAGTTCCAGTCAGGCCTGACTACTTTTAAACACAGTTACTCCAATGAAGGGATCTTTGCTAGAAAACGTTGGTGCACTTTAAATTTGTAATCCAAGGGATATCAAATAGTTAGCTGAACTCCTGCTATGCTTTAGGGCATAAAGTCACAAGTAATAAGATGCCCAACTTTAACTACGCAGTTACTGCGCAACACACTGTCCCCTGGTGCGTAGCGTACTGCTCTGATGGCGGTGGGCCCTAAACAAAGGATCACAGGCCTTTTAACAGTTAAAAGTCCTGGGGAAGTGCCCTCTCATCCGACCAGGCCCAGTTCGACTGGTTCTGTTGCTGGTGCTCAGGCACACGATCTCTCCACCACCCGTAGTCTCCGATCCTTCAGACAACCATATGGAAGTTGATAGATGGATTGACTCTTGGATGCTCCGAGATGTTAACGAGCAGGCTTTCTCAATTCTGTAGGCCCAGGCTCTCCGGCCTAGCCAAGCACAACAGGCCCCAACACAGGCTCCGACTTGCTGGGTGGGCGATGTCCAAAGAGACCGCGTGTTGCTCCTCCCCCTCTTAAATAACCATTCCCCAGCAGACCTTGTGCCGGGTAATGCACTGTGGGTGTACAGCTGCACTGTGGGTACAGTAGTCTATATAGTATCCACGGCATTTGAGTCCATCTCTCCCTGTACCTCAAGTCCCACCATGCACCTTTCCTTCAAAGTCAAACAGTAGTCAATACACTGTCAAACAGAGTTCTGGAGGGATCTGTGTTCACTTGCATATAAAGCAGTCCTTATAGCATACCAATAAGTGACACCCCGCTACACACTCCCCCCCACTTAAAATATTTGGTCCCCAAAGATATCAACAATGTCTGAGAAAAAAAACGTAGTTGGCATATATGGAAGTGATACAATTCACAGTCACAAAGGAACCCGGCAGGGGAATCTCCCACCAAGCTTCAGAAGGGAGATTATCCTGCCTACAGGTCACGTTAATGGAAGTGGCCTGTCCAGCTGTGCCAGGGAGTGAGCTAGGGTTACCCTCCATTAAATTTACAGTGGAGGGACCAGACTCGTCAACTGTCCTTCTTGCAGTGAAAACAGCTTCCTCAGAGCATTCACCCATTTGAGTATAAGTCAGTCTTTTTGGAGGGTGAATGACTCTTCTCTCCCTTTGTTCTCTAGGAGTCTGAATATCAAGAGCATTGGATTCGGCCACTTCTGTATCATTTTCAATGATTCCCTCCTCTGGGTCAGATGTACTTGACTCTGCTACTTCAGGAACATCCAGATCAGCTTCAGAAGGTGATGAGGGCTCTCTGGGGTCTTCTGTTTGAAAGGAATCCAGAGCCATTCCTCAGTGAGAGTATTGTGTGACATGAACTCAGGAGCCTCCGGGTATAAAGTGTCATTAGCAGCAGCTTCAGATGGCGATGAGGTAGCGGTCAGGGATTCCGGTACTTGAGATGACCACAACCAATCAAGTTCCATTTCCTCACCATCACTGATCTCCTCCTCAGTTCTATCATCCCCAGCTTCTGACAGGGCTGTCTGAGATCTGGTAACTGGTCTAGGGGTACGGGAAGCTGGAGGGGATTCACGGGAACCCAATACAGGAGGTAGGCGGACCACTTCAGAGAGGAGTAATAAAGGATTTCTATGCCAAGTCTTTATTGGGCCTACACTTCCCTCTGGCTTGATATAATACACCGGCAGGCCTGGCAACTGCTTACAGATAACATATGGCTGTGATCTCCAACGGTCAGCCAACTTATGTTTCCCCAGCACCCTGTCTCCTGGCTGTAGATCATGTATCCGGACCTTGAGATCAAAGTTTCTCTTGTTCCTCAATCCTCTTTGTTCAGATGTCGCCTGGGCCTTCTCGTATGCCAGCTTTAAACTCCTTTGCAACCGATCTACATACCCCTTGTGGGATGCTGTTGAGGTATGATCCAACGAAGTGCCAAAAGCTAGCCGTGCTTCCCGCCCAAACACCAGTCTATACGGGGAGTATCCGGTAGCATCACTGGTCGTACTGTTGTAGGCATGTACAATAGCAGCTACATGCTTGCTCCAATGTTGCTTCTTCTCCGAACTCAATGTCCACAGCATATCTAGCAGTGTCCGGTTAAACCGTTCAGGCTGAGCATCACCCTGTGGGTGGTACGAGGTTGTCCTGGTCTTCTTGATGCCCAATATATCTAACAACTTTCTAATCAGTCTGCTTTCAAAGTCCCTCCCCTGATCCGAGTGGAGGCATTAAGGCAAACCATAGTGCACAAAAAACTTTTCAACAAGTACTTTGGCCACCGTTGAGGCCTTCTGGTCTTTAGTTGGGAATGCTTGGGCATATCTAGTGAAATGATCGGTTACTACCAAAACATTCCCTTGTCCACTCAGATTCAGCTCCAGGCAAAGGAAATCAATGCACACCAGTTCCAGGGGTCCCTGACTTTGTAGGTGGCCCATTGGGGCAGCTTGATGAGGCAGGGTCTTTCTCTGTACACAGTGTGCACAAGAATGGCAGTATTCTTCCACTTCAACCCGCACGCAGGGTCAATAAAACCTGTTTCTTACGAGCTGAAAGGTCCTTTCTGATCCCAGATGACACGATCATCATGCAAAGCAATCAAAACTGCCTTCCTGTGCTTCTCGGGTAAGAACAATTGCCACTTATCCTCTAAATCATCAGAAGGGCCCCTTCGGTAGACCACTCCTTGATGTATCTGTAACCGGTCCCATTCTCTTCTTAGTAGTCGGGCCTCCTTGAAGAGTTTTTTAGGAGTATATCTGGGCTCTGGCTCTCCAATGCCTCCAATACCAACTTCCCTAGAGGATCTTCCAGTTGATCTCTTCTCAGATCGCTTTTTGACAGCTTAGGTAGGTTCTCTTCTTCAATCTGAGTTACATCACAGTAGTATTTGGGCACTCCAACAACCGAGACTCCAATTTCCTCAGCTCTGGATCCTCCACTAGCCTGAAGCTCCGCTCCCTGGTATAGGGGTCGCACTCCCTCTGGGATCAGCTGAGTCCATTCTTCAATAGGGTCACTAAGGGTATGAGATCTTCTGGACAGGGCATCGGCATCTCTATTTCCAGCCCCAGGCCTGTATTTAGGCTGAAGGTAAATCCCGAAAGGGCAGCCAGCCATCGGTGGCCTGTGGCATCTAGTTTGGCGGTGGTCAGGAGGTAGGTGAGATGGTTATTGTCCGTCTTGAACTCAGCCCCATACAAGTAGTCTCTTAGTTTGTCCACCACAGCCCATTTTAAGGCCAGGAATTCCAGCTTGTGTGTGGGGTAGTTTTTTTCAGCAGGGGCCAAACTTCTGCTCACATAAGCAACAGGTCTCAATTGATCAACATGTTCTTGGTACAACACCCCTCCCAGACCATCTCGACTGGCGTCCACATGTAACTCATAGGGTTTCCTGGTGTCTGCATAGGCCAAGACGGGAGCAGTGGTCAGGCTTTCCTTCAACTTGGTAAAGGCTTCTTCACATTTGGTAGTCCACTGATGCTGGATAGACTCCCCAGGCTTCCTAGGCCCTATAGCTGATTTCATGGAGTTTCCTAATTCTGAGTCATCGTCCTCTCCCTCAGTCTTCAGAAGTTCATTCAAAGGCCTAGCAATCTTGGCAAATCCTTCCACAAATCTTCTGTAATAGGAACAGAACCCCAAAAACGACCGAAGTTCGGTCACATTAGTGGGCCTGGGCCAAGAGGTAACGGCCTCCAACTTTCCTGGATCCGTGGATACTCCTTCTGCGGATACGATGTGGCCCAGGTAATGAACTGAAGACTGGTAGAATTAACACTTTTCTAGGGAAAGCTTGAGGCCTTCATCATGGAGTCTCCTCAGAACCTTCTCCAATCGCTCCTCATGTTCCTCCAGGGTCTTTCCGAACACAATGATGTCATCCAGATACACCAACACTTCAATCAGATTCATATCCCCTACTGTCTTCTCCATGAGTCGTTGAAAGGTGGCTGGGGCTCCGGACAAACCCTAAGGCATGCAATTAAATTCGAAGAAACCCACAGGAGTAATGAAGGCTGTTTTCTCCCGATCTTCAGGTGCATTGGAATTTGGTAGTACCCACTTTTTAAGTCCATCACACTGAACCACTTGGCTCCGGACAAGCTCTGCAATGTATCTTCTATTCGGAGAGTGGTGTACTGATCAGGTATTGTCCTTTTATTGAGTGTCCGATAGTCGATACACAGCCTCAGTGACCCATTTTTCTTCCTGACCACCACTATTGGAGAAGCGTATGGGCTCCTGGACTCTCAGATAACGCCGGTTCTTTTGAGTTCTGCTAGTTGCTCACGTAGATCTTCCAAGTCGGCCAGGGGGACCCGTCGGACTTTTTCCCTGAACGGCTTGTCCTCCTGTAGGCGAATCTTGTGGGTGGCACTCTTTGCACACCCCACATCAAACTCATTCTTGGAAAGATCTTCTGCCACCTAGCCAACTGAGTTTTGGCCCTCTCCTTCCAAGCCGGTGGGAGGGTCGTGCCTTTGAAGCAGAGCTTCTCCACCGGGTTTTCTCCCCTTTCTTCCTTCTCCAAGTCCGATAGGGCAACCGGGATGGCAGAGTTCACTTGGCACAACAACATTGTGGCTGGGATCTTCACAGGAGTGGCTGTGTGCAGAGAGGGGATCTGGGGGGTGTGTGCAGAGAGGGGATCTGGGGGAATGTGTGCAGAGGGGGATCTGGGGGGTGTGTGCAGAGAGGGGATCTGGGGGAATGTGTGCGGAGAGGGGATCTGGGGGAATGTGTGCAGAGAGGGGATCTTGGGGGGATTTACACATGAGGAAGAGCTGGGGGGATGTGTGCAGAGAGGAGAACTGGGAACGTGTGGAGGGGGGTGGATTTGTGCAGAGAGGGAGAGGAGAACTGTGAAGGTGGAGCTCTGTGCAGAGGGGAGAGCTGCAGAAGGCAGGTTGTGCAAAGTGAGAGCTGTGGAGGGTGGGACAGGTTGTGCAGAGGCGAGAGCCATGGGGGAAGCTGGGGGTGCAGAAGTGAAACATGGGGGGTGGCAAAGGTGAGAGCTGTGGATTAGGGTGAGCTTTAGATTGAGGTGCAGAGATAATGTGGATGGGGGTGCAGAGGTGAGTTTTGGACTGGGGGTGTAGAAGTGAGATGTTGATGAGGAGAGGCAAAGGTGAGCTGTGGAAGAGGGGACACAGAGGTAGAATACTTAAGGGAAGGGGGATTTTTGCTTGGGGAAGACCAGGGATGGGGGACAGTAAAGCATACAGAGTTCAGTGAGCAAGAGTATGTAATGCATGGCTGTATGTTACATTTTAAAGGCCTTGGGATGGTACAACTGCATGCTGTATTCTGTACAATGGGTTTTGCGTTACATACTCCTGGGCCCTGCATTCTGTATGCTGATCTGCATATTACATGCGCTTTACCACTGCATGCTGTGTGATACCCTCTGTTACATATTCCTGACCCCTGCACTCTGTACACAGGGCTATATGCTGCATATACCTCAGCACAAGGGATGCTTTGCATTGAATGTAAGTACTTTATAAGGAAGAAGTACCTTTTAGCAAAAGGGAAGGGTTCTGAGTGGGCAAGAATACCTGTGGAACTCTCCAGAGAGGCACAGATAGTCACAACGGTGACGATGAACGGCGACAATAATTGGGGGGGGGGCGCAGTTTGCCTCCCTTGCCCTGGGCACCAAATGACGTTGTCCCGGCACTGGGAAGATACAAACAGCTGAGCAAAATAGTCATAGACATGACCTCTAGAAAGCACAGTAAAACAAATAATGTTAGTGCTCGGGATATAGGCAAAGGTATAGTGTAAAGATAACATGTATGGTATAATTAGAAAGGAGAATAGGGAAAAAACGCTTCAATGCAGAAAATCTACAAAAAAGTCCACAATTAAAATGGTATAAGTCAATGGATAATAAAAGTAATAATAAACCTTGAGGGGAGATGATGAAAATGGCAGGGTCTTGAGTAATAGGGCACTAAGGGCCAGCTCTTCTCAGGAGTGAAGCCGGCTCAAACCATCAACATAGAAAAAGAAACACAGAAAAGCGCCTCTTAGTAAATTGTTTATTAGATATCAGCAATATAGTATCCAACACTTACTTACATTTAAGTAAGGATCGATGTACTCATGGAGAATATGGCATGTCAGATGGTGGATAGTCCTGCGTCCTAAGCTGTCTCCAGGGCGGTCACAAATCCAGGCTACAAGAGCCGCAAGGAGCCGGGGAGGAAGCCAGCTGAATCCTTTGGGGGAGATGAGCCTGCTCGTGGAGCAGCGTGTGATGTCACGGGACCAGGGAGACCAAACGCGTTGTGGTCTCCCTGGTCCCGTGACGTCACACGCTGAGCAGGCTCATCTCCCCCGATGGATTCAGATTGCTTCCTCCCCGACTCCTTGCGGCTCTCGTAGCCTGGATTTGTGACCGCCCTGGAGACAGCTTAGGACGCAGGACTATCCCCCATCTGACATGCCATATTCTTCATGAGTACATCGATCCTTACTTAAAGTGGTTGTAAAGTAATTTTTTAAACTTTTACCTACAGGTAAGCCTATACTAAGGCTTACCTGTAGGTAAAATAAATATCTCCTAAACCTTTACGGTTTAGGAGATATTCCCCTCGCAATGCGCCGCTGACAGCAGTGGCGCATGCGCACAGGGGATTCTCGGGCTGAAGGCTCGGCAGACACCGAGCCTCGCCGGAACTAAGTCTCCCACGCGCATGCGCGGGAGTGAGACATCGCGGCTCCAGCCACTCACAGCGTTGGAGCCGCGATACCCGGAAGACACGCCGAGGCAACATGACATCTCCCTCGGCGTGGACCAGGTAATTTCCCGACGCCTCGTTCTAAGGTAAGTATTTCATAATGAGCTTGTATGCTGTGCATACAAGCTCATTATGCATTTTCCTTTACAGGTGTAAAAAATAAAAATAAAAAAAATAGTATAATAAGTATACAACCGCTTTAAATGTAAGTGTTGGATACTTTATTGCTGCTACCTAGTAAACAATGCACTAAGAGGCGCTTTTCTATCTTTCTTTTTATAGAAAGAACAGTAATTATGGTTGCCATGTAAAGATCATGGAGGTAGCCTAGTCAGTCAAATAGTCAATTCAATCAGATGGGAAAACAACATACTTACTGCACAGGTGCACCAGAATCAACATGGCTCAGTCAAGTGAGGACAACTATCTATGCAACCATAAATGTAATTAATATGTTGCAAAACACTAATAGCATTTCTTAACGAGCCTACTGGGTATAAATATACACTATCATCATTGGGTAATTCTATTTTTCTTGAAGAATACATATTGCCTATCTGTTTTTGTTTTTCGGAGTAAATAGCTTTGAAGTACATGATTTTACCAGACTTTGGAGGTCTGGAAGCATTGTAGCAAATCCTAAACATGCTATTGTTCATGTAAGTGGGTATGTAGAATAAATAGGAATTAAACTCTCAATCCTTCAGGGTAATGATTACAATAAACCATCACCCAGATTTAAGATCTAGCATCAATACAATAGGGATGAGCTTCGAGTTCGAGTCAAACTCATGTTCGACTCGAACATTGCCTGTTCGCCCGTTCGCCGAACAGCGAACAAATTGGGGTGTTCGCGGCAAATTCGAAAAATCTATGGGAGAAATCTAAAGTGATAATTATAAAGGCTTATATGCAAGTTATTGTCCTAAAAAGTGTTTGGGGACCGGGGTCCTGCCCCAGGGGACATGTATCAATGCAAAAAGAAGTTTTAAAAACGGCCGTTTTTTCGGGAGCAGTGATTTTAATAATGCTTAAAATGAAAAAATAAAAGTGAAATATTCCTTTAAATTTCGTACCTGGGGGGTGTGTATGATATGCATGTAAAGTGGCGCATGTTTCCCGTGCTTAGAACTGTCCCTGCAAACAATGTAATTTTTGAAAGAAAAAAATGCATTTAAAACTGACTCGCGGCTATTAATGAATTGTCGGCTCCCGGCAATACAAACAAAAGTCATTGATAAAAAAAAAAAAAGCGTGGGGGTTCCCCAGAATTCAATTACCAGGCCCTTCAGGTCTGGAATGGATATTAAGGGGAACCCCGCCGCAAATTAAAAACAAAATTGACGTGGGGTTCCCCCAAATATCCATTCCAGGCCCTTCAGATCTGGCATGGATTTTAAGGGGAACTCCACCCCAATTTTTTTTAAAAAATGGCGTGGAGTCCCCCTAAAAATCCACACCAGACCCCTTATCCGAGCACGCAACCTGGCCGGCCGCAGGGGAAAAGGGGGGGACGAGAGAGCGGCCCCCCTCCCTCCTGAACTGTACCAAGCCACATGCCCTCAACATGGGGAGGATGTCCCCATGTTGATGGGGACAAGGGCCTCATCCCCACAACCCTTTCCCGGTGGTTGTGGGGGTCTGCGGGCGGGGGGCTTATCGGAATCTGGAAGACCCCTTTAACAAAAGGGGACCCCCAGATCCCGCCCCCCCCCCTCTATGTGAATTGGTAAGGGGTACTTTGTACCCCTACCATTTCACGAAGAAAGCGTAAATTTTTTTTTAAAAAAACACACAAACACCTTGAAAAAGTCCTTTATTTAATTTTTTTTTAAAAAAAAACATTCCAGCGGTGAAATCCAGTGTCCCGCGGCGATCCCGATGTCCAGCGCTGTCCTTCATTGGTTGTGCCTGAGCGGACCTGATGGGGAACTCCCTCTCAGTATTTTAAATGTATAGACCCGCCCCTTCTAATGTTCCCCATCAGGTCCGCTCAGCGATCAGATGCGGAACATGAGAAGGGGCGGGTCTATACATGTATTACCAAAGTGAGAGCAGTTCCCCATCAGGTCTGCCCCCTCGGTATGTCGGACCCGCCTACGTCATTGGCTTGAGCGGGGAACTTCCTTCACTGTGTAATTTAAATTTACATAGTGAAGGAAGTTCCCCGCTCAAGCCAATGACGTAGGCGGGTCCGACATACCGAGGGGGCGGACCTGATGGGGAACTGCTCTCACTTTGGTAATACATGTATAGACCCGCCTCTTCTCATGTTCCGCATCTGGTCCGCTGAGCGGACCTGATGGGGAACTTTAGAAGGGGCGGGTCTATACATTTAAAATACTGAGAGGGAGTTCCCCATCAGCTCCGCTCAGGCACAACCAATGAAGGACAGCGCTGGACATCGGGATCGCCGCGGGACACTGGATTTCACCGCTGGAATGTTTTTTGTTTTTTTTTTAATAAAGGACTTTTTCAAGGTGTTTGTGTGTTTTTTTTTTACATTTTTTACACTTTCTTCGTGAAATGGTAGGGGTACAATGTACCCCTTACCAATTCACATGGGGGGGGCCGGGATCTGGGGGTCCCCTTTGTTAAAGGGGTCTTCCAGATTCCGATAAGCCCCCCGCCCGCAGACCCCCACAACCACCGGGCAAGGGTTGTGGGGATGAGGCCCTTGTCCCCATCAACATGGGGACATCCTCCCCATGTTGAGGGCATGTGGCTTGGTACGGTTCAGGAGGGAGGGGGGCCGCTCTCTCGTACCCCCTTTTCCCCTGCGGCCGGCCAGGTTGCATGCTTGGATAAGGGGTCTGGTATGGATTTTTAGGGGGACTCCACGCCATTTTTTTTTTAAATTTGGGGTGGAGTTCCCCTTAAAATCCATGCCAGATCTGAAGGGCCTGGAATGGATATTTGGGGGAACCCCACGTCAATTTTTTTTTAAATTTGCGGCGGGGTTCCCCTTAATATCCATTCCAGACCTGAAGGGCCTGGTAATTGAATTCTGGGGAACCCCCACGCTTTTTTTTTTTTTTTATCAATGACTTTTGTATGTATTGCCGGGAGCCGACAATTCATTAATAGCCGCGAGTCAGTTTTAAATGACTTTTTTTCTTTCAAAAATGACATTTTTTGCAGGGACAGTTCTAAGCACGGGAAACATGCGCCACTTTACATGCATATCATACACACCCCCCAGGTATGAAATTTAAAGGAATATTTCACTTTTATTTTTTCATTTTAAGCATTATTAAAATCACTGCTCCCGAAAAAACGGCCGTTTTTAAAACTTCTTTTTGCATTGATACATGTCCCCTGGGGCAGGACCCAGGTCCCCAAACACTTTTTAGGACAATAACTTGCATATTAGCCTTTATAATTAACACTTTAGATTTCGAACGTTCAAGTCCATTGTATTTAATAGGGTTCTAAAGTTTACACAAACATTTTGTCTGTTCGCAGGTTCTGGTGCGAACCGAACAGGGGGGTGTTCGGCTCATCCCTGCAATACAATGCAATTCCTCTGCTGCCAGACTTCTTCAGGATGAATAATACAACGTTTCTGAATTGCAATGATTATTACTTAAGCATTACACATTTTTAATAATGAACAATGAACATTTTTTTTTAAACACATTAGGGTTGTGCAGAATGGAACAATTTGTATTTGCTCAGCTAATGGTTTCCTTTTCCTCTCTCCTCTTTGTGGTTTCCATAACTTCCTTTTTGATGATTTTTACCTTAGCTTAGTCTTTGCTGTGTTTCTTCTTCAATTAGGCACCTGTTGCTTGTTATCTAACTTTAATCGGCAATTATTTCACAATTGCTCAGGGGTGATCCGATATAGTTCACCTATTGTTGCTCTTTTAATCTGGATCAATAGCATGAATTTCACTTGTTTTGGGGCTTTTACATGGGTGGCAACATTTCCATTCACTAGAGATATTATTATTTGCTGTAAAAGTATTCTATTTCGTGTTGCAGGGATAACTACCTGATGATTCTCTTGTAATTATGACCTGAAACTGTTGATCATCCAGCTCGCTAGGACATCTTCATGTTGTTTAAATCGCCAGCCAAAGTAAATGCATTCTCTTAAGCTGTGTATTGAGTGATAATTTAGCACAGTTATTGCAAAAGCTATTTTATTAAAACGTAAAGAAGTACCCAGGGTGCAAGTGCGGGAGGGGAAGGGGGAGGTGGAAACATGTAGGTGTAGTGTTAAAGTGGGGAGTAATGGTTTGTAAAGAAGTGAGAGGTGGGCCTACAGGTGACATGGTGGTAGTAATGGAAAATTGGTGAGAGCAGAGGTAAAGAGTGCAGTGCTGAAAGGGGGTTGTAAGAATGGAAAAGGTGAGAGATGAGATGCAGTGTAGCGAGGGTGAACTTGTGCAAGCAAGGATAAGCATGTGTGTGCAGGTTGCCTACAGGAGTATGGTTTTAGTTAGTGGCTGGCCCAGCCTGAGCAGAAAATAGATAATGTGTTTGCTACAGTTCCCGGGCTTTTTGGATCCAGCCTAACCACCAGTAGTATAAATATGGGGGAAGGCTGGGTTTGGGGTCTTCAGATGGGCTACATCAGGAAGGACATGCCATAAGTACTGTGGAGGAGGACTGCTGCACCTTTCAGTCCATCAGAGGCCCCAGTATCCAGAGATCTACCAGCACTTGGAGGAAGCCAATATGGACTGCTACTTTATAGAGGTATGCCTGGGCAGCCAATTAGTCTTAATTAGGGTCAGGAAATGGACATTGTTCATGTCGATCTGTGTTGCAGAGAATCTGTCACGTGCCTGATAGGAGACTGAAATGACGAGGTTGGCATCTCTTGTATCTCCAGCTCGGGCCCCACTGAAGGTGGAACAGATGGTGGCTAGGTTAAGGAGGAACATGAGTGCCTGTAAGTGTTGCTTGCAGTGCTTGCTGCAGAAGTTGTAGGCTCAGTGATTCAGGCAGAACATCAAGCAAGAAACTGGAATGATGCTGGATAGATCAGCCGAGGTTAAAGGAGAACTCCAACCAGCTTGCAGGTACAGGATACGTGCCTTGCCGGAACTTCCTGAAGTCTGGAGACAGAAGTACACTGGACCCAAGGGAGCTGGGATGAAGGGCCAGAACAGGCACTTGAAGACAGCGTTGAGCCAAGCAGGGAACAGGAGAGAGGTCACTAGGATAGCCAGGCGAGGTCACTAGGTACCAAGGCATTAGGCAGTAGCAAGGTCAGTAGAAAGCCGGGATCAAGCATGTAACATAGTTCAAAAGCAGGATCAAGGAAAGCCAAGTTCAGCAACAGGTATCAAGCAGGGTTAAAGCAGGATTCAGAGTATCAGCAAAAGTTGCATTAGCTAAACTAAGCTTGGTCTGAAGTTACTTAAAAGGGTTCATGTTGGTCCTGGCATATTCAAAAGAACTTGGGTTCATGAGAAAAACATACTGTATCTGCAAGTGCATTTCATGTTGAGGGAGGAGGGGCTGCGGCCACAGAAGGTGGTGAAAGAAAAATAACTATAGGCATAATGAGTAGTGGTGAGAAAAGCAGGTTGCAGTCATGGTTTTGGGTGCAGGTACAGTGGGTGCCAAGAGGTGGGGGGGATAGGCATGGTGGTGTTGTAATATTAATATATATGTGTATGTATGTTATATATATTGTGTTATATGTATGGCACGGTATATATGTGTTACATACAGGCATTCAAGATTATACATATCAAAGGGTGTTTGTTGATCACACATATCAGGGGGGCCAGATAACAGCTTTGATGTGTTAATCTTTTGCAAGCCTACCTAGGTGTGTGAGGTGGCCTGTTAACCTAATTGAACATTTCAAAGGGTATATTGTTTGGGACCAAAGAAAAGGTATTTATTGATGGTAATTAGACTTGAGGGGGTATTCATGGGAAACCCCCCCTCCAGGGTCAGACCAGTATTTGAGACATCCAAGCTGGCCTTCAGTCAGTCTTGTCACTCTGCATGGATAGGAAAGCACAGGTCTAGAATATGATCTAGGTAACATGGGACTCTAAAAAGACTACTATTCTGGGAATCATATACACTCTGTTGGATTGGGTCATCTGTGGACTATACTTGAGATCACTACATTGGTGCCGTTCAAGCGACCAGAAGCGCATTTTCAAGACTTAGTAACAGAAGTCGTGATGACAACAATCCTGTGAGGTGGACAGAAGTCTGATGGAGACCGAAGAGCTGTGCTGTGACTCTAATGTCTTGTTGTGACATAAAAGAGACTGATATACAAGATTAAAGCGGAGCTCCGCCGTAAAAAAATTATTAAAAGCCAGCAGCTACAGCTACAGCAGCTGCTGGCTTTTAATATTTGGACACTTACCTGTCCTGGAGTCCAGCGACGTCCGCAGCAGAGGACGAGCGATCGCTCGTCACTCTGCTGCTCCCTCCGCCATCCTCGCTGAGGGAACCAGGAAGTGAAGCCCTGCAGCTTCATGCCCGGTTCCCTACAGCGCATGCGCGAGTCGCGCTGCGCCGTTCTGATTGGTGCTCCTGTGTTCTGGGAGCCGAGTGTCTCCCAGAACACTACGGGAAGTCTGGGGGAAGTGACGTCACTCCCGAAGAGAGGACTCCCGGATGTGGGTGAAAATATCTGTCTTAGACAGGTATCTTTACCCCCCTCCCCCCTGAAAGGTGTCAATTGTGACACCGGAGGGGGGGAGGAATCCGATTAGCATAAGTGTAAAATTAGGGTGGAGCTCCACTTTAAATAAGTTTGGAACCCCAGAATTATTCTCCGGAGACTGAAAACAACAAAAAAAAGGACTGTCGTGTACCAGAAGACCTGAACTAGAAGCTGAAGGAGTAACTAATGTGGTGAGTAAAATATTTCCTTTTTTTTAAATTATTAGTAATATAGCCAAAATGTTTACTCAGTGTGAAGCTAGTGTCAGTTCTGATAGAGTTAACAGATGGGTATTAAAATGTATTAAGCGTCATGGCGGTCCTTATGAAATTCCAGAAAAATGTAAGCAGACATGGACTATGATGAAGGAATTTTTAGAGAAAAATGTTTTTGATAGCAAAATTTCAGAAAGTAAAAGAAAAGGTTGTATTTTGCAGGGCTTGTTATCTTGCTGTTTAACTATGGAAAGTTCTTTGAAGGATAAGATTGTGGAAATTGCCCAGTTACAGAATGCAGTTGCAAATAGCAACAATGTTTGTCAGAGGTTATAAAACCAATCAGAAACTGAGACAGTAAATTTAAAATTGCATACAGTTACCATTGGGGGAGCTTTGCTTGAAAAATCTAAACGTTGTGATGAATTATCAGAGGAAAATGAGAGATTAAAATTAAGAATTATGGAATTAGAGAAGAGATCTCAGGAATGCAGATATGCATCAAATCTTGGATTCAGCAATCTGCAGCAAAATACAAACTCAAACTTTTTATCAAATGAAACAGACCCTCATATTAAATCTGATAATTCATTGCCAGCCGCACCCACTGTGACCACCACAGTTTATAATAATAATAATAATAATAAAACAGGTGAAGTTCAACTTGTAATGAAGCATTTGAAACCAAAAGTACTAGATGCAATTCTTAAAGAAATAGGAATGTTTCCCTGCCATGATTTTAACAGATTTTAAAAATGGTTTTGTGACGTGCAGAATGTCAGAGATATGTACAGTCTAAACCCATATGACTTAGAAAGAGTTTTGCAGCATTCTATAGGAAATGGTCTTTGGATGAGAATTAAACAGATCTGTATTCAGCCTCTGAGGACAAGGGACATATTACTGGAATTATTATGTGTTTTGTATGGGGTACGTTCTGATGTTACTATTCATGGGAAGATCAAACAAATGCAAAGTGAATCTCCCTATGAATTGTCACACAGGATAGCAACTATTATGGAGTTATTGGTCAGTAATAATCTTGCATTTGAGCGTGGAGGCTTGGTACATATGAGTATGTTTCTAGATGCTTTGCATGAAGATATCAAACAAAATATTTTATTAGTTACCCCAAATCCTCATGATTTAAAAGACATATTATTGAGAGCAGATCATTTATGGAGAAAGTTAAATGAGCAAGCTGTCAAAATTGATGTAGCCACATTGTTTAGGACAAACACTGGGTCAAACATAGGTGAGAATAATATGAAAAACAGAGCTGACCAAAATAATAAGAAAAGGACCTGGATACCATTTTCTCAATTAAAACAGAAGTATGACCACCTGAAAATTGAGTATGACAAGATGAGAAAAGAACGTGACACATTATTGGAACAGTTGTACAGGGTGTCATAAATGCAAATGTACATTCTCCAGATCTGTTTTTGAATGCAAATGACGCTTCTCTAGCAGTGGGGGTGAATTAGTTTTAGACTGTAAACTGTAAATAGTACTTTTGTTTTAATAAAAAAAAAAAAATACTAAGGACTTTGCTAATGAGTTTTTGTCTGAGAATTTTTGTCTTTCAGATCCCCCTAGGGAGCTCGTTTTGAATGTGAACAGAAGTGGGTTAGTGGGGGAGAAATGCTGAATAGACAATATACAAGGAATTTATGGACACTCTCTCAATATTTATCAAGCAATGGACTTTTTTCTTGAACATTCAAATTTTTTTTTTCCATTTTTTTTTTTTTAATGGACTTCCCCAACGCCCTATTTTTTAATTTTCTTCCTTTCCCTGATATATTTTATGTTTTCATTTTTTTTTTTTATGTTTTATTTCGTGAACTTTATCTTAAAACCAGAGCGAAGCATTTAAACCTAAAATAATTTTATAACATCTGTACATATGACATAATGCATATTGATATCAATAGATTTAACATCTGAGGTGATGCTACACAATGGCTTGGCATAGCATAAATTATAGTATGTTGGGTGGTTTTCCTAAATTTATAAGAGGGGTGAGTGAAATTCATCACTCTAGTCATGATTTGAACATCGTTGAATCAGTTGTTTATAGTACGCTGAAGGCTACAACATATATGGATGACAAAGACCTTTCTAGCTTTCATGAAAAGATACTGACAAGAATTTCCACTGCCGCTTTGTCAGGATACAAGATCTGATAGACACTGATGTCAAGCTGATTCTATTTGAACCATCGCATGGGGGTATATATATATATATGTTGGTATACCATTCTGGTGGAATTATGGACTGAATGATACAAGTAACTGCTCTATTAAAGGCAATGAGGGGTGGCCTACAGCAAATTCAAATTGTGGCTGTCAATCAGCAAATTACTTGACAGGTACACAAAAGGTCATCATTGCTCAAATAGGGAATGGAAAGAAGCAGATGTTAATTGTGAAATGCTTGCAAGATGGACTACAGCTTTGTTGTCAGAGAATATTGAGGGTTAGATGTTAAAAGAACCCAGTGTCCTGATTGGTGGATTGATGATTGAAGGTGAAGCTCATGAATGTCAAGTGCAAGGAAATAGTTTGCAGCACAGAGTTTTACTGCCGTATCCAAACCTTTTTGACCTTGGAAGGGACTGCTGGTATATTGATGGTTCTTCTTACTATAAAGATGGAAGCAGAATTTCAGGATTTGCTGGTGGTTGTGTAAAAGCATCTTTAACCACTTCCATACTGGGCACTTAAACACCTTCCTGCCCAGACCAATTTTCAGCTTTCTGCGCTGTTGCACTTTGAATGACAATTGCGCGGTCATGCTACACTGTACCCAAACTAAATTTTTATCATTTTGATCCCACAAATAGAGCTTTGTTTTGGTGGTATTTGATCACCTCTGCGATTTTTATTTTCTGCAACAAAAAAAAAAAATGACCGAAAATTTTGAAAAAAAAACGTTATTTTTTTATTTCAGTTTCAAAATTTTGTAAATAAGTACGTTTTCTCCTTCACTGATGGGCTCTGATGGGGCTGCACTGATGGGCACCGATGAGGCGGCACTGATGGGCACCGATGAGGCGGCACTGATGGGCACTGATAGGCGGCACGGATGGGCACCGATAGGCGGCACGGATGGGCACCTATAGGCGGCACGGAGGGGCACCTATAGGCGGCATGGATGGGCACCTATAGGCGGCACGGATGGGCACCTATAGGCGGCATGGATTGGCACCGATGGGCACAGATAGGCGGCACGGATAGGCGGCATGAAGCGGCACGGATAGGCGACACGGATGGGCACTGATATGCGGCATGGATGGGCACTGATAGGTGGCATGGATGGGCATGGATGGGCACTGATAGGTGGCATGGATGGGCACTGATAGGTGGCACTGTACTGCAATGTGTTTTACTAATGGATGCCAATCAGTGCCAAACAATAATGCCTGCCAATCAGTGGTGCCCATTGTGGGCACTGATTGGCATCCATTGTGGGCACTGATTGGCATCCATTAGCCATTTCTAATTTGCATCCCTGGTGGTCTAGGGTGGCATACCTTTAAGGTGGGCATCCCTGGCATCCCTGGTGGTCTAGTGGCATCCCTGGTGGTCCAGTGTGGGCATCTTTGGGGGGCTGCACTGATAATGGGTCAGCACAAACCCCCCCTGTCAGAGGAGCAGCCGATCGGCTCTCCTCTACTCGCGTTTGACAGACGCGAGTGAGGAAAAGCCGATGACCGGCTTTTCCTGTTTACATCGTGATCAGCCGTGATTGGAAACGGCTGATCACGTGGTAAAGGGTCTCCGTCGGAGACTCTTTACCTAGATCGGTGTTGCGGGGTGTCAGACTGATATCCCGCAGCAACGATCGCCGCGATGCGTGCCCCCGGGGGCGCGCAGCGGCTCAAAATCCTGAGGACGTCATATGACATCCAGTCAGGATTTTAAAACCACTTTGCCGCCGTCAATCCGCTATAGGGTGGGCGGCAAGTGGTTAAAAATGAAAACTTTGAGCCTGGAGATGAGAGAATCCTGGACTTATGTGGATTGGAGCTCCCAAAGCATACCAAGCTTTACTTTCAGTGACATGGTGAGAGATGTGATGAAGTCAGAATGGACTGTGACATCAGCTAATTTTTGTGCAATATCCAAGATCGTGATGTGATTTACTCAAGAGCAAGTTTTGAAATAAGGTCTAACAGCTATACAGGCCACGGATGTTTACCAAATCCTTATACAGTCATGGTCTAAAGTTATATTATCTAATAACTGTTTCATGGGAATATTTTAGTTGCTGGTGAAGAGCGATGTAACCAGTCTCAGCATCATATTTCATATGAGCCATTGTGAAGCATCCAGTACCTCAAATCATAATGATGTTTGTTGCTTGATTTATGGGTCAGTTCTAGTAGTTAGAACCGACCCAAGTGGGGGTATATGTTGTAATATTAATATATATGCGTATGTATGTTATATATATTGTGTTATATGTATGGCACGGTATATATGTGTTACATACAGACATTCAAGATTATACATATCAAAGGGTGTTTGTTGATCACACATATCAGAGGGGCCAGATAACAGCTTTGATGTGTTAATCTTTTGCAAGCCTACCTAGGTATGTGAGGTGGCCTGTTAACCTAATTGAACATTTCAAAGGGTATATTGTTTAGGACCAAAGAAAAGGTATTTATTGATGGTAATTAGACTTGATGGGGTATTCATGGGAAACCCCCCCCCCCCTTCCAGGGTCAGACCTATATTTGAGACATCCAAAATGGCCTTCAGTCAGTCTTGTCACTCTGCATGGATAGGAAAGCACAGGTCTAGAATATGATCTAGGAGATGTGGGACTCTGAAATATATATATACTCTGATTGGATTCGTTGTCATCTGTGCAAGTATTGAACTTTGTTCTGTTTTGGAAGTTGAATAAACTGCACTCTCTGGAGAACTTGGGTGATGCTGCGGAAACATAACTTATATCATCATACTAATATTTAAACATCAACTATCTACTGGAAAACACTATACTACTTCACTACAGGTGGGTGCTAAGAGAAGGTGAGCTGCAGGCACATTGGATGTTGAGTGAATGTGGGCTGCAAGCAGGATGCAGGAGAGGGGTCTGGTTGAGATAGAAATGGTGGGGGAGGGGGGCTGTCTGAGAGTGCAGGATGGTAAAGGGCAATAGAGTGTGTGTATGGGGGGGGGGGTGACTGGCTGACATTGTAGGAGAGGGGTTTGGTGATAGTGAGGAAGGGAACTGACATTGCCTGAAGGGGATGGTTGATAGTGACACATGGGGCTGGCTGATATTGCAGGAGCGGGTTGGGTGGTATTGAAGAGGGGGTGCTATCTGGCCTTGCAGAAAGGGAAGTTGGGTGATAGTGTGGGGGCCTGGCTGACACTGTAGGACCCAGACAGCAACCAATTGTGCTGCAAGTTTGAAAATGACTTTCTAAGCTATTGCTAGACTTGCCAGGCTTCACAAGTTTGTTGCACAATTGCAGCAAGTCCACCATGCATGATTACAGATCAACGTTCTTTGCAAATATTCTGCAAGTCTACTGCAAGTTCTGGTTCAGTCATGTTGTGCAATAGTCATCTCACCACAGGGGTCACTGTGGCAGAATTTTCATGCTGTAGACTTGCAGAGCTCTTGCTGTAGACTCACTTTGGTCTTGCTAGAGAATTGCCACACAATTTTACTACAAATTGCAAAAGTGTCAACTAGAACTTGTGTATCAAGTGCTCTGCAAGTGTACAACTTGCCAGTGAAAATGTGCAGCAAGATAACAGACTTACAATTTAACACTGCCACAAATGTGTGTCAAGTTATCCTTGATATCTGGGGAGGGGGATCAGAAATTAGTGGGGGAGGGTGCTGGTTAACATTGCAGCAAATGGAGTTGGTGATAGTGGGGGGCAGGCTGACATTGCAGGTTGGTGGGTTGGGTGATAGTGGGAAAGGGAACTGTTTGACATTGCTTTAGGGGGGTGGTTGATAGTGAGGCATGGGGGTTGGCTGATGTTGCAGAAGGTGATAGTTGGAAGGGGCTGGCAGACGTTGCAGGACAGGGGTTAGGTAATAGCTTGCCTGCTCTCTGAGCCCTGACTATGCTGTCATAGATGCCATCTGTCCCAGACTTGCCATGACATTCCCACCATCTGGATGCTTTGTTCTAATACTGTTGTGTCCTGGTAAATTAAAAAAAGGGTATTAACTGATGGGATTGCAGCACCAGGTAAGTGGTTCCCATATGTGTAAGGATGGGTCTGCTTAGAAAGCAGGTGTGATTGGGCAGGGTCATCCAAAAGGTGAGTCGTGGATGACCGTGTCCTGGGACTGATGCGAATATGTAGGCAAATGTGCACTATGTAGCCTATCAGGGCTGGGTATGGGACAGCTGCAACAGCAGAGAAGTTGTCATCCCCTTGGACTGTATCTCTGGCAGTGTGAACAGGGTGAAGGATGGGTTCTGTGCAGGGTGAGAGAGCTCCTATGAATAACGCAGGCTGGTTGGGTTGACAGTAATACCATACTGCAGCGGTGTGGCTCAGGAGCAGGCTTTTGTGGTACTCAAGAGCAGGCTGCTGCTGTAGTTCTCTTCTCAGCCCCCTGAATCTTCTGCTTCTCCAAAGTAGAGAGTACAGGATCTCTGGGGACTGGTAGGAGCAGAGCATAGATCCTTAGGAAGAGGGCTGGTGGAACCAAAAAGTGACTGATCAGGAGGTTGCTCTGAAAGTTTCTGATTGGCCAATAGAGAGAAAGAGGTGGAGAGTGGAAAACTAAGGAGGAAGAATCCCACAGTGAAAAGAAAAAACTCTGACTTATGCCTAGTACACACGAGCGGGTTTTCCGTTGGATAATAAACCAACGGTTTTCCCGACAGAATTCCTCTCAGGCTGCCTTGCATACACACGATCAGACAAAAGTCCGCCCGTCCAAAGCGTGGTGACGTACGATGGCACTATAAAGGGGAAGTTCCATTCCAATGGCGCCACCCTTTGGGCTGCTTTTGCTGATCCTTGTGTTAGTAAAAGTTTGGTGAGAGACGATTCACACTTTTCAGCCTCGTGCTTTTCAGTCTGTTACAACGTGATGAATGTGCTATCTCCATTACGAACGCTAGTTTTACCAGAAAGAGTGCTCCCGTCCCATACTTGATTCTGAGCATGCGCGGTTTTCTGCCCGTCGGAAAACCATACAGAAGAACGGATTTTCCGCTTGGATTTTTGGCCTGACGGGAAAAAAGAGATCCTGTCTGGCAGTTTTACCGTCGGAAAAACTGCGATGGAGCATACACACGGCCGGGATTCCCAGATCAAAAGCTCTAATGTTTCCCTCGGAAAAAACGGTTGTGTGTACGAGGCATAAGGCATTATTGTCAATGGGAAAGTGAAATCTGTGCCGAAAAAAAATTATTTAAACTTTTACAGCTTTTACGTGAAGCAGTCAATAATGATTAATAACAATAAAAATAAAAATAATTGAAAATGTTATTGATGTCCTGGCTGAAACATAATATTTCATGTAATAATTTCCTCATTCTAAATAAATGGATAGCCATTTAAAAAAAAATCATTGATTTTACATCCATATTTGACCTTTAAATATTATTTGGCTGATAGCTTGAGAACCTGTATAAGTCTAAGGAAATAAGACAAATACCTTTTGTATATTTAATGGTTATACTGCCTTTCCTTACAATAAAAAATAGCCAAAGTTGCAATTTTTTGAGACCTCAGTAGACACTGTAGTATAGGCCCCTGTTGCCCGTTCTGCAGCCTAAAGCCCCGTACACACGATCGGTTTGACTGATGAAAACCGTCCGATGGATGGTTTTCATCAGACCAACCGATCGTGTATGGTACCCATCGGTCTTTTTTCCATCGGTTGTAAAAAATAGAACTTGTTTTAAAATTTTCTGATGGATAAAAAACCGATGGGAATTTCCGATCGTCTATGGGCAAGTCCATCGGTTAAAAAACCCACGCATGCTCAGAATCAAGTCGACGCATGCTCAGAAGCATTAAACTTAATTTTTCTCGGCTCATCAGAGTGTTTTACGTCACCGCGTTTGGAACGGTCGGTTTTTTGACTGATGGTGTGTGGCCAAGACTGATGAAAAACAGTTTCATCGGATTTCGATGGACAAATCCATCGGACGAAAATCCATAGGTTATCCGATCGTGTGTACGGGGCTTGAGAGCCACATGTGGTATTTTGCTACTTATTGTGCTGCCCTCAGACCCTTACAAACCGTAGCCAGCAATTTTACTGTCGTATCAGTCTTATAGTACTTATTCAGGCCAGTAAATGAAAATGATTTATTGAACTAACTTCTCCTATTTAAAGTGATATAAACGTTTTTTTTTCTTTTTAAAAAAAAATAACAAACATGCCATACTTGCCAGCTCTATGCAGTGGTTTTGCACAGAGCAGCCCCATCCTCTTCTTCTTGTGCCCCCCGCTGGAGCTCCTGGCTCCTCTCCCTTGACCAGTGCCCCCAATAGCATGCCACTTGCTATGGGGGCACTGGTGTGTGCTCTCTCCCGAGCCCTGCTCTATGCATCCATAAGACACTGCTCTATCATTGGCTCACTGGCTGTGATTTACATCAATGATAGGCAATGATCAATGATAGGCAACGGCTCCCTCTACTGAATCGCAGCCAATGAGGAGAGTGAGACCCAGGACAGCCATGGCTTCCGTGCACATCACTGGATCAACGTGAGTATTAGGGGGGCTGTGAGGTGAGCAGCACACAGAAGATTTTTACCTTCATGCATAGAACGCATGAAGGTAAAAAAAACCTTCAGCCTTTACAACCATTTCAAATGGTTTGGTTATTTATTTTTGGAACCTTACTGTTCCATCTGAAGTTGTATTTGAGTAAAGGTCGAACAGACCTTTGAGGCCAAGTGAGTATCAGTGCTGTGCTTGATAGAATACTGATGATGGAAGACTACCATCTTTCTCACAAGACACATTTTGAGGTCTTTTGTTTAACTGGCTTACATTAGAGCTGCATGTACCAAGGATTTTGCCCTCAATACCTCAGCTGGATCATATTCACTTGGCAGTCTACATACACATGTGTGCTAACGTGTTCCTATTAGGATCGGTACTAGGATCAATATTTACCTGCCATTGAGGTGACCTCATAGCCAGGGCCATCTTTAATGAGGGGCAAAAGGGGAAGCTGCCCCGGGTCCAGTCATTGTTGGAGGTCCAAAGCAGCTGCCCCTTGAGCTCATGCTGCTGGCCATCAGAGTTCTGGCACTGGTCAAGCTGGCTGCTCCTACTGTCCTCCGGGGATCGAGTGCTGTGCAACTCTTAAATACAGAAGCAGCGCTCCTTCCTCTCCCGGCGGCCGTTCAGAGCCCTCCCTGCTCCACACATCGATCTCAATGAGAGCAGAGGAGGGGCAGGGCATCTTCACAGGGGAAGCTCCTCCGAAGACCGGCATCTTGCACAGACATGCTGTAGCTGCATTTCTACCATTGTTTTCTAGCTAGTGGAGGGGATTTGGAGGAAACTAGGGGAAGCTCTGAACTGGAATCCGAGGGGAGAAAAGCTTTGTATTGGGGGGGAGCAGTGGTGGCCCTCCCATTAAGGGCGCATGGGCGCCACCCCCTCTATCAATGCATCTGGCCCCCTCATCTACATGCAGGGCGCCAGACCATGGATTCCAATGGGGGGTTTAAAGCACTGAATTAGAGCCAGAGGCTCTGATAGGCTTCAAAAAAGGGTGGGCTTGGGGCGCAGAGCACTGTGCTCCGAGCCCACCCAATTGTGTGACAATACTGAATGAATATTCCCTATTCTCACACTGATCCTTATCCCGGCCTTTTAGGAAGCTGGTCTTGAGACCCGCCACCCGATTGGCAGAAAGGACAGGTGGTCCTATTGGACGCCTAGGAGGAGTAGGGAGGAGACCGCCGTGATGCAGAAGAGGAGCTTCCGTAGGAGCCCGCAACCTGCCTGCTGCCTGCCCGCAACCTAGACGGGGTAAGTGCCAGGTTTGATGTCTGACCCACCGACCGACTGACCAAGGGGGGTGGGGGTGCGGATGACCCGACTGCCGACCGACCTACCTAGAGTGTGTGTGCGGGGGGGGAGGGGTGTTTGCCACCCCCCCCCCCAAAAAAAACACCAGCCTCCACTGGGAAGAGGGGGGAGAGAACTTGGATGTACAGTACACACCTCATTCCGGCACTCTGCACTTAGCACACCCTTCAATTCAATTTCTTGGGGCCCAAGAATATGTTTTCCCAGGGTCCAGTCAATATTAAAGACTGCCCTGCTCATAGTCGTGTAGAGGGGTGTTCAATTTAAGGGAAGTGTCTTAGTGGTAATTAGGCTCAGACACCTTGGATTGTTAGGAGTTATGGACCATTTTTGTCCTCAGGGGATAATGCTGGTGATGAGTTCCCTGTGGCCTGCGGGTGGCACTGCCATTCTGGGCCGGGGTTGAACCACGAGCGTAGTGCTGTGCCATTTGTGTCCCCTCTCGACAGCCGTACAGCGGAGCGGGGAACCTGCTGTGCATTCCGGGAGAGGATATACATGGGGCAGACCTCTCCTTATCGGGGTCCACACCCAGGCACCTTCAGCCTGGGAGTGCGTGTGGCTCATGTCCGGGTGCCCTCGGCCCAGAGGCTGTGTTCCGGTTCCACCTCAGGCACCTTCAGCCTGGGGTGAGGTACTACCTCACCGTTCCTGTCCGCCTGGGTATGGAGACCCAGGAGCTGCAGTGACGGCTCGGGGCCCAGCGCCTTCGGCTGGGGTCCGCTAGGGATTGAGGAGTCCAGGGGGCCGTCTTGCGAGGGGACCCGCACCCTAAGAGAAGGGAGGATCATTCTGAAGGACCGATGCGAGAGTCACGGTGAAGGAAGGGTCTGTTGACTCTCTAGGGGAACATCTTCTCCTTGATAAGGGCTATGTTCTAAGAAGGAAGTTCAAGTTCATCAGGTCAGTGGCAGAGGCCTTGTTCACCAGGTCTGTGGCAGAGACCAACTTCACGGTCTGTGGCAGAGACTGTGCGCCTAAAACTGTTTGAGAATCTGAACAGCGAAGAGTTTGAGCTACGTTTGTGCCTGGACCTCCTCCACACCTTTAGGCTGTTCTGTTTTCTTTGTTCCAACCCTTTCCTATCCAAGAGACTGTTTAGTGCAAAGTGAGAATAAATGCAGAGTTGGAGTTTCAGCTGGTGTGGACATTTACTCTATTGGGGAAGTCAAGGACTTGCATCTACCCATAGTAGAGGTTAAAATCATGCTCAGGAGGATTTTGGCTCTGGCTGCAGACAAGACCCAACAATAACACCGCTCAACCTTTTGCACAAGAGGGTACGGGCTGATGGCACGGTGTGCCTCTCTCCTCCTGCAAGGAGCCGAATTAAATGCAGGGTGGGAGAAAGGAGTGTGCGCGCTAGCGTCGTATAAAACATTAAGCCAATTGTCATCACACAAACTGGGGCATTTATCTCACTTTTTCATATACAGTTCATTCCATTCATTGGATTGCATCCAACATATATGAAATTCCAAACAATTTGAGGAGCTGGTATATATTTAAATTATTAAAATATTTCCAATATTGTCATGCTGCAAATCAGTGGCGGGTGGTGGTATATTTTTTTTGGATGGGGGGCGGTAAACAATGCACCCACAACCCCCCCCTTCGGTCGGTCAGTCGGGTTACCTGCACCCCCCCACCAGCCCCGCACTTACCCCATCTATTTTGCGGCAAGCACTCCCTCCGGGCGACGAGTGGCGGCTTCCCCTGCGTCTCCTCCTCTGCATCACAGCTGCTTCCGACCGTACATGTCCTCCCTCATCCTAGGCCAATATGATCATTTTTTTCTTTTCGGTCTATCGGGTGATGGGTCTCAGGACCCATTTCCTGATTGGCCAGGTGGAGAATCAGGAAGAAAATAGCGAATGTTCATTCGCTATTTTCAAACAACTGGGTGGGCTCGGGGCATAGAACCCATCTTTTTTGAAGCCTATTAGAACCTCTGGCTCTAATCACGTGCTTAAAAAAAAAAAAAACCCAATGGAATCCATGCATTTGTCACCCCGCATGAAGATTAGGGGGCCGGACCCATTGATAGGGTGGCGGCTCCCCTGCGCTCTGCATTACGAGCTAGGTTATACGTGCAATAAAGAATTGTTGTATATGTTATTGAATTAATTTTTATTTGATCTAAAAAAAATTATAACTAGGTGGGCTCTAGAGCCTGTAATTTGGGCTTTTTTCTGTAGTGTTTCTAATAATCTTACTTCTGTGCTGTCCATTTCTGTTCTCTAAAGCCTCGCACACACGGCCGGTTTTCTCTGCAAGAAAGCTGCTAGGAGAGCTTTTTGCCGAGAAAACCGGTCGTGTGTATGGTTTCTCGGCGAGAAAACTGCTGGGAATCCCGACGAGAAAAATAGAGAACCTGCCGAGAAAACCGTGAGTGTGTATGCTTACCTGTCCCAGGTAAGCCCTCACATGCTCGATGAGACTTTGACGCATGCGCGGTAGCTTACAAGGGTAGTGTAGGGTGTAGCAAGATGGCGGCGACGGCATTGAATGTGACGAGCGCATGCTCGTCGTAGTCGATGACGTCACTGCGTTCTTGCCATTCAAAAGAACGGCGGTTCTTTTGAATGGCCATGTGTACACTCGGCGAGCAAGGAAAGCTTGCCAGGAATCCCGTCAGGAAAACTGACGTTTTTTTCCTGACGGGATTCCCGGCCCTGTGTACAAGGCTTTACTGTGTTTTCTCCCCTTATCTTTCAGGATGCATTAAACTGCAGTCTCTGACCCTCTCCTGTCACGACTGCAGTCTCTTACCCTCTACTATTGCACATCCGCAGTCTCTGACTCTTTCATGTCACGTGTGCAGTCTCTGATCATCCCTTTAGTATGCCTACAGTCTCTTGTATCCTGCAGCATGTATTCAGTCTCTGACTATCTCCTGTAGCATGTCTGAAGTCTCTAACCATCTATTGTAACATATCTGCAATCAGAGCCATCTTTAATATTGATTGGACCCTGAGTAAACATTTTGTTGGGCCCTCCCCTGCTCTAAACCATACAGTAAATAGCAAAATCAGTTCACTGCAGCAGATCAGGAAGCAATTGCGATTGGTTGCCAGATGTTACAGCATGTCATTACCGCTCACTGATTAGTTGCTAGAGGTTACAGCACATAACTTTTGCTTGCTGATTGGTTGCTAGAGGTTACTGCACATCATTACTACTCACTGATTGGTTGCTAAAAGGTTGTTGCACATAATTACCGCTGACTGATTGGTTGTCAGAGGTAATAGAACATCATTACCCCTCACTGATTGGTTGCTAGAGGTTACTGTACATCATTACTGCTAACTGATTGGTTTCTAGAGGTAACTGCAAATCATTATTGCTCACTGATTGGTTGCTAGATCATTACCCCTCTGCATCAAATTGTGAGTGTGGCCAAACCGCACTAACATTGAGGCATTCTTACATACCAGGAGTTCAGGAGTGAACTATATACAGAAGAGTGCGCTACATACAAACTACAGGGCTGAGCTACATACAGAGTGCAGGGTTGAGGGGTGCGCTTTCTATATTTTGCAGAGTTGAGGGGTGCGCTACATACAGAGTGCAGGGTTGAGGGGTGAGGTACATACAGAGTGCAGGGTTGGTGTGTGCACTACATACAGAGTGCAGGGTTGGCGGGTGCGCTATGTACAGAGTGTAGGGTTGGGGGGTGCAACACCTACAGAGTGCAGGGTTGAGGAGTGTGCTATGTACAGAGTGCAGGGTTGATGGGTGCACTACATACAGAGTGCAGGGTTGAGGGGGAGCTACATACAGAGTGCAGGGTTGAGGGGTGCGCTTTGTATGGAGTGCAGGGTTGAGGGATGTGCTATGTGCAGAGTGCAGGATTGAGGGGTGCACTATGTGCAGACTGCAAGATTGAGGGGTGTGCTGTACATCCAAGTTCTCTCCTCTCCCCCAGTACAAGGCTCTCCTCCCCTCGAATTCCAGTTCAGAGCCCCCCCCCCCCCCCAAGTAAAGAGCTTTCCTCTAAATCCCCTCCACTAGCTAGAAAACAACAGAGTGGTGCTGCAGAAGCACAGCTACAGCTCGCAGCATGTGGCACAGTACTCCTTCCCCAGAGGACAGTAGGAGCAGCCAGTGTGCCCAGTGCCGGAAGTGGCGGAACTCTGAGCGCAGGCATAAAGGGCAGCTGCTTTGGGCTCCCAACAATGACTAGACAGAGGCCAGCTTCCCCCTTGCCTCACTTTAAAGACGACCCTGTTTGCAATCTTTAACCATCTCCTGTAGCATGTCTGCAATCTCTGACTATATTGTGCAGCATATAAGAAAAAATATATAGTCGCGCTAACTTATGAGTATAAACATAAGCCCACCACTGAATGATTGAAAAAAATTTCAAAATCACCACAGTGATAAATTATGTAAGTGCTCAGTGAAGAACAATAACTAAACAGTGTAAACAAAACATATGAAATAATACAAACTTAATTAATAATATTATTACATGCTTGAATAGGACCCTTAAATAATCAAGTCTAAAGTCCATACAAAAAAACACCCGTGATCAAGTGTCCATACTAGATGAAAAAAGAAAAAAGAAAAAAGAAAACAAAACAAAAACGATTCCAAATCTTCTTGTATTCGTGACTTTCACCACCACCAGTAAGAATTCCTGCTTACCAAAAAGCGATGGTCCCCTATGACGGAGGACCCCAAACAGCCTCAATTGATAATCAATAGGACTCCAAACTTCAGTGTATGTTGAGCCTCAATTTTTTTGGTAGCCAAAACGCTCATATACCATCATGCAGTACTCGATACGGAACATGGAAGGAAGGGAGGACACTAGATAGTGTAAAATCCTTGTCCTCTGGAGGCTACGATTTCCTCTTGTTCTGAAAGCCAGAAAACCCAATTATCGACTCTGTGGACGAGTTGTGGGGTGTACCAAGATGGCCGCGAGGCAACGTCACTTCAGCTGCGCATCGCGCATGCGCAATAGGATGAGTAGCGGCTATCTGATAACAGCTCTGTTTCAACGTTCGTTATTCCGGGCACCGGTCTTAGTTCCTTAAAGCGAGCCTTCGAAAGCGGCTGCCCTAAAAAGCCGAAGCAGACTCTAACGTGTATTTTTTTATTTAGTTTCCCAAGATCATCTTGGTCTTGGGAAACTAAATAAAAAAATACACGTTAGAGTCTGCTTCGGCTTTTTAGGGCAGCCGCTTTCGAAGGCTCGCTTTAAGGAACTAAGACCGGTGCCCGGAATAACGAACGTTGAAACAGAGCTGTTATCAGATAGCCGCTACTCATCCTATTGCGCATGCGCGATGCGCAGCTGAAGTGACGTTGCCTCGCGGCCATCTTGGTACACCCCACAACTCGTCCACAGAGTCGATAATTGGGTTTTCTGGCTTTCAGAACAAGAGGAAATCGTAGCCTCCAGAGGACAAGGATTTTACACTATCTAGTGTCCTCCCTTCCTTCCATGTTCCGTATCGAGTACAAGATCATCTTGGTCTTGGGAAACTAAATAAAAAAATACACGTTAGAGTCTGCTTCGGCTTTTTAGGGCAGCCGCTTTCGAAGGCTCGCTTTAAGGAACTAAGACCGGTGCCCGGAATAACGAACGTTGAAACAGAGCTGTTATCAGATAGCCGCTACTCATCCTATTGCGCATGCGCGATGCGCAGCTGAAGTGACGTTGCCTCGCGGCCATCTTGGTACACCCCACAACTCGTCCACAGAGTCGATAATTGGGTTTTCTGGCTTTCAGAACAAGAGGAAATCGTAGCCTCCAGAGGACAAGGATTTTACACTATCTAGTGTCCTCCCTTCCTTCCATGTTCCGTATCGAGTACTGCATGATGGTATATGAGCGTTTTGGCTACCAAAAAAATTGAGGCTCAACATACACTGAAGTTTGGAGTCCTATTGATTATCAATTGAGGCTGTTTGGGGTCCTCCGTCATAGGGGACCATCGCTTTTTGGTAAGCAGGAATTCTTACTGGTGGTGGTGAAAGTCACGAATACAAGAAGATTTGGAATCGTTTTTGTTTTGTTTTCTTTTTTCTTTTTTCTTTTTTCATCTAGTATGGACACTTGATCACGGGTGTTTTTTTGTATGGACTTTAGACTTGATTATTTAAGGGTCCTATTCAAGCATGTAATAATATTATTAATTAAGTTTGTATTATTTCATATGTTTTGTTTACACTGTTTAGTTATTGTTCTTCACTGAGCACTTACATAATTTATCACTGTGGTGATTTTGAAATTTTTTTCAATCATTCAGTGGTGGGCTTATGTTTATACTCATAAGTTAGCGCGACTATATATTTTTTCTTATTTGTATGCACTGTTAGTTTTCAGAATAGTTGCTGCTTTTTCCCCTTGTTTGTTTCTAGGTATTTGATATATCTGCCTAGTTTCACACCTGTAGCGCAGTTTCTTTTTTACTTTCTAACCCTTATATTGTGCAGCATGCTTGCAGTCTCTGACCATCTTCTATAGCATGTCTGCAGTCTCTGACCATATTATGCAGCATGCTTACAGTCTCTAACCATTTCCTGTAGCATATCTGCAGTCCCCAACCATCTCCTGTAGCAAATCTTAATTTTCTAATCATCTTCTGTAGCATGCTTGCAGTCTTTGACTATATACTGTGGCATTTCCAGTCTCTGTCAGTTTTCTGTAGCATTTTATACATTGACTGTTACGTGTATAAACACTGTGCCATAGTCACGTCTCTTTAAATTTAGTCTGCATGGCTGCAGTTAGCTAATGCAAATTTATAGTTTGTCCTGTTCAGCTTCCCCTAAATCCAGCCTGGCTGTCAGTTTTCTGGAAGTAGGTGACACTGTCATTTCTGGCATTATTGTAAGATCTCACTGTGGGATGGATTCTGAAGGTTCATTACCTTTCTCAGCCAACCACTAGGAGATTCTTTGCTAGTGGAGCATCATGGGAAAGGGTATAAATATTTGGGGTGAGTTGAAGCAATCTCTCTTCCCCCCACGCTGGCCTGGGAAAGGTACACGTGATAGAGCTACTTCTTTAGGCCTGCTGCCTGAGGGAGCCTGGAGCTTAGGCCTGGGGCATTTCCTGTTGGGACACATGATAGAGTCCCAAAGAAGCTGTGCGAGTCTCCTGGAGAAGACTGGATGCAGGATAGAGTCCCAGAGGAGGTCCTACTGGAAGTGTCTGCAGGGGTTTTGTGCTGGGACCTCGTGAGTGGGAGCTGGTTGACTTTCATAAAGAAAGATGGCTGCTGTTCACATGTCTGTGGAAAAAATCTTTTTCCGGAGTTCTGCATTTCCTCCTCTCTCCCATGGTGTTGTGAGTAATAAACTCCCTTTTTTGTTTTACCTAAAAGTGACTGGTGCCCATCTGTTCACCTTTTCCACTATTGCCTGAGAACTACACCCTGAGGTCATATGTCAGCCCACCCTATCTCTGGTGGTGCCTCCAAGGGTCTGGGTAGTGCTACATATACATGTAGCGGGTATACACTTTTCTGTGTATTTTAAAACTGGCAGAGACACTAGTGATGTGCAGTTCCCTGCAGCCCAGTGGGTGGCGCTGTCACCTTGGGCTGGTGTTGAACCATTCCTGTGTGCCGTGCTCCCTTTTTGTCCTCCCTCGACAGCGGTATGGTGGGGCGGGGAACCCGCCGTGCTTGCTGGGAGAGGGTATAAAGGGGCCGGCCATCTTTGTCACGGGGTCGAGTCCCGGGCACCTTCAGCCTGTGGGCGGTGGTTCGTGTTGGTCCTCTAGGCGGCCTAGGCCTAGAGGACGTTCGGAGGTCGTGTTCCATCCCAGGCACCTTTAGCCTGGGGTGAGGTACTCGGATGGAGGTCTGGAGCTCAGTGCCCAACACTGAGTTCCGCGAGGGAAGGAGATCCTAGGGGGCCCCAGGAGTGGGTACCCGAATCCAGAGGGCGTAATGGACCGGTGGGAGATACTTGCTTGAAGACCTGGTGCAGCATATTGCCAGTGACAGGTGAGCCTTCCATCGGAGACCGCCTGGAAGAAAATCCCCCCCTCGCTCGGAGACCGCAACCCACTTTCAGGAAGGAAAGTGGAGAGTTCATTGTGCCTGGGCCTACTCGCATCCACACCCCCCCTGTCTGTTCTGTTCGTTGGGGGAGTCCAACTGTCTGTGCATTACTCTGTTATCGGAAGAATAAAGGAGTGTTGGACTTTAGTGGTGTGGGGCTCATTTACTGGCAGACACTGTTCGAGAAAACCAGGAGGAGGTCTTCAGATGCAGAACACCGACCCGAAGGTAAAAGAGGATTGTCTCTCACTGCACATACTCTGCAGGGGGACTTGGCGTGGTGACCCCGCACTCTCTCCTTCAGAGTACCCCTAGACAAAAGCCAGTGCAAGAAGAATAGAGAGGAGAGAGTGGAGGCCGCTACATACAGGACCACACTTGAAGCCCCTTTATCAAGTTGACCACTACTGTTCAGCATGTCTGGGATTAAAACTAAAAATATTGAAATATTAAAGTGGATTGTCTTAAAAATGTAAAATGTACCGTAATTGTTGATGTTGATGGAACAGGTTATTCTTCCAGGTACATCTCGCTGCATTCATAAACTCAATCCAGTATGCTTTTCACTATTCCCATACCTTTCCATTTGTTAACCTGCTCCATAGATAAAGAATGACTTTCAAACAAAAGCCTCTTTTTTTATTATAGTGAAATTAGCTTTGCATTCAAATGACTTTTTCAGTCAGTGAATTGGCATCAAGAGGTATTAAATGTCTAAATGTTTCAATAAAGCTGCCTTCGTCACATAAGTGATAAAAAATGACCTTTTGGACAAATAATGAAAGAAAGTTTAATAAAAATATTGGAGGAATTCATTTCAGTGTAATTTAAGCACCTTATCCAGCCTTTTGTTATGAACTAAACCTGTCCTAAGGAACTAAAATGATGAAATGTTTCAGGTGGGTGACAAGCGACAAGTTTTGAAAGAGATAGTTAAAGCAAGTGATCTGTTAATTTTCTCTCTATCTATCTCTATATATATATATATATATATATATATATATATATATATGGTATATTAGAAAGTATATGTATATACTTTCTTGGTTGTATTTGTAGCGGGTATGTACTTTCCCGGGTGTAATTTGAACTTGGCAGAGACATCAGTGATGTGTAATTCCCTGCAGCCCAGCAGGTGGCGCTGTCGCCCTGGGCTGGGGTTGAATCATTGCTGTGTGCCGTGCCTCCTTTTTGTCCTCCCTCGGCAGCGGTATGGTGGGGCGGGGAACCCGCCGTGCTTGCCGGGAGAGGGTATAAAGGGGCCGGCCATCTTTGTCACGGGGTCGAGTCCCAGGCACCTTCAGCCTGTGGGCGGTGGTTTGTGTCGGGCCTCTAGGCGGGCCTAGGCCTAGAGGACGTTCGGAGGTCGTGTTCCATCCCAGGCACCTTTGGCCTGGGGTGAGGTACTCGGATGGAGGTCTGGAGCTCAGTGCCCAACACTGAGTTCTGCAAGGGAAGGAGATCCTAGGGAACCCAGGGGATTGGGAACCCGAATCCGGAAGGTGTAATGGACAGGAGGGCGCTACACGTGGGGGCTCGGGTCCGGCATAGTGTTTGTGCACCACGGAATTGAACGTGTCTGTTGGAAGAGTTACGCGAGTAGGCAGGCCTTCATTGGCCAAAGTGCATCCCTGTGCTCGAAGTCGTGGACATGACCCATTGAAGGGAAAGGCCCGCGCAGAAGAGCGAGGAAAGGGGGAAGCTCAGCCGTGTGAAGTAGTACACGTGGGGCGCCACCAGGCACACCCCCATCGCTTAGTTCGTGGGCGTGACTCAAAAAGGAAAAAAAGAACTAAAGCCCGCCAACTGGAGCAAAGGGGAGGAGTCCAATACGTATGAAGGACTACACGTGGGACGTTGGCGCAAAAACTTTGCAGTGTGCGGTGGATCAGCAACAGGTCGCCATGTTCGGACATACATCGTGGATTCCAGTTCACCCTTCCACCACGACATTGACTGCTGCTGCTCCGGTAACAGATACGGGGATCCGGCTAAAGCCAAGGGGTCGATTCGCCCTGTATTTGTGCATGGATGTTGAGGCCCTGGGTGTGATTTGTCCAGGCTGTTCGGGACTGATGTGCCAACTGAAGCCATTTGGGCGATGTGAGGCCTGTGGGGAGTTTCTGTTCGAAGTGGATCTGGCGGTTGAGAAGCCGAGAACCATCTACCCCAGCCGTGCTGCGGGCAACACCACTCAGAGAGGAGGAATCACTGCTGTGACAGCCATCCCTGCGCACACTGCAGCGACCGTGGAGGAGGTCGTGAAAACTCAACGGGAGAAATCCGAGGATGCTGACTCGGTCACCACTGTCTCGCAGCGTCCACCACCGAAGAGAAAGACCGGCATGGTAGCCCCGACCAGCGGTTGTGGTGGACCGTCTCGCCCGCTTACGCCCGGCCCGGATGGATCCGTCGACAAGAGTTCCGGACGTCCCGTTTCAAGTAAAGGCCGAGGTAAGCCAGGCGGAGAGATCTGGTGTGTGGGAAGAGGTGAAAACTCAGTCTCCACTACAGGGTACCTGCCCGCGGAGGAGTGTGACACCTCTGACCTGGAGTCGCTCTCGGACATGGGAGACGACGTTGTTATAGACGAACTGTTTGCCGAAAAGGGCTGGGACAAAGTACCTCTCGCTTCATCCCGCAGAACCAGGGATCCACCCATGTCTACAGGGGAAAGTACACCCCGGGTGGAGGCACCAGCGCCTGAAGAGGGGTCCCATCTCCAGCCTGCCTCTACAACCCCGGTACCATCTGTACCCAAGACCGGGGAAAAGAGACTGCTGTTGCGGGCACCAATGCCCAGACCAGATGTGGTCAAGGTCCCTCGCCACCCGGACTCAATAGTTTTACCTGGCGAGAGGGACAGAGCTACCATGCCTCCTTTGGCGAGACTACAACGCCTATTTGGCCAGAAGGATGCTGCAGAGTACGCATGGGAGTATCCGTACTTGTCTAAGAGGTTGCTCTATGAGGTGGAAGTGTGCCGGGAGCACTGGTACAATGACTTTGTGTGGACCCACCTTCAGATTCCACACGCCCGCAGGTACCTGGCATGCTCTTCAAAGGCCTCTCAACGTTTTAAAGACTGCAAGGCAGAGTGGATGTTGGGACGGCACATCCATGCAGACAAAGTGTTGATCCGGCGCAAGAAAGGAGAAGATGTGGAGTATCATCTGGAGACCATGGATCAACACTTGAAGCCACTTGTTCTGCCGCATCCCCGCTTTTACCTGTAGGAGAGAAAAGACTACGTTCTTGTTATGCTGCTGAACTTTCTGGGGCCCGTTGCTTTTGTGTCCAAAGGAATGAAGGACTGTTCCTGTTGTTCTTCACTTTTCTGCAAGAGATCATAGACTCTGGGGTAGATAGGGTCAAAGAGAAGAGGAAAAGTTCCACGAGTGCAGTTACCGCAGTGCTGTCACCAGGTGGCAGTGTTGCGCAACGTTAAACACTTTTCACGCACTCACTCTTTGGAGAAAAGGGATTTCTTCCAGGAGAAGTTTATTTTCTCTCACACAAATACATGTGTCAGGGTTATGTGAGCTAATCCCTTTTCTTTTCCCTCCTGCAGGAGAGCATCCCATCAAGACCACTGAGTATGGGGTGGGTCTTAGTCAGGATGGGTGGGAAAAGTAAAATGTGAATATGTGATTCAAAGTTATGGTTTAATGCTGTTGTTTTTCTCTCTTCCTTCTTCCCTTTTTATTACAGGGCTGAGACACAATGTTTCAGTTGGGTAGTTTTTTTCTAAAGTGTTATTTTTGTACAATTGTTAGTTGGTTTCTGGATTGGATTATGTCAGCCGTTGAGGGCATGATTTACCCCAGACTCTGGGGACCAGTGTCAAACCACCAGGGGGAGAGTGTAGCGGGTATGTACTTTCCCGGGTGTAATTTGAACTTGGCAGAGACATCAGTGATGTGTAATTCCCTGCAGCCCAGCAGGTGGCGCTGTTGCCCAGGGCTGGGGTTGAATCATTGCTGTGTACCGTGCCTCCTTTTTGTCCTCCCTCGGCAGCGGTATGGTGGGGCAGGGAACCCGCCGTGCTTGCCGGGAGAGGGTATAAAGGTGCCGGCCATCTTTGTCATGGGGTTGAGACCCAGGCACCTTCAGCCTGTGGGCGGTGGTTTGTGTCGGTCCTCTAGGTGGGCCTAGGCCTAGAGGACGTTCGGAGGTCGTGTTCCATCCCAGGCACCTTTGGCCTGGGGTGAGGTACTCGGATGGAGGTCTGGAGCTCAGTGCCCAACACTGAGTTCCGCGAGGGAAGGAGATCCTAGGGAACCCAGGGGATTGGGAACCCGAATCCGGAAGGCGTAATGGACTGGGGGGAGCTCCTTACTTGAAGACCTGGTGCAGCATATTGCCAGTGACGGGTGAGCCTCTCATCGGAGACCGCCTGGAAGGAAATTCCCCCCTCGCTTGGAGACCGCAACCCACTTTCAGGGAGGAAAGTGGAGAACACATTGTGTCTGGGCCTACTTGCATCCACACCTCCTTTTCTGTTCTGTTTCTATAAGGGAGTTCAACTGATTGTGTTCATTCGAGAAGAATAAAGAAGTGTTGGACTTTAATGGTGTGGGGCTCATTTCCTGACAGACATTGTTCAAGGTAACTCTCGGTGGAGGCTCCAGGTGCACAGCACTGACCCGAAGGTAAAAGAACTTTGCTTATTCCACACTGACACCTGTGGTGAAGGCCAGGCATGGTGTCCCCGCTCCCTTCCCCTCTAAGGTACCCCTAGACAAGAGAGAAGACGAGCTGAAGACGAAGAGGGGAGTGAGGAGGGCGCTACATATTATAAACTGTATTGTTTTTTAATGGTAGTTCACATTGTATGGCTTCCAAATTCTACTGTATACTATACAGTCAGGTCCATAAATATTGGGACATCGACGCAATTCTAATCTTTTTGGCTCTATACACCACCACCAGGGATGAGCCGAACACCCCCTGTTCGGTTCGCACCAGAACCTGCGAACAGACAGAATGTTCGCGCAAACTTTAGAACCCTATTAAATACAATGGACTCGAACGTTCGAAATCTAAAGTGCTAATTATAAAGGCTAATATGCAAGTTATTGTCCTAAAAAGTGTTTGGGGACCTGGGTCCTGCCCCAGGGGACATGTATCAATGCAAAAAAAGGTTTAAAAAATAGACGTTTTTGAGGGAGCAGTGATTTTTATAATGCTTAAAATGAAAAAATAAAAGTGAAATATTCCTTTAAATTTCGTACCTGGGGGGTGTGTATGATATGCATGTAAAGTGGCGCATGGAAAAAAAGTCATTTAAAACTCACTCGCGGCTATTAATGAATTGTCGGCTCACGGCAATACATAGAAAAGTCATTGATAAAAAAAAAAAAAGCGTGGGGGTTCCCCCAAATTCAATTACCAGGCCCTTTAGGTCTGGAATGGATATTAAGGGGAACCCCGCCGCAAATTAAAAAAAAATATGGCGTGGGGTTCCCCCTAAATATTCATACCAGGCCCTTGAGATCTGGCATGGATTTTAAGGGGAACTCCACCCCAAATGTTTAAAAAAAATGGCGTGGAGTCCCCCCAAAAATCCATACCAGACCCTTATCCAAGCACGTAACCTGGCCGGCCGCAGGGGAAGAGGGGGGGTCGAGAGAGCACCCCCCCTCCCTCCTGAACCGTACCAGGCCACATGCCCTCAACATGGGGAGGATGTCCCCATGTTGATGGGGACAAGGGCCTCATCCCCACAACCCTTGCCCGGTGGTTGTTTGGGTCTGCGGGCGGGGGGCTTATCGGAATCTGGAAGACCCCTTTAACAAAGGGGACCCCCAGATCCCGCCCCCCCCCATGTGAATTGGTAAGGGGTAAATTGTACCCCTACCATTTCACGAAGAAAGTGTAAAAAAATGTAAAAAAAAACACACAAACACCTTGAAAAAGTCCTTTATTAAAAAAAACAAAAAAAAACATTCCAGCGATGAAATCCAGGGTCCCGCGGCGATCCAATGTCCAGCGCTGTCCGTCATTGGTTTTGCCTGAGCGGACCTGATGGGGAACTTCCTCCTCAGTGTTTTAAATGTATAGACCCGCCCCTTCTAAAGTTCCCCATCAGGTCCGCTCAGCGGACCAGATGCGGAACATGAGAAGGGGCGGGTCTATACATGTATTACCAAAGTGAGAGAAGTTCCCCATCAGGTCCGCCCCCTCGGTATGTCGGACCCGCCTATGTCATTGGCTTGAGCGGGGAACTTCCTTCACTGTGTAATTTAAATTTACACAGTGAAGGAAGTTCCCCGCTCAGGCCAATGACGTAGGCGGGGTCCGACATACCGAGGGGGCGGACCTGATGGGGAACTTCCTTCACTGCGTAATACATGTATAGAGTCTATAGCAGTGAAGGGGTCTATAGACTCTATACATGTATTACGCAGTGAAGGAAGTTCCCCATCAGGTCCGCCCCCTCGGTATGTCGGACCCGCCTATGTCATTGGCCTGAGCGGGAAACTTCCTTCACTGTGTATATTTAAATTACAGAAGGGACGGGTCTATACATTTAAAACACTGAGGAGGAAGTTCCCCATCAGGTCCGCTCAGGCAAAACCAATGACGGACGGCGCTGGACATCGGGATCGCCGCGGGACACTGGATTTCATCGCTGGAATGTTTTTTTTTTTTTTTTTAATAAAGGACTTTTTCAAGGTGTTTGTGTGTTTTTTTTTACATTTTTTTACGCTTTCTTCGTGAAATGGTAGGGGCACAATTTACCCCTTACCAATTCACATGGGGGGGGGGCGGGATCTGGGGGTCCCCTTTGTTAAAGGGGTCTTCCAGATTCCGATAAGCCCCCCGCCCGCAGACCCAAACAACCACCGGGCAAGGGTTGTGGGGATGAGGCCCTTGTCCCCATCAACATGGGGACATTGTACCCCTTACCAATTCACATAGGGGGGGGCCGGGATCTGGGGGTCCCCTTTGTTAAAGGGGTCTTCCAGATTCCGATAAGCCCCCCGCCCGCAGAAGCCAAAAAACAACCACCGGGCAAGGGTTGTGGGGATGAGGCCCTTGTCCCCATCAACATGGGGACATCCTCCCCATGTTGAGGGCATGTGGCCTGGTACGGTTCAGGAGGGAGGGGGGGGAAGCTCTCTCGTCCCCCCCTCTTCCCCTGCGGCCGGCCAGGTTACGTGCTCGGATAAATTTGCGGCGGGGTTCCCCTTAATATCCATTCCAGACCTAAAGGGCCTGGTAATTGAATTTGGGGGAACCCCCACGCTTTTTTTTTTTTTTATCAATGACTTTTGTATGTATTGCCGGGAGCCGACAATTCATTAATAGCCGTGAGTGAGTTTTAAATTACTTTTTTCCTTCAAAAATGACACTTTGTGCAGGGACAGTTCTAAGCACGGGAAACATGCGCTACTTTACATGCATATCATACACACCCCCCAGGTACGAAATTTAAAGGAATATTTCACTTTTATTGTTTCACTTTAAGCATTATTAAAATCACTGCTCCCGAAAAAACGGCCGTTTTAAAAAAAAAAAATTGCATTGATACATGTCCCCTGGGGCAGGACCCAGGTCCCCAAACACTTTTTAGGACAATAACTTGCATATTAGGCTTTATAATTAGCACTTTAGATTTCTCCCATAGACTTTTCGAATTTGCTGCGAACACCCCAATTTGTTCGCTGTTCGGCGAACAGGCGAACAGGCAATGTTCGAGTCGAACATGAGTTCGACTCGAACTCGAAGCTCATCCCTAACCACCACAATTGATTTGAAATGAAACGAACAAGATGTGCTTTAACTGCAGACTTTCAGCTTTTATTTGAGGATATTTACATCCAAATCAGGGCAACGGTGTAGGAAATTCAACAGTTTGTATATGTGCCTCCCACTTTTTAAGGGACCAAAAGTAATGGGACAGATTAACAATCATAAATCAAACTTTCACTTTTTAATACTTGGTTTAATCCTTTGCAGTCAATTACAGCCTGAAGTCTGGAATGCATAGACATCACCAGACGCTGGGTTTCATCCCTGGTGATGCTCTGCCAGGCCTCTACTGCAACTGTCTTCAGTTCCTGCTTGTTCTTGGGGCATTTTCCCTTCAGTTTTGTCTTCAGCAAGTGAAATGCATGCTCAATCGGATTCAGGTCAGGTGATTGACTTGGCCATTGCATAACATTCCACTTCTTTCCCTTAAAAAACTCTTTGGTTGCTTTCGCAGTATGCTTCGGGTCATTGTCCATCTGCACTGTGAAGCGCCGTCCAATGAGTTCTGAAGCATTTGGCTGAATATGAGCAGATAATATTGCCCGAAACACTTCAGAATTCATCCTGCTGCTTTTGTCAGCAGTCACATCATCAATAAATACAAGAGAACCAGTTCCATTGGCAGCCATACATGCCCACGCCATGACTCTACCACCACCATGCTTCACTGATGAGGTGGTATGCTTTGGATCATGAGCAGTTCTTTTTCTTCTCCATACTCTTCTCTTCCCATCACTCTGGTACAAGTTGATCTTGGTCTCATCTGTCCATAGGATGTTGTCCCAGAACTGTGAAGGATTTTTTAGATGTTGTTTGGCAAACTCTAATCTGGCCTTCCTGTTTTTGAGGCTCACCAATGGTTTACATCTTGTGGTGAACCCTCTGTAATCACTCTGGTGAAGTCTTCTCTTGATTGTTGACTTTGACACACATACACCTACCTCCTGAAGAGTGTTCTTGATCTGGCCAACTGTTGTGAAGGGTGTTTTCTTCACCAGGGAAATAATTCTTTGGTCATCCACCACAGTTGTTTTCCGTGGTCTTCTGGGTCTTTTGGTGTTGCTGAGCTCATCGGTGCATTCTTTCTTTTTAAGGATGTTCCAAACAGTTGATTTGGCCACACCTAATGTTTTTGCTATCTCTCTGATGGGTTTGTTTTGTTTTTTCAGCCTAATGATGGCTTGCTTCACTGATAGTGACAACTCTTTGGATCTCATATTGAGAGTTGACAGCAACAGATTCCAAATGCAAATAGCACATTTGAAATGAACTCTGGACCTTTTATCTGCTCCTTGTAAATGGGATAATGAGGGAATAACACACACCTGGCCATGGAACAGCTGAGCAGCCAATTGTCCCATTACTTTTGGTCCCTTAAAAAGTGGGAGGCACATATACAAACTGTTGTAATTCCTACACCGTTCACCTGATTTGGATGTAAATACCCTCAAATTAAAGCTGAAAGTCTGCAGTTAAAGCACATGTTGTTTGTTTCATTTCAAATCCATTGTGGTGGTGTATAGAGCCAATAGGATTAGAATTGTGTCGATGTCCCAATATTTATGGACCTGACTATTTTTTCCTGGTTGTATTACATATTATACAAGGGGTGCTACAGGTATCAAAAAATCTAATTAGATTTGGAAATTGTCCACTATTTTCAAGTGTCAGTGCCATAAATAGAAAAGCATTCTAAGTTACAATACCATCATGGTCTTATGATCTGCTTTTATAAACACCAATAATAATAAAAATAAATAAATATACATGGCAATTTGAAATAGAAGTCAAAATTTTGATCCCATTATATGTCAAAACTGCAAAACAATCTAAGGCATTTTGATCTGATGCAAGAAAGACACTCTACCCAAGCTCTACTGCTATATTGTTGTTGATGAGCAGAGTCAGTGCACTGGCTGTGTAGTTTACTGTAAATTCATGGTAAAAGAAATCGTCGGCAACCCAAAGCTTTTGCTTCTAGAAACTTGTGACGGACCCCCGTACTCAAGAGTCTGTCCACCGTAAATGCTTCCTCTGTCTGGTACCACACGATCCAAGACCCCTTAGCTCTCCCATTCACTAGTCGTAACTCAGTGTAGGGTAAAACATCAGACTTGTTTATTCAAACCCCATGAACAACAGATATACAGCTCAGGGACAATCCCCCCCCTTTTCTTGGATTCAGGGCGGGTTGAAGTGTCCAATCAGCAAAAGAGGACACACAGTTAAATCAAACATTTGATCAATAGCCCAGCTTATCAGCAGGGAGGGCTGTTGGAGGAATCCCCCCTCCCCTTTATGCCCTGCCCCTGTTCTTTGAAATACTTTTACAAGAGTCTAGCAGTCTTAAAGGTGAAGGATTTTGCTCACAAACATTAATGTCCCAAGTGAAAAGATCCCCTTCACTTCTTCAGCAAAAACCACACACACACAGAATCCAGGATAACAGTGTCAAAAGGAAATGCTGAGTCCGGTGTGGTTGTACAGTGAGTTGGGTTAGGCAGACCCAACTGGAGTTCTCAGTTACCCTGTGCCCCGAATGGACACAGGGTGACTTACACATAGGAGGGGCCATGGGAGCTGGACCAGGAGCTTCCAGTGCTCTCCAAGGTAAGCTTTGTTCCACAAGCCCCCCACCCAAAGTGACTCCTGTCACAAAACTAATTTAGGCACAATAGCAGTGTACAATTCACCTGAGGCTAACGCGTTTCAGCCGTAGCCTTCCTCATGCTATGAGGAAGACTACGTCCAAAACACGTTAGCCTCATATGGCTTGTACACTGCTATTGCGCCTAAATACATTTCTATAAGCAGAAGCTTTGGGTTGCCGGCGATTTCTTTTGCCATTTTGATCTAATGGGTTTCGATAGACAGCAAGAATGCAAGTCAGGAGTAAATAATATCTTTTAACACCCTAATTATTTACTGGTTAGCCTGCTTTTACTAACATCTGCTTATAAAAATACCAGTTCTCTGATCACAAAACAAATAGCTGTAATACTTTCCTGGGAAGGGGTGGGGGATCCCTCAATTCACCTAATTTGTGTGGATGGAGAATCTGTGAATTTCTTTTCTATCAGACCGCCGGCTGATCAAAAAACTAACCACACCGCTTTTGTTCAAGGTTTTGAAGCTCAATTATTCTTTGTTCGATCGTCCTCTCCCCAGAGATCCTTGGTATGTCTTATTATACCCTAAAGCAGGGGTAAGCAACCAGTAGCCCTCCAGCTGTTGTGCAACTACATTTCCCATGAGGCATTGCAAGGCTGGCAGTTTCAATTACTCCCAGAGACATGATGGGACTTGTAGTTCTGCAACAGCAGTCGGTCCCCAGGTTGCCTACACCTGCCCTAAAGGGTAACTCCACATTCGTGGGGAAAAAAAATAGCAAATAAAGAAAAAATAATATAGCGTAATCAATTGCGACAAGTCATATTGTAATTAAATGTTATTAAAAATTACCTTTCTCTTATCGTCCATGGACTGACACAGCTGGATACTGTAAACGTGTGGGTATATGTCCCTATCTAGGTCTAGGCAGAATGTTAGAAACATACATTCTAGAACAAACCAGAGCTGAACAGCCCCGCCCAGGGGGGCGGTCCCTCCGGACATTACCCTCCCACCTGCAGCTAGCAGCCTCAGTTTTTTTCTGCCTAGCAGAAGGAGAAGACGTGGCTCTCTCAGGAGCCAGTCTCCTGGAAGATTTTACTTTAAAATTTTATTCTTTTGGGAATTTCATTATTTAATTTTTTAGACCTTCAATCAACTGTCAGCTGGGGAACAGGTTGGGTACACTGGTATCCTCGTAGTCTTCCCTGTCCGACCATCAAGCGCGCTGATCCTCGCCTTGTGTGCGTGAGACTCAGTTCACGACATGCCCCATGACTCCTGGGGTGGCCGGGTTGCTTTCATGCTCCCGCTGTCCTCTCAAGATTAAACAGTACCTGACTGACTGTATCTCTCGCGGTGGACCGGGCCGACAGCTATGCAGTACTGCTCTGAGATAGGTCTGTCTGAAACAAGCCAGTGGGTCCCTGAAAGGGACGGGTAAGTAGTCTCTCCTACTGCAGGTGAGTACATGCTGGCTGTGTTTCTTTATATGGGGGGGTTTCTCCCTGTCTCCCCCCTGTTATGTTGCTCTCTGCACCCTGTACTGGTGCTGTGCTGTGGGGGTGCTTGGGGGTCACTCTGGCCTGGCTGGGCGCTCATGTCTGTAGTGGGTTCTGGAGAGAGGGGCAGTTTTTTTGGTGTGTGAGGTGATTATTGCGTGCGCCATTAGCGCGCGCATTAGCGCTGTTTGAAGTGGTTATTGCGTGCGCCATTAGCACGCATTAGAGCTTTGAATTTCGCGCTTGGCCGCCATCTTGGCGTGGTTCAATGGCGCAGTTATAGCTGCGGCCGGCGGCAATTTTCTTGTAGCCGCCGCGCATTTACTTTCGGTTTCGGCCTCTAGCGGCGGCGCTGCAGTGCGAATCTCCTCACAATCTCCTCACAGATTCTTCACTCTCCTCAGGCTCACAGCGTGGTTTCTTCAGCAGGACTGAGCGGTCCTTAAGGGTTGGTGAGTCCTCCGGGTATCCCCTCCTCAGCCTCAGCGTAGCCAGTGGGTGGACTGTATATTTACTGTATAGTGTATAAGGTCTCAGAGGGTGGCGTTATGGAGTCCGATACACCTGCTCTCCACACTTGCCTGGGGCAACTGGCAGTGCTGCACAGTTAAACATGTTCATACAGTATGTTTCCTGCACCTGCGGTCCTTATGGATCAGTTGTCGGCAGTCCTGGAATCATTCCTTGTCAGAATGGAAGCGGTGTGCGAGCGAAAGGAGCTATAAGCCACCTCTCCCCACAAAAATCTTTAGTAAAGGAGTGCTCTGATTCAGATATGGGCCTAGCTACTGTGCTCAGGACCCTAGCTCTGAATATTTAATGTTTATCAACAGGACATTCCCTTGTGAGGAAGACTCCAGTTCTGTGTCAGTGAATGACAGGGCGCTTGTAAGTGATGATGTGAGGAACACTCTAAAGCTGGGTGCTGTGGCTGAGGTACCTCAGGTGGACGCTGTTTCCCTTGGTTCCTTCAAGCTTTTCTTTTACACAGCTTCCTCACTGTTTTCCTCACACGCTGCGTCAAGAGCAGCATGGATGATACAGTGGTACACAGTGTTTCCCTCCCCCTGGTCGGTGCAGCATGGTGGGGGGGGGGACTTTATTCATTTATGTCTCTAGTCCCTGTGAGCCTTCTGTGTGATGTCCTGAGGCAACAACAGGGTCTCTGCACCTGTGGTTTCCCGCCATTTCCTGGGAAACGCTCTGAGCTCTGACAGACACACGGTCTGAGGATCAGAGGTTACCTGCATGCTGCTTCGGCAGCACAGTCAAGCAGGTTGGAATGATACAGAAAAGATTATGCGCCTCTGCGCCATAATTTAAACTCATCCTATACCTCTACACTGCATACATTCACAGTGTATGTATGTGTTATTGGTCTCTGTGTCTGCGTGGGTGTCCCCCCCTGTTCCAATGCTGTGTTTCAGTGCCATACATGATATAAACGTACAAAATATGTTTATGTGCGACTCCAGATACATTCACAGTATATGTATGTATTATACTCTCTGGGGCGGCGCGGGTTTCTGCCGGGGGCTCCGGTGTCCTCCCACGCTCTCATGGTATGTGCGCTTCGGCTCTCTGCACAGTATAGACATGTTCAATATGTTTATTGCACATACTATACATGTTTACAGTATGGGTATACTGTTTGCGTGGGGTTCCTCCGGGTACTCTGGTTTCCCCCCACGCTCCAATGGAAATGCACAGCATAAACATGTGCAATATGTTTATTCACATGCTATCATTCCTACACGGTATCTGTGTGCTGTCTGCGTGGGGTTCTTCCGGGTGTTCCGGTTTCCTCCCACGCGCTGACGTTATGTGCGCCTTTTGCCTTCTGCACAGTTAAACATGTTCAATGTTTATCACGCATGCTATAATACCTACACGGTATGTGTATGCAGTCTGTGTGGGTTTCCTCCGGGTACTCCGGTTCCCTCCCACACTCCATTGGTATGGGCGCTTCGGCGCTATGCACAGTCTAAATTTGTGCGATTGGATATCCACATACTAACATACCTACCCGGTATGTCTGTGCAGTCTGCGTGGGTTTCCTCCGGGTCTCCGCCCACGCTACATGACATGCGTGCCTTTGGTGCAATACACGGTGTAAACATACACATTATGTTTATACACACACAACACTAAATACATTCACAGTAGTTGTAGGTATTGCATTCTCTGGGTATGTGTGGGGTACTTCGGTTCCTCCCACGTGCCAACGGTGTGCGCGCCTTCGGTGCTTTGCACACATGGGCTTGTACAAAATGTTTAGCACACATATTATAATACCTACACGGTATGTGTATGCAGTCTGCATGGGTTTCATCCGGGTGCTCAGGTTTCTCCCCTGCGTTCCAATGGTGTGGGCATTTTCAGCGCTATGCACAGTATAAACATGTGCAATTTGTTTATTCGCAGGCTAACATACCTACGCGGTTGTGTACGCAATCTGCGTGGCTGGTTTACGTCCAAGCTCCGATGATGTGCGTACAATCAGCACTTATCCATGGGTAGCTGCTGGATGGAGCATTGTCAGAAGGATCCCTGGTTTCAGGGGAACCACTTTCCACCTGCTTTCAGTGGTGATCAGAAGCGCTGGCTTGGACTGTGTTCGCCAGGCTGAGGTTAGCGTTACGCCCATTAGTGGCTGCGTCTCTGGCGTTTTTGTAGCTCAATGACTGGGCAAAAGCCTCTGCTTCATCCATCAGTCGACTAGTAGGTGCACTGCAACTGCTTTAGCCTTTAGGGTCTCTGTGCCCGGGGTGGGTTTGCGCCACCTGTGGAGGCTGAGGTACTGGTCCTCTGACCGAGTTTCTAGGGAAGTTCTGTCAAGTTGCCTTTATTGGCCAACAGTTGAGGCACCCTGTACACCGGGGCCTCTCTTCTCCGATACATTGCGGAGTCTCTTTGAGATTTTCATACATCTCGCTGCAAGACGGACCTGTCGACCGTGTGCATTCCAGGGGAAGGGTCCTTGCATCCGGAGGTGTTTCCACCTCCTTTACCGAAGGTAGGGCACCGGAAGTGGACCTTATGGCCTCTCGACTCACTCGCAAGGTGGCAAGATCGTGGCCAGGTTCAGGGACCCCTGGGTGGATGCGCCAGACGCGTTGGAAGCCCGTGGGGGCAGTATCGCCTGATATATGCTTACCCTCCGCTACTGTTGTTGCCTCGCCTGCTTCGCAGAATAGGGGCTGAGGCCATTCCGGTGATCCTCATTGCCCCAGAACGGCGACATTGGCACGCCGATCTACTTCGGCTAGTCGCAGACGTTCCTTGGCGACTGCCTATTGAGGTGGACCTTCTGTCTCATGATCCCATACTTCATCCTGCTTTACAGTCCTTGGCTTTAATGGCATGGCTGTTTAAAGCCAGGTGCTGAAGGACCGAGTTCTCTCGTATTCGGTCATCTCTTTTATGTTGTTGACACGGGAATCTTCCTCCAGAAAGATATCTCACCGTACCTGGAAGGCTTACATCGCTATGTGCGAGGAACTTGAGTGGCGTCCTCGGATGTATTCCGTTCCCAGAATTTTGCTGTTCTTACAGCGTGGTGTGACCCGAAAGCTGGCCTTGCATACCTTTTTGAGGGTTGGATTTCGGCTCGGGCTGTCTTTTTCAATGACCGCTACCGGGCCATTCCTTGATTAGCACCTTTTATGCAGGGGGTTCGCCATGTGATCCCCCCTGTCAAGCCTCCTCTCCCTACTTGGGATCTGAATTTGATGCATCTCCGTTCTCCAAGAACATCCCTTTGAGAATATCAGAGAGATTCCTCTCTTGACCTTGTCCCGGAAGGTGGCCCTCTTAGTGGCCATTGCTTCGGTTAGACGGGTGTCTGAGTTAGCGGCCTTGTCCTGCAAGTCGCCTTACTTGGTCCTCCATAAGGATATTGCGGTGTTGTGCCCTCGACCGTCCTTCTTTTCAAAAGATGGTCTCGGGCTTTAACCTTAAGAAGGACATTGTTCTTCCGTCCTTGTGTCCTCACCCATCGCATCCCTGAGAGTTTGCGCTTCATACATTAAGATGGGTACAAGCCTTACGGGTGTACCTGTCTGCTACTGTTTCCATTCGGAAGTCTGTCTCTGGTCCAAAACAGGGCCGAGCGGTGTCGTCTGCCACCGTCTCTAGGTGGATCAGGCAGACCGTCATACAGGCCTATGCCCTTAAGGGGCGGGCGCCTCCCTTTCCGGTTGCGGCGCATTCCACCAAGGCAATTGGTGCTTCCTGGGCCTTCCGACATTAAGCGTTGGTTGCACAAGTGTGCAAGGCTGCGACCTGGTCATCCGTTCATACCTTTTCAAAATGTTATAAGGTTGATGTGGCCGCATCTTCGGATGCTTCTTTCGGCCGCAAAGCATTGCAGGCCGCTGTTTAATGTTGCAACTCCTCTGTTGAGGAGCTCTGCTTGTTTGGATTGAAGTTTTGGTTGTTCCTTTACTACTGCTCCCACCCTTCTGATACTGCTTTGGGACGCCCCACACGTTTACAGTATCCAGCTGTGTCAGTCCATGGACGATAAGAGAAAATAGAATTTTTGTACTCACCGTAAAATCCATTTCTCTGACGTCCATAGACTGACACAGCACCCACCCTTCCTTTTAAGGTTTGTACTGCTTTGTTACGAACTGAGGCTGCTAGCTGCAGGTGGGAGGGTATTGTCCGGAGGGACCTCCCCCCTGGGTGGGGCTGTTCAGCTCTGGTTTGTTTTAGAATGTATGTTTCTATGTTTCTAACATTCTACCTAGATCTTCTCCTGCGAGCAGGGACATATACCCACACGTTTACAGTATCCAGCTGTGTCAGTCCATGGACGTCAGAGAAATGGATTTTACGGTGAGTACAAAAATCCTATTTTCCTGGCTTTGGGCATTTCCGACGTGTACTCCCTCCCCTTACCCCACCTCTCTCTCCCACCTTCCTACTGTGGACATCCTTCCTTTCTCTTACCTTCTTTCTTATTTCTTTCTTGATCTGGTTATTGTTTTGTGGCCTGTGGAAATATTACCTGGCTCATCGATACCTACTATAACTTAGAGAGTAAGTGTTTATTGTTGGGACAAATGTACCATTACGTAACATTTATATTGTGGCACTTTTGCAACCTACTCTAACTTACAGGCTACACGTTTGGTTTATTATTATTTAATTTATACCGTTGGATGTTTTTACATTCTCATTATAGCTGTTTACTATCTTCTTGGCAATTTCAAAAAGTTCTCATATGCCATGTTTTGTACCTTTACATTTTTTCAAATAAAAATCTATTGAAAGTGAAAAAAAAACTAACCATGTATAGCCAGAAAAAACTATACTAGAAAAATCGTATCCCTCAAAAGTTCTTCTTCAATCTGACTTTGCTGCAAATACCAGTTCAGTGACTCAGCATTAGGGATGAGCTCGGCGTTCGACTCGAACATACGTTCGACTCGAACATCGGCTGTTCGACCGTTCGGCGAACATCGAACGATTTGGGCCGCTCGCGCCAAATTCGAGTGACGTGAACGGCCCACAATACACTGCGCCATCGCAGTACAATCCCGGCGCTGTGATTGGCCAAGTATGCACTGTGACCCCGCATGCTTGGCCAATCACAGCGCCGGCAGCTAGGAGAGCCATAATTGGCCACAGGCAGGTTGCCTGTGGCCAATTATAGCTCAGGGGGTTTAGCACACGCCCCACACTATAAAAGGCCGCCAGCGCGGCGGCCTTGTGTAGTGTGTTCCGGCGCAGGGAAAGAAGGATAGGCAGGGACAGTGTTGATATTTTGTGCTATTCTTGTGTGCAGGGAGAGAGAAGGATAGGCAGGGAGAGTGTCAGTGTCATATTCTTTGCTAAACCTTGTGTGCAGGGAGAGAGAAGGATAGGCAGGGGACAGTGTCAGTGTCATATTCTTTGCTAAACCTTGTGTGCAGGGAGAGAGAAGGATGATATTCTTTACTAAACCTTGTGTGCAGGGAGAGAGAAGGATAGGCAGCGAGAGTGTCAGTGTCATATTCTTTGATAAACCTTGTGTGCAGGGAGAGAGAAGGATAGGCAGGGGACAGTGTCAGTGTCATATTCTTTGCTAAACCTTGTGTGCAGGGAGAGAGAAGGATGATATTCTTTACTAAACCTTGTGTGCAGGGAGAGAGAAGGATAGGCAACGAGAGTGTCAGTGTCATATTCTTTGATAAACCTTGTGTGCAGGGAGAGAGAAGGATAGGCAGGGGACAGTGTCATATTCTTTGCTAAACCTTGTGTGCAGGGAGAGAGAAGGATGATATTCTTTACTAAACCTTGTGTGCAGGGAGAGAGGATAGGCAGCGAGAGTGTCAGTGTCATATTCTTTGATAAACCTTGTGTGCAGGGAGAGAGAAGGATAGGCAGGGGACAGTGTCAGTGTCATTGTTGCTAAGCCTCCTGCACATTATACACCTGAAGTTAGCCCGTATTGCTGTGTTTTCCTGGTGTGTTACACCAACAGGCATTTGCAGCACTTACAGCGGACGGAGTGTGCCTCCTGCACATTATACACCTGAAGTTAGCCCGTATTGCTGTGTTTTCCTGGTGTGTTACACCAACAGGCATTTGCAGCACTTACAGCGGACGGAGTGTGCCTCCTGCACATTATACACCTGAAGTTAGCCCGTATTGCTGTGTTTTCCTGATGTTACACCAACAGGCATTTGCAGCACTTACAGCGGGCGGAGTGTGCCTCCTGCACATTATACACCTGAAGTTAGCCCCTATTGCTGTGTTTTCCTGGTGTGTTACACCAACAGGCATTTGCAGCACTTACAGCGGGCGTAGTGTGCTTCCTGCAAAATATACTCCTGAAGCTAGGCCTTATTGCTGGTTTTCTTAAAGATTTTCATCCATATTACCGGGACCAGACATTACATTAATTAAAGCCGCAAGCAGTTTTAAATGGCTTTTTTTCCTTTAGAAATGTAATTTTGTGCAGGGACAGTTCTAAACACGGGAAACACGTGGCACTTCACAGGCATACTTTAGACACCCCCCAGGTACGATATTTAAAGGAATATTTGACTTTTTTTTTCACTTTATGCATCAATAAAATGACTGCTCCCGAAAAACGGCCGTTTTTAAAACTTCTTTTTGCATTGATACATGTCCCCTGGTGCAGAACCCGGGTTCCCAAACCCTTTTTAGGACAATAACATGCATAATAGTCGTTATAATTAGCACTTTAGATTTCGAACGTTCGCATCCATTGTATTTAATAGGGTTCTAACGTTCGTGCGAACTTTCGGTCCGTTCGCGGGTTCTGGTGCGAACTGAACCCGGGGGTGTTCGGCTCATCACTACTCAGCATGTGGAAATTTAAGGATCGGCAACAATCTGTCAACATAAGCCACCCCATATTTCTTTACTTGTAATTTTTGTTCTTATTTCTCCTTTAAGAATAATAGAGTTTCTGTGGCTGTTTAAAAATTGTGGGGGGAGTTAGTGGGTGTCTTATAAATAAATCCTCTTAATTCTGTTTATTATATTTATTTTGATTTGTGTAGCCTCCCACATTTTTAGGAAAAAATAAACCAGAAATGAAATTTCTATCTAAAATCTTTATTTGGTACATGGACATTATGAATAGAGATTCACGTTAAAAAAAAAAAAAAAAAAAAACATTTTTATTAACTTATAATATTAAACACGCCAGAGTTTTCATTTTCTGGGATTTGTAAGAATGATGTGTTGTACCCCAGAGTATCATTAAACAGTGGAAAATATAAATATAATTTAAAGTTTAAAAGATTACACAGGCCTGAAAGAAAAGACATAGAAATATAAACCAAGATTAGGAGTGTAGCCTGCTGATAAACTGCTCCTGTAGGAGATCTTCCCGCAAACAATTTTTCCTGAAAAACACAAATAAAATAAAAGTGGAATGACATCTCAGCAAATTCAAGTGCATACAGATATTTCATATTAATATGCCTTTTATTATAAAAAATAAAACTGACCTTCCCAAGTTTTTTTTTTCGAATGTACTAAGATACTAAATATAATATGATAGAAAAACAATCTAACGTAATCACTTGAGTACTAACCTATACATACCCCCTCATTACCAGGCTGATTTTCAATTTCCAGTGCTGTGCTAGTTTGACTGACAATTACTAGGGGGCCCCTAAAGACACTAATTGATGTGAAACTGGTCGGGCGGAGCTTACCTGTGACATCACTGCAGACGCTTGGCAGCGACGCCATGTTTTTGGTATAATTCTTGTCTATGTCTCCCCTTGTGAGTATAATTGCTGATTAAAAATATATGCAATCTGTGATACTGGGCCATGGAGATTTTTATTGGGTTTCTTTCATGTTATACTGTCATGATGATTTTGTTGATGGTCCACTGGAAGTTTTGCAAAGTTGCAGGAGCCATTATATCAGACCAGCTAGTGGCTACTATAGGTAAATCCTTGATGTGAGATTGCCCACAGGTTGTTGCTGTTTGCTTTGGGATTTCCTCATGCTAGATCAACCTCCTATAATTTAAAGGTCTGATCATTCCAGCAAGAAGTGTCTCTATGGGTGATGGGATATTTCACAAGATTTTCCAGATGTAATTTATCATCACAGAAATTGTTGAATAAGTTGATGAACTTTGACGATTTTTTTATTTTATAAAAAAATGTTTAATCCTACTTTTTGTGTATGAACTGCACATTGTACTGTAAGCATTATTTTGCACAATTATTTTTTGTACCATATGAGCACATTAATGCATATGAATTTTGGTGATGACAATAAATATTGTACCGTAGATATAGTATCCCGTCATTGGGATCCTCCACTTCATCATATGTCTGATGTATCCATCGCACTATTGTACTTATATGTTGTGACTACTTTTTCATTAATAAAATATTTGTAAAAGAATTTTGGTGATGAATTAGGAAAATATTGTATGCATTCTTTGGAGACTACACTATTTTCATTTTCTCAGCTTAAAAGTTGCACCTATTTGATGAACTGATCATATATTTATTGATTTATCAATGTATTTTTGATATTTTTGATATGACTTAAAGAGACAGCACATTCACTTCCAGACAGTTATAAGAATACCCCCTTGCCTTCTCTTGGCGACAGATGCCAAGAAGGCATTTGATAGAATGAATTGCCATTTCATATTTTTTTGTTATGAAATTAATAGACATGGGAGATTGGATGCTTAGATTGATCCCCAACATCATATACTGAATTCCCTCTGCTGTTGTTACAAGTCCTTGAGTAGAACGTGTAATGGGGGAGGGGGAAGAAAACTCCCCCCCAAAAAAACAAAAAAAACGCTGCTCCAAAGCTTAAATTCAGGACTGTACTTATTACTTTGTGGACTAGGTAAGCCATGAAATATGTCAATTAAATGTGAATTCTCTCTAAGCACCAAGTTAAGAGGAAAGTCCCCCAAAAAACGATTGTTTACAAAAAAATTGGTGTGGGGTTCCCCCCAAAATCTATACCAGACCGGCAGGTCAGGAAAGGGAGGGGACAAGCAAACACGCCCCCCTCCTGAACCGTATCAGGCCACATGACCCCAAAGCACCCTGTCATCATATTTATGGGGACAAGGGCCTCTTCTTGACAACCCTGGCCGGTGGTTGTCGGGGTCTATGGGCAGGGGCTTAACAGAATCTGGAAGACCCCTTTAACAAGTAGGCCCCCAGATCCCACCCCCAATGTGAAAGAGTATGGGGTACATCGTTCAGGCGGCAGCTCTGAATGACGTCATGCGCCCCATCACATAATCGGAGGAGGTTCTTTTTTTAATCTTCAGTGGGCCGGTGGAGGAAGAAGACCAGAGGAAGAATAAGCGGGAGGAAGACTGGAGGAAGAAGAAAGGAGAAGCAGGGAAAAAGAAGACATTTTTAAGAAAGGACTTGTCAAAAATTGGCTATCGTCTTTTGTCACATTAAATTACTTTTTTGGTCAATGGGTAGGGGTACGATATACCCCATACTCATTCACATTGGGGGGGCCGGGATCTGCTGGCCTCCTTGTTAATGGGGGCTTTCATATTCTGATAAGCCCCCCGTCCGCAGACCCCGACAACAACCAGCCATAGTTGTCAGAAAGAGGCTTCAATGAGGAATTTTGATTTTGCAGGTTCGAGACCCATTGACTTCAAGTATTCCTGCATATGCCGATTTGACAGGCATGTGTGCCGGCAATAGTGTGATTTTCCATTTGCATGTCTGCCCAGTTGAAGTCTTAATTGGCTTAATTGGGCGATATTATCTTGGTACCACGTGTAGCGGTAACCCCCGGGGCTGCTGAGTGATGTGGCCCACCTGTCACCCTGCCCAGCCAAGCAATATTCCCCGCTGTCCTCTCCTGCTCCTGTTCAGGACACCCCTTGGGTTGTGTGGGGTTCCTGTACAGCTCCGAGCCCTTGGCCCAAGGTCACCCCCCCAGACTGGGGAGCTTTCTCAAAGGCCCCGACAGCCTAATACTCCATTTCCAGTTCTTCCACCTGAACAACTCCTCCCCAGCTGGCTGACTCTAGGTATTTAAGGAGGCCTGCCGCCTGCCAATCCAGGTTGGGGGATTGGTCAGGGCTCCTTAGAACACCCCAGACAGCTCCACTCTTCTTCCCCACCTTCCTTCTAGAAGCAGAAAGGAGGTAACCGAAAGGTGAAGCTAGCTGTGAGTCACTAGCCACTTCCAGCCCACATATCAAAACAAACAGGCCTAGCTTTCAGCTAGACCTGCCTAAATTTACCTGCACTGACAAAAATCTCAACTCTAGCACCTACTTACGTAATGGGTGCTACACGTGCGATCTGCCTTGTTTACATAACAGCTAAACACAGTCTCTACCTCCTCAGCAATAGGGTTGCTAGCAACAGGATCATCGTTTGCCTCCTGCAGATATCCACCTGTCTCTTCCTAGTCAGGGAAACATAGACTCACACCACCATAAGACAGCTGGACTCTTTCCCACCAACTTCCTCCTTGCTCTCTTCAGTGAGCTTCTCTAGACCTCAACTTGATCCCTAGACTCAAGCTTCCAAATAGGAAATCTCCCTCAGGGGCAAATCCCTTGCACAGGGGTCTCCTCCAGCAGGATTGGACCCAGGGACTCTGCTCTTCTGTCTCTTCCACCACCTCCTGGGCACACCTTCCCAGGGATGAGACAGTTTCCCCAATGGGGCTTTGGACAGCAATGTAAAGCTATAATAAAACTGTACAATGGATACCAGAAAAAACAGTAAATTTATTGAGAATCACACAATGGTAATATAATAATTATAATGCAGCATATAAGCAAGAATCATACATGAGTAATATTGTATAAAAAGAGAACTGGCACAGTGGTACAGTCTACATTCCACAGCAGAGCGTGTATTCGAATAGTACAAAGATTGGAGCATGTGGTTGCATGTTGAGATGCTAAGGTGCAGAATCCCCGACGCGTTTCGACCTGTATGTGGTCATCATCAGGGGGACAATTAGCTCTAGAAGACACATTGCATATCATCAGACTTATAAAACATATCATCACATTCATGAATCCCAATTAGGTCCTAAATGAAGTGATCCCAGGGCCAGGAGAGATGCGGGCTGTGGAGCAGTGTAGGGGCCCACTCCGGGGGATAGCCACCCCTGCCTATCCCAAAGGGGATGGGTCCGATCCAATAGGATTGCAAGGAGCCGCAAAAATGACGCACTCCAGGGGATGGAAGGGTTGGCACCTGCAATAAACACCCATCAAGTGACCATATAAAAAATACAGGAATTATGGATAAATTATCTCTTAACACACTGGCAAGAGTGTAGGTAATAGTGTATATGTACGTGTGGTCTAGGAATATGGGCTTATTACAGACAGGTATGTTTGTCACGGTGTACCTAGCAGTAACTTAGATTTGAAGTTTTAGTTCCATATATATATAATATTAACCCCACACGTGAGTGTGGAATTAGAATAAAAGAAAAATGGTTATTTGAATTTTTTTTATTAAATTGATTAATTAAATTAATTAATTAGGCAAGTTAAATTATGGTGAGAGGGTAATATTAGTGATAAATATACAAGTGGTAAGCACAGCCCATGGGGACAAGGGCCTCTTCTTGACAACCCTGGCCGGTGGTTGTCGGGGTCTATGGGCAGGGGCTTAACAGAATCTGGAAGACCCCTTTAACAAGTAGGCCCCCAGATCCCACCCCCCAATGTGAAAGAGTATGGGGTACATCGTTCAGGCGGCAGCTCTGAATGACGTCATGCGCCCCATCACATAATCGGAGGAGGTTCTTTTTTTAATCTTCAGTGGGCCGGTGGAGGAAGAAGACCAGAGGAAGAATAAGCGGGAGGAAGACTGGAGGAAGAAGAAAGGAGAAGCAGGGAAAAAGAAGACTCCAGGATCTCAATTTGCTGCACACGGAGCTACCAGGCTGGCAGAATACTATACCCACCTTTTCCGCTTCCTGTTCCCCCCGATGGCGGAAAACCCCAGCCAAGCAAGGGCGTGTCTCCAATCCTGGCTCATCTCAGAAAAATGGATGAGGCGTCTTACTGTCCACACTCACCCTCCTTGATTGTACCTAGGTTATGATGGTAGCAGCTTTTAGGTCAAAGGTTTAATTAACCCTATTAATCATTCTCTGTTTTCGTTTTTTGTTGAGGACCTTCTGTTATGTTTATGTGTATTTTTGTCCTGACCATTGCTGGTATCTATAAATGTTCCTTACTATTTTACAGGCCGTTAGCTGACGGGGCTTTATGCTCCTAATTCATGCCTCCACACAGGAGTTCGTTCTCTGCCCCTCTCCTCTTGGGGTTGGTGGGAGTTGGCAATTTATCTTTTCTTCTTGAATTTTGTCTGCAACCCTTCCTGGTTGCCTGCTCCCCTCATCCCCACTGGGACCACCGCAGACCTCTGCGTGATTTTGATACCATTCCCAATCGTTATAATGGTTGTTCTACTGTTTTTCATGTATGTCTTATTTCCTCTTTCTCTTTTTCTCTGACTTTTCTCCTTCCCCCTCTCTCCGTCCCTTCCCCCCTCCCCTCTCTGTTTTGCTGGCACGCATGGCTGTATGTATCAATGATCCACTCTTTGCTGATGATATGGCTACTCTGAAGATTCTCTCGTACAATGTTAGAGGCCTTTGTGTCCCCGCAAAGAGACATAAAGTGTTGCGGGAATTGAAAAACTCTGCTTTCTCTATTTCCTTCCTCCAAGAAACCTATTTGACCCATACAACGTCCGTTAAATTATACTCACAGTATTTTCCACAATGGTATTATAGCCTGTCTGACACTAACAAAGCCAAGGGAGTGGCTATTGGGTTCAGCAAGAGTGCTTCATTTCGGTTTTCTGACATGTTAGCGGATGATCATGGTCGCTTCCTTTTTGTAAAGGGGTTTATAGGCAATACTAGTTGCACTCTAGCAAACATTTATTGCCCCAATCACAATCAACCTGTTTTCTTTAATCAAATACTCACAAAACTATCCCATTTTGCTGAGGGTATGATAGTTCTGGCGGGAGATATAAATATACCTCTGGATCCCATTATGGATACCTCCCAAGGCCGTTCGGGTATCCCATTTAAAAGATTAGCTCAGGTCAAAAAAAAACTCCTAGATCTTCAGCTTATGGACGCTTGGCGTCTCATGCACCCTAAAGAAAAGTACTACTCCCACTTCTCTAAAACGCACAATTCTTACTCTAGAATCGATAACTTCTTCCTCGATAACTTTCACCTGCCTTTTCTCCGCTCAGCCCACATTGGTGTTGCTACTCTTTCCGACCATGCTCCTGTTTCCATTTGCTTGGACGTGCCCGCTCTGCCTCCTCGCCCCAATAACTGGAAGCTCAATGACTCTCTCATTTCTAATTAAACAGAGGTCTCCATGTTATCTAATACCTTGTCTCAATATTTCAAAGAAAACACAACCTCGGACACCTCTCCCTCTGTTTTGTGGGAAGCGCATAAGGCCTCCATGAGGGGTACTCTTATTGAATTGGGCGCGAGGAGAAAGAGAGAGCACGGGCAACAGCTTAAACAGGTCCTACGACGAATTGCTGACCTAGAGAAAAAGCATAAACTTTCCTTACATATCTCACATCTCGAGGCCCTCACCCTTCAGAGAGAGGAGCTTAAAACTCTCCTCAATCTTGAAACCAAGCGGAAATTTCACTCTATCTCCCAGAAAGTATACGAATGGGGTAATAAACCAGGTAGACAGTTGGCTAGATCCCTCGCGGCCCAAAAAACTCTATCCTTCATTCCCAAAATAAAATTGCCATCAGGAGAACTAGTCAACAACACCCCTCAAATTTCGAAAGCCTTCCGGGAGTTTTATGCCGACTTGTACGGTGTGGAGGGTGGCCTGGCTTCCCTACCACTGTCGGAAAAACGTAAACGTATACTCTCTTATCTCAGAGAGGCCGGCCTCCCCAAGCTGTCGAAGTCAGCACTTGCTGGATTAGAAGCTGATTTTTCCACTGAGGAATTTAAACATGCTCTTGAATCCTCCCCCCTCAGGTAAGGCTCCCGGCCCTGATGGTTTCACCGTTCTATACTATAAAACCTTTAGTGATATCTTACTTCCTCATCTTACGGCATATGCAAATTCTATCTTCCTCAAATCTGGCCTTCGCCCGGAATCACTATCCGCTCATATTACTGTTATTCCCAAATCTGACAAGGACCCCACTCTGTGCAGTAGTTATAGACCTATTTCCCTCTTAAACATAGACACTAAACTCTATGCCAAGGTTTTGGCTAACAGGCTACTTCCCTTTCTACCCCAATGGGTTTCGGCTGATCAAACTGGATTTATCCCTAACAGAGAGGCCAGGGACAACTCGCTGCGCGCTTTGTCCCTGATCCACTATGTGCGTAGGTGTTCCCAGTCCACCCTCCTTCTTTCTACGGATGCCAAAAAGGCGTTTGACAGGGTGGACTGGGACTACCTCAAAACCACTCTCCGCTATTTCGGTCTGGAACCCAGAATGTTTCATTGTATTTCTTCCCTCTACTCTAACCCTACTGCGCAAATTCGCATAAATGGCTCCTTGAGCGACCCATTTACACTACATAACAGAACAAGACAAGGATGTCCTTTATCTCCTCTCCTTTTTGATATCTCTCTTGAACCCTTTCTGGCCACAATTAGACATAATAGGGATATACATGGCATTCAAGTTGGTTGTAGATCCCATAAATACGCAGCCTATGCTGACGACATTCTATTTTTTACTCAACAACCACGCATTTCATTACCTAACTTGATGTCGGAATTCTCTACTTTCCAAATGCTATCCAATTTTAAAATTAATCTGTCAAAATCTGAAATTCTGAATATTTCGGTACCCCAACCAGTAGTTGATCAGCTGAAGCCCCTATTTCCCTTTCGCTGGGAAGCCTCACGCATGAAATACCTTGGCATATACCTAACTCCTCATCTCCACTCCCTTTTTAGACATAACTATATTCCTCTTCTTAACAACATAAGAGCTGACCTCAGAAAATGGTCCTCCCTCTCACATTCATGGCTAGGTAAGGTGAACATAATCAAGATGAACATACTCCCCCGCATTCTCTTTATCCTACAAATGATTCCCTTAAAGATTCCTATAGGCTTTTTTACTTTATTACAGACCATGGTTACCCGCTTTATTTGGAGGGATGGTCGCCCCAGAGTCTCTAGGGAGGTCCTATTTCGGACCAAGCGCTCTGGGGGATTATCCCTGCCCGATTTTAGGACTTATTATCTTGCTGTTATTTTGTCACGTATAGCAGATTGGAAATATGCCTTTGCTTCTAAACTTTGGGTACAGCTGGAATATTCTCTATGTGACTCGGATCTCTCCTCTGCTCCGTGGATACCACGGTCTTTTAGAACCCTCGCCCACAATACCTCACCTCTTACCATATCCTCCCTGGACGTCTGGGATGGCCTTCATAGGAAATTCTTATGGCCTTATAACTCCCCGCTAACTCCTCTCCTGAACCATAACTACTTTGTACCAGGATCTTTAGACCCCGGTTTCCAATCCTGGTCTCCCGGAGGCCCCCTCCTCTTGCACCATGTTTTAAACTCCAATAAACTTAAACCTTTGTCTGAACTGCCAGGCCATAGACCATCAAAGTTTATGGATAAGTGGAGATATAATCAACTGAACTGCTTTCTTCAAACACTCCCCCAACCATTACGAGGAATCCAAGAACTGAATGACATTGAACATGTGCTCCTTCATAAGGATCCCCCTCTCCACTGTATTGCCCTATTTTACAAAGCACTTATTAACCTACAAAGTTCTACCCACCCGCAGTATCTGACCAGTTGGGAGCGTGACCTGGGTGCTGCTCTCACAGATAAGACAAAGGATAAAGTTTTACTTCTTACGCATATCTCCTCTCTGGCTTCTTCCATGGCTGAATCTAACTTCAAACTTATCACTAGATGGCATCATACACCTGTTAAATTACACCGCATGTTTCCTTCCAACTCCCCGTTATGCTGGAGAAATTGCGGACAGGAGGCCACCCATGCCCACATCTGGTGGTTCTGCCCAATCATTCACCCTTACTGGTCCGCGGTAATAGACCTTATTCACCAGATCACAGAGATCAAGTTACCTTTGGACCCCTGGACAGTGCTCTTCCACGCTACCTCAATGTCAATAGGTAGATATAAACGCTCACTCATTCCACACCTTCTTAATACGGCTAAGGCTATCATTCCTGTTCTTTGGGGTCAATCTACATCTCCGACCACTAAGTGCTGGCTGCAAAGAGTCTCTGACATTAACCTCATGGAAGAACTCACCCACATTGCGAGAGGCACTACCAAACAATATACTTTAACCTGGGCCCCGTGGTCCTCCTTCCTCTCTACCCAATGTTATAAGGAAATAATTTCTTCATCCCCCTGAACAACTCAGGTCCTTGATGTCTCATTCTCATTTGTTTAAATGTTGTGGATTTTATTTCACTATAAGGTTTAAACTCACTGATAGCACATGCCAAATATTCATCTTTGCTGCCATGTGTGCCAACCCCCTTCCTTCTTCTCCCTCCCCCCCCCCACCCCACCTTCCTCTTTCTCTCTTGCATTTCTTTCTTCCTCCCCCCTTTGTTTCTCTTTCTGTGCTTTTTATATTGCTGTTTTAATTTAGTAAGTTGGGTCACTCTTAATGTCTCTACTAAATTCCTGAGTGATTATTTTCACACGTTCTCCCAGTGTAACCCTCTCTGTTCCAATGTATTTCATTTGATTGATATGCCGACATATTTTTCTCAATAAAAATATATTAAACAAAAAAAATTTAATTAATTAGGCAAGTTGAATTATGGTGTGAGGGTAATATTAGTGATAAATATACAAGTGTTAAGCACAGCCCATGGAGCGGTGGGATAGTGAAGGTACCAATTAAATGGGAGGTTAAAACGATAAAGTGAGAGTGGTCTCAGCTAACTGAGTGCAAACTGGGTTATAAAACCCATAGCAAGTGTGAAAGTGATGAGATTGAACATGTCAAACAGAAACGTGAGAATTACAACGAATGAAAATTAATTGATGGTGTTAATGAGCCCCAAAACAAACTAATAAAGTAAGGAATGGGTCAAAATAGTGTAGTGTAAAGTATTTACCTTAGGGAATGTAATAGGTCGTATAAATTGTGGTTGTATGTCGTAGAATTCTAACTGCAGGTAGACAGGAAAATTAGACCTGAGAGACCGAGAGATCCTGTGTGTAATGCTGTCCATCCTATTCCGCTTAGAATCAAAGTATGACTCATCGGCGGTGGTCATAGATTTATGCCAAAAGGTGTCAATTAAGGGTGAGTGGATACAGGTGAAGCCTCCCTCTCCCCTCGCCTCAGAGATAATGCGACCAGACCGCTCAGGACGAGCGGCCCTAGTGCGGCTCCCTCGGCGTCCCGGAAGGCTGGAAAGCCCCGGTATCCACCGTCATCTCCGCCGCAAGCCGCGTGACGTCATGGCGCAGTGCGCACGCCGGGGGAATCCCGCGCATGCGCACTGCATCGTGGACAGTCTGGAGATGAACACGGGATGCCGCCGGCAGGGTGAGGTTTGAAGCAGCGAGAGAAGGATCGCTCAATCGCGCACAAAGACACTGAGGGGGGACGCGAAAATTCACATCCCCCCAAAAGCATACACTCTCACCCTACCGGGAAGCCATATTGGGCCGGAACCCAATGACGTCACGGGGTCATCCCTTCCGCACTATGCACACCTGACGTGCAAGTGCGCGTCAATTAACCCAAGGCCGTGGGGCCAGGTCAAACGACGCAAGTACAGGATGACATAGTCATCCCGACCAGGAAGAGAACTGATCCGCCAATGAGGTGAAAATAGGAAGCCGCCGCATCGCATGTAACGTCAGCAGCCAAAGACCAAAACAGTAGAGATGTAATGCAGTAACAATGTACATGTAATAGCAGTATAGGGCTTTTAATAGATGATTAATGGTACCCATCAATAACAATATGTTTGACAGAAATCACCAATATACCATTTAAGGGATTGGAAAGAAAAAAAAAGCACATTTACAGGGATGTGTCACAATGATGGCAAGTTAGGTTGGATATAGACTTATAAATAGGCCATATTTCGGAAGGGAGGGGGGGGAGGGGAGGGGGAAAGGGAGAGGAAAAAATAAATGAATAATAAAATTAACTTATAAAAAGGATTTATAGGAGTTCATCTCATTAATTCCAGGGGGAATTGTGGCATTGAGGTGTTCTATCCACAGGGTTTCCCTCTGTAGGATAGCTCTATCCCAATCGCCACCCCTGGGGCTCGGTTTAACAACTTCCAGGACGAAAAAACGCACGGCAGATAGGTCATAACGATGGTATAGACCTATGTGTCGTCCAATGGTGGTCAGTTTCCCATTGCCAGAATAGTATATGTGATCTCCTATACGTTGTCTGAGCTCTCTGATGGTTTTACCCACGTAAAATGCCTTGCAAGAGCACACCATGAGGTAAATAACCCCCTTGGTGCCACAGTTGGCATATGCAGAGGAGCGGAAATGCTCTCCATTAGGGAGAGTAAAGTTCCGGCCCTCCAGGACCCAAGGGCAATGGGGACATTCTCCACATTGGTAGGTGCCGTTGGGTCCCTGTGGCGGGACACTATAGGGAATGTAGTGACTCTGAGTTAGGCGGTCCCGTAAAGAGTGAGCTCTGCGGAACACCAATTCTGGATAAGGTCTAAGATGTTTTTGCAAGGTATTATGTTCGGTGAGCAAATGCCAGTGTTCATTGAGGATATTTCGAAGTGTGCGATGATGGCCCGAAAAGGTAGTAACAAATCTGACTGATTCTTGAGTAGGTTTCAGTCTAGGGGGGGGGTAAAGCAGAGATTGCCTGGAGCAAAGGCGGGCCTTATTATAGGCCTTTCTCAGGTTGGAGCGAGAATAACCTCTTAGTAATAAACGTTCACGTAAAGCGTTAGCTTGAATTTTAAAGTCACTTTCTGAAGCACAATTTCTACGTATGCGTAGATATTGCGCAAATGGGATACTACGTATCAATGGCTTTGGATGGGCGCTGGTGGCGTAAAGTAAAGTGTTACCGGCAGTCGGTTTACGATAAAGGTTGGTACTTAACGTGCCGTCTGGTTGTTTCATGATAGTCAGGTCCAAGAATGGGACCTGAGTATCATCAAAATGTACTGTAAAGGTCAAGTTGAAATCATTACAATTTAGTAAATCCATAAATTGTTCTAATTGTGTACTGGTCCCCGTCCAGACCAGAAAAAGATCGTCGATATAACGATACCAAACCAACGCATGCTCAAGCATTTCCGTGTATTGTTCGTCTGCATTGATAGAGCGCTCCCACCCACCCAAATAAAGATTGGCGTAGGCGGGGGCGCAAGAAGTCCCCATTGCGACCCCTTGTGTTTGTAAAAAAAGTTGATCATTAAAGAGAAAATAGTTTTTAGTCAAAATGAAATACAACAGATCAAGAATGAACTCATTGAGTGGCCAAGAAGTCCGCTTCTGTTCGTGTAAAAAAGAACCGGCCACCCGGACGCCCCGCTCGTGGGGGATGCTCGAGTATAATGCCTCGACATCTATGGCCACGAGCAGGGCGTCCGGGGGGACCCGGATACCCTCAATGTGACGCAGCAAGTCAGAAGTATCCTTGATGTAAGAAGGCAAGCTGCTGACGTGCGGCATCAAAAAAGCGTCAACGAACTTACTGGCATTGTCAGTAAGGGATCCAATTCCAGAGACAATAGGGCGGCCTGGGGGGTTGCTTATATTTTTGTGGGTTTTAGGCAAGGCATAGAAGGTGGGTATGCGGGGAAATTTGGGGAGAAGAAATTCTAAAGTATCCTTCTCAATGAGGCCCAAGTGGAAGGCCTCAGTGCAAAGGGTATGCAGTTGTGTGGAAAAGGAAGAAATGGCAGCATGAGAAATGGGACAGTACCAATTGACATTTTGGAGAATTGAGAAACACATGTTCTGGTAGAACTCGTGTGTCATTAGAACAATGTTCCCTCCTTTGTCTGAGTTTTTTATTACCAGATCTGGAGATTTCTGTAACATTTTCAAGGCTTTGGTCTGCCCCTGCGTAAGGTTAGAAGGTATAGTCTGCCATTTCTGTCTTTTAAGATCACGAATAATGGCCTGTACAAATGCCCAGATAGCGGGACATGTCATTAAGTCTGGAAATTTCCGCTAACGGAGTCTAAAAGGTTTGGGTGGATGTAAAATAGTGGAGGTTGGGAGTGGGGGGGTGATAGTGGGTGTCGGTGACTGGAGATCTTCCATGCCACCTTCATCATAAAAGGAGCATAAGGTCGCGGAGCGCACGGAACTCCTCCATCGAGAAATGCTTCGTGCGCTCAGCCAACTCCCGCTCTAAATTAATCTTGGCGCGATCATTATCATAAATGAATTTAAAGGTGAGGTTACGAGCAAAGAGGTATAAGTCCTTGATTGTGTCTGTGACTTTTAAAAAGAGTCCAGAGGACAGAAACCTAAGCCCAATTGTAAAACTGAAAACTCATCCTCGGATAATCTAGGAGTGAGGTTAATGATATTCAGATGGGTATTGTGTTGGGAATTGTTTGTGGTGGTAAAGGAAAGGGAAGTGGTTGTGTGTTCTTGTGAACAAATGTGTCTAAATTTCCCTGCTGTTTTTTCAGGGCTAAAAAAAATGGCATCCTCGTTAACTTTAGTATATTTATTGGACATAGAACTAAGAACTTTAGGGATTGCCCCATGTAATGAAGTGGACGTGGCAGCTCCACCGGTAACCAGACCAGTGGGATTAGTCACGTCCTGTAATAGCGGCCCACGTATTTTGGGTCCAGTATGTCCCTTTTTGCCTTTCTTGGGGCCAGTGGGAGGTGTACCACCTCCGTATCTTAATCTCTTACGGGATGAATAGACTGCTGGTGTTGTGGTGGGGTGTGTAGGATTTTGTGAAAAGTTAGATGAGGCTGATGAATCAGATTCAGCCTCTGTAGTGGGATTTCGGGCAAAGTTTGCACGTTGAAATCCCCTCTTGGTAGGTACACCACCTGACCATTTATATGCATGTCCCTCTGCAAAGACAGCCTTATCTTTATTAAATTTGGTTTGTTTTTTGATGATGATTTCTTTATTGATGATCTCTAGACGTTCTTTTAATTCCTTCCACTTGGCGGCAAACGAAATGTTGCCAACCAGATGGAGGTATTGTACATTAAGGTTATCGATTTCTTGGTCTAGATTGATCATGTCCTTAGAATATTGTACGACCAAAGACTTCATCAATTCAGAACTGCAGTTTAAGAGGGAACTTTCCCATATTTTTTTGAAATCTACTGAGGGGTCTTTGATGGTAGGAAAAATTTGGACTCTAAGTCCAATTGGACAAATGTTCTCTGCCAAATAATACCTAAAATATTCGATGTGCCAGTGAAGGTGTGATTTACGCTTTAAGAGTGAAAACATTTTCGAAAAAAACAATTTAAGGTCATCTTCAATTTTATGGTCATTCATACAAGAAGTGTGAATTTTAGACATGAACCCAGTCCAATCAGTGCCTAGAACATCCATGGTTATGGCTAGTCGCTCTTTTCCCAAAAATTGTTGGTGAAATGGTATAAATAACAAGAAAAAGAAAGCAATATAGCTTTAATAATAGGGTAGAGGCACTCAAAATGATTTTCGTATGGATCACTTGGTGATATCCATCGAAAAAGAAAAACGGGTGTGTTATCCACCCTATAGAATGAAGAGAAGGATTGAGTATAGCCTCAATTATAAAAAAGAAACTAACAATATATTGTGCCCTCATCCGTAGTAATGTTTGAGGAGGGAATCCATCAGACATAGGGTAATGGTTGCTAAGGTCATCTTCCCCTAATAGTCACTCAGGATTAAAGGTTTGATGGACTTTCTCAGGCACTGATACGACAACATACAAATATTACATAAAAAATATTTATTAATGTGTATAAACAAAAGAAGACAATAATATTTAAAAACAAAGACCAAACCCCACAGTATAGAACAGCATGAGTCGGTGACAAAACAGCCGTATACAATCTATCAAAGTGGAGCAGGCCAAGCCTCAACCGGTTTCGCGGCAGAAAAACCGCTTCTTCAGGAGGGTCTGTGCAAAACATAATAAATACTCTAGCAATGTATTAATACAAATATAGAACGTATTTAATATCAACAATATAGTCAAAAAGTCAAGGTCTGTGAACTGCTCACCGTAAAGACGTTCAGAGGTGCAGCGACTGCCCAGGTAAACCCCCCGCGGCGGATGAGGGGGAATAGACGTATATGGTGCAGATTGATACAATCTAATAGTAATGATTAAAATAATATTGGGTTAGATAATTTATATTTGAGCCAATTTAACATGGGACACCCAGTGCTGATAGTGGGAAGGGGGGGAAGGGAAGGAGGGGGAGGAAGAGGGAAGGGGGAGAAGGAGGGAAAGGAAGTGGGGAAGGAAGGGGAAAGCGGGGGAAAGGAAGGGGGGGGCGAAAAGGAAGGGGAAGGGGGGGGGGAAGAGAGAAAGGGGAAAATAAGTTGTTGAGGAGGGGGAGACGATTGAGAGGGAGGGGGAGAGGGGAGGTGAAGAAAAAAGGGAAAGAGGAAGGGGGGGGAGGGAAAAGAGATGGGGGGGGGGAGAGGAAGGGGAAAGTTCTAATACGGGAAGAGCCGACCTCGACCCCCAATATACTGGAAACACCAAACCACTGTGCCCAGCAGATACAAACCAGGGAGGAAGGAGAGACAGACCAAGGAACCCAGAGGGGAAGGGGAAGGAAGGGGGGGAGGGGGGGAAAGGGGGGCTTGGGGTAAAGACTGGACTATATAGCAAGCACATGTAATAGGCTCTTACCAGTATTAAAACATGTTGCAATAATGAGGAAAACCTGAGGAGGATCTAGACAGCCAGAGGGTTATGATAAACCAGATTTGGAGCCCAAAGTCCGGCGAGGTTTGAGACTTGGCCTGCTCCACTTTGATAGATTGTATACGGCTGTTTTGTCACCGACTCATGCTGTTCTATACTGTGGGGTTTGGTCTTTGTTTTTAAATATTATTGTCTTCTTTTGTTTATACACGTTAATAAATATTTTTTATGTAATATTTGTATGTTGTCGTATCAGTGCCTGAGAAAGTCCATCAAACCTTTAATCCTGAGTGACTATTAGGGGAAGATGACCTTAGCAACCATTACCCTATGTCTGATGGATTCCCCCTTCATAGTAGTGCAGGCGACAAATCACATCTCTGGGTTGGTCAGAGGAGAAATTGTGAGGTCTCAGGGCGCAGTGAACTGTCAAAACGCAGAGGATCAGTAACTAAGTTACCTAGTATGGTATTAAAGGATGCCACGGATCGAGGGTTCCAGGTCGTTATCTCTGGTCGCTTCTGGCAGCCCTCTAACACGTAGGTTGTTTCTACGATTGCGATTTTCGAGGTCCTCGAGTTTGTATAATGAGGCTCTGTGAGCGTATGCTAGTTGAGTAACAGTCTCTTGAAGTTCTTTAATGGCCACCTCTTGTGAGTCTTGTCGTTGTTCTGTCTCCTCAATTCTGACGAGCAAATGCGCCATGTCCGCCCTAACTGCGGAAATTTCCTTTTTGATAGATTTTTCCATATTGTGAAACATACCCGCCATTTCTTTTTTGAGTTCACTCACCAAAGAAGACATGTCAGAACCTGTGGGGGAGCCGGGGTCCTCCATCAACTCCGAGCCGCAGGATGAGGCCGGAGAGCTTTCACGGGCAGAGGCCGCGTGTGAGGCTGGGGATATAAGAGATCGTGAGGCTCTGGTCTTGTTGATCCGAGTGCTGGGGCTTTCGCGCTCCGAAGCTAGGAATCTTTTGATAGACCCGACAGTAGCTTGATGTAAGTTTGAGGATTTTGCAGAACGTTTGTTTATTGATGAACGGGAACTTGATCCCTTAGAAGGCATTGCTAGGTGTGTATGAGGCCGAGAGCTGAGCGGAGCTCGTTTTAAGTGCTTGCCATCAGCGCCATGTGTAGTTAATCAATTTAATTAATTTTTTCAAATAACCATTTTTCTTTTATTCTAATTCCACACTCACGTGTGGGGTTAATATTATATATATGGAACTAAAACTTCAAATCTAAGTTACTGCTAGGTACACCGTGACAAACATACCTATCTGTAATAAGCCCTTATTCCTATACCACACGTACATATACACTATTACCTACACTCTTGCCAGTGTGTTAAGAGATAATTTATCCATAATTCCTGTATTTTTCATATGGTCACTGATTGGGTGTTTATTGCAGGTGCCAACCCTTCCGTCCCCTGGAGTGCGTAATTTTTGCGGCTCCTTGCAATCCCTTTGGATCAGACCCATCCCCTTTGGGATAGGCAGGGGTGGCTATCCCCCGGGGTGGGCCCCTAAACTGCTCCACAGCCCGCATCTCTCCTGGCCCTGGGATCACTTCTTCCACTTTTTTAGCGGTAAATATGTCAGCATTTAGAACCTAATTGGGATTCATGAATGTGATGATATGTTTTATAAGTCTGATGATATGCAATGTGTCTTCTAGAGCTAATTGTCCCCCTGATGATGACCACATACAGGTCGAAACAAGTCGGGGATTCTGCACCTTAGCATCTCGACATGCAACCACATGCTCCAATCTTTGTACTATTCGAATACACGCTCTGTTGTGGAATGTAGACTGTACCACTGTGCCAGTTCTTTTTATACAATTTTACTCATGTATGATTCTTGCTTATATGCTGCATTATAATTATTATATTACCATTGTGTGATTCTCAATAAATTTACTGTTTTTTCTGGTATCCATTGTACAGTTTTATTATAGCTTTACATTGCTGTCCAAAGCCCCATTGGGGAAACTGTCCCTTCTTCTTTTCTGTTTACCGGGGTTCGCAGCACCTTCATCTCTCCTATATGTGTTTCTTCTCTATTCACCTTCCCAGGGATTGGCTGGAGTCCCATACATATTCAGGCTACTTAATCTGTTCCTCCTCCCAATATAATTCTATAATTCTCTGGAATACTGGGGGAAGCAATCCAGAGAAGCAGCCTGTGAGACACTAAGCAAACCTAAACAATCAATACTTGGTACACTGATTACAAAGGAGCTAGTACATTTACCTAACAGCCTACACTACCCCAGGAGGATGCTACATATTATACTTGGCATATCTGAAATAAATAAAGAATTTCCAAAAAAAAGCTATGGAGTTTTGGAATAATCAACGTGCTTCACTTATAAAACAATTAAACTGAATTTTGAATTAGAATTTTTGCTTACCCATAGTTTTTTAGAGGTAGTGGATCTTATAATCTTAAGAAACACAGGTGTCGGGCGCTAACACTTCAGCAAGTATGATTACACAAACTTTGTGCTGCAAGCAATCCACTGGAGTGTGTCGAAGACTAATTTGGAGAAAAGAGAAGAGGCAGCGCACTAAAGTTCTGTAGATAAACCCTTCTGAGTTCAGTCTAAAGAGAAGATTAAAACAGTTTTTTTAGTAAAATCGGTGATAGTAACAGCACCTCAGTGCAATCAAGAGGATAAATGACAAGCACTATGATGCATACATGGAAGATCCTGGTTCCACCAAGCCTTCCCACTGCAATGTGTATTACAGCTTCTGGTGTGATAAGGAGGCTGCGATTGGTAAATGCACATACCCATCCATGCGGCAGTGGGATGAACAGGGAGACGTGAATGTGCCAGGGAGAAAGGGAAGCACAGGTCCAAGGTAATTGATGTAGCAGTGCTCGCACCCTCGACACAGCTCTATTGGCGCTATTGTATGCAAATATGCGGCCTCTCTGCGCCAAGGCCCAGCCACCGAGAGGCCGCATATTTGCGTGCTCTCGGTGCCAAGAGGTTAACTATACAAGTCTGAAGGGTTTGTCTGCAGGACTTTAGTGTGACTCTTCTCTTTTCTCCATTTTATAAACTTGCACATCATGTAATTAAATATCATTGCTATGCATTTTTTCATGTGAAATTGTACTTGTATGATGTCTCAATCAGAACATATTTAATTTGAGGTTTACATTATTAACCCTTTCCATACAGGGCTTTTTATACCACTTCCATACCGGGCCTATTCCGGCACTTCTCTCCTACATGTACAAATCATCATTATTTTGCTAGAAAATTACTCAGAACCCCCAAACATTATATATGGGTTTTTTTAGCAGACACCCTAGGGAATAAAATGACGGTCATTGCAACTTTTTATCTTGCACGGTATTTGCGCAATAATTTTTCAAAATTCTTTTTTTTTGGAAAAAAAATGATTTCATGAATTAAAAAACAGTAAAGTTATCCCAATTTTTTTGTAAAATATGAAAGATTATGTTACGCCGAGTAAATAGATACCTAACATGTCACGTTTTAAAATTGCGCACACTCATGGAATGGTGCCAAACTTCAGTACTTAAAAATCTCCATAGGCGACTCTTTGAAAATTTTTACAGGTTATCAGGTTAGAGTTACAGAGGAGGTCTAGTGCTAGAATTGTTGCACGCGGTCTAACGCACGCGGCGATACCTCACATATGTGGTTTGAACAGCGTTTACATATGTGGGCGGGACTTACGTGTGTGTTCGCTTCTGAGCGCAAGCAATTGGGGAGAGGGGCGTTTTAAATCTTTTTTTTTTTTTTACACTTTTTTTTTTGATCACTTTTATTCCTATTACAAGGAATGTAAACATCCCTTGTAATAGGAATGTGTGTTACAGGTCCTCTTTATGGAGAGATGCGGGGTCAATAAGACCCCACATCTCTCCTCCAGGCTGGAAAGCATGAGATCGTGAAAAAAATTTCACCAATCTCATGCTTACTAGCCGCAATGGCGGCTTTGTTTACTTCTGAGGACCCAGGCGTGACGTCATAACATCGAGCCCGGGCTTCCGACGGTCATAGAGATGACTGGTGACCATCTGGTCACCAGTCATCTCTATGCTCCTCATCATGTGACCACCGGCGCTGGACGATTCTTTCTCCGGGCCCCCGATGGCACGGGAGAGCCTGGAGAAGCACCGGATGGCGGCGGGAGGGGGGATGTCCCCTCCCGCCGCCTATAAGAACGATCATTCGTATGGTGCGCAGAATCGCCGGCTGAAGACAAGGATATCTGAATGATGCCTCTAGCTGCAGGCATCATTCAGATATTCCCCCTCAAACCCAGGACGTCATATGACGTCCACCCAGAGGGAGAGAGGGTTCCTGCCGGCGTCATTTTACAATGGCCCGGTATGGAAGTGGTAAAATAGGATTTATTGAACAGGTAGGTCTGCTGTTATTAAATCTTATTGTCCCCCTAGGTGTATTACCCACTGTAGTACTGTAGTGGATACTAGCAGGAAAACATTATATACCGCATTTATCAGCATATAAACACACACAGGCGTATAACACGCACCTTCAATTTAAGAGGGAAGTTTCAGGAAAAATACTTTATTAAAAAAAAACACTTTGAAGCAAAATAATGGTCAGTGCCCATCAATGCAGCCTGATTAGTGCCCATCTGCAGCCTCAATTCAGCCTGATCTGTGCCCAACTGCAGCCTGATCTGTGCACATCTGCAGCCTGATCTGTGCACATCTGCAGCCTGATCTACGCCCATCTGCAGCCTGATCTACGCCCATCTGCAGCCTGATCTACGCCCATCTGCAGCCAATCTCCCCTCAATGCAGCCTGATGCTAGGGTTGCCACCTCATCCCTTTAAATTCGAACACATATAAATTACACAGGTTCTGTGGCTAATTTATTGCACATAAGGCACTGAGTTTAATTGCCGCCTTAATCAGCCACAGAACCTGTGTAATTTTTTTTATATTCTTTATTATTTTTCCACGTTGCATAACATTTTATAAAAATACATACATTTGTTTTATCCTTGTTTCACATAAAGTGCTTTAATATAGTGTTCTACAATTAACCACTTACCACCCCTTCCCCAACTAATCTCTTTGCGCACTCCAAAAACAGAAAAGAGGAACCAAAAATGCATTCTACCACTCTCTTGTGTTATTGCAGAGAACTATTTTATTTTTACTTTATTTAATTTTGACTTTCCTTCTACTTCCATTCCCCTTTCGCTTCCTTCGTTTTGATCTTCCAACATGTTTAACTTCTTTATCTAGAGCCCATAGCTTCTCTTTCTACCTGTCCTCTATCCGCCCTTCTATCTCAACAGTCCGGTTTCCACCTTTTAGGTCCATTCTTTTACTCTTCTTGCTGCCGCACCAATTAGGGCGGACACCCCATTTTCCTCAGCCAGGGATCCCACATTGTTTTAAATTTTTTATAGTTACCCCGTCTAGTCAAAACGACTTTTTCCTTCCACATTGTCGCATTTATTACATTGACCCACTCTGCTGATGTCGGTGCTTTCTGTGCTTGCCAGTTTTGTGCTATTACCTTCCAGGCCTGAAACAGGCACCTCAACACTACTTCCGAAATGTCTTTTTGTCCGTATCCCTCCTCTATACCTAATAGGCACACCCTGGCCTCTGGTTCCAGAGTTATCACAAAGGTCGTATTTATGATGTACAATACCTTAGCCCAATATCTTTGTAACTTCGGGCATTTCCACATCATGTGTATGAGGTCCCCTGTATCTTGACATCTAGGGCACTTATCCCTCTTTGGGGTGTAATAAACTCTGTGCACTAAGAACAGATGTGACACTCTCTGTGATGGGGAGAGTGACACCACTGTCCCCTGTTCCAGTATCCGTTCCCATTGTGCAGTTGTTATAGGGCCTATATCCTCCTCCCACTTTACTTTATTTTTACCCAACCTCTTCTCAAATATAAAACTCCCCTTAATCTGCGAATATAATTGTGAAATAAGGCCTTTTGATGTTCCTGTCTTAATTAACCGTTGAAGGTGGGGAATTTTTTGCCAGCACACCGGGTGTGTTTTAAATTGGGCTTGAAGTGAGTGTCTTATCTGCAGATAAGTATACAACAAGGAGTTTGGGATAGCATACTCTCTGCTTAATTCTGAAAATGCTTTCAATGTATTGCCTTCATATAACTGCATCAATCTAGTTACGCCTCGCTTTTCCCATTCCTTTAACTTTCCTATGGCTTGAATTTCTGGTAGGTATTTATTTTCCCAGAGAGGGGAATATTCCGTTAACCCTTTATACCCCATGGCTTGTTTACCTTCCCGCCATGTTCTTGTGACCGCTTTCAGTGTTGGGTTCTTAACAGGAAAGGAATCAGCCTCCAAATTTTCTATTACGGTGTTATGTGGGGCCTCCATTAGCATCATTTTCCCACTGGCCCCTCTTCCTCCCTCTATTATACATCCCCTCAGATGCTGTAACTGGGCCGCTATAAAATAGCTGTAAGGGTGCGGAATAGCCAGCCCTCCCTCATTTATTGACAACTGTAATATTTGGAGACTGATTCTCGCCCTGCCCTTCTTCCAGATTAATTCCCTGAAAAGGGTCTATTTTTTTAAACCAGGCTTTCCCGATCCATACTGGGGCATTATGGAGCACATAGAGTAGTTGTGGCATCCAAATCATCTTAATAAGATTACTTCGTCCGGCTACTGATAGGGGAAGACGTTCCCAGATATCGGCCTTTTGCTTAAACTTAGCTAGGAGTGGTCTTAAAATTATTATCAATGTATTGTTCTGGGTCTCGTGTCACCACTATCCCCAGATAATCCATTTTTTCCACTACTTTTAATAGAGGGATACCTTCACAGACGGCATTGTCTACTGAATCCACCGGCAGAAGTGCAGACTTCTCCCAAGTTATCACTAGGCCCGAGAATCAGCCAAATACTTCCACCGTCTGCATCGCCATATTTAATGACGTTGAGGAATCCCCCAAAAAAAGCAAGATGTCGTCTGCGTAAAGTGCAATTTTCTCCTCCCCCACTTTCCTCTGAAAATCCTGTATCGCCTTTTTGGATCTAATCGCTATTGCTAATGGCTCTATTGCTAGCGCAAAGAGAAGGGGGGACAGGGGGCATCCCTGCCTTGTCCCCCTCTCTAACCTAAAACTCTTTGAATATTCATTATTCATTTTTATTTTTGCGCTTGGGGAGTTATAAAGCGTTTTTACCCATTTAAGAAGACGGAACCAAATCCAAATTTCTCTAACACATGCCAGAGGTAATCCCATTCTAGGCTATCAAAAGCCTTGGTGGTGTCCAGGGATAGGATAACTCTGCCGCTTCTGTTCTCAGTTGGCGTCTGTAAATTCAGATACAGTCTTCTGATATTGGTGCTGGTAGCTCTATTAGGGATGAATCCGGATTGATCCGGGTGTATTAATTTCTGAATGTGTTTGTTCATCCTGGCTGCTAGCACTTTAGCCAATATCTTAACATCTGAACACAGCAATGAAATTGGTCTGTAAGATGATGTATCTAATTGATCTTTCCCCTCTTTTTGGAGTACTATTATGGTGGCCTCTGACATTGAGGCCAGCAACTTCCCCCCCTTCTACCGCCCAATTCAGCACCCATAGCAGTTCTGGGAGGAGCACCTCCCCATAATGTTTATAGATTTCCACCGGTAAGCCGTCTGGCCCAGGGGACTTTTGATTAGACATTTCCGCTACTGCCGATTGAAGTTCCTCTAGGGTTATCGGGGACTCTATAACTCTTCTATCTTACTCAGTTAAGACTGGTGTTTCTATCCCCCCCAGAAATTCCTCCATTTGTAACGTCTCGTCTTCCCTCTTTGACTTATATAAGTCCTGATAATAAGCCTCAAACGTCTCCAGAATTTCAGATGACTGAGAGGATATCTCTCCCCCCATCTTCCTTATTGCGGGAATACTAGAGGGGGCTGAGTTAGTTTTTGCCAATAGGGCCAGTGTATGACCTACACTCTCCCCTTCTGCAAAGGTGCTCTGTTTTTGAAATAGGCGCTTGTTCTCTACTTTCCTTACAACTGCCATTTTGTACTCCTGTTGTTTCTCAAGCCATTTCCTTTGTTTCATCAGGGTTGGGTCCTCCACATATTGTTCATCTGCTTCTCTTACCTCTTTCCTAATCTTCTCTTCCCATTCCCTAGAGTTTTTTTTAATCTTGGCTATTTGTTGGATCAATACTCCCCTAAGGAAGGCCTTTAGGGTGTCCCATATCACTCCCACCGGCGCTGTCCCTTCATTAAAGACCACCATCTCACTCAATTTTATATTTATCTCTTCTGGTTTTCCCATTAGTTCTAACCAGAAGGGGCTTATTTTCCAATTACTTGGAGGGTGCTTTTTCCCTGTGTTCATTGTCAGCACCAGTGGTGAGTGATCCGACACCCCTCTTGGGTAATAAACAATTTTGCTAACCCGCTGCAGGCTCATCTCGTTTCCTAAGGCCATATCTATTCTAGATAATGTGGAATATGAGCTTGAGAAACAGGAGTACTGCCTCTCATCTGGATTTCCCATTCTCCAGATATCACACCATCCAACCTCTTCCAAAAACTGGGTTAAACGTCCCTCTCCCCTCCCATCCGTCCGTATCCCTGGTGGAGATCTGTCTACTGTCCTGTCCAATACTGCGTTAAAGTCCCCTACTACTATTATGGGGCTTTCTTCCTTATTTAGCACAAATTCCGCAAATTTATACAAAATCTCCATATTAAAGGGTGGCGGAACGTAGATATTTGCCAGTACATATGGTTTGTTTTCTATCAAGCAATGCAAAAAGATAAAGCGACCCAATTCATCTATCCTAGCCTCTCTACAAACAAAAGACACCCCCCTTTTCACCAGTATACTCACCCCCCTAGAGTAAGAAGAATGGACTGAATGGTACTGGCGCTGATATTTCCTATTGGATAGTTTTACCTTTGTTTCTTTTGTTAAATGGGTCTCTTGAATGCAAATTAACTCCACCCCATACCATTCAAGCGTGGAGAATATTGCAGCCCTTTTTATCGGGTCACCCAACCCCCGGACATTCCAGGAGCCTATGTTAAATGTTTTAGGCCGCATACCAATACAACAGCTTAATAACAACAACAAAAAAAACACATAGGAGCAAGAGACCCATCTGGGCCCCAAAAAGTTCAACCTTAGGTAAAAGAGAGTTTTGTGTCCCATCATACAAAAAGAAGGAGATACTAAACAAGCATAACCTTCGAAAAAAATCCTTAATGCACAAGATCAGAAAAAAAAATAAACAGGTACAGAGAAAACCGATTACTCTACTACTCCATTTTTGTCCTTGATCTGTTACTAAATTACTTTTTTTTAAGTGTAAAAAAGATCCCGTCTTTTAATTTTAAACTGTGATATCGTGATTTTGTGCAACAAGCAGGGGAGCCTTACTTCCTGTCAAAGAAAAAAAGGGCAAATAAAATAAAGAAAGAAAGGGAGAAAAAGGGATAAAAAATTCATTGATAGTGCAAGGGCACAAAAAGAGAATAAGGAAAAAATTACTTCTTTTAAATGTGTTTTTCATAAAGTGTGGATTTCCCCAAATTACCTTCATCTCATATTTCCCTCTCTCCTGTACTTGACATGTGACATTTGTGCAATTTTATCCCCCCCTTCTGTCTCTTAAACCGCCCCCCAACCACCCTCCCTCCTCCCCCAGCCTATCTAGGCATACCCTAGGGGCTGTACTTGTGACCACTACCTGCCATCCCTCCCTTTCATACCCCTCCAAATTCATATCCTCTTGTGACCTTCCCCATCCCCTCCCACTATTCCCCCCCCCCCCCCTTTCCCCCTGAAAAAATAAATAATTTTTTTTTGTGCATCGGAGAACTTCCTGTTTGGTGTATCCTATTCATGCATTCATGTATTTGGTGCTCCATTACAAGGATCCATCCCAGTGGCGTAACTAGAGACTCCAGGGCCCCGGTGCAAGAAATCATGAAAGGGCCCCCCCCCCCCCCCTGAAAGCCTGATTTTGATACTTAATTTTTTTACACTGTACAACAAAGTAAGACATTTCTGTTTCTGATTTCAACTTCAGGGGGGGTGGCAGCGGTGGTACTTGAGGGGTATTGGTTAAATTAGAAACACTCAGTACTTTGTGAAAAAAAAAAAAAAATATTATAATTTTTATTTACTTTTTCTTCACGAAGTACTGCCCACAGGTGTTTGATTATAGGGCAACTATACTATATGTTTTTTTTATCCTGATGCTTATTGCTGTGATGTTTAGCATATGTTGTTTGAACACCTGATTTAGCCTTTAGTGCACTTGAGTGTTTCTAATTTAACCAGTAAGGGTTAATACCACCCGTTGAAGAGTGACACGAGTTTGGATCACTTTTCAGGTTAATTCCTAAACTCTTAGCAACCAAGTTTTTCTACACATCCCTTGTTGACTGGCCCCCAGGAAGAGCGACTCGATCATTGATTCTCTCTTCATAGGTGGCATGTAGTAACGGGTTTCACTTGACACAACAATTGAAGATGCCATTATCACTTTGGAAGGTTCACTATCAATTTGGATACAACCACCCTTGTGGAGGTGGATCTCACTTAATTAGCACTTAAGTATTTCTCTACCCACACCACCATTTAGGTGGAAGGCAGCGCAACACACCAACACCACATATTTTTTACATTTTCCACCACCACCTGTGCCTTTGACTGATCCCATCCCCCCACCACTGATCTCATCCTTATCCTCCCCCCATCACCTCTGTTGTAGAAGTAATGGGGGGGGGGATAGGGATGAGATCAGAGGTGGGGGGATGGGATCAGTAAGGAGGCACAGGTGGTGGTGGGAGAGGATGGCACCACCGCTGCCACCTCCCTCAAGTACCACCGCTGCCACCCTCCCTCAAGTACCACCGCTTATATGAACTAGTCCATTGCCAGCAATGGGGTGCAACTTGTCACGTGATTTGGAACTGTCAAAGTAAATAAAGTCGCAGCAGTGTGACTGGGACTTAGACATGTATGTATATGGAGGAGGATGGTCCCCATCATTATTGGGGGTCAGTGTAGAGGATGGGAGGAGCAGAGTGATCTGTTCTAGGCACACACCAGCAGATCTCACCTGTCACACCCCCTCAGCTCTGTGACACCAGCACAGATCGCACACAATTAAGTACTATAGGCCTGTGTGTGGCCTTGCAGTGATCTGTCACTTACCCCCCCCCCCCCAAAAAAAAAAGATGTTTTTTGACATTTTTTTTGCTGATTTTTGGGGCAGGGGCATATCATGAAATTAGTGTGGTTTGCAGGTGGTTTAATACCTCCTAGCCTGGTCACAACTCATGAGCGGCTGGCGATAAACTACTTTAGAAGAAAAATCCTTGTCTGTGACTCTGGACTGTGCATGCGCAGTCTGAAGCCAGCCGATTAGTGAACTGCTGGGATCAGCTTCTACTTGTGTGGTGGGGTGTGTGAATTTAAACCACATCCCACTGCCTAATCTGAGGCTGAGCCCAGCAGTTCACTAAACGGCTGGCTTCAGACTGCGCATGCACAATTCAGAATCACAGACAATTTTTTTCCCAAAGTGTTTTCCTGACGGCCGTTTGTGAGTTGTGGTTGGCCAGGCCGGCAAGGGAGCCAGAAGTACTCGCTGCTTGCTTCCCCACAGAAATCGTAGGTGCGGGTAGCAGGGCCAGAATTTGTGATGACAGGCCAGGCTACTGCTAAGCAAGACAGGTACTCTTATGCCCCGTACACACGATCGTTTTTAATGTCATTTTTTAAACCAACGTTTTTCTCCTCGTTTTTTTTCATGTTTCCTCTCAAGCCTGCCTTGCGTACACACCATCATTAAAAAAAACGATCAAGCAAAGCACAGTGACGTTCAACACGTACGACGGCACTATAAAGGGGAAGTTCCGTTCGAATGACGCCACCCTTTGGGACGCTTTTGCTAATTCCGTGTTTCCACGTGTTAGTAAAAGTTTGGTGAGAGACGATTCGCGCTTTTCAGTCTTCGTGCTTTGAAGATCGTTTTCGGGAGTTCAGTTTGCGCCTGTGGGTTCGTATCTGTTTAGCACTGCTTGTAGTCAGTTCGTATCTGTTTATTCAGTGCGGCCTGCTCTGCACGTTCGTGTTTTTCAGCTTGTTCTTCATAGGCCTTGCTGTTCTTCCGTGCGTTCTTCTAGTTCGTTCTGTTCAGCCGACCGTTATCTAGCCATGTTGCGGCTACGTACTCGTCGTAGAGTTCGTGCTGTAGTTGGTGCAGGGGTTCATGCTGTATCCCGACTCCATGCCATGAGCAGGGTCAGGAGGAGTTCATGGACCAAGAATTGGTTGCTCCAGCGGCACCAATTCTGTCATATGCCTTTGTTGCGGGAGATCAGGGAGAATAATCCTGATGATTTCAGGAATTTCCTCAGGATGTCTGACCCGTATTTCAGCAGCTGTTGGCTTTGGTGTCCCCCTATATTACCAGGCAGGACACCGTTATGCGGGAAGCCATCAGTGCTGAGCAGAGGCTCATCGCCACGTTGCGATACCTGGCTACTGGGAGAAGCCTGCAGGACCTTAAGTTCTCCACAGGCATATCCCCCCAGGCTCTGGGGATCATTATACCAGAGACTTGTTCTGCCATCCTTCAAGTTTTGCAGGAGGACTATATTAAGGTAAGTGTTCTTCTTAAAAAATTCACATTGTATGCTTTTTATTTTTGGATATTTTTAATTTGCTTTATTTGCAGTCCCTAATTCACATGATTCTTAGCTGCAGGGAATGTTCCCTTTCTCCCCATGTTTTATTATTTTAAGTTTGGGGTTTGAGGATTACCTGTAAATTTGGCTTACCTAACCTCTCCAGCATGCTATCCTGGGGCCATACCTACCTTGCCTAGTCATTTCCATGTTTTTTATTATATGTTCCATCGTAGTGCTTTACCCCAAAACGCACCCTAAATTTTGCCTAGGAATGTTTCATTTTTGTTAACTTCAATACAGAGTGCTACAGCCTTCATGTGTGATATTCCCAACTCATCTTCAACCCCCCCCCCCCCCCCATAATGTTTTTAAATTTTTTTTTTCTAGCTTCCAAATTTTTATGTATTGAACAGTTTCTACCAATGTTGGCCATGAATGTGTGTATGAAATCAGCTTTCAATGTTTCTGGCTCCAAGTATTAATTTGTTATTTCTTCAATTCCACAGTTCCCTTCTTCGCCACATGAATGGCAGAATGTGGCTTCCGAGTTTGCCCAGCGATGGAACTTTCCGAACTGTGGAGGAGCCATCGACGGCAAACATGTTCGGGTCGTCCCACCACCCCATTCGGGATCCTTTTATTATAATTATAAGGGGTTCCACAGCGTCGTGATGATGGCAGTGGTGTCGGCCACCTACGAGTTCCTCTATGTGGACGTTGGCAAGAATGGCAGGATGTCTGATGGAGGAGTTTTTGCCCAGACGGAGTTTGGAGAACGGCTCCTTTTGGATCTGCTGGCCTTGCCACTAGCGGAGCAGAATGTGGAGGGACTACCTTTTGTGTTTGTGGCGGATGAGGCGTTTGGCCTGGGACCCCATTTGATGAGGCCATTCCCGAAATGCACACTCACCCCTGAGAGGAGGGTTTTCAATTATCAGCTGGCCAGAGCCAGAAGGGTGGTGGAAAATGCGTTTGGGATCATGGCCAGCCGATTTCGCCTCTTCCTTACCTCCATCCACCTTGCCCCATACAAATGGAACCATGTGGTTATGACGTGCTGTGTGCTGCATAATTTCCTAAGGGTGCATTCAACGAGTTCTATATCTTTGAGTGGGCCTGAGGCCTCTTTAATCAATGCTGAAACTTTGGTGGCCCTGGAACCTGGCCGTCCTGGCTTGGCCCCCCCAACCGGACGTGAGGTCCGTAACCAATATGTGGACTATTTTATGGGTAGGGGGGCCATTGAAATGCCAGACAATCTATAATAATTTTAGACCAAAAAAATAAAACTTTTTCTTGAGTAAATATTGGTTAGTCATTTTTATTGTATAATGTTTGATGTTTCTGGTAGGTTTACCTAGTGCACTTGTTTTGCCATGTGGATTAAAAAATCTTTTAATTAGCCTTCATTGTCAGTGTAAACACCAAACATTGATTAGTTCACTCAGCACCACATTTACATAATGAAGCCACAATGATTTGTTATGTAAAAATACCTTTATTTTTTTTGTTTAGGTGGGCAACTTCCTTAGAAATGTGGATGTTCCCTTAATTTCGGGTGTATTAAAACGCATGACCAGCCATGCATAAACAAACTATATTTCTCCAAATTTTGAATAAACTAAACATGTGCTAGTCATTAAAGGGTAAAATATCCAAAAAAAAAAAATCTCTGCAAGTAAAACGTTATTTGGTGTAAAAACATTAGACACGCCCAAGCACAGCCATGATATTTTGGAGCCTTTCCTCCACCCGCTTTGTATTTGCCCTGATCTCTAGCAAATCTCCCTTAATTTTTTCGAGGTCACGACAGCAGACCATCAGGTATTGGATCAGGATCTGGGCACTGTGATGTGTCAACTTATTGGGGTCTTCGGCCAGAACTGCACCTAAATGTAAAAAGAAATATGTAGGATAGAATATGTAGGCCTACATCTATTTAACATGCATGTGTCTGGTTTCACTCTGACCTGTGGTGGTGCCACTTTCCACTTCCACAACATCACATTCCTCTCCATCCTGGGGTTCTGGGGGTATTGTTGTAGGTATTGCAATTCTCGTCTCATCTGAGGTAGCTTTTCGAATCCCTAGGGAGATTGAAATAAAAGGAATAGTTTCATTAGTAGCGACTCAATTTTGCTAAAATAAGAAACATGAAAAAAAACTTGTTAATCATTCTTTTGAAGCATGCTCCATTTTAATTTTTACCCCCTGTGCCAACCGGGACAAATGATTGGATACATAGCCCAAAACAGAGCATATACATTTTGTAAACAAATTTGAAACATTGTAACACCCCAAAGTATCTACACTGGATCACCTGTGTGTGACTCCCTCAAGCTTTTTGGCTTTAGGCCCACACTTGTACTACTGCGTTCAGATGTTTCAACAGCTGCTGAGCATTCACTCCCTTTAACATTACCATGCATATCGTTTTTTCAAATGAACAAATGTCCTTTGGATTAGCACACCAAAAATAAGTGTGGCCCAAATTTACTCCCCCAAATAAACCAAAAAACATGGGTGTTCACACTGGATGATCCTAAAACATCGTTTGAGGAACTGTACGGAGAAAGAGGTTTAATACGTCCGTTTACTATGCGGACGAACCTGAAAGATGGTATCTTTCAGTGTACTATATGAAAGTAAAAAATACACGACAGAATACAAGAAAATAATATGTACCAGGGAAACTCAAAATAAACAACTTACTTTTTAATATAACTTTCTTGATTCTTTTATATTGGTCGGCCTCCCGCAACTTCAGATCTGACCATCGTTTTCTGAGCTGTTCCTTCGTTCTGCACACCCCGAATTTGTGGTGGAGACTTTTGACCACTTTGCCCATAATTCTGGACTTGACCAGATTAGGCCTTTTATACGGACCATGCTTGGCATCATAATCCTCCTTCTTTAAAATGGCAACCATCTCCACCATTTCCTCGAATGACATGTTGGATGCCTTATATCTCCTGGGTCTTGATTTGGGCTCCTCTGTAATTTCATCCTCTGTAGAGGTAATCTCAGCCACCTGTGTCTCCGCCATGTTTTGTTCAGCACTACGAGCGAGAAGGGGCGGGGAAAGTACAATATCGAACGTCAGGGGCGGGGAAAGCGTGCGGAGTTTCACGCATGCGCTGTGTATATAAAGTGAAGATCCATGTCTGGGAAATACGTTCATTTTTCGGGAGAGGGAGTTAGCAACGAACGTCGTGACCAAGGTACCTAACAATTTTACTTTTTGAGGTTGATCAGACGAGGAGATTTGTGTGCTCAAAATATGTAGACAATGCACAGTTGAGGAATGTTGCCTGAAATATATATTTTTTTTGGTTTCTCGCTTTTACAGATATCATGAATACTTTTAAAACCCCAGACTTCATGGGGGAGTTCATCGACAAATGGCAAGAGCTCCCTATATTATGGCAAACAAAAAGTGGCGGGAATAAAAATAAAGACGCCAGGAAAGCAGCACTGGAGAGCCTGCTTGCATTTGTGCAAACAAAAGATACCCACAACAACCCTCCAAGATGTCAAAAACAAAATTGCGACCATCAGAGGGACATACAGGACCCAGAGGACTATGGTCCTGAGGTCCCAGAGGTCAGGTGCACCAGCAGATAAGGCTTATAAACCCAGTCTGTGGTACTACAGTAAGCTTGCTTTTCTGGATGACCAGCTGGAAGTGCGGGAATCTCTCTCCACCCTTCCCCCCAGAGGTCAATCCAGCCTTCCTTGTACCCAACCCTCCAGCCTTCCCTGCAGCCAGTCCTCCAGCCTTCCTGTCAACCCTGCTCTGGCTTCCTCTGAGGATCAAGATCAGGGCCTTGAGGAGGCAGATTTGGAGATATGGAGCCAGGTAAAGTTTTGCTATCTATATTTCTATCGTACAAAATTGTAGAATTTAAATAGATGTTCGTATTGTTAAAGGTATGTACACTTCTACCAATAAAGTTTGTGAAGAGCAAGATACAGTAGTGGCCTAATTTTATGTGCCCAAGACAACAAAACCAGGATGCGTAATCAATGAAAATGACATAACTTTTGGCATTGATTTCAACAATGTCTAGAGGTGAACAATGTCTGTGAATGATGATGTGGCAAAATAAATAATGTCCCTTTCTTTTTTTACAGCCAGAGCAGAGCCAGGAAGAGGGTGATGTTGGGGATCAGGAGGAGGCAGGGCCCAGTAGCACCCAGGAGGAGGCAGGGCCCAGTGGCACCCAGGAGGAGGCTTGGCCCAGCACAAGAGCCCAGATGCCTCCCCTGGTAGTTAAACCACGAGGGCCAAGGAGAGGTAGGCAGGTGGAGGAGGAAACCAGGGCCTTCCTCAGAGAGGCAACAGCGGCCCTCAGAGAGGCACCCTCTGTTGATGAGGGATTTGCCGCAGTCCTCGCCCACAAACTAGGGCAAATGGAGTTGCAGCAAAAAAATTTCAGTGAGACCCTGCTATTGAAAGTCATCAATAAGGGCGTGCTGGGTGAACTCACTAGGTACACGGACATAACGGAGGTTGTCCCTACTCCTCCACCTCCTACTACTCCTCCTGCCACAACCTCTCCTCCTGATCCCCAGCCTCCAAGGAAGAAACCAACCAAGGCTGCAGAGAAGGCAGGAGAGAAGGCTACAAGGAAGAGGAGAAAATAATGCCTGCTGTAGTACCACAGACTGGGGACATATAGGACTTATCTGCTGTGGCTCCTGACCTCTGGGAGCTCAAGACAAGATTGGGCTCATTTTTTGGGGGGATCTAATCTCTATTTTGGTTTGGACATCTTGTATGGTTGTTGTGGGGTGAAAGGGATGCACAAATGCAAGCAGGCTCTCCAGTGCTGCCTTCCACTTTAATTTGTTAATGTTCTGAAATAAAAAAAAATTGAGTGCCCTTTAAATACTTGACTATGTGATTTGTATTTCAAAAGAGAGCTTGCTAGGAAGCAGGCAGGGACATCTCAAATTATATTATTGTTATTATCAGGGGACACAAACCTCCCTGAGGCCAAATGAGACACATTTGGAAGGTTGTTGTGGTAACTTTACACAAGAATAATTTAAGGCAAAATACAAAAAAAAAAAAAAGGCCAAAAAACAAAAAAAATAAAAAATTTTAAGGAAGGAGAATTACATTATTTAATTATTATTAGTATTTAGGAGGGAGGTGCGGCTTATAAATAATATTTTATAATCATTAGAGCAAGTTGGAATTACTTTAGAAACAAGTTTGGCATAACTCTCAATGTCATTATCAAAAGAGGGTAATTTTAAAGCATTATCAAAAGAAGTACGGAATGCGCAGCATTAAAACGATGCTATTAATTCCACCGTGACGAATGTGCCATCTCCATTTCCAACATTAGCTTTACCAAAATGAGCGCTCACGTCTCATAGTTGCTTCGGAGCATGCGCGTTTTTTTTCACGTCGTGAAAGCATACACACTATCGTTTTTAACGTCGTTAAAAAAAAAACGACATGAAAAACGACGTGAAAAAAGAGAGCATGTCCGGAATTTTTAATGGCCGTTTTTCACGTCGTTAAAAATGCTCTGGAGCCTACACACACGATCATTTTTAATGGCCATTTTTTAAAATGGCATTTTTAACGGCATGAAAAACGATCGTGTGTACGGGGCATTAGGCCCAGTTCACACTGCAGCGATGCGGGAACCCTGCGAATCCAGTATGGGTTCCCGCATCGCATACAACTCACAGGCAGTTTACACTGCCCTTTGCGAACTGCTAGGGGTGTCAATACAATGTTAATGACACCTCCAGTAAAGTTTGCATATGCGAACTGTGAATTCGGACAGGAATTGGATCGCATGGGTGTGAACACCCATGCGATCCGATTCTGGTGCGGACCAAAAAATGGGCCCTGTGTGAGTTTGATCTGAATGCGATTTCAGCCATACAATCTGTATGGCTGAATTTGCATCGCACAGACATCACATGAGATTTGCACAGCAGTGCAGTGCGAATCACATGTGATGTTTGACCTCGCAGCAGTGTGAACCGGCCCTAAATGTGCCCCCTCTTCTACTGTGGTGTTTGAGGGAGCTCAGGGAGATTCACAGCAAGCAGAGAAAGCAGGGACAGGAGGTGTGCAGTCTGTGAGGCTGAAAAGGAGCCATTGCAGTGAGTGACCTGTTATCAAGCCCAAGTAGAGGAGGGGGGAGAGCACAGGGGGGGGGGGATCAGAGAGGCACCTTGCAGTGGTTGGAAAAACCATCAGAGACAGTAGCTGGCTGGAGCGGACTTCACCTCCATTATCAAGCACAGGGAGGGAGAGGAGGGGGGAGCGTGTGAGAAGGATCAAAGGCATCTGTTCTGCGGCTGTAGGGCTAGAGCAAGTGTACTCACCGGCACGGCTCTTTTACTGCTGTTATGCCCCAAAGGAGTGCAGGAGGGAGAGAGAAGTTAGCAGCCAGTGTGCAGCTGCCCGGGAAAGCTTCAGATCCGACAGTCACTGGAGGAGCATGACAGCCCGGGACTCCCTTCATCCAACTCGGCCAGCTGATAGTCCATGTCCCACTAATTTGCAGTGTAACCGGCCGTTCCTGTCTCTAAATGCCCAGTGACAGTTTGAAAAAACCCGGGCCAAACACGACTAACCCTGGGAGAGCACCGCCTACAGGACGTCCAGCCAATCACAACCCCATAACCTTCACTAAATGCTGGGAGAGCACCGCCTACTGAAAAACCGGCCAATCACACTCCTCTCAGCTCGGAGCGGGGCGGCCCCAGTCTCTCAGCGCTGCCTCTGCCTTCTCTTAGTGGGCAAAAGCACCCGATCCCCGGAACGAACAGCATGCACCAGGCCAACACAGTGATGACATGACAGTCAGGTGGGCCCCTCACACTGGCGGGCGGCGGTCGGGCACCTCACACGGGCGGGTGGCGGGCCCCCCGGACTTGGCGGAATTACAGGGCCCAGTCGCAACTGCGACTGTTGCGACCCTGATAATTCCGCCACTGATCCATCCCCTAATTTATGAGGGGAAAAAAAAAATTATTTCCTCTCTTTTCTTTTTTTTTTCTTACCGCCCCCAACCCTCCAAAGAAACCATCAATCAAAAAAGAAACAATATTAATTCATAAACATATTCTAATCGTCCCGAAAATTAAGACCTTATCTAAACTTTCCCATAGGTACACTGTCTATAATTTAGTTTTGTTTTCTTCCAGCCACTGTGCTGCTTTTTCCGGTGAGTCAAAAAATTGAGGATCCTCCAGAGTCATTATCCTTAGGCGCGCTGGGTACAGTAGTGCATATGTGATTTTATTTTTTAAAAGGTTATGTTTGATTGGTGTGAACTCAGCTCTACGTTTGCTTAATTCCGGCGAGAAATCTGGATATAATGAGATTCTTGACCCTTTATGGAAGATGTCCCCCTTCTCTCTTGCTTTTTGCAATACAGTTGTCTTATCAGTGTAATTAAGGAATTTCACTAATAGGGGTCTAGGATATCCATCTTTTGGATGGGCTCTAAATGGAACTCTATGAGCTCTTTCTATCACAAAGAGTGGTGAAAAGACATTCTCCCCAAACGAGTCTCTGAGCCAGTTCTCTAGAAAGCTAATGGGGTGGGTGCCCTCGCTTCGTTCCGGGAGGCCCACCACCCGTATATTGTTTCTACGTAGCCTGTTTTCGGTTTCATCAAGTTTTGATGCCTGCCACCCCATTTGTTCTTTCATTGCTTTAATCTCCTGTTTCAATGGGTACACCTCATCTTCCACTTGGCTCATTCTCTCCTCTACAGCTGTTGTCCTTAACACTGTCCTCTGCAGTTCTTGGCCCATAGACGCTAGTTGCTCCTTTATCCCTTTTATCTGTTCAGATACACTGTCCAATGACCCTCTGCATGCATTCACAGCCCAAAGTACTTCTTTTAGCGTTGGCTCTTCCTCCCCAGATAGAACAGCATTCGGGGCTATTACAGGGATTGCCGTTGGGATTGTTGCAGGTACAGCCGTAACCCCCAGAGTCTCTCCAGCAGAGCCCTTTTTACTCCCTGTTTTCAGGCCTGTTGTACCGTGGCCTAAGCTTTTTCTATCTGCCGCTGTTCCTGTTTGATTTTTTCCCTGTGCTTGTTGATGTTGAGTCCCTTTACCTGGTGAATTTGCCGAGGTATGAGCAAACCTCTCCAATTTAGCTGCTGTAGCTGCCGCCGCTATTTGCATTGCTTTCTCTTTTGCCGAGCGCGTTGTTTGAGACCCCCCGCTCTCCAGATTAGACTGCTCTTTTTTTGATGACATCCTATACCCTGTGCCCTGGCCAACTACTGATGACCACTGTTTAAATAGGCAATATGGCTGACAGAGAGATGGAGGCCTAAGCTAAAAATAAGTAGGGATAGTGTAAGTTTTAACTTACTATCAGGTCGCGATTCAATTCAGTTTGATTCAATGCAATACAGTACAGTCCTTGCTATCTATCACTCTAACACCAGCTGTTAGCAGGAGGACCGGCTCTGGAACGGCTTCACTAGCACAGTTCATAATTCATATTGCACAGTTCATAGTGCATAGTTTATCGTGTGCAGCCTACTGCCCTGCTACTCAAACCGTCCAGGCCCAGAAAACACACCAACTGTCCAGGTACATAAGTGTAGAAGGTAACCTCCACAACTGCACCCCCCAGCAGTCTTAACAGTTTTGCTTTTACTAGTGTGGCTACTGCCGCTGCTGCACTTCTTAGTCACAGACTCTCTTCACACATCTATACAGGCTGCACGTACCGGTGTAAAGTAAATCTCAGGGCCCCCTCCGCTTCTGCTGTGCGAGTAGCCTCTGTGCCTGGCGTGCTGATCTCCTTTCCTCCTCTCCTTCTCAGTTCGTAGCTCCCGGCTCACAGTTCCCAATCTCGCGAGATCACGTAAGGTACCGCGGGATTACGGAGGGTAATGCTGCTATTTGGTGCACAGAGCGCAACGCCAGACTCCCGTTCAAATTGCCTGGCACGTCCGTAATGGTGAAGGTATGGGAGCAAAAAGTTGCTATAATTGTATCCAGCGGCAGTACATCACATTGCCATTGTCCGGGCGGGGGGGCAGAACAGGGGAATAGAACGGGTGGAGGTCACGCGAACATCCTCACTCCTTACTCCTCACACACACCCGTCCCCTCCATCAGCATCCGGTCACGCCCCTCAGTCGCTCATTGGGAAAGGAAAAATGGAAAAACACCATCACAGAATCTGTGTAATTAATATGTGTTTGGCCTACCTGATGCCCATCTGCAGCCTCCCCTCTGCAGCCTGAAATCACCGAGCCGTCATCTTCTGTTTACTCGGCTCTCAGTCGGCAGTCATATACACAGTCCCGTCTCTGCCATCGGCATTGGACCAGCTCCTGTGATTGACAGAACACTGTTTCAATGCCAGTGGCGGAGGCAGGACTGTGTGAGTGATGTCAGAGCCGAGTAAACAGGAGATGATGGCTCGTGATCCCGGCGGCGCTTGTTCCCCTCCTCCCCTATTTTCAGGGAAAAAAAAGTGCATGTTATACGCCGATAAATACGGTAAATACACGCATTCCTGTCCAGACAACGGCGCCTGTGTGTCCCTGTGCACCACCGCACGCGCGTGCACGTTAGCGCCACTTGGCGCCAATGGGCCTTTAAAAAGACCGCAGCTGCACTTGTGCATTGCTGTTTGATCTGCAGCTCTGTGCCTGGTAACCTGTGAACCTATCTGCTTATACCTGTACCGAACCGGCTCTGTTGACTACCCATTATCTCCAATCCTGACCTCGGCTTGCCTTGACCCTGCTTTAATCTCCTGTTTACCTGCTGCCAAACCTTGCCTGTTCATCCGACCACGCTTCAGCCTGCTGTATTAACTGCCTGATTACCTGCTCTGACCCGGCTTGTCTGACCCTGCTACTGCCTGCTCTGTATTGCTCTTGTATCTGACCCGGCTTGTCTCACCCTGCTCCAGCTTTCTGCTGATCCTGCACCCACCAGCTCATCAGGCCGCTGACCTGCAACCACCTCTTCTGCCACCTACAGTTCCAGCCATCCCTGGAGGGTCATCATCCTTCTACTGTGCCAGCTACTACAACTACTCCAGGCACTCCTACCTCACTGTGCTCACAAGCTCACTGTCCCACTCCAGTGACTACTGAGCCAGGGCTGTAAATGAGGTCTCCTCCTACAAAGTCAGGCTCTACTACAAGGTACGTTCTGTACATAACACCTTTTCTATATACAGATATAGTAGGCAATTTACAGCACACCTTTTTTCAACATTAATGTTTACAAATTTGCAAGAATGCAGGCACTCAAGGATGTGTAAATGAATGCTCCACCTAATCCAATGGCATCAAAATTGAAAAAAGATAAAAAGCACCAAAAAAACATCTGTAAAGCTATCTTCATTCTGAAAGTTCCAGCAGGTGGTAACTCATTAGATTCTTCGAGTGATTAGACACCAATATACTGTAAATACAATTTTTCTAAAGCTCAATAAACGGCAGTGAAAGAACTGGCAAAAGATAATATGACTGTAATACATCTTCCTGACAAAAGGAGAGCTATTGTGCTTCTTGATCTATCCTATTGTTGCACTGAGTTGCTTATGCAACTTACAGACTCTGACATTTATACACCTGGGTAAGTTAAGAGACCTCACATTTTTGACAGTGCAATGTCTCAAGTGTCCTATTATTTACACAGTACTGAAAATACACAATAACTCCATCCATCCACCTGGATGACCTTTTATTTCAACATGTGGCTCATTGTTACAATTGCAGTAATTGATTATCATTTTTACAAGCAGTTGTAACAAATATGTCTTCATTTCTCTGTGACTCCACTTCAATAATACATTCACTACATGATTGAGGCCCAATTCCTTCTGCTGCATACCTGGCCACCCTGTGGCCATGAAATCAGTCACCTCCTGTTAAATTGCACTGTGCTATACTGCCACCTAACTACTTTAAATTCAAAAATAAATTTTTATCCAAACCTCCTGGACCACCAGAGGCTCCAGTGTTGCTCCTCCCTCCCTCAATTAGGCCAATGCTCCTTCTACTTCAGTTACATTGCCTGTTGTCTGCTCCAAAAAAGGTAAACCATCTTGACCAAAATATTTACAGGCTATGCATAGGTATTTAAACCATTTTGGAGACATGGCTATACTGTAAGGCAGGGGTGTCCAACCTTTTGAAGAGCGAGGGCCATGTAAGCGACTTGGTAGCTGGTTGTGGGCCACAATGGGCGGATGAAGGGTCTATGTCTAATCTGCATATGCAGAGCGGACATGGACACAGCCCATTCTACTCTATGGGCTCCTCGATCCGATCCACCCAGATGGAAGGGAATGGATCCCATTCTGTTTTTTTTTTAAATTGGAGGTAGGTAGTAAATAGATACAAGTCCATTTTCATAAATCATCATAGAGGTGAATAGAGGATATGATTGGATTGGACGGATCGTGTGAAAGGGGTCTAAGGCTGCTTGCACACTGATGAGCTGCAGTTTACCCACACTTGGCTTTCCTACAGTTTAGCTGCACTTTGCCATAGACTTCTATTATATCCTACAAGTGTGGTGCACTTTCAGAAAGTGCACCAAACCCACAGGTAATAACAGAAGTCTATGGCAAAGTGCAGGTAGCCCACAAGTGCACTGCGCTGCACCTACGGATCAGTTTCAAAGCAGTCCAGTATCCACTGCAGAACGGATATGCCCATATATACACTGTGATTTTAGTAATAAACTTACCTTTAAGAACCTTCTTTCAGTCAGTTATCGCCAGCTGTTGCTGTCACAGGCAGAGTGCATTTGGTATCACTCCGCCTGTAACAGAAGGGCTTATGTGCCTCTTCTCTGCAGCCGCTTGCTTCCTCTACTGCTGGCTTCAATCATAACACTAATGCTCTGGGATAGAGGGTCGGTAACCCGCGATCTGGGCTTGCCGACTCGCTATCCCAGAGCAGGAGGTCGCAGGCCACATCAAAGGGCTCCGTGGGCCACATGTGGCCCCCGTCCACTGGTTGGGCACCCCTGCTGTAAGGTGACTGACTTCAAACACCCACCCCCAAGCCAGGAGCCCACATCCTCCTCTCATTTGTGGAATTCCTCTTGCATAAAAGCTCAGAATAAATGGTACAATTTGCCTACCACTACAGACAAAAAACAACTGGATGAGATGGTGGACAGACTCAGACAACCAAGTTGCGATTGTGACCTCACGTGCATCATAGCTATTTATTATAAAATTGAGACAAACTGGTAACCAACGACCCTTCATTGCAAACAATGCCACTGCCAGTTTCAGTATAGAATATGTGGTAGGAGCATACTGCCCATTTAAGTCTAGTGACCAAATACTTTTTGCCAACTCCAACCTCTATTATGGGATTACAGCAGGGCCACAATCTTTGTGACCTTCTGGTATGTACAAAGATTTCACTGCCTCGCCTCAATGGTACATTGTTCTGTTCCCTGTTTCAACTCATCTGCAGTACTAAATTTGTCATCTATATACTTTGTTCTCTGTGTGCACTGTACTACATTAGAAAAATGAAGACCATGTTGTGTTTATGTCTCTGCAATCACAAATCTGCAATTAGTAAGGCCCTCGCCTCTGGTGCACTGGACCAATATGTTGCACAACACTTTCTGCAATTCACTTCCGACTCTCTCTCTCTACTATATGCTCATTGGAGTTAGTCCCCCATTAACTTGTTGCGGTGTCAGAAACTGTCTTTTACTGCAAAAAGAAAAAAGCCTGCTTGATCTACTCTTTACAAACTATTGCTCCGAGAGGGCTAAAGGGACAAATAAGCTTTAGAGTACATGATTTTATAATGGCTATCTGTGCACATAAATGTAGCTCAGAGGGTGGTCCACCTAATGATCAGAGTGAAGTGAGTACATATTCATTTGGTTTCCTTCAGTGTTGTTCATGCCTCTCATTTATTCCGAGGCTGGGGTGCCTTCATGTTTCTTCAGGGGTGCCTTGGCAAAATGCCAAAAAATTGCCCCAAAATCTTATGTAGCGGCCTCCACTCTCCCCTCTTTCTCATCAGCTCGTCTCTCTCTTGTCTAGGGGTACCTTAGAGGAGAGAGTGTGGGGTCACCACGCCAAGCCTTCACCACAGATGTTTGTGTGGTGTAAGCAAAGTTCTTGTTTTACCTTCGGGTCGGTGTTCTGCACCTGGAACCTCCAAAGAGAGTTACCTTGAACAATGTCTGCCAGAAACGAGCCCCACACCATTAAAGTCCAACACTCCTTTATTCTTCTCAATGCAAAAATGAACACAATCAGTTGGACTCCTTAGAGAACAGAACAGACAAGGAGGTGTGGATGCGAGTAGGCCCAGACACAATGAACTTTCCACTTTCCTTCCTGAAAGTGGGTTGCGGTCTCCCAGCGAAGGGGGATTTCCTTCCAGGCGGTCTCCGATGGAAGGCTCACCTGTCACCGGCAATATGCTGCACCGGGTCTTCAAGCAAGTGTCTCCCACCAGTCCATTACGCCTTCCGGATTCGGGTACCCTCTCCCAGGGTCCCCTAGGATCTTCTTCCCTCGCAGAACTCAGTGTTGGGCACTGAGCTCCAGACCTCCATCCGAGTACCTCACCCCAGGCTAAAGGTGCCTGGGATGGAACACGACCTCCGAACGTCCTCTAGGCCTAGGCCGCCTAGAGGACCGACACGAACCACCGCCCACAGGCTGAAGGTGCCTGGGACTCGAACCCCGTGACCAAGATGGCCGGCCTCTTTATACCCTCTACCAGCAAGCACGGCGGGTTCCCCGCCCCACCATACCGCTGCAGAGGGAGGACAAAAAGGGAGCACAGCACACAGCAATGGTTCAACCCCAGCCCAAGGCGACAGCGCCACCCGTGGAGCTGCAGGGAACTGCACATCACTGGTGTCTCTGCCAGTTTTAAACACACAGAAAAGTGTATACCCGCTACACTTATATGAGCCAGTGGGTGAATCAAGACTGCCTTTTAATTACACAAAGCCACAGGTTTTTATTGTGCACCGTTACAGCCTTCCAGCTGTTGGGTGCCTGTATAGCATGCTTGTTTACCCCTTACCTGCTCCTCTCCATCAACACTGGGGTCATACTAGCTGAGTGAGGGAGAAGAGAAACATTGGAATACTAGTCAGTGCCAATGTGTTTTGGAAGAATAAATTACTTCTAACATTGGGTGTGTGGATGTTGCTGGGTTATGTAAACTTTTTTTTACATTTTAGAATGGGGTGCCTCAAAAGTGTGCAGAATTTTAAAGGGTGCCTTGACTCTAAAGAGGTTGAGGAATACTGCCTTATACATTGCACTCCTTGCTACTCTACTTCTTTGAGGTTTTACTTTTGTTACAGTTACGGTGTAAGCGCTATATGTTATCTGTGGCTTAGTATCTGCTCTTGACAGTATATATCTCTTGTGATATATTATAATAATTATTCTAGATTTTGCCTTTTTTTACTTCTCATTATTTTCCTTGATTTTTATTGCTGTTATGATCATTTTCCCCCTTCTTATTGTTTCCTTTTTTTATTTACGGGTCATTTTTCTATGTCTCTTTTCTATTTTATTTTCTTTAGGTTTCTGATATATTGCTTACCACTATGCCCTTGCTATTAAACATTTTCTGTATCTGTGCTCTCTGATTTATCCCCTCCTTGTTCTTTTTGTCTGTTCAACTAAACTTTATCCTTAGTTCATTTACTGCCCCTTTTGCATCACAGTGTATTGCTCTGTCTATTTACTGGCACCCTGCCTTGTTCACACTTATCTCAGCTCTCATTTGTCTGCACCTGCATTTTTATTCCTGGTTGTTGTCTCTGTTGCTCAGCAGCGTCAGGGTACCTTTCTTCACCAATAAAAAAAACTAATGTGCAAAAGATTCAGGAAGGTGTAAAAAAAAAATAATCTGTAAACAAAGAATGCTTTCAGAAATAGAAGTGTTAGATTATTTTTATTAATTAACAGAATGGAAAGTGAACAGAATAGAAATCCAAATCAAATCAATATTCAGTGTGACCACCCTTTGCCTTCAAAACAACATCAATTCTTCTAGGTACACTTGCACACAGTTTTTGAAGGAACTCGGCTAGTAGGTTGTTCCAAACATCTTAGAGAGCTAACCATAGATCTTCTGTGGATGTAGGCTTCCTCAAATCTGTATCACCCTCCTAGGTAGGTGCTAGAAGAGAGTAAAGTTTTTGGTCTTTCTGCTTACCAGGAAGATGGTTAGGTAAAACTTGGTGTACTCTCTGCCTACCAGGGTGCAGGATCTATTGGTTAGGTCTGCTCATTTGTACTCAGGCGCAGCTTGTCTTGTTCTGACTGTCCCCCCCCCCCCCCCCGGTTGAATGCTGCATTGCATTGTGGGATACTGTACATAAGGCCAGAGTACATGTGCTCAGGGTTAGTTGACCCGGGGAACAGAGCCTAGGAGGGAGAGGGGTGGCTGACCTCTCCTCTGCAAAGGCCGTGCAGCCCTGGGTGGACGACCAGGGGCCTAGAGTGCCAGAGAGAAGCTGAACCCAGAGGTCCTGCAAAGCTGACTGGAAGGGAGACACCAGAAAAGATCTGATTCTGCCTACAGATCTGTGCCTTTGGGGCCTGTCGAGTGAGGGCCGCCCCCTTCAGCTAGAAGAGTTAGTGGATGGGTGTCAGTAAAGGGGTTGCTAGAGAGTGTCCAGAAGATAATTTAGTGCATCAAGTCTGCTACTAGTGAGAGAAGACTTAACCCATACATATGGCTATATGGTCAAAGCAGTGTGACTGCTTCTACTACCAATCTGATGGGGCCAAGTGAGAGTAGTCTTCATTCCTTGTGAATAGTTCATGTTGGATTATCCCACTCATCCCTTCTCCGATCCAAGTTCTAAATAAACATAAAAACTCAAATCCCTTGGACTGGTCTTTGAGTAATGAGCAAACGGGGGTAAGGGGTGGAACAAGTAGCAACATTGTGGGAAAATCCTTAGCATCAAAACGGGAATCCCCCTAGCCACAGTGGAAACCCTTAGCCAAACCATTGGCAACCAGCTGCAGGTAACCAGGGAAAGACCTATGAAGCCAACACTCAGCAAGCCCTACAAGGACAGTGCTACAAATCATTCTGTCTCTTCATGTAATCAAAGACAGACTCAATGATGTTGAGATCAAGGCTCTGTGGGGACCAAACCAACACAGCCAAATATTTCAAATTTTAACATATCAGTCTGTCATTTTTCTGCACCCCAGTTCCTATGTTTTTGTGCATAGTTGAGTTAGCCTGATTTCTACAATGGAGGTATGGCTTTTTGGCCACAGTCCTTCAATGAAGATCACTTCTGGCCAGACTTCTCCAGACAGTAGATAGGTGCACTTGGTTACTGACAGTTCTGCTGATGGCACTGCTGGACATTTTCTGATTTCAAAGGGAAGTAAGTATAATGTGTCTTTCATCTGCTGCATATCGTTTCCTTGGCAGACCACTGCGTCTATGGACCTCGATGTTGCCCATTTCTTTGTGCTTCTTCTTTGAAATCTTTGCTTTGAAGAGACCTTGCTGATGCAGTATAGCTACATTGTGTCTTGTTGCTGTGCTCAACCTCATCTTATAGCAGAGTTTGACTGTTCCAGACCCAGTTTTAAGCTTAAACAGCTGTTTCTTTTTCAGTTAATGACCATGTTTCAATCTAAAAATGAAATTGATGATCATTAGCATCTGCTTGGTATAATTAGTTAACCATACACATAGGCAGGTGCAGTCTGTATTGCCCACTATAGGTGACGCTCGCCCGAACGGGAAGGAAGTCGTGAGGAACTTGATTATCTGCAGTCTCCTGGGGAACCTTGGGTTAGGGCAGTGTCTATTTAAGACTCTTGCTCCTGAGTTTGGTGCACTTTTGCTGAGTGGCTAGTGTAGGGACAGGTTCTCCATCTGTCAGGGACAGAGCATCGTAGCAGGGATATATTCCAGGAGTAGGGAAAATGCAGGGACTACACCATCTCCACGTAGGAAGCCTACCATTTGGTTGTGGACCAGCCAGGCTGAATTCCCACTCATTATTGCAGAAGCTGTTGGCATCATCCCAAGATAACGCTCCTCTGCTACAGATTGCAAGTGGTTCCGGTCGACTGTGCCTACCCATTGGGTCTAATTGTGTATTGTTTGGACTTCCTTAAAAAGGGGTTGTAAAGGTAAAAGTTTTTTCACCTTAATGCATTCTATGCATTAAGGTGAAAAAACATCTGCGGATTAGCCGCCCCCCAGCCCCCCCCGTTCACTTACCTGACCCCTCAATAGTCCCGCGCCATGAACGTGCTTGCTTCTCGGCCAGACTTCTCAGCTCATTCATTTGTTGATTGAAAGCAGCGCAGCCATTGGCTCGCGCTGCTGTCAATCACATCCAATGACGCAGCGTGCCGGGGGGCGGGGCCGAGTGATACAGTGAGTGGCTATAGCCACCAGCTGTATCACGGGAGCACGCCCGCAAGAACTCATCACCATGCGAGCTCGCTCGCATGAAGGTGGAGAATTCTTGCGGGGAGGAGCCGAGACAGCCGCCGTTGGACCCCAGAAGACCAGGTTCGGGGTCACTCTGTGCAAATCGAGCTGCACACAGGAGGTAAGTATAACATGTTTGTTATTTAAAAAAAAAAAAAACGGGAACCTTTAGTGTCCCTTTAATACACTCTTCTCTTTCACCTCAGACTCTGTGTGGTCTCTGCGTGCCAACACACCACGCTGCAAACTGCTCACATACACCTGACTATAATCCTACAAAATCCCTGAATTGTGTAAGTGTAAAGCCTCGTACACACGGACGGTTTTCTCGGCAAGACAAGCTTGCCAGGAATCCTGTTGAGAAAACCAACGTTTTTTTTTTGGACGGGATTCTCGCCTGTGTGTACGAGGCTTAAGAATTTATGCTGGTTTGAAGCCAAAGGGTAGTCACACCAAATATTGATTTGATTTAGATTTTTATTTTGTTTGCTCACTTTGCATTTTGTAAATTGATAAAAATAAAGAATTAAAATATATATATTTTCTTCACACCTGCCTAAAACTTTTGCACAGTACTGATATATATATCGCCCCTCTACTTTGAGGGGTGCTATGTGCTTAAATTTAGGGGTTGGTCTGAGCTAGTAGCCAGGCTCAGACCGCTTTTATTGATAGGTTCTGTTATTTTGTCTCTTCAGGTGTTGTACTGGTGTGCCATTCCCTGTGGCCTGTAGGTGGCACTGCCATGACAGGTCAGGGTTGAACCACTGGTAACAGTGCTGTGCCTTAGAGTATCCACTCTCGGCAGTAGTACGGTAGGCGTGGTTGGCCTGCTGTGCATGCCGGGAGAGGATACATAAGGGGCAAACACCGCTTGGTAGGGGTTGGAGAGTTCCGGAGTTCGGGTCGCGTAACCTGGCCCTCCAGACCAGGTGTGCGCGAGTACATGGGTCCCAGGCACCTTAAACTTGGGCCCAGCTCTAAAAGGAGGAATCCCAGGGTGCCCCTGAGAGGGGACCCACTCTAAGAAGAAGAGGCCGGGGGAGGACCTTTCTGAGGGACCGGTGAGAGAGTTTCATGGTGAAAGAGAGGCCCGGTAAACTTATGGAGGGATTCCACTTTTCATCTAAGGCCTTGTAATGTGCAGCAACTTGCACCTGTTCTTTAATTACAAGCGCTGAGAGGTTCGGGGCTCAGAGATTCTGTGGCAGAGGATCTCCCGATCGCATCTCCAGAGAAAACTTATGTGAAGTAAAGTTCGTGCATCACTCCGGCTGCTAGGACTGTGAGAGGGGACTATCCGGGGGAGCAGAGTCCAGTTGGAATTGAGTGGTGATATAAAGTGCCTGAACCTACTTTCCTATTCCTTTATTCTTCAACTCCAACTTTCCTATCCAGTTTTCAGTATAAAGAAAATAAACCTTCCTTCATTAAGGTTTAACCTTGTCTGGACATTGGCCTTATTGGTGCACCTACAACAGACTCTTCCTTACACTCTAGGGGTAAGAACCAGCCGAGGGAAGGTAACTCGCTGCGGGACCCAACAATTTCTGAACACCGCTCACCCTCTTATTCAAGAAGGAACCTGGGCATTGTGGTACAGTGTGTCCCACCTTGAGGAGGTAAGGCCAGGGATCTGTGTGCTACATATATATGTGTAGCGGGGTGGTCAATTTAAGTGAAGTCTCTGAGTGGTAATTAGGCTCAGATACCTTGATTGTTAGTGGCTATGGACCTTTTTTTGTCCTCAGGGGATAATGCTGGTGATAAGTTCCCTGTGGCCTGCAGGTGGCGCTGCCATTCTGGGCCGGGGTTGAACCACGAGCGTAGTGCTGTGCCTTTTGTGTCCCCTCTCGGCAGCCGTACAGTGGGGCGGGGAACCTTCTGTGCATGCCGGGAGAGGATATAAAAGGGGCAGACATCTCCTGATCGGGGTCCACACCCAGGCACCTTCAGCCTGGGAGTGAGTGCGGTTCATCTCAGGGTGCCCTAGGCCCGGAGGCTGCGTTCCTGGTCCACGCCCAGGCACCTTCAGCCTGGGAGTGAGTGTGGTTCATCTCCGGGAGCCCTAGGCCCGGAGGCTGCGTTCCTGGTCTACGCCCAGGCACCTTCAGCCTGGGAGTGAGTGCGGTTCATCTCCGGGTGCCCTAGGCCCAGAGGCTGTGTTCCTGTTCCGTCTCAGGTACCTTTAGCCTGGGATGAGGTACTACCCTGCTGTCCTGATCGCCTGGGTATAAAGACCCAGGGTATGCGGAGAAGGCCCGGGGCCCAGCACCTTCGGCTGGGGTCCGCTAAGGATTGAGGAGTCCAGGGTGCCACCTTGCGAAGGGACCCGCACTCTCCGAGAAGGGAGGATTCATTCAGAGGGACCGATGCGGAAGTCACGGTGAAGGAAGGGTCTGTTGACTCTCTGGGGGGACATCTTCTCCTTGAAAGGGGCCATGTTCTAAGAAGGAAGAGACTAAGGTTCACCAGGTCATTTGCAGTGACCTTATTCACCCCGTCAGTGGCAGTGGCCTAGTTCACCAGGTCAGTGGCAGTGACCTTATCCACCAGGTCTGTGGCAGAGACCAACCTCACGGTCTGTGTCAGAGACCGTGCGCCTAAAACTGTTTGAGAAAAAAACGAACAGTCAAGAGTTTGAGCTACGTTTGTGCCTGGACCTCCTCCACACTTCAAGCTGTCCTGTTTCCTTGCTCCAACCTTTCCTCTATTCAAGAAAATGTTTATGGCAAAGTAAGAATAAATATTGAGTTGGAATTTCAGCTGGTGTGGACAATTACGTTACTGGGGAAGTCAAGAACTTGCCTCTAAAATCATTCTCAGGAGGACTTTGACTCTGGCTTCAGACAAGACCCAAAAATATGTGCCTTTCTTCCTCCTGCAAGGAACCAAGTTAAATGCAGGAGGGGGATAGGTGGGTGCGCTACACGTGGGGGCTCGTCTGGGATTTGTTTGTTGCTGGAAAGTGTTGAAACCCCCCCAGAGTTTGAACTTTATTCCCCAGTGAAGTTCCGTGGAGGTCGGTCATATTGAGAACTGTGCCACAAGGAGAACCCTGACTGCGTAGTTCGTGGGCGTGCCTATAGAGAAAGCCCGCGAACAGTGCAGGAGATGGGAGGAGTTTGGCCATGTGAGGAGTTGCACGTGGGGACTTTGGCGTGAAAAGGACAGTGCGCAATGGAACAGCAAGCGGGAAACATGGCATCTCATGCCTCATGGATTCCGGCCACTACCACCATGAATATGACCTTGTTTGCTGCTTCCGCGACCGATACGGGGACTTGGCTGAAGCCCCGGAGACGTTTTGCCCTCTACGTGTGCAGAGACGTGGAGGCCCTCGGAGTGGTTTGTCCCGGCTGCTCGGGACTGGTGGTGCATCTCAAGCCCTTCGGCAGATGCGAGCAATGTAAGGAGTTTCTATTTGAGGTGGAGCAACCCACAGAAAAGGCTCGGGCTTTCCGCCTCAACTGCCTTACAGGCGCCACTACTTCAGAGGAAGGAGCCAGAGCTTTTGCAGCCATTCCTACGCGAACTGTTGAGACTTCGAAGGAAGTCGCGATCAGAGATGTTCCGGAGATTGAGGAACCGGAGTCGGAGAGACGGGAGGATGTTGCCTCGGTCACCACAGAGTCCTTACTCCCACCGCCCAAGAGGAAGATTGGTTTCGTGAAGGCCGTGGTGGAGTTACGCCCCAGCGCTTACTCAAAACGGATGCGTCCAAAGGAAAAAGTTCCGGACATCCTGGCTCAGCGACAAGCTGAGGTTAGCCGGGAAAAGAGACTCTGTCTAAGGTTCGAAGTGTCGGGGATGCTTGGGTCAGGGATCCCAAGGCCCTTAAACTGGTTAGAGGCGGTGACTCATCCTCTACCAGGAGTTACTTGCCTACGGAGGAGTGTGACACCTCTGACCTGGAGTCGGTCTCTGATCCAGGAGACGACGCCGCCATTGATGAGATGTTTGAGCGGAAGGGTTGGGATAAGATGCCCCTGTCCTTGTCCCGTAGAAATAGGGACCCACCCATGTCCACTGGGGAGAACACATCCCGGGTGGAGGCCCCGGAGCCTGAGGAGGGATCTGTCCCGTTGCCTGCCCTTCCACCCTTGGAGATACCTGAATCCGTAGTTAGGATGGAACGAGTGTCGTTGCGGGCCCCTGTGTCTGGTCCTGAGGTAGTGAAAGTACCTCGACACCCGGACACCATAGTCTTGCCTGGTATGGGAAATCGTCTTACCATGCCACCTTTGTCCCGTTTGCAGAGGTTATTTAATCACAAGGTTGCTAGCGAATATGGGTGGGAGTACCCGTACCTGTCAAAGGAGCTTCTGTTTGAAGTGGAGGCCTATAGACACCGGTGGTATGCAGACTTTGTTTGGACACATATCAGGGTACCCCAGGCCCGTAGGTACTACTCATGCTCTGCTACAGCTACCAAGCGGTACAAAGACTGAAGGAAAGCCTGGATGCTTGGTCGGCACATACATGCGGATAATGTGGTTATTTGCCGAAAGGACACAGACAATGTTGAATACCACATTGACACTTTTGACAGACATTGGAAACCACTGGTGTTGCCGCATCTACAATATTATCTTTGAGAGATCAGACTCCTTGTGTTGCTTTTATTTCTGGAGTGTACTCTCTAGAGCCCAAGAACCTTTTTTTGCCCTTGCAGCTGGGTATTCTACTTGTTGGAAGAGCGGGAGTAGTTGTGTTTTTTTTTCTCCCCTCTCTCAGCACCACAAAGACACAAGGACTTTGGGGTATAGATAGTTCAGGGCCACCGTCAAGAAAAGAGGAAGATTTACCCTTGAGAGAAAAGTTGCTGGAACAGATGTCTTGACGGTGACATGTCCACTAGTTGGGAGTGTTGCGCTGTCTAAAAAAAAATTATAATGTTTTACTTTTGGAAGGGAGGGATTGTTCCTCCGGGAAGAACCTTTCCACTTCTGCTGCTATGTGTTGTGTTTTATATGTGCTTTCTCCCTCTGCAGGTGAACACCAAGCAAAACACTGAGAATGGGGTGGTTTTAGCTAGTGCAGACGGGGAGGGAATGTAAATATTGGAGATCTGTTATGTAGGGGTGCGTATCTTCACTGGCCTCACGATTCGATTTGATTATGATTATCATGTCCACGATTCGATTCCGCGATGCATCACGATTACTGCGCACGGTTTTCATCTGTTCTTAAAAAAACTCTCTGCATGTAGCAAAGTGTAAACACAGCAGACAACTTAAAGAGGAGCTCCAGACTGACCCCAAAATACTACAAGAGAGGGTCAGAGACTACAGACATGATAGAAGAGATGGACAGAGACTGCAAACAATGATACTAGAGGGGATCAGAGACTGCGGACATGATACTAGAGAGAATCAGAGACTGCGGACATGATACTAGAGAGGATCAGAGACTGCGGACATGATACTAGAGAGGATCAGAGACTGCGGACATGATACTAGAGAGGATCAGAGACTGCGGACATGATACTAGAGAGGATCAGAGACTGCGGACATGATACTAGAGAGGATCAGAGACTGCGGACATGATACTAGAGAGAATCAGAGACTGCGGACATGATACTAGAGGGAATCAGAGACTGCCATCAAACGCAGCCACTGTGCCCATCAATTGCCGCTACTGCACATGGAGTAAGTTAATGTACTCACTGATGTATTACTGACCAGTGGCAATTAACCCCTTTGATTGTGCTGCATTAATGACAGTCAGTGGCAATGGTTATAAACCCCTTCATGCTGTAGCATAAACGGGGTTAATTAACACTGATGCTGCCACTGACTGTCATTAATGCTGCACAATCAAAGGGGTTAATTGCCACTGGTCAGTAATACATCAGAGAGTACATTAACCCCCTCCAGGCTCCATGTGCTATATTACAATCAGCATTGTAAATTATTTAACCCCCCTCCCCTCCCCCAAAGAATTAACCACTTCACACATCTAAGACAAGGTGTTAAATACGGCATTGTTATGTAAATGAGCTACGTGATTACTCACTTGCAGTGCACTGAGGTCCTGACTATCAGCAGCATCTTGTTGTCTTCAATGATCCCGCGCTACCCCCCCGATCCGCCCCTGGTCTCGGGTCTCCCACAGCAGCCTGTGCAGTGTGCACAGTGTGAGGTGAGCCAAGGAGGAAGGCTCTGGGGAGTCGGGACTGGGTCGTGACTTGTCGGGAGTTGGGGGGGGGACACTCGCTCCATGTGTCTCTCCCATGGTGACGCCGGGCAGCTGAGAAGGCCGTCAGCGGGGGGTGGGAAAGGAGGCGCAGCTAACACCCACGGCTTCTTCGGCTGCATCAGCGGGGGGCGGGAAAAGAGGCACAGCTAACTCCCATGGCTCCTTCAGCTGCTTTCAGACTCAAGGCAGGGCATATAGCGGTGCACAGGTAACGTCATCATAATCGATTAATGCAAGTCGTAGCATCGATGCCGCATCGTGGGTGGTCGAATCGCGATGCACCGATGCTACGATTAATTTCAACACCCCTACTGTTATGTGACATTTGAGACTGTAATGTGCACATTGTGTTTATACTGTTCTTTCTTTTCTGCTTTTAACTTCCTTTCCCCCATGTTAGGCTCCGGCACAAACAAGCAGATTTTAAATTTGTTTTTGTTTTTCTTGTCTCTGGAATAGGCCTATGCTGACTCAGGTTCGGGAGGCGTGGGTTTGCTCCAGACACTGGGGACCAGCGTCCATTAGTAGGGGGAATGTGCAGCGGGGTGGTCAATTTAAGGGAGGTCTCTGAGTGGTAATTAGGCTCAGAAACCTTGATTGTTAGTGGCTATGGACCTTTTTTGTCCTCGGGTATAATGCTGGTGATGAGTTCCCTGTGGCCTGCGGGTGGCGCTGCCATTCTGGGCCGGGGTTGAACCATGAGCGTAGTGCTGTGCCTTTTGTGTCCCCTCTCGGCAGCCATACAGTGGGGCGGGGAACCTGCAGTGCATGCCGGTAGAGGATATAAAAGGGGCAGACATCTCCTGATCGGGGTCCACGCCCAGGCACCTTCAGCCTGGGAGTGAGTGCGGTTCATCTCCGGGTGCCCTAGGCCCGGAGGCTGCGTTCCTGGTCTACGCCCAGGCACCTTCAGCCTGGGAGTGAGTGCGGTTCATCTCTGGGTGCCCTAGGCCCGGAGGCTGCGTTCCTGGTCCACGCCCAGGCACCTTCAGCCTGGGAGTGCGTGCGGTTCATCTCCGGGTGCCCTAGGCCCGGAGGCTGTGTTCCTGTTCTGTCTCAGGCACCTTTAGCCTGGGATGAGGTACTACCCTGCTGTCCTGATCGCCTGGGTATGAAGACCCAGGGGATGCGGAGAAGGCCTGGGTCCCAGGACCTTCGGCTGGGGTCCGCTAAGGATTGAGGAGTCCAGGGTGCCGCCTTGCGAGGGGACCCGCACTCTCAGAGAAGGGAGGATTCATTCCGAGGGACCGATGCGGAAGTCACGGTGAAGGAAGGGTCTGTTGACTCTCTGGGGGGGACATCTTCTCCTTGAAAGGGGCCATGTTCTAAGAAGGAAGAGACTAACATTCACCAGGTCAGTGGCAGTGACCTTATCCACCAGGTCTGTGGCAGAGACCAGCCTCACGGTCTGTGGCAGAGACCAGCCTCACGGTCCGTGGCAGAGACCAGCCTCACGGTCCGTGGCAGAGACCAGCCTCACGGTCCGTGGCAGAGACCAGCCTCACGGTCCGTGGCAGAGACCAGCCTCACGGTCCGTGGCAGAGACCAGCCTCACGGTCTGTGGCAGAGACCAGCCTCACGGTCTGTGGCAGAGACCAGCCTCACGGTCTGTGGCAGAGACTGTGCGCCTAAAACTGTTTGAGAAAAAAAAAATCGAACAGTCAAGTGTTTGAACTACGTTTGTGCCTGGACCTCCTCCACACTTCAAGCTGTCCTGTTTCCTTGCTCCAACCTTTCCTCTATTCAAGAGAATGTTTATGGCAAAGTAAGAATAAATATTGAGTTGGACTTTCAACTGGTGTGGACAATTACGTTTCTGGGGAAGTCAAGGACTTGCCTCTACCCACGGTAGAGGTGAGAATCATTCTCAGGAGGAATTTGACTCTGGCTGCAGACAAAACCCAAAAATAACACCGCTCAACCTCTTTAGACAGGAGGGTACGGGCTTGTGGTGCGGTGTGCCTTTCTTCCTCCTGCGAGGAGCCAAGTTAAATGCAGGAGGGGGATAGGTGGGTGCGCTACATATATATATATATATATATATATATATATATATATATATATATATATATACACACACACATATACATACATACATACACACACAAATAAATATTGTACAGGGTGTCAGGGATGGGTCCTGAATGAGAAATATATCTCTCCCTTATTTGGCTTTTTAATATTTTTACTATGTATACAGAATTTATATAGCGCCAACAGTTTGCGCAAAGCTTTACAATGTTAGGGCCAGTGGCGTAACTAGAGACTCCAGGGCCCCGGTGCAAGAAATCATGAAAGGGCCCCCCCCCCCCCCCCCCCCCCGAAAGCCTGATTTTGATACTTAATTTTTTTACACTGTACAACAAAGTAAGACATTTCTGTTTCTGATTTCAACTTCAGGGGGGGTGGCAGCGGTGGTACTTGAGGGGTATTGGTTAAATTAGAAACACTCAGTACTTTGTGAAAAAAAAAAAAAAATTATTATTATTTTTATTTATTTTTTCTTCACGAAGTACTGCCCACAGGTGTTTGATTATAGGGAAACTATACTATATGTTTTTTTATCCTGATGCTTATTGCTGTGATGTTTAGCATATGTTGTTTGAACACCTGATTTAGCCTTTAGTGCACTTGAGTGTTTCTAATTTAACCAGTAAGGGTTAATACCACCCGTTGAAGGGTGACACGAGTTTGGATCACTTTTCAGGTTAATTCCTAAACTCTTAGCAACCAAGTTTTTCTACACATCCCTTGTTGACTGGCCCCCAGGAAGAGCGACTTGATCATTGATTCTCTCTTCATAGGTGGCATGTAGTAACGGGTTTCACTTGACACAACAATTGAAGATGCCATTATCACTTTGGAAGGTTCACTATCAATTTGGATACAACCACCCTTGTGGAGGTGGATCTCACTTAATTAGCACTTAAGTATTTCTCTACCCACACCACCATTTAGGTGGAAGGCAGTGCAACACACCCCAACACCACATATTTTTTACATTTTCCACCACCACCTGTGCCTTTGACTGATCCCATCCCCCCCACCACTGATCTCATCCCTATCCTCCCCCCATCACCTCTGTTGTAGAAGTAATGGGGGGGGGATAGGGATGAGATCAGAGGTGGGGGGATAGGATCAGTAAGGAGGCACAGGTGGTGGTGGGAGAGGATGGCACCACCGCTGCCACCTCCCTCAAGTACCACCGCTGCCACCCCCCCTCAAGTACCACCGCTGCCACCCTCCCTCAAGTACCACCGCTGCCACCCTCCCTCAAGTACCACCGCTTATATGAACTAGTCCATTGCCAGCAATGGGGTGCAACTTGTCACGTGATTTGGAGCTGTCAAAGTAAATAAAGTCGCAGCAGTGTGACTGGGACTTAGACATGTATGTATATGGAGGAGGATGGTCCCCATCATTATTGGGGGTCAGTGTAGAGGATGGGAGGAGCAGAGTGATCTGTTCTAGGCACACACCAGCAGATCTCACCTGTCACACCCCCTCAGCTCTGTGACACCAGCGCAGATCGCACACAATTAAGTACTATAGGCCTGTGTGTGGCCTTGCAGTGATCTGTCACTCACCCCCCCAAAAAAAAGATGTTTTTGACATTTTTTTGCTGATTTTTGGGGCAGGGGCGTATCATGAAATTAGTGTGGTTTGCAGGTGGTTTAATACCTCCTAGCCTGGTCACAACTCATGAGCGGCTGGCGATAAACTACTTTAGAAGAAAAATCCTTGTCTGTGACTCTGGACTGTGCATGCGCAGTCTGAAGCCAGCCGATTAGTGAACTGCTGGGATCAGCTTCTACTTGTGTGGTGGGGTGTGTGAATTTAAACCACATCCCACTGCCTAATCTGAGGCTGAGCCCAGCAGTTCACTAAACGGCTGGCTTCAGACTGCGCATGCACAATTCAGAATCACAGACAATTTTTTTCCCAAAGTGTTTTCCTGACGGCCGTTTGTGAGTTGTGGTTGGCCAGGCCGGCAAGGGAGCCAGAAGTACTCGCTGCTTGCTTCCCCACAGAAATCGTAGGTGCGGGTAGCAGGGCCAGAATTTGTGATGACAGGCCAGGCTACTGCTAACCAAGACAGGTACTCTTAGGCTCGGTTCACACTGCAGCGATGCGGGAACCCTGCGAATCCAGTATGGGTTCCCGCATCGCATACAACTCACAGGCAGTTTACACTGCCCTTTGCGAACTGCTAGGGGTGTCAATACAATGTTAATAACACCTCCAGTAAAGTTTGCATATGCGAACTGTGAATTCGGACAGGAATTGGATCGCATGGGTGTGAACACCCATGCGATCCGATTCTGGTGCGGACCAAAAAATGGGCCCTGTGTGAGTTTGATCTGAATGCGATTTCAGCCATACAATCTGTATGGCTGAATTTGCATCGCACAGACATCACATGAGATTTGCACAGCAGTGCAGTGCGAATCACATGTGATGTTTGACCTCGCAGCAGTGTGAACCGGCCCTAAATGTGCCCCCTCTTCTACTGTGGTGTTTGAGGGAGCTCAGGGAGATTCACAGCAAGCAGAGAAAGCAGGGACAGGAGGTGTGCAGTCTGTGAGGCTGAAAAGGAGCCATTGCAGTGAGTGACCTGTTATCAAGCCCAAGTAGAGGAGGGGGGAGAGCACAGGGGGGGGGGGGGGGATCAGAGAGGCACCTTGCAGTGGTTGGAAAAACATCAGAGACAGTAGCTGGCTGGAGCGGACTTCACCTCCATTATCAAGCACAGGGAGGGAGAGGAGGGGGGAGCGTGTGAGAAGGATCAAAGGCATCTGTTCTGCGGCTGTAGGGCTAGAGCAAGTGTACTCACCGGCACGGCTCTTTTACTGCTGTTATGCCCCAAAGGAGTGCAGGAGGGAGAGAGAAGTTAGCAGCCAGTGTGCAGCTGCCCGGGAAAGCTTCAGATCAGACAGTCACTGGAGGAGCATGACAGCCCGGGACTCCCTTCATCCAACTCGGCCAGCTGATAGTCCATGTCCCACTAATTTGCAGTGTAACCGGCCGTTCCTGTCTCTAAATGCCCAGTGACAGTTTGAAAAAACCCGGGCCAAACACGACTAACCCTGGGAGAGCACCGCCTACAGGACGTCCAGCCAATCACAACCCCATAACCTTCACTAAATGCTGGGAGAGCACCGCCTACTGAAAAACCGGCCAATCACACTCCTCTCAGCTCGGAGCGGGGCGGCCCCAGTCTCTCAGCGCTGCCTCTGCCTTCTCTTAGTGGGCGAAAGCAGTGCACCCGATCCCCGGAACGAACAGCATGCACCAGGCCAACACAGTGATGACATGACAGTCAGGTGGGCCCCTCACACTGGCGGGCGGCGGTCGGGCACCTCACACGGGCGGGTGGCGGGGCCCCCCGGACTTGGCGGAATTACAGGGCCCAGTCGCAACTGCGACTGTTGCGACCCTGATAATTCCGCCACTGGTTAGGGCAGACAGTACAATTACAATTCAATTCAATACAGGAGGACCAGAGGGCCCTGCTTGTTAGAGCTTACAATATAGAAGGGAGGGTCAAGTGATACAAAAGGGTAAAAACTATGGGGGATGAGCTGATGAAGAAAATTAAAATACAGTTGTTAGGTGGAGGCAGGATAGGCTTCTCTAAAGAGAAAAGTTTTCAGGGATCACCTAAAAGTGGATTGATTTGGAGATAGTCTGACAGATTGGGGTAGGGAATTCCAGAGGATGGGAGAGGAGGCGAGTATGGGAGGAGGTGATGAGGGAGCTAGAGAGCAGGAGGTCTTGAGGGGAACGAAGAGGACTATTAAGCCTCATACACACGAACGAGTTTCTCGTCAAGAAACGACAAGAAAACTGCAGAGATAGCTTTCTTGCCGAGAAATTTGTTCGTGTGTATGGTTTCTCGTCAAGAAAACCGACAAGAATCTCGACGAGAAATATAGAGAACCTGCTCTCTATTTTCTCGTCGAGATTCTCCTCGGCATGTTTCTCGACGAGAAAATTGTGTGTGTGTACACTTACCTGTCCTCCGGGAAGCCCGCGCATGCTCGAAATGACTTTGACGCATGCGCGGTAGCTTCCTAGGCATAGATAGGGTGTAGCAAGATGGCGACGGCATCGAATGTGACGAGCGCACGCTCGTTGTAGTCGATGACTTCACCGCGTTCGCTCCATTCAAAGAACCGCGGGTTCTTTGAAAGGAGCATCTGTACACTCGGCCGGGACAAGTTTCTTGTCCAAGAATCTCGTCAAGAAAAACGACGTGTTTTTTCTTGACGAGATTTTCGGCCGTGTGTACGAGGCTTGAGGTTGATATTTTGAGACTAGGCTAGTAATGTAGCTGGGTGCAGACTTGTGGATGGCTTTGCAAGTTATTGTTAGTATTTTGAATTTAATTTGTTGGGTGAGCAGGGGCAGATCCAGGGGGGGGGCAACAGGGCAATTGCCCCCCCCCCCCGAGACCATCTGTCACACTCACTTGCTTGCTCTGTTTTTTTTTTTTGCGCCTGATCTCCCGGACTTTGGGGACCAGTTGCCGGCCGGTCGTAGGTCCCCTGGACCCCAATCTTGGCAAACATGTAGCCCAATGTCTTCTCTACAAGTGTGCAAAGTTTGGTGTCTGGGAGACTTACGGCCGGGGAGAACCGATTTTTCAAAGCCGGGCACTCCTTCCATAGACTCTCATGTTAAACATCAGTCTAGTCATGGGCACAGTGAAGCATGGGCACAGTGAGGCACAGTGAGGCATGCAGATGGACACCCTAGGCTTATACTCGAGTCAATATGTTTTCCCAGTTTTTTGGGGTAAAATTAGGTGCCTCGGCTTATATTCGGGTCGGCTTATACTCGAGTATATACAGTACTTGTTCTGCGGCTGCCGCTGCCTCTCTGAGTCTCTCTCTCAGTTTCTCACATCAGCCGATCAGCGGCGCCGAGAGAGAGACTCGTCTAATGTAGTTACGCGGCGCACTGACACGATACCAGGAGCGGAGGAGGAGGTGGGTAGGAGCCTCCTCCCTGCACGCTTGGCGTCTAGCAACAAGTGACGTCAGTAAGTCACATCAGGCCGCTCTGCGGGCAGGTGCGATAGCGTGCGGCTCTACAGACGGGTAAGAAAGCGGGCGGCTCCGCTTGCGGCGCGGTTTGTGGGCGGGCGGGGCGGTTCGTGGGCAGACCGTGCTGCTCAGTGTGTTGGCAGCGAAGGTGAGAGTGAGAGAGTCGGCTCAGTGTGGCAGCTGGCCAATCAGCTAGCCAGGAGCGGGGGAGCAGAGAGATGAGATTATCTCTCACCGCCCGTGCCTGCCCTGCATTCCTGCAGTGACTTCTGCCCTCACTGTGCAGGCAGCAGAGAGATTACAGTACATTATCTCTCTGCTGCCTGACTCTGGGAGTCTGGGACACAGCAAGAGACAACCTAAACTACACCTTAGCAGGCAAGTTAGTGACAATCCGCAAGGTGTGGCAGGCGACGTGGCAAGTTACAATCCGCAAATTGTGTCAGGTGACGTGGCAAATGAAAATCTGCATCTGGTGGCAGGCAATGACAATCAGCAAGGTGTGACAGGTGACGTGGCAAGTGACAATCCGCAAGGTGTGGCTAGTAACAATCCACAAGGTGTGGCAGGTGATGTGGCAAGTGACAATCCACAAGGTGTGGCAAGTGACAATCCACAAGTTGTGGCAGGTGACGTGGCATATGACAATCCGCAACGTGTGGCAAGTGACACGCTCAGGGCTCCCACTAATTGCAGGCGACGGTGGCAAGTGACACACTCGGGGCTCCCACTGATTCTGCATTGAACTATTTAATTTTATATTACAATGTAATAATAGAAATAATGCGCTTCAATCATCCTGACACCATAACAACCTTGGTGCCGGGATGATTGAAGCGCCGACACCAGCCATTTCCCCGATAAATTTCCCACAAAAAAAACATATTTTTTGGCAGTGCCCCTCCCGAGAAAAGACTCTGGATCCGCCCCTGTGGGTGAGTGGCAGCCAATGAATGCATTGGCAGAGAGGGGTAGCAGATGCTGAGTGGTTTGTAAGGTGGATGAGTCTGGCAGCAGCATTCATAATGGACTGAAGGGTGGATAGCCCATTTAAAGGTAAGCCAATGAGGAGGGTTATGGTCCCTTTTAAGAGGCGATAACGGGTTAACTTACCTGCAGGAAGAGTTTCTATGTAGTTGACTCCACAGAGCACATGTGAAGTAGTAGGCGTCTGTGACAAGTCCCTGTGAGAAGCTGTTGTATTTCTGGAAATAAGCTCTTGTTCTATAAACTTTTTTTTCTGTTATCGTCCATGGACTGACACAGCTCTAATACTGAAACACGTGGGTATATGTCCCTGTTCGCAGGAGAAGATCTAGGCAGAATGTTAGATGTTAGAAATATACATTCTAGAAAAAAACAGAGCTGAACAGCCCCGCCCAGGGGGGCGGTCCCTCCAGACATAACCCTCCTACCTGCAGCTAGCAGCCTCAGTTTTTTTTTCTGCCTAGCAGAAGGAGAAGACGTGGCTCTCTCAGGAGCCAGTCTCCTGGAAGATTTTATTTGTATTCCTTTGGGAATTTTATTATTTTATTTTTGAGACCTTCAATCAACTGTAGGCTGGGCAACAGGTTGGGGTACACTGGTATCCTCGTAGTCTTCCCTGTCCGACCATCGAGCGTGCTGATCCTCGCCTTGTGTGTGTGAGACTCAGTTCACAACATGCCCCATGACTCCGGGGTGGCCGGGTGGCTTTTATGCTCCCGCGGTCCTCACAAGATTGAACAGTACCTGCTGTATCTTTCACGGTGGACCGGGCCGACAGCTACTCAGTACTACTCTGTGATAGGTCTATCTGAAACAAGCCAGTGGGTCCCTATGGGAAGGGTACGTAGTCTCTCCTGCTTCAGGTGAGTACATGCTTGCTGTGTTTCTCTGTCTGGGGGGTTTCTCCCTGTCTCCCCCCTGTTATACTGCTCTCTGCACCCTGTACTGGTGCTGTGCTGTGTGGGGGTACTTGGGGGTCACTCTGGCCTGGCGGGGGGTGCTCATGTCTGTGTGCTGGGGCTGTGAGGTGTGAGTGTTTGGAGAAGCCACTAGCTGGCATGGCTATTACTGTTTAAGCTGCGCTCGGCAGCCGTCTTGCCGTGGATCAATGGCGCTGCTTACACACAGCCGGCGGCCATTTTCTTGAAGCCGCGGTGCTTTCACTTTTGGTTTTGACCTCTATTGCCACTGCTGCGGCGCAAATCTCCTCACACTCTCCTCAGACTTCACTCGCGCTGGCAGCGCGGTGACATACAGCAGAGCTGAGCGGTCCTTACAAGGGTTGGTGGGTCCTCTGGGTATCCCCTCCTCAGCCTCAGCACAGCCAGTGGGTGGACTGTATTATTCACTTTATAGTGTATAAGGTCTCAGTGGGTGGCAAATATGGAGTCTGGTTCACCTGCTTTCCCACTCTTGTCAGAGGCAACAGGCAGTGCTCCAGCACCTGCGCTCCTTATGGACCAGTTGTCTGCAGTCCTGGAAAAAATTATTGTCAGGATGGAAGCGGTGTGCGAGCACAAGGGAGCTATAAAGCGCCCTCTCCCCACACAATCTCACACATGGGGAGTGCTCTGATTCAGACATGGGCCTAGCTGCTGCTGCTCAGGACCCTAGCTCTGAATATTTTAATGTTTTTGAACAGGACATTCCTTGTGAGGAAGACTCCAGTTCTGATTCAGTAAATGACAGGGCGCTTGTAAGTGAACTCATTGATGCTGTGAGGGACACTCTCAAGCTGGATGCTGTGGCTGAGGTACCTCAGGCGGACACTTTCTCCTTTGGTTCTTTTCAAGCTTTTCTTTTACACAGCTTCCTCACTGTTTCCTCACACGCTGCGTCGAGAGCAGCATGGATGATACAGTGGATCCAGAAAAATGTATATATCCAGGGCCCTCCAAGCATTTGAATCCTGACAGATAAGGTCTGTGTTGGAGAGGGTAGCAAAGGTGTTCCATGCTGGTTCCTGTCTCGCTTCCTCTGACATCATCCCCAGGCTCCAGCGTTACTGTGTCCTCTGAACATTTACAGGACAATCAGCTGTTATCTCGTGGACTTCCTTGGAAGCTTTACCATCACAGACTGGGACTGCCCTGCCACTGGAACATCTCCTGGATGCACTTGCCTGCTACATGCCTGTTTCATCCACTATCTTGTAAGTGTTTTTAACCCTTTTAGGGGATATTAAAAGTTTTTATACTTCTGCACTTAGAGGCGTCTTGTTTGTTTTTCTGGATAATACAGTGGTACACAGTGCCCCCCCCCCCCTGGTCGGTGCAGCATGGTGGGGGGGGACTTTATTCATTTATTTCTATAGTCCCTGTGAGCCTTCTGTGTGATGTCTCTGAGACAACAACAGGGTCTCTGCACCTGTGGTTTCCCGCCATTTCCTGGGGAACGCTCTGAGCTCTGACAGGACCACGGTCTGCGGTGTCAGAGGTTACCATATACCTGCATGCTGCTTCAGCAGCACATTTATGCAGGTTCGAGTGATACAGAGAAGATTATGCGACTCGGCGCCATAATTAAAACTTATCTTATAACTAGTGATGAGCCGAACACCCCCGAGTTCGGTTCGCACCAGAACCCGCGAACGGACCGAAAGTTCGCACGAACATTAGAACCCTATTAAATACAATGGATGCGAACGTTCGGATTCTAAAGTGCTAATTATAACGACTATTATCCATGTTATTGTCCGAAACAGAGTTTGGGAACCCGGGTTCTGCACCAGGGTACATGTATCAATGCAAAAAGAAGTTTTAAAAACGGACGTTTTCCGGGAGCAGTCATTTTAATGATGCATAAAGTTAAAAAAAAAAAGTCAAATATTCCTTTAAATATTGTACCTGGGGGGTGTCTAAAGTATGCCTGTGAAGTGCCACGTGTTTCCCGTGTTTAGAACTGTCCCTGCACAAAATAACATTTCTAAAGGAAAAAAAGCCATTTAAAACTGCTTGCGGCTTTAATGCAATGTCTGGTCCCGGTAATATGGATGAAAATCTTTAGGAAAAATGGCATAGCTACCCCATCAACCCCCCCCCCCCACCCCAGCCCATTACCAGCCCCTTTGGGTCTTGTATGGATATTAAGGGGAACCCCGCACACAAAATAAAAAAGGACCTATATACTCTGAACAGCCGTATACAGGCGGTGCATACAAGACAGGGACTGTAGGTTTGTTCTTATGTAGAATCTGTTTGTAATTTTGAACAGCTGCATTGTTTAAGTGTAGCTCCATGCCAAATTCCTTTTTTTTAGCTTTTTGGAAAACATAGGGAACGGTTATCACCCCTGTCACATTTTTTTTGCTGTCTGTGCCCCTGTTCAGAACATTTCACCTCACTTTGCGTCCCAATGACAACTGTTTTTGAAATGTGGTGTTTTTATTGAAACAAGGATTGGTGATAAAGCATCAGTAGAGAGGAGACACCTTTCTCCCATATTAATTCTTACAGGAGAGAATTTTCCTTCCAAGGGGTAGATTTCCTCTCACTTCCTGTTGTCTTCTTCCGTTTGCAAGTAGTAGTCATTTGTAAGTTGGATGTTTGTAAGTAGGGACCTGCCGTATATACTCTGCAGAAATTGGCCCCTTAGGTGTTGGTGTTGGCACAACACTGAAAGCACTCACAGTTATTCTTGGTGGGTGCTGGAACGCCCTGCTGTCAACTATTATATCAGGAATTGTAATAACATATAATTGTTGATCAGTGTTAGTAAAAATTGGGCCTTTGATGGTGGTGCTGGTGCCACAACACTGTAAGGCCTGACAGTTACACTTGGTGGGCGCAGCAATGGGCCCTGCTGTGAATTATTAGATCAATAATTATAATTGCATGCCCCTGTTGAATAGGGGCTGAAAAATTGGGCCTTTGGTGGTGGTGGTGGTGGTGGTGATGGTGGTGCTGGTGCCACAACACTGTAAGGCCTGACAGTTACTCTTGGTGGGCGCAGCAATGGTCCCTGCTGTGAATTATTCGATCAATAATTATAATTGCATGCCCCTGTTGAACAGGGGCTGAAAAATTGGGCCTTTGGTGGTGGTGGTGGTGGTGATGGTGGTGCTGGTGCCACAACACTGTAAGGCCTGACAGTTACTCTTGGTGGGCGCAGCAATGGGCCCTGCTGTGAATTATTCGATCAATAATTATAATTGCATGCCCCTGTTGAACAGGGGCTGAAAAATTAGGCCTTTGGTGGTGGTGGTGGTGGTGATGGTGGTGCTGGTGCCACAACACTGTAAGGCCTGACAGTTACTCTTGGTGGGCGCAGCAATAAGCCCTGCTGTGAATTATTCGATCAATAATTATAATTGCATGCCCCTGTTGAATAGGGGCTGAAAAATTGGGCCTTTGGTGGTGGTGGTGGTGGTGATGGTGGTGCTGGTGCCACAACACTGTAAGGCCTGACAGTTACTCTTGGTGGGCGCAGCAATGGTCCCTGCTGTGAATTATTCGATCAATAATTATAATTGCATGCCCCTGTTGAACAGGGGCTGAAAAATTGGGCCTTTGGTGGTGGTGGTGGTGGTGATGGTGGTGCTGGTGCCACAACACTGTAAGGCCTGACAGTTACTCTTGGTGGGCGCAGCAATGGGCCCTGCTGTGAATTATTAGATCAATAATTATAAATGCATGCCCCTGTTGAATAGGGGCTGAAAAATTGGGCCTTTGGTGGTGGTGGTGGTGGTGATGGTGGTGCTGGTGCCACAACACTGTAAGGCCTGACAGTTACTCTTGGTGGGCGCAGCAATGGGCCCTGCTGTGAATTATTAGATCAATAATTATAATTGCATGCCCCTGTTGAACAGGGGCTGAAAAATTGGGCCTTAGGCACTGGTGGCACAACACTGCAACCCCTCACAGATACTGTACTTGGAGCACAGCAATGAGGCCTGTTGCAAAGTATTGCATCAAAAATTTTAATTACACGCCCCTGTTAAACAGGGGCTGAAAAATTGGGCCTTAGCCACTGGTGGCGTCACCCATAAACCAAAATGATCTTCCAAGCTATCATCATTAATCGTATCATTGAGGAGGAGGAGGAGGAGGATAGCCAGTCAACATAACAGCACAGGCACTCAGCATCAGCATCAGTCTTGAAGGGATGTGACTTTTTAAAATCAATTAGTCTGTTATATCAGCATCAGGTGTGTGGTAGCTGGTGGTGATCCAAGACTGGTTCATCTTGATGAAAGTCAGTCGATCAACCGAGTCGGTGGACAGGTGCACCCTGTGATCCGTGACAAATCCTCCAGCAGCACTGAATGTGCGTTCTGAAAGAACGCTGGATGCAGGACAGGCCAGTAGCTCAATTGCATACTGTGCAAGCTCTGGCCAGTGATCCATCCTCAAGACCCAATAAGCCAGAGGATTTTCGGTGGGGAAGGTGTCCAAGTCTGACCTTGCCCCTAGGTATTCCTGGACCATGTATATCAGACGCTGGCGATGGTTGCTGGAACCGATCATACTTTGGGGCTGCGGACTAAAGAATTGTCTGAACGCATCGGTCAGACGGCCACCTTCCCCACCGCTCCTTCTTTGACTGCCCGAAGCCTCAGCAACTCGTTGTCCAGGACCAGGAGTTTGTAACCTCCCAGTCTCTGGGAACGCGTTGCACAGACCTTTCTGCAAGGCCTCCCGGAGTTGTCTCATCCTCTGCTCCCTCTGCGACGGTAAGATAAGGTCCGCAACCTTACCCTTGTACCGTGGATCAAGGAGAGTGGCCAGCCAGTAATGGTCCCTCTCCTTGATCCGAAGAATACGAGGATCCTTCCGCAGACTTTGCAGGATCAGGGAGGCCATGCAGCGTAGGTTAGCTGAGGCATTCAGTCCGGAGTCCTCTGGGTCACTAAGGACGACATGATCCGCAGCCACCTCCTCCCAGCCACGTACAAGTCCACTGGTTTCTTGGGACTGTAAATCATCCCTAAAAGACTGCTGCTGATGATGCTGAGTGCCAGCCTCCACCTCCATGCTGACACAATCCTCCTCCTCCTCCTCCTCCTCCTCCTCTTCCTGTGCGATGGGTGGGACAGAAGGAACACTGTCTGGGTAAAGGGGGCCTTGAGAGGCAAGGAAGTCCTCCTCTTCCTGCCTCTGTTCTGCCTCAAGTGCCCTGTCCATTATTCCACGCAGCGTGTGCTCCAACAGGTGGACAAGAGGTACAGTGTCACTGATGCATGCACTGTCACTGCTCACCATCCTCGTGGCCTCCTCAAATGGTACCAGGACAGTGCATGCATCCCTGATCATGCCCCACTGGCGTGGTGAAAAAAACCCGAGCTCCCCTGACCCTGTCCTGGTGCCGTAGTCGCACAGGTACTCATTGATGGCCCTCTGCTGCGTGTGCAGCCGCTGCAGCATGGCCAACGTTGAGTTCCACCTGGTGGGCGTGTCACATATAAGGCGGTTCTTGGGCAGGTTCAACTCCTTTTGCAGCTCAGCCAGGCGAGCACTGGCATTATAAGATCTGCGGAAATGCACACAGACTTTCCTGGCCTGCCTCAGGACATCCTGTAAGCCCGGGTACCTGCCCAAGAACCGCTGCACCACCAGGTTAAGGACGTGAGCCATACAGGGCACATGGGTCAGTTGTCCCTGTCGGAGGGCGGAGAGGAGGTTGGTGCCATTGTCGCAAACCACCATTCCTGGCTTAAGCTGGCATGGTGTCAACCACCTCTAGGCCTGCCCCTGCAGAGCAGACAGGACCTCTGCCCCAGTGTGGCTCCTGTCCCCCAAACACACCAGCGCAAGCACGGCATGGCATCTTTTTGCCTGCGTACTTGCGTAGCCCCTTGAACGCCTACGGAGCACCGCTGGTTCCGAGGACAAACCACAGGAAGAGGCCATGGAGGAAGAAGAAGAGGAGGGGGTGGAGGAGAGAGGTGTGTCACAACCAGTAGTAGCATTTTGGAGGCGTGGCGGTGGAACAACCTCCAACACTACTGCACCTGGTCCTGCATCCTTCCCAGCTGCCAAAAGAGTGACCCAATGGGCCGTGAAAGAAAGGTAACGTCCCTGTCAATGCCTGCTGGACCATGAGTCAGCGGTAATATGCACCTTACCGCTGACCGCCCTGTCCAGCGAGGCCAAGACATTGCCTTCCACATGCCTGTAGAGAGCCGGAATCGCCTTCCGTGCGAAAAAGTGGCGTTTGGGAACCTGCCACTGAGGAACCGCACATTGCACAAACTCACGGAAGGGGGCCGAGTCTACCAACTGAAAAGGCAGCAGTTGAAGCGCTAGCAATTTAGACAAGCTAGCATTCAACTGCTGGGCATGTGGATGGCTGGGAGTGAACTTCTTTCGACGGTCCAGCAGCTGGGGCAGGGAAATTTGCCTGCTAGAATCGGACGTTGGTGTACTGCTAGCAGAGTGCCCGCAAGTACTTGGCTGTGACACACCTAATTCTACACCTTCATTCCTCTCAGAGCAGGTTTCAGAGAGGAGTGAAGGTATAGTGGGGTTGGAGATCCCAGCTGATGCGGTGCAAGAAGAGGTCAGCTTTGTTCTTTGGTGTGGGTCTTTAAGGTAGGCTTGCCAACGAGCTGCATGGCAGGTCAACATATGTCTGATCAAGCATGTGGTGCCCAAGTGGCTGATGTTTTGGCCACGCGATATACGCTTGAGACATACTGTATGTTGCAAACAGCAGCTGTGCGATCTGATGCACTCGCCTCAAAAAAGGCCCACACCAAATAACTTTTTGAATGACGGGCAGAGGCAGTGCCCTGCACAGGCGGAGCTCTGCAGTGTGATTCCGTCGGTGTGCTGCCCATACGCTGGCCACTCAAGGGCATCCTGCCTCGTTGGAGATGTGCCTCCTCCTCATCCTCCTCCTCCTCCTCTCTCCTATTAGGCACCCACGTGGAGTCAGTGACCTCATCATCCCCTCCCTCCTCATCACTGGAGCCAATCTGGCAGTATGCTGCAGCTGCTGGAGCATGACTGCCAGATTGGTGTCCTTCTTGAGCATCCCCTCTCTCTGCTCTCACGCTACTGCCTTCCTCTAGCTGGGTATCATCATCAGATCCTTCGAAACGCTGGGCATCCTCCTGGAGCATGTACCCAACACTGTGCTCAAACAGTTCGGGGGACTCCTCAGGAGGAGGACATGGTGGGTCTAGGGAAGGATTGACTAATGAAGATAATGATACCAGAGAAGAGGACGCTTTGGCAGCTGCTTTGCCAGTACCCTGAGCCTGGGTGAGAGAGGATGAGGAGGATGAGGTGGGCTTGGTCATCCACTCTACCAAGTCTTCGGCATGATGTGGCTCAACATGTCCAGCTGCCGAAAAGAAGGACAAGCGTGTCCCATGGCCATGTGCTGATGACAATGCACCGCGTCCATGACCAGCACTGTTGCCCCCAGACACAGAGCCTGCTTGCCCTCTTTTTTTGCCTCCTGACTGTCTGCCTCTCCTTGTTTGCCTTCCAGACATTTTAATGGATGGCCTGCAGGGAGATGGGAAAAAGAGCAATAAGGGCTACCTTCAGGTGTATACTGTGCAGGAGGCTTAGCAACAATGACACTGACACTGTCCCCTGCCTATCCTTCTCTGTCCCTAAACTCAAGGATTTCAAATATGGTTCAGCAAAATTGGTTTAGAACAGAATAGCACACTGTCAGTTTCACTCACTGTACCTCTCTGTCCCTAAACTCAAGGATTGAAAATATGGAACAGCAAAATTGGTTTAGAACAGAATAGCACACTGACACTTTCCCTCACTGTCCTACTCTGTCCCTCCCTACAAACAAGATTTAGCACAGAATAGCACACTGAAAGTTTCCACGGGTGTCCTTCTCTGTCCCTAAACTCAAGGATTTCAAATATGGAACAGCAAAATTGGTTTAGAACAGAATAGCACACTGTCAGTTTCACTCACTGTACCTCTCTGTCCCTAAACTCAAGGATTGAAAATATGGAACAGCAAAATTGGTTTAGAACAGAATAGCACACTGACACTTTCCCTCACTGTCCTACTCTGTCCCTCCCTACAAACAAGATTTAGCACAGAATAGCACACTGAAAGTTTCCACGAGTGTCCTTCTCTGTCCCTAAACTCAAGGATTGAAAATATGGAACAGCAAAATTGGTTTAGAACAGAATAGCACACTGACACTTTCCCTCACTGTCCTACTCTGTCCCTCCCTACAAACAAGATTTAGCACAGAATAGCACACTGAAAGTTTCCACGAGTGTCCTTCTCTGTCCCTAAACTCAAGGACTTCAAATATGGAACAGCAAAATTGGTTTAGAACAGAATAGCACACTGTCAGTTTCACACACTGTACCTCTCTGTCCCTAAACTCAAGGATTGAAAATATGGAACAGCAAAATTGGTTTAGAGCAGAATAGCACACTGACACTTTCCCTCACTGTCCTACTCTGTCCCTCCCTACAAACAAGATTTAGCACAGAATAGCACACTGAAAGTTTCCACGAGTGTCCTTCTCTGTCCCTAAACTCAAGGATTGAAAATATGGAACAGCAAAATTGGTTTAGAACAGAATAGCACACTGACACTTTCCCTCACTGTCCTACTCTGTCCCTCCCTACAAACAAGATTTAGCACAGAATAGCACACTGAAAGTTTCCACGAGTGTCCTTCTCTGTCCCTAAACTCAAGGATTGAAAATATGGAACAGCAAAATTGGTTTAGAACAGAATAGCACACTGTCAGTTTCACTCACTGTACCTCTCTGTCCCTAAACTCAAGGATTTCAAATATGGAACAGCAAAATTGGTTTAGAACAGAATAGCACACTGACACTTTCCCTCACTGTCCTACTCTGTCCCTCCCTACAAACAAGATTTAGCACAGAATAGCACACTGAAAGTTTCCACGAGTGTCCTTCTCTGTCCCTAAACTCAAGGATTGAAAATATGGAACAGCAAAATTGGTTTAAAACAGAATAGCACACTGACACTTTCCCTCACTGTCCTACTCTGTCCCTCCCTACAAACAAGATTTAGCACAGAATAGCACACTGAAAGTTTCCACGAGTGTCCTTCTCTGTCCCTAAACTCAAGGATTAAAAATATGGAACAGCAAAATTGGCTTAGAACAGAATAGCACACTGTCAGTTTCACTCACTGTACCTCTCTGTCCCTAAACTCAAGGATTGAAAATATGGAACAGCAAAATTGGTTTACAACAGAATAGCACACTGTCAGTTTCACTCACTGTACCTCTCTGTCCCTAAACTCAAGGATTTCAAATATGGAACAGCAAAATTGGTTTAGAACAGAATAGCACACTGACACTTTCCCTCACTGTCCTACTCTGTCCCTCCCTACAAACAAGATTTAGCACAGAATAGCACACTGAAAGTTTCCACGAGTGTCCTTCTCTGTCCCTAAACTCAAGGATTGAAAATATGGAACAGCAAAATTGGTTTAGAACAGAATAGCACACTGACACTTTCCCTCACTGTCCTACTCTGTCCCTCCCTACAAACAAGATTTAGCACAGAATAGCACACTGAAAGTTTCCACGAGTGTCCTTCTCTGTCCCTAAACTCAAGGATTGAAAATATGGAACAGCAAAATTGGTTTAGAACAGAATAGCACACTGACACTTTCCCTCACTGTCCTACTCTGCCCCTACAAACAAGATTTAGCACAGAATAGCACACTGACACGTTCCCTCACTGTATCTCTCTGTCCCTAAACTCAAGGATTTCAAATATGGTTCAGCAAGATTGGTTTAGAACAGAATAGCACACTGACACTTTCCCTCACTGTCCTACTCTGTCCCTACAAACAAGATTTAGCACAGAATAGCACACTGACACTTTCCCTCACTGTACCTCTCTGTCCCTACAAACAAGGTTTAGCACAGAATAACACACTGACACTCTCCCTACCTATCCTTATTTGTCCCTAAACACAAGGAATCCAGGATTAGTAAAGGAAAAAAAATGACACTGTCCCTGCCTATGCTTCTCTTTCCCTGCTCCGGAACACACTACACAAGGCCGCCGCGCTGGCGGCCTTTTATAGTGTGGGGCGTGTACTAAACCCCCTCAGCAATAATTGGCCACAGGCATCCTGCCTGTGGCCAATCATTGCTCTCCTCGCTGCCGGCGCTGTGATTGGCCAAGCATGCGGGGTCACAGTGCATGCTTGGCCAATCATAGCGCCTGGATGACACTGCGATGGCGTAGTGCATTGTGGGCCGTTCGCGTCACTCGAATTTGGCGCGAACGGCCCAAATCGTTCGATCTTCGTCGAACGATCGAACAGCCGATGTTCGAGTCGAACGTATGTTCGACTCGAACACGAAGCTCATCCCTACTTATAACTCTACACTGGATACATTCACAGTGTATGGATGTGTTATTGATCTCTGTGTCTGTGTGTGTTTCCTCCCACATTCCAATGCTGTGTCTTCAGTGCCATACACGATATAAACATACACAATATGTTTATACACGACTCTAAATAATTTCACAGTATATGTATGTATTATACTCTCTGGGTCGGCGTGGGTGTCTTCCGGCTGCTCCGGTGTCCTCTCACGCTCTCACGGTATGTGCGCTTCGGCTCTCTGCACAGTATAAACATGTTCAATATGTTTATTGCACATGCTATAAATACTTACAGTATGTGTATGCTGTCTGCGTGGGTTTCCTCCGGGTACTCCGGTTTCCTCCCACACTCCAAGGGTAATGCACAGCATAACCATGTGCAATATGTTTATTCACATGCTATCATTCATACACGGTATCTGTGTGGTGTCTGCGTGGGTTTCTTCCGGGTGTTCCGGTTTCCTCCCTCGATCTGCCGGTATGTGCGCCTTTGGCTCTCTGCACAGTTTAAACATGTTCCATATGTTTATCACGCATACTATAATACCTACGCGGTATGTGTATGCAGTCTGAAACTTGTGCGATTTGATTATCCACATGCTAACATACCTACATGGTATGTGTGTGCAGTCTGCGTGGGTTTCCTCCGGGTACTCCGGTTTCCTCCTACGCTCCAAGGGTAATGCACAGCATAACCATGTGCAATATGTTTATTCACATGCTATCATTCCTACAAGGTTTCTTCCGGGTCCTCCGGTTTCTGCCCACGCTACATGACATGCGCGCCTTCGGTGCCATACACAGTATAAACATAAACATTATGTTTATACACAACTCTAAATACATTCACAGTAGATGTATGTATTGTATTCTCTGAGTCTGCGTGGGGTTCCTCCGGGTACTCCGGTTTCCTCCCACGCGCCAACGGTGTGCGCGCCTTCGGCGCTATGCACACATAGACATGTTCAAAATGTTTATCACACATACTATAGTACCTACATGGTATGCGTATGCGGTCTGCGTGGGTTTCTTCCGGGTGCTCCAGTTTTTCCCCCGCGCTCCAATGGTGTGCGCATTTTCAGCGCTATGCACAGCATAAACATGTGCAATTTGTTTATTCGCATGCTAACATGCCTACACGGTTGTGTACGCAGTCTGTGTGGCTGGTTTCCGCCTACGCCCCAATGATGTGCGCGCCTTCGTCGCTGGCACAGTACAAACGTGTTTAATATGTTTATCCACACATACTAAACTACATACGCCGTATGTGGTTGTACTATGCTCTTTGTGGCTGAGGGGGTTTTCTCCCACGCTCTAATTGCGCGTTTTGACGCAATACACAGTATAAACTATGTGTTTGTACAATCAACACTTATCAATGGAGTAGCTGCTGGATGGAGCATTGTCATAGGGATCCCTGGTATCAGGGGTACCACCTTCCACCTGCCCTTCGGTGGTGATCAGAAGCGCTGGCTTGGACTGTGTTCGCCATGCTGAGGTTAGCATTACGCCCGGTAGTGGCTGCGTCTCTGGCGTTCCTGAAGCTCAATGACTGGGCAAAAGCCTCTGCTTCATCTAACAGTCGACCAGCAGGTGCACTGCAACTGCTTTAGCCTCTAGAGTCTCTGTGTCCGGGGTGGGTCTGTGCCACCTGTAGAGGCTGAGTTACTGGTCCACTGACCGACTTTCTAGGGAAGCTCTGTCAGGTTGCCTTTCTTGACCAACAATTGAGGCACCCCGTAAGCCGGGGCCTCCCTTCTCCGATACATTGCGGGGTCTCCTTGGGTTTATCATACCCATCCCGCTGCAGGATGGTCCTGTCGGCTGTGTGCATTCCAGGGGAAGGGTCCTTACATCCGGAGGTGTTTTCACCTCCTTTACCGGAGGTGGGGCATCGGATGTGGACCTTTTGGCCTCTCGACTCACTCGCAAGACGTAGAGATTCATGGCCAGGTCCAGGGATCCCTGGGCAGACGTGTCAGATGCGTTGGTGGCCCGTGGGGGCAGTATCGCCTGATGTATGCTTACCCTCCGCTACTGTTGTTGCCTCGCCTGCTTCGCAGAGTAGTGGTCGAGGCCATTCCGGTGATCATCATTGCTCCAGGATGGCGACATTGGAACGCCGATCTAGTTCGGCTAGTCGCAGACGTTCCTTGGTGACTGCCTATTTGGGTGGACCTTCTGTCTCATGGTCCCATACTTCATCCTGCTTTACAGTCCTCGGCTTTGGCACGGCTGTTAAAGCCAGGTGCTGAGGGACCGAGGTCTCTCGGATTCGGTCATCTCATCTATGGTGTGGGCACGGAAATCTTCCTCCAGAAAGATCTATCACCGTACCTGGAAGGCTTACATCGCTATGTGCGAGGAGCCTGATGGCGTCCACGGATGTATTCCGTTCCCAAGATTTTGCTGTTCTTACAGCGTGGTGTGACCCAAAAGCTGGCCTTGCGTACCATCGAGGGTCGGATTTCCGCCCGGGCTGTCTTTTTCAACGACCGCTAGCGGGCCATTCCTTGATTAGCACCTTTGTGCAGGGGGTTTCGCCATGTGATCCCCCCTGTCAAGCCTCCTCCCCCTCCTTGGGATCTGAATTTGGTGCTCTCGGTTCTCCAAGAACATCCCTTTGAAAATATCAGGGAGATTCCTCTCTTGACCTTGTCCCAGAAGGTGGCTTTCTTAGTGGCCCTTACTTCTGTTTGACGGGTGTCTGAGTTGGCGGCCTTGTCCCGCAAGTCGCCTTACTTGGTCCTTCATAAGGATAAGGCGGTGTTGCGCCCACGACCGTCTTTCCTTTCAAAGGTGGTCTCAGCCTTTCACCTTAATGAGGACATTGTTCTTCCGTCCTTGTGTCCTCACCCATCGCATCCCTGAGAGTTTGCGCTTCATACATTGGATGTGGTATGAGCCTTACGGGTGTACCTGTCTGCTTGCTACTGTTTTCATTCGGAAGTCTGACTCATGGTTTGTGTCTGTCTCTGGTCCAGAACAGGGCCAAGCGGTGTCGTCTGCCACCTTTTCTAGGTGGATCAGACAGACCATTATACAGGCTAGGCTTGTGCAATTCGTTTCGTAACGAATTGAAATTCGTCCGAATTTAGCAACTTTCGGACATTCGGAAGCATTCGAATTTCCGAACAAAGCAATTACGAATAAGACCGAATCCGAAATAAATTATACCGCAAATAGCGAATGCCCGAATGTCTTCGGCATAATTCGTTATGAAAAGTTACGAATGTACGAATCCATACGAAGCACAATAACACTCACTCTGCTCTGCTCTCTGCTTCTCCCACACCGTGCTGAACTCCCTCTCAAAATGGTGTACAGGGGCGGAGGTTATAGCCGCATGTAAAAAACGAAAGTAAAATACGAGATTTCGAATCCATTCGAAGCACAATAACACTCACTCTGCTCTGCTCTCTGCTTCTCCCTCACCGTGCTGAACCCTCTCAAAATGGTGTACAGGGGCGGAGCCTATAGCCGCATGTTAAAAACGAAAGTAAAATACGAGATTTCGAATCGTTACAAATAACCGCAATGTATTTAGAAAAGTACAAATCCATTCGAAGCACATTAGGCATAATAGGCAGCGTCGTTGTGAGAGAGACACGGAAAATTACGAATCAACGAACCCAAAAAAAGTTACGAAAGTAGGAGTTGTGTCCAGAATCAACGAAAAACAACGTACTCTACCGAAAGTACGAACCCAAAAAAAGTTACGAAAGTAGGAGTTGTGTCCAGAATCAACGAAAAACAACGTACTCTACCGAAAGTACGAATTATAAAGCAACAAAAAATTCAACGAAAAATGTCGCTTGCAAAAATACGAATGAGTCCGAACACGAAAAATCCCGTCTAGCAAAATTACGAATGTTTACGAATCAACAGGACCAGAAAGAAACGAACCGAAACGGAACGAATTTTTCCGTTGTGCACAAGTCTAATACAGGCCTATGCCCTTAAGGGGCGGGCGCCTTCCTTTTCCAGTTACGACGCATTCCACCAGGGCAATTGGTGCTTCCTGGTCGTCCGTTCATACCTTTTCTAAGTTCTCTAAGGTTGATGTGGCTGCATCTTCGGATGCTTCCTTCGGCCGCAAGGATTGCAGGCCGCTGTTTAAAGTTGCTACTCCTCCGGTGAGGAGTTCTGCTTGTTTGGAGCGGAGTTTGGTTTTTCCTTTACTACTGCTCCCAACCCTTTTCTAAAACTGCTTTGGGACGTCCCACGTGTTTCAGTATTAGAGCTGTGTCAGTCCATGGACGATAAGAGAAAATAGGATTTTTGTACTCACCGTAAAATCCTTTTCTCTGACGTCCATGGACTGACACAGCACCCACCCTTCTTTAAGGTTTGTACTGCTTTGTTACGAACTGAGGCTGCTAGCTGCAGGTAAGAGGATTATGTCTGGAGGGACCATTTAGCTCTGTTTTTTTCTAGAATGTATGTTTCTAACATCTAACATTCTGCCTAGATCTTGTCAGTCCATGGACGTCAGAGAAAAGGATTTTACGGTGAGTACAAAAATCCTATTTTTTAAAAATTCTCTTTTTTTTTTTTTTAAAGCTAAAAAAATAAAAAAATGCAGTGGTGATCAAATACCACCAAAGGAAAGCTCTATTTGTGGGAAAAATCACATAAACTTTATTTGGGTACAGTGTCGCACGACCACGCAATTGTCAGTTAACTACTTGCTGACCAGCCGCCGAATCGCCGTAGCTGTACGACGGCCGCTTAGGCTATAGGTGCACATGTACGCATGCGATGCTGGAGCCGATGTCCGCCGGTGACCCGTGATCGCTCCTCAGAGATCCAGAACAGGGATCTGTCAATGTAAACAGACAGATCCCCGTTCTGTCAGGGAAGTAGAGAGAGATCTGCTGTTCCTAGTGATCAGCAGGGATGAGCCGAACACCCCCCTGTACGGTTCGCACCAGAACCTGCGAACGGACAAAATGTTTGTGTGAACTTTAGAACCCTATTAAATACAATGGCCTCGAACGTTCGAAATCTAAAGTGCTAATTATAAGGGCTAATATGCAAGTTATTGTCCTAAAAAGTGTTTGGGGACCCGGGTCCTGCCCCAGGGGACATGTATCAATGCAAAAAAAAGTTTTAAAAACGGCCGTGATTTTAATAATGCTTAAAATGAAAAAATAAAAGTGAAATATTCCTTTAAATTTCGTACCTGGGGGGTGTGTATGATATGCATGTAAAGTGGCGCATGTTTCCCGTGCTTAGAACTGTCCCTGCAACTGTCACTCGCGGCTATTAATGAATTGTCGGCTCCCGGCAATACATACAAAAGTCATTGATAAAAAAAAAAAAAAAAAGCGTGGGGGTTCCCCAGAATTCAATTACCAGGCCCTTCAGGTCGGGAATGGATATTAAGGGGAGCCCCGCCGCAAATTTAAAAAAAAATTGACGTGGGGTTCCCCCAAATATCCATTCCAGGCCCTTCAGATCTGGCATGGATTTTAAGGGGAACTCCACCCCAATTTTTTTTTTAAATGGCGTGGAGTCCCCCTAAAAATCCATACCAGACCCCTTATCCGAGCACGCAACCTGGCCGGCCGCAGGGGAAGAGGGGGGGACGAGAGAGCAGCCCCCCCTCCCTCCTGAACCGTACCAGGCCACATGCCCTCAACATGGGGAGGATGTCCCCATGTTGATGGGGACAAGGGCCTCATCCCCACAACCCTTGCCCGGTGGTTGTGGGGGTCTGCGGGCGGGGGGCTTATCAGAATCTGGAAGACCCCTTTAACAAAGGGGAACCCCAGATCCCGGCCCCCCCTATGTGAATTGGTAAGGGGTACATACCCCTACCATTTCACGAAGAAAGTGTAAAAAAAAACACAAACACTTTGGAAAAGTCCTTTATTAAAAAAAAAAAACATTCCAGCGATGAAATCCAGTGTCCCGCGGCGATCCGATGTCCAGCGCTGTCCGTCATTGGCTGAGCCTGAGCGGACCTGATGGGGAACTTCCTCCGCAGTCTATTAAATGTATAGACCCGCCCCTTCTAAAGTTCCCCATCAGGTCCGCTTAGCGGACCATCTTTGGCCCAGGCCTTTCATTCATGCATACATATTCTTATGCCAATACTTATTGACTCTACTTGACTACTTTAGATGCCTGACAAACAAACTTATGTTCACAGCCTATACTTTTTATGGACTAACGAGGTCTTTATGGATACATCACTACACCTATGCCATGCCTGCTCTCCGTTTGGCTCCTGGTGGAGTCCCATCTGACTCCGCCCCCTCAGCTCCCTGGTGATGCACCTGCTGCCGTGGTCTTTGGGCCGCACATCTGTAGCCATGGTCAAGCTCAGTGGTGAGTATGGGGATCCACACACCCCCTCCCACCCTGTGTCTTTACTGTGCCATATTGTCAAACATATATATTTTTTCATCTTAGGTACATTGTTACACACATCCACCCCTGAAGAGCGAGCTGGATCTCGCAAAACTAGTCGGGTAGTATGATGCCCGTGTACTCTGACTGTTACTACATTTATGTACCAATACTCCTTGTTTATGTATCTTTTTTAATTGGCAACTATTGGTGTTATCTATGCATGTAAACAATTTTACTTGAATAAACCATATACTGTATTTACTACTGTTTGTTTACTGGCGGAAATGTTATCCACTTCATTTAAAGTCCCAGGGTGAATCCTTCGTTTTATGAACATGGGGAAAGGGAGTTAAATGAAGAGATGAAGAAAGAGTAGTAGAAAACAAATGTGTACATCCCATTCTCAAATGTCACATATTTAAAAGCAAACACATTTTTATCATTCACATTCCCCCCCCCCCCCCTGCAATAGCTAAACCCACCCATTCTCAGTGGCTGCTTGGTATCCACCTGCAGAGGGAGAAAAACACACACATAACCAACAAATCACACATCCTAACCTTCTATGTACATTAGAAGAGAAAAAACTCTCCCCAAGGGAAAAATCCTTTCCTTCTAAAAAGTAAAATACTTTTAAATGCAGTTAAACTTAAAGCGGAGCTCCGCCGGAAAAAAAATATTAAAAGCCAGCAGCTACAGCTACAGCAGCTGCTGGCTTTTAATATTTGGACACTTACCTGTCCTGGAGTCCAGCGACGTCCGCAGCAGAGGACGAGCGATCGCTCGTCACTCTGCTGCTCCCTCCGCCATCCTCGCCCTGCGGCTTCATGCCTGGTTCCCTACGGCGCATGCACGAGTCGCGCTGCGCCGTTCTGATTCGTCCTCCTGTGTTCTGGGAGCCGAGTGTCTCCCAGAACACTACGGGAAGTCTGGGGGAAGTGACGTCACTCCCGCAGATTCCCGGAGAGAGGACTCCCGGATGTGGGTGAAAATACCTGTCTTAGACAGGTATCTTCACCCCCCTCCCCCCTGAAAGGTGTCAATTGTGACACCGGAGGGGGGGAGGGTTCCAAATAGCAAAAGTTAATATTTAGGGTGGAGCTCCACTTTAAGCAACACCGCCACCTAGTGGAAGTGCCACCGTCAAGACACCTGTCCCAAAAAAACTTTTCTTGCGTTGAAGGCAAATCTTCCTCTTCTTCTTGAATTTGGCTGTGTCCCTAAACTATTTCTACCCCAAAGTCTCTGTCTTTGTTATGCTGTGAGCAGAGAGGAAAAGAAAAAAAATCAAACAGCTCCCCTGCTCTCCAGCTGAGTAGACTACCCCAATTGGCAAGGGCAAAGTTCCTGAAACTCCAGGAGAGTACACTCCGGAACAAAAGCACAAAAAAAAACACAGTTCAGTCTCTCACAAATAAAACTTTGGATCAGGCAAGATGAAGAGCTTCCATTTCTTATCAAAGGTCTCTATTGAGTAGATGGCATCTTCAATCTCCTTCCGACACACAACTACCCGATCCGCATGAATGTGCTGACCCAACATCCACTCTTTCTTGCACCCCCGATATCTCTCAGCAACAGCCGCGGAACAAGAGAGATACCTGCGGGCGTGTTGGACTTTCAAGTGGTTCCACAAGAAGTCCGCGTACCAACTCTCTCTGTAGGCCTCCACCTTGAACAGTAGGTCTCTGGTGACATACGGGTACTCCCATCCGTAATCAGCAGCCACCTTTTGGTTGAACAGCCGCTGCAGCCTAGAGAGTGGTGGAAGTGTGGCACGGTCTCCCGCACCTGGCAAAACAATGGCCTCTGGATGCCTGGGCACTTTCACTGCCCTGGGACCCATTACAGCAGCACGTAGTAAAACACAGTCATCTGTGGTAATGTGCACAGGCACCACAGGTTCGGACGACTCAGGCATGGGGTCAGGTCCTTCCTCAGAATATGGACTTCCAACCGGGGTGTAACATCCCCAGCAGACTTGGGTGAGTCCCTTCTACTTCTGGCGGAGGATAGGGGTATTCTGTCCCAGCCCTTTTTGATGAATAGTTCATCTATTTCAGCGTCTTCTCCCACATCGGAAGACGATTCTAGATCCGAGGTATCACAGTCCTCTGCTAGGATGTAATTCCTTGTACCAGGGGAATTACTACTCCGGGCAAGTTCAAATTCTTTGGGGTCCGGAATCCAATCATCCCCAACACTCTGGACGCTTTTCTCTGCTCCCTTCCCCGGGTTACCTCGACCTGTAACTGTCGCGGATTGTCTGGAGGTCCCTCCGACTGGGCGATCCGACACAGGTAAACGCTGGGGTATAGCTCGACCACGACCGCAGGAGGCTTTCACATAGCCGACCTTCCGCTTGGGCGGTGGGAGCGAGGATTCTGTGACAACCGAGGCAGCATCCTCCGGTTTCTCCGTCTCCGGTTCCTCAGCTACCGGAACATTCACATCAACGACTTCCTCCAAAGTCTTGACAGTGCGCGTAGGGGTGACTGTAGAAGCGCTGGTTTCCTCCTCAAGAGTAGTGGCGCCCGTAAGGCAATTCAGCCGGAAGGCCCGAGGCTTTTCTGTGGGTTGCTCTACCTCGAACAAGAACTCTTTGCATCTCTCACATCTTCCAAAAGGCCGAAGGTGCACCACCAGTCCCTGGCATCTGGTACAAACCACTCCAAGGGCCTCCACATCTCTGTGAACGTAGAGGGCGAAGCGACCCCGAGGCTTCAGTCGGATCCCCGTATCCATCAAAGAAGCAGCAAACGAAGATACATTCATGGTAGAAGGAACTGGAATCAATGGGGCATTAGACGCCATGTTCTCCGCTTTCTGATTCATTGCGCACTGTCCCTTTTGTGCCAAAGTCACCACGTGCAACTCATCACATGGCGAGGCTTCCCCCATCTTCTGCAATGTTCGCAGGCTTTCTTACTCTTGACACACCCACGAACTACGCGCTTGGACTCTCCTCGTGGCACAGTCACTTTCTCTCAAAGATGGCCGACCTCCACGGAGCCTCACAGGGGGAATAAAGTCCAAACTCTGGGGGGTTTTCTTCTTCTTTCCGGCTGCAGAAATCCCGGACTCGAGCCCCCACGTATAGCGCTTACCACCCTCTCCTCCTTGTCTATCGGCTCCTCGCAGGAGGAAAGGGCACACCCAGCTCTATATGCCCGTACCCTCCTGTATGAGGAGGTTGAGCGGTGTTGTGATGGGTCTCCGCAGCCAGATATTCCCTCTGAATGGTTTTTATCTCTATAGCTAATAAAGACAAGTCTCTATTTCCCCCAATGACTTCAATGTCCACACCAGCTGTAACTCCAACGTAGAGTTTATTTCTCTTAAACGACAGTCTCTGATAGGAAAGGTTGGAGAAAGAACAGGACAGCATAAGGTGTGGGAGAGGTCCAGGCACAAACGTAATACACTTCACTGCTTGGCTTCTCAAGCAGACTTAGCCCATTTGGATAGTCTCCCTAGATAGGGACTAGCAGCCATAATGGTACTCAAACTGACCACTCAATCACTATTCAAACTGGTACATGGGTCTCTGCCACAGACCTGGTGAACTTGGTCTCTGCCACAGACCTGATGAACTTGGTCTCTTTAAAGCTTGGCCTCTTTGTAAGGAGAAGACATTCCTCCAGAGAGTTACCGGGCCCCTTCCTTCACTGTGACTTCTCACCAGTCCCTCGGAACGGTCCTCCCCCGGCCTCCTCATCTAAGATACGGGTCCCCTGATTCACCGACCTCCGCCCCTGGGCCAAAGGTGCCCAGGGCGGACAGGAACACACACTCCCTGGGAGTAGGACTCCCGACGACAACGAACCCTGAACAGGTAGCGTCTGCCCCTTTTATATCCTCTCCCAGCATACACAGCAGGCCGACCACTCCCACTGTATGGTTCCTGAGAGGGGACACACAAGGCACAGCACTGTATCATTAGTTCAACCCTGGCCCACTATGGCAGCGCCACCTGTAGGCCACAGGGAACAGTACACCGATACTCTTCCTGCAGACAAAATGGTTGATAATGTGCTAACAATTTAGGTGTTTGAGCATAACTACCACTCAAACACTACCCCTAAATTGAGGACCCCGCTACATCTATTTACATTCACATTCCATAAATCAATGCACCTATTGAGAATAAAGCATGTCTCTGGCTGTGCATGCAAGGATTAGCATATAAAAGTGTAGAGAAGTGTATGTTTCCATGCATTCCTGTAACACTAAAAGCACATTAGGCAGAATTCCTACTGAGTATGGAAAACAGGGCACACAGCACACATAGCTATTTCTGTATTCCTGCATTCAGCTGGCACTCACTATGTCACACAGCGATGAGAAGGAGATGTAAGTGCTGCGATCACGGGTGATATCTTACAAAATGCTGTGACATTCACAAATGTGAAGAGATCAGGTAGCTGTCAGTCTCGCACGCTTAACTATGTCAGGTCAAATGCAATATTTAAAAGGAGTTAACCATTTAACAAATGACACTGTCATTCACTGTAGGTTATGCTGGACTTTCATCATGTAAAAATGGCCGCAGCTACAAAAATAGTCAAAGTTAATGTAATTGAAGAATTAATCTTGAGTGGCACAAGTTAAAGTAAATGTGTAATGTATAATCTGTACATCCATAAAAATCACAGCCTATTGCTTCCAGCACCATGCAATCATCCATTTACATCCCAGCACACTGCACTCAAACATATATGAATAGACTTAGCTCATGGAGCGTGTTTTTTTGTGGAAAGTTTAAAGGCTGTTTTGCATGCATAAGTACACTGCTTTGAAATGCCAGGGAAAGATGTCACATTGCCTTGACCATATTGATCAGTCATATTTCAAATGGTATTTTCAAGGAGAAAAAAAAAACAGAAAAAAATACTTCTATAGAAAAAAAATACCCATCAAAATAAGAATGTTAAGTGCTAATCTTTTAAAAACGTCAACAAGTTGAACTGTGCAAAAGCTATTGTTTTCTACAGTGGTGGTGTTTGTTTTAAAGGATAGCTAAACCTTTGCAGCTTGCTAGTTCTTAAATATGGTACTCTTCGTTAGGCTTTCTTTAACCACTTGCCGACCGCTCTATAGCAGTTTTACTGCTACAGGGCGGCCACGCTGTGCAGAATCACATATATACGTGATCCTGATTTTCCGGGTATCGGGCACGAGTGCGTGTCGCCAGCGGCTCGCTCCCGCTGTGATTTTACACAGCGGGTCCCACGAACCGGGTGTCCGCCAGCACTTGCTGATCATTCTGTACACAGACAGAATGGCAATCTGCCTATGTAAACACAAAGAAAAAATTCCCCTTGGATTTGACTTTAGCGCCACTTAATAATAAGTATAGATAGTATAGAAGTAGAAAATCATTTATTAATCACTTCAGCCCTGGAAGAATTGGCTACTCAATGACCAGAGCATTTTTTGCGATTCGGCACTGTGTCGCTTTAACTGACAATTGCATGGTCATGCGACATTGTACCCAAACAAAATTGACGTTCTTTTTTTCACACAAATAGAGCTTTCTTTTGGTGGTATTTGATCACCTCTTCGGTTTTTATTTTTTGCGCTATAAACAAAAAAAGAGCGTCAATTTTGAAAAAAAACACAATATTTTGTACCTTTTGCTGAAATAAATAGCCCCAATTTTTTTTTTAAAAAACAAATTTTTTCCTCAGTTTAGGCCGATATGTATTCTTCTACATATTTTTGGTAATAAAAATCGTAAAAAGCGTATAATGATTGGTTTGTGCAAAAGTTATAGCGTCTACAAAATAGGGAATAGATTTATGGAATTTTTATTATTATTATTTTTTTTACTAGTAATGGCGGCGATCTGTGTTTTTTATCGGGACTTCGACATTATGGCTGACATATCGGACACTTTTGACACATTTTTGGAACCATTGGCATCTATACAGCGGTTAGTGCTATAAAAATGCACTGCATTTAAACCCCTGCCGTGCACCGCGCACGCGCCTGCTATCCCGCTTAAAGGGACCGGCGTACAGCTACGACGGTCCGCGGGAACGAGCTGACCTGCTGCTGTATAATGACAGCGGCAGGTCTGCAAGTGGTAAAAACACAAAGTATAATAAAAGTAACACGGAGTGTACCTTACAACAAGCAACAGATGATAATATGACTGTATAAAGTAGATGGTGTAGAAGAGATATCCTTCACCCTAGGATATTATCGTATTACTTTTTTATACTTTGTGTTATTAACAAATGATTTTCTACTTCTATACTATCTATACTTATTATTTAGTGCCGCTAAAGTCCAATCCAAGGGGAATTTTTTCTTTGTCTCTATTTAGGATGTTGGCACCCTGAATTAATCACTGATACCTTCTATGCCTATGTAAACAATGCAGATTGCTGTTCTTTTAGCACAAAAGGCATGGATCCTACGTTCCTGTAAATCAGGAACACCGATCCATGCTTTCCACTACACTGAAACACCAGCTAGGCACACAGTTAACCCTTTTGTCGCCCCCTGAAGTTAACCCCTTCCCAGCCAGTGTCATTAGTACAGTGACAGTGCATATTTTTAGTACTGATCTCTAGACCTGTGCACAATGGAAAATTTTGTTTCATTTCATTTTCATTCATAAAATACATAATTTTGTTCTGTTATATTCGTTATGTTATGTTAATTTGTTTTCAGATAATTCGTTATTTTTGTAGAGTGTCGATTTTTGTTATACCGAATCAATTCATTTTGTATGTATATCGATTCGATTCAATATTTATGTATGTGTATATATATATATATATATATATATATATATATATATATATATTCATGAAAACGATTCGTAGTTTGGAAAGTGGTTTGTTTATTAAATCCATTAACACACAATGACAATATATCTTCTCCTCTGCTCAAATACAATACAACACCTTTCTCACTTAGTTCTCAGGAATGCACTTTGCCAGTAATCCAACCTCCAGCACAAAATTAATCAGCTGATTGGACTGTAAGATTTACTCTGAGTTGACCTTTTGCTTCATTAGACCTTAAACGAATGAACGAATCATGTCAAATTTATTCGTTATTTTTGCTAGAATTTCTTTCATATTAGTTGAAATTCGTTATTTTTTTCTTCGGACATCCGGATGCATCCGAATGTCCGTAAGATGCAAAATTCGGCCGAATTTTGATTAGTTACGAAACAAATTGCACATCTACTGATCACTGTATTAGTGTCACTGGTTCCCAAAAAAGTGTCAAACGTGCCAGTTAGGTGTTGGATTTGTCCGCCGCAATATCGCAGTCCCACTATAAGTCGCTGATCGCCACCATTTCTAGTAAAGAAAAAAAATCCATATATATATCCCATAGTTTGTAGACGCTATAACTTTTGGACAAACCAATCAATATACACTTATTGGGATTTTTTTACCAAAAATATGTAGCAGAATATTGGCCTAAATTGATGAAGAAATTTGATTTTTTTCATTTTCTTTATTGGATATGTTTTATAGCAAAAAGTAGAAAATATTGTTTGTTTGTTTTTTTCAAAATTGTTGGTCATTTTTTGCTTGTAGCGCAAAAAATAAAAACCACAGAGATGATCAAATACCACCAAAGGAAAGCTCTATTTGTGGGAAAAAAAGGACCTAAAGTTTATTTGAGTAACAGTGTCACACGACAGTGCAATTATCATTTAAAATAATGCAGTGGCGTATCACAAAAAATGGCCTGGTTATGAAGGGGGCTAAATCTTTCCTGGAGCTGAAGTGGTTAAGTATAGGAAAATAACTATACCGAGCCAGAGTTTCAGTGAACTGATATTTTAAATAATCTACCTGGGTGACAGTCATGGCTTCCTCAATAGATACAGTAGAGCAGGGGAGGGCTTGTAGCCTTAGGCCTGGGGGGCAAGTCCAGTCAAGTGGCCCACTGAACTTCCGAATCAGCTCATCATCTATAGCCCACCTGGTTTTTCAATGCAGCCTCACCAGTGCTTATCAGTGCAGCCAACTCCAGTGCCCATCAATGAAGCCTGATCACTGGGACAGGTTACATGGGGTGTATGGTGGGGGAGATGGGGGGTCAGCTAGGGGTGTCAGGGTCTCTCACCTCAGCAATCTCAGCTCAGCAGGTCCTTGCACGCTACGGTCTCCTGGGGGGGTAACGCTCCTGATCCTGGGGTCAAGTTGCAGCCAGCCCTGCGTCCCGACTCCCTGGCACGCCCCTGCCTCTGTCTGCTTCCAAGAATCTGGTCCCAGGGAGTTGTAGTTTCCTCTGCGCTGCTGTGTTTTCCACCCACTGGACGCTTGAGCGCGGACTACAACTCCCGGAATGCAACAGCTAGTGGTCGGCCGCCATGGCCGTGCCCCCGGCCCGACTTCCTAGACCAGAATAAAAAAGGAAATGGTAGCGGGCAGCGGCTGCCGGCCATTTTGAAAATAAGTTAGGGCGGCCTGGGGGGAAATTGCCACCCTGCCCCCTGGCCCAGCTCTCCCCTGCAGTAGAGTGAGTGAGTGTAGCCACCCTAGGACAGGAAATTAGTTATGCACAGGCTTACCAGGTGAAAATAAAGGAAAACAAAAATAAAAAAGGAAACCTATCAATCCACTGCCACTGCATCTAAATACTTGTGAGCTGCAATATATTACATATTTGGTTTTGTGTAAAGAACAGTTTTTCTGTTCTGGTCAATTTTATTATTTTATCACTAGCAAATGGATGCTTTATATCATGCTTTTATCAATTGCATAAACTTTTATTTTAAGTATCAACTTTTAATATAAAGCGCATGTAAGAGACTAATTTTGCAGAGCATCTCGTGATTTTTACAATAGAAATCCCATCATGAGCTGCTTTCATCAGATTGTTTCAATTCATCTAAAAATATAGGCAGGACCATAAATCATTCAGCTGTGTGTGTAATCTGAGTTACAGCTATTCTAGAGAGAAGGCTGAAAATGACAGTAGCTGATTACTTCTGATTGTCTCAATCCAACTGAAAATACAGAGAGGCCATATATATTCTGAGCAGAAGGAAAGCACCTGCAGTTGAGGTTTATTCCCAACTATTCTCTTTGCTGCTATTCACAGCAAAGTAAGTCTAGTAAGAAAGAGAAATGCATATCAAAGCTCCACCTACTATCTGCAAATATTGAATATGACATGTTTAATGTAATATTTCAAAAACTTTCCAGGAGCGCCTTTTTTCGGTGTGTGTCCATTAAACCATTGTGGGAGAAGCATGCATTTAAAATGGGCTTGGTTCTGCATGAGGCATATAATTAACCTAATGCTGTACTTTAATTCTACATATTGAAACATGTACTGTAGTTATTGATCTAAAGAAAAACTCTGATCCCAAGGTCTTAATGGAGGACTGCAGACAATGAAGCTCAACTCTGGGCAACTCAATTCTTGGAAAATCAAGCTCAAGGAGGCTTAGAAACTATAGCAGTTCAGCTGTTTTCTGAAAAGTATTTTCTTCCTCGTACCACCTTCATTTAAAAAAAAAATTAAAGCAGAACTTTACCCTAAAGAGGACGTTCCTCTTTATGATCTCCTCCCACCTCCCCTTTTGTTTTTGGAACTTTTTTTGGCAGGGGGGCTTGTTTTGACAGGCACACGCACACACTTCCATTGAGATAGCCATGACCCACCGGAAGTTCTCTTCTGCCATTCTCTCCTCCCCCCCGCCCGCAACCTTCTGGGACACGTCACAGGTCCAAGAAGGGTACATAACTATTCACAAAGCGCAGTGTGGCTCTTGCTTGTGCAGTGCACAACCGGCTTTCTTTCCTTGTAGCATCACACCACACAGTAAACATGTTGGCGCCTGGGACCTGGGTTAGCATGACGCTGGATCCCTGGGCAGTGCCCTTTATTAAATGTCAGCAGCTACAGTATTTGTAGCTGCTGACTTTTCATTTTTCTTTTTTTCAAATAGGGTAAAGAACTGATTTAAGTTCTGATCTGTTTCGGGGAACCCCTGCTATATTATTACATCTCTAGTTCATGGCATGTTTGCATGGTCAGTAAGTTCTAAATATAATAATACATACAAGACTATATGATGTAGTGTATCTAGCATATTTGACACCCAAAGCAGATAACTTTTTTTAACACTCCCCTGCTCCATTAAAAAAAAAAATAGACTCACTAACAATTATGAAATGGAACAAATAATAATACTGACCACAAAAAAACACCAATGGTGAAAATTGTAGTTCCCCTTACAATGGTGGTCAGTAGAAAAGTGCCTTCCTATGGTGTAGTGGTCCCATACATTGGTGGTCAATGGGAGAAGGACACTCTTACATGGTTGACCAGTTAAAGGCTGCACCTCTTACACACAGCTAAAAAGATCATTAAAGGGGAAGTAAACCCATGCGTAAAACAGTTTCATTTCCGGCACGTGACGGAAATGTAAAACTTTTAATGGTTGTGCTCTCAACCAAACTGTAAAACCATCCAATGGCTGGTGTCATAACTGATCACATGTGCAGCATCATGGCAGTTGTAGATTAAACAGAGGCCAAGATGGCATCTTCCTTGGCTGAAACCGATAGGGAGGGTTTACTTACACTTTAATATCAGTGATTACTGGGAGTTCAAAACTCTTCATTGCCCATCAACTTTTGGAGGAACCCTGGTTGAGGAACCTTGCTCTAAAGCTTTACATGTCTATTTAGGATTGCTATTATTAAGTCTTTCAGAACGTATCTTCTTGAATTTAGTGGTCTTTAAAATCCCATAACAAGAACTGGTGAAAGACAAGAAATTGAAGCAATAGAAAACAATGTGTTTTTTTCTTTTGAATCCAATCAGATTGCAGCTTTTATTCTTAACATGACTTTTATCAGAGGCATCTATCTTGTTAACGGAGTCATTATTCATTCTCTCCAAGAGAAGTCAATGATAGCGCTCTCCCAGTCATAAATATTTTATGCACAGGTACACAAAAACAACCTGCAAATCCTAGCTGCTGAAATCCAGAGAAATCGAGTTGTACCTATACAGTAAAAGGAATGTATGTTATGCTCTACAGTGTGAAACAGGGTGCATTATCAAACGTATTCTTACAGGGTATGGTCAGGCCTCTCTGCGAGCTTCAAAGCCTCATGCATCCCTGCAGCTGACAGCTTCCTGTTGATATTTCTATACCTGCATTGTAACAGATTGCGATATGTTGTCCTCAGGTCTCTGTTAAAAAAGGCATAAATGAAAGGGTTTATCAGAGAGTTTGCATATCCCAGCCATAAAAATGTTCTCTCCATCCACAATGGAATACAGCTGCATTCTGTCCCACAGATAAAAGGTCTGGCTGTTGATAATATAAAAAAAGGTAGCCAGCATACAGTGAAAGCCCCAACAACAATCCCGAGAGTGGTAGCAGCTTTTTGTTCCCTTTTAAAAATGGAAATGTTTTTTCTATCATTTCTCAGAAGTCTTGATAGATTGCCACATTCTTCAGATTCTTTGTACATTTTCACAACACCGTTCGCAGTGATCATCCCCTCGCTTTCCTCTGATCGTGGAAACCCTGCAAACTTATGTTTGGCTGCGCTCCTTTTAGCGGCTTTAAATATTCTATAATACATAAATAGCATCACCGACATGGGAATGTAAAAGGCAACAGCTGTGGAATAAATAGTGTAGCCAAAATCTTGACTAATTAAACAGACTTTGTCATCGTTGACATTCTGCGCCCAACCAAACAGAGGAGGCAATGTGATCGATGCAGATAGGAGCCAAACACACAGGATCATTTTGGCCATGCATTTCCCATTCTGTCTTACGGGATAGGTCAGAGGTCGAGTAATTCCCAGATATCTGAAAACAAACAGAAAATGTAATTTAAGTAGAAATCTAATGGGTCTTATATATAAGCATGTCCAAAGAAAACAGTTGGCTGCCCATAGCAACCAATTCAACATTTTATTTTTAGGGTTAGATTCCTTTAAATTTAAATTTCGTTTTGAGTCCTTCAATTCATTTGTTTGAGATGTGCTAGGAACAACCAGAGAATCTGATTAGTTTTAATAGACATTAAACTGTTAATCTTTAGTAAACAAAATCTATGCATTTCAGATTTTACAGCATTTCACTTTTTCCACATTTTGTTATTCTTCCACAGCCTTCTTCCACAATGGATTAAATTCATTATTTTCCTCAGAATTCTACAAACAATACCCCATAATAACAATTTAGGCAAAAAAGTTTGTTTGAAATCTTTGCAAGTTTATACATTTAAAAAAAAAAATCACATGTACATAAGTATTCACAACCTTTGCTCAATACTTTGTTGAAGCACCTTTGGCACCAATTAAAGCCTCAAGTCTTTTTGAGTATGATACTACAAGGTTGGCACACCTATTTTTGGGCAGTTTCTCCCATTCTTCCTCTCAAGCTCCATCAGGTTGGATGGAAAGCGACAGTGCGCAGCCATTTTCAGATCTCTCCAAAGATGTTCAATCAGGTCCAAGTCTGGGCTCTGGCTGGGCCACTCAAAGACATTTACAGAGTTGTTCAGTTTAGCCTCTCCTTTGTTTTCTTGGCTGTGTGCTTAGGGTCGTTGTCCTGTTGGATGATGAAGATTTGCCTCAATCTGAGGTCCATAGCTTTTCATCAAGAATGTCTCTGTACATTGCTGCCTTCATCTTTCCCTCAATCCTGACTAGTCTCTCAGTTCCTGTCGCTAAAAAACATCCCCACAGCATGATGCTACCACCACCATGCTTCACTGTAGGGATGTTATTGGCCAGGTGATGGTCGGTGCCCGGTTTCCTCCAGACATGATGCTTGCCATTCAGGCCAAAGAGTTCAATCGTTGTTTCATCAGACCAGAGAATTTTGTTTCTCATGGTCTGAGAGTTCTTCAGGTGCCTTTTGGCAAACTCCAGGTGGGCTGTCATGTGCCTTTTACTGAGGAGTGGCTTCTGTCTGGCCACTCTACCATACAGACCTGATTGGTGAAGTGCTGCAGAGCTGGTTGTTTTTCTGGAAGGTTTTGCTCTCTCCACAGAGAAACGCTGGATCTCTGTCAAAATGACCATTGCGTTCTTGGTCACCTCCCTGACTAAAACCCTTTTCCCCCAATCGCTCAAGTTTTGCCGGGCGGCTTGCTGTAGGAAGAGTCCTTGTGGTTCCAAACTTCTTCAATTTATTGCTGATGGAGGCTACTGTGTTCATTGGGACCTTCAATGCTGTTGAAATCTTACTGTATCCTTCCCCAGATAGGTGCCTCGATCCAATCCTGTCTCGAAGGTCTACAGGCAATTTCTTGGACTTCATGGTTTGATTTGTGCTCTGACATTCACTGTTAGGCTCCTTTCACACTTGTACGACCTGAAAGTCACACGACTTAAAGCATAGTTTGTGTAATCTTGAGGTCTGTGGACCTCCAAGCCACATCAAAGTCAGACCAAAGTAGTGCAGGGACTACTTTGAAGTCGTACAGATATGAACGCTACTCATTGGAAATCATGGGGGTATGACTTGTCATGCGACTTTGCAGTCCCAAGTCGGAGGACAAGTCACACAAGTGTGAAAGGGGCATTAACTGTGGGACCTTATATAGACAGGTGGGTGCCTTTCCAAATCATGTTCAATCAACTGAATTTACCACATGTGGACTCCAATCAAGTTGCAGAAACATATCGAGGACGATCAGTGGAAACAGGATGAACCTGAGCTCAGTTTTGAGTGTCTTGGCAAAGGCTGTAAATACTAATGTACATGTGGTGATTTTAATTTTTAATTTTTAATACATTTGCAAAAATTTTAAACAAACGTCATTGTAAGGCTGAGGACCTGATGCGGAACATGAGAAGGGGAGGGTCTATACATGTATTACACAGTGAAGGAAGTTCCCCATCAGGTCCGCCCCCTCGGTATGTCAGACCCCGCCTACGTCATTGGCCTGAGCGGGGAACTTCCTTCACTGTGTAATTTAAATTTACACAGTGAAGGAAGTTCCCCATCAGGTCCGCTCAGGCCAATGATGCAGGCGTGGTCTGACATACGAGGGGGCGGACCTGATGGGGAACTTCCTTCACTGTGTAATTCATGAATAGACCCGCCCCTTCTCATGTAACGCATCAGGTCCTCAGCCTTACACCGAGTCATTGGCTGAGCGGACCTGATGGGGAACTTTAGAAGGGGCGGGTCTATACATGTAATAGACTGCAGAGGAAGTTCCCCATCCGGTCCGCCCAGGCTCAGCCAATGACGGACAGCGCTGGACATCGGATCGCCGCGGGACACTGGATTTCACCGCTGGAATGTTTTTTTTTTTTTTTAATAAAGGACTTTTCCAAGGTGTTTGTGTGTTTTTTTTTACATTTTTTGACACTTTCCTCGTGAAATGGTAGGAGTACAATGTACCCCTTACTAATTCACATAGGGGGGCCGGGATCTGGGGGTCCCCTTTGTTAAAGGGGTCTTCCAGATTCCGATAAGCCCCCCGCCCGCAGACCCCCACAACCACCGGGCAAGGGTTGTGGGGATGAGGCCCTTGTCCCCATCAACATGGGGACATCCTCCCCATGTTGAGGGCATGTGGCCTGGTACGGTTCAGGAGGGGGGGGCGCTCTCTCGTCCCCCCCTCTTTTCCTGCGGCCTGCCAGGTTGCGTGCTCGGATAAGGGTCTGGTATGGATTTTTGGGGGGACTCCACGCCATTTTTTTTTAATTTGGGGTGGAGTTCCCCTTAAAATCCATGCCAGATCTGAAGGGCCTGGTATGGATATTTGGGGAAACTGCACGCATTTTTTTTTTATTTGAGGCGGGGTTCCCCTTAATATCTATACCATACCTGAAGGGCCTGGTAATTGAATTCTGGGGGACCCCCACGCTTTTTTTTTTATCAATGACTTTTGTATGTATTGCCGGGAGCCGACAATTCATTAATAGAGAGACTTTTTTTCCTTCAAAAATGACATTTTATGCAGGGACAGTTCTAAGCACGGGAAACATGCACCACTTTACATGCATATCATACACACCCCCTAGGTACGAAATTTAAAGGAATATTTCACTTTTATTGTTTCACTTTAAGCATTATTAAAATCACTGCTCCCGAAAAAACGTCCGTTTTTAAAACTTTTTTTTGCATTGATACATGTCCCCTGGGGCAGGACCCGGGTCCCCAAACACTTTTTATGACAATAACTTGCATATAAGCCTTTATAATTAGCACTTTAGATTTCTCCCATAGACTTTTCGAATTTGCCGTGAACACCCCAATTTGTTCGCTGTTCGGCGAACGGGCGAACAGGCAATGTTTGAGTCGAACATGAGTTTGACTCGAACTCGAAGCTCATCCCTACTGTATAATAAAAAAAATAGAACCTGAACCATTCTCTGATTATATAGATTATATACAGCACCTTCATTAGTTCTCATAGTTTACTAATTTAACCAGCATAAGGACTTGTTTTAGCATATGTAAACAGCGATCAAACCACACATGTGAGGTATCGCCATGAACATTAGAGCAAGAGCAATAATTCTATCACTAGACCTCTTCTGTAACTCTAAACAGGTAACCTGTAAACATTTTTTTTAAAGCGTCGCCTATGGAAATTTTTACTGAAGTTTGGCGCCATTCCACAAGTGTGCGCAATTTTAAAGCGTGACATGTTAGGTATCTATTTTCTCGGCGTAACATTATCTTTCACATTATACAAAAAAATTAGGCTAACTTTAGTGTTTTTTTTATTTTATTAATGAAACACTTTTTCTCCCAAAAAAAAAAAAACATTTTGAAAAATTGCTGCGCAAATATTGTGTGACATAAAAAGTTGCAACGACCACCATTTTATTCCCCAGGGTGTCTGCTAATATATATATATATATATATATATATATATATATTGTGACAGCAGGAAGGTAAAGTCACCTGGTTGCATCCAGGGGGGTAGATATATTTCGCCCAGATTCAGGCTTTACGCCGACTTATACAACTAGGTGGAGAGTTGTATAAGCCCAGCTGAGGCTAGTGGGCTCATGGATGACTCATACCTCTAGGGAGAGTGTGGGGCGTCGTGCAGACAGGGAGTTGATGAGACCAGCTGAAGCTTGTCAGCTCATTTAGGCCTCTATAAGAACTCCCAGCTTCATTAGGGGTTAGCTCATGCCTGGAAGCAGACCTGTGTGGACTTCCTGGAGAGAGTGAACCCTTGTGCGGTGAGACAAAGCCTGTGTGGCTATTTGCTTGGACATTTAAAACCAGGGACTTAGGGACTAGGACAGCACTAGGCTGATCCCAGTTGTTAGTTAGGAAACCTGTATGTTTAGTCAGAGGTCAAGTTGACCAGGATTTATTTTGTTTATGTTTCTTTTGCTTTGCTGTGTTTTGCCACTGTAAATAGAAAATAAACCGCACCTTTTTGATTTTGAAAACCACAACCTCCATTTGCTGGGCCTGTTTTTGTGTGGGGAGCCCATCCCGGGGGTCACACACACCCGCTGCCGAGCTAACCCCCTCACAGTTGGTGGAGAACCAGTGGCAGTTTTTTTTAAGCCAGCATGGAGGAGATACTGAAGCAGCTGGCTCTAGCAAATGCCAATCAACAGCAGACAAATGCAGGTTTGCAGGAGAATTTCGCAGCCCAGCAGCAAGCTCATCAACAGAGCCTTGCAGCCCAGCAGCAGACAAACGCAACTTTGCAACAGAGTCTGGAGGCTCAGCAACAAGCCCAGCAGCAATCTGAGGCCCGCTTCATAGACCTGTTGCAGAAGCAAGAGCAGAGACTACAACAACAGATGGAAGCAGTAATGCAGCAACGCCCGCAGACCAGTGAGGAAAGCCGTCCCACTAATACTGCGTCCTTTGGGGTGAGTCGTTTATTGACAAAAATGACTGGAGAGGATGATCCAGAGGTATTTTTGACCACATTTGAAAGGACCGCTGAAAGAGAAAAGTGGCCTGAGGAGCAGTGGGCTGGACTGGTGGCTCCTCTGTTAACTGGTGAATCGCAGAAAGCTTACTATGACCTAGAGCCTAACCAAGCAAAAGACTATGTGATGCTAAAAGCTGAAATATTGGCAAGGCTGGGTGTCACCCAGGCTGTCCGGGCTCAGCGTGTGCATAACTGGACTTTCCAGCTTGGAAAACCCCCCAGGTCTCAAATGTATGATCTCATTCACCTGAGCAGAAAGTGGCTACAGCCAGAGACTTTGTCCGCACCAAAGATTGTGGAGCGTGTTGTAATGGATCGGTTTTTGAGAGCTCTTCCTAATGCCATCCAAAAGTGGGTGAGCCATGGAGACCCAGAGACGGCCGATGGTCTTGTGGATCGTGTGGAGAAATACTTGGCTACAGAGAACCTGATGGCCTCTTCCAGAGACACTCGGACTTTCCACCCTAAGACCAGACCATCCCCAGGGGCGGATAAGAGGATTCCAAGGGGTGAGGGTGGAGAGAGTGAGAGGGTGGGAGCTCTACCCCAAGTTTGGCGAGAACAGCCTGGGAAATCAGCGGCTCAAGAGGCGGCAAGAAGGATCGTTTGCTACCGCTGCCGGCAAGCGGGACATATTGCAGCCAATTGCCCGGTTGTGGAGGAACCCATGCAGTGTGACTTTCTGACGGGCAGACGTCAGTCGCTGTGTGCGACAGTCGCATGCACTGCCATTCGAGGAACTGAGAAACATTTATGCAAAATGTGTGTTAATGGTAGAAATGTTGTGGTATTGCTGGATTCAGGTAGCCTTGTGACCCTGATAAAGGCTGAGTTAGTTAAAACAGAGGTCTCTGGGAATAGCAAGGTAGCTGTTATTTGTGTGCATGGGGACACCCGAGAGTATCCAGTGACTACAGTGTGTTTCGAGACCCCCAAAGGTACCCTCTCTCATCCAGTGGGCTTAGTATCTCAGTTACCGCATGACGCCATTGTGGGAAGGGATTTTCCGAAGTTCTGGGAACTGTGGGATGATCCTGAGCCCCCCACTGGTGCCCCTATGTACCAGGAATGTGATAGCCAGAACTCCCCTGAGAGTGGTGAGGACTCTCCGGAATTTCCCTTATCAGTATTGGCAGGGGAGACTCAAGAAACTGGAGAGGAGCCCACCTCCTCAGACGAAAACCTACCGTCTGTGGAGTTTTCTGATCTTGAGGTTCACAGGGAAAACTTTGCCACAGAACAGTTGAAAGACCCCGCCCTAATAAAGGCACGGGAAAACGTAGTGAAAATAGATGGCGAGTTAGTGAACCCAGATAATACCTGCACTTACCCATATTTCAGCGTAGAGAAGGACCTACTGTATCGGGTGGCAAAAAGGGCAGAAGAAACCGTTGAGCAGCTTGTGGTGCCCAAACCTTACAGGAAGTTGGTGTTGGAGTTGGCCCATGGGCACATTCTTGGAGGTCATCTGGGGACAGAGAAAACCCGAGAGAGGGTATTACAGAGATTCTATTGGCCGGGGGTGATGAAGGACATAGAAAATTATTGTTCCTCCTGCCCTGTGTGTCAGAGGTCGGCCCCGATGCCACATTTCCGTAGCCCGCTGGTCCCTCTACCCATCATTGAGGTCCCGTTTGAGAGGATCGCCATGGATTTGGTAGGTCCTATAATCAAGTCCGCTAGGGGGCACCAGTACATATTAGTTATAATGGACTATGCCACCCGTTATCCAGAAGCGATCCCTCTCCGAAATACCTCGGCCAAAACCATAGCCAAAGAGCTATCTCTTGTGTTTAGCCAGGTGGGTATTTGTAAAGAACTGCTTACGGACCAAGGTACACCCTTTATGTCCCGGGTTATGAAGGAGCTGTGTAAATTGTTCAAAGTGACGCAATTACGTACATCTGTGTATCACCCCCAAACCGATGGGCTGGTTGAAAGATTCAACAAAACCCTAAAACAAATGTTGAAGAAAGTGGTGGATAGAGATGGAAAGGATTGGGACTGTCTACTTCCTTATCTGATGTTTGCTATTAGGGAGGTGCCCCAATCCTCTACGGGATTCTCCCCCTTTGAGTTACTATATGGGAGACACCCAAGAGGGCTGTTGGATATTGCCAAGGAAACTTGGGAAAGTGAGAGTTCTCCCCACAGGAGTGTGATTGAGCATGTCGCCCTGATGCAAGACCGAATTGCACAGGTAATGCCCATCGTGAAGGAACATTTGGCCCAAGCGCAGTTAGCACAGCAGAGAGTGTACAACCGTGGAGCCAAGACCCGTACCTTTTCCCCGGGGGATAGGATACTGGTACTTGTCCCTACGGTTGAAAGTAAATTCCTTGCCAAATGGCAAGGCCCCTACGAGATAATGGAAAAAGTGAGCGAAGTGAATTACAAGGTCAGACAACCAGGAAGGCGAAAGCCCGAACAGATCTATCACGTTAATCTGTTGAAAGCCTGGAGGGATAGAGAGTCCCTAGTCGCAGACACTTGGTCACCAGCTCAAACTGGTTGCGTGATTCCTGAGGTTGGAATAGCAGCCACCTTGTCACAACCCCAACAACAGGAGGTTAAGGAGTTTGTGCTTCGCAACAAGGAGGTATTCTCTGAGCTGCCGGGACAAACATCTGGGGTAGAGCATGACATCATTACCCCGCCCGGTGAAAGGGTGAAGTTAAAACCCTATCGGATCCCAGAGGCCCGACGGGAGGCAATACGGGAGGAAGTACAGAAAATGCTGAACTTAGGGGTGATAGAGGAGTCCCAAAGTGATTGGTCTAGTCCCATTGTGTTGGTGCCTAAACCGGATGGGAGCTGGCGATTTTGTAACGATTTTCGTCAGTTGAACAAAGTTACAAAATTTGACACCTACCCCATGCCACGTATAGATGAGTTGATCGACCGGCTGGGAACAGCCCGATACATGACGACTCTTGACCTCACAAAAGGGTATTGGCAAATCCCCCTGGCCAAGTCGGCCAAAGAGAAAACCGCATTTGTAACCCCAGACGGGGCGTTCCAATATAAAAGAATGCCGTTCGGGTTACAGAATGCGCCGGCCACATTCCAGCGGAAAATGGACCAGATGCTGAGGCCCCATCGGAAGTATGCTGCGGCTTACCTGGATGACGTAATTGTCCATAGCACAGATTGGGCCTCACATCTGCCAAAAGTGCAAGCAGTCCTGGACTCTGTTCGGGAAGCGGGGTTTACGGCTAACCCCAAGAAGTGTACCATTGGGCAGGAGGAGGCCAAATATCTTGGGTACACCATTGGGAGGGGAGTAATAAAACCCCAACTCAACAAAGTCGAGGCCATCCAGAGTTGGCCACGTCCCAACAGCAAGAAGCAGGTACGAGCCTTTCTGGGAATCGCTGGGTATTATCGGCGATTCATTCCCCACTTTGCTTCTAAGGCTGTGCCCCTAACCAACCTGACGAAGGGGAAAGGGTCGGTCATGATTAAATGGACCCCCGAGGCTGAGGCAGCATTCCAATTCTTGAAACAAGCCTTATGTAGCCAGCCAGTGTTGTACTCACCCGACTTCTCTAAAGACTTTGTCGTACAAAGTGATGCGTCAGATGTGGGGTTAGGAGCAGTATTGTCCCAGGTCTGGAACGGGGAAGAGCACCCAGTCATTTACCTCAGCAGGAAGTTGAAGTCCCATGAGGTAAATTACGCCACCGTTGAAAAGGAGTGTTTAGCGGTGAAGTGGGCTCTAGATTCCCTTCGGTACTACCTGCTAGGTAGGCACTTTGACATGGTTACGGATCACGCTCCGTTAAAGTGGATGGCTCAAAACAAGGAAACAAATAGAAGAGTGAATGGGTGGTTCCTGGCCCTCCAGGAATTCAACTTCACAGTAAAGCATCGCCCTGGCGTTCAAATGGGGAATGTGGATGCTTTGTCTCGAGTACATGAATGCCTGATTGCTGGTGTTCCAACCCCGAGGTTAAAACAAGAGGGGGGTATGTGACAGCAGGAAGGTAAAGTCACCTGGTTGCATCCAGGGGGGTAGATATATTTCGCCCAGATTCAGGCTTTACGCCGACTTATACAACTAGGTGGAGAGTTGTATAAGCCCAGCTGAGGCTAGTGGGCTCATGGATGACTCATACCTCTAGGGAGAGTGTGGGGCGTCGTGCAGACAGGGAGTTGATGAGACCAGCTGAAGCTTGTCAGCTCATTTAGGCCTCTATAAGAACTCCCAGCTTCATTAGGGGTTAGCTCATGCCTGGAAGCAGACCTGTGTGGACTTCCTGGAGAGAGTGAACCCTTGTGCGGTGAGACAAAGCCTGTGTGGCTATTTGCTTGGACATTTAAAACCAGGGACTTAGGGACTAGGACAGCACTAGGCTGATCCCAGTTGTTAGTTAGGAACCCTGTATGTTTAGTCAGAGGTCAAGTTGACCAGGATTTATTTTGTTTATGTTTCTTTTGCTTTGCTGTGTTTTGCCACTGTAAATAGAAAATAAACCGCACCTTTTTGATTTTGAAAACCACAACCTCCGTTTGCTGGGCCTGTTTTTGTGTGGGGAGCCCATCCCGGGGGTCACACACACCCGCTGCCGAGCTAACCCCCTCAAAATATATATCGTATATACTCGCGTATAAGCCGAATTTTTCAGCACATTTTTTTGTGCTGAAAATGCCCCCCTCGGCTTATACTCGAGTCACCTTTCTTTTTCGTACATCACGGGACACAGAGCGACTTAGTCATTACTAATGGGTTATATAGATTACCTTCAGGTGTTGGCACTGGCCAATTCCAAACCGGAAGTACCCTCCCCTATATAAGCCCCTCCCACCCGGGAGCACCTCAGTTTTTTGCCAGTGTCTAAGGTGTTGGCCAAAGAGTAACATGTGTTTTCACTGGGCTTGCGTACAGGTTCTTTTGGGCCTTAGTAAGCTGTTCCGGATCCCACCAAAAAAGCTTCATAGCTAAACGGTCGGTACCCGGGCCTTGCAGCAGAAGAGCAAGGTTTTGCCTGTAATGCTTCTCTTAGGAGGGCTGGACCCTGGGATCCAGAGCTCTGGTCATACCCACGACCAAGATGTTGTCTGTGCAGGGTGCTATACAGGTCCAGGGGAGTGGAATCCTTGGGAACCCGGTCCCTGAAGGTTTAATTACAATGCCTGCCGTGATAGGTGAAGTTTGGACTTCTGTGGACCAAACAGAGTCCTGCGGCAGGGATCAGGTAAGTGGGGGCCCCCAGGAACTTGGTTCTATTGGGGGATCCCCAAGCCTAATTTGTCTTTCTGTCTGTTACCTAACGGTATTCCCGCTAAATATCTGTGTTTGCCTGTAACTACTGAAAATGTAAAATTTTAATAGTAGTCAAGAAAAAAAAAAAAAAAAAGGGACCGCGGTACCTGTGTTAAACCACTAGAGGCCGCTGTAGTCCATTTTTCATGTCATGTGGATCTTTGGTTTTCTCAAGTCAAAAGATCCAGGCAGCTGGTAAGTTTCTCTGTGGGAATCCACTTCCTCTGCCCTGTTGCTGCGCTCATCCACCGCACAGGCCCTCCGGCAAAAAGGGCCCTGGCTCCTAGTCCCCTGTTTGATTTCGAAAAGGGCGCCAATGGCGCACGGGCGCGCGCGCGGGCGCATGCACGCGCCTCCTATGAAAAAAAGGGGCGGGGCGGGTGGATGACGCTCGATGCGCGCCGCGGCGCTTCTGCGCATGTGCGGGCGTCCCAGCATAGTTAAAAGACACAGTACAAGTGTCAGCTGGATGCAAACAGAGCTAGCAACAAACAGTGGCACACAGAGGCGGTTGATGCAGGCATCCCCATAGAAAGGCACTTTAGTGGACACCAGCTGGTATATAGCAGCACCTGTGTTAGATTATTACCAGCAAAATTGGTGTATGACGACGGGAATACCTCAGCTTTGTGCTTAAAGGATATGTCGTCCAGACGCTCCGGAAATAGATCTTCCAGGAAGCCAAAGGGGTCTCCATCGGGCTCTGAGGATATTGGGCATGCTTGTACTGCACCAATCTCCCCTGAGAATTCAGAGGTCAGTAGCCGTAGAAACCCCGCAGGAATGCCTGGTGCTGCGGCTGTCCCCAGTCCACCTGCTCCTGTATATATAACAGAGGAGGTTTTATCCTCAACTCTGGGAGGATTGGAAGAGAGATTAACAGCATTGATCGCTGCTTCCCTGTCTCAGGAAAAGCGCGTCCGATCTCCGTCTCCTCCTTCAGAGTGCCTGTTAGTGAAGGAACAGCCCCACACAGAGATCGACCTACCTGAAGGGGATCAGGATGAGGTTGATTCAGTTATGGAGGAATCAACAGTGGAAGAACCTTTCTCAGCATCTCAGGCTGAAAGATTATGGGTTCAGTCTCTGACTAATATGGTCCGATCAGCATTTAAAATGCCTCTGGCGGAACCACCATCCACTACGGTTTCCTCGCTGGGGTCGCTAAAAGCTCCCCAGGCTGTCTGTTCCTTCCCAATCCACCCTTTATTAGAAGGGCTTATTTACCAGGATTGGGAGCATCCTGATAAAATATTTGCTCCCCCCAAGAGATTTCCGGTGATCTATCCCATGGAGGATAAGTTCATAAAAAAATGGAGGGTCCCTACAGTGGACGCAGCCATCTCTTCTGTTAACAAATCACTGACATGTCCAGTAGATAATGTTCCAATGTCAAAGACCCAATAGATAAAAAATTGGAGTCTTTACTAAAATCTGCTTTCTCTACAGCAAGCATGGTGACACAACCTGCGGTAGCAGCGATTGGAGTCTGCCAAGCAGTGAAAGATCAGTTGAAACAAGTCTTAAGGGACTTACCAGATCAGCAGGCTCTTGCCCTAGCTGACCTGCCTAGAGCCTTGTGTTTTGCGGTGGACGCCATAAAGGATACAATCCAACAGGCCTCCCGCTTTACGCTGTCTATAGTACATATGCGTAGGCTTCTGTGGCTCAAAAACTGGTCTGCTGAAGCTCCCTGTAAAAAACTGCTGGTTAGCTTCCCATTTCATGGAGAACGCTTATTTGGAGAAGATCTGGACAAATATATCCAGAAAATTTCTGCCGGTAAAAGTTCACTCTTACCGGTTAAGAACAAGGGTAGGAGTCCTTCTTTTAAGAGGCCTACTTCTCCAGTCCCTGGCACATCGGCTGTGAAACAGTTCCGACAGCCTCCGCGGTCAAATCCAGGGGGCAGAAATCAGGGACAATCACAGGGTATCAAGAAACCCTGGGTCAAGAGAGGTACAAGACCTCCCCCTAAGTCATGAAGGGTTGCCCCCACTCAGTCGGGTGAGGGGAAGACTTCAGTTGTTCACAGAGACCTGGCGGGACACCATCAGAGATGGGTGATCCCCGCAGTAAGTCTGGGATACAGGCTGGAGTTAAAAGACATTCCTCCTGCCCATTTTATAAGGTCAAACGTGCCAAGCGATCCCCAGAAGAGTGGATCCCTCCTTCTGGCACTAGAGCAACTATTGCCCCAAGGGTAAGCATGAAGGTTCCCTTGAAAGAAAACGGGTTCGGGTTTTACTCGAACCTTGTCACAGTCCCCAAACCAAATGGGGACATGAGGCCCATATTGAATATAAAAGGGCTAAACAAGTTCCTACATATCAGGACTTTTTTCGGATGGAGTCGATCCGATCGGTGGCCACCGCCCTACAAGGGCAGGAATGGTTAGCCTCGATCGACATAAGGGATGCTTATTTGCATATTCCCATCTGTCCGGCCCACCAGAAATTTCTACGCCTTGCAGTAGAAGGGCGCCATTTTCAGTTCAGAGCCTTACCTTTCGGTCTGGCCACGGCACCACGAGTGTTCACAAAAATTCTGGCCCTACGATTGGCCAAACTAGGGACACAAGGTGTAACGATAATGGCATATCTAGACGACTTGTTGCTGATAGACCACTCAGTGAAAAAAACTAGACGTGGTCGTTCACAAGATAATCAAGTATCTGGAATCTCACGGTTGCATTATCAACCGAGACAAGTCAGCCCTAAAACCAGTCAAAAGCCTGGAATACTTGGGGGCTAAGACTGGATTCAAATCAGAGAAAGATTTTCTTACCTCCAGAGAAGGTGTCGTCTTTGAAAGATTTGACCCACTTAGTGGGTACAAAAAAGAAAAACCATCCATACGCCTGTGTATAAGGCTGCTGGGAAAAATGGTGGCTTCATTCGAAGCGGTACCCTACGGTCAATTCCATTCAAGGAACTTGCAGAGGGCCATACTGTCAGCCTGGAACAAAAAAGTTCAGGCTTTAGACTTACCAATGTCCCTGTCCCCTTCAGTCCGGTTTCTTGGAAGGTGGTCACTACAGTTGCCAGCCTCATAGGCTGGGGGGCAGTACTGGAGCAATGGTCTCTCCAGGGCAAGTGGTCAGAAGCAGAGAAGGCCCTGCCCACCAATCTCTTAGAGATACGAGCAGCCCGGTATGCCCTAGTAGCATGGACATCCAAACTCCAAGGGTCACCTGTCAGAATTCAATCAGACAATGCCACAGCAGTGGCATATATCAATCTCCAGGGTGGCACCAGGAGTCGTGCAGCCCAGAGGGAAGCGAAATGCATCCTGGAATGGGCAGAAAGGTATGTCACAGCCATATCCGCGGTTTTCATCCCAGGAGTGGAAAATTGGAGAGCGGACTTTTTTAAGTCGCCAGCAATTATGCCCGGGGGAATGGTCTCTTCACCCCGAGGTTTTCCAGGCAATATGCCAGCGGTGGGGAACACCGGATGTAGATCTGCTAGCATCCAGATTCAACGCAAAGGTGGACAGATTTGTGTCTCGCACAAAGGATCCCCTAGCTTGCGGTTCGGATGCCCTAGTGTTCCCTTGGGATCAGTTCAAGCTGATATATGCATTCCCACCGCGATTAATCCGCAGAATCAGGGTAGAAAAGAAACCAGTGATTCTGGTGGCTCCAGCGTGGCCCCGAAGGGCATGGTACGCGGAGTTTGTAAAAATGTCAGTGGGAAGTCCTTGGACCCTCCCACATCGTCCGGACCTGCTTTCGCAAGGACCGATATACTACCCTTCCTTACCAGCCCTAGGTTGACGGCCTGGCTATAGAAGCCCACATTCTAAAAAAGAGAGGGCTCTCTAATCCTGTGGTATCTACCATGATCAATGCCAGGAAGCCGGTATCCAGGCAGATCTATTATAGGATCTAGAAGGCGTACATCACGTGGGGTGAGGCCAGGAAATGGCATCCACGTAAGTACGTAATAGGTAGGATTCTGGACTTCCTACAGTGGGCTGTACATAGGAAGCTTGCCTTGAGTACTATCAAGGGTCAGACGGCCTTGTCAATAATTTTTTTTTTCAAAGGCCCTTGGCTTTGCATTCATTAATCAAAGCTTTCATACAAGGAGTGATGCGTATTAGCCCTCCGGTTAGTATTCCCATATGTCCATGGGACTTAAACCTGGTTCTGTCGGTTCTACAGAAACAACCATTTGAACCATTGCGGCACATTTTCTTGGTTCTTTTCACCAGGAAATTGATTTTCTTTGTAGCCATTTGTTCGGCTAAAAGAGTATCGGAATTAGCCGCCTTGTCCTGTAAGGAGCCATATCTGGTTATCCATAAGGACAGAGTAGTATTACGTCCTCATCCAGCCTTCTTCCTAAGGTGGTATCGAGGTTCCATTTGAACCAAGATGTGGTTCTTCCTTCCTTTTTCCCCAAACCTAGTTCGGTAGAGGAAAAGTTATTGCATTCTTTGGATGTAGTAAGAGCAGTTAAAGCTTATCTTAAAGCCACTGCTCAGATTCGTAGAACGGATACTTTGTTTGTTCTGCCGGAAGGCCCCAGAAAGGGTCAGGCAGCATCAAAAATCTACTTTAGCCAAGTGGATTCGACAGGTCATAATACAAGCCTATGGCTTGAAAAGGGGACCGCCTCCGTTCAAAGTTAGGGCGCACTCCACAAGAGCAGTTGGAACTTCATGGGCAGTGCATCACCAAGCCTCCCTGGCTCAAGTACTGTAAGGCCACAACATGGTCCTTAGTACACACGTTTACTAGATTCTACCAGGTAGACGTCACAAGTCAGGAGGATGTCGCCTTTGGGCGCAGTGTGTTGCAGGCCGCAAAAGAGCCTCATGCCTGATGGCGCCCAGCTTATGTATCCCTCCCCTCATTTGGCATTGCTTTGGGACGTCCCATTAGTAATGACTAAGTCGCTCTGTGTCCCGTGATGTACGAAAAAGAAAAAGGGATTTTTATAACAGCTTACCTGTAAAATCCTTTTCTTGGAGTACATCACGGGACACAGAGCTCCCACCCCTCTTTTTGGGACACTTATTGCTTGGCTACAAAACTGAGGTGCTCCCGGGTGGGAGGGGCTTATATAGGGGAGGGTACTTCCGGTTTGGAATTGGCCAGTGCCAACACCTGAAGGTAATCTATATAACCCATTAGTAATGACTAAGTCGCTCTGTGTCCCGTGATGTACTCCAAGAAAAGGATTTTACAGGTAAGCTGTTATAAAAATCCCTTTTTTTGCGCCTGATCTCCCGGAATTTGCGGACCCGGTACTGGCCGGTCGTAGGTTCCCTGGACTCCAAACCTGGCACACATGTAGCCCCACTCTTCTTCTACAAGTGTGCAAAGTTTGTTGTCCGGGGGACCTATGGCCGGGGAGCCCTGATTTTTCAAAGCCGGGCATCCCTTCCATAGACTCCCATGTTAAACGGTCATTTCTCTGGTAAATTTGGGGACCCGGTACTGGCCGATCCTAGGTTCCCTGGACGCAAAACTTGGCACACATGTAGCCCCATATCTCCTTTACAAGTGTGCAAAGTTTGTTGTCTGGGAGACCTACGGCCGGGGAGCACCGATTTATCAAACTGGGCACCCCTTCCCTAGACTCCCATGTTAAACGTCAGTCTAGTCATGGACACAGTGAGGCATGGGCACAGTGAGGCATGCAGATGGTCACCCTAGGCTTATACTCGAGTCAATACGTTTTCCCAGTTTTTTGTGGTAAAATTAGGTGCCTCGGCTTATATTCGGGTCGGCTTATACTCGAGTATATACGGTGTATATATATATATATATATATATATATATATATATAATGATGATTTTTACATTTAGGAGAGAAGTGTCAGAATTGGTGGTTAAGTGGTTAATTACCATAAGTAAGTAATATACAAATAATTATTATGTATTGTTTTTAAGGTAATTTCAAAAGCTGTACTCAAGCAGGTGGCTTAACGGACAAATTACTGAAGTTTGAAGTTATAATTTCAAACCAGTCATTTCACAGTAAATAGATAAAAAATTATTATATTATAACATAAAGCATAATAATATATTATTTAGCTTGGACCAAAGGTGCTTTACCATTATTGGTCCACGGCTCCAAGCTGTCCATTGAGCTGAATGCCATTAAAAAGAAGTCACTGCCAGCTTGTATTTAAACTGGCCGAGCTGTATGTAGTTTCTGACAGACTGCGCATGGAGCCCCATATCACGAAACCTTTTTCTGCTAGGAGCCTCACATTTTGACCAGTGGTGGGGTAGGACTTCAGCTATCTACCTCTTGGCTATGACCCTTGAAGCTCAATCGTTTTTTGTTTTTTATATGTTCATGGCAGATGAGGCTCTGCCTCCCCTCACTGCACATCCCTGATACTGTATATGGGGCAGCCATATTTGTTCATTACATAAGCAGACTTTGCTTCCTGCTATGATTTTTTATATTGCAATATTAATAGTCAGCTGACTCTCTAAAACCAATGTACTTGTAGGTAATTGATACCTCATCTAAAACGTTAATGCAGATGCTAGTCTATTCTAATCTACAAATCTCTACATTTTATCATTGATCAAAATACAGTAATGATATTATGGTAAGAGAAAGTATGTAAAAAGTGAAAGTCACAAATTACTTTAGAGCATACATACAGCCCAACATTTCTTATAGGGTAGAGCAAGGGTCAGAAACCTTTTCCACATTAAGTGTAACTTTTACAGGCATTAGACAACCAGCGCACCAAGGAACAATAGCACACCATAGTCATAGTGGGATTGACCTTAGACCAGGGGTCTCCAAACTTACTAAACAAAAGGCCAGTTTACTGTTCTTCAGACTTTAGGGGGGCTGGAATGTGGCCATCGGGAGTACAAACCTTCCAGCATCAGTGGGAGTAAACAATCTCCCATCTTTGGGAGGAATTGTGCTGCATCATTGGTTTCATTGGGAGGAATTGTGCCCTTATGGTGTCAGTGAATAAAATAGCACTCCAAGGGCTGGATAAAAGCAAGCAAAGGGCCATATCCAGCTCCCAGGCCACAGTTTGGAGACCACTGCCTTAGACCAAAAAAACTAAATTAAACCTTGCAGTGCAGAAACAGCCCTACTGCAAGGGATAATTTTTTAGTTGCTTGATATTGGGCTTTTAAACCACAGCCTTATCTTGGTAATAAATTAAAGCGGAACCTCACGCTCTCAATGAACATAGATTTGTTTTTATCCTTATGCTGCTAGCATTAGTTAATAGATTGGAAAGTATGTCACGTTTATGTCACATTTACTTATTTAAAAAAAATATATATATTTCTTTAGTTACTTTCGTGTTTCCAGGCTTAGGCAAATGATGCAATACATCCCAAGAGTCTTTAGGAGGAGAGGAGGGGAGGAGAGATTTTTTTCAGCTATGCACAACCTCCTGCCTGCATAACTGAGCTAAGGTAAGATGGAATCCAGTAGGTAAATGCTACATTATTAATCTGCCCTTACTCAGGATGGCCATGACCAGAAGTGGTGGGGAGTGTTTGAAGCGATTTCTCAGGAAAAAAAAGCCTGGAGACCTGGATGGATAGATGAGTTTATTTTGAATATTAAAAAATGAATTAAATAGCATTTTTGGTTTGCAGTGCTCAGATGCAGTGTAGTTCTGCTTTAAGGAAAGGTGACACCTTCTGTGCATTTCTATTCAAGTACATCTCCAGACAAATAGCTAACTATAATTAAAATATGTACATGTTTACAATTTCGCCTACCAAAGGATTTGTAATTTTACTAATTTATTTTAAATAAATCAGGAAGATCGCTCTGCTACTACCTGATTAAAGTACCCAAACATGGCTGCATTTTCAATCAATCAATCAATTTCAACATCCACACTTATTTTGTCAATACGATCTGAATGAGTGAGGGGGGTAGTGAGAGGAAATCATGTGAAAAGGATACATATTTCCCCTAGAGACAGGATTTGAGATACCTGTTCAAATAAAAGCAAGCACTTTTTTAGACAATGTGGTTTGGCTTGACTAGTCATAACTTACTAGGAGAAAGACCAGATATGTCTGTCTGTCCCGGCATGCCATTGTTTATTCATCTTGTTCATTTGTTGCAAATTGTGTCCAGCAAAGTTTACTAGCCTTTGATTTAATGTTTTTTATTTTATCCAGCAATAAGACCTATGACCTTGTAGATTTCCAATTATTTTTAAAAACTTTAAGCTCTTTTTCTAAACCTTACCAATAATGGCTTCTAAAATGTTTAGCAGTTAGTAAATCATTAGTAAGTTTTAGTAGGTCAGTTTCTTTGGAGTTCTGCGAGTGAAAGCCAGACTGTAAGGGGTCAAGAAGGTTGTTTTTTAGGGAGGTAGGAGCTAAGACAGTTGTAGACTAAGCTTTCTAAAAGTTTAGAGGTGAATGGGAGCAATGAGATGGGTCTTAATTTGTTCAGGTTGGTGGGGTCCAGTGAGGGCTTTTTAAGTATGGGAATAATCTGTGCATGCTTTAGAGGGGAAGTAAAGGTGCCAGTAGAGAGGGAGAGATTGAAGATGGAAGGGAAGGAGCATAGGATAGAATAAGAGGGTGACCATAGTAGTTGTGAGGGAACAGGATCCAGGGAACAATAAGTTAGGTGGGAATCTGAGAAAAGTTTTGCAACCTCTTCAGTAGCCAGTTCAAAAGAGTAAAGTGTTGACTGTGCTGTTAGACAAGGTATGTTAAGTGGGGAAGATATCTGTACAGTGGAGGTATCCTCACGTATTGCATCAATCTTGTCTTTGAAGTGATTGGCGATCTCTTGGGCAGTGAGTGAGTTAGTGGGTAGAGGGGGCGGGGGACAAAGCAGAGAGTTAAAGGTAGAGAAGAGTCGACGAGGACTGGATGACAAGGTATTAGAAAGAGAGACAAAGTAGATTTGTTTGGCAGCATGGAGGCAGGAATTGTATTTTAGGAGGCCAGATTTACATGGTGAAGTCCTGCAAGGTTTTGGATTTACGCCACAGTCGTTCAAGAGCATGGCAATGTCTCTTGAGATTTCTGGTGATGTTAGTTTGCCAGGGTTATAACTGTCGGGACCTGATTCTGTGTGTAGTTAGAGGAGAAAGTGCATCCAGTGGGGATGAGAGTGAATTGTTTTAGACAGAGGTGGCCAGGTCAGGTCAGTACAAGACAGGGGAGAGATCATGTCATAGAGGTGGTCAGTGGCAGAATAGAGAAAAGAAGGGTAAAAGTGAAGGTTTCTACAAGTAATCATTTGCTGCTTGGAGGGATAGGTGGTTGGAGACGAGTATACTTTGAAACTGATGAGGTTGTGATCAGAGAGAGGAAAGGGGGTGTTTGTGAGGTTGCCAGGAGTGCAGAGATGGGAGAATACAAGATTGAGGATATTACCATTGGAGTGGGTGGAAGTGTGTGTCCATTGTGTTAGGTCAAAAGAAGAGGTTAAGTTGAGATGTTAAGCTGCAGCCGGGCTGTTAACATTAACAGGGGTGTTGAAGTCACTAAGAATGATAGTGGGTATTTCAGAGGAGAGAAAGTAGGGTAGCCAGGCAGAGAAATCATCAAAAAAACATGATACTGGTCCAGGAGACCGATAAATCACTGCAAACAGTATAAGCTTGTTATATCCCCAAAGATAAGATAGATACTTGCATGAACAATGATGGTAGGTGGAAAAATCAATCTGTATACTATTTTTTAAGTAGTTTTTGCCAGATGAGGTTCATTTTTAGATAATTGGTATAGCTGGTATGCAATGAACATGGGAACTTCCTGCACGTGCATTTTTTTAAATACCACTTTCCCCAAATGGTGTAAGAGATAGTATTTTCTTACAAACACTGCCTTCTGTCTATGATTGGTCTGCGGCCATGGTGAATTTAGATCGGTGGTTCTCAACTCCTGTCCCCAGGACCCACTAACAGGCCAGGTTTGCAAGATAATCACATGTGATATGATTTGCTGCTCAGTGATTTGCAGTATTCCAGTCTGCATCTCCCCAAGGTAATACCTAAAATCCGGCCTGTTGGTGGACCCTGAGGACAGGAGTTGAGAACCACTGATTTAGATGAATCCTGATAGCTAGAGGTGTAACAGAGATTTTACACCCTGGGGATAGGGATGTAAGAACCCAATTCCACACACATTAAAAAAAAGGAAAAATGGACTACAACCCATTTTGGAAACATAGCATCAATTTTCATATTGCTTTAATCCCCTTGTATGCTAGATTTTCCAGGAGAATAGTAGGCTCAGTACTGATATAGTAATAATAGAATTCACTTGTCAGCCTCATGGATGCAGATTTTTTTTTCTCCCAAATGATATTTCATCCCCCTGTACCCAATACAACTGCTCTTGCTGCACTGCTTTAACAGTCATGTTAATATTCTTATTTATATTAAAAATATATATTTTTTATATTACTATAAAAGTGTGGGTATTATTATGTGAGTTACTATAGTTTACTTTAAAGAGACACTGGGGTTGATTTGATAACGGCAAGTAGATCGTGCACTTGTAAGTGCAGTTGCACTCATTTTCACTAGAGCTTAGTAAATGTGGTAAATCTCTGCTGATTCCAATCATCCAATCATGTGCAAGTAACAATGTAATTTTTTTTTCTTGCACCTGAATGGGTATTCTTTACAAAGTGAAGCTTTACTACATTTACCGTATATACTCGAGTATAAGCCGAACCGAATATAAGCCGAGGCACCTAATTTACCACAAAAAACTGGGAAAACGTATTGACTCGAGTATAAGCCTAGGGTGTCCATCTGCATGCCTCACTGTGCCTCACTGTGTCCATGTGCATGCCTCACTGTGCCCATGCCTCACTGTGTCCATGTGCATGCCTCACTGTGTCCATGACTAGACTGACGTTTATCATGGGGTTGCTCGTCTTTAAAAATCGGTGCTCCCCTGCCGTAGGTCCCCCAGACAACAAACTTTGCACACTTGTAGAGAAAGAGTGGGGCTACATGTGTGCCAAGTTACCGGGTCCCCAAAGTCCGGAAGATTAGGCGCAAAAAAGTGACTTGAGTATAAGGCCTCATGCCCACGGGCGTTTTTTCAGCCGCGTTTTTGAGCGTTTTTTACAGCTTAAAAACGCCTGTCCATGTTAGTCTATAGCTTCATGCCCACCTAGGCGTTTTTGAGCTGTAAAGAGCATAGGCGTTTGTAAGCTGTAAAAAAAACCCAGGGCCAGTGCGTTCCTCAGCGTCAGAACTAGGCAGGAAAAAACGCGAGCGTCAAAAAACGCGCAAAAACGCGCACTAACGCGCACTAACGCGCAAAAAACGCGCACTAACGCGCGGTCGCGTTTTTAGCTCCGACGTTTTTTTTTTTTTTTTTTTCAAAAAAAAAATAAAATATTTACAATAACATGGACAGGCGTTTTTAACCACTTAACGACCGCCCACCGCCGATTTACGTCGGCAGAATGGCACGGACAGGCAGAATCACGTAGATCTACGTGACTGCCTTTGTACAGTTGGGGGGTCCATCCGGACCCCCCTTCTGTGCCGTGAGCGGTCGTTACTTCACCGGGAGCGATCCCAGATGAGGGGGCGGCCTTTCGATTCCGGCCCCCCCCTCGCGATCGCTCCCGGCGAATGGAAATGCCTCCTCTGTCTGTTTCAGACAGAGGGAGCAGGAGGAAGTGATGTCATCTCCTGTGCGGCGCTCACATATACCGAGCGCCGTACAAGAGAAGACATCAGGTCAGTGAGCACAACACTACACTGACACCAGGACACATAGGCACACTAATCGCCCCCCCCAGGACCCCCAGACCCCCCCAGATCACCCCCCAGATCACCCCCCAGCCCCCAGTCACAGTGTCACTGATTGCAGTGACCATTTATTTAGTGATCACTGCAATCAGTGACATTTGTGACTGTGAAAGTGTCACTAAAGTTTAGTTTTAGGTCCAGTGTAGCCCCCTAACCCCCCCTAATAAAGGTTTAACCCCCTGATCACCCCCCAGATAACCCTTTCACCCCCTATCACCGCTGTCGCTATGCGATCATTTTTCTGATGGCTGTCTTAGCATCAGTGATGGCGATCGGTAGCCAGTAATTTTTTTTAGGTTCGCCGCAGGTTTTTATAGCGTCGGGTACCCCAATATATTATCTAATAAAGGTTCAACCCCCTTGATCGCCCCCCAGGTAACCCTTTCACCCCCTATCACCGCTGTCGCTAATCGATCGTTTTTCTGATGCTGTCTTAGCATCAGTGATGGCGATCGGTAGCCAGTAATTTTTTTTAGGTTCGCCGCAGGTTTTTATAGCGTCAGGTACCCCAATATATTATCTAATAAAGGTTAAACCCCCTTGATCGCCCCCCAGGTAACCCTTTCACCCCCTATCACCGCTGTCGCTATGCGATCATTTTTCTGATGGCTGTCTTAGCATCAGTGATGGCGATCGGTAGCCAGTAATTTTTTTTAGGTTCGCCGCAGGTTTTTATAGCGTCGGGTACCCCAATATATTATCTAATAAAGGTTTAACCCCCTTGATCGCCCCCCAGGTAACCCTTTCACCCCCTATCACCGCTGTCGCTAATCGATCGTTTTTCTGATGCTGTCTTAGCATCAGTGATGGCGATCGGTAGCCAGTAATTTTTTTTAGGTTCGCCGCAGGTTTTTATAGCGTCAGGTACCCCAATATATTATCTAATAAAGGTTAAACCCCCTTGATCGCCCCCCAGGTAACCCTTTCACCCCCTATCACCGCTGTCGCTATGCGATCATTTTTCTGATGGCTGTCTTAGCATCAGTGATGGCGATCGGTAGCCAGTAATTTTTTTTAGGTTCGCCGCAGGTTTTTATAGCGTTGGGTACCCCAATATATTATCTAATAAAGGTTTAACCCCCTTGATCGCCCCCCAGGTAACCCTTTCACCCCCTATCACCACTGTCACTAAGCGATCGTTTTTCTGATCGCTGTCTTCGTGTCGGTGATGCCAATCGGTAGCCAGTCATTTTTTTTAGGTTCGCCGCAGGTTTTTATAGCGTCAGGTACCCCCAAATATGATCTAATAAAGGTTTTAACCCCCTAATTGCCCCTAGTTAACCCTTTCACCAGTGATCACCATATAAGTGTTACGGGTGACGCTGGTTAGTTAGTTTGCTTTTTATAGTGTCAGGGCACCCGCCGTATATAACCCAATAAAGGTTTAACCCCCTGATCGCCCGGTGGGTGATATCAATTAGGTTTTAGCGTCAGAGAGGGTCTGCGTCACACCCCAGGCAGCGTCAGGTTAGTGCCAGTAACGCTAACACCCACGCGTAAAGCATACACCCCCCTTAGTGGTATAGTATCTGAACAGATCAATATCTGATCTGATCAGATCTATACCAGCGGTTTAGGGTTCCCAAAAACGCAGTGTTAGCGGGATCAGCCCAGATACCTGCTAGCACCTGCGTTTTGCCCCTCCGTCCAGCCCAGGCCACCCAAGTGCAGTATCGATCGATCACTGTCACTTACAAAACACAACACACATAACTGCAGCGTTCGCAGAGACAGGCCTGATCCCTGCGACTCCAGTGCTGTAGGAGGTGATTTCACCACCACAGTTAAAAAAAAAAAAGCATATATGCCGAAGCATGGGGGCAGCAGGGGCAGCAGGGCGGAGGAGCAATTTTGCTCCTAATGCCGCATACATACGGTCGAAATTCCGACGGAGGCTTGCCCGTGGAAAAGTCCGACCATGTGTGTGCGGCATAACTTTTTTGCGGGAGGATGCCCCCATGCTTCGGCATATATAAATGGTGCATGTATGCCCATCATTAGAAGTGGGTGGATGAAGGGCGGTATTCTAATGGTGGGCATACCCACCAATCAATCTCTTTTTTCGTTCAGCCAACAGGCTGCATGAAAAAAAAAGATTACAATACATGTCCAACAAGGACCAGCAACGTACTGGTATGTTGCTGGACTTTGAATGGTTATACCAGATTGATGCCTGCGGGTTTAGGCATCATCTTGGTATCATTCTTTTCAGCCAGCGGCCGGCTTTCATGTAAAAGCAATCACAGCGGCTAATTAGCCTCTGGACTGCTTTTACAAGCAGTGGGAGGGAATGTCCCCCCCCCGGATATAAAAAGCGCCATTGGGAAATTGGGAAAGCATTTTATCACACCGATCTTGGTGTGGTCAGATGCTTTGAGGGCAGAGGAAAGATCTAGGGTCTAGAAGACCCCAGTTTTTTCAAAAAAAGAGTACCTGTCACTACCTATTGCTATCATAGGGGATATTTACATTCCCTGAGATAACAATAAAAATTATAAAAAAAAAAATATATGTAAGGAACAATTTAAAAATAAAATAAAAAAGCAAAATTAATAATAAAAAAAAAAAAAAAAAAAAAAAAAGCACCCCTGTCCTGCCCTGCTCTTGCCCAATGGCGAACGCAAGCGTCGGTCTGGCGTCATATGTAAACAGCAATTGCACCATGCATGTGAGGTATCACCGCGAAGGTCAGATCGAGGGCAGTCATTTTAGCAGTAGACCTCCTCTGTAAATCTAACGGGGTAATCTGTAAAGGCTTTTAAAGGCTTTTAAAAATGTATGTAGTTTGTCGCCAATGCGCGTTTGTGCGAAATTTTAAAGCATGTCGTGTTTGGTATCTATGTACTCGGCCTAAGATCATCTTTATTATTTCATCAAACATTTGGGCAATATAGTGTGTTTTAGTGCATTAAAATTAAAAAAAGTGTATTTTTTCCCCAAAAAATGCGTTTGAAAAATCGCTGCGCAAATACTGTGTAGAAAAAAAAAATGCAACACCCACCATTTTAATCTGTAGGGCCTTTGCTTTAAAAATATATATAATGTTTGGGGGTTCAACATAATTTTCTTGCAAAAAAAAAATATGTTTTCATGTAAACAAAAAGTGTCAAAAAGGGCTTTGTCTGCAAGTGGTTAGAAGAGTGGATGTAAGCTTCCTAATGTTGTGTATAAAATGCCAGAACAGTTCAAAACCCCCCCAAATGACCCCATTTTGGAAAGTAGACACCCCAAGCTATATACTGAGAGGCATGTCGAGTCCATGGAATATTTTATATGTTGACACAAGTTGCGGAAAAAAGACAATTTTTTTTTTTTAATTTTTTTTTTGCACAAAGTTGTCACTAAATGATATATTGCTCAAACATGCCATGGGCATATGTGGAATTACACCCCAAAATAAATTCTGTTGCTTCTCCTGAGTACAGGGATACCACATGTGTGAGACTTTTTGGGAGCCTAGCCGCGTACGGGACCCCAAAAACAAAGCACCGCCTTCAGGCTTTCTAAGGGTGTAAATTTTTGATTTTACTTCTCACTGCCTATCACAGTTTCGGAGGCCATGGAATGCCCAGATGGCACAAAACCCCCCCAAATGACCCCATTTTGGAAAGTAGACACCCCAAGCTATTTGCTGAGAGGTATTGTGAGTATTTTGCAGATCTCGCTTTTTGTCACAAAGTTTTGAAAATTGAAAAAAAAAAAAAAAAAAAAAAAAATTTTCTTTCTTCATTTTCAAAAACAAATGAGAGCTGTAAAATACTCACCATGCCTCCTCAGCAAATAGCTTGGGGTGTCTACTTTCCAAAATGGGGTCATTTGGGGGGGTTTTGTGCTATTTTGGCATTTTATGGCCTTAGAAACTGTGATAGGTAGTGAGGAGTGAAATCAAAAATTTGTGCCTAGAAATCCTGAAGGCGGTGCTTGGTTTTCGGGGTCCCGTACGCGGCTAGGCTCCTAAAAAGTCCCACACATGTGGTATCCCTGTACTCAGGAGAAGCAGCAAAATGTATTTTGGGGTGCAATTCCACATATAACCATGGCATGTGTGAGCAATATATCATTTAGTGACAACTTTTTGTAATTTATTTTTTATTTTTATTTTTTGTCATTATTCAATCACTTGGGACAAAAAAAAAAAAATATTCAACGGGCTCAACAGGCCTCTCAGCAATTTCCTTGGGGTGTCTACTTTCTAAAATGGGGTCATTTGGGGGGGTTTTGTGCTATTTTGGCATTTTATGGCCTTCGAAACTGTGATAGGTAGTGAGGAATGAAATCAAAAATTTGCGCCCTTAGAAATCCTGAAGGCGGTGCTTGGTTTCCGGGGTCCCGTACGTGGCCAGGCTCCTAAAAAGTCCCACACATGTGGTATCCCCGTACTCAGGAGAAGCAGCAAAATGTATTTTGGGGTGCAATTCCACATATAACCATGGCATGTGTGAGCAATATATCATTTAGTGACAACTTTTTGTAATTTTTTTTTTTTTTTTTTGTCATTATTCAATCACTTGGGACAAAAAAAAAAAAATATTCAATGGGCTCAACATGCCTCTCAGCAATTTCCTTGGGGTGTCTACTTTCCAAAATGGGGTCATTTGGGGGGGTTTTGTACTGCCCTGCCATTTTAGCACCTCAAGAAATGAGATAGGCAGTCATAAATTTAAAGCTGTGTAAATTTCAGAAAATGTACCCTAGTTTGTAAACGCTATAACTTTTGCGCAAACCAATAAATATACGTTTATTGACATTTTTTTTACTAAAGACATGTGGCTGAATACATTTTGGCCTAAATGTCTGACTAAAATTGAGTTTATTCGATTTTTCTTATAACAAAAAGTAGAAAATATCATTTTTTTTCAAAATTTTCTGTCTTTTTCCGTTTATATCGCAAAAAATAAAAATCGCAGAGGCAATCAAATACCATTAAAAGAAAGCTCTATTTGTGGGAAGAAAAGGACGCAAATTTCATTTGGGTACAACATTGCATGTCCGCACAATTTACAGTTAAAGCAGCGCAGTGCCGAATCCCAAAAACAGGCCTGGTCCTAATGGCCCGAAATGGTCCGGGGCTTAAGTGGTTAAGCTGTAAAAAACGCTCAAAAACGCAGCTGTAAAAACGCCAGTGGGCATGAGGCCTAAGCCGAGTGGGGCATTTTCAGCACAAAAAAATGTGCTTAAAAACTCGGCTTATACTCGAGTATATACAGTACTAAGGAAAATTCGTGCAACTGCACTTTGCAAAATGCACAGTCTATTTGCTTTTAGAAAATCCACCCTACTGTTATCTTATTTAGGTTAAAGTGACAGTGTCTTTGTAAAGGCCCCCTCATAACCCCTAATACTCACCTTACCCAACCCTATATCATCACTTCTGCCTCCATCACATTTGGCAACAATCCTCGGCACATCAATGTATGGGATACTACATGACCTTCTCCCATGCCCAGGTCATTTAATTTTTTTCCAGATTACATTCTGTGAATGAAGGGGCAGATGAATGACAAAGTCCCTCCCCCATTCATAGAATGTGTTACATTCTGTGAAAACCAATGTCCTTCAACAGGGCCGCTGTTAGAAATCATGGAGCCCTGTACAGCTTACCTGACGGGGCCCCTCGACCCCTCAGCTGCGGCTCAGCTGCGTGTTTTTACTGCCCCCCAAAAACATAAGTAAACTAAATTCGTGCTTATGATCATCATGATCATAGCACAGCAAGTGCTCTATGGCTCTGTCACTGTGTGTCACATGGCTGACTTTGATCTGTAGTTCAGCCATAAGTTGACAAACTCAGCACCCAAAAGCATGTGACACACTGACAGAGCCATAGAGCACCTGCTGTGCTGCGATCATCATAATGATGATGAATATAAGTACACAGAGGGAGATCTGGGGACTGTACCTTCCTCCCAGAGTAGTCAGTGTCACTGTCTGCAGTGTATGCTGCCGCTTGCCTGAGGCTGTGCCTCAACCTGGATTTACATGCTGCTCCCCTTCAGCCATCTGCCCGCTTCACATCAGTCTGTCCCTCCCTCAGTTCGCAGCACTTACTAAGGGAGTGGTGTACAAAGGAATCACTTCACCAGGGAAGGTATAATAAGCAGTGGGTGGCCAGAACCATAAGTGGTGCAGGCTTTTCTGCTAATGCCCCAAAAGTGGAAAAAAAGTCCCTCCTCTGTTGACCTGATGGGGCCCAGGAACATGTAATTACATCCTGGTAAGCAAGTAGGAGGTGTGGTTTAGCAAAATTATTTTATTCATCCAGGCAGAAATTAACTGTAAAGCTGCCTGGGACCCCTTGTTGAGCTGATTGGGCTGGGCCCAGGACAACAGGACTGGTTGTACTGCCTTATCGGCAGCCCTGTTCTTCAATGTAAGATCCACAGCCATTAAAGTAGAACTAAAGGCAATTTTTTTTGTTTTTTTCATCCATCTGTGTCCCATTGAGGAGATTTCCTTTCACTTCCTATTTCATAGTCAAAACATGAATTGTAAGGAAATCCCTTCAAAGTGAGGGAATCTTGGTTGTCGCTAGAACTAGTGTCCCCATTGAAAGATTCCACTCTATTCCCGTTTTGGTAACAACCCAAAAAGTAGGATTTTCTTTTACTTTCATGCTCATCAGGACAAGTAGATAGAGGGAGAATCTCCCTAATTGTTGTACGGACAACTACAAAACCTGACAGGTGTTCTAATCTCTAAACTAAAATGCCTTTAGTTATACTTTAACCTTTACTGCGCCAGAAGCTCAGCACTGTGAAGAGGATGTGGCACCACTGGAGAGACAAATTGTACAGAGAGCATCAGCCTGCAGGACGTGGAATGTACTTCATTACATGTAAGTTATGTGACTGCAGCTGTAGGAAAAAAACAACGTTTTTTTACAAAACTTAAAAGACGACGCTCTCATCAGGAGGCCTGCACCCAACAAGCAACAAAGGAAGACCCTCCATCTGGTGACAGCTAATATGCCCAGTCACTCATCAGGTGTGGTCTCTCTGAGAACCTGAGGGTGGCAAACAGTGGAATGTCTAGGAATCTTGGAGATTGTTGGAAAAAGAATGAAAAGGCCACCTACAAGGTAGGTAAAGAGGGACTCTGATAGAATTTCACAAGCAGGTATGTTCCAAGAGAAACACAAAAAATTCTCCTGCGCTTGGAAGCTTGAACGCTTAGTGGCACAACCAGAGTCTTCAGTTGTAAAGGGAATGACCAGGGATCTTGCTGCCCTTCTCAGAATAATTGGTATTCTTAGGAATAAAATGTAAAAAAGAAAGAGAAGGGCGCACTGACCTAGTGCATTACCAATGGCTAGGTTTATTAAAATAGAATAAAAGATCATGAATACTCACAAAGCAAGTACAAAATTGAGCACAAACACTGTTCCATGGAACGGATAAACGCCTTCAGCAGGCCTCCTACTGGAACAAGACAATCAGAAAGTCAGACGACATGTAGTACAGCTACGGCTGATGCGTTGCGAAGGCGAACCTTCTTCAGACTTTTGGCTCTGAAGAAGAAGGTTCGCCTTCGCAACGCGTCAGCCGTAGCTGTACTACATGTCATCTGACTTTCTGATTGTCTTGTTCCAGTAGGAGGCTTGCTGAAGGCGTTTATCCGTTCAATGGAACAGTGTTTGTGCTCAATTTTGTACTTGCTTTGTGAGTATTCATGATCTTTTAGTCTATTTTAATAAACCTAGCCATTGGTAATGCACTAGGTCGGTGCGCCCTTCTCTTTCTTTTTTACATTTTTCTTCTTTTTTACATTTTATGTTCCAAGAGAAGAATGGACTTTTTTTCACTACAGCAATGCCTAAAGGCAAATTATTTTTTTGGAGCTTACCTTTGGTTAGATTAATTTTATTGCTTGTTTTTTTAATATTTGTACAAAATAATATGAAAACTCGAACAAAACAAATAATCATTACATGCATGAGAAGAAAATGTGCCAGATACAAAAGTTATATTGTCAAGGCTGCATTTTTATGTCAGTTTTCCCAGGTGAATGAACAGGCTGATATACACAATAAGTATGTGAACATATGAACATTTGTTCATGCTCATGCAATTGACAAGCGTAACACCAGCTAATTCATCAAAGTCATGTCTGAATGAAAAGTTCATTACAATGCATATTGTCTCTTTTGTGTCTGCTTGGCAAGATGACAGGGGAGTCTAGGGAGAAGTGGAAGATATTACTGTATGCTGAATATACATGAATAGAAAGGCAATTTAGGACGGAGCATGAAAGTCAGATTTTTATTTAAAGGAAACCATATAGGATATATGACTGCATTTCTTGCAGAATAGGAATGCAGCTGCTAGGTTCACAAGCTAACTATAATAAAATGGGGATCATTTATTAAAGCAACTCATTTTCAACTTTGCCGGGTGAACAATGTTCATGTGCAGAGGAATTTAAAAAAAAAAAAAATAGACACTTCCTTTGAACATGAGTGGAGGGTTGAAATTGCACAGCAAAGTGAAAAATTTACTCCTATAGTAAGTTAACTCCAGTGTATTTTAGATAAGAAATTCCAACTATTCTGTAATGAAAAAAATATTGGCATATGAACATAAATTAGGCTTCCTTGAGACTTATATTGGGTTGAGCTGACCTGTGACAGATCTATAATATACACATATGGCCAGATGTTTAGTTTAAATGGAGGAACAGTTGAAACAGATGAAATTATACAATGACCACATATATACTGTAAAATAAAGATGCAAGTATTATATGACCACATTTCCTTCCTGACGGTTCTACTTTCAAATGGATATATTGATCATGTGGGAAGAGCTCTTTGCTTATGCTAAATAATGGCATATCAAATCTAAACAGCCAAACCTATCATAGTAAAAGGAATCTGTAATATAAATATGCACTGAGTAATTGTTATTGGAGATGTGTGCTTCAAGGCGGACTTTTGACCTTATCCATCTTTCACTACTTACAGTGTTACTAAACCCAGTAATATGAAAATAGTTCATCTGCCCCCCCTCCCACCCCCCGCACGCAGTGCCCACAGTTCCCACAGCTTATAAATCTTCTTTTTACAATAAAATACTGCCACTATATACCTTTTTGGCTGATCTGTATACCATGGTCACATGATAAACTGCAGGGTTTGACTGAGCGCTGAGTGTTCAGGTAGGAGGAGATTTCCACTACAGTTCTTTTTTAGTTACTGGGCATGGAGGAGGAGGGAGGGACTGGGCTGTCATTTAGGATCTGTATACATGCCAAAATGTGTGATGTCAATAACCTGTGACCTGAAAATCTCAGCTCAACAAGGAAATGTTCTCTCCAGCAATAGAGACCAAACTGAGCATGTGCAGATTTACTACCCTCACTGTGTCTTATCTGGCCTTGCCAAGAGAGACCCTGCAGGAGGGGGAGGATCTGTCCATACAGGATCAAAGAGCCTTTTTACACTATAGAGGATTAACCCCTTAAGTTCCACAGTGAGTATAACAAGCATGCTATTCTGCAAATACAGACTGATTTTACTCTTGTGGGTTTAGTAACACTTTAAGCCGGCCATAAATTGTTTGAATCCCAGCCAGTCCAGCAGGGACCAGCCGAGATTCGATCCATATATAGGCAGGCTGAATTTCTGAATGATTGACTTGGGTACAACCAGCATGTTGGATTTCTAGCATGCCGGCTATAGTCACTAGCAATAATCACTGTGTTCTCCCGGCAGGGACGGCTTACTGTGCTTCCCTGCCAGGAGAATACAATAGCTCCGCAGGAGGGATTCCTCAGCAACACTGACCCATAATTACAGGAAAGAAAATGGCATCATCTTTGGCCTGCCTTAGTAAGTTGCTAACCTAAAACAAGCAAAACATATTGGGACACGTGGGGGTTGGTTTACTAAATTTATAGAGTGCAAAATCTGGTGTAGCTCCACATGGTAGCCAATGAGCTTCTAACTTCAAGTTGTTTAATTAAGCTTTGACAAAACATCTGGAATTTGATTGGTTTTATGTAGAGAGCTGCATCAGATTTTGTACGTTCCAGTTTTACTAAATCTCCCCTATGGTACCTGCATGCTTGTTATAGGGCAATGACACTTTAAAGTGCTTCTAAAGTTGTTTTTATTTTTTTACATAAGATAAAAAAAGTTATACTCACCTGTTCTGTGCAATGGTATTTCACAGAGCCGTCCCTTACCTCCTCTTCTAGGGTTCCCTGCTGGCACTGTCCACTCCTCATCTTCTGAGTGTGCCCCATAGCAAGCTGTGGGCTATGGGGAACACAGGTGGGCACGCTCCCAAACCAGACTGTGTGCATCCAGAGATACACATAGCACGGCTCCGCCATGCCCCCACTCTCCCCTAAAGACAGCTGACACCTTAAGAAGGCGGAGGTGTCACAGAATATTAATTATTTATATTTTTTGGGGGAAGTGATGGGTGTGACAACCAGGCTGAGCTCTGCCAATGTAAACACTCCACTCTGTGTCCCTACTGAGCTCCTGTAGCACGCCCCAGCAACAGGGTTGTAAGCATGATCCTACTTAGGACCAATCAAGCAGTTGTGACTGGTCTGACACCACATTTTGAAATTCAAGGCTCACACTTTTCCAGCTTTAATGCTAACACCAAGGCCATCAAGACAACAAGGGTCAAGGTTATATGGCTCAACACAAGAAAAAGAAGACACAGACACTCCACACTTCAGCAGGAGTGGGCCATTAGCAGGCTAACTACCTTAATCCTAGGCACAGCCCATTCTCTCCACACAGCCTACATTCACAGGATAACTGCTAAAGGTCCTATTAGGTTTCATGCATAACAAAAAACATTTTTTTCTTCAGCAACATGCCATGCTTCTCAATAACAATAACTTTAATTATCAAATATTCAAAAAGAAGTCACGCTATGATTCTGCTTAAAGGGGTTGCTCCGCCGGAAAAAAAAAAATTAAAAGCCAGCAGCTACAGCTACAGCAGCTGCTGGCTTTTAATATTTGGACACTTACCTGTCCTGGAGTCCAGCGACGTCCGCAGCAGAGGACGAGCGACCGCTCATCGCTCTGCTGCTCCCTCCGCCATCCTCGCTGAGGGAACCAGGAAGTGAAGCCCTGCGGCTTCATGCCCGGTTCCCTACGGCGCATGCGCGAGTCGCGCTGCGCCGTTCTGATTGGTGCTCCTGTGTTCTGGGAGCCGAGTGTCTCCCAGAACACCAAGGGAAGTCTGCGGGAAGTGACGTAACTCCCGCAGATTCCCGGAGACAGGACTCCCGGATGTGGGTGAAAATACCTGTCTTAGACAGGTATCTTCACCCCCCTCCCCCCTGAAAGGTGTCAATTGTGACACCGGAGGGGGGGAGGGTTCCAAATAGCAAAAGTTGCTATTTAGGGTGGAGCTCCACTTTAATGTTTCCTACTCCCCGCGGAACAAAGTTCTTGCATTACTCTATTGCATCTTGCTACGTTCTGGCTAAGGCTTGCAAGCCACCCCCCCCCCCTCAGATATCTGACTGCACAGCTAGCAAGGAGACAAATAATTAAGGTTTGAATGATGGGCTTATTATATATCATGTTATATAGCCAGTATAAAATATACTTCTCAGATAGTTTCCAGTAAAAAAAAAACCCTCTCTCATATAGCTTCCACTAAACAAAAATCCTCTGTCCTCTCATTGCGCTTTGCTGTGAGAGATGATGAGACCCCCCGTGTGATAGACAATGAGATCCTCTAAAGCTTACAGTTAATGAGATGTCTGGGCTTACTGTGAACAGCCAATGAGCCCCTCTAGCTGGGTGGTACATATCACTGCCAGGGTCAGTTAAGATTTGGTATCGTGACAGACCCAACCCGGGAGAGGGGATTTTTGAGGGGACTGCAGGGTTGCCGCTTGCCTACTGACTATGGGCCCTAACATTTGAGGGGGCTCTATTCTTTGGGATGTGTGTTCCTGGGGGACCCTTGGAGTGTTTTTTTCTTTGGATTCGGGTCAATGTCTCCCTAAAACACACAGACTCTGGGAACCTAGGACCAGGATACAGATTTGGGGCTCTGTGTTTTGTTAGTGTATGGAATCAGCAACCCAAGCCAGTCTTGACTGCCTCAACCCCCTCCAAGACTGAGACACTCACTGTAGAAGATTACAATCCGTTCAAACAACCTGATGGTGGTGTATCCTGCTGCTATTTGTAAATCTGTTCATTACGATGTCTTTCTCTCATTATATAATTCCCCCTAGGTGTGAATTCCCATTGTTAACAGAGTCACCTCTTGTTTCTGTCTGCTAATCCTCTTGGAGATGTGATTAGTATTATGTCCACTGTGGGCAGCACAGTGGTGTAGTGGTTAGCACTTTCACCTAGCAGCTGGTTCAAATCCCGACCACGACACCATCTGCCTGGAGTTTGCATGTTCTCCCTGTGCCTGCGTGGGTTTCCTCCGGGTACTCCGGTTTCCTCCCACACTCCAAAGACAGTAGGTTAATCAGATCTTGTCTATAAATTGGCCCTAGTATGTGTATGTGTTTGTAAGCACATCGGGACCCTTTGGGGTAAGACCGCGCTATATTAAGATACCTCTCAACTCAACTCAACCTTGTTACTGAACCATGTGGGATATTTATGTGTTTATGTTTATGTTAGCTGTTCATTTCATGTACTGTTAGATGTACTGATGATATTACTGTTTAAAGTTTGCATTGTTTAGGATAATGTGATCAAGCCCTTATCTGATTTTGTGTGGTATAAATACTGTGTGAAATTACAATAAAAAATTCTAGTTTGCACCTAGGCTAGTGTCATTTAGTTCTTGGGTGCAATTCTCAGCTATAATACCTGGTTCCTGGTTCCAGAGTGGAGGAAGCTGTATCTTGGCGAAGACACCCAGTTAGGGTGCCAGGCGGTCCATCACAGTATCTGGGAACAAAGATTAGGTGTTCAGTGTTTAGGAGCTGTTAGCATGACAGGGCTTATATCTACCCGTTGCGGACACCTGCTGTGTTGGAGTACATGCTATGCTTACAAAACTGTTTAGTGGTTAGCACTTCTGACTGGCAGCACTAAAGTAGGGTGTTTTCTGAAAGCAGTAGGCCTGTGTGCAAGATTATAAGTTGGGCCCCCTGGTCTGTGAATGATAAAATGTGGTGAATGTGTGCTGCCAAAAATTGGCGTGTTTCTAATTGCACTAAATATTGGGCATGGCTTGAAGAGATGTGGTTACACAGCATCTAAGTTGACTTGCTGTACATAGTATAGGATGCATCACTTACCACTGACCTCTGAACTTTGTGTTGTGTCAATTACTCCTGACTCCTGTACTGTGCATCACTTTCTACTGATCCCTGAATTCTGTATCACTTAGTGTTGACCCCTAAATGTTGTATCATGTACTGCTGACCCCTGAACTCTGGGTCTCTTACTACTAACCCCTGAACTCTGGGTCTCTTACTACTAACCTCTGAACTCTGGGTCTCTTACTACTAATCCCTGAACCCTGGGTCACTTACTATTGACCTCTGTATCCCTTACTCCTGACCCCATGAACTCTGCATTACTTGCTCCTTACCACTGATCTCTGTATCACATACAACCAACCTCTGAGTCACTTACTACTAACCTCTGCATCACTACTGGCCTCTCACCTCTGAAACACTTACCACAGAGTTAAGAAGTCAGTAGTGGCACAGAGTACAGAGTGCAGTAGCACTCTGCAGTAGACCCTCTGTCTCACAGTACAAACAGCCTTTATGTGCACGGCTTACCTCTGTTCTAAGCTCTTCACAGTACTCAGGATACAGCAGCTCCAGCTCTTATCCCCCTTCTTCTATTCTCTGATACAGTAGGTGGGGCTAAATTACAGTTAATCATAGCCCTGCCTACTGGATCAGGGAACAGGATAAGGGGAGAATAGCCTAAGCTGCAGGACCCTGAGTACAGTGAGGAGTCAAGGGAGAAGGAAAACAGAGGTAAGCCATTCCCCCTCTTGTATCTCCGCTGCAGCTGCGCCTGTCACAGGCAGCTGCAGTAGAAACACTGTTGTTTGTGCCTGGTAGACATGTGCGATTCGTTTCGTACGAATCGGAAATTCGTACGAATTTTTCGAAATTCGTACATTTTTACGAATCCGAATTACGAATATTTACGAATACGGATTCTGTACGAAATACGAAATTTCGTTTACGAATTTCGGCTCCAAATTATCCGAATCCAAACTACCAAATAAGGAATTTCAACTAATATGAAAGAAATTATAGCGGATATAACGAATGATTCTAATGAATTCGAGATTCAGTATAACGAATATCGACACTCTACGAATAATAACGAATTCGTTTTCGGTCCAAATTTCTTTACTACAGAAACATGTGACTGTTGGTTGACCAATCAGAGGTTTTTTTCTGATGCTGAGGCCTACAGGGCAGGCCCGATCATGTGACTTCCCTTTGTGGGTTAGTTAGTGTAGTGGAGCAGATCACACAATTATTTGTCTGTGCATCTGAGCGAATATCTTTGCAATCCTTTGATTTTCGTTGTTCATTTTAGTTTATATCTCTTGTAGTGTGCGAGTGTTTTATCTGTTAGTGTTTAGTTTCTGGTTTTATTAGTTTTTTGGTTGGTTTTGAGAGATAATTTTCTTTTTTTATTTCTTGTTTCATTTAGTTAATATTTTGATATTTTCTGTTGGTCTACTTATTTTTTTTGTACATTTGGTGATTTTGGTGTTGGTTTGCTGCGATCAAAATCATTTTTTTTTTTGTCTATATTTTTCTAACTTTTAAAGGAAAAATGAGCAGCAAACAAGGCCAAAAAAGCAGCAAGAGTGCTGCTGGGAGAGGGAGAGCTATGAGCAGCGTACATGAGCAGCAGGTGGGACGTTCTGTCTCTGTGCCATGACATACAGGGGCGGAGACTATAGCCAGTGCCACATGTCAAAAACGAAAGTAAAAAAATCGAGATTTCAAATAGTTACGAATAACCGCAATGTATTCGAAAAGTATGAATCCATTCGAAGCACGCAGCGCCACTGTCAGACATGTAAATTTACGAATCAACGAACCAAAAAAAAGTTACGAATGTACGAATCCATTCGAAGCACGTTAGACAGCGCCATTGTAAGAGACACGTAAAATTACAAATCAACAAACAAAAAAAAGTAACGAATTTACGAATCCATTTGAAGCACGTTAGGCAGCGCCCTTGTAAGAGACACACGGAAAATTACGAATCAACAAACAAAAAAAAAAGTTACGAAAGTAGGAGTTGTGTCCAGAATCAACGAAAACAATGTACTCTACCGAAATTACGAATTATAAATCAACTAAAAATAAGGCTTTCAAAAATTCTGAATCATTTGTTATTATTCGTTATTATTCGTAGAGTGTCGCTATTCGTTATCAAAATTAACGATTCGCACGAAATTCGTATTTCGTATAAATCCGAATTAAATTCCGTACACGAATTACGAATTACGAATTTTTTTAAATACGAAACGGAACAGAACGAAACAAAACAAATTTTTTGACAGCTCCCATGTCTAGTGCCTGGTAGGTGGTGGGTGCTAAAGGCTGGTTCAGGGAAAAAGTGGAGGGGGCAAAGCTATGATTGGCTGTGATTGACATACCAATCACAGCCAATCATAGCTCCGCCCCCTACTCTTTATGCCGTTTTCACTGCACACATGAATGATACGCCACTGTGTAAAGCTCTGCATAAATTGTTGGTGTTATATAAATACTTATCTAATATACAAATTGATCCATTGTTCCTTTGCATTTTTTTTTTGTAAAAACATGGAGTCACGCAGCAGGTAGAAGGGAAAATGAAGGGCATTTACATAATTGGCAGATTTCAGGAATCTTCAACATTGTCAGTGCACCCGACGGGCAGGAAAAATGGCAATTGAGCTCTGACTGTTCTCAACAATAGTAATATAAGAAGAAAAAGTGCAGTGGGGATGGGGTGTTGGTGCAGCTGATCCGACCAACAAGGGGGAGCGTGGCAAGTGGATCGTTTGCCAGCCCCCCCCCCCACACAAAAAATATAGCACCAAAAGGCCACTGTGTGTGCTTACCTACTTATAAGACCTCATATATGGGTCAGAAAATCGCCTTTTACATTCTCCTCAAATGCAGAATCCTACTGAGGAAGCCCAATCACAGGGCGTAATGCTTATGGGAGGAAGGAGCTGAGCCCATGATGTCATCCCATGGCCATCTTGAAGTCTATGTGGGGAGCAATGGTTATTGCTAATATTGAAAGCCTGTGTGATTTTAATACATTGTAAGTTTTTATAATCCTTTTTTAAGTGGTAATAAAGTAAAGCCTAGTACACACTAGTAGCAGCTTTTAGTTCAACCCAGCTGGGCTGAATGAAAAAAAAAACTGATAGCTCAGGAGGAGCCGCTATACTAACGTTGGATAGTTAGTACAGTGGCTCCTCCTGCTCTTCTATTGTGTTCTGACAGAGGGATGGCCCCCCGCCAGAATACTCCGGTCAGCGCTCTCAGCCATTGCCTGAGAGTGCTGATCCACAGACCTTTTTTGGTCAGTGCCTCTTTGATAGAAGCTTCTGTCGGACCGACTGCAGTAAACAAGGGCCTAATGAATGGGGACACCTGATATATGGGACACTGTGATGGGGGAACCTGATGTAAAGGGAAACTGTGATGGGGACACCGGATGTATGGGGATTCTGTGATAGGAACGCCTAATGTATGAGGATGCTGTAAAGGGGACGCTGTGATGGGGACACCTGATGTATGGGGACAATGTGATGGGGGACACCTGATGTATAGGGACACTGTGTTCAATTGTATGTTGACATGGGGTGGATTTACTAAAGGCAAATAGACTGTGCACATTGCAAGTGCAGTTGCACTCATTGAAGATTTATGAGTTACTATTTACACTGTTGTGTTCTTAGTAGTACTGCAGTTATTTGGGACTGTTTTGACACTTTGAGTTATGTGGGACTGATTTTATATATATAATAATTATTACAGTGCGCCATAAGACCTATAACTTATAGTGATGTCAGGACAGCCACCTACCTGGTTCTTTTATATGTACTTCATGCCGTGCACTAGGTTATAGTGCCGTGTTTGTCAGTAATTTTATTTTATTTTAATAAACGTGTTGCTTTTACATACGGAGAGCACTATGTGTTTCCTTTATATTTTCACATGATCCACTCTCTATATGAGCGAGATTTGGAGACCACCTATCGACTGAGGAGTCTTAGAGGAGGACCTTACGTGAAGACAACATCTTATTACAACCCTAGTTAAGGGACAGCGTGATTGACCTTCTGTTTGCTCAGAGGTCCATTCGTTCAGGTGAGCGGTTTGTGCTTCAGGGGGAGGAGACGCTTATGTTTGGATGTATGGTGATTGATTGAAGCACCCCATTTTCCATCTAAGAAGTTCTACACCTCTATTGCTTTTTCAACATCCTCTGGCCTCATCTTGCTGCACATTGTTTTGGACTTTGTGATGCTAGATCTGTGCAGCAGCCAATAGGAGGCAAGGAGGCGATTTGTTTATCACACGTGTCTTGTCATTACTGCAAGAATTTTATTAAAGGCACGCTGCTGATTTTTTCATACACCACTCACCTGACAGCAGAAAAAGCTGTCTGTCAGGAAGGGCATGCCAGCAATCAAGATGGTGATAGCGGCGCATCGGTGCGCGCTAGTGCGCGCATGTGTGGTAGCAGCGCATGGGTGCGCACAGGCACGGGAGCGCACGGTGACGGCTCTTGGTGCCAAACGGGGCTATTTAAAGTGACTGATGCCTGGGCTCCTTGCTGTTCGGTCTACAGCGTTACCTGAGACCTCTGATTGTTGTTTACCTGTATCCTGCTCCAGCTCACCCTACCTGGCTTGCTTTTGAGCGTCCCTGCTTATCTGCCTGCATCTGACCTTGGCCTGTGTTGACTACATTCCTGCCTGCTCCTCCTGCTACCTTGCTGCCAGCCTGTTGCTGAACCTGCCTGTACCTGAGACCACGTTCCTGTCTACCCCGTCTGCTACCCTGCCGCCAGCCAGTTGCCTAAACCTGCTTGTTCCTGATCCTGCTCCAGTGTTCACCTGCTTTTGACTGGTGTATCCACTCTTCCAGTCCATCTGACTGCACCTGCCTGAGCTCCAGTTTCCAGTCTGACAGCTGTTCCTGGGTCCGTTCCAGTTCCTGTTCCGGTTCTGGTCCAGCTTGTCTACCAGCAACCTTGCCAGGCTCTCGTGCGACTCTGCACTCCTGCGCCTCCTGTTTTCTCTTCCAGGGGCCCCGAGCCAGAGGTGTAAGAAAGGCCTCCCTCTGCATACCAGACTCTTCCACCAGGTACATGACACTGGCGCTACCATGTGGAAGATCATGGCACCGCAGTGCTGAAACTGTAAAAATTATTTTAGGAAAATGGCGGTCTTGACTTTGGGACCCAGGGCACCCCCACATGAAGCAGTGCACATGACTTGGGTGTCTGGCACTCACTAGTAACATCCATGGGAAGCACGTAGTACAGGAGCAGTGCCAGGGGACTCAAAATAGGCCTGGTCCGAATAAACATTATTGCAATTTTTCTATCATATCTGTTACAATCTATTTATGTACTTCTGACATTGTATTACACTAGAACTTAGAGACACAATTAGTATCATGGGCATTTTTTTGTGCTATAAGCATTCCGATGTGTGATAATGCGATGCTAAGGAAAAGGTGTGAATTACATAAATGGAGTTATTTAGGGTAGCACATTCTATAATGGTATTTGAGATTGTAAACATTCATGAACACCTGAATAAAAAAAAAATCTGCAGAACTATGTCCCTAACCCCATGTCTGTCACAGTGATGTGTAGAATGTTTCTATCCTAAAGTCCCATATCGCTAGGTACTCAGCACCTTTTCTACAATGTACGAGCAGGGACTGGGCTATCCGCACATATACTCTTACTGGCCAGTAACAAGTATGGCAGGCTCTCTTAACTCAGCTTCAGATGCAAGTTGCCTATGGAGATGCTTCCCTATTCTCTATAAGCATTACTTCTCAGTGGACGCCATATTGCGCCTTCATAGCTGGGCATTACAGGCAAAGCCTAACCTAGCACTTGATTGGTGTATAGATCGGCAACTGGCCATAGTCTTCTCTCTCAGCCATAAACAACCGGCCTGGTTATAGGTCTTTACTCTCTGTTAATATTGTTATGCACTTGGAACTCTGCCCAGTATGATTAATTTTGTTATGGTTGCTTAATTTTGAACAATTTAATACATTATAGTAGTCTGATGCTACTGGATAATGAAAACACAGAATAACCCATATTTGTGGAGTTTGACAAATATTTGTTGGTTTGTATTATTCATTTAATCATGTTCATTCATTCCTGCATTTACATATTGTTGGTTTAGTTATAACACAGCAATACTAACCCTTATTTATATTTATTATCTAAGGCACGCAAAAACCCATAGGTGTGAACCTAGCATAAGAGTGTTACATTTTGGCTAGCATTGATTTAGCTTAAGGTAGGTTATCAGCAAATAGGACCCCTGAATATTCTGTAAGAGATTACATCTCATTTGTTAGCTGGTACACTATGGATAGTGTACTCTATCCTAATACATAGTGATCCTTGCAATATACAACATGAATAAAACCTGTCCGCACTTGTGTTCCAAAATTCACAAAATATTAGCTGACCAGTAAAATGTTGTCGTTTTTTAAAGGCTTCAAAAGCAAATAGTATGAAGTGAATTAAACATTTACATCTAATCAAGCATATATTTTTAAAAGTATCACACAAAAAAATGGCAAATATAGACAGGTTGAATGTAGCAATCTTGCTTACTTTGATTTCTTTCTATGCTACATCAAGGTACAGTTTGACAATAATAACCATGAAGAACAAATTATTTCCAATTATTTCCAAATTACAATTTTTGTAGCTGTTATCAGTAGTTTCCTACATTTGAATTTACACAGTTTCCATGTCATTGCTGTTTCCATGGCACTGCTAAGTCCAGCAGTTTCAGGCATGCTTGAGATTTGAACTTTAGCATGGTTTTAGGTTATCTTTTATATTTTATATTTTTTGCATTAAAACCCCCTAAAATAATGGCTTGAGAAAAATATTTATATTTTTATAAAAGCCAGTGCCCATCAATAAGGAATAACAGAGAGACCACAGTAGATGCTGTTTTCTTTCAAATTGTCTCCTTCCTTTCACTTTCTCTCTTTCTTCCTCTCTAATTCTATTGCTGTATGGTCATGTATTCTGACATATAATCACACACATAGGTTGGGCTTGATGGACTTGTATCTTTTTTCAACCTCACCTACTATGTATCTATGTCTTCTTTAAGCAAGCAGGGAGGGGTTAGGATTAGGGTCAAAGGAATCTTCAGGGGTTTGATTTGCAGAGGGTTCATATCAGGGAAATAGACGCCTTGATGCGCATGCGCGCACCAGAAAGCGCGGCGCCGTGACTAGGTGCATGCGCAACAGCGCACGCCCGGCGTGATGGATGCCCAGCCTATTTAAACCCGTTGCTGACAGTGGTGCGTCACTGGTATATCTTCAGCTTGTCCTACGTTCCTGTGTCCTGTGTATTTTCTGTTCCTGATCTGTGTACCGACCCGGCTTGTCCTGACCTGATCCTTCTATTCCCCTGGCTTGATCCTTGGCTTGCATCTGACTTCTTTCTGCCTGCTTCCTGCATTTGATCCCGGCTTGGCTACTGGACTTGTTTATCTTGCTCCCCGAACTTGACTCTGATCCTGGACTGACTTCCTGTGTTGACCCCTGGCCTGGCTTCTGACTCCGTTATCAAATCTGTCCACCGGTCCCTGCTTCCTGGACCATCCAAGCAAGCCTGTCTCCAGTTTCAGCTACCAGGCACCCATGCTTCTGTGGGCACCACACCTGCTGTGTCACCTTCAGTGGTGTGCTGCGCTCAGCCGCAAGGGGAGCCCTCCTAGCATCTTGGCCTTCTACCAAGTTCCTGACAGTTCAGCAAATCATATTTGAAACTTGCTAAATCTGAACTTAGCAGTGGATCCTACTGAAGTCTATAGGAGGTTAATCTTGTTAGTAATTTTTGACCATTTTTAGGGCTAATAGAGAAATTACTGTAAAAAAGAAAAAGGCATGCAAAGCTTGGCATTGCTATAGAGGACGTGTACCAATGAAACAAAAAAACAAAATGAAACAGCGGAAGATAGTTTTTCATGTGGCTTCGAGGGCAACATTGAAAATACACAAATCTTTTAAATAACATGCTTAATATTTGGTGTTATGGAACACTACAATGTTCACTACAATGTTCATCATAGTGAGTCATGTATCCTGGTATTCACACTCAGAACCTAAAGACAGCATGTAGAATCAGGAAATTTAGAGGTCAGCAACTGTAAAATTTTACATGACTTCTGACCTGTCTTCACCCGAAAGAGTCAGACTCAGACAAAGTATGTAATGATAGATAGGGGGGTAAATATATATTTTTTATCAGTAAACCTAAACACATAAAATTTAAGACTAAATATTCATATCCTAGCATAACCCCATTTGTGACTGGTTCTCTTTATAGTTCCAGAGAAATATAGAATGTATTTGTGCCAGGACTTGGAACTCTGTCATCCAAGGCAAAAGTGCAACCTCCCCAGCAGAAACAGATGGCGCTTGCATGTCCGCGGAACATAAATCCAACATAAATGAACAGCAAGATTCGGCTGTCACACTGACAGCTTAGCCCTTCAGATTACACTGAGTGATCTCCTCTTCCATTGTATCAGCCAGTTCCATTGTCACTTTGACAGACAGTTCATTGAGCTCTGTATATGTGCGCTGTCAGCACCCCAAATACAAAATGGGACCAGGTGTCATGATGACATTGGAGGACCGCTGTTTACACTGGAAAAAACACAAAGGCTGTGCTTTCAATCTGACTCCCCAGTACTTCAGACTGCAAGAAGCAGACTTTTTTATTTCAGCTAGTACAAGTTGAAGTATTTTTTTTTTTTTTTATATATATACTTTATTTAATTCAACCAAATTACTGGGTAAATAATACATCTTATAGCAATCATCTATTATTCCAGTTACTCTTACATCAAAAAACAATTATCAACCAAATAATAGGCAACAGAGAGTATATAGTCTGCAAAAAAGTGAGAAAAGCCTAATCAAACATGTATACTCTGCATCGCCATAGTGCCAGGGATTTCGTAAAGGTATTTTTTTTAACATAACGAGTGATCAACTCACAAAGCATCCAGGTATAGCCACCAAGGCATCCAAATGTTAAGATGTTTCTGGGACTGATTTTTAATAAACATGGTTAAGTGTTCCATAAGTTTGAGGTCAGATACCCTGATTTTTGCCAATGTTCGAGTGTAGGTGGAGTAGTTTGTTTCCAAAGGGTCGGTATACACGCTTTTGCGGCATTCAAAAGATGTTTTAATGGTGAATTTTTATAGTCTTTGGTAGATAAATGTGCATCATGCAAAAGATATGTGGCTGGTGAATCTGCAAGGGACCATCCGGTTAGGTTTTTAATAGAGGATTTGACTTCTGACCAAAAAGTTTTAATAATTGGACAGACCCTAAAATGTAACCTTCTGCATTTTGGCAGCGCCAGCATAAGGGGGGCACTTAGGAGTTGATCTTATGTAAAGCTGTGGTGTTTTATACCACCTGGTAAGTATGTTATAGCCATGCTCTTGATATGTGTTTGCCACTGAGGCTGTATGAGCAAAAAGAAACTTGGTGGAGAAGGTAATGTTCCAATCCTGTTCCTATTTTCTTAGGAAGCTTGGATCCCGTTGATTGTCTCTAGCTATCAGCAAGGGATAGGATTGCAAAAAGGCATGTCTAATCAGCACTGCTTCATTGCAAATCCTCTCAAATGGTGTTAAAGAACGAACAGTATGATATTCCGATGGAAGGGCACATAAGCATGAGCCTAACTGGAAGCCAATCCAGGTCTAAAGCAAACATAACTTGTACGGTTGCAATGGACAAAGGTTTGTTTTGCAGAGTAAGATGGCATAATCTAAATATTCCTTTGGCATAGAGAGTGCAGAAATGTGAGTCCGTGGAACTATGTGGCAAAAAGTTGGAGTTGAGAATTAGCAGAAGTCGACTGGGATGCGGTGAAAGAGAAGTAATCTTAAAAATGGATTTAACGGTTCGGAAAGTGGCCACAAAGAGAGGGTGGGTCGTAATGTGTCTATTCAAAGAGAAGGCAGGATATGCCCTGATAATACCTACCAATGGGACAGTGATAGTGGCCTGCTTTAATTCTAGTCATGGTTTGAGTATCTTCTGAATACACCAGTCAATCACTCTCCTCAAATGAACTGCAGCATAATATTTATTAGGGTCTGGAAACCTAAGGCCTCTTTTGGGAGAGTCAAAATCGCCCTCCAAATTCTGGCCTTCTTTCCTCCCCAAAGATAGTGCAGGAATTGGGTCCTTAGATATTTCAGAAAACTTGGTAGAGAGGGTTTGTAATATATAGAGAAGAAACAGTAGAATATTTATTTTCAAGACACTATAGCCCAAACCAGGTTAGGGCTGCTTTGTTCCAGTTACGTAGATCTGCTTTAATCTTTCTAGTCAGCGGAAATATAATTCAAAGATCTATCTTAAGATGGTGGGAATCAGCAAATATTTAATATAAGACGAAGACAACTTAAGCCCTGTACACACGATCGGATTTCCTATGGATTTTAAACTGATGGATTTTTCCATCGGAAATCCGATGAAGCTGACTTCCATCAGTCTTGCCTACACACCATCAGTCAAAAAACCGATCGTCCCAAACGCCGTGACGTAAAACACTCCGACGAGCCAAGAAAAATTAAGTTCTATGCTTCTGAGCATGCGTCGACTTGATTCTGAGCATGCATGGGTTTTTTATCCGATGTAGTTCCCCACAGACGATAGTAATTTGCTATCGTTTTTTTTTCCATCGGATAAATTTAAAACATGTTCTATTTTTTAACACCGATGGAAAAAAGACAGATGGGGCCCATACACGATCGGTTTGTCCGATGAAAAAAGTCCATTGGACTGTTTTCATCTGTAAAACTGATCGTGTGTACAGGGCTTTAAGGGACCACTTAAAGGTAAATTGGTAGGCTCTCTCTAGTTGTTTAGGGGATAACGTAATATTAAGGGCTTCTGATTTTGAAGCCTAGAAGTACATGTGTTTTTTTTCCACTGTATTTTAAATTTTTGCCCTGACTGCAGTATATTTATAATATGATTATATTTCTACACTTCTGCTAGAGCAAGTGCATTTACAATTGGTGTGCTAACAAGGGGAAGGAAAGCTATTTATTTAAATTTCCATTTTTATCATCAACATGACCACAGTTTTATAAGGCGGCTGTCAAATATGAAATGCTGAGTGAAACTGAAAGTCCTGTGTTCAGTACGCTAGCCCAGTACTGCTCATAGGGCCAATAGGTAAATCTGCATCAGGGAAGTTCATATGATGCTTATACATGGTACATCTAGTGGCTTTTGAATATATTTGTCTGGATTACAGTATTTTCATATCATTGCATTTTCTGCATTTCTTTCGCTGAGAGTTGTTTGTGTTACTCCCTTGCTAACAAAGGCAGGAAAAGCACTCCATTTATATGTTATTTCCATCAACAACATAGCTACAGTTAAATAAGGCAGCTGTCAAAAATAAAGTACCAGCCATTATGTAATGTAAAGATAAGCGGAAGAGGAAAAAACAAGGCATATAACCAGTAAATTAAAGATTTCAGGTGCTATTTTTGTTCTGGAACACATTATTTTTAGATAAAACAAAAGTGGCCTTGTGTACTAAGATAATTATAGTAAACTAAAATCGAATTAGTTGCTCTGGGAAACTGTGAATACAGCATTTTCCATTAAAGAATGCTGAATGATAGCTGCTAATTCCCCAGTCCAGTAACCCATACCAATCAGTCGGAATTCTCTGATGTCAAGCATAGGCCTATGTATGTGAGTACTCCAGGCGGGAATAGTTGGCAAGGTTGAATAAGGACACCGGTTCATTAAGTTAATCTTGAGGTTAAAGGTGAAGTAAATAAGAGGATAGGTAGAAGAGGTCTAGGACTGACATCCGTGCACATGACAGTATGTGGTGTGGACTGAACACCAGCGCAATGCCCTGCAACCCTGTATGTATAGGTGGAGTCCAGCTGGGCATGTCTGCCCCGTGGAAATGAGCTGGGCCTCTCCTTACAGGGGCCTTGCCGTGTGCTGCATAAAAAAGCAGCATGTATGGATTTTTACTTAGAGCAATGCACCTTCACCATAGTGCATTACAACACACTGGCTTGGGCCTGGAGATTGCAGGAACTAACACCTAGCTGCTAAAGTGCTTCTAAAAAATGTAAGAGTAAGGCTTGTGGCTAGATAGGAGTTATTAAAACATCAAGCCCTCAAAAGAATTCTTCATACCTGGTGACTGCAAAATTAGCAGATGATTCCTTATTAGAAAGATGATTCCTTATTGTAGGCACCAGTCTGCCTGCATGCACACGCCACTCATTTTTCTTGGTCCAGAGGGAATATGTTCTAAATCTCATTCAATCCAAAATATTAGACTTGGGGAGATGAAAGCAATCCCTCTAATAGCACATAGTATATGCTTTATGTGACCTGGCCTTACACAGCAAGCTAGAGATGGAGTAAACTGTTGTATGGACCCTGACTGGACCCACAGCAATCAGGATTAAGAGCTGGTGTCGGAAATCCTAACATTGACCCAGCCATAAGAACTGGCTGGTCTTTACAACCTATGGCCACTTCAGGAGGCAAGAACTCATTTAACACCAGGTGAGGTAACACCTCTAAAGCCGATTGGCCAAAGAGGAAAAAGACAGCCATAGATGGAGCTATGTTCTTTCCTGCAACCATGGGTTGCAGGAAAGAAAATTGCTAAATTACCCCCATAATACACAGTCAGTGTATAGCCGCTAGCAATAATCACATGGAAAATCCAACAGGCTGCTTGTATACAAGTTGATCAGTCGATTGAGTACAATCAGCCTGCCCATACATGGTTTGAATCTCGACCAGTCCCTGCTGAACCGCCAAGATTCAAACCATCTATGGCCACCTTAAAGAGGAGTTCCACTGCAGTCTCTGGGCATATCCCTGACCAGCCAAGTGCCTCTTCCTCAGTTGCTGGTGTGGAAGAAAAAAGTCTCCTAATCCCCAGTGCCCAGTGTCTCAATGCTAGCTTTACAGCTGCTCCCATTCCAGCTGGTAGAGTTGGTCCCCTTCCGTAAGTTTGTGACCTGTGCTGCAAAGCTGTGGCAGGCACCCAGTCATCATTTTGTCACCTAGTAGGCTTTTTCTGTCCTCCACCAGATGCATTTAAGTTTTTTTCCAGGCAGCAGTCACGAACATTACCTGAACTACAGTATTGCATACTACATGGGGTCTAGGGCTGATGCAGACACTCTTTAACCACTTCAATACCATGCACTTATACACCTTCCTGCCCAAGCCAATTTTGAGCTTTCAGCGCTGTCGCAATTTGAATGACAATTGCGCGGTCATGCAACACTGTACCCAAACAATTTTTTTATCATTTTGTTCCCACAAATAGAGCTCTCTTTCGGTGGTATTTGATCGCCTCTGCAATTTTTATTTTTTGCATAACAAATAAAAAAGAGCGAAAATTTTGAAAAGAAATACGTTTTTCTTTGTTTCTGTAAAAAAATTTTTGTAAATAAGTACCTTTTCTACTTCAATGACGGGCACTGATAAGGCGGCACTAACGGGCACTGATAAGGCGACACTGATGGGCACCGATGAGGTGGCACCAATGAGGTGGCACGATGAGGTGGCACTGATGATGGGCACTGATAGGCGGCACTGATGGGCACTGATAGGCGGCACTGATGGGCACTGATATGTGGCACTGGTATGCGGCACTGATGGGCACTCATAGGCGGCACTGATGGGCACTCATAGGCGGCACTGATGGGCACTTATAGGCAACACTGATGGATACTTATGGGTGGTACTGATAGGTGGCACGAACGGGCACTGATAGGTGGGCACTTATGGGCACAGATGGGCATGGATGGGCACTGATAGATGGCACTGATGAACACTGGTAGGTGGCACTGATGACACTGGTGGCTGGCATTGCTGGGAATCATACATTTTGGTTGTGCCATGATGGTGCCAGTCAGTGCCCATTTGTGGGCACTGATTGGCATATGTTTTTTATGTATTTGTGCATGTGGATGGCCATGGGGGATTTACCTGGCCATCCACATGCTTGGGGCTTCCCTGGTGGTCCTGGGGGGCTTCCCTGGTGGTCCAGTGTGGGTATCCGAGGGGGGACTGCGCTGATAAACAATCAGCGCGAACCCCCCCTGTCAGGAGAGCCGCCGATCGGCTCTCCTCTACTCGCGTCTGTCAGATCAACGGCTCTTCTTGTTTACATCGTGATCAGCCGTGATTGGACACGGCTGATCACGTGGTAAAAAGCCTCCGCCGGAGGCTCTTTACCGAGATCAGTGCAGCGGTGTGTCAGACTGACACACCGCTCCACCGATCGCGCGGCGGCTGTTATCCTGCAGGACGTCAATAGACGTCCAGTGTGGATAACAGAACCACTTCCCGGACGTCAATCTCCTATTGACTGGGTGGGAAGTGGAAAGGACCCCGTGGACTATTTTTTTTTTTAAAGATATTTTTATTAAGTTTTCCAAACAAACTTACAAACAAAAAATAAAGCACATACAAAAAAAAACACACAATAAGGCCCCTTTCACACTGGCACGTTTTTCAGGCGGTTTAGCGCTAATATTAGCGCTGTTATACCGCCTGAAAAAATCATGCTCTGTATTCTTCAATGTGAAAGCCCGAAGGCCCTGAGCAGTAAGTATGCGAGGTATGGATATGGGAGTATAGTCAGGTATGCCAAGAGACGCCCCGCTTTATTACCGTGCTCAAATGACTTCTGAGTAGCATGCAACATACATTTTTGCGTGAGGTCCAGCAGGCGGAGTTCAAACTCTCTGCGACTCTGCAACCAAGCCTCCCTAGTATCAGAGGCAGAGTTGGAGGTATAAGCAGACTCTGCATGCATCATGGCAGTCTCAAGTTCCTCAGTAAGCATCTGATTGTTTTTACGCAGAACCCCTGTGAGTGACATGAAGGTGCCCCTTAAAGTGGTTTTGAATGCGTCCCTTTCGGTGGAGGGGTCAACCTTTCCCAGGTTTTCCCTCCAGTAGGTAGCAATGCCTGTCCTGCATTCTTTCTGCACTATTTCATCCTCTAGCCAGTACGAGTTCAAGCACCAGATAGCCGGCCCTGAACCTGGGAGGAGGAGGAGGTCCACATAGAGGGGAGCATGGTCAGAGACCCCTCTAGGAAGATATGAAGCTGCAGAGACAACGGAGAGAGTCTCAGCTGGGACGACTGCCATATCCAGCCTAGACATGGTGTGGAAAGAATCCGAGTGGCAGGAAAATTGGTGCACATCCGGATGCTTCCAACGCCAAAACTCAGTAAGGCCAAGAGTCTGAACCCAGTCCACAAAGGAGGGAAATGGTCTACCCCCCCTCCCAGACGATCGAATATTGGATCCAAAACAGCATTAAAATCCCTAGTATAGAGCAGGGGCCCAGGGGGTCTGTTCAGCAATTGAATGGACAGTTTGGAGAGTACCTCCACAGAAAAGGGGGGTGGAATATAAACATTTACCAGTGTAAAGGTCACCATGGATATCTGTAAAGTGAGAATAATAAACCGCCCCTCGGGGTCCGTTTTTACCTGAAGCACCTCAGCAGGGAGATATTTAGCCAATAGGATAGAAACTTCCCTGGAGAAGTTAGTATGAGTAGCATGGTAAAATTTAGACAACCATGGGCGCTTCAAGGCCCTCGTTTTTGAGCCCGTAAGGTGAGTCTCTGGAAGGCCAATGATGTGCGGACGACTCTTTTTCAGTACAGAAAAAAAACAAAGATCTCTTCTGGGGTGCATTCAGACCTCTAGTGTTCCAAGAAACTATCCTTAGGGGCTTCGCCATTGTAAGACATATAGTATTAATAAAGTACAGGATAACATGGGAACAGATACATAAATGACCAGACAGACCGTACCCTCCAGAGCACATACAAGCACATGTAACAAAAAAGTGCGTGGATCTGCCAACAGGAGGACAGGGGCCCGTGATGAAAATATGTAAGCATTAACACTCTGCCATAGGCAGAAACCTGAAAAAACAGTGTCCAGAGGAAAAAATGCATACCTGAGTTGTGTGAAAGAAAAAAGTAAAAAAAAGAAGAGGGAGGAAAAAAAACACCCCTCCACAAAGTTCCCAAAAACTTCCCTGCCCCCTCCCCGCTCGGCCATTCCAAACACATCAAGCCTTGGATCCCAAGCTTAGAACCTTAACCCCCCCCCAAAAAAAGGGGGTTCAAAAACTGTACCGTGGCTTCGCCACTAACTGGTGGGTAGGGTAGTGTGAAATCCAGTTCGGCTCTCAACCGACAATGGAAAAATCATGTAAGACATGTCCTGTTTCAAAATACATGAGTCTGACTACCTCAAGGAAGTGCAGGAGTGGATGGTTTCTACTTCAGAGAGGATGGGCAGGAAAGATAAAGATGAGGGGCATAGTCTGGAGATAATAGTCAAAACATCCAGCAGGGGAGAAACAGGAGAACTACAAGTTGCAATCAACATAGAGCCCGGTGGAGGCACCGGGCATGGAGAGAAATGCACAGGGAGGTCCGGTAGTAAGTCATAAGTGAATGATGTTCTAGAACCAGTGATACCTTCAGTTACCTCTGCGTCTGGAAGCAGCACTGAACCGATCGTTCAGCCATGCCATGGCCTCTTTGGGGCTGGAGTAGAAGTGGGCCTTACCATTGTGGATGATGCAAAGCTTAGCAGGGAAGAGCATAGCATAGGACAGGCCTTCTTCATGCAGGCGAGATTTTACTGCTGAAAAGGAGACACGCTGAATCTCAGCAGAGAAGTCGGGATATACAGACATAGTATTACCATTAAATTTTAGTGGGCCCTTTTCCCTGGCTAGGCGCAGAATGGCAACTTTATCCTGGAAATTAAGGATGCGTGCAATGATGGAACGTGGTGGGGCACCCTCAGGGGGAGGGGGAGGGGGGTTGCGATGCGCACGTTCTATGACATGTGAGAACAATGGTGCGTCTGTACCAAAAATGTCCCGCAGCCAGGTGTATAGGAATTTTTCAGGGTGGGGACCCTCCGATCATTCAGGGAACCCCACAAATCTAAGGTTGTTCCTTCGAGAACGGTTTTCCAAATTGTAAATTTTGGCGCCGTTTCACTAATGGTGTCCCGCATTGTAACTGAAGAGGATTTACTGTGTCCTCCAGAGAGCCAATACGGTCCTCTGCTTCCCCAGTTCTATCACAAAGGTTCTGGACATCTTGCTTCAGGAGTGAGAAATCCATGCGGATGGAGGCTATCTGGGTAGAGAGAGAGGCCTTACAGTCCTGTATAGCCAGCATAATGGCGGATAGTGTAGGCTCTGCAGAGGGAGAATCCACAGCCTGGCTATTGTCATCCGACTGCTGCTGGGTGTCTAGGGACAGTGGGGGGTTTGTTTGGGAGCGGAATATGTCAGGAATAGATGCACTCACCCCTGCAGCAGAGCTCCAGTCAACAGAGGAGGATGTTTGCAGCGTGTCAGCTTGCTGGACATGTGCCCCGGCGCCATCTTGCCTCCGGAACCACGCCAACTGCTCCGCCATGGATAGGGGCCGGGGCGGCCCATATTTCACCATGTCTGCCAGCCTGCTGGATGCCCACAGCCATGGGGAACAGATTGGTACCTTTGGCGACGAGATAGGACTCAGGATAAGGTAAGGATGGCAGTTGAGAGCCGGAGCAGTGTGTCTATGCGACTGCTCTCTTCACCATTCGGCCACGCCCCCCCCACCCCATGGACTATTTAATGCACTTTGGATATGATAATTAGCTTTGTTATACTTTGCTACAAGGGGCTACAAAGGGCTACTCCTTTACTACCTCTTCTCATGTTAATTTAGATTTTGGAATTTGTTACATTGTACCCAATAAGTGCTATAATTGCTCAAGCCTACCTTTTGATAGCTGTCTCCTGAACAGCTGTCCCCCATTGTGGAATTTTCCTTCTGCTCGTGTTCTGGTGACAGCTGTAAGGTCCTATTTACATTTTTGCATTGTGGGAACACACACATTACTGCAGTGCACAGCAATGCACCTTACATGCTTTGATATATTGCAGCGCCATTCATTTTAAATAGCACCCCCAAGACAATGCACATGTGTTACAGTGTACTGAAATGCATTGCAACACACCATAGTCTGAGCTGTATGTTGCAATAAAATATTTATGATGGCTGATATTTAGGATGTTATGAGGTATTGGCAGCCCATTATTTTCAATGGGCTGTATCAAGGAATCACATTCACAGTGACTTGCTAATCAAAGATCAATACTGGTTTGGTAGAGGAGGAATTAGGAGAGAGCTTCCTCTGGAGAGAGAAAACCACGCTGTGAAACAGTTATCACAGTCTGCAATACCAGCAGCCACCACTAGAGGGAGACTTGACCAAAATCTAGCTGGCTGGACACATAAGGGTAGATACAAACCTTGCACACAATATGGAGTGCTAAGTGTGGCAGCCAAGTGCACTGCAAAAAAAAAAAAAAAAAAGATACTTATGGTAAGGTTCAACCTACATTTTGTTCCACTCAGCTTGGATCCACACTGGTCTTCTTCCTGCTTGATGTGCCATAAGATAAGCCTCTCAAATCTCTTGTCAGACTTCCTTCCCTATTGCTTGAAGCTGCAGAAATTGCAACAAATGCTGATGAAGAATCTTGTAAAGTGGGGGGTAAGGAGTGGAAAGTGAGGAATGTGAAGTAGTGCAGGCCTTTTGCTGCCTGCCCGTAACAATTAAATGATGCACCCACTGATATTTGTGGTGCAGATTCCTTTGTCTCCTTATACATGTGGTACCCAAATACTGGTAGTTCACTGCAGGCAGAGGCTACAAATTATAATCCTGCTGTCAGAAGCAATAAGTCCCAGACTGCTGAACTATATGGAGTTTCTCTGGGGATAGCAGTGGCCTGTAGTACCCATGGGGCAGTGCCATGAGATAGAATAGAACAGCTGCCCCTGGATGAAATCCTCCCTCTCCCTGGACGAAATCCACTCTTTTCCATCACTTTCCCCTTAAATTGCAGTCTAAAGCCCAAAGTTACTACAGACAAAGATCACAGGTAGAGATTTTAATACAGAAGAGAATAAAGAGACTTGCAAAAATGGAAAATAGGTCAGATAGGTCAACAGTAGGTCATTGTTAATCTGGGATAATAGTCCTAACTGGCTTATGCATAACTTTTTTTTTTCTATGAGGATAGGTGGATGCCCTGAATGTTAGTGATATAATGTGAGGTGTCTTGGATGCATGCTTATGGGGCCGTATGCAAAATATTACACAATTAATCATAACATCAAAATAAATAAATAAAAACCAATACTTCTACAATGAATTTGAAATGGCCGCGGCCCTTTATTATTGGTATTCATTTTACCTAAGAATGCTAAGAATCAGCATTTGTACGTGGTGGGTATTCACAAGTGTTTGTGACCAGTCACGACCAACAGCCTGTACAAATCACTGACAAACTGTGACTGTTCGCATGTAATCGCACATCCAAGGGGCTATGTGTGATTAGGGACAGATGAGCAGACCTGGGCGCATGGAGTTTTCAGCCCATTTTACTTAATTTTTATAGGGGAACTTATTTTATTTTATTGCCGATTTATCTTTTCATGTGACAACACTGAAGAAATTACACTTTGCTACAATGTAAAGTAGTGAGTGTACAGCTTGTATAACAGTGTAAATTTTCTGTCTCCTCAAAATAACTCAACACACAGCCATTAGTGTCTAAACCGCTGGCAACAAAAGTGAGTACACACCTAAGTAAAAATGTCCAAATTGGGCCCAAAGTGTCAATATTTCGTGTGGCCACCATTATTTTTCAGCACTGCCTTAACCTTCTTGGGCATGGAGTTCACCAGAGCTTCACAGGTTGCCCTTGGAGTCCTCTTTCACTCCTCCATGATGACATCATGGAGCTGGTGGATGCTAGAGACCTTGCACTCCTCCACCTTCTGTTTGAGGATGCCCCACAGATGCTCAATAGGGTTTAGGTATGGAGACATGCTTGGCCAGTCCAGCACCTTTACCCTCAGCTTCTTTAGCAAGGCAGTGGTCATCTTGAAGGTGTGTTTGGGGTCGTTATCAGCTTGGAATACTGCCCTGTGGCCCAGTCCCCAGGGAGGGGATCATGCTCTGTTTAAGTATGTTACAGTACATGTTGGCATTTATGGTTCCCTCAATGAACTGTAGCTCACCAGTGCTGGCAGCACTCATGATGCAGCCCCAGACCATGACACTCCCACCACCATGCTTAACTGTAGGCAAGACACACGTGTCTTCGTACTCCTCACCTGGTTGCCACCACACACGCTTGACACCATCTGAACCAAATAAGTTTATCTTGGTCTCATCAGACCACAGGACATGGTTCCAGTAATCCATGTACTTAGTCTGCTTGTCTTCATAAAACTGTCTGCAGGCTTTATTGTGCATTATCTTTAGAAGAGGCTTCCTTCTGGGATGACAGCCATGCAGACCAATTTAATGCAGTATGCGGCGTATGGTCTGAACACTGACAGTCTGACCCCCACCCCTTCAACCTCTCCAGCAATGCTGGCAGCACTCATATGTCTATTACCCAAAGACAACCTCTGGATGTGACGCTGAGCACGTGCACTCAACTTCTTTGGTTGACCATGGCGAGGCCTGTTCTGAGTGGAATCTGTCCTGTTAAACTGCTGTATGGTCTTGGCCACTGTGCTGCAGCTCAGGGTCTTGGCAATCTTCTTATAGCCTAGGCCATCTTTATGTAGAGCAACAATTCTTTTTTTCAGATCCTCAGAGAGTTCTTTCCCATGAGGTGCCATGTTGAACTTCCAGTGACCAGTATGAGAGAGTGAGAGCGATAACACCAAATTTAACACACCTGCTCCCCATTCACACCTGAGACCTTATAACACTAACGAGTCACATGACATTGGGAGGGAAAATGGCTAAATGGGCCCAATTTGGACATTTTCAGGGGTGTACTCACTTTCATTGCCAGCGGTTTAGACATTAATGGCTGTGTGTTAAGTTATTTTGAGGGGACAGCAAATCTACACTGTTATATAAGCTGTACACTCACTACTTTACATTGTAGGAAAGTGTAATTTCTTCAGTGTTGTCACATGAAAAGATATAATAAAATATTTACAAAAATGTGAGGGGTGTACTCGCTTTTGTTGCCAGCAGTTTAGACATTAATGGCTGTGTGTTGAGTTATTTTGAGGGGACAGCAAATTTACACTGTTATACAAGCTGTACACTCACTACTTTACATTGTAGCAAAGTACCATTTCTTCAGTGCTGTCAAATAAAAAATTATAATAAAATATTTACAAAAACGAGTGGGGTGTACTCACTTTTGTAAGATGGAGATATGGACAATATTTAATATTATTATACGTTTTTTTTTTTTTAATAATAACAATATTTATTATAATATTAGACATTCCTTAGGTTTCAACTACTCCACTGAATAGGAAATGTGTTGTGTATCTGTTAAAGTTGATTATGATAATACTGTCTATTTTACCTGTATAGTATTGTATGGTTATGAAGGGCTTTACAATGGTTCTTTTGATGCATTTTTGAGATACAATAAACTTTGCTACAAAAGGTTACTCCTTTAGTACCTCTTTATTGTTGGCTGCAAATGAGGTGACTGCCAACAAGTGGTTCTGTAGTGGTTCTGTATCTCTACAGCGTGGTATTAAAAATCATGTAAGAAGGACTACCCATCAGTTCTAAGTACATCCAGTGTCATGTTTTATGCATGACTTCTTTCACATGCTCAATTACATTTTTCTGAAAAAAAAAGAAAAGAAATGAGTACAAAGCAAGGTAGAAATAATCCTTGCCTAATTATAATATGCTGTACAGTATGAGACATTGTAGATGGGGTTTTGAGATTTGCTAGGTCAGAGTTAATTTGTGTTTTGCTTTTATTCATCATTATTCATGATAAATTCATGGTAAACGCATGTCTAACATGTGAAAAATATATGATGAGAAATGCATCTCAAATACCTAGGTACACTTGCTCTAAGGCTTAAAGTGATTGTAAAGCCTTGTTTTCTTTTCTATAAAAAATAACAAACTTGTCATACTTTCCTGCTCTGTGCAGTGGTTTTGCACAGAGCAGCTCAGATCCTCCTCTTCTTGGGTGCCTCTTCTGTGCACCTAGTCCCTCCCTCCTGTCGAGTGCCCCCACAGCAAGCAGCTTGCTATGATGGCACCCGAGCCGAGTCACAGCTCTGTGTGTCAATTCAGACACGGAGCTGCGGTTTGCCCCCCTCTCATGATTGGCTAATCGACTTTGAATGACAGCAGCGTGAACCAAAGGCACGACTGCTGTGTCTCAGCCAATCAGGAGGGAGAGTCCCGGACAGCCGAGACACTCATGGACATCGCTGGACAGACATGGGGCTCAGGTAAGTATTAGGGAGGCTGCTACACACAGAAGGCTTTTCATCTTAACGCATAGAATGAAGAAGAAAAATTCTGCTGGAGGCACGATCGTTCGATTTTCCTAAAGTGTGTACACAACTTTCGACATCCGATTCAGACTTTGCAAACAAACATTTTCCAGGGGACAAACTCCAGAATTTTTGTTCGTACGTGAACACAATAAACAAATTTTGTTTTGAAAAAATCTGATACAAAAGACTGCACATGATCAGAAACAGTAAACGACAAAAAAAAGCCTTTGCCGTATGAGAATTTTCATACGTTATTTCCTTCCTCAGTTCCGACTTGCTGTAAAACATTGAGGAAAACCGGATGATAGTTTGCACCCACCTAGGCTAGGTATGTGTCATTGCAATGAAGAGGCAATATTGGAGCTAGGGGTTACTGTTAGGATATTAGGTTATACTATTGGGTAACACCACATAAAGGGCTAGAGAGAAAGAGAAAATGTCAAGTAAACCCTTTAAAATTTGTAAACAGAGATAATTACCAATTCTATAGTTTGTCAATAGGTGAATGCTGAAAATAGGTGGTTAAATAGATGGCACATCTCACATAGATCATGTATTGGTTAATGTTTTTAACATAGTACAAATATCACATCCCCATCAAAATCCATTTTTTACCCAAGATCAGTAGATTTATTCTACAATACAAAAAAACTCTGCAGCATTTTAAATGAACAAATAAAAGAAAGGGTGATATAAAAAGTAAGAAACCAAACAGGGCATACAGTAGCAGCCAAAACACAAGTAAGGTCAAAACAGATTACACTAAGAAGCATTTGGTCGCCAACCCAAGACAGACATTTGCTCTTTCATCTTTGGTAAAATATTAAATTGAATTCTTTTTATAGGATACCTGAAATATAAAAATTCTGAATTTTCAATTTCTGACTTTCACTTACCCACAATCTTGACAGACACAGACACTAATTACTGATCACCATGTTATCTTGATGCATGCTTTGAGAGCTGCCATTGATTATAGTGTTCTATAATGAACGTTTAACTAATATTTTTATTACCAACTGTAAAATCCATGGGCTAGCACAAAGGTATTCCAAAATAAAAGAGACAACATATCATCATAATTCAACACATATTTATTTAAACTTGGAATTTATATAGCCACAGTGTTATCCATAAGGGGTTAACATGAATCTTTTAAATAAAAATAAATAAGCCATCTTGGCTAAAATATATTTAACAAAAATTAAATGGTGTCCATCCAGTCAAAGCTGGACGACTACTCCCCGATTTGGACAACAACATGACTCCGAAGATAGGGAGGGTGGGCGTCGCTGTCTGGTCAGGAATGGACAGAGAGACCACTGCTCCTGGTCCTTTTATTGGCTTCTTCCGCGCGGGCTAGTAACCGCCAAATCTGCCCAATCAGCTGCTTGCCTGCATCCACCAATCCCATGGCTGTTGCTGTGTTGCTGCCCAGAGATACCGCAGCAACCATTAGCAACCTGCGGGAATAAAACAAAGCAGGAAGAACTGCAAGCTCTCCCTTTGAGCTAACCCATGGTGGTCCAGCTTATTGCTGTGACCTTTCATTCTATGCGTACAATGAAAAATTTATAAGCAAAGTTTTCCTTTCATAAAAACCAGATGTAAAATTGATTCAGATAAAGGAAGGTGTTGATATATGTTAACTTATATTTTTTCTATAAAAGTCTAGTCTGTCCCGGGGGGTGGGGGGATAGCATGATTTCTGTTGATCTCTGATTGTTTTGTGTTTTTTACAGAAGTGGCAGACTTGCATCAATTCCATATGAAAGTATATGACCCATTTATGTATATTTAGCTAATGTCCTGCCATTTAGGTAGCAACTGCTAGGTTCATATTTGTCAATTTGAAAACAGCAGCCACAGCAATTTCTTAACATTCAAGGGCAACAGAGTATTAGTGTAGTGGAAGTGTAGAGTTTTAGGAGTCTGTCAAAATGTAAAAAATATGGACCTTCAGGGGTGCTATCTACTCCTGGAGGGGACCCTGGAGAATACGCTAGTGACTCTGGTCAATAGTTTTGCCCCCAACACTAATCAATTGCCACTCATGGAATCCTTGCTGGAGGTACTCTCCAATGTCTCCGAGGGTGTTTTTGTATTGGGGGGGGGGATTTAAATGTCACGCTGGATTCTCTCCTTGATGTTTCATGCACAGCCTCTCATTCGTCTTCACCAGTTCAAAAGACTTCTGGGTGCTGATTTGTTGGTTGACGCTTGGTGCGTCTTGCATAACAAAGATAAAGACTATACATTTTTCTTTGCTGTTCATCAATCCTATTCAAGGATTGACTATTAATTCCTCTGCCAATCAGACTTGACAAGGGCTTGTTCTGCTGATATAAGGACATGCACCCTTTCTGTTCACACTCCCGTCATCCTTGAGATAAACTTTTCTACCACCACTTACAGGACCTGGCATTGGAAATTTCTACAAACTTTCAACTTAATTCTCAGGTTGATACTCTTCCATTCATGCTTTAAGAAGCACACAAATGCTATACACGAGGCGTCCTGATCTCACAGCGGTAACCATTGGAAGAAAAGCCAGATGGAGGAGATAGGGAAATTACTTACACAGATACACTCTTTAGAACAGACTCATAAAAAATTGATTACAGCATTGACTTTTCAAGAACCGCAGTTACTATATAATTGTCAGGGAATTGCTATTAGACGTCTTGCTAACAGATATGCGAATGCGCGTAACAGATAATCGCGTGGTAATGCGCATACACAAACGGGCACACGTACAAGGTATTTTGGCGCCTGACAGGCTATTTAAGGAGGACTCTGTCTGTGCTTAAACGCTTACTGGTCTTCAGCTGTCCCTTGGATCCTGTTTACATTTGATATATGACCCGGCTTGTTCCTGACTTAGCCCTGATCCTGTACCTCGCTGCCCGCATGTTGACGACCCTGGTTATCCCAGGACCATGCTCCTGTCTGCTAACCTTGGCTTCCCGGCTCATCCGAGTGCCCACTCAGCTGTCTGCTGCACCAGCTCTGAACACCGTTATAGGTTCCAGCCTCCAGACTCCTGACAAGCTGCCTCTCCAGAACCTTCAACATAAGCGGAGTTCCCCTTTAACCCGGACCAGTCCTCTGAACATTACTGCTGTTCCTGCTCTTTTGGTTCCACGGTCATCTCAGAGTCACATCCTCTGCCTATGGTTCTGCAATTAACACCAGGTACTTGTGTCCCTCCTGTCCCTCGGCACCCTCTGTCTCATCTTCAGCAGGGCCAGGGCGGGAGATATAAGAGAGGCCGACCTCATCAATTCAGTCTCCAATCAGCTACGTGAGAATCATTTTTGGGCGAGGCGGTTAAGATATGTCATATTGAAATCGCACATCTCCTGCATTGATTGAGGCAGATACGGATTTACAGTATTTCATGCAGCAAATAGCTTACTGCTTTAACCACCTCCAATCTGGACACTTTCACCCCCTTCCAATCCAGGCCATTTTTCAGTCCTCAGCACTGTCACACTTTGAATGACATTTACTAAGTCATGTAACACTACTCAAATTAAATTTTAATCATTTTATAAGACAAATAACGCTTTCTTATGGTAGTATTTATAATCGGTTATAAATTATAATTGGTTATTGGCCAAGAAGAACAGGAGGTTCAAGAAAGGAAGAACAAAAGGGTTCCTGTGGTTCCATGAGTGCACCTGTCCACAAGGGATGTCTGGTATATCACAGGAACATAGTCAGTCTGACTGGCAGATGGGTCAGTTCAGGGGCAGGCAGAGACATGGTCAACAAACAGGCAATGGACCAGTCCAGGCAACAGGCAGAAACCTGGTCAAAAAACAGGCCAGGGTTAGTACAGGCGATAATCAGGGGCACCAACTGTGCCTGGCTGCACTATTTGGGTTCGTCACATGTGAGGTTGTGGGGTGATAAAACCTTGTGGTTGAGCCTCAGTTTTACCGTCCCTCAACCACCACCCCCTTTAGTTGCAGAGACAGCTGACAGAGGTGTACACGTGCCAGGGCTCTGATGCTTTGCTTCACAGCTGTGGCTTCAATTATACCCCCTGTACGCCCGCTGATCATGACCTATTCAAGTGGATGCGGCTGCTTGTGCAGGGTCCAAGGAGTTAAAGCAGGTGAGGAGGTGATACAATGCCACCTCACTGCCTGTCCATCCAAACATGGATGGATCTTCAGATGCCTCATACACACGACCGGTTTTCCCAGCAGGAAAACTGCCATGAGAGCTTTTGGCTGGGAAAACCGGCCCTGTGTATGCTCCATCGCAGTTTTCCCGACAGGAAAACTGTCTGGAAACCCGGCGCGAAAAATGAGAACACGTTCTCTTTTTTCCGGCCGTGATTAGCAGCGGTTTTTAACCCGGCAGTTTTCCTATGGGAAACACTGTGGTGGAGCATACACACGGACGGGATTCCTGGCCAAAGCTCTCACCGCAGTTTTCCCGATGGGAAAACCTCTGGTGTGTACAGGGGGAAAGTTACCGAGCAGGTTCTCGGTTTTCCTGGTGGACTTTTTACTGCCGGGAATCCCGGTCGTGTGTACTAGGCAAGAGAGTATCACACAAGTGAACAAGTCCTTATGGTGACACTATGACTGGTGTGGTGGTGATCATTGACACTGGGGTTATTTACCAAAGCATGAACTTGTTTAATTAAGCTTTGGCAAAAAAAACTTGAAGCTGATTGGTTTCTTTGCAGAGCTGCACCAAATTTTGCATTCTCCAGCTTTAGTAAATAACCCCCACTGTAACTGGTATGGCAGTGATCAGGGACACTGTGACTGGTGCAATGGTTATTAGAGACACTGAGTGGTGACAGTATGTACATTTTTTTTATCACATATTGTCACCAGCAGTGTCGCTATGTCATGTGACACTGTACTACATTTGAGGTTGATCAGGGATTTTTTTTCACTCTGAATGCTTATCACTGTAATAAGCAATCGGTAAGACTGTCTAAATGTTTCATTCATGAAAGCATGTTTACTACTGTGATTGGTCACAGCTATCACATGGTACAGGACCCCTGTAATTTGACGTGCATGAGCGGTCGATGCAGGAGAACATAACAGGTATATCCACCCACATCAGTGCTGCTCCCGTCTGGCCATTTATTTACATTGGCCAGACAGAAAGTGGTTAAAGATTACTACCGGTCTTTACATAACTCCTCTCTGTCCACCGCCTCACTACCATTAGAAGACTGTGTTGAGCAGATCTTTCAATACCTAGCAGATCCAGGTTTAACCAAACTTTCAAACAAGGCGTGATGGACATTAGAAGCTCCCATCTCTTATGTGAAACTTGACATCAAATTAAAAGAGTCGAAACGAAACAAAGCACCGGCAGGGCTTTTTTTCTCAAACAATAGGTGCTGGAACTCAACCACGACCCCCCAAACCCCTCCACCCACACACACCCTCCAAATCACATCAAATAGTGGGTATGGTCAGTCAAATTTCACAAAAAGTATGAGGGTCTTAAAGGGGCATTAAATGCAGAGTGCAGAGTTCAGGGGGGTTACACACAGAGTGCAGAGCTGTCACTTGTAAACACAGAAACCGGACTTCTGTGTTTACAAGTGATTGTCTGAGCCAGAGGTGGTGGAACTGAGTTCCACCAAGTTCCCCCTGAAAAAAAGCCCTACACAATGGCCTCCTATGGGACCTTCTCTCACTTGTTAACCTGTCCATTTCTGTCAGCATTTAAGTCTCCGAGGAACAATCATTCCTTCCCTCTAGAGACCCTCAGAGGTTATTCCCAAAGAAGGAAAAGACGTCAAGCATGGTGGTGGAAGATCTTTAAAGGACTGTCACCTGTTAATATTATTGGACTGTCACATACTAAATACACGGTGGACTTTTTTAGTGGATATCTTTATTGAACTTTTTAAATGTAATTTATTTGTATCACTTTGTCACATGTTTATTCTTGCTCTGCAATCAATTTTATATATTTTAATTTGTAGGTGTGTGATTGATTGCAAGCTGCGTTCAGTGGTTTCTAACACTCACTTTTTGAGTTTTTCAACTTATGGAAGAGACAGTGACATCCACCAATGGGAAAGAGGAACAGTGTTGCAAAACCTGGTACTTTTGGAACAATTTTATTTATTCCTTGGCATACCAGATTTGTTTGGCATCTTTGGCCACCTGGGTTTATTCAAACAATATACTTGACATTGGTATTCTCTTGTTTTCATACCCTGTTTAGTGGTGACATCCACCTTTTAAGGGCTCTTTTTTTTTTCCCCCTCCTCTGCCCCTCCCCAACTTTCATCCCATTTCTCCTCTCATTCCTCTCTGGGGCCTTTGTGTCCTCACCTACAAGTTCTTCATTTTTATTCCTACCTATGTACTGGGCTTCTTTCTTAGAGCCTAATTGGTTTTGCCCATCAACCTTCCTCTATGAAGGTTTGTGTAGGACAGTGTTCAGTTGTGACACCTTGCTATCTTTAGCAGTATTGACTTTTTTCTGATTTTGCCCCGTTCTCACAAAGTATATTTTCAGTCATCATAAATGTTAGGTATAGTTTCCGAGCACACGTACATTGCTTCTGTTACACTGCTATGTTCTTCTATTGACTACACTGATCTGCCTGTGTCTCGGCAGGAAATGTATTTCATATTTGTCTATGGGTCATTTGATTACTAAAGCTTTTTCTGAGGATCATGTCCTTCTATATGCCTATGTTGTCTTATATGACTGTGTTTTCTACTGTATTTATAAAAGGAAATTTGGAATTTATAAAAAAAAAAACTGGACGAACTCATCATAGGGACACATTAAGACAATAAATATTAACTGTAAATATTAAGAGTATACCCTGTTGTCGCTTTGTATATTATGTGAAGACCTACTGTACACTGCCAAAATGAAGAATACAGCATTCGCCAAACTATATTTTTGATAGCCAAATGTGACTTGTTTCCTTATGAAAACTGTATTTTATTTTAAACATATACAAAAGCCCCGTACACACGATCGGATAACCTATGGATTTTTGTCCGATAGATTTGTCCATCGGAAATCCGATGAAACATCCATCGGACGGTTTTCATCAGTCAAACCGATCGTGTGTACGGGGCTTTAGTCTTGTCCTGATACAATTAGAATATCAGAAGCATGACAGTTATTGACCTATTGAGTAGCCCTCCTTATCGATGTTATTTACTCAGTTAAGTTGTAAGCAATTTAAAGGAAGTGCTTCACACCATTTTTTTATGCTACATTTACCTTAACCAGCATTTTTCTTATAAAATATAATGATATACCCAAAGAAATAGGCGTATATGCATTACTTTTTTGGATTACCCTGTTAATGATCTTTTCAAGCTTACTGTCAGGAGTCTTGACAGTCTGTTGTAGCAAAACCAGTTAGCCTTAAAGCTAGAATCTGAGGTTTGACTACTGACAGCTATACTCTATGTGGGGATATAATTTACCCACCAAATCATAAGGCTGTGATTTTCAATACTTTTTTAACCAACCTTCAGTATATTGTATTTCTGAGTCACATGAAACTTGATTAACTCATTTGCCAAATGTCTCTTCAACCTTACCTGTCACAAATAATAATGGGTTTTACAGCTGGCTTCACTGAAATGAACCTTTGGCACTAATAAGGGAAAAAGATATCTTTTTACCTTCAGATTGAAAGATGCATCACCTTGTCAAGTGCAATTTTTGCTAAATAATTCACTTTTAGAATCTCATCACAATTTTCTTTGCATGTTGTATCAAATTGCTACAGCAGTGGTGCTCAACCCGTGGCCTGCAGTGCCCTCTGATGTGGCCTGTGACCTCAAATTAAGGAAGTGCATGCCCAGGCTATGAGATGGCAAGTCCAGATTGTTATCAACGGGTTGCCGACCTGCCATCCCAGAGCATCAGAGTGCATGGAGCCGACGCTGGCAGCAGAAAGAGCAGACAGCCATGGAGGGAGTAGAAGCCACATAAGCCAATGCTTCCTTTGTAGCGCCGGCTCCTGTCCCAGGTGGAGTGTTACCAAGTGCACTCTGTCTTGGACCAGCCTGGAGAGGGATGCCAGCAAAAGCTGGAAGAGGAAATGGCAGTGTATTAAACATCACTTACACTGCATTTTTGCAATGGGCATATTAGCACTTATAAAAAAGGGTTATTAGGCTGCTTTCACCCTGATCCACAGGTGCAGCGTTGTGCACCTGTGGCTTTCCTGCTGGTTAACTGCACTAAGCTATAGACTTTTAATATATTCTGTGGGTTTGGTGCGCTTACAGAAAGTGCACCACACCTGCAAGATGTAATATAAGTCTATGGCTCAGTGCAGTTAACCCGCAAGAAAGGCACAGGTGCACTGAGCTGTAGCCGTGGTACGGTTAAACCACAGCGCATAATTGTGAAAGCAGCCTTGTAGGGGGCTTTAGGACAGTAATAGCTGGTTTACATTTGCAGTTTTGGGAGGCAGTAAAAACCCCATAGTTCATTGTGGCCCATGACCCGTTACCAAATTACTTAGCCCTCGCTCTTCAAAAGTTTGAGCAATTTTGATGCCCATAGGCCCTGATTATTTAGCTATGCAGGAAAAAAGATGCCTGCGGTGTCTGGTGCAAAGAGCACCTATGCCTAATGTTCCATAATTATATATTCTGTATGTCTAATAAGGTTAGCAGTTCAAACTAAGAGCATCAGACAAGAACATTCAATTGACTTGCTCATTGCCACCATATGTGTTGAGTGCAAAGAGAACCATTTTCACACCCTGCAAAATAAAATATGCTAAAACTATTGGACCTATAACTTTAAAAACAAAAATAAATAAAAAATGAATTGATACAGTTTTAACCTATCTGTCAGAATAGTCATCCGGTGACATTATCTACCAAGGGAACATGCCTCTACGAGTTTGAGTTAGGATACAGCCATAGCAGGTATGCCAAAGGTCCAACAACATAATTCACACATATTTAAGGAAGGGACTTTCCAGCAGTCTTCTGTGTGGTCCTCCTAAATACCACTAAATTTGTGTAGACAAAACCAACATTGTTCATTATTTCTCCTGTCAAGATTAGGGATGAGCTTTGAGTTCGAGTCGAACTCATGTTCGACTCGAACATTGCCTGTTCGCCCGTTCGCCGAACAGCGAACAAATTGGGGTGTTCGCGGCAAATTCGAAAAATCTATGGGAGAAATCTAAAGTGCTAATTATAAAGGCTTATATGCAAGTTATTGTCCTAAAAAGTGTTTGGGGACCCGGGTCCTGCCCCAGGGGACATGTATCAATGCAAAAAGAAGTTTTAAAAACGGCCGTTTTTTCGGGAGCAGTGATTTTAATAATGCTTAAAATGAAAAAATAAAAGTGAAATATTCCTTTAAATTTCATACCTGGGGGGTGTGTATGATATGCATGTGAAGTGGCGCATGTTTCCCGTGCTTAGAACTGTCCCTGCAAAAAATGTCATTTTTGAAAGAAAAAAAGTCATTTAAAACTGACTCGCGGCTATTAATGAATTGTCGGCTCCCGGCAATACATACAAAAGTCATTGATAAAAAAAAAAAAAAAAGCGTGGGGGTTCCCCCAAATTCAATTACCAGGCCCTTCAGGTCTGGAATGGATATTAAGGGGAACCCCGCCGCAAATTTAAAAAAAATTGACGTGGGGTTCCCCCAAATATCCATTCCAGGCCCTTCAGATCTGGCATGGATTTTAAGGGGAACTCCACCCCAAATTTAAAAAAAAATGGCGTGGAGTCCCCCTAAAAATCCATACCAGACCCCTTATCCGAGCACGCAACCTGGCCGGCCGCAGGGGAAAAGGGGGGGACGAGAGAGCGGCCCCCCCTCCCTCCTGAACCGTACCAGGCCACATGCCCTCAACATGGGGAGGATGTCCCCATGTTGATGGGGACAAGGGCCTCATCCCCACAACCCTTGCCCGGTGGTTGTGGGGGTCTGCGGGCGGGGGGCTTATCGGAATCTGGAAGACCCCTTTAACAAAGGGGACCCCCAGATCCCGGCCCCCCCCTATGTGAATTGGTAAGGGGTACATTGTACCCCTACCATTTCATGAAGAAAGCGTAAAAAAATGTTTAAAAAAACACACAAACACCTTGAAAAAGTCCTTTATTTAAAAAAAAAAACATTCCAGCGGTGAAATCCAGTGTCCCGCGGCGATCCCGATGTCCAGCGCTGTCCTTCATTGGTTGTGCCTGAGCGGACCTGATGGGGAACTCCCTCTCAGTATTTTAAATGTATAGACCCGCCCCTTCTAAAGTTCCCCATCAGGTCCGCTCAGCGGACCAGATGCAGAACATGAGAAGGGACGGGTCTATACATGTATTACCAAAGTGAGAGCAGTTCCCCATCAGGTCCGCCCCCTCGGTATGTCGGACCCGCCTACGTCATTGGCTTGAGCGGGGAACTTCCTTCACTGTGTAATTTAAATTTACATAGTGAAGGAAGTTCCCCGCTCAAGCCAATGACGTAGGCGGGTCCGACATACCGAGGAGGCGGACCTGATGGGGAACTGCTCTCACTTTGGTAATACATGTATAGACCCGCCCCTTCTCATGTTCCGCATCTGGTCCGCTGAGCGGACCTGATGGGGAACTTTAGAAGGGGCGGGTCTATACATTTAAAACACTGAGAGGGAGTTCCCCATCAGGTCCGCTCAGGCACAACCAATGAAGGACAGCGCTGGACATTGGGATCGCCGCGGGACACTGGATTTCACCGCTGGAATGTTTTTTTGTTTTTTTTTAAATAAAGGACTTTTTCAAGGTGTTTGTGTGTTTTTTTAAACATTTTTTTACGCTTTCTTCGTGAAATGGTAGGGGTACAATGTACCCCTTACCAATTCACATAGGGGGGGCCGGGATCTGGGGGTCCCCTTTGTTAAAGGGGTCTTCCAGATTCCGATAAGCCCCCCGCCCGCAGACCCCCACAACCACCGGGCAAGGGTTGTGGGGATGAGGCCCTTGTCCCCATCAACATGGGGACATCCTCCCCATGTTGAGGGCATGTGGCCTGGTACGGTTCAGGAGGGAGGGGGGGCCGCTCTCTCGTCCCCCCCTTTTCCCCTGCGGCCGGCCAGGTTGCGTGCTCGGATAAGGGGTCTGGTATGGATTTTTAGGGGGACTCCACGCCATTTTTTTTTTAATTTGGGGTGGAGTTCCCCTTAAAATCCATGCCAGATCTGAAGGGCCTGGAATGGATATTTGGGGGAACCCCACGTCAATTTTTTTTTACATTTGCGGCGGGGTTCCCCTTAATATCCATTCCAGACCTGAAGGGCCTGGTAATTGAATTCTAAGGAACCCCCACGCTTTTTTTTTTTTTTTATCAATGACTTTTGAATGTATTGCCGGGAGCCGACAATTCATTAATAGCCGCGAGTGAGTTTTAAATGACTTTTTTTCTTTCAAAAATGACATTTTTTGCAGGGACAGTTCTAAGCACGGGAAACATGCGCCACTTCACATGCATATCATACACACCCCCCAGGTACGAAATTTAAAGGAATATTTCACTTTTATTTTTTCATTTTAAGCATTATTAAAATCACTGCTCCCGAAAAAACGGCAGTTTTTAAAACTTTTTTTTGCATTGATACATGTCCCCTGGGGCAGGACCCAGGTCCCCAAACACTTTTTAGGACAATAACTTGCATATTAGCCTTTATAATTAACACTTTAGATTTCGAACGTTCGAGTCTATTGTATTTAATAGGGTTCTAAAGTTCACACGAACATTTTGTCTGTTCGCAGGTTCTGGTGCGAACTGAACAGGGGGGTGTTCGGCTCATCCCTGGTCAAGATGTTTTCTTGACTGTAATTGACAATAATATAGCAGATCCGGCGTAATGAAAGGACCGACTTTAGACTGGCAGCTCTTTAGGAAATGTAGCAGTTCAAAGAATCACAGGCTAGCAGATCAGGCCCATGCTTTTCAAGCCAGCAGACAATCATAGAACTGTACAATTAAGCACCTGCTGTTTTCAAATGTATAAGACCAAAATCTATTGCTTTCCTCTAATATTTTAAACTGCTCCAACATGTTTCCTAAAAGCAGCTGTGATGCTGTGGATCTTTCATTCCGCTGCATACTGAAAGTGGCTTCAGTCTATCAGCATTCAGATAATTTCCTGTCATCCCCACTGAAGGGTATGTCTTTCTTTATATCATGATATATTTTTTTCCCTGCAGTGATGACATTATAATATATATTCACATTCATACCTTATGGTAGTTTCTCTTTTTAAATCAGCATCATCTACTGAGCGCCATTTGCACTGCATTCTCATTTATGGGTGCTTTGGTGAAGTGCCAACTTAATCATAAGTAAGTACAATGTATTTGCCATATTTGGGGGCTATTAAGGTATTCAATTTAGTCTTAGAAATAAACAATGGTATGTACAGGCATCATATGATGCCTTTAAATACCTTGTTATTTCATTATATATTATTCTTGCCAAGGCAAGTTCTCTTCAAGTAAGTCCAAATGTATAGCATGGACAAACAAGATTTCTCTGCTTTAATTCTGAGTACTATGTTGCTGGCTTATTTTTTTCATATTTGTTTATTATTCTGCATCTGTAGTTCTTTGTTGGATAATAAAATACAAAAATATTAAATGAAAAGCCAGACTATGTAATAAAAAAATTAAATAGTACAAGGACAGTGAATAGTAGTTCCATTATCTTGAAAATACAAATGTTATTTCAATACTGGAAAACCACTAAAAGCTTGGAAAGTCATTGTATGACAGTCTGCAAATACCATATCCAGCCAACAGAAGATTAGAGTTGGAAAATTTGCTTTCTAGCTTGACAAAAGACACAGTGGAACATTGTCTTATACACAGATTTTTTTAAGTTTTATTTGCAGTAGAAAATGTTGAAAATTTGTTGGTAGAAAGAAATCAGTTATTTTAAGAGGAATGCATCTTCATGTTATTTGATGTAAAATAAAATTACATTTTATTATAAATATTGTTGTCTTTGATGCACATGTATAACTCTATTTTCCGTATGTTTGATGTCAATTCATTTGCATAGATTGCCCACACATTGGTAATATGGTGTTGCAGCACACAGTCCTCCATTAAATATCTGAAGTACCGTAATCCAGATTTTAGTAACATTCTCTGTATTTATTATATGTCTAATACTCCTTTTTTATTGGCCCAGTCTGCATTTAAACACCTGTAAAGGGTTAATTGTTGATTCAGTTAGGTCACTACTGGATTTATTACCCCTTAGAAGCAATGCTGATAAATCATAATTTACATTTATAGATGCTTATCCCCCTGCTCCCTTTGCATATTTGTATTATAAATATGAATTGCCAGAAAATCTATGCAGGAGGAATGTGGTTTTATTTGAACCTGCTTTTTATAAACATGTCTATATTGAAAGTGTATCCCCACTATAGGGTTGTCTTGTCATTCATTCCTGTTTGGCAGGGACAGTGACCATTTTGAAAGGTCTATCCCCTGAAAACAAATGTCTCTGGCCATGTCCCCAGAGGGTGGCGCAGGTCTCAACATTCATGCTTTTTTATATCATCCTATACATTAATTTTGCAGCTGCCAGCCTCTGTCCCTGACTGCCCCCTGTTAGACCTGTAGCACAATGCCAAGGAGGAATTTTTCCACATGTAAGACCTGTAGCAAAATGTTGAGGAGGAGCTTTGGAGCACTTCCCTGGGCTCTATGCTACAGATCTGACAGGTGGCAGGTGGTAAAGGAAGGCGGTGACTGTACCATTCATGTATAGATTGCTACCTCTCTTTTAGTATGACTGCAGAGCATGCATTGCTAGGAGTTTACTCAGTTTGCCTTCTTCAAGGTATGTCTTGTACAATGTTGCTGTTTACATTGCATGTGACAACATCTCCAAAGGAGTGTTTTTTCCATCAGACAGGCTTAGGGGTTTATTAAACTAAAGTGCCCCTGTTTCTCTGTCCCAATAAAGTGTTGAGAGGTTGGAAGTTAGGGTGCTTGAACAAGCAAAGGATTCGGTTGCTACTAGAGACAAATCAAATTCCTTTTTTTAGTCCTCTTTCAATGAACAAAGGTATTATGCTATAAGACATTTGTTAGCATTTGAAAAGCTTTGATTATCTCTAGCAGTTTATGAAGATGAGTAAATCGCTGCAACCCTAAAATGGGATTAATTCTATATTTGGACACATTCACTTTTTTCTGGTAGTGCTACAGTATTTTAGTATTCAAAGACACACAGGGGTGGATTTAATAAAGGCAAATAAACTCTACACTTTGCAAGTGCAGTTGCGCTCATTTTCCTTAACCCTCCTGGCAGTAACCCTGAGTGTGGCTCTGGGTTAAATTTCAATACCGTTAGCGGTAACCCTGAGCCACACTCAGGATTACATTGCAGAATCCTGGTCCAGTTAACTTACCTTGTCACCAGGATCCTGCGATGTCCCCCGCTGTGTCCCCCGCCGGATCCTCCGTCTGATGCTCTGTGTGTTGGGCTCCGTTTGCTTCGAGCATCGTGACATATGGGGGCGGAGTCCGGGGGCAAATTCAAAAAGCACAAAAAACACATAACACATACAGTACACTGAATCAAATAATTTCACCTCCCTTTTGTCCCTAGTAATTTGTCCAGTGCCCTGCAAGCAGTTTTAGATTATATATACTGTTCTTTCTGTCTGGAAACTTGAGATTGTCAACAAAAAAGTGTCCCTTTACATCAAAAGTGGTTTTAGACCAGTTAGAAAACAGCGAAAGTAAATTAAAACACTTGCAGAATTGAGCGATAGTGATTCGTGGGGAAATTAATTTTATTATTATTATATTATTATTTTTTATAATTATTTATAGTTATTTATTATATTATAATTTATGATTTCATGTTTCAAACTTTATCATACCCGGGATGTCTACTAGACTCTTGTTTTTTATGCAAAACAATGTACCGCTTTGAGATTCAAAAATTTGACATAATCATACCGCCAGGAAGGTTACAAAATGTAATGTGGTAATGCTTAATTTTTTAAAGAATACCCAATCCGATGCAACGAAAATAAAAAAACAGAATTTTTCAAATCCAACATGTATAAGCCTTCACAATACCATATTCAAATGCTGCCACCAGGGGCAGTGAACAAATGATGGAAATTTATAAATCCAGATAGGCTGAGCAGATACATGAAAAATAATAAATACTAAACATATAGTAGGGATAAATGAGATGTAGCTAGATTCCAACACCAGGGGCAGTCACTAAGACCCACTAGAATGTGGGTTCTCTGCTAGAAATATCAATGTAGGGGGCATTTTTAGCCAAGAGCAAGTTAGTAAAAGCAGAGAACCCACATTCTAGTGGGTCTTAGTGACTGCCCCTGGTGTTGGAATCTAGCTACATCTCATTTATCCCTAGGTTTATATATGTTGGATTTGTATTTAATTTTCATTCTTATTCGCACCTTACCACTATTGATCTATTAGACCTTCTATTGGTCGTCTAACACTTGTACATTTGCACATTTCAATATTGGGCATTAGCACCTACCTACACTGGGGTAGCTCCTGTTACAGGGGGCCCCCCTCACTGTTATTAATTGTTTACGCACACAGTCACTTTATCACAGGATTATCAATTTAGTTTTTTCTGTGTTTTGCTATTTCTTACTTATCTTATATATTAAGGTAATCTTTTTTGGGGATATAGCACATTGTTCTCATCCAACCACCCTAAACCTTGGCAGCGTCACCCACCCCATCATTAGAACATTTATATAGCAGTCCCTGGGATCAGGGCCTCAAGGGGAGGCAGCAGCCTATCCATTTCCTAAAGCGCGGATTCCACAGAATATTCATTACTATAGCACACCCTAGGGCGTGATTTTATCTGCAGCTATGGACATATTCGGATACATGAGTAGTAGAAATATCAATGTAGGGGGCATTTTTAGCCAAGAGCAAGTTAGCAGCAGAGAACCCACATTCTAGTGGGTCTTAGTGACTGCCCCTGGTGTTGGAATCTAGCTACATCTCATTTATCCCTACTATATGTTTAGTATTTATTCTTTTTCATTTATCTGCTCAGCCTATCTGGACTTATAAATTTCCATCATTTGTTCACTGCCCCTGGTGGCAGCATTTTAATTCAATCTTATTTTATTTGTTTATGCAATGAAACGACAGAAAAAGACATACATTGTCTTAAACATTACAAACATTAATAGGATACATCCTCAACAGGCATCATGTGTGTCAGAACAGAGCAGGGCTAAGTACCATCAGATGAAAGTATACACAAACCTATTTGGAGAGTATGAAGTAGGGTCACTCAATGGGTTATAGGTAGTAGGTAAATTGAAGCCCTGGTACGTTATCCTACTGGGTTCTTAGAGGTGTATTTATGTGTAGAGAAAAGAGAAAGAGTCAGAGTCAGGGGCAAATAGTAGGGGTACACAGATAGGGGACAGGGATCAGAATCACTCCATCAAGGTCCGAGAGTGGTCTCGTCCAGGGCACACTCCGCCCAAGAGATAAACTCCGAGGAGTACCGAAACACGGACCACGAAGTCCATGTGAGAGAGAACTGTTCACTTTTGTCATTTTCCTCCGCCACCAGGCGCTCAAGGTCCCTAATGCGGTCCACCTCAACAGCCCAATCCCCCAGGGAAGGCATGGTTGCCGTTCTCCAATGACGGGGAATCACTACCCTGACCGCCGCCAGAAAGTGTCGCAAGACATCATTTCTGATGGATTTAAATGATCCTGGGATAATAGACAAGAGAGCCACCTCAGGTGAAGGGTGGATAGAGGTCGCCATCAATTTGCAGTAGAGTGTGAAAATCCGCTGCCAGTACCTCCGCACAGGAGGGCACTCCCACCAAATGTGGAGCATGGTTCCCCGGGAGCCGAGGCACCGCCAGCAGGCATCCGACACCTCCGGATTGAAGTGGTGAAGAGTTGATGGACATCTGTACCATCTTGTTAACAGTTTAAACCCCTTCTCCTGGGTCTTGGTGGCTATGGACAATTTGTGCGTCAGGGTAAAACATTTTTGCCAGTCAATAGGGGAGATAGTGTGACGGAGGTCTGTCTCCCAGGCCACCGTAAACGGTGGGAGGCCAGGGGAGTAAACATCGAGCAGAAGGGAGTATAGTTGCGATACAACATGCGTTAGAGGTTCCACCTGCAGGAGCAGTTCCTCGAATCCCGTCGGTTCAGCAAGAATGTCTGTAATAGATGGGAAAGTCCGGATGTAGGAGGCAGTCTGTTGCCTCTGAAGCCACTGCATGGGGTGACGGGAGGTCAGACCGGTAGAGGTATCTGACCTCAAAGTGGGGTCTGCACGAAGGACCTGGGCAAGTCGCCTATGATCCTCTCTTCGCCATGGTCCGAATCTTGCTACCGACATAGCTGGCGGAAAGGCCGGGGTCCCAAAGAAGGGAGTCATAGGCCCCATGCGGTTTGATAAGCCCCTTCTGGACAGCATGCAATCCCAAATCTGGATCGTTTGATGGGTAAGGTCATTAAGAGGGCCCGAACCCCCCCGTACCGTAGGCAAGGTCCAGGGGAGAGCGGAGAGCTCAATTGGGCTCATGTGGCTTTCCAACTGAACCCAAAGCTTGGTTGAAGAATGATGGAACCAATCTAGTATGCGGGTGAGCACCGCTGCTTTATGGTATAGGGAGGCATCTGGGGCTCCAGCCCCCCCGAGCCTTTGGAAGAGAAAGTGTTTCATACCGTATCCTGGGACGGGCCGCATTCCAAATAAATTTGGAAAACAGTTGGCGTATTTTCTTAAAGTACGAATTAGGTATGTGAATAGGGATGGTCTGAAACAAATACAGGAACCTAGGGAGAACATCCATTTTCAGGGCATTCACTCTACCTAGCCATGAGAGCTGTTTGGACGCATAATTGATTAAATCTGCCTGGGTCCTAAGAAGTAGGGGGGCAAAGTTCAAGGAAAAAAGTTGGGAAGCATCCGCCGGTATTTGAATTCCGAGATACCTTATGGAGGGGGAACCAGTTTTGAAGGGGAAAGAAGACGATAGTCTTCGCAGGGCCGACGTAGGCAGAGATATGTTGAGGATTTCCGATTTATTGTAGTTGACCTTGAAGTTGCTAACTTCTCCAAATTTCCGAAACTCCTGCAATACCAAGGGCAAGGATGTGTGAGGGTGTGTCACGAACAGGAGCAGATCATCTGCAAAGAGGGCAAGTTTAGTATGTGTGGGCCCGACTGTTATGCCTTGGATAGAAGAATTGTTACGTAGAGCAATAGCTAGGTGTTCCATAGTGAGAACGTAGAGGAGGGGGGACAGTGGGCATCCCTGTCGCGTCCCGTTAGATACAGAGAAGGCTGGAGATAGCGAGCCATTTAGTCTAATCCTAGCATATGGAGAGGAGTAAAGGGACATTATTCTCGCCATCATATTGGTTCCCACGCCTATTTGTTGCAGGGATAGTCGAAGGAACTGCCAGTCTACTCGGTCGAATGCCTTCTCGGCATCGACTGTTAAGAGGCATAGTGGGATATCGTGGGACCGGGCATAGTTGGTTAAAAGAAGGGTCTTCAGGGTATTGTCCCTAGCCTCACGGCCACTCACAAAGCCGACCTGGTCTAGGTGTATTATCCCAGGCAACAATGGTTGTAATCTATTGGCTAGGATTTTAGCAAAGACTTTCAAATAGACCCCAATCAAGGAGATCGGCCTATAGCTTGCACAAAGAGTGGGGTCTTTGCCTGGCTTTGGGATGAGGGATATGTGAGCCTCAAGTGTTTGTGGAGGGAACACTGAACCCTCCGACAAAGAGTTGAACACCTTAGTTAGAAAGGGCGTGAGGAGGGCGGCAAAAAGTTTGTAGAACTTAGGAGTAAAGCCGTCTGGGCCCGGGCTCTTTCCACTCGGTGTACCCGCTATGGCTTTGGTGACTTCGTCTTCTGTGATTGAGGTTTCCAGATCAGCGATGACGTCATCTTCTAACGTAGGGAGCGCGGTTTCCAATACATATGACATCTGGTCCTCCACCCCGGAGGAAGGGGAACTTGTCCCTTGAGTCTTAGGGATATTGTACAGGGACTGATAAAAGTCCCTGAATTCCCCCGCCATCTTAGTGGGTGAGGATACCATTTCCCCCTGTGCCCCCCGAATATGAGGCACAAAGGCGGAGGTTGTTTTTGGGTGCAGGGAGCGAGCCAGTGGCCTACCACATTTATCTCGAAACTTATATTGATGGAAAGTGAGCTTATCTGCATATGTACGTGCAGAGGCTTCATAAAGTTCTCTAAGTTGTGATCGTGCCCTAGAAACGTCCGCCAGCATTGTCACTGTCGGGGATCGTTTGTGCTCAGTTTCTAAGTTTCTAAGCGTTTTATTTGCTGCCTCTATGGCGGCTGAGCGCTCCTTTTTAAGACGCGTACCCATTTGGATAAAGGTACCACGTAGGACAGCCTTAAGTGCCTCCTATTGAAAGGGCAACGATGTCGTATCCAAAGCGTGGTCCGCAAAAAAGTTAGAGATTGTATCTGAAACCCTTGTCACACATTCCGGGTTCGTAAGCAGCGAATCGTTCAAGCGCCATGACCATTCCCTAATCGGAGTGGAAGGGAGCGAGAATGTCATGTGTATAGGAGAATGGTCAGACCAGACCATTGGGTCTATGGTGCATTCCGGGGACCAGTCCAGGCAGCTATGGTCACTCATTAGGTAGTCTATGCGACTATAGGTGTGATGAACATGGGAGAAGTGGGTATAGTTACGGACCGTGGGGTACAGCACTCTCCAAACGTCCACCAGACGCAGATCGTAGAATGCCCGTTTCAGAGCCCTCAGTTTGGGGAAGGAGATACACGATCGCGAGGTGGAGGAATCTAAAAGTGGTTCAAGAGGGGTGTTAAAATCTCCCCCCAATATGAGCTTACCCTCCCTGAATCCTGACAAAATCCTCATGTATTGTAACGCGGCCGATACTTGATTAACATTAGGAAGGTAAATGTTAGCTACTGTAAATTTGGTACCCCATAACACGAATTTCACAAAAACATACCTCCCCTGGGGGTCCGAGAGATGGTCAAGCACCTCTATAGGGAGCGTCTTATGGAAGGCCACAGACACTCCCTTGGCTTTCTGGGTTGGGCTAGTGCTGTGGAACCACCTGTTGAAGTATCTGTTGGAACAGGAAGGGGTGGAGGCAGAGTGAAAATGTGTCTCTTGGAGAAGAAGCACATTGACTTGGCGTTTGTGCATTTTATACAGGATTTGTCCTCTTTTGGAGGCAATATTGAGCCCATTGACATTGTAGGAACAGAATTGTAACCTAGGGTGAGAGGTCACTGTGTGGGCCATGATGGAGCGATGGGGGGGAGGGGGGGGGAGGAGAGAGAGAAGAAAAAAAAAAGAAAAGCGGGGAAGAAAAAAAGGGGGGAAACACAACAGGGGAGGAAGAGAGAAGGTAGAGCGAGGCGGGGGAGAGATTGAACGTAGAGAGCACCTGGGGAAGGCGGCTCAAGAATACTAAAGTGTGCGCAAAACCGTAACACTTCGTGAAATATCACGTAGTAGGCACTAACTGTGCCAATCCTATTTAGGGGGAGAGAACGGGGTTAGAACAGCTGAGTTGTGATCCCGACAACCTAACAGGCATATATAACATAACTGTAAGTGTAACACACCCAATGACCGTGGCATCTAATGCTCAACTGCCTAGTCACTAAAGGGCAGAGTGTCAGACTAATACCATTGGTACGCTGGAGTGTAATAAACAGTCTAAAATTACATAGAAAAATAACATCAACGTAGAACAAGGTGTACACAAACTGGTGACAGAATAAAGGCACAGGTATTCCCGCGTAAGCATGCGAGGGTTGGAAGCACCAATTACTACATTTATAGCAGCATTAACTATGATAGTTGTCACGGCTTAGCTCAGATATCTGTGTAAACGCACAGAAGGTGTCAGTGATAAGGCCAGTCAGTCCCAAGCTCCAGGGACATAGATGTCCAGAGCCCGAGGGAAGACCCGGAGGTCCCCGGACAAGCCAAAGGGCTATGCCCGGGAAACACCAAGCCAGCCAGTAGAGCCAATGCCGTGAAAGAACATATCAACACCACCGACCGCCTTTCCAAAGCCCCCGCAAGCACAACCGCACCAGCTGAGGGCAAGGAAACATTCTCCGTGCCAAGCGAGACAACTAAACCGTCAGCAGCACTTAGATAACAAAGTGAGCAAGAGTCAGCGGGGTGGATACGCAAGTAAAACCGTGAGTACAAAACAAAATAGAGAAAACAGTAGGCAAACCTGGCCGGAGTCTCATAAAAGAACTGTAGTCACCTGGTGGACTAAAGGACATATCAAAAAAGAACCATTTCAGGTCTCGGACGACAGAATCTGGATCAGTCTTCTGGTGACGTGGCTCGCCGTACTCTAGGACCGGAAGGTACCGATCTAGACTGTGGGCGTCCTCGACGCTGTAGAGGAGGGCCCGGTAGCCGCTGACGGTCATCTGGGGGGTCCAACCAGTTCGGGATGACAATAGGGTCCCGGTCCAGGAACAGGAAGAAGGCAGGAAGCTGGTCCGGGTCTGACAGCACAAATTTGTGGTTATCTTCTCGGGTCACTTTGATGCTGAAGGGGTGGCCCCAAGTGTACGTGGCGCCTACTTGGCGAATCAAGTCCAGCAGAGGACGGACCGCTCGCCGCATGTACAGCGTGTTGCGGGAGAGGTCCGGGTAGAGGTGTATAGGTGATCCGTGAAAGTCCAGTGGCCCCAGGCGCCAGGCCTTGCGCAAAATGTCTTCCTTCAGGGTATAGTAGTGCACCCGGCAAAGTACGTCACGAGGGCGGTCCCTGCGGTCACCCCCATGCCTCCCACTCTATGCACTCTGTCCAATTCAATGGGAGATGTAACTTCCCTGCCCAGGACCTGATTGAGGATAGCGATGACAGTGGGTTTGAGATCGGCACCTGATGTAGCCTCCGGGACCCCCTGCAGCCGGATGTTGTTCCTGCGGCTCCGGTTCTCACTATCTTCTATCCGGAGCTGGTGTTGCCGTAGACGGGAGAGGTGAGCCGTAGATGCATTTTCAAGCGCCTTTATGCGGGCTGAATGGTCCTCCTGGGTGGTGGCCATAGCAGAAACCGTGACCTCCGACGCGGAAACCCGTTGTTTGAGGGCATTCAGTTCAACATGGAGAGAAGTTTCCATTTTGGAAGCCCAGGAATCAAAGTCAGCTCGGAAAGCAGAAAGTACGGCAGCGGATGTGGAGCCCTGGGAGAGCATCTCTGCTGAGGCCGTGTTCACGCTAAGAGTAGCGGGATCCATCGGAGGGGTCGGGTGTACACCTGGGCCGGTCCCACCGACAGAGAAAGCTGCTGCAGCCGGGGGAGGAGGTGTTGGTTTGCCTGGAGTTCGGGCTGATGAAGCCCTGTCTTTCCCTGTACGGGAGTCCTGTGAGGCTGTGCGTAGCAGGTACCGTTGGATATTACCTGGTTGCAGTGCAGCGGAATCAGTAGAGGTAGAGCTGGAAGCCGCCATCAGCAGATTGGGCGTGATTGGTTGGGAACGCAGCCTGCGGTCGTCGGGAGAGCACAATGCTCAGCAGTACATGTCTTCAGCCGTCCATCCTCAGCCACGCATCCCCATAGGTGGAGTGGAAGAACAGAAAGTGCGACCCGTGTCGTACATGGGAATAGACGCTTGCTTTGCTGCTACTGACGTCTTGGAGCAGGCGCAGGGGAGTGCCGGTGTTTGCGTTACAGGACAGCGGTACGGCAGCCTGGGCAGCACTGGCGGCTGAGGAGGGGGCAGAGCAAGGCTAGTGGCAAGGGGGAGCACGGAGTCCGGGTGGAGCAAGATGGCCACTACACTGCTTGCTAGTCTGTGACTGGAGGGTTACGGGGAGGGCAAGATGAATGAGGTGGAGGCCCAGCCGCCCCGTACACCAGAGTAATCAGACCTTGATGGGTAGGGCAAAGCGGTTTTAAACGGGCAAGGGGGGACCCAGCAGTCCTATGGTCGGGTGTAGCAAGATGGCCGCCCCTCGAACCTATGGGGTCAGGGCTCCCACCGAGTGCTCCTTTCTGACTGCCAGCTGGGGAGGGATCAGCCTACTTCTGGTGCCTTTTACTCTGCCCCCGCCCTGCTTACCCCGTGCGAGATGGTGCTTTGTGCTGGATGTTGCTCTGGGTGTATTGGGAGCAGCAAGATGGCCGCCGACTTCCAGGAGTAGGCCGAAGCCGCGGACTTCCCTAGAACTGGCCGCCGCGGGTGTGTCAGGCCGAACGTCCCGGGATCCCTCAGGTATGTAGACCAGACCAGTGCAGGCACACTTGCGGCCGATCCGCCCGCCGCACACTCCGCCGACCGCAGCACTTTAGGCCGGAGGATGCTGCTGTTCCCGCAGGCCGCAAGATGGCGGCCAGGCCCCGGAGCCGGCCACGGGCCGAAAAGAAGACCGAGGGGGTTCCCTAAGAGTCAAACACCTCCATCCGAGCCTGGATGGAGATGTAGAATGTCCGTGGGGTATCCGGAGACCCTCCGGGAGGCGGTGGAGGCTTTGTGGGCCCCAAGATGGCGTCGGGCCTGGGCTGTGTAGAGCAGGCCTGGTAGTTGCCGCACGGCCGGCCCGGAGTCACAATTCAGGCTGGGTTGCAGGTATGGAATCCTCAGGAACGACAGGGGAAGAGTTGGAGCAATTTCCAGTGGATTAGGAGCGAGGATGGCTATAGATTGAGGGTGCAGTTGTGGAGCTCAATGTCTGCACGTCCTCCTCAGTCGGCTCCCGGACCGGTGGCAGCATTTTAATATGGTATTGTGAAGGCTTATATATGTTGGATTTGTATTTAATTTTCATTCTTATTCGCACCTTACCACTATTGATCTATTAGACCTTCTATTGGTCGCCTAACACTTGCACATTTGCACATTTCAATATTGGGCATTAGCACCTACCTACACTGGGGTAGCTCCTATCACAGGGGGCTCCCCTCACTGTTATTAATTGTTTACGCACACAGTCACTTTATCACAGGATTATCAATTTAGTTTTTTCTGTGTTTTGCTATTTCCTACTCATCTTATATATTAAGGTAATCTTTTTTGGGGATATAGCATGTTGTTCTCATCCAACCACCCTAAACCTTGGCAGCGCCACCCACCCCATCATTAGAACATTTATATACCAGTCCCTGGGATCAGGGCTTTAAGGGGAGGCAGCAGCCTATCCATTTCCTAAAGCGCGTATTCCACAGAATATTCATTCAAATATGGAGAAGTGTCTGTCTCCCTCTCCCTGTGCCCAAAAATCTCCAGGCACCCTTCTCTCTGCATGAAGAAGACAGAGACTGTGGTCCACCACCCAGCCTCACACTCCACCTTCCATCCTCTTCCCTTTATCCACCCTACCCCATGCTCTGTCTTCCATCCTGTGCCCTTTGTCCAGCCCCATAGTCCAACCCCTGGAATGCAATGGGATAACACTGTGCCTGTGAAAGGGGTTCTGTGGGCGCTGGGCAGCAGATTTAATACAGTGGGTGCAGCTGATCCTGGCTGTTAGTTGCTGCTGCCTAAGCCTCAGGCACACAAGTCCTGGGGAGGGCCATAATTAATGTGTGAGCCTTTTGTAAACGCTCCCCCTCCTCTTTTTTCCACCTCTATCTCTCTCCCCCTCCCTCTCCTTCCCCCCTTCTCTCCTCCACCCTCCCCTTCTCTATTCTCTCTCTTGCCCCTCTCTCTTCCCCCTATCTATTCCCCTCCCTCTCCTCTTTCCACCACACCTCCTCCACCTATCCCCCTCCTCTCCCATCTCTCATACCCTCACCCTTTCTGTCCCCTCTCCCCCCTCTTTCCCTTTACACTCTCTCTTCCCCTCCATCTCTCCCTCACCCCCTACACTCTCTCCCCCTCCATCTCTCCCTCACCCCCCTACACTCTCTCCCCTCCCTCCTCTCTCTTCCAACTCCCCTTTATCCCTCACTCCTTTTCTTTCTCTCCCCCTCTCTTCCTCACCCCCTCTCTTCCTCACTACTCTAGCTCTCTTCCCTCCCTCTCAAATATCCCTTCCTCTCTACACTCTCTCTCCAAAATCTCTCTCCTCTGAGTCTCCCCTCTCTCTGACTCTTCCTCACCCCCCTCTCCTCTGTCTTCCTCGTCGCTCTTTCACCTTCTCCCTTACCCCTTCTGCCTTCTCTCCCTCACCTCCTTTCTCTTTCCCTCACTCCCCTCTGACCCCTTTCTCCCTTACCCCCTCTCTCTCCTCACTCTTTTCCCTCACTCCCTCTCTCTCTCTCAACCCCCCAACTCCTCTCTCCCTCACTTCTCCTTTCTCTCCCCTCCTTCCTCTCTCCAAATCCCTCTTACTCATTCTGACTTCTTCAATCTATACACTTGTACGCAGATGTAGTTTCTTCCTGCAAAGGTGGTACTTTTCAGCGGCCGCTGTGCAGGGAGGGTGGAAGACAAGGGAGAAACCAAGTTCCTCCGAGGCCTATGTAGGTGTAAATAAAGGAGCAGCTTTCTGATTGGATGCTGCTGCCCTCACTGATCTGGCGGCCATCTTTGATGTGGGCAGTGCTTATATAAAGCACTATCCCCTTCGAGTTGGTGCACATTCTGCATAGTGGGTAGGTGGGGGGTAGTGGGTAGGTCAGGGACAGGTCTCCTGCTGGTTAGGGACAGTCAAGGATTAGCATTGGGTCAGGTTCCTGTGGAGGGGGGACAGAGTAGGGACTGTCCCTGTGTCTCAGGCAGTAGCTTTCCTGAATCAGGGGCCCCGTTGCCAAGCTGCTTTTCAGCCGACTCCTCTGTCGTATGCTGTTAGGTGTCTACAGTGTGCACCGTTATTCCTTGCCTGGTTTATTGTAATTGTTCCAGTTCGATGTGGTCATGTCCCCATACATCAGGTGTCCCCCATCACAGTGTTCCCATACATCAGGTGTTCCCATCACAGCGTCGCCATCACAGCGTCTCCATCACAGCCTCCCCATACATTAGGTGTCCTTATCACAGGATCCCCATACATCAGGTGTCCCCATCACGGCGTCTCTATATAGCAGGTTGCCCCATCACAGTGTCCCACATATCAGGTGTCCCCATTCATCAGGTTCCTCCATCACAGTGTCCCCATACATCATGTTTCCCCACCACAGTGTCCCCTTACATAAGAGATGTGCTCCCCCCTTTAGCCTTGTACTCACAGATCACAAATGCCATTCCCACCTGCAATGAAGGCAGCTCCTCTTTCCTCTCTCATGCTGAGACAGAGGTGATTTCTCAGTCTCAGTGCCAGCTCTCTTCTGCCCCCTGCAGGAGGAACGAGATAGCTGAAACCTCTCTCCTGTCAAAGAAGAGCAACATAAGCTGCAAAATTGCCAGTGCAACCTCCCAACACAGAGCCTGCCCCCCCTCCCCGTTTCCGACCCTGATCACGGGCCCTTCCATGCATCTGGGGCCCCTGAGCAGTGCCCAGGTGTGCCCATTCATTAAGACGGCCCTGTTCATCATTGGGAGAAAACCATTTAATCTAGGGTCATTGAAGAAGACACGCGGCCACACAATGATGTTGAACAAGAAGCGTTCAGTCTTAAACTGCACAAGGGATTCTTTACTGGTAGAGTGGTAAAGACGTGGAACTCCCTTCCATGTTTGGTCTATGATACACTTAAAAACTAGCTTCTGCTTGTAATGTGTTGTTACATGTGTAAACAGCTATACTTTTTCAAAAAAAATTAAATAAATAGGGTAGAACAGACCAGGTACAAAACTGATATGGACACAGATCCTTTTATTGCTGTAGGTATGATTCTTTTCTAAGTTCACGACCAAACTCTTGACAGTAATAATGTTTCTTCCTCCCTAAAAATATTATAATTTGTAACAAAATTGATACCCTTTATAAGTCTTTTCTAGGCTGACAAAACCTTCTACTACTTCAAAAAGTCACTTTTAGCAGCTCTTCGCTGTCCAGGATATAGATATTTGTCATGCTGTACAGTAAAATTGTGGATAACCTGTACAATATGGTTAACAACTTTAAAGGATATCTTAATCCAAGAACAATAATGTGACTGCATTAGTTTCCTTTTAAGGCTGTTATTCACTTTAGTTGTGCCTGGTGATCCCATTAGTAGCCCTAGGGTTACGATTTTTTTTATTTTTAGACTGGGGTGCCTAAAGCTTTTGCATACCTTTAAAATGTGCTGTGACTGAAAAAAAATGTTTTGAAAAGGATTAGAATTCCCTGACAGTTAGTTACAGGGTTATGTAGAGAGGTAAGGGGAGGGACAGAGGATTTGGACTAGCACAGAAATCAATTAGACAGTCATTAAAGAGGGGAGGGTCATGATGTGCAAGGAGGGAATGGTTATACTTAGGAATTTACTTTAGCAGGAAGAGTAACATTGTCTACCACTTCTAAATGCACATTATAAGTAAAATAAATAAATAAATAATAATGGAAAGGAAAACACAGTAAATAAGCATTTAAAATATTTGTTACTATGCTGCTAGCTTTAGTAAATAGATAAAAAAGGTATATTATAATTAGTTGTTTTAAACTTTTTTTGCTATTATTTCTTTAGTTTAATTCCTGGTTTCTGGCCTAGGCCAACATTATCTCATACAAACCATGAGTCTTCATGGACATTTTTCATCTGGAGGAGTAGATGGATCCAGCAGTGGCGGCCCGTAATGCAGGGCGCAGGGGCACTGCCCTCCTAATCCATGCATCCAGCCGCTAATCTACATGCGGGGTGCCAGGCCACATGGATTGTTTTTTTTTTGTTTTTTTAGAAGCACGTGATTAAGGCTCTAATAGGCTTCAACCCAGTTGTTTGACAATAGGAAATCAATATTCGCTATTGTCTTCCTTTTTCTCCTCCTGCCCAATTAGGAAGCGGGTCCTGAGACCCGTCACCCGATTGGCCGAGAGGAGAACCAATCCTATTTTCCACCTAGGTGAAGGAAGGAGGAGACACAGGGGAGCACCAGGAGGAGGAGACACCGCCCAGATAAAGTGCTGCCCGCAACCAGATGCGGTAAGTGCGGGGCTGGTGATTGACAAACCGACCGACCGGGGGATGGTTCAAAGTGATTTCTCATTCAAATAAAGAATAGATGGATAGTGCATTTGCTTTAAATATTAAAAATTTATTAAATCGTTTTTTTGTTCAGTTTGTGGTGCGTAGGTACAGTTTAGTTCCACTTTAAGTATAAAACAGGGATGCTTAGACGCAAATGAAAGCAGGAATACCACTTAGCATATCAACATCAGGAAAATCAAGATCGTTATCTTCAATGTGCCAACAAACAATGTTTTTAAAAACATTTCAGTTCTACTTCAATTATACTGTATCCACTTTTGAGAGGCACTGTGCCCCAAATCAACAGAAAAGTGGAGTGGAGACAAGTAGCCTATAAACTTCAGGAATTACCATCAATTTTAGGGCCCACTCCAAACACTGCACATTGTCTCTTAATAGCATCAGGGCGGCATATTGATGCATATTTTTTTTTATATATATATAAATTCTGAACACTGCAACCAAATATAGCATTGTTCATTGTAGCAAGAGATTTTGAACATTAATAATAAATGAGAATAATCTCACACTAAAAATATAAAACACTCCAAAAATACAGGGATTATTGCTAGTTAAAGAGGTGCTTCAGTCATACGGGTGAAAATTAAAAATCTTTAAAAGACACTCACCTGTCCAGAGTTCCATCACTGTCCTCACCCGAGCCGGTTTCTTTATCGGTCCTCGGTCCCTGGCGCTGGCATCTTAACTGTGGGCAGCAGGCTGTGACCCCCTGCGGTATCACAGCCGGTTGTCCACTGTGCATGCACAAGCCGTGCTGTGCTTTGTGAATGGTCCTGCGGTCCTCTCCCCCCCCCCCCCCCCCCACAATTTTTTTTTTAATAAATCCAAACAAGGAGGGGGGAATAAGAGGAAGAGTGAAACTTCTAACTTTGGTTGAGGTTCCCCTTAAGGGCTCATTTACACTTGCTTCAAAACATGGCATTGGACACGCGTCTTTAACGCACCCTGAACGCCAATCAAAGCACCTGTCACTAAATAAAATGGTTAGCTTACAGTTCTGTTAACTCTGTGTGTTTGCTTTGCTTCAAAAATGTTACCCCACGTTGCTTTAGTGGTGTTTCAAAGCATCTTCAAAGCCTCCATAGAAGATTATGACAAAGCTCAATTGCAGCAGCTGGAGATTTTGAGAGGCTTTTATTCAGCTTTAGCTTCTCTTTGTTTTGGAGGTATTGCAGGTATGAGATATTAACACACACACATGGTATCTGCTTTTTGAAGCTTTATTAAAGCTTCAAAAAAGCAACACCGAAGCATCATTGAAGCACCACTGAAGCATCGCAGAAGCAATAAAAACACATCAAAAGATCACGTTGAAGCAGAAGGCGCTTTAATGTGTGTTGAAGTCGAAGCAAGTGGGAATGAGCCCCAAGCAGTACTGAAGGTGTCCAAACATTTAACTCTTAGCTGAAAATCTTGAAAAATGCCCCATAACCTCACCTTAACAGAAGAGCTAGCAAACAATTGTTGAAAAGGAGCATAATGGGCATGTTAAAACATCACAGCATTAGTTCTCTTTAGTAATCACCATCTTTTGCATATAGTGATCATACAAATAAATTTAGCTCATTAACACACTTGAACAATTTCTGAGTATCTTAAACCCTTTTTAAAAAAATAAGTTTATTGTTATCACCTTTTTTCATCCAATGTTGCAACTCAGCATTGCTGATCTCTTGCAGTCACTTCCTGTCTACATGCATTTCTCAGGGGGCTTCTTGATGATGACAGTGATGGACCATGCCTGTGTAATGAGTTTTTAAATAGCCAGTTCTAGTCTGCATAGAGTCCCGTGTAAAGGGTGAGAATGTTAGAACACATTTGATAGATAGGGACATAGTGTTGTTGTCCTGTAATAGGAAGTGCTTGAAGATTGACTTTCATGGGAGGATCGCCAGGATTTAATTTATTAAAAGAAAAAAATATTATATTAAAGCGGAGGTTCACCAAAAACACAAGACTGTCTCCACCGCATCAGTGGACATGTAGGATATAAAATCGGACATTTTTTTTTAAAATATGTAAATACCTTTTGTAATTGGCATTTTCATTAATCCCTCTCCCGCGGGAGTAGGCATCTCCCCAGCGCCGCAGTGTTCTCTGGGAGCTAGCCGCAGTGTGTACTGGGAGCCGGTCACGTGACGGGGGCGTAGCTGTAATCTCCTTGATGCTTTGTCCCCGTTCTGAGCTGTGAGAGTTTTGAATGCTATCACAACGGGGCGTATACTTTCTATGACGCCGCCCGTTGTGATGGCAACCAGGAAGTGTTGACGGCGCTGCTCGCCGTCAACACTGCTCGTACGTGAGAAGGAGCGGTGAATGCCGGGAGGCATTCCAGGAAGTCAGTGCTTGTGGGCTTCACAATGCCCACAAGCAAAATGGGAAATCAATAGAACGATTTTTAAAAGTTAATCTTGTAAACAAAAACGGACGGGAGATGGTTGTATTCGCCAAACAAGTGAGTACTAACTTGTGATGTTAACCCACATTGAATGCACAGAAGAAAAAAACAACATTTGGCCGCAGAACCTCCGCTTTAACATGTGTGAGGGGGTTAGCTCGGTAGCGGGTGTGTGTGACCCCCTGGATGGGCTCCCCACACAAAAACAGGCCCAGCAGACGGAGGTTGTGGTTTTCAAGATCAAAAGGTGCGGTTTATTTCTCTATTTACAGTGACAAAAACACAGCAAAGCAAAAAGAAACATAAACAAAATAAATCCTGGTCAGCTTGACCTCTGACTAAACATGCAGGTTTCCCTAACTAACAACTGGGATCAGCCTGGTGCTGTCCTAGTCCCTAAGTCCCTGGTTTAGTAAATGTCCAAACAAATAGCCACACAGGCTTTGTCTCACCGGACAGGGGTTCACTCTCCCTAGACAGTCCACACAGGTCTGGTTCCAGGCATGAGCAAACACCTAATGAAGCTGGGAGTTTTTATAGAGGCCTTAAACGAGCTGACAAGCTTCAGCTGGTCTCATCAACTCCCTGCCTGCACGACGCCCAGCACTCTCCCTAGAGGTATGAATCATCCATGAGCCCACTAGCCTCAGCTGGGCTTCATCAACTCTCTCCCTAGTTGTATAAGTCGGCATAAAGCCTGAATCTGGGAGAAATATACCTACCCCCCTGGATGCAACCAGGTGACTTTACCTTCCTGCTGTCACATACCCCCCCCTCTTGTTTTAACCTTGGGGTTGGAACACCAGCAATCAGGCATTCATGTACTCGAGACAAAGCATCCACATTCCCCATTTGAACGCCAGGGCGATGCTTTACTGTGAAGTTGAATTCCTGTAGGGCCAGGAACCACCTATTTACTCTTCTATTTGTCTCCTTGTTTTGAGCCATCCACTTTAACGGAGCGTGATCCGTAACCATGTCAAAGTGCCTACCTAGCAGATAGTACCGAAGGGAATCTAGAGCCCACTTCACCGCTAAACACTCCTTTTCAACCGTGGCGTAATTTACTTCATGGGACTTCAACTTCCTGCTGAGGTAAATGACTGGGTGCTCTTCCCCGTTCCAGACCTGGGACAATACTGCTCCTAACCCCACATCTGACGCATCACTTTGTACGACAAAGTCTTTAGAGAAGTCGGGTGAGTACAACACTGGCTGGCTACATAAGGCTTGTTTCAAGAATTGGAACGCTGCCTCAGCCTCGGGGGTCCATTTAATCATGACCGACCCTTTCCCTTTCGTCAGGTTGGTTAGGGGCACAGCCTTAGAAGCAAAGTGGGGAATGAAGCGCCGATAATAACCCGCGATTCCCAGAAAGGCTCGTACCTGCTTCTTGCTGTTGGGACGTGGCCAACTCTGGATGGCCTCGACTTTGTTGAGTTGGGGTTTTATTACTCCCCTGCCAATGGTGTACCCAAGATATTTGGCCTCCTCCTGCCCAATGGTACACTTCTTGGGGTTAGCCGTAAACCCCGCTTCCCGGATAGAGTCTAGGACTGCTTGCACTTTTGGCAGATGTGAGGCCCAATCTGTGCTATGGACAATTACGTCATCCAGGTAAGCCGCAGCATACTTCCGATGGGGCCTCAGTATCTGGTCCATTTTCCGCTGGAATGTGGCCGGCGCATTCTGTAACCCGAACGGCATTCTCTTATATTGGAACGCCCCGTCTGGGGTTACAAATGCGGTTTTCTCTTTGGCCGACTTGGCCAGGGGAATTTGCCAATACCCTTTTGTGAGGTCAAGAGTCGTCATGTATCGGGCTGTTCCCAGCCGGTCGATCAACTCATCTATACGTGGCATGGGGTAGGTGTCAAATTTTGTAACTTTGTTCAACTGACGAAAATTGTTACAAAATCGCCAGCTCCCATCCGGTTTAGGCACCAACACAATGGGACTAGACCAATCACTTTGGGACTCCTCTATCACCCCTAAGTTCAGCATTTTCTGTACTTCCTCCCGTATTGCCTCCCGTCGGGCCTCTGGGATCCGATAGGGTTTTAACTTCACCCTTTCACCGGGCGGGGTAATAATATCATGCTCTACCCCAGATGTTTGTCCCGGCAGCTCAGAGAACACCTCCTTGTTGCGAAGCACAAACTCCTTAACCTCCTGTTGTTGGGGTTGTGACAAGGTGGCTGCTATTCCAACCTCCGGAATCACGCAACCAGTTTGAGCTGGTGACCAAGTTTCTGCGACTAGGGACTCTCTATCCCTCCAGGCTTTCAACAGATTAACGTGATAGATCTGTTCGGGCTTTCGCCTTCCTGGTTGTCTGACCTTGTAATTCACTTCGCTCACTTTTTCCATTATCTCGTAGGGGCCTTGCCATTTGGCAAGGAATTTACTTTCAACCGTAGGGACAAGTACCAATATCCTATCCCCCGGGGAAAAGGTACGGGTCTTGGCTCCACGGTTGTACACTCTCTGCTGTGCCAACTGCGCTTGGGCCAAATGTTCCTTCACGATGGGCATTACCTGTGCAATTCGATCTTGCATCAGGACGACATGCTCAATCACACTCCTGTGGGGAGAACTCTCACTTTCCCAAGTTTCCTTGGCAATATCCAACAGCCCTCTTGGGTGTCTCCCATACAGTAACTCAAAGGGGGAGAATCCCGTAGAGGATTGGGGCACCTCCCTAATAGCAAACATCAAATAAGGAAGTAGACTGTCCCAATCCTTTCCATCTCTATCCACCACTTTCTTCAACATTTGTTTTAGGGTTTTGTTGAATCTTTCAACCAGCCCATCGGTTTGGGGGTGATACACAGACGTACGCAATTGCGTCACTTTGAACAATTTACACAGCTCTTTCATAACCCGGGACATAAAGGGTGTACCTTGGTCCGTAAGCAGTTCTTTACAAATACCCACCCGGCTAAAAACAAGAGATAGCTCTTTGGCTATGGTTTTGGCCGAGGTATTTCGGAGAGGGATCGCTTCTGGATAACGGGTGGCATAGTCCATTATAACTAATATGTACTGGTGCCCCCTAGCGGACTTGATTATAGGACCTACCAAATCCATTGCGATCCTCTCAAACGGGACCTCAATGATGGGTAGAGGGACCAGCGGGCTACGGAAATGTGGCATCGGGGCCGACCTCTGACACACAGGGCAGGAGGAACAATAATTTTCTATGTCCTTCATCACCCCAGGCCAATAGAATCTCTGTAATACCCTCTCTCGGGTTTTCTCTGTCCCCAGATGACCTCCAAGAATGTGCCCATGGGCCAACTCCAACACCAACTTCCTGTAAGGTTTGGGCACCACAAGCTGCTCAACGGTTTCTTCTGCCCTTTTTGCCACCCGATACAGTAGGTCCTTCTCTACGTTGAAGTATGGGTAAGTGCAGGTATTATCTGGGTTCACTAACTCGCCATCTATTTCCACTACGTTTTCCCGTGCCTTTATTAGGGCGGGGTCTTTTAACTGTTCTGTGGCAAAATTTTCCCTGTGAACCTCAAGATCAGAAAACTCCACAGACGGTAGGTTTTCGTCTGAGGAGGTGGGCTCCTCTCCAGTTTCTTGAGTCTCGCCTGCCAATACTGACAAGGGAAATTCTGGAGAGTCCTCACCACTCTCAGAGGAGTTCTGGCTATCACCTTCCTGGTACATAGGGGCACCAGTGGGGGGCTCAGGATCATCCCACAGTTCCCAGAACTTCGGAAAATCCCTTCCCACAATGGCATCATGCGGTAATTGAGATACTAACCCCACTGGATGAGAGAGGGTACCTTTGGGGGTCTTGAAACACACTGTAGTCACTGGATACTCTCGGGTGTCCCCATGCACACAAATAACAGCTACCTTGCTATTCCCAGAGACCTCTGTTTTAACTAATTCAGCCTTTATCAGGGTTACAAGGCTACCTGAATCCAGTAATACCACAACATTTCTACCATTAATACACATTTTGCATAAATGTTTCTCAGTTCCCCGAATGGCAGTGCATGCGACTGTCGCACACAGCGACTGACGTCTGTCCGTCAGAGAGTCACATTGCATGGGTTCCTCCACAACCGGGCAATTTGCTGCAATATGTCCCGTTTGCCGGCAGCGGTAGCAAACAATCCTTTTGGCTGCCTCTTGAGCCCCCCGACTTCCCAGGCTGTTCTCGCCAAACCCTGGGCAGAGCTCCCACCCTCTCACTCTCTCCACCCTCACCCCTTGGAATCATCTTATCCGCCCCTGGGGATGGTCTGGTCTTAGGGTGGAAAGTCCGAGAGTCTCTGGAAGAGGCCGTCAGGTTCTCTGCAGCCAAGTATCTCTCTACACGATCCACAAGTTTACCGGCCGTTTCTGGGTCTCCATGGCTTACCCACTTTTGAATGGCGGTAGGAAGAGCTCTCAAGAAACGATCCATCACAACACGTTCCACAATCTCCGGTGCGGACAAAGTCTCTGGCTGTAGCCACTTCCTGCTCAGGTGAATGAGATCATACATTTGAGACCTGGGGGGTTTTCCAAGCTGGAAAGTCCAGTTATGCACACGCTGAGCCCGGACAGCCAGGGTGACACCCAGCCTTGCCAATATTTCAGCTTTTAGCATCACATAGTCTTTTGCTTGGCCAGGCTCTAGGTCATAGTAAGCTTTCTGCGATTCACCAGTTAACAGAGGAGCCACCAGTCCAGCCCACTGCTCCTCAGGCCACTTTTCTCTTTCAGCAGTCCTTTCAAATGTGGTCAAAAATACCTCTGGATCATCCTCTCCAGTCATTTTTGTCAATAACCGACTCACCCCAAAGGACGCGGTATTAGTGGGACGGCTTTCCTCACTGGTCTGCGGACGTTGCTGCATTACTGCTTCCATCTGTTGTTGTAGTCTCTGCTCTTGCTTCTGCAACAGGTCTATGAAGCGGGCCTCAGATTGCTGCTGGGCTTGTTGCTGGGCTGCAAAGCTCTTTTGCAAACCTGCATTTGTCTGCTGTTGATTGGCATTTGCTAGAGCCAGCTGTTTCAGTATCTCCTCCATGCTGGCTTAAAAAAAAACTGCCACTGGTTCTCCACCAACTGTGAGGGGGTTAGCTCGGTAGCGGGTGTGTGTGACCCCCTGGATGGGCTCCCCACACAAAAACAGGCCCAGCAGACGGAGGTTGTGGTTTTCAAGATCAAAAGGTGCGGTTTATTTCTCTATTTACAGTGACAAAAACACAGCAAAGCAAAAAGAAACATAAACAAAATAAATCCTGGTCAGCTTGACCTCTGACTAAACATGCAGGTTTCCCTAACTAACAACTGGGATCAGCCTGGTGCTGTCCTAGTCCCTAAGTCCCTGGTTTAGTAAATGTCCAAACAAATAGCCACACAGGCTTTGTCTCACCGGACAGGGGTTCACTCTCCCTAGACAGTCCACACAGGTCTGGTTCCAGGCATGAGCAAACACCTAATGAAGCTGGGAGTTTTTATAGAGGCCTTAAACGAGCTGACAAGCTTCAGCTGGTCTCATCAACTCCCTGCCTGCACGACGCCCAGCACTCTCCCTAGAGGTATGAATCATCCATGAGCCCACTAGCCTCAGCTGGGCTTCATCAACTCTCTCCCTAGTTGTATAAGTCGGCATAAAGCCTGAATCTGGGAGAAATATACCTACCCCCCTGGATGCAACCAGGTGACTTTACCTTCCTGCTATCACACATGTTAAAGCTTTTTATGACATTTTAATGACTGCGTTTAAATATACATTAAATTGCATACATACAGTACAAGAGCTGCTATTGTCACATTCAATACATTTCTAGCATAACCTTTTACAGTGCAACTGCCATATTTGAATATTTAGAGGTCACAAGGAAATCTCATCTCCTAGTTTCTTGTGCCTTCACTGCCTTAAGCATCTTTCAAGTTTTTGCCCAGACTGACAGACATCTTTGTCAGGGTGAGGATGGAGATCACTGACCTCACAAGTAACAAAATCAACAGACCAGAAACTCTACTGGAAATTGACTTAAAGCAAATGTCTCACTGGACTTTTCAATAATGATTTTGAAGAAAGTCTGTATTTTAAGTTATACATTTTAATTGGCTAACTTAAGTTATTAAAGACACAAGCTTTGGAGACCTTATGTCCCTTCTTCAGATGACATGCAATTCTGAAAATGGTTCTAAGCCCACATATTTATACAGAGAGTTACAAGGAGAAGCAAAAAAACATAACCATTAATAGAATACATTTTTTTTTTCCTTGAGTAGTAACAACTATTGCAAAGGGTTAGTCTATATTAACAAAGAGCAGAATTGAGGAGTGTTTTTGGGTGATTCACTTGGCGATTAGAAGCCTGGGCACACTATACCAGAAAAGCATTGAAATACAATCATTAACAAAATGCAACAATTTTTTTTCTTGCCAAACAAAAATAGTAATGGCTATTATAAATGGGCAGGATATTTCAACAGTAATCAATTGTTATGAGTGTTATTGGGGTAAATATTGGACTAAGGGATAAGAAGTCTGAGCACACCTCCATGAGACATGGTGAGAGAGTAATTTTTATATGTCAAGCAAAGGCTTGAAAAACAGTCTCTGTTGTCAGAGCTCAGAAATTTAATTAGGTTGCCTACAAGTATGCTGGTATGCTTGTTTTAGTTAGTGGTTGGCCCAGGATGGGGCGGACAGAGTTAATGTGTTTGCTGCTGTTCCTGAGCTTTTTGGATCTAGCCTACCCACCAGTGGTAAACATTTGGGGGAAGGCTGGGTTCAGGGCCTTTTTGTCCAGCTGCACTAGCAGGACATGTGATCTCTGTGGAGTAGCACTGCTGGGCCTTGCAGTCCATTGGAGGCACCAGAGATTCAGAGATGAACCAAGACTCAGAGAACACAAGCTATGGACTTCTACCTTACAGGGGTATGTCTGGGTACCCTGCTAGTGTTAGTTAGGGTTATTCTGAAGCTAATGTTTATCATGGACTGTAATGCTGGAAGACTTCAAAGTAAAGTTGTATCAACTGTTCTGAGCCTGGTCTGAAGTTATTTAAAGGGGTGCAAGTTGGTTCTGGCCAGTGTTGGTCATCTTACTTTAAAAAGTAATTAGTTACAGTTTCAAATTACTTCTCCCAAAAAGTAATTGCGTTAGTAACTCAGTTACTACATTGAAAAAGTAATTAGTTACTCAGCAAAGTAACTGACTTTTTTTTGAGGGCACAAAGCACATCAGGGCACATAGCACATCAGGGCATGGGGCACATAGCACATCGGGGCACATAGCACATCTGGGCACATAGCACATCTGGGCACATAGCACATCAGGGCACATAGCACATCAGGGCATGGGGCACATAGCACATCAGGGCATGGGGCACATAGCACATCAGGGCGCACAGCACATCAGGGCGCACAGTACATCAGGGCACATAGCACATCAGGGCACATGATAGCACATAGCACATCAGGGCATGGGGCACATAGCACATCAGAGCATGGGGCACAGGGCACATAGCACATAACACATGAGGGCACATCAATACATGTGGCACATAGCACATTAGGACGGGGCACAAGGGCACATCAGGGCAGGGCACATAGCACATTGTTTACCAGCCATGCAGAATAGCGCAGGAAGCGTGTGTAATAAGTTCTCTCTCATGTCACGGGACTGACGGCAGTCACGCTACTCCCCGGCGGCCCCTCCTCTCTTCTCGTCCATCCCAGATGATGTCACAAGCAAATGGTGATGAACGAGAAGAGAGGAGGTGCCACAGGGAGCAGCGTGACTAGCATCAGTGCCTTGACATGAGATAGACCCGGTCATAGAGGAGAGGAGGAATTACACTACTGCCATCTAGTGGCGGTAAATGTAATTGGGTTAACGCCGCCAAAGTAATGGTAACTGCGTTACCATGAGGGGAAGAGTAATCAGTTAGATTACTCATTACCCTCTCAAGTAACTGCATTACGTAACTCTGTTTATTCTAACTCAGTTACTTACATCACTGGTTCTGGCATATCAAAAGAACTTGGTCAGTAAAGCACATGTGGTGTATGAAGCCAAGCATCTACTCACAGGAGGTGTAAAGTAGTTGCTATTGGTAAATAAGATTGAGAGCAAGGTACATTTCAGCCAATTGTGAAGTGTGCTACCTGGTATGGGTGACAGGTCCTCTGGTAGCTAGGGGAGAGATTTTTTTGGGGCTCCCTCCCCAGAGGCTGGTTTCCAGTAGTAACCAGAGCTGAACCCCCATTACAGAAATCCATGACCTAGTCAAACAGTACAGGAAGGAAGAAGTTAACAAGTGCACGCATGAGGTCTGTGCTAGGTGCACAGCGGTACTCCATTCTGTTACTGGGAGTGAGGCAACATAGGTATGCTGGACTGGTGAAGAGGGCATGGGTTCTGCACGGGTTCTGCGGTGTTCATCCTAAATGCAACACACATCAAGTTAAAATGTGTGGTGACAAGGGATAGTCCTTATCAGAGGTTTTCTGTATTTCTGATACTGCACACAGTGTTATGGCTCATCTCTAAGTCGGATAACTGCCTTAATGTTAGATTTTCACATGACCACAGTCATCGCCTGGTCCTGGGCATTGATGGGCGTGTTCACGGTGAAAAGTACCCCCACGTGCACACGTATGTAGTACATCCAGGGATTGAAGGGTTAAGCACATGTTCATGTCTGCAACAGCAGCTTCATTTCTGCTGGCAGTGTGCATTCCTCCCCTGCAAACAAACCCAGCATGTTTTTCAAGTATTTGATCACAGACATTTGGACATATTAAAAGGACTCTTAAGCCTCGTACACACAACCGGTTTTCTCTGCAAGAAAACTGCTGGGAGAGCTTTTTGCAGAGAAAACCGTTCGTGTGTAAGGTTTCTAAGCAGGAAAACTGCCGGGAATCTCGACGAGAAAAATAGAGAACCTGCTCTCTATTTTTCTCGTTGTGATTCTCGACAGAGTGTTTCCTGTCGAGAAACCCGGTCATCTGTATGCTTACCTTGTCCAGGTAAACCCGCGTATGTAACAAGTTTAGTGTGGGGTGTAGCAAGATGGCGGCGACGGCATAGAATGTGACGAGCGCTGGCTCGTCGTAGTCGTTGACGTCACCGCGTTCTTGCCATTCAAAAGAACAGCGGTTCTTTTGAAAGGTCGTGTGTGTACACAGGGCTTGGCAAGACAATCCAGTTAAGAAAACCGAAGTTTTTTTTTTCTACGGGATTCCCACCCGTATGTACAGGGCTTTACTCTCGCCATATCACACCACAGTCTAGGGTTTTGAATTTTTTCCCTTTCAGTACCATTTTAAGATCACTTACATTGTGGCCTCCACTGCAGCAATAGACAGCTACAGAAGCATTTGTTTTGTTGTAAATTGTAACTCTATGTAGGTTCATTGTTGGCCAAATGCACAGTCGTGTAGGGCATTTTGTACACATTATCAGATAAATCACATTTTGGGATCAAACCCTTTGAAGACAATGAATCTACATAGGCTCATAGTAAGGAGTTAGGCCGGCCATACACGGTTCAAATCTTGGCCGGTTCAGCAGGAACCCCCCGAGATTGGAGCCATTATTTGGGCAGGCTGAATGTACCAAGTTGATCGAACAACTGGGTACAATGGCTCGGCAGGAGGGATTCCCCTGTCAACACTATCTGTGTTGATGGGGGAATCGTGCAAATTTCTTTCCTGCAATGTACTCTCTCTCTCACCAAGACCTAAAGAAAGGGGAAATCCAGAATTTTGTTACCAGAACAATAATATAGGAAATCTTCCAATGGGACACTTGTTCCTAAGACAAAGAATTGTGGATTTCCCTTACTTTGGAGAGATTTTCTCTCTTTTCCTGTTGTGCCTACAAAATTGGAAGATAATGGAAAACTCCCCAATGGGACACAAGAAAAAAAACTGACAGAGGATATAACCATTTTCTGCTCTATCCAAAATAAAAAAAAGGTTTGGTTTTAGTCTAGATATACATACTTTAATCATTAGCACAGGTTTACTTTTATTAGACTAAAAAAGAAAAACCTTGTGACTATTTTCAGATTTGTTATACTTTGTTACTGATGAAAAATAATACTACAGTTTTACTTTTACATGCTTGAATATCTTGATAGTGATGGCTTTTTGGATGATATTACCTCAAGGTGATATTATCCAGTTAAAAGTCCTCCAAACTCAAAATCATCAGATTGACAGCTCATTTTGGAGATACCCAGTCCCAGCAATGATGTGTAAGACATGGAGCTGATTTTACCAGATTCTCCTGACAGCAAGTCTTGGGATATATGATAATACATTTTTAGTCAAACATGGACTACTGCCAGATCTGGATAGCAGCAAATTTGTTAAAAACATATAAAACTGGAAAATATATGTAACAGTCAATCATAAAGCTCAAGGCCCTAGATACAATCGCCAAGATGTCTTATTATAATCTTCCAAGAAGAAACATCTGAAAGTCACTTACATACTTAAAAATGGAATAAGACTTCATAATACGATTTAAAAAGGCATATATCTAGATGTTACAAAAATTCAATTAGTTATACAATTTTATTGCTGATATCTATAACATGGTACATGCATATAGTATGGAAAAAATGTGATACCTAAAAATTATTAAATTATTAAACATCCTTCTGAGGTCAGTGTGTTATTGGCAAAGATGAAACATACAGTACTTGTCCTAGGTTGATAAAAGTTTATATTTTATTAAGATCACAATCTACATCTACTCTTGGTATTCCAATGTATGCATTAGCAATACATATCTCAAGCTTAACCTGTGTGTCCCATATGCAGAAACTATTTATTTTGCACCTTAACCACTTCAACCACTTTCCCACAAATAGAGCTTTCTTTTGGTGGTATTTGATTATCTCTGCGGTTTAAATTTGTTACGCTATAAAAAAAAAAGAGCGTAAATTTTGAAAAAAACACAATATTTTGTACTTTTTTGCTGTAATAAATAGCCCCAATTTTTTTTTAAAAAAAGCAATTTTTTTCCTCAGTTTAGTCCGATATGTATTCTTCTACACATTTTTGGTAATAAGAATCGCAAAAAGCGTATATTGATTGGTTTGCGCAAAAGTTATAGCGTCTACAAAATACGGGATAGATTTATGGCATTTTTATTATTATAATTTTTTTCACTAGTAATGGCAGCGATCTGTGATTTTTATCGGGACTGCAGCATTATGGCGGACAGATCAGACACTTTTGACACATTTTTGGGACCATTGGCATTCATACAGCGATCAGTGCTATAAAAATGCACTGATTACTGTGTAAATGTCACTGGCAGGGAAGGGGTTAACACTAGGGGGCGATCAAGGGGTTAACTGTGTTCTAACTTTGGGGGGAGGGGACTGACTAAAGGAGATGACAGATCGTGGTTCCCAGAACTCACGATCTTTCTCTCACAGAACTGGGATGTGTGTGTTTACACACACACGTCCCTGTTCTGTCTCTCGTCCCCTAGTCATCGGGACCTCCGGCCATGAGCATCGTGAACCCCCGCTGTGCAGCGGGCGCGCCTCCGGTGGTGCGCGGCCTGCTATCCTGCTTAAAGGAGCCGTCGTACAGCTACGACAGCTCGTGGGATCGTGCCGACCTGCCGCCGTGTGACGGCGGCTGGTCGGCAAGCAGTTAAAGTGGTATTAAACCCCAAAACAAAAATGTAGAGTATTGCAGCTTACCGATCCTTAAATGTGGTGGGTGCATTTGTTTTATTTTTTAGGCTTTTATTTCATTTATTTTCACCTGGTGAGCTGGCCAGTTACACACTTCCTGTACTAGGGTGTCTCCACTCTGGACAGAAAATCAATGGAGACACCTTTGGACAACAACATTGTCAATCTGGGCAGAGGATAGTGTTAGATTAACTAGTAGATTAGATGGACTTGACTAACAAATAAAAGCCAAACTCCTGATAACACATTTTAAGCAGTTACAGCTAGAGTTTTTTTTAGGAAAAGGTTTACCATAAATGACTGAAAGATGACAATTATAAACACCTCTGTCAGTGTTAAATAGTTTGTCTTAATCTTCGAACTGCCACTTTTGCTGAACAGCTTGACCTGTTAAAGAAAGTTGGAAAAAATGATTTAGTAGCCAGATCAACAGGTGAAAAATAGAGGGGGAAAGGCTAAAGAAAAAGAAAACAAATGCAGCCACTACATCTAAGAACTAGTAAGCTGCAATATAATTTTTGTTTTTGGGTTTAATACCACTTTAATTTATTTTGCAAAAAGTTAGGAAATGTTAGAACCGCTGTCAGATTTTTACTGCCTGTGCTAAAATGCCTATTGTCTCCATTGAGATAATTTCCCCTAACTTCCAGTCCCAGTGATATCTTTTCATACCCTGATACACAAGGTGTCTTGGAACAGAAAGTGAGCAGGAATCTTGCTCTGTTTCAAATGCCACTCATTAAAGACAGGCTATCTAAAGTAATGCGGGAAAAGGGAAGACGGGTCAGTAAAGAAACAATGGTCAGAACTGTTGCCTCTGGTTCTTTACAACATCAGGATTACCCCTACTTATAGGTCAGAGAACTTGAGCCCTTATGAGATTTTGTTTGGGGGCCCACCTAAGACAGGGTTGTATTTTCCACATTAGACTGTTGTAATGTATAATGATTTAGTTTTTTTATGCAAATGTCTAATACAAGCAACTAACTGCGATGCACCAGCTTGTTTTTGATTCACTTCCAGGTCCAGATTAAGTAACTGGAACACATGATTTACAACCAGGTGATTGGGTCCTAGTAAAAGAACATGTGAAAGTACCCTTGGGACTAAAGTTTGAAGGACCCAACCAAGTGCTCCTGACAACTGCGACAACTGTAAAGTGACGTGGATACATGCCAGCCATTGCAAGAAAGTAGAGGAAAATCACCTGTACAAATTACACATGCTAACAGGCATAAGGGGTAATATAAGTAATTGCTAGATCTGTTCACATAGGCCAGACAGTTAAAAAAGGCATACACTTGGTACCCATTTACATTCATGCTGAGTTTAAGCAATACAAAGCTGCCCAAAAACTAGTATGCCAAGAAATACCACAAATGTTCTATAATTGTTAAAATACATTTTATGCTAAATATAACTTAAGGCCCTTGAGAATATCCCCTTGTTTAGTAAGGGAAGGAGGTATACAATGTGACATTATGATAGGAAATATGACAAACCAGTTTTCACTTGGTTTAGAAATGGTAAATTTTCATGGATTCAACAGATTATTTTGTCCTCATAGGAATCATCATTATAGGATTGTTTGTTATTTGTTTTCTTTTTAGGTGTGCTAAATGTGAAATACAAGGATTACTACAATGACAGTTAGAACTGAGGAAGATGACCCCAAGGAAGAGATAGAGTGTTATCAGATAGTCAGATTAGCAGATTCGTATGATGCCAAAATGGGTGATGCGAATGAGTAAAAATATGTATCCACATACACCCTAAGAAGAGCTTTACTCCACTTAGATGTGAAGTAGTACTGTGGACCCTCTGTTATCATACTAGGTATGGAAGATATGGTAGTGACCCCTCCATAGGGGTCAAGAGGAGAGAAATAAGTAGAATAGCAGGGGTCTGATAATGTTGAGTTATATATATATATATATATATATATATATATATATATATATATATATATATGAGACTATCCCTTTAAGAATTTGTAAAGCACTTGCTTGTTTTATTTTTTTAGACACAGAGTTTTCAGTCTATGATTACCTTCACCACCAGATAAGAAGCAACAGTTTACTCCCTTTTTGCTCCAAGAAATGGATTATCCTATCTAGCTGGTCTGATCCAGTACGCCCATGTTTTCTTTCACTTTCTATCAGTCACATGATGTAACCACCTACTTAACTGTTCCCTTGCTGTTAAGAAGATCTGAATGCTGATTCGACCAAACTATACGGTCACATCTACAACACGCCAAGATCTTATGCATATTCATAAGTATATATTGTTAAACTTTCATGTTTGTAAGTCAGAGACACTTCCTTCTTCATTCGGCCCGATAGAGCTGGATATCAGTGTGTGTTGTGTCTCTACACTGCAGTGTATGAATAAAGCACCTAATTTTCTTTTACAAAGATTTGGATCTACCATCTCATCTGAATGTCTTGTTTGGAGACTCCCTATCCTGATCTAACATGGGTCAATGACCCTCTCAGCAGTACCTTGGGTAAAGTTGACAGATGGTGGCAGTAGAGAGAGTACACTGATCTCACTGTGACAGATTGATGAAGAACTGATTTGTGCCAGGGTGATGACTGTGGTGTGCTAGGTCACTGGTGGCAACTTGATAAAGATGGCAAACAGGCTGGTGCAGTGCAAAGGGTACACTGGATGGCTCAAAGAGTGAATGGTGGGTTTCACTAGATGCAGTGCCTACCCCTATGGTTGTCACTGTGCAGCAGGGCTGGCATAATCTACAATGTGTGTGTTGTGTAGCCCAATGGGGTGGGCTATGGATCACCCTGGATGCGGTGCAGGTCTCCCATTGGTCCCCTATGACCTTCACTATACAGCAACTGGCACAGAATAGGATGTGCGCTGTGTAGCTCAGAAGGTGGGCAGTGGCTTGCCCTGAATACCGTGTAGGCCTCCCTTGAATCTTCTGTGGTGATCCCTGAGCTTTTACTGTAAGTCGGTGCACTGCGTCTCTCAAGCAGGCAGGTGCAGCAGTGCTTCCTCTCTAGTGAATATCGGACAGGAGCAGGCAAAGCAATGTACAGCCCATCCCTGACGACTGGCAGCTGGAAGCGTGAATAGACCTTTCTCTCACTCCTCAGACACTCAAGTCGTCCTGCTTGTTGCTGTGCCCAGCAGCTCCCTGAAAAAAAAAAACGAATTTTCCCGGGCTTTCATTTTTATACCCTTCTCTCAACTTCTCCCCCTAGATGCTCCGTCTGAGGCTTGTAGCTCCAGCCTTCGGCCAGTACAGACTGTTGAAAAAAACAGTCAGAAACCCCAATCAGAAGACCTGGTTACACATGGAACTACCAGAAAACAGTCAGCCCGCTGTCAGCAGACATCACAGAACCGGTCCAGGCTCGGGAAAGATCGCGAGCCGTTGAGAGCCTGAGCCGGCCACTCCTGCCCCCTCCACAGCCCAGAATGGGGGTGTGGGGGGGGTTCAGAGAGCCAGTGACTGACAGTCCCCAGCTCTCTCCTCACGGAGCTGTGAGAACTGAGTGATCAGCAGTGTTTGTTTGCTCGGTTCTCAGTGTTAGAGCCGGTGGGGAACAGATGCAGCATCAGAGTGATGCTGCATTCTCCTAGGCAAGTATGATTCAAAAAACAAAACCCATTCTTCTGTAGCGCTACCCCTGGAGTATATTTGGTTCTGTACTCTGCCTCTCAACCCCAAGAACAGTCTCAGCCCCTCTGGCACACTTGGCATTAATGTTAGTGCAAACACCACCAATGAAGGTCACACGTTATATTAAAACACAGAAATAGTCTTTACTGTAAGATTTCTTTGAAGTAGTAACAAACAGTAACAATATTGCTGAACAGTAGACGAATATACCTCAAATAAGTCAATTGCGTAGTAAGGGCTGAACTCAGGAGCAATAAAACTTAATAATACTGTATGGCTGCTTTCAGGGGACTCCTCAAGGCGAGTTACCCCAAGAGCAGAGGCAAAACACTTAGCAGATCACAAAAATAGCAGACACTGTACTGGATTGACCACCACTCTATTTGAATTAGGCTCTATGAGTCCAGACATGAGGAGAGCAGAGGAATGACCCTTTCTTATGTCAGATCTCTCTATTCTGTCCCCTGACACCACAGGCCCACAAACTACAAACACTGCACTTAGTGCAGTGGTCAATGGTGTAACTCCTAAGGCAGACTAGCCCACTTATGCACCACATATTCTGAGCCCTGGGTAATTGTGTGCGTGCCCATATGACACCAGTAACTCTAGTCCATTGGAGGAAGAAAGCCTTGAATCTTCAGCTAGCCACTTTAGTTGGTGCACTTAGAACTCCTGTTTGGTAAAGTGTAAATGCAGTATGCTGGCAGTATCCGGATACCAAGACAGATGCCGTAACTGCTTAACAGGGCATCAATGTGGCCCAGGTTCTGGCAAGTGTAGAAAAAGTAAACAACGTTGTCTGCATGCAGTGTCTTTGTTCCCTGCAAATGGGCAAGGGCCTGCTCACCAATCCTGCGGTCAAGGATCAAGCAAAATGTTCTGGAACAGGCAGACTTTTCAGGTGCCCGACTAGCTACCTCACAACGTCTGCACAGGTTTGCCTGGAGAATTCACATGGGATCCCCCTCTCAGACAGGAGACGGAGAGAGGAAACGGTACGCCGAGGCAACACCTCTCCCCTAGGTCTGGTCTTCTTCCTTGCCTCGTGGTGTCTCCCAGGCAGACAAGATGGTGTCCTACCTTCTTTCCCCCCCAGAGTATGCTGGAATATGTGGTCCTGTTCAAATAGAAAGCTATGGGACCATTTGTGTCAGGGACTATATGTCCCACAATTCTTTGCAGCAGCTTTGGCTGGTAGGAAGAAAAGAACGGCTGCATACCACAGGAACGTTCCAACGATTTTATTCCACAAAACAGAAATTAACAGCCAAAGAAGACAGAGTGTCCAAACCCAGGAGGGGACGCGTGCATTTCACACTGACCTTAGTGCTTCTTCAAAGCATTGGCTGGTAATTGGCCAATGAGGATTTAGAGGAAGGAGCAAACGGATGGCTGGGCCTGTGCGAGTGCTGCTCGCATACAGCATAGAGGAGGAGAGGGAGGGGGAGAAATTCTCGCAGGAGCTGACAGGCTCTCCCTCTCCCTGAGAGCCTGTGTAAAGTCTGGTGGCGGCCGGCGGGAGGTGTGGGCCCATGGGGCACCCATTACACTTCTCTTTTAACTATGCTCATTACACATATCATACTATTAAACAGGATTGTGAACCTGGCATTGGACACATTATTACAATTCTCTATCCACTTTTCTACTCATTTGCATAACTAATTGAAAGTAAACATTTCAAAGTCTTTGCTATTACCATAAAGTATGCACAGAGAGCTGAAATTTAACATCAACTGGCCTGGCAGTTCTAAAACCATTAACTTATTTTTTGTCTCGGTCATGTATTAGTGAGCAATGACATCTGCTGTACATTTGACAGAAGAAGGCTTTGCCAACAGCTCAGTATTTATAGTGTCATTCAGAAGATAATTCCTACCAAACCATTCTTGCACTATAGAATATATATATTTTTTTTTTCTTGTGATTGTATAATCTCAATCTATTCATAATGTATATACAGACATAGTACAACACAAAATACAACACTTCATAGTATCGCACCTGTGTTTTTTTTTTTATTATATACCCAATCTCAGAATGGTTTCAAAGTTGCATGTTGGAAATGTTTTTATTGCGTCTGTTGACAAAGGTGATTTAATGCATACAGAGAGGAAACTAAATATTACAAGCTGTAATTAATATTGTTAATGAAGCTATTTGTTCAAAAAGCAAGTCAGCTAAGATACAATGAATGAAATATCTCTAAATAAAGAAATCTAGTATGGCTATTTAGCTTCAACTATAAAATGTTTTGAGATAAGTGAGGGCAGCTGGTTTGCAAGAAGTATAGAACAGATGCCATGCATACACTCTGACTGGATGATTTATTTGAACTAATGACTACACAAAATGGATCAAGTAATTATTATTTCAGTTTTATTTTTTGTTTTTTTTTGTTGCTGTGAATTATTATAGTTAAATACTGTAGTAATTAGGCAGAAAAAAAAGAGTTACTTCAACCTTCCACAAACTCAGTTTTGTTTCTCAAACCACCCAATTTCTTTGTTAGTCATAGAACATGCATGGGTAGTAGATATGATCAACATCTTGCACTGTAATTGGTCAAATGATTACCTTTAATCTTGTAATAATGTACATTGGCACCTTTTATCCTATCCCCAATGCACTGCAGATTACAGTCACACAAAAAATAACCTTCTGGCAAACACACCGCCCATTGTGCCCAACTTGTCTATGGCTTGGCACTGTTTACAAGCACTGGGCCTCATTGTATTACATATAAAATGCTCGCTATACACATAAACCAGAGCACAGCAAAAGCAATCTATAAATCTAAGTTGTCTGTGCCCAATAAGTAAAAAATAAGTTACAGACTGAAATTGGTAGCTAGATCCCAATATAGGGGACAGTTTCCTGTCTTAAAGCGCAACTTGTAAAATAAAGTATGCTATAAATGGACATTGGTCATATTTCGGGAGAGTCTGCTTCCTCATTGAATGCAGATGAAAAGGCAAAGACTGGATAGCCGGATCCCTTGTGTCTGTCCTAGTACCCAGCCAATTCTTATCTTTAATTTCTACTGCATCCTCTTTATATATTCAACAATCTTCCCCTTAATTCTAACCCTCCTCCCTCCTCCTTGTATGCTAGAACCTCAATTTATCCCCCAATTATATACTGCATTCATCCTTATCCTCCCCACTCAAAAGCTGTAACCATTTGTTCTGATAATGAGGCGGGTTCTCTCTGTAACACTTATCCCTACCACATTCCTAAATTCAACCCAAAAATATTCCTCTTCTTTTGGTAGAGGGGACTCTTAAATATAATACTGCACACCTTTACATAATTCCTTTCATAAAGCCTAAACCTACCCCCTTTTACTGGTATTTGGAGTATCTCTATTACTGCCCTACCAACCACGTACTTATTATATTCCATTTTGTCTTCTAGAGGTATCACTAGCCTATTGAGGGTGGAATGGACACATGTGCTATATAAAGCATTTTCACCCTAAAATTAGCTTTAGGTTGTATGATTGTAGAGGGTGCATGTGTCAGATTAGGCATAATTATTTGGTTTTATTGATATTCACAATACAGTATATGGAAAGGTGCTAAATCTGTTTAAATATATAATGATAATAAAGTGCTCACATATAAAAATATATATAAACAAGCATAATATCAATATGCCAAGTGAAAAATATCACTCATAAGTGATTACCATAAACAATAATAAAACGAAGATCCAGTGAAGGAAAATGCAACAGAAAAAGTGGCAAATAATGATCAAAGGTCACCTTAAATATGTGATAAATAATAGTCCAGTGCAAAAAGGTGTTAAGAAAGCACAATTCTAAGTGGTAGTGCTAAAAAGTAAGTTCGGAATCCAGTGGTAGAAATATTGCTCATGCAGTCCAATGCTTAATCCAGAGAATATCAGGCAATGAGTCAAACATGGGCCTCCATGAAATCTTCGTCACTCCAGCGGGTGATCGATCGGCTTGCACATATGAAAAGCAATAAAACTTCTCATGGTGTAGTATAAACAACTATTTTATTAAAATCAATGCAGAGGTTTACAGTTTAAAATCTGCCATCCACCAAGATCTGAGACCATGGGGTCCCACACAGGCTGAACGCTGACAAAATCCAAACTTCTGGTCTCGGCTGTGACTTCACCCGGCTACTCCCAACTAGGGATGAGCCGAACACCCCCCGGTTCGGTTTGCAGCAGAACATGCGAACAGGCAAAAAATTTGTTCGAACACGCGAACACCGTTAAAGTGGGGGACAAGGTGCTTTGGGGTGGTCTGCCAGGCTGCATGCTGATATTTTGGGAGGGACCCCATGCCGTTTCTTTCTTTCTTTCTTTTTTATCAATAACCAGGTGCTGGCAATTGCAACCACGAGTCGATTTAAATGTGATTTGACTTGTTTTTTGGTACAGATGTGCCACTTTACAGGCAGACTAAGTGGACCCCCAGGCACTATATTTAAGGAATTTTTCTTTTTTTATTGCTGCATTTTAAGCATCATAAAAATCACTGCTACTGAAGAAACAATTGTCTAAAAAAAAAATATTTTGCATTGAAACATATCCCTCAAAACAGTACCCGGACCCCCATACCCCTTTTATGGCCAATTTCTTGCATATAAGCCTTTAAAATGGGCACTTTTGACTTCTCATTTTTGGCTCCCATAGACTTTAATGGAGTTTGCTGTTCGGGGCAGAACTTTTCCCCTGTTCGGGAGTTCTGCTGCAAACTGAACAGGGGGGTGTTCGGCCCATCTCTAATGCAAAACAGCAAAGAACTTACAGCTGAAAAAAAAAGGCTTATCCTAACAATAAGTTTAGACCAGATGTAAGACTGCACAAAGGCCCACTGGTGACTTCAGATGACCAGAAAAAGACTTGGGTCTGGGTACCTGCCCCTTGCTCTAAATACCCCCCCCCCTCCATTTTTATTTTAGACATCCAACAAACAACTTATACAGTAAAACCTCGGAAGCACAAACAAAATGTAAAAATTAGCTGAGGGGAGGGTATTTGGAGAAAAACCCTTATGATCAAAATGCTCGTAAAAACTCAATAAAGTTTGAAAAAGCTCAAAAACACACAATAAAAACATGTGAAAGGGCACAAAAAAGCACAAGCTTCTTCAAGCTTTTAGGCAGAGAAATAAAAGCTCACATGCCAGTAAAAGCAGCATTTTCTTTTTTTTAGAGCTGCAGTGTAAATCAGCCCTAACCATTTGGGCTGTATAGTATCCTATTCCACTATACATTTAATCTCCCTGTGGTTTAACTAAAGCTCTTTTTCTTTTTTAATATATATATATATATATATATATACACGGTATATATATATATATATATATATATATATATATATATATATATATATAATTTATATTATATATAAATATACATATACACACACCCACATATTATTTGAAAAATTGCAAACTGTTTAACTCGCTGTGTGCTGAGCCCCTTTGCATTTTGATCCAATAGTAATTTTTTGTTCCCTTTAAAACTACTTATGCACTCTTCAGCTAGAACAGTGGTCTCCAAACTGCGGCACGAGGGCCGGATGTGGCCCTTTGCTTGCCTTTTTTTGGCCCCTGGGGCACTTTTCCTCCCACTGATACAAGACACTGTTCCTCCCACTGACACCAACAATGGGGCACTATTCTTCCCACTGACACCAATGATAGGGCAATATTCCTCCCACTGACACCAATGATGGGGCACTATTCTTCCCACTGATGCCAATGATGGGGCAATATTCCTCCCACTGACACCAACAATGGGGCACTATTCCTCCCATTGACACCAACGATGGAGCAATATTCTTCCACTGAAATCATTGATGGGGAGCTATTTTTCCCACTGACACCAATGATGGGGGGCACTATCCCTCAAATTGACACAAACTATGGGGCATTATTCCTTCCTGCAATGTATACTCCCACTGACACCAGGACAATTTCTACCCCCAATGACCACAGTCTGGTTTACCTAAAGTCTGAAGGACAGTAAACTGGCTCTTTGTTTAGAAAGTTTGGAGACCCCTGAGCTAGAATATATAGGAGCAGGTATCCAACCTTATGTAAGATGAATAGATGTTTTTTTTGGAAATTTAGAGAAAAGATAAATGTCTGCGTTGCCAATAAAACCCAGTTGCATTTATTTTTAATTTTCTAATCTGTACAGACAGGACTAGCTGAAATTTTCTTGTTATTGGGTACAGTATACATTTGCTTCCCTTTACTGTTGAAAAATTAGGACAGTAGCAAAAAATTCTATAATACATGACATGGGTTTGAAATTGTAACAGCTTGGTCACTTACTGAATGAAAAATCCACAGACACGTAATAATACAAGACCTGATACAATAACTTGCTGAAAAAGCTATATTTTCTTTGTATTCAATTGGCAGAAATGTTAAGAGAACATGATAATGTTTTCTTTCAAGGCCATCCAGCCTCAATAAAAGTGTTGAAGTTTGTAGTTTGATGAGCACTTAAGTACTGTTTTCGTTCTATATTTGTTCCAAGCCATCTTATGCATACGAGTTGAGTCATTTACAATATAATAGTTCATGGCATGGTCATGTATTATGTTACTAGAGGCACCAGGAGCTTGCATGATTGGAAAGGTAAACCCACTACACGAATTGAAGAACAAATCAATAACCTTGCATGTCCTCTTATGCATTATACAAAAGAGGAACAATTCACTATATTTTATTATATAGCACCCACATGCACACATTTGTAAATCTATGCAAACAAGGTCAATATGCAAGAACACATGACACATGCAGATGTCATTGTGGGCAATAAACCAACCAACCTAGCATTGCATAGCAGCAAAGCAGTACAATGTCATAATTTTGCTTGAGTTATCTTGTCTCTTAGTTAGATTACCTAATGGGATTGATTTACCAAAGTCAAAAAGGGTGTTTATTTTGCAGGGGAATTTTCCCTTAGCTTAATGAATGTCATGAAAATTTACATTGCAACAAATACGCAATCATGTGCAAGGAAAATAGAAAAAAATGTTACTTTTGCTTGCACATAATTGGAGAATGGAAGTCAGCAGAGCTTCTAAAACTTCACCAAGCTCTGTAGAAAATTCCCTTGCAAGTGAACAGCTCATTTGCCTTTAGGCTGGAGCAAATTTCTTTCCTGTGACCACAGTGCTTCAATTCCCCCATCAACTCAGACACTGTTGATGAGGGAATCCCTCCTGCCAGACCATTGTCTGCCCCCTGCCGGGAGAAGACAGTGATTATTGCTAGCGGCTATAGCAGCTGCTAGTGATAATCGTAGATTAAACCCAGCATGCTGGTTGTACCCATGATGATTGATCAATCAACTTGGTACATTCAGTCAGCCCATACTGGGTTTGAATTTCAGCAGGTTCCAGCTGAACTGGCCGAGATTTGAACTGTGTATGGCCTGCTTTAGTACATCAACCCAAATATATATATAGATATATATATACACAGTATCTCACAAAATTGAGAACACCCCTCACATTTTTGTAAATGTTTTATTATATCTTTTCATGTGACAACACTGAAGAAGTTACACTTTGCCACAGTGTAAAGTAGTGAGTGTACAGCTTGTATAAAAGTGTACATTTTCTATCCCCTCAAAAAACAAAAAGTGAGCACACCCCTAAGTGAAAATGTCCAAATTGAGCCCAATTAGCCATTTTCCCTCTCTGGTGTCATGTGACTCGTTAATGTTATAAGGTCTCAGGTGTAAATGGGGAGCAGGTGTGTTAAATTTGGTGTTATCGCTCTCACTCTTTCATACTGGTCACTGGAAGTTCAACATGGCACCTCATGGCAAAGAACTCTGAGGATCTAAAAAAAAGAATTGTTGCTCTACATAAAGATGGCCTAGGCTATAAGAAGATTACCAAGACCCTGAAAATTAGCTGCAGCACGGTGGCCAAGACCATACAACAGTTTAACAGGACAGGTTCCACTCAGAACGGGCCTCACCATGGTCGACCAAACCAGTTGATTGCATGTGCTCAGCGTCATATCCAGAGGTTGTCTTTGGGAAATAGACGTATGAGTGCTGCCAGCATTGCTGCAGAGGTTGAAGGGGTGGGGGGTCAGCCTGTCAGTGCTCAGACCATACGCCACACACTGCATCAAATTGGTCTGCATGGCTGTTGTCCCAGAAGGAAGACTCTTCTAAAGATGATGCATAAGAAAGCCCGCTTTGCTGAAGACAAGCAGACTAAGGACATGAATTACTGGAACCATGTCTTGTGGTCTGATGAGACCAAGATAAACTTATTTGGTTCAGATGGTGTCAAGCGTGTATGGTGGCAACCAGGTGAGGAGTACAAAGACAAGTGTGTCTTGCCTACAGTCAAGCATGGTGGTGGGAGTGTCATGGTCTGGAGCTGCATGAGTACTGCCGACACTGGGGAGCTACAGTTCATTGAGGGAACCATAAATGCCAACATGTACTGTGACATACTGAAGCAGATCATGATCCCCTTCCTTCAGAGACTGAGCCGCAGTATTCCAACATAATAATGACCCCAAACACACCTCCAAGATGACCACTGCCTTGCTAAAGAAGCTGAGGGTAAAGGTCATGGACTGGCCAAGCATGTCTGCAGACCTAAACCCTATTGAGCATCTGTGGGGCATCCTCAAATGAAACGTGGAGGAGTGCAAGGTCTCCAACATCCACCAGCTCTGTGCTGTCATCATGGAGGAGTGGAAGAGGGCTCGAGTGGCAACCTGTGAAGCTCTGGTGAACTCCATGCCCAAGAGGGTTAAGGCAGTGCTGGAAAATAATGGTGGCCACACAAAATATTGACACTTTGGGCCCAATTTGGACATTTTCACTAAGGGGTGTACTCAATTTTGTTGCCAGCAGTTTAGACATTAATGGCTGTTTGAATAAAAAAGAGGGGGGAGGTTGTGGGACTTGAGGCACATGAGTGGAACAATGTATCAGTTTAACAGCATAAGTTTAATAAAATAGTTACACAGGTTATACAAATATCTTGGCCATTGGCTCCGTATAAAGATACAAGTTAACATTAAAATTTGCTGAATCACATCATATATGATAACATAGTGCATCAGAAGTGGCCTGCTGACAAGAATGGCCCGTTGGCTCTACGCGTTTTGGTGACTCTATCGCCTTGTCAGGAGAAAATGCCTGTAGTCTGTAAAAAGAATTATAGGTATGTATGAGGGCCGGTAAATTGTATTCATGAATGAATAGGGGTAGCAGAATACTAAGGGAAAGAGCAATTTGAGGTGCGGAGGAGGAAAATGGTCGAACCCCCTACTGACGAGGCGATAGAGTCGCCAAAACGCGTAGAGCCAACGGGCCATGTTATCATATATGATGTGATTCAGCAAATTTTAATGTTACCTTGTATCTTTATACGGAGCCAATGGCCAAGATAATTGTATAACCTGTGTAACTATTTTATTAAACTTATGCTGTTAAACTGATACATTGTTCCACTCATGTGCCTCATTTAAAGTCCCACAACCTCCCCCCTCTTTTTTATTCGAATTGAACAGGGATGGAGACAACTCGTCTAAGGTGTCTCATTTAAAGTCCCACACTCCCCCCCTTTATATAATTAATGGCTGTTTGTTGAGTTATTTGAAGGGACAGCAAATTTACACATATACAAGCTGTACACTCACTACTTTACATTGTAGCAAAGTGTAATTTCTTCATTGTTGTTACATGAAAAGATAGCATAAAATATTTACAAAAATGTAAGGGGTGTACTCACTTTTGTTAGATACTGTATAAATAAACATATATATAAATATATATATACTGTATATATATATAGCCTAGTTGAACTTTCAGTTTAAATCAGCATAATACATTTTAGGTACATAAAAGTGTGCACAGCTCATTTTCTTTAGAAAGCAACCAGGCAGCCATAGCCGTGGAATTCTACACTCAGGGGCGTAACTATAGGGGGCGCAGCAGTCGCGACCGCTACTGGGCCCTGTGCTGAAGGGGGTCCGTGTGGCCCCCCTCTACATATGACCGGCGGCAGCATAGACAGCTAGGAGTAGAAGTGCACCGTGGCTGGAGGTGGTGGGGGATGACTAGCAGAGCTCCATGCTCGACTATCGTTCTGGCAGCGGTTTAGTTGTGCATTCCCTGCGTCCTCGGTCGGCTCCTCAGGGTCCCCCTCTCCTGCTCCATTTAGCGCTGTTCAGTCCGGTGTCTATCCTCCCCAGCCACAGTCCCGCCCCCTAAATGCGGCTCACACGGCACTGCATGCTTCTCCCGGGCTAACAAACATTAAGCACAGTGCAGCCCTATGAGAGCCGACTCCCCGCAGGCTTGTCGTGTCAGCCCCCCTCCTCCCCGTCATACACAGATGATGTCCGGTCTTTCTGGGAGATATGCTGATTGCCCTCCAGCATGCTGAAGGGAGCCCAGGCCACCACGGATGAGTGCCCGGCCTGCAGCTTGGTCATGGTAAGTGAGATGACTCCATCCCCCACACACCCATCACATACCCCCTCCATCTCCCCTGGGGACAGAGCCCCCTTCTCACCTGGGGACAGGGACCCCCATCTCCCCTGGGAACAGGGACCCCTTCTCATTTGGGGACAAGAACCCCTTCTCACCTGGTATAGGGACCCCTTCTCACCTGGGGACGGGACCCCTTCTCATTTGGGGACAGGGACCCCTTCTCATTTGGGGACAGGGACCCCATCTCCCCTGGGCACAGGGACCCCATCTCCCCTGGGCACAGGGACCCCTTCTCAGCTGGGCACAGGGACCCCTTCTTCTCAGCTGGGCACAGGGACCCCTTCTTCTCAGCTGGGCACAGGGACCCCTTCTCAGCTGGGCACAGGGACCCTTTCTCAGCTGGGCACAGGGACCCCTTCTCAGCTGGGGACAGGGACCCCTTCTCAGCTGGGGACAGGGACCCCTTCTCAGCTGGGGACAGGGACTCCTTCTCAGCTGGGGACAGGGACTCCTTCATACATGGGGACAGGGACCCCTTCTCACATGGAGACAGGGACCCCTTCTCACATGGGGACAGAGCCCCCATCTCCCCTGGGGATAGGGACCCCTTCGTACCTGGGGATAGGGACCCTTTCTTACCTGGGGATAGGGACCCCTTCTTACCTGGTACAGGGGCCCCTTGTCACCTGGGCACAGGGACACCCATCTTCCCTGGGGACAGGGACCCCATCTGCCCTGGAGAAAAGGACTCCATCTCTCCTAGGGACAGGAACCCCATCCTGCCTAGGGACAGGAACCCCATCTTCCCTGGAAATGGGGACTCAATCTTACCTAGGGACCCTATGTACCCTGGGGACCAGGACCCCACCTCGCCTCAGAAAAGGAACCCCATCTACAGACCATGCTGGCTGGCAGTGCTGATGTCAGCCACCCTAGGGTGCCAGGATGGAGGAGGGGGCAGAACACACAGAGGAAATCTGAATCCCCAGCCATTTGGGGGTGTACCAGCAGGGGTCACTGGACACCAGGGGAGGGGGGGTACAGCAGTACCAGTGTGGGGGTCCTGGAGATGGGGGTGGGTACAGCAGCCCCTGTGTGCTTTATCCTGGACTCCCTCGTCGGCTCTGCCAGGTTCCCCATCATCTCTCCTGCTGGCTGCTGCTGGGGATCTGTCAGAGTGGGAAATGGGCCGGTAAATGTGTAATTTACCACCCCTTTTTTTTTCTGAATTGAGAGAGTCAGTGATCTGTACCAATCACTGACTCTGTCCATTTATAACTGTGGTATATACTAATCAAAGTTTACTATGCTTCAGTTTATGAATGGACAGGAAGCTCTGTACAGAGCTACTTCTGTCCATTCATTCTATGTAGCTGAGGCTGCAGAGAAGGAGATTGGGGGCTCAGTCTTCTTCTTTATCGCAAAGGTGGAACATCAGAGGTCTGTTTAGACCTCTGATATCTCACAAATGTCCCCCAACTGGGCTCCTAATTATTTTTTTTTAAATAATAATGTAGCGGGGTGTTCCCCTTTAATGCAGAGAGACAAGAAGTTCCAGGTGAGAGGTGAGTCGGGAGGAAGTCAAGAGACATTACTGGAAGTGAAAGCAGAGGAGAGAGAGAGACTACATCTCCCAGTACATCTTGCAGCACCCAGGGTACATTGCTCCGGAACAGAGACTGCTGGGGCAGACTTTATAAAGGGGAGGTGGAGTTTGTTCGGTCTCTTTGGACACCCCCTCTCCTAGCAAGAGGATCTCTGTGCTGAACTGCTGTGTGCACAAGGCCTGAAGCCTGGGCCTTGTGCTCCTTTCCAAAGAGCCCTCTGCCAGCCTAGCAGAACCTTAGAGACATCTTCTCATCCTTGCTGCAGTACACCAGAAGGATTGAAGACTTGGATGTCGGTGGATTCCTGTTCCTAGACGAATCGATGGAGGAAACGGACTTGGACTTGTCCGGGTGGTGAGAGCTGTTTAAAGACAGACACTTTATCTTTACTATTCGTTGGGATTACAAAGTTGTTCTTCAAGTGCACCACCGAAAAGATTGCTAGCAAATATTGTTTCACTGAACTTCCATTTAGATCAGTCAGGCCTGACTGCATAGGTAGACATTGCTGGGTGTTAGTCTACCCATGAGGGGAAGTAGCTGTAAAAGGGCAGCGCTAGAGTTGCATAGCAATACTTTATTATTCTGATTACTCTGTTTATCTTTATTACTGTTTATTGCAGGGATCTGCAACTTATAATACTGTTGTTTATTACTTGCCCATTAGCCTCAGTAAAATATCTAGGTCAAGTACATTGGTGTCAGTTTCACTTACTTTAATAGAAGTTTTAAAGTATATCACTGTGTGTGTTTGCCATAGGACTGCGTCACCTAATGTTGCGGTCACGCGGTCCTATCTCCCCTTACTAGCTGTGCCAGTGGGGGGTTGAGCATATTGCCGGGGGTTGGCGGAGCTGTCTTCAGGGCCCAACTAAAATCTGCGGCCTTCTTAGTTGGAGGTATCGCTACACGTGGGGGTTCTCGTCCGGGATCCTGATACAGCAGGTGAACGCCTGAAGTGGCGGCATGGACCCCACCAAAGTAGTCCAATGGTGCGAAGCAGAAGGGACACGCTCAGAAGCGAGCGTGGCCATTGAACTTCCAGGGAGTGACTGGAGAGAGAAACAAATTAAAGAAGTGGTACAAATATTGTCACCGGATAGAAAGGCTTACGTGGTCGCAATGAGACCAGACTCAAGGACCAACTGCACCTATGCACTGATAGAGTGGGGACAGGATGTCCCTGAAAACTTCCACGGTGCCAGTATAAAATTGTCCGAAAAGACTGAGTTCCACCTGACACATCCCAGTCAGAAGCAGTTAGAACCCTTGGACAGGAAAGCAGGGGCTGCTGTTAAATCGCAGGCAGAGCAACAGCTGAGTGATCTGAAACGACAGTACCGTGACATACAAGAGAGGTTTCAGGAGACTTCCAGTATGATAGCTGAACGCATTAAGGAGTTACGTGTCGCTCCTGAGGATCAGAAAGATGGTCAGATAAAGCCCAAACCTGGGAAGGTACCGAAGAAACGAGTTCAGGGTCGCCTGCAGGAAGTAACCATCCGGAAGGATTTCCGCATTGATGGCCAGATAGGAGAAAGAGGGCAGAAGGACAAACTGTCCTACACCAACCTCCTACACCAAATAGAGTTGGGGTTACAGAAAGGATATCAGGAATCTGAAATTAGAGAGGCTGTAATCCATGCCATCAGCCCAGGTTCAAGTGTCAGGGGCATGTTAGAGAGGAAGGGTGGATTGACCCTGAACCAGCTAAAGAGGATACTGAAAAGCTATTATGAGGATGAAGATGCCCCCGAGTTATTTCATCGACTGATAAAAATGACCCAGGAGAGTGGAGAGACTCCTCAGAACTTCCTATTCCGGGCCATTGAGCTCAAGGACCGCCTGTTGTCCACATCCAAGGATGAAGGAAATGGGGAGCATTTTGGAGTCAAGCTAGTCCAAAAGAAATTCCGGAGATCTGTGACTACGGGATTGAGGAGTGACTACATCAAGCTACAGCTGAAGCAGCATTTGGAAGATCCCTCAACTCCGGATGAGGTCCTCATTGAGAAAATGAATGAAGCAGATAAGATGGAGATTGAGAAGGACCAAAAACAGAGGAAACTTCAATCTCCTAGCACCACAAGTGCCAAAGTACAACAGATAGATGTCTCTTCAGACACTCGGGAGCTTAGTGTACTGGCAGCAAGCACTGAACAGGGATCATGGTCTTCACCTATTCACCACTTCCCCACAAGTCAGACTGGACTGGAGGAGCTGTTCCAGACCCAGAAAGAAATACTAGAGATGATGACGATGTTGATGACTCGTCTGGTGAAACCCCAGACAGAAGAGGTCTCACCACTCATGGCACCAAAGACCCCTACCACTAACCGCTCTATGAAACCAATACAGAGAGCCTGCTTCAAATGTGGAGAAAAAGGACATCTCAGGCGAGTATGCCCAAGCCTGGTAGTTGAGGAAAAGTCCAAACAGCTGGCGGGAAACTTCAGCGGGCCCCGGTGAAGGAGCCGACCGGGTGCCCATCATTTTCAGTGAGTTCCAAACTGAATGAGAAGCTAAGGAAGAGAAAAGACAAAACTCCTCAGAGGAACTATAGTATCCCTCAGCAGGGGTACACCCCAAAGAGAGAGGGCCAGACCCCTCAGAAGAGGCACAGCATTCCCCAAAGGGAATGCACACCTAAGAAAAACTATAATATCCCTCAGCAGGTCTGTACGCCCATTAAAAGGAGGGAAATCGATGCATACCAGGCCCAAGAAAGACTAAAGTCAAAAGGGAGATGGACGAGAGAGAGTCCGAAGGGAAAGGACCAGAAGAAGGCGACTCCTGCCAGGCCATATCCGGAGAAGCTGGTAGGCCCATCTCCTGTAGTGCCCATTCAAGTGGAGGGAGTCTACACCAGAGCCATCTTGGATACTGGGGCACAAGTGACCCTACTATACCGGGATTTCTACGATAAGCACTTGAGTCATCTGCCCATCCAGAACATAGAGGAGCTGGAAATATGGGGAATTGGAACCCAGAGCTTCCCCTATGATGGCTATCTGCCCATCCGGATGACCTTTGACCCATCTGTGGCTGGGAAGGCCGAAGTGTTTGACACCCTGGCAGTTGTGTGCCCTCGGCCGCCAGGAGCCAACAAGAGCTCCCTTATAATAGGGACAAACACGGACCTGGTCCGAAGACTCCTGACCCCTTTAGTGGAAGAGAAGGGGCAAGCAGCCACCAAGATCCATCCCATGCTGAGGACGGCTTACCAAAGGCTGGTCCTAGAGCAGAAGACCCCGGTGGAGGGGATAGGGAAGGTGTGGAGACTTGGAAGAGGAGGGGTAGTGTTGCAGCCTGGCGAAGTAACCTGTCTCAGAGCCACTGTGAAGCTTACTTGGGAGCAGCCTGGACACTTTGTCGTGCTGGAATCCGACCCAAAAGGAGAGTCCTCAGGTCTGGAAGTGATACCAGAAGTGATTCCGCTGAAGGTTCTGAAGAAGGCCCATTGTAGAGTTCCGGTGAGTGTTAGAAACACTACCAGAGGCCCCATGGAAATCCCTGCCAGAATGCTGCTGGGCCAGGTGAGCCCTGCTGCCCCGGTTACCCTGTCAGAAGTAAAGGGGACGGGTGAAAGAGGAGATCTTTGGGAGAAGCTGTCCATGGAGAACTTGAATCTATCCAGGGTTTGGAAAGAGAGAGCCAAGGCCCAGTTGACTAGATGGGAGAAGATATTATCCAGAGATGAGTTCGATGTGGGGTGTGCAAGGAGTGCCACCCATCGGATCCGCCTCCAGGAAGACAAGCCCTTCCGAGAGAGAGTCAGGCGGGTCCCCCTAGCAGATCTGGAGAATCTAAGGGAACAACTTGCAGAACTCAAGAGGACTGGTGTGATCCGGGAGTCCAGGAGCCCCTATGCCTCTCCCATAGTGGTGGTCAGAAAGAAGAATGGGTCATTGAGGCTCTGTATAGACTACAGGACTCTCAACAGGAAAACCATCCCCGACCAATACACCACTCCGAGGATAGAGGATGCCCTACAGAGCTTGTCTGGAGCCAAGTGGTTCAGCGTTATGGACCTCAAGAGCGGGTACTATCAGATCCCTATACATCCAGAAGACAAGGAGAAGACAGCTTTCATAACCCCAGTGGGGTTCTTTGAATTCAATCGGATGCCCCAAGGTCTGTCTGGAGCCCCAGCTACTTTCCAACGTCTCATGGAGAAGACTGTAGGAGACATGAACCTTATTGAAGTCCTTGTATACCTGGACGATGTCATTGTCTTTGGGAGAACCTTGGAAGAACACGAAGAGAGGCTGGAAAAGTGTTGAGAAGACTAAGTGAGGAAGGACTCAAGCTTTCGCCTGAGAAGTGTCGGTTCTACCAGTCTTCTGTGAACTATCTGGGGCACATAGTGTCTGAAGAGGGGGTGGCCACAGACCCTGAGAAATTGGAGGCAGTTACCTCCTGGCCACGACCCACCACAGTAACAGAACTCAGATCCTTCTTGGGGTTCTGCTCCTATTACAGGAGGTTTGTGGAAGGATTCGCCCGAATTGCTAGACCATTGAATGAACTACTCAAGACCGAGGGGGAAGAGGACGACTCAGGGCCCAGGAAGCCGGGAGAGTCAGTCAGAGATCAGTGGAACCAGAAGTGTGAAGAGGCCTTCCAGGCATTAAAGGAGAGCCTAACCACTGCCCCGGTCTTGGCCTACGCAGACCCAACCAAATCCTATGAACTACACGTGGATGCTAGTCATGACGGTCTGGGAAGAGTACTTTACCAAGAACACGAAGGGCAACTGTGGCCTGTTGCCTACGTGAGTAGGAGCCTGAACCCCTCGGAGAAGAACTACCCCACCCACAAGCTGGAGTTCCTGGCCCTTAAGTGGGCGGTAGTAGACAAACTCAAAGATTACCTATATGGGGCGGAGTTCACTGTGAAGACCGACAACAACCCCCTTACCTACCTTTTCACCACGGCCAAGCTGGACGCCACTGGACACAGGTGGCTGGCCGCACTGTCTGGATTCAGCTTCAGCCTAAAGTATAGGCCAGGGGCTGGGAATCGAGACGCAGATGCTCTGTTCAGGAGATCTCATTCCCCCACCATTGAAATAGAAGATTGGACCCAAGTGGCACCGGACAGAGTGCGGGCCCTTTGTCAAGGAGCTGAATTCCAAGCCCGAGGAGGCTCCAGAGCAGAGGAAATAGGAGTTACCATGGTGGGAGTCCCCAAACACTACTGTGGAGTAGCTCAATTGGAAGAGGACAACCTACCAAGACTGTCCAAGAAGGAATTGAGGTGTGACCAATTGAAAGACCCCATGGGGAGATTGGTCCTGGAGGCCTTGGAGAATCAGGATCCAAACAGACTCATGCGTCAACCTTCAAAAGAAGCTCGCCTGCTGAGGAAGGAGTGGGATAGGTTGCAGTTACATCAGGGAGTGGTCTACCGAAGGGGCCCCTCTGATGACTCAGAAGATAAGTGGCAGCTGTTCCTCCCAGAGAAACATCGGGAGACTGTTCTGATTGCCCTGCATGACAATCATGGCCACCTAGGGGCTGAAAGGACCTTTCAACTTGTCAGAAGTCGGTTCTATTGGCCCTGCATGAGGGCAGAGGTAGAGGAGTACTGCCACTCATGTGCCCGATGCATCCAGAGGAAGACTTTGCCCCATCAAGCTGCCCCAATGGGCCATCTACAAAGTCAAGGCCCAATGGATCTGGTATGCATTGATTTTCTCTGCCTCTAACCCGACCTGAGTGGACTAGGAAATGTTCTGGTGATAACCGACCATTTCACCTGGTATGCCCAGGCTTTCCCGACCAAAGACCAGAAGGCCTCCACCGTAGCCAAGGTACTTATGGAGAAGTACTTTGTCCATTATGGGCTGCCACAGCGACTCCATTCAGATCAAGGGAGGGACTTCGAGAGTAAACTGATCCGGAAGCTCCTGGATTCTTTGGGAATCAAAAAGACTCAAACTACACCTTACCATCCACAGGGAGATGCTCAGCCGGAAAGGTTCAACCGAACCTTGCTCAACATGTTGGGGACTCTGGAAAGTGAGAAAAAGCAACATTGGAGCAAACACATAGCAGCCACAGTACATGCTTACAACTGCACCATCAGTGATGCTACAGGCTACTCCCCATATCGACTCATGTTTGGGAGAGAGGCGAGACTACCTGTGGACCTGGCCTTCGGCACCTCTCTGGACCATTCCTCAGTCACATCCCACAAAGGGTACGTGGACAGGCTCAGACAAAGCCTGAAAGTAGCTTATGAGCAAGCTCAAGCAGCTTCCGACCAAAGGGGGGCTAGAAATAGGAGGAACTTTGACTTGAAGGTCCGGGTGCAAGACCTACAGCCTGGGGATCGAGTGCTGTTACGCAACCTGGGGATCCCTGGGAAGCACAAACTTGCAGACAGATGGAGATCTGAACCTTATGTCATCTGTAGGAAGTTGCCGGGCCTACCTGTCTATAAGTTGAAACCAGAAGGAAAGGTAGGCCCACTGAAGACGTGGCATCGGAATCACCTGCTCCCACTTGCTGAGGCAGTTAGAATACCTCCTGCGGGAGACTCCCCTGAACCGGCCTCTATTCTGGATACTCCTAGGCCGAACACTCGGTCGCAGACCTCCCGAGCTGAAGATGGAGAGGCCTCTCAACTTAGTGAAAATGAAGAAGGAGAACTTGATTGGCTGTGGCCTTCCCCAACTCCAGAAACTTCTAATATTGATCTTCCAGCCACTGAAGACACTCAAGATGGGACACTGAACCCAGAAGCCACAGAGTTCATCCCTTCTAGTCCTTCAGCAGAATACTAGGAAGATGCCCAGGATGGTTGTTCAGAGGAAGGGGAGCCTGAGGCGCCAGAGCCAGAAATCCCAAGAGAGCAAAGGGCTCGAAGAGTCATCTGGCCTCCTAAGAAGCTGACCTACCCACAAATGGGGAACAGTTCGGAAGACTCTGTAGTCACTGCTAGAAGGAATGCTGAGAATCCGGATCCTTCCACTATCCATTTAGTGGAGGGCAACCCCAGCTCACTCTCTGGCACAGTTAGACAGGTCGCCCCCACTGAAGCGACCTGTAGACAGGACAGCTCCCCATCCTATGATGATTGGTGGGAGGCTCCTCTGTCAATCCTATGCAACCGCATTGAATCTAAAATGTTTTGCAGATCTAAAAATGTTAGATGTCTTTGGGGACCAAAGAGTTCAAGTGGGGGGAGTGTGTAGCGGGGCGTTCCCCTTTAATGCAGAGAGACAAGAAGTTCCAGGTGAGAGGTGAGTCAGGAGGAAGTAAAGAGACATTACTGGAAGTGAAAGCAGAGGAGAGAGAGAGACTACATCTCCCAGTACATCTTGCAGCACCCAGGGTACATTGCTCCGGAACAGAGACTGCTGGGGCAGACTTTATAAAGGGGAGGTGGAGTTTGTTCGGTCTCTTTGGACACCCCCTCTCCTAGCAAGAGGATCTCTGTGCTGAACTGCTGTGTGCACAAGGCCTGAAGCCTGGGCCTTGTGCTCCTTTCCAAAGAGCCCTCTGCCAGCCTAGCAGAACCTTAGAGACATCTTCTCATCCTTGCTGCAGTACACCAGAAGGATTGAAGACTTGGATGTCGGTGGATTCCTGTTCCTAGACGAATCGATGGAGGAAACGGACTTGGACTTGTCCGGGTGGTGAGAGCTGTTTAAAGACAGACACTTTATCTTTACTATTCGTTGGGATTACAAAGTTGTTCTTCAAGTGCACCACCGAAAAGATTGCTAGCGAATATTGTTTCACTGAACTTCCATTTAGATCAGTCAGGCCTGACTGCATAGGTAGACATTGCTGGGTGTTAGTCTACCCATGAGGGGAAGTAGCTGTAAAAGGGCAGCGCTAGAGTTGCATAGCAATACTTTATTATTCTGATTACTCTGTTTATCTTTATTACTGTTTATTGCAGGGATCTGCAACTTATAATACTGTTGTTTATTACTTGCCCATTAGCCTCAGTAAAATATCTAGGTCAAGTACATTGGTGTCAGTTTCACTTACTTTAATAGAAGTTTTAAAGTATATCACTGTGTGTGTTTGCCATAGGACTGCGTCACCTAAAGTTGCGGTCACGCGGTCCTATCTCCCCTTACTAGCTGTGCCAGTGGGGGGTTGAGCATATTGCCGGGGGTTGGCGGAGCTGTCTTCAGGGCCCAACTAAAATCTGCGGCCTTCTTAGTTGGAGGTATCGCTACAATAAAAAAACTACTTATACCAGTGGCGGAACTACAGGACTACAAAGGTCATACCTGTGACCGGGCCCTGGAGTTCCACCACCGGACTCGGAGGGAAGGACCCGGCTGGGGTTCAGGGGGGCCCTTCATGGTTTCTTGCACCGGGGCCCTGAAGGTTATAGTTACGCCACTGTCTACAGTGGTCTTTTTAAGTCAGACCTAGAGGTCTGCAATCAGCATAGCTCCTGCCCCACTGCTGAATAGACAGCTTTAGCTCTGATTCAGCAAGGGAGGTTTCAGACGTCTGTAGAGAGTCAACTGCTTCCACACACAAAGCATAGGTCCTTCTCTAGAGCATACCGCTAGAGCAGGGGTCTCCAAAAATTTTGAACAAAGGGCCGGTTTATTGTCCTTCAGACTCTAGGAGGGCCAGATTGTGGCCAGAGGGAGTGGAAATTTTCCTGGCATCAGTGGGAGTAAACATCTGGTACATCTGGTATTAGGGGGAGGAATAGTGCCCCATCGTTGGTATCATAGGAACAAATAGTGCGCCATTATTAGTGTCGGTGGGATAAATGGTGCTCCATTGTTGGTGTGAGATGGTAGAATAGTGTCTCATATCGGTGGAAAGAATAGTGCCCCAAGGGCCGAATAAAGGCAATCAAAGGGCCACATCTGGCCCTCGGGCCGCAGTTTGGAGACCACTGCGCTAGAGGATAGGCCTTTCTACATAGACAGGCTTTTATTTATAACAGAAATGCCCATACAAGTCTATAGAAATCCAAAAGTATCTTAAATAATGTCAAAAGGAGGCTAATTTCAAGTCAAATGCACCTGTCAATTAATTCTGCATGATTTTAGAAGCATGTCAAAGTGATGTCAAAAGCAAGTCGCTTTTGCCCATCAACGAAAAGGTAGTTTGGGCCACTGAATGATAAATACTATAAAGAATAAGTCCCCTTGCCATCATGACAACATCCTGCATCTTTTCAGAGAGTACTTTGAGATTATAGCAATGTTGAGCCACTGCATCCTCCCAGTGTAAATCAGCACAAGCCCATTGTTTTATATGCACAAAGCTAAAGAAGATATTTAATAGGTTTGCATTTCCATTGGCCACAGGGACCAACTCGTTATAATTTATTGGGGAGGGGGGCTATCTACTTATACCTAGTTATTTTAACAGGTTTAGCCTAGGTTCACACTGGCAGCGGGAATGAAACGGTGCGAGTTCAGCTGAAATCGCACCATTTCATTCCCGCATGTCAGTCCTGACTTCATGGGCGATTTCAGAGACATCTGTGCGGGTTTCTGCACAGATGTCTATTGAAATCGCACCCGGAAGTCGCCAAAAGTAGTACAGAATCTACTTTTGGGAATCGGTGCGGCATTGCGCTGATTCGGACGGTGCAATTACCAGCAATAGCCGCCGATTTGGCATGGGTTTTGAACATGTCAAATCGCTGCAATGTGAACCAGAATCAAAGAAAATTGTTGAAAACTCACAAATTCTGTTATACCCTGTTGTTCATTTAGAATTTTTAGAGACATAATTAAAAAAAATTGTTGCCTTCTTTGTAACTATAAATGGTGGAAGTGTTTCTTTATTTTTATACTTAATGCTCTTATCATAGTTTTATGACTTGTTTAATGCTATAGGTAGGCCACACAGGTTTGGGAGTTTTTTCTCGGGCTCTTTGAATGTATTAACGGTAAAAATACATTTTGTAGTGTTTTTATGTTGTTTAACCACTTAAGGACCAGCCACTGTGTATATACGTCAGCAGAAGGGCACCTGGAGGCACAATCACGTACCTGTACGTGGCCCTTTAACTGCTGACGTTGGGGCGGCGGCGCGCTCGCGACCCCCCTGCCTTCCCCGTGAGTCGGGTCATGGGTCCCGTGGACTCGATCGCCGCGGGGATCCCCGCGATCGTCTCACGGAGGCATGGAGCGGAGAGATGTGTGTGTAAACACAACATCTCCCCGCTCCGCTACTGACACTGTCAGCGATCTCCGCTCTGTGTAATCAGAGCGGAGATCGCTGACGTGTCAGTGGTAGCCACGCCCCCACACAGTAGTAATCACTGCCCTAGGCACACTTATCACCTCCAGCGCCCCTAGTGGTTAACCTCTTTACTGCCAGTGTCATTTTACAGTAAACAGTGCATTTTTATTGCACTGATCGCTGTGAAAATGACAATGGTCCAAAAAATGTGTCAAAAGTGTCTGATGTGTCCGCCATAATGTTGCAGTCACAAAAAAATTCGCTGTACTAGTAAAAAAATTTTTTTATAAAAACGCCATAAAACTACCCCCTATTTTGTAAACGCTATAACTTTTGCGCAAACCAATCAATAAACGCCAAATGCGATTTTTTTTTTACCAAAAATATGTAGAAGAATACGTATCGGCCTAAACTGAGGAAAAAAAATGTTTTTTTATATATTTTTTGGGGATATTTATTATAGCAAAATGTAAAAAATATTGCATTTTTTTCAAAATTGTCACTCTGTTTTTGTTTATAGCGCAAAAAATAAAAACCGCAGAGGTGATCAAATACCACCAAAAGAAAGCTCTATTTGTGGGAAAAAAAGGACGTCAATTTTGTTTGGGAGCCACGTCGCACGACCGCGCAATTGTCAGTTAAAGCGACGCAGTGCCAAATTGTGAAAACACCTCTGGTCATTATGGTCCGTATTGGTTCGGTCCTTAAGTGGTTAAAACATACTTATTCTTGTTTTGTGTCCATCAATAATACGTCTTTAACACTGTATGCCTTGAGAGAGACCAACCCTCAGAATTTGGAAATTTACTTTCTTAAAATCAGCTCCTACACCTGTATATTTCTTATGGACAAATATTACATTGATTCACAGGGATAAGGAAGTAAGAACTATTGATTTTGCAATAACGTTGTCATTATTTATAATACCAAAAGACTATAAAAGGGGAGAAAGAAGGAAGAGTTAATTAGGGCTTATTAACCAAGGATTAAAAAGGGTTAATAATTTTTTTTATCATTTAACAGAAAGAATCCACTCTGACTCAAGCCTCGTACACACGGCCGAAAATCTCGTCAAGAAAAAACACATCGTTTTTCTTGACGAGATTCTTGGACAAGAAACATGTCCCGGCCGAGTGTACACACGCTCGATTCAAAGAACCCGCGGTTCTTTGAATAGAGCGAACGCGGTGACGTCATCGACTACGACGAGCGTGCGCTTGTCACATTCGATGCCGTCGCCGCCATCTTGCTACACCCTATCTATGCCTAGGAAGTCATTTTGAGCATGCGCGGGCTTCCCGGAGGACAGGTATGTGTACACACACACAATTTTCTCGTCGAGAAACAGGCTGACGAGAATCTCGACGAGAAAATAGAGAGCAGGTTCTCTATATTTATCGTCGAGATTCTTGACGGTTTTCTTGACGAGAAACCATACACACGAACGATTTTCTCGGCAAGAAAGCTATCTCGGCAGTTTTCTTGTCGTTTCTTGCCGAGAAACTCGTTCGTGTGTACGAGGCTTTAGAGTCAGGTTTGGTTGTTAACCTCCCTGGCGGTATTATTCTGCCAGATTTTAGGTGCTGAAAGCGGTACCATTATTCTGCATGGAAATTTGGCGTTTTATATTGTAGGCCTGTAATTCTTAGGAATAACTCACTTAAATCTGTCCAAACCAGAGTCTAGTAGACATCCCGGGTATGATAAAGTTCAAAAAACAAAATCATAAATTATAATATAATAAATAACTATAAAATAATTATAACAAATAATAATATAATAATAATAAAAGTGTTTTTCAGTGTTTGATGACGAATTTCCCCACAAATCACTATCGCTCTAATCTGCAAGTGATTCTAATTTATTATCGTTGTTTTCTAGCTGGTCTAAAACCACTTTTGATGTAAAGGGACACTTTTTGGTTGCTATGGACAATCTCCAGTTTCCAGGCAGAAGGAACAGTTTTTATTATATAAAAGTGCATGCAGGACACTGGGCAGACCACTAGGGACAATGGGGGTGTGTAATTATTTGATACAGTACTGTAATCTGTAAGATTACAGTATACTGTATGTGTATTGTGTGTTTCACTTTTTGAATTTGGCGCCGAACTGCGCCGCAACGTCGCAGGGAATGGAGCTCAGTGGCACTCGGCAGTGTGGATCGAGCAAGATGACGGCTCGCTCACACAGCGGGGATACATCACAGGATCCAAGGACAAGGTAAGTAACTTCCCCTGTATCCTGCGATGCGATCCCGAGTCTGGCTCGGGGTTACCGCTTTAGGTACTGAAATCTTACCCCGAGCCAGACTCGGGAATACCGCTAGGCGGGTTAAAGTCATCAGCAAGGGGGAGAAGAACCAGTGCAAACAAAGTACATCCTAGGAATGTAGATACATTTTTAGAACGTACCTTGTATACCCAAGGTCTTTAAGTAGTTCATTCATTATTTGTTATTTTAGTATTTGTTGCTCACCACAACAAGCTTCAAATAGAGAAATTAGGCAAAATGCCTCTTTTTTTAACACCTACATTGCTCAAATCAACTTAGCTCAAAGCTGTGACTTACACTATATATATATACAGTATATATATATATATATATATATCGGTAATCCCAGACAGACTCAATGTTGAGATCAGGGCTCTGTGTCGGTCCGACCCATCATTTCCAGGACTCCTTGTTCTTCTTTACACCATGGTGCATGACCTGTAACTGTCTTCCACAACCTCACCTTAGTTGAAGAGTTTGGCTGTTCCTCACCCATTTTTTGGCCTCCTACCCAGCTGTTTCAGTCAATGACTGCGTTTCAACCTATATATGAAATTGATGATCATTAGCACCTGCTTGGTAATATAGGTTAATCATACACTTGACTCTAATCCTACAAAATCCCTGACTTTGTGTAGGTGTACAAAGTATGCAAGTCCAAGAATTGATGCTGGTTTTATAGCCAAAGGATAGTCACACCAAATATTGATTTGATTTCAATTTTTTTTCTGTTCGCACACTTTGCATTTAAAAACACAAATAAACATTAACAACTAAAATATGTGTAGCGGGGTCTTCAGATTTAGTGGGATACACCTGGGGGTAGTGTGACCCAGGTGTGTTATTATGTCAGGGTTTAGACCCCTTTTTGTTATTCGTGGAGGATTGGGGGATGTAATGTTCTCCTTTGCCTGTGGGTGGCGGAGTACCTACAGGCTTCAGGTAGAATATTCACCACAGTGCTACCCTTTTTGTCCCTTCCTGGAGATGGTACGGCTGGGGCGGGGAACCCGCCGTGGTGTTGATGGGAGGAGATAAAAGGGGGAGACGCCCTCGCCACGAGGTCTTCGGGGATCATCTCGTCACGCACCCAGGCACCTTCGGCCTTTGGTGCGGGCGGTTCAAGGTTCCGGCCTAGGCGCCCTAGGCCTGGCCGGAATGAAGCTGGGATTCCATCCCAGGCACCTTCAGCCTGGGATGAGGTACTATTGAGGAGGCCTGGGACCCAGTGACTCCGACTGGGTCCCGCAAGGGTGAAGTGATTCCAGGGTGCCCTTGCGAGGGGACCCGCATCTGAGGTGAGGAGGCTGGGGAGGTCGCCCGTCCGAAGATTCCGGTGCAGCGTCAACCCGGTTACGGATGGGCCTCCGGTAACTCTCTTGGAGGACATCTTCCCCTGATAGGGGCTGCAACGCAGCAGAGGTATTCGAATTAAGACTCCTGCAACCCTTGGTCATAGCACAGGGGGTGTAGGGACCCAGATCAGTATAGTGCCTCAACCTGCTCATCCCACCGTATCCTGCCATCGCATTGCCTGTATGTGGAGATACGAAATAAACCCAACAGTTGGACTGTGATCGGTGTATGGACTCTGTCAATGGGAGCAAAGGGTGGTTTGGTGGTTTCTGCACAACAGACTCGGTACATGCCCAAGACACACCGGCCCGAGGAAACATCAGATATTGGCCTTCACCTCACCCACTGTTATGGGGAGGACATGGGCCGTAGCGCACCTCACTCTGTCGCGTGACATACCCCTAGCTAAAGAGGACGGGGCTGAGGCCGCTACATATGCATTTTTGATAGCGTTCTTACTTTACAGTATTTCTTCACATCTGCCTAAAACTTTTGCATAGTACTGTGTATATATTACAATTTCTTGAATATACCATGCAAAAATAAAACACCCACATTTTTCTGTCCATAAATAAGAGCTGCCTATTTTATCAAAGGCCCATTCATCAAGAAATCAATATCGGACATGGATTAAAATCTTATAAATAACTACTACCGCCAATCTGTAATGTTATTGTTTATTTTATGTTAGCAGATCTATTAATTAAGCATTTTACTTCCTCATAACAAACATATATGATGTCGTTATAGCATTTGCAAACATTAGCAGGTGCCCAGCTACTACCCCAGAGCCCAGTGATTATTACAGCAATTAATGCAGATGGTGTTTGAGGTAGCCACAGCTGTTTCTGTGCCACTTCTACATAACTAATCATTTCTGTGTCCCAGCAAAGTACTTTACACACTGCACAGGTTAGATTGCTTTCTTCTGATCAGGTCAGCTCTCGTTTTGACTGTTTTACCCTAGAAGCCATCAATCCACCCAGCTGAGATGCTGGGGCATTATTTGAAATAACTACATCAGTAAAATATATTTAAAAACAAGTTTAAAGTAAAACGTTACTGTATTGTATTAAATATATTGTAGATACAGCAATGAAATAATGAATGAGAATCAATTATCAAACCATGTAAATTACCAAGCCTAGATACACTGTGGAACCTTCATTTGCTAAAGGGCAGGTACACGCTGTTCATAAAATGCCTGAAATATTATCTTTGAAAACATAATGAAAGTTTGGATGCAGAACAGAAAGTTCTAGATTTAATTAAGTCATGTAAAAAAAAATTGAGAAATGTTTAACTTTAAAGTAGGGCCTGGGGGATCCATATCAGAATCCAAGATATTTCAATTCACATATTTCTTTATTCCAGGTGTGACAGCAGGAAGGTAAAGTCACCTGGTTGCATCCAGGGGGGTAGATATATTTCGCCCAGATTCAGGCTTTACGCCGATTTGTACAACTAGGTGGAGAGTTGTATAAGCCCAGCTGAGGCTAGTAGGCTCATGGATGACTCTTACCTCTAGGGAGAGTGTGGGGCGTCGTGCAGACAGAGTTGATGAGGCCAGCTGAAGCTTGTCAGCTCATTTAGGCCTCTATAAAAAACTCCCAGATTCATTAGATGTTAGCTCATGCCTGGAACCAGACCTGTGTGGACTGTCTAGGGAGAGTGAACCCCTGTGCGGTGAGGCAAAGCCTGTGTGGCTATTTGTTTGGACTTTAACTAAACCAGGGACTTAGGGACTAGGACAGCACCAGGCTGATCCCAGTTGTTAGTTTAGGAAACCTGCATGTTTAGTCAGAGGTCAAACTGACCAGGATTTATTTTGTTTGTTTCTTTTTGGCTTTGCTGTGTTTTTGTCACTGTACATAGAGAAATAAACCGCACCTTTTGATTTTGAAAACCACAACCTCCGTCTGCTGGCCCTGTTTTTGTGTGGGGAGCCCAACCAGGGGGTCACACACACCCGCTACCGAGTTAACCCCCTCACAGTTGGTGGAGAACCAGTGGCAGTTTTTTTTAAGCCAGCATGGAGGAGATACTGAAACAGCTGGCTCTAGCAAATGCCAATCAACAGCAGACAAATGCAGGTTTGCAAAGGAGCCTTGCAGCCCAGCAGCAAGCTCATCAACAAGCCCAGCAGCAATCTGAGGCCCGCTTCATAGACCTGTTACAGAAGCAAGAGCAGAGACTACAACAAATGGAAGCAGTAATGCAGCAACGTCCGCAGACCAGTGAGGAAAGCCGTCCCACTAATACCGCGTCCTTTGGGGTGAGTCGTTTATTGACAAAAATGACTGGAGAGGATGATCCAGAGGTATTTTTGACCACATTTGAAAGGACCGCTGAAAGAGAAAAGTGGCCTGAGGAGCAGTGGGCTGGACTGGTGGCTCCTCTGTTAACTGGTGAATCGCAGAAGGCTTACTATGACCTAGAGCCTGACCAAGCAAAAGACTATGTGATGCTAAAAGCTGAAATATTGGCAAGGCTGGGTGTCACCCTGGCTGTCCGGGCTCAGCGTGTGCATAACTGGACTTTCCAGCTTGGAAAACCCCCCAGGTCTCAAATGTATGATCTCATTCACCTGAGCAGGAAGTGGCTACAGCCAGAGACTTTGTCCGCACCAGAGATTGTGGAACGTGTTGTAATGGATCGGTTTTTGAGAGCTCTTCCTACTGCCATCCAAAAGTGGGTAAGCCATGGAGACCCAGAGACGGCCGGTGGTCTTGTGGATCGTGTAGAGAAATACTTGGCTACAGAGAACCTGACGGCCTCTTCCAGAAACACTCGGACTTTCCACCCTAAGACCAGACCATCCCCAGGGGCGGATAAGAGGATTCCAAGGGGTGAGGGTGGAGAGAGTGAGAGGGTGGGAGCTCTACCCCAAGTTTGGCGAGAACAGCCTGGGAAATCAGCGGCTCAAGAGGCCGCAAGAAGGATCGTTTGCTACCGCTGCCGGCAAGCGGGACATATTGCAGCCAATTGCCCGGTTGTGGAGGAACCCATGCAGTGTGACTTTCTGATGGACAGACGTCAGTCGCTGTGTGCGACAGTCGCATGCACTGCCATTCGGGGAACTGAGAAACATTTATGCAAAATGTGTATTAATGGTAGAAATGTTGTGGTATTGCTGGATTCAGGTAGTCTTGTGACCCTGATAAAGGCTGAATTAGTTAAAACAGAGGTCTCTGGGAATAGCAAGGTAGCTGTTATTTGTGTGCATGGGGACACCCGAGAGTATCCAGTGACTACAGTGTGTTTCGAGACCCCCAAAGGTACCCTCTCTCATCCAGTGGGGTTAGTATCTCAATTACCGCATGATGCCATTGTGGGAAGGGATTTTCCGAAGTTCTGGGAACTGTGGGATGATCCTGAGCCCCCCACTGGTGCCCCTATGTACCAGGAATGTGATAGCCAGAACTCCTCTGAGAGTGGGGAGGACTCTCCAGAATTTCCCTTGTCAGTATTGGCAGGGGAGACTCAAGAAACTGGAGAGGAGCCCACCTCCTCAGACGAAAACCTACCGTCTGTGGAGTTTTCTGATCTGGAGGTTCACAGGGAAAATTTTGCCACAGAACAGTTAAAAGACCCCGCCCTAATAAAGGCACGGGAAAACGTAGTGGAAATAGATGGCGAGTTAGTGAACCCAGATATTACCTGCACTTACCCATACTTCAGCGTAGAGAAGGACCTACTGTATCGGGTGGCAAAAAGGGCAGAAGAAACCGTTGAGCAGCTGGTGGTGCCCAAACCTTACAGGAAGTTGGTGTTGGAGTTGGCCCATGGGCACATTCTTGGAGGTCATCTGGGGACAGAGAAAACCCGAGAGAGGGTATTACAGAGATTCTATTGGCCTGGGGTGATGAAGGACATAGAAAATTATTGTTCCTCCTGCCCTGTGTGTCAGAGGTCGGCCCCGATGCCACATTTCCGTAGCCCGCTGGTCCCTCTACCCATCATTGAGGTCCCGTTTGAGAGAATCGCAATGGATTTGGTAGGTCCTATAATCAAGTCCGCTAGGGGGCACCAGTACATATTGGTTATAATGGACTATGCCACCCGTTATCCAGAAGCGATCCCTCTCAGAAATACCTCGGCCAAAACCATAGCCAAAGAGCTATCTCTTGTTTTTAGCCGGGTGGGTATTTGTAAAGAACTGCTTACGGACCAAGGTACACCCTTTATGTCCCGGGTTATGAAAGAGCTGTGTAAATTGTTCAAAGTGACGCAATTGCGTACATCTGTGTATCACCCCCAAACCGATGGGCTGGTTGAAAGATTCAACAAAACCCTAAAACAAATGTTGAAGAAAGTGGTGGATAGAGATGGAAAGGATTGGGACTGTCTACTTCCTTATTTGATGTTTGCTATTAGGGAGGTGCCCCAATCCTCTACGGGATTCTCCCCCTTTGAGTTACTGTATGGGAGACACCCAAGAGGGCTGTTGGATATTGCCAAGGAAACTTGGGAAAGTGAGAGTTCTCCCCACAGGAGTGTGATTGAGCATGTCGCCCTGATGCAAGATCGAATTGCACAGGTAATGCCCATCGTGAAGGAACATTTGGCCCAAGCGCAGTTGGCACAGCAGAGAGTGTACAACCGTGGAGCAAAGACCCGTACCTTTTCCCCGGGGGATAGGATATTGGTACTTGTCCCTACGGTTGAAAGTAAATTCCTTGCCAAATGGCAAGGCCCCTACGAGATAATGGAAAAAGTGAGCGAAGTGAATTACAAGGTCAGACAACCAGGAAGGCGAAAGCCCGAACAGATATATCACGTTAATCTGTTGAAAGCCTGGAGGGATAGAGAGTCCCTAGTCGCAGAAACTTGGTCACCAGCTCAAACTGGTTGCGTGATTCCGGAGGTTGGAATAGCAGCCACCTTGTCACAACCCCAACAACAGGAGGTTAAGGAGTTTGTGCTTCGCAACAAGGAGGTGTTCTCTGAGCTGCCGGGACAAACATCTGGGGTAGAGCATGATATTATTACCCCGCCCGGTGAAAGGGTGAAGTTAAAACCCTATCGGATCCCAGAGGCCCGACGGGAGGCAATACGGGAGGAAGTACAGAAAATGCTGAACTTAGGGGTGATAGAGGAGTCCCAAAGTGATTGGTCTAGTCCCATTGTGTTGGTGCCTAAACCGGATGGGAGCTGGCGATTTTGTAACGATTTTCGTCAGTTGAACAAAGTTACAAAATTTGACACCTACCCCATGCCACGTATAGATGAGTTGATCGACCGGCTGGGAACAGCCCGATACATGACGACTCTTGACCTCACAAAAGGGTATTGGCAAATTCCCCTGGCCAAGTCGGCCAAAGAGAAAACCGCATTTGTAACCCCAGACGGGGCGTTCCAATATAAGAGAATGCCGTTCGGGTTACAGAATGCGCCGGCCACATTCCAGCGGAAAATGGACCAGATACTGAGGCCCCATCGGAAGTATGCTGCGGCTTACCTGGATGACGTAATTGTCCATAGCACAGATTGGGCCTCACATCTGCCAAAAGTGCAAGCAGTCCTAGACTCTATCCGGGAAGCGGGGTTTACGGCTAACCCCAAGAAGTGTACCATTGGGCAGGAGGAGGCCAAATATCTTGGGTACACCATTGGCAGGGGAGTGATAAAACCCCAACTCAACAAAGTCGAGGCCATCCAGAGTTGGCCACGTCCCAACAGCAAGAAGCAGGTACGGGCCTTTCTGGGAATCGCGGGTTATTATCGGCGCTTCATTCCCCACTTTGCTTCTAAGGCTGTGCCCCTAACCAACCTGACGAAAGGGAAAGGGTCGGTCATGATTAAATGGACCCCCGAGGCTGAGGCAGCATTCCAATTCTTGAAACAAGCCTTATGTAGCCAGCCAGTGTTGTACTCACCCGACTTCTCTAAAGACTTTGTCGTACAAAGTGATGCGTCAGATGTGGGGTTAGGAGCAGTATTGTCCCAGGTCTGGAACGGGGAAGAGCACCCAGTCATTTACCTCAGCAGGAAGTTGAAGTCCCATGAGGTAAATTACGCCACGGTTGAAAAGGAGTGTTTAGCGGTGAAGTGGGCTCTAGATTCCCTTCGGTACTATCTGCTAGGTAGGCACTTTGACATGGTTACGGATCACGCTCCGTTAAAGTGGATGGCTCAAAACAAGGAGACAAATAGAAGAGTGAATAGGTGGTTCCTGGCCCTACAGGAATTCAACTTCACAGTAAAGCATCGCCCTGGCGTTCAAATGGGGAATGTGGATGCTTTGTCTCGAGTACATGAATGCCTGATTGCTGGTGTTCCAACCCCGAGGTTAAAACAAGAGGGGGGGATATGTGACAGCAGGAAGGCAAAGTCACCTGGTTGCATCCAGGGGGGTAGATATATTTCGCCCAGATTCAGGCTTTACGCCGATTTGTACAACTAGGTGGAGAGTTGTATAAGCCCAGCTGAGGCTAGTAGGCTCATGGATGACTCTTACCTCTAGGGAGAGTGTGGGGCGTCGTGCAGACAGAGTTGATGAGGCCAGCTGAAGCTTGTCAGCTCATTTAGGCCTCTATAAAAAACTCCCAGATTCATTAGATGTTAGCTCATGCCTGGAACCAGACCTGTGTGGACTGTCTAGGGAGAGTGAACCCCTGTGCGGTGAGGCAAAGCCTGTGTGGCTATTTGTTTGGACTTTAACTAAACCAGGGACTTAGGGACTAGGACAGCACCAGGCTGATCCCAGTTGTTAGTTTAGGAAACCTGCATGTTTAGTCAGAGGTCAAACTGACCAGGATTTATTTTGTTTGTTTCTTTTTGGCTTTGCTGTGTTTTTGTCACTGTACATAGAGAAATAAACCGCACCTTTTGATTTTGAAAACCACAACCTCCGTCTGCTGGCCCTGTTTTTGTGTGGGGAGCCCAACCAGGGGGTCACACACACCCGCTACCGAGTTAACCCCCTCACACAGGTTTTTAAAATTTTCTGAAAAACTATTTTTGTCTGAAGAATCTTTTTATGTAAAAAGGCTGTGGGCTGGTGCCTCATGCAATACCAAGTTTTGGTCATCTCTGCATACAGTATATTCATGAGTGGGAACTTTAGTAAATCAGAGAGATTAAGAATGGGAGGAGGAGAAGAGCAGAACAGGGGGCAGGGCTAACATTGTTGCGCCAAATCGTATATAAAGAGTAAAGATTGTGGCATGTGCCGATATAGTGCCAATGGTTGTGGCTTACCAAGGTGAACTGAAGGGTTTAATAATGTTGCACATACTGCCACACAGTAAAGTATGGGCCTAATAGTGGTGAAGGAGGAAATAACCCAGAATTAGTATGGGGAAAAATGCTGCATCATCATATAATCCAAAGTCTCCCATGCCTTGAGGTGTGTGTGTTTGTCTGCTACAGGATCCCTTGTCCGTAGATTTGTGTGTGTCATGCCTTCCGCAGGCTCCCCTGCTATGCCAGAGGACTCCTCACATGCTGTATCAGCTCATTCATGGTGTCCTGTCAGTATACCCTGACACCTACAATGACTCAGTAGTGGAGGGTCAGCTCATTGACATTGTCCTGTCAGTATATCCTGACACGTATAGTGGAGGGTCCCATAGCAGCTCCATACAATTCCAGCTGCTTGAAATTCTGTTGGGTCTCCACTAGGGATGAGCTTCGTGTTCGAGTCGAACATACGTTCGACTCGAACATCGGCTGTTCGATCGTTCAACGAAGATCGAACGATTTGGGCCGTTCGCGCCAAATTCGAGTGACGCGAACGGCCCACAATGCACTACGCCATCGCAGTGTCATCCAGGCGCTGTGATTGGCCAAGCATGCACTGTGACCCCGCATGCTTGGCCAATCACAGCGCCGGCAGCGAGGAGAGCAATGATTGGCCACAGGCAGGATGCCTGTGGCCAATTATTGCTGAGGGTGTTTAGTACACGCCCCACACTATAAAAGGCCGCCAGCACGGCGGCCTAGTGTAGTGTGTTCCGGAGCAGGGAAAGACAAGCATAGGCAGGGACAGTGACATTTATTTATTTCTTGCTTAACCTGGATTCCTTTAGTTTAGGGAAAGAGAAGGATAGGTAGGGAGAGTGTCAGTGTGTTTTACTGTGCGAGTCCTTGTTTCTAGGGACAAAGAAGGAAAGTGAGGGGATTTCTCCTTGTGCTATAGTGTGCTTTAAAAAAACATTTTTTCTAGGGACAGAAAACTGTAGGTAGGGAGAGTGTCAGTTTCTTTCACTGTGCCAGTCCTTGTTTCTAGGGACAAAGAAGGAAAGTGAGGGGATTTCTCCTTGTGCTATAGTGTGCTTTAAAAAAACATTTTTTCTAGGGACAGAAAACTGTAGGTAGGGAGAGTGTCAGTTTCTTTCACTGTGCCAGTCCTTGTTTCTAGGGACAAAGAAGGAAAGTGAGGGGATTTCTCCTTGTGCTATAGTGTGCTTTAAAAAAACATTTTTTCTAGGGACAGAAAACTTTAGGTAGGGAGAGTGTCAGTTTCTTTCACTGTGCCAGTCCTTGTTTCTAGGGACAAAGAAGGAAAGTGAGGGGATTTCTCCTTGTGCTATAGTGTGCTTTAAAAAAACATTTTTTCTAGGGACAGAAAACTGTAGGTAGGGAGAGTGTCAGTTTCTTTCACTGTGCCAGTCCTTGTTTCTAGGGACAAAGAAGGAAAGTGAGGGGATTTATCCTTGTGCTATAGTGTGCTTTAAAAAAACATTTTTTCTAGGGACAGAAAACTGTAGGTAGGGAGAGTGTCAGTTTCTTTCACTGTGCCAGTCCTTGTTTCTAGGGACAAAGAAGGAAAGTGAGGGGATTTCTCCTTGTGCTATAGTGTGCTTTAAAAAAACATTTTTTCTAGGGACAGAAAACTGTAGGTAGGGAGAGTGTCAGTTTCTTTCACTGTGCCAGTCCTTGTTTCTAGGGACAAAGAAGGAAAGTGAGGGGATTTCTCCTTGTGCTATAGTGTGCTTTAAAAAAACATTTTTTCTAGGGACAGAAAACTGTAGGTAGGGAGAGTGTCAGTTTCTTTCACTGTGCCAGTCCTTGTTTCTAGGGACAAAGAAGGAAAGTGAGGGGATTTCTCCTTGTGCTATAGTGTGCTTTAAAAAAACATTTTTTCTAGGGACAGAAAACTTTAGGTAGGGAGAGTGTCAGTTTCTTTCACTGTGCCAGTCCTTGTTTCTAGGGACAAAGAAGGAAAGTGAGGGGATTTCTCCTTGTGCTATAGTGTGCTTTAAAAAAACATTTTTTCTAGGGACAGAAAACTGTAGGTAGGGAGAGTGTCAGTTTCTTTCACTGTGCCAGTCCTTGTTTCTAGGGACAAAGAAGGAAAGTGAGGGGATTTCTCCTTGTGCTATAGTGTGCTTTAAAAAAACATTTTTTCTAGGGACAGAAAACTGTAGGTAGGGAGAGTGTCAGTTTCTTTCACTGTGCCAGTCCTTGTTTCTAGGGACAAAGAAGGAAAGTGAGGGGATTTCTCCTTGTGCTATAGTGTGCTTTAAAAAAACATTTTTTCTAGGGACAGAAAACTGTAGGTAGGGAGAGTGTCAGTTTCTTTCACTGTGCCAGTCCTTGTTTCTAGGGACAAAGAAGGAAAGTGAGGGGATTTCTCCTTGTGCTATAGTGTGCTTTAAAAAAACATTTTTTCTAGGGACAGAAAACTGTAGGTAGGGAGAGTGTCAGTTTCTTTCACTGTGCCAGTCCTTGTTTCTAGGGACAAAGAAGGAAAGTGAGGGGATTTCTCCTTGTGCTATAGTGTGCTTTAAAAAAACATTTTTTCTAGGGACAGAAAACTGTAGGTAGGGAGAGTGTCAGTTTCTTTCACTGTGCCAGTCCTTGTTTCTAGGGACAAAGAAGGAAAGTGAGGGGATTTCTCCTTGTGCTATAGTGTGCTTTAAAAAAACATTTTTTCTAGGGACAGAAAACTGTAGGTAGGGAGAGTGTCAGTTTCTTTCACTGTGCCAGTCCTTGTTTCTAGGGACAAAGAAGGAAAGTGAGGGGATTTCTCCTTGTGCTATAGTGTGCTTTAAAAAAACATTTTTTCTAGGGACAGAAAACTGTAGGTAGGGAGAGTGTCAGTTTCTTTCACTGTGCCAGTCCTTGTTTCTAGGGACACAGAAGGAAAGTGAGGGGATTTCTCCTTGTGCTATAGTGTGCTTTAAAAAAACATTTTTTCTAGGGACAGAAAACTGTAGGTAGGGAGAGTGTCAGTTTCTTTCACTGTGCCAGTCCTTGTTTCTAGGGACAAAGAAGGAAAGTGAGGGGATTTCTCCTTGTGCTATAGTGTGCTTTAAAAAAACATTTTTTCTAGGGACAGAAAACTTTAGGTAGGGAGAGTGTCAGTTTCTTTCATTGTGCCAGTCCTTGTTTCTAGGGACAAAGAAGGAAAGTGAGGGGATTTCTCCTTGTGCTATAGTGTGCTTTAAAAAAACATTTTTTCTAGGGACAGAAAACTGTAGGTAGGGAGAGTGTCAGTTTCTTTCACTGTGCCAGTCCTTGTTTCTAGGGACAAAGAAGGAAAGTGAGGGGATTTCTCCTTGTGCTATAGTGTGCTTTAAAAAAACATTTTTTCTAGGGACAGAAAACTGTAGGTAGGGAGAGTGTCAGTTTCTTTCACTGTGCCAGTCCTTGTTTCTAGGGACAAAGAAGGAAAGTGAGGGGATTTCTCCTTGTGCTATAGTGTGCTTTAAAAAAACATTTTTTCTAGGGACAGAAAACTGTAGGTAGGGAGAGTGTCAGTTTCTTTCACTGTGCCAGTCCCTGTTTCTAGGGACAAAGAAGGAAAGTGAGGGGATTTCTCCTTGTGCTATAGTGTGCTTTAAAAAAACATTTTTTCTAGGGACAGAAAACTGTAGGTAGGGAGAGTGTCCGTTTCTTTCACTGTGCCAGTCCTTGTTTCTAGGGACAAAGAAGGAAAGTGAGGGGATTTCTCCTTGTGCTATAGTGTGCTTTAAAAAAACATTTTTTCTAGGGACAGAAAACTGTAGGTAGGGAGAGTGTCAGTTTCTTTCACTGTGCCAGTCCTTGTTTCTAGGGACAAAGAAGGAAAGTGAGGGGATTTCTCCTTGTGCTATAGTGTGCTTTAAAAAAACATTTTTTCTAGGGACAGAAAACTGTAGGTAGGGAGAGTGTCAGTTTCTTTCACTGTGCCAGTCCTTGTTTCTAGGGACAAAGAAGGAAAGTGAGGGGATTTCTCCTTGTGCTATAGTGTGCTTTAAAAAAACATTTTTTCTAGGGACAGAAAACTGTAGGTAGGGAGAGTGTCAGTTTCTTTCACTGTGCCAGTCCTTGTTTCTAGGGACAAAGAAGGAAAGTGAGGGGATTTCTCCTTGTGCTATAGTGTGCTTTAAAAAAACATTTTTTCTAGGGACAGAAAACTGTAGGTAGGGAGAGTGTCAGTTTCTTTCACTGTGCCAGTCCTTGTTTCTAGGGACAAAGAAGGAAAGTGAGGGGATTTCTCCTTGTGCTATAGTGTGCTTTAAAAAAACATTTTTTCTAGGGACAGAAAACTGTAGGTAGGGAGAGTGTCAGTTTCTTTCACTGTGCCAGTCCTTGTTTCTAGGGACAAAGAAGGAAAGTGAGGGGATTTATCCTTGTGCTATAGTGTGCTTTAAAAAAACATTTTTTCTAGGGACAGAAAACTGTAGGTAGGGAGAGTGTCAGTTTCTTTCACTGTGCCAGTCCTTGTTTCTAGGGACAAAGAAGGAAAGTGAGGGGATTTCTCCTTGTGCTATAGTGTGCTTTAAAAAAACATTTTTCTAGGGACAGAAAACTGTAGGTAGGGAGAGTGTCCGTTTCTTTCACTGTGCCAGTCCTTGTTTCTAGGGACAAAGAAGGAAAGTGAGGGGATTTCTCCTTGTGCTATAGTGTGCTTTAAAAAAACATTTTTTCTAGGGACAGAAAACTGTAGGTAGGGAGAGTGTCCGTTTCTTTCACTGTGCCAGTCCTTGTTTCTAGGGACAAAGAAGGAAAGTGAGGGGATTTCTCCTTGTGCTATAGTGTGCTTTAAAAAAACATTTTTTCTAGGGACAGAAAACTGTAGGTAGGGAGAGTGTCAGTTTCTTTCACTGTGCCAGTCCTTGTTTCTAGGGACAAAGAAGGAAAGTGAGGGGATTTCTCCTTGTGCTATAGTGTGCTTTAAAAAAACATTTTTTCTAGGGACAGAAAACTTTAGGTAGGGAGAGTGTCAGTTTCTTTCACTGTGCCAGTCCTTGTTTCTAGGGACAAAGAAGGAAAGTGAGGGGATTTCTCCTTGTGCTATAGTGTGCTTTAAAAAAACATTTTTTCTAGGGACAGAAAACTGTAGGTAGGGAGAGTGTCAGTTTCTTTCACTGTGCCAGTCCTTGTTTCTAGGGACAAAGAAGGAAAGTGAGGGGATTTATCCTTGTGCTATAGTGTGCTTTAAAAAAACATTTTTTCTAGGGACAGAAAACTGTAGGTAGGGAGAGTGTCAGTTTCTTTCACTGTGCCAGTCCTTGTTTCTAGGGACAAAGAAGGAAAGTGAGGGGATTTCTCCTTGTGCTATAGTGTGCTTTAAAAAAACATTTTTTCTAGGGACAGAAAACTGTAGGTAGGGAGAGTGTCAGTTTCTTTCACTGTGCCAGTCCTTGTTTCTAGGGACAAAGAAGGAAAGTGAGGGGATTTCTCCTTGTGCTATAGTGTGCTTTAAAAAAACATTTTTTCTAGGGACAGAAAACTGTAGGTAGGGAGAGTGTCAGTTTCTTTCACTGTGCCAGTCCTTGTTTCTAGGGACAAAGAAGGAAAGTGAGGGGATTTCTCCTTGTGCTATAGTGTGCTTTAAAAAAACATTTTTTCTAGGGACAGAAAACTTTAGGTAGGGAGAGTGTCAGTTTCTTTCACTGTGCCAGTCCTTGTTTCTAGGGACAAAGAAGGAAAGTGAGGGGATTTCTCCTTGTGCTATAGTGTGCTTTAAAAAAACATTTTTTCTAGGGACAGAAAACTGTAGGTAGGGAGAGTGTCAGTTTCTTTCACTGTGCCAGTCCTTGTTTCTAGGGACAAAGAAGGAAAGTGAGGGGATTTATCCTTGTGCTATAGTGTGCTTTAAAAAAACATTTTTTCTAGGGACAGAAAACTGTAGGTAGGGAGAGTGTCAGTTTCTTTCACTGTGCCAGTCCTTGTTTCTAGGGACAAAGAAGGAAAGTGAGGGGATTTCTCCTTGTGCTATAGTGTGCTTTAAAAAAACATTTTTTCTAGGGACAGAAAACTGTAGGTAGGGAGAGTGTCAGTTTCTTTCACTGTGCCAGTCCTTGTTTCTAGGGACAAAGAAGGAAAGTGAGGGGATTTCTCCTTGTGCTATAGTGTGCTTTAAAAAAACATTTTTTCTAGGGACAGAAATCTGTAGGTAGGGAGAGTGTCAGTTTCTTTCACTGTGCCAGTCCTTGTTTCTAGGGACAAAGAAGGAAAGTGAGGGGATTTCTCCTTGTGCTATAGTGTGCTTTAAAAAAACATTTTTTCTAGGGACAGAAAACTGTAGGTAGGGAGAGTGTCAGTTTCTTTCACTGTGCCAGTCCTTGTTTCTAGGGACAAAGAAGGAAAGTGAGGGGATTTCTCCTTGTGCTATAGTGTGCTTTAAAAAAACATTTTTTCTAGGGACAGAAAACTGTAGGTAGGGAGAGTGTCAGTTTCTTTCACTGTGCCAGTCCTTGTTTCTAGGGACAAAGAAGGAAAGTGAGGGGATTTCTCCTTGTGCTATAGTGTGCTTTAAAAAAACATTTTTTCTAGGGACAGAAAACTGTAGGTAGGGAGAGTGTCAGTTTCTTTCACTGTGCCAGTCCTTGTTTCTAGGGACACAGAAGGAAAGTGAGGGGATTTCTCCTTGTGCTATAGTGTGCTTTAAAAAAACATTTTTTCTAGGGACAGAAAACTGTAGGTAGGGAGAGTGTCAGTTTCTTTCACTGTGCCAGTCCTTGTTTCTAGGGACAAAGAAGGAAAGTGAGGGGATTTCTCCTTGTGCTATAGTGTGCTTTAAAAAAACATTTTTTCTAGGGACAGAAAACTGTAGGTAGGGAGAGTGTCAGTTTCTTTCACTGTGCCAGTCCTTGTTTCTAGGGACAAAGAAGGAAAGTGAGGGGATTTCTCCTTGTGCTATAGTGTGCTTTAAAAAAACATTTTTTCTAGGGACAGAAAACTGTAGGTAGGGAGAGTGTCAGTTTCTTTCACTGTGCCAGTCCTTGTTTCTAGGGACAAAGAAGGAAAGTGAGGGGATTTCTCCTTGTGCTATAGTGTGCTTTAAAAAAACATTTTTTCTAGGGACAGAAAACTGTAGGTAGGGAGAGTGTCAGTTTCTTTCACTGTGCCAGTCCTTGTTTCTAGGGACAAAGAAGGAAAGTGAGGGGATTTCTCCTTGTGCTATAGTGTGCTTTAAAAAAACATTTTTTCTAGGGACAGAAAACTGTAGGTAGGGAGAGTGTCAGTTTCTTTCACTGTGCCAGTCCTTGTTTCTAGGGACAAAGAAGGAAAGTGAGGGGATTTATCCTTGTGCTATAGTGTGCTTTAAAAAAACATTTTTTCTAGGGACAGAAAACTGTAGGTAGGGAGAGTGTCAGTTTCTTTCACTGTGCCAGTCCTTGTTTCTAGGGACAAAGAAGGAAAGTGAGGGGATTTCTCCTTGTGCTATAGTGTGCTTTAAAAAAACATTTTTCTAGGGACAGAAAACTGTAGGTAGGGAGAGTGTCCGTTTCTTTCACTGTGCCAGTCCTTGTTTCTAGGGACAAAGAAGGAAAGTGAGGGGATTTCTCCTTGTGCTATAGTGTGCTTTAAAAAAACATTTTTTCTAGGGACAGAAAACTGTAGGTAGGGAGAGTGTCCGTTTCTTTCACTGTGCCAGTCCTTGTTTCTAGGGACAAAGAAGGAAAGTGAGGGGATTTCTCCTTGTGCTATAGTGTGCTTTAAAAAAACATTTTTTCTAGGGACAGAAAACTGTAGGTAGGGAGAGTGTCAGTTTCTTTCACTGTGCCAGTCCTTGTTTCTAGGGACAAAGAAGGAAAGTGAGGGGATTTCTCCTTGTGCTATAGTGTGCTTTAAAAAAACATTTTTTCTAGGGACAGAAAACTGTAGGTAGGGAGAGTGTCAGTTTCTTTCACTGTGCCAGTCCTTGTTTCTAGGGACAAAGAAGGAAAGTGAGGGGATTTCTCCTTGTGCTATAGTGTGCTTTAAAAAAACATTTTTTCTAGGGACAGAAAACTGTAGGTAGGGAGAGTGTCAGTTTCTTTCACTGTGCCAGTCCTTGTTTCTAGGGACAAAGAAGGAAAGTGAGGGGATTTCTCCTTGTGCTATAGTGTGCTTTAAAAAAACATTTTTTCTAGGGACAGAAAACTGTAGGTAGGGAGAGTGTCAGTTTCTTTCACTGTGCCAGTCCTTGTTTCTAGGGACAAAGAAGGAAAGTGAGGGGATTTCTCCTTGTGCTATAGTGTGCTTTAAAAAAACATTTTTTCTAGGGACAGAAAACTGTAGGTAGGGAGAGTGTCAGTTTCTTTCACTGTGCCAGTCCTTGTTTCTAGGGACAAAGAAGGAAAGTGAGGGGATTTCTCTTTGTGCTATAGTGTGCTTTAAAAAAACATTTTTTCTAGGGACAGAAAACTGTAGGTAGGGAGAGTGTCAGTTTCTTTCACTGTGCCAGTCCTTGTTTCTAGGGACAAAGAAGGAAAGTGAGGGGATTTCTCCTTGTGCTATAGTGTGCTTTAAAAAAACATTTTTTCTAGGGACAGAAAACTGTAGGTAGTGTGACAGCAGGAAGGTAAAGTCACCTGGTTGCATCCAGGGGGGTAGATATATTTCGCCCAGATTCAGGCTTTACGCCGACTTATACAACTAGGTGGAGAGTTGTATAAGGCTAGTGGGCTCATGGATGACTCATACCTCTAGGGAGAGGGCTGGGCGTCGTACAGACAGGGAGTTGATGAGGCCAGCTGAAGCTTGTCAGCTCATTTAGGCCTCTATAAGAACTCCCAGCTTCATTAGATGTTAGCTCATGCCTGGAACCAGACCTGTGTGGACTGTCTAGGGAGAGTGAACCCCTGTGCGGTGAGGCAAAGCCTGTGTGGCTATTTGTTTGGACTTTTACTAAACCAGGGACTTAGGGACTAGGACAGCACTAGGCTGATCCCAGTTGTTAGTTAGGAAACCTGTATGTTTAGTCAGAGGTCAACTTGACCAGGATTTATTTTGGTTATGTTTCTTTTGCTTTGCTGTGTTTTGTCACTGTAAATAGAAAATAAACCGCACCTTTTTTGATTTTGAAAACCACAACCTCCGTTTGCTGGGCCTGTTTTGTGTGGGGAGCCCATCCCGGGGGTCACACACACCCGCTGCCGAGCTAACCCCCTCACAGTTGGTGGAGAACCAGTGGCAGTTTTTTTTAAGCCAGCATGGAGGAGATACTGAAGCAGCTGGCTCTAGCAAATGCCAATCAACAGCAGACAAATGCAGGTTTGCAAAGGAGCCTTGCAGCCCAGCAGCAGACAAACGCAACTTTGCAACAGAGTCTGGAGGCTCAGCAACGAGCCCAGCAGCAATCTGAGGCCCGCTTCATAGACCTGTTGCAGAAGCAAGAGCAGAGACTACAACAACAGATGGAAGCAGTAATGCAGCAACGTCCGCAGACCAGTGAGGAAAGCCGTCCCACTAATACCGCGTCCTTTGGGGTGAGTCGTTTATTGACAAAAATGACTGGAGAGGATGATCCAGAGGTATTTTTGACCACATTTGAAAGGACCGCTGAAAGAGAAAAGTGGCCTGAGGAGCAGTGGGCTGGACTGGTGGCTCCTCTGTTAACTGGTGAATCGCAGAAAGCTTACTATGACCTAGAGCCTAACCAAGCAAAAGACTATGTGATGCTAAAAGCTGAAATATTGGCAAGGCTGGGTGTCACCCAGGCTGTCCGGGCTCAGCGTGTGCATAACTGGACTTTCCAGCTTGGAAAACCCCCCAGGTCTCAAATGTATGATCTCATTCACCTGAGCAGAAAGTGGCTACAGCCAGAGACTTTGTCCGCACCAAAGATTGTGGAACGTGTTGTAATGGATCGGTTTTTGAGAGCTCTTCCTACTGCCATCCAAAAGTGGGTAAGCCATGGAGACCCAGAGACGGCCGATGGTCTTGTGGATCGTGTGGAGAAATACTTGGCTACAGAGAACCTGACGGCCTCTTCCAGAGACACTCGGACTTTCCACCCTAAGACCAGACCATCCCCAGGGGCGGATAAGAGGATTCCAAGGGGTGAGGGTGGAGAGAGTGAGAGGGTGGGAGCTCTACCCCAAGTTTGGCGAGAACAGCCTGGGAAATCAGCGGCTCAAGAGGCGGCAAGAAGGATCGTTTGCTACCGCTGCCGGCAAGCGGGACATATTGCAGCCAATTGCCCGGTTGTGGAGGAACCCATGCAGTGTGACTTTCTGACGGGCAGACGTCAGTCGCTGTGTGCGACAGTCGCATGCACTGCCATTCGAGGAACTGAGAAACATTTATGCAAAATGTGTGTTAATGGTAGAAATGTTGTGGTATTGCTGGATTCAGGTAGCCTTGTGACCCTGATAAAGGCTGAGTTAGTTAAAACAGAGGTCTCTGGGAATAGCAAGGTAGCTGTTATTTGTGTGCATGGGGACACCCGAGAGTATCCAGTAACTACAGTGTGTTTCGAGACCCCCAAAGGTACCCTCTCTCATCCAGTGGGCTTAGTATCTCAGTTACCGCATGACGCCATTGTGGGAAGGGATTTTCCGAAGTTCTGGGAACTGTGGGATGATCCTGAGCCCCTCACTGGTGCCCCTATGTACCAGGAATGTGATAGCCAGAACTCCCCTGAGAGTGGTGAGGACTCTCCGGAATTTCCCTTATCAGTATTGGCAGGGGAGACTCAAGAAACTGGAGAGGAGCCCACCTCCTCAGACGAAAACCTACCGTCTGTGGAGTTTTCTGATCTTGAGGTTCACAGGGAAAACTTTGCCACAGAACAGTTGAAAGACCCCGCCCTAATAAAGGCACGGGAAAACGTAGTGAAAATAGATGGCGAGTTAGTGAACCCAGATAATACCTGCACTTACCCATACTTCAGCGTAGAGAAGGACCTACTGTATCGGGTGGCAAAAAGGGCAGAAGAAACCGTTGAGCAGCTTGTGGTGCCCAAACCTTACAGGAAGTTGGTGTTGGAGTTGGCCCATGGGCACATTCTTGGAGGTCATCTGGGGACAGAGAAAACCCGAGAGAGGGTATTACAGAGATTCTATTGGCCGGGGGTGATGAAGGACGTAGAAAATTATTGTTCCTCCTGCCCTGTGTGTCAGAGGTTGGCCCCGATGCCACATTTCCGTAGCCCGCTGGTCCCTCTACCCATCATTGAGGTCCCGTTTGAGAGGATCGCCATGGATTTGGTAGGTCCTATAATCAAGTCCGCTAGGGGGCACCAGTACATATTAGTTATAATGGACTATGCCACCCGTTATCCAGAAGCGATCCCTCTCCGAAATACCTCGGCCAAAACCATAGCCAAAGAGCTATCTCTTGTTTTTAGCCGGGTGGGTATTTGTAAAGAACTGCTTACGGACCAAGGTACACCCTTTATGTCCCGGGTTATGAAAGAGCTGTGTAAATTGTTCAAAGTGACGCAATTGCGTACGTCTGTGTATCACCCCCAAACCGATGGGCTGGTTGAAAGATTCAACAAAACCCTAAAACAAATGTTGAAGAAAGTGGTGGATAGAGATGGAAAGGATTGGGACTGTTTACTTCCTTATTTGATGTTTGCTATTAGGGAGGTGCCCCAATCCTCTACGGGATTCTCCCCCTTTGAGTTACTGTATGGGAGACACCCAAGAGGGCTGTTGGATATTGCCAAGGAAACTTGGGAAAGTGAGAGTTCTCCCCACAGGAGTGTGATTGAGCATGTCGCCCTGATGCAAGATCGAATTGCACAGGTAATGCCCATCGTGAAGGAACATTTGGCCCAAGCGCAGTTGGCACAGCAGAGAGTGTACAACCGTGGAGCCAAGACCCGTACCTTTTCCCCGGGGGATAGGATATTGGTACTTGTCCCTACGGTTGAAAGTAAATTCCTTGCCAAATGGCAAGGCCCCTACGAGATAATGGAAAAAGTGAGCGAAGTGAATTACAAGGTCAGACAACCAGGAAGGCGAAAGCCCGAACAGATATATCACGTTAATCTGTTGAAAGCCTGGAGGGATAGAGAGTCCCTAGTCGCAGACACTTGGTCACCAGCTCAAACTGGTTGCGTGATTCCTGAGGTTGGAATAGCAGCCACCTTGTCACAACCCCAACAACAGGAGGTTAAGGAGTTTGTGCTTCGCAACAAGGAGGTATTCTCTGAGCTGCCGGGACAAACATCTGGGGTAGAGCATGACATCATTACCCCGCCCGGTGAAAGGGTGAAGTTAAAACCCTATCGGATCCCAGAGGCTCGACGGGAGGCAATACGGGAGGAAGTACAGAAAATGCTGAACTTAGGGGTGATAGAGGAGTCCCAAAGTGATTGGTCTAGTCCCATCGTGTTGGTGCCTAAACCGGATGGGAGCTGGCGATTTTGTAACGATTTTCGTCAGTTGAACAAAGTTACAAAATTTGACACCTACCCCATGCCACGTATAGATGAGTTGATCGACCGGCTGGGAACAGCCCGATACATGACGACTCTTGACCTCACAAAAGGGTATTGGCAAATCCCCCTGGCCAAGTCGGCCAAAGAGAAAACCGCATTTGTAACCCCAGACGGGGCGTTCCAATATAAAAGAATGCCGTTCGGGTTACAGAATGCGCCGGCCACATTCCAGCGGAAAATGGACCAGATGCTGAGGCCCCATCGGAAGTATGCTGCGGCTTACCTGGATGACGTAATTGTCCATAGCACAGATTGGGCCTCACATCTGCCAAAAGTGCAAGCAGTCCTGGACTCTGTTCGGGAAGCGGGGTTTACGGCTAACCCCAAGAAGTGTACCATTGGGCAGGAGGAGGCCAAATATCTTGGGTACACCATTGGGAGGGGAGTAATAAAACCCCAACTCAACAAAGTCGAGGCCATCCAGAGTTGGCCACGTCCCAACAGCAAGAAGCAGGTACGAGCCTTTCTGGGAATCGCTGGGTATTATCGGCGATTCATTCCCCACTTTGCTTCTAAGGCTGTGCCCCTAACCAACCTGACGAAGGGGAAAGGGTCGGTCATGATTAAATGGACCCCCGAGGCTGAGGCAGCATTCCAGTTCTTGAAACAAGCCTTATGTAGCCAGCCAGTGTTGTACTCACCCGACTTCTCTAAAGACTTTGTCGTACAAAGTGATGCGTCAGATGTGGGGTTAGGAGCAGTATTGTCCCAGGTCTGGAACGGGGAAGAGCACCCAGTCATTTACCTCAGCAGGAAGTTGAAGTCCCATGAGGTAAATTACGCCACCGTTGAAAAGGAGTGTTTAGCGGTGAAGTGGGCTCTAGATTCCCTTCGGTACTACCTGCTAGGTAGGCACTTTGACATGGTTACGGATCACGCTCCGTTAAAGTGGATGGCTCAAAACAAGGAAACAAATAGAAGAGTGAATAGGTGGTTCCTGGCCCTCCAGGAATTCAACTTCACAGTAAAGCATCGCCCTGGCGTTCAAATGGGGAATGTGGATGCTTTGTCTCGAGTACATGAATGCCTGATTGCTGGTGTTCCAACCCCGAGGTTAAAACAAGAGGGGGGGGTATGTGACAGCAGGAAGGTAAAGTCACCTGGTTGCATCCAGGGGGGTAGATATATTTCGCCCAGATTCAGGCTTTACGCCGACTTATACAACTAGGTGGAGAGTTGTATAAGGCTAGTGGGCTCATGGATGACTCATACCTCTAGGGAGAGGGCTGGGCGTCGTACAGACAGGGAGTTGATGAGGCCAGCTGAAGCTTGTCAGCTCATTTAGGCCTCTATAAGAACTCCCAGCTTCATTAGATGTTAGCTCATGCCTGGAACCAGACCTGTGTGGACTGTCTAGGGAGAGTGAACCCCTGTGCGGTGAGGCAAAGCCTGTGTGGCTATTTGTTTGGACTTTTACTAAACCAGGGACTTAGGGACTAGGACAGCACTAGGCTGATCCCAGTTGTTAGTTAGGAAACCTGTATGTTTAGTCAGAGGTCAACTTGACCAGGATTTATTTTGGTTATGTTTCTTTTGCTTTGCTGTGTTTTGTCACTGTAAATAGAAAATAAACCGCACCTTTTTTGATTTTGAAAACCACAACCTCCGGAAAGTGAGGGGATTTCTTCTTGTGCTATAGTGTGCTTTAAAAAAACATTTTTTCTAGGGACAGAAAACTGTAGGTAGGGAGAGTGTCAGTTTCTTTCACTGTGCCAGTCCTTGTTTCTAGGGACAAAGAAGGAAAGTGAGGGGATTTCTCCTTGTGCTATAGTGTGCTTTAAAAAAACATTTTTTCTAGGGACAGAAAACTGTAGGTAGGGAGAGTGTCAGTTTCTTTCACTGTGCCAGTCCTTGTTTCTAGGGACAAAGAAGGAAAGTGAGGGGATTTCTCCTTGTGCTATAGTGTGCTTTAAAAAAACATTTTTTCTAGGGACAGAAAACTGTAGGTAGGGAGAGTGTCAGTTTCTTTCACTGTGCCAGTCCTTGTTTCTAGGGACAAAGAAGGAAAGTGAGGGGATTTCTCCTTGTGCTATAGTGTGCTTTAAAAAAAAAAATTTTCTAGGGACAGAAAACTGTAGGTAGGGAGAGTGTCAGTTTCTTTCACTGTGCCAGTCCTTGTTTCTAGGGACAAAGAAGGAAAGTGAGGGGATTTCTCCTTGTGCTATAGTGTGCTTTAAAAAAACATTTTTTCTAGGGACAGAAAACTGTAGGTAGGGAGAGTGTCAGTTTCTTTCACTGTGCCAGTCCTTGTTTCTAGGGACAAAGAAGGAAAGTGAGGGGATTTCTCCTTGTGCTATAGTGTGCTTTAAAAAAACATTTTTTCTAGGGACAGAAAACTGTAGGTAGGGAGAGTGTCAGTTTCTTTCACTGTGCCAGTCCTTGTTTCTAGGGACAAAGAAGGAAAGTGAGGGGATTTCTCCTTGTGCTATAGTGTGCTTTAAAAAAAACATTTTTTCTAGGGACAGAAAACTGTAGGTAGGGAGAGTGTCAGTTTCTTTCACTGTGCCAGTCCCTTGTTTCTAGGGACAAAGAAGGAAAGTGAGGGGATTTATCCTTGTGCTATAGTGTGCTTTAAAAAAAACATTTTTTCTAGGGACAGAAAACTGTAGGTAGGGAGAGTGTCAGTTTCTTTCACTGTGCCAGTCCTTGTTTCTAGGGACAAAGAAGGAAAGTGAGGGGATTTCTCCTTGTGCTATAGTGTGCTTTAAAAAAACATTTTTTCTAGGGACAGAAAACTTTAGGTAGGGAGAGTGTCAGTTTCTTTCACTGTGCCAGTCCTTGTTTCTAGGGACAAAGAAGGAAAGTGAGGGGATTTCTCCTTGTGCTATAGTGTGCTTTAAAAAAACATTTTTTCTAGGGACAGAAAACTGTAGGTAGGGAGAGTGTCAGTTTCTTTCACTGTGCCAGTCCTTGTTTCTAGGGACAAAGAAGGAAAGTGAGGGGATTTCTCCTTGTGCTATAGTGTGCTTTAAAAAAACATTTTTTCTAGGGACAGAAAACTGTAGGTAGGGAGAGTGTCAGTTTCTTTCACTGTGCCAGTCCTTGTTTCTAGGGACAAAGAAGGAAAGTGAGGGGATTTCTCCTTGTGCTATAGTGTGCTTTAAAAAAACATTTTTTCTAGGGACAGAAAACTGTAGGTAGGGAGAGTGTCAGTTTCTTTCACTGTGCCAGTCCTTGTTTCTAGGGACAAAGAAGGAAAGTGAGGGGATTTCTCCTTGTGCTATAGTGTGCTTTAAAAAACATTTTTTCTAGGGACAGAAAACTGTAGGTAGGGAGAGTGTCAGTTTCTTTCACTGTGCCAGTCCTTGTTTCTAGGGACAAAGAAGGAAAGTGAGGGGATTTCTCCTTGTGCTATAGTGTGCTTTAAAAAAACATTTTTTCTAGGGACAGAAAACTGTAGGTAGGGAGAGTGTCAGTTTCTTTCACTGTGCCAGTCCTTGTTTCTAGGGACAAAGAAGGAAAGTGAGGGGATTTCTCCTTGTGCTATAGTGTGCTTTAAAAAAACATTTTTTCTAGGGACAGAAAACTGTAGGTAGGGAGAGTGTCCGTTTCTTTCACTGTGCCAGTCCTTGTTTCTAGGGACAAAGAAGGAAAGTGAGGGGATTTCTCCTTGTGCTATAGTGTGCTTTAAAAAAACATTTTTTCTAGGGACAGAAAACTGTAGGTAGGGAGAGTGTCAGTTTCTTTCACTGTGCCAGTCCTTGTTTCTAGGGACAAAGAAGGAAAGTGAGGGGATTTCTCCTTGTGCTATAGTGTGCTTTAAAAAAACATTTTTTCTAGGGACAGAAAACTGTAGGTAGGGAGAGTGTCAGTTTCTTTCACTGTGCCAGTCCTTGTTTCTAGGGACAAAGAAGGAAAGTGAGGGGATTTCTCCTTGTGCTATAGTGTGCTTTAAAAAAACATTTTTTCTAGGGACAGAAAACTGTAGGTAGGGAGAGTGTCAGTTTCTTTCACTGTGCCAGTCCTTGTTTCTAGGGACAAAGAAGGAAAGTGAGGGGATTTCTCCTTGTGCTATAGTGTGCTTTAAAAAAACATTTTTTCTAGGGACAGAAAACTGTAGGTAGGGAGAGTGTCAGTTTCTTTCACTGTGCCAGTCCTTGTTTCTAGGGACAAAGAAGGAAAGTGAGGGGATTTCTCCTTGTGCTATAGTGTGCTTTAAAAAAACATTTTTTCTAGGGACAGAAAACTGTAGGTAGGGAGAGTGTCAGTTTCTTTCACTGTGCCAGTCCTTGTTTCTAGGGACAAAGAAGGAAAGTGAGGGGATTTCTCTTTGTGCTATAGTGTGCTTTAAAAAAACATTTTTTCTAGGGACAGAAAACTGTAGGTAGGGAGAGTGTCAGTTTCTTTCACTGTGCCAGTCCTTGTTTCTAGGGACAAAGAAGGAAAGTGAGGGGATTTCTCCTTGTGCTATAGTGTGCTTTAAAAAAACATTTTTTCTAGGGACAGAAAACTGTAGGTAGGGAGAGTGTCAGTTTCTTTCACTGTGCCAGTCCTTGTTTCTAGGGACAAAGAAGGAAAGTGAGGGGATTTCTCCTTGTGCTATAGTGTGCTTTAAAAAAACATTTTTTCTAGGGACAGAAAACTGTAGGTAGGGAGAGTGTCAGTTTCTTTCACTGTGCCAGTCCTTGTTTCTAGGGACAAAGAAGGAAAGTGAGGGGATTTCTCCTTGTGCTATAGTGTGCTTTAAAAAAACATTTTTTCTAGGGACAGAAAACTGTAGGTAGGGAGAGTGTCAGTTTCTTTCACTGTGCCAGTCCTTGTTTCTAGGGACAAAGAAGGAAAGTGAGGGGATTTCTCTTTGTGCTATAGTGTGCTTTAAAAAAACATTTTTTCTAGGGACAGAAAACTGTAGGTAGGGAGAGTGTCAGTTTCTTTCACTGTGCCAGTCCTTGTTTCTAGGGACAAAGAAGGAAAGTGAGGGGATTTCTCCTTGTGCTATAGTGTGCTTTAAAAAAACATTTTTTCTAGGGACAGAAAACTGTAGGTAGTGTGACAGCAGGAAGGTAAAGTCACCTGGTTGCATCCAGGGGGGTAGATATATTTCGCCCAGATTCAGGCTTTACGCCGACTTATACAACTAGGTGGAGAGTTGTATAAGGCTAGTGGGCTCATGGATGACTCATACCTCTAGGGAGAGGGCTGGGCGTCGTACAGACAGGGAGTTGATGAGGCCAGCTGAAGCTTGTCAGCTCATTTAGGCCTCTATAAGAACTCCCAGCTTCATTAGATGTTAGCTCATGCCTGGAACCAGACCTGTGTGGACTGTCTAGGGAGAGTGAACCCCTGTGCGGTGAGGCAAAGCCTGTGTGGCTATTTGTTTGGACTTTTACTAAACCAGGGACTTAGGGACTAGGACAGCACTAGGCTGATCCCAGTTGTTAGTTAGGAAACCTGTATGTTTAGTCAGAGGTCAACTTGACCAGGATTTATTTTGGTTATGTTTCTTTTGCTTTGCTGTGTTTTGTCACTGTAAATAGAAAATAAACCGCACCTTTTTTGATTTTGAAAACCACAACCTCCGTTTGCTGGGCCTGTTTTGTGTGGGGAGCCCATCCCGGGGGTCACACACACCCGCTGCCGAGCTAACCCCCTCACAGTTGGTGGAGAACCAGTGGCAGTTTTTTTTAAGCCAGCATGGAGGAGATACTGAAGCAGCTGGCTCTAGCAAATGCCAATCAACAGCAGACAAATGCAGGTTTGCAAAGGAGCCTTGCAGCCCAGCAGCAGACAAACGCAACTTTGCAACAGAGTCTGGAGGCTCAGCAACGAGCCCAGCAGCAATCTGAGGCCCGCTTCATAGACCTGTTGCAGAAGCAAGAGCAGAGACTACAACAACAGATGGAAGCAGTAATGCAGCAACGTCCGCAGACCAGTGAGGAAAGCCGTCCCACTAATACCGCGTCCTTTGGGGTGAGTCGTTTATTGACAAAAATGACTGGAGAGGATGATCCAGAGGTATTTTTGACCACATTTGAAAGGACCGCTGAAAGAGAAAAGTGGCCTGAGGAGCAGTGGGCTGGACTGGTGGCTCCTCTGTTAACTGGTGAATCGCAGAAAGCTTACTATGACCTAGAGCCTAACCAAGCAAAAGACTATGTGATGCTAAAAGCTGAAATATTGGCAAGGCTGGGTGTCACCCAGGCTGTCCGGGCTCAGCGTGTGCATAACTGGACTTTCCAGCTTGGAAAACCCCCCAGGTCTCAAATGTATGATCTCATTCACCTGAGCAGAAAGTGGCTACAGCCAGAGACTTTGTCCGCACCAAAGATTGTGGAACGTGTTGTAATGGATCGGTTTTTGAGAGCTCTTCCTACTGCCATCCAAAAGTGGGTAAGCCATGGAGACCCAGAGACGGCCGATGGTCTTGTGGATCGTGTGGAGAAATACTTGGCTACAGAGAACCTGACGGCCTCTTCCAGAGACACTCGGACTTTCCACCCTAAGACCAGACCATCCCCAGGGGCGGATAAGAGGATTCCAAGGGGTGAGGGTGGAGAGAGTGAGAGGGTGGGAGCTCTACCCCAAGTTTGGCGAGAACAGCCTGGGAAATCAGCGGCTCAAGAGGCGGCAAGAAGGATCGTTTGCTACCGCTGCCGGCAAGCGGGACATATTGCAGCCAATTGCCCGGTTGTGGAGGAACCCATGCAGTGTGACTTTCTGACGGGCAGACGTCAGTCGCTGTGTGCGACAGTCGCATGCACTGCCATTCGAGGAACTGAGAAACATTTATGCAAAATGTGTGTTAATGGTAGAAATGTTGTGGTATTGCTGGATTCAGGTAGCCTTGTGACCCTGATAAAGGCTGAGTTAGTTAAAACAGAGGTCTCTGGGAATAGCAAGGTAGCTGTTATTTGTGTGCATGGGGACACCCGAGAGTATCCAGTAACTACAGTGTGTTTCGAGACCCCCAAAGGTACCCTCTCTCATCCAGTGGGCTTAGTATCTCAGTTACCGCATGACGCCATTGTGGGAAGGGATTTTCCGAAGTTCTGGGAACTGTGGGATGATCCTGAGCCCCTCACTGGTGCCCCTATGTACCAGGAATGTGATAGCCAGAACTCCCCTGAGAGTGGTGAGGACTCTCCGGAATTTCCCTTATCAGTATTGGCAGGGGAGACTCAAGAAACTGGAGAGGAGCCCACCTCCTCAGACGAAAACCTACCGTCTGTGGAGTTTTCTGATCTTGAGGTTCACAGGGAAAACTTTGCCACAGAACAGTTGAAAGACCCCGCCCTAATAAAGGCACGGGAAAACGTAGTGAAAATAGATGGCGAGTTAGTGAACCCAGATAATACCTGCACTTACCCATACTTCAGCGTAGAGAAGGACCTACTGTATCGGGTGGCAAAAAGGGCAGAAGAAACCGTTGAGCAGCTTGTGGTGCCCAAACCTTACAGGAAGTTGGTGTTGGAGTTGGCCCATGGGCACATTCTTGGAGGTCATCTGGGGACAGAGAAAACCCGAGAGAGGGTATTACAGAGATTCTATTGGCCGGGGGTGATGAAGGACGTAGAAAATTATTGTTCCTCCTGCCCTGTGTGTCAGAGGTTGGCCCCGATGCCACATTTCCGTAGCCCGCTGGTCCCTCTACCCATCATTGAGGTCCCGTTTGAGAGGATCGCCATGGATTTGGTAGGTCCTATAATCAAGTCCGCTAGGGGGCACCAGTACATATTAGTTATAATGGACTATGCCACCCGTTATCCAGAAGCGATCCCTCTCCGAAATACCTCGGCCAAAACCATAGCCAAAGAGCTATCTCTTGTTTTTAGCCGGGTGGGTATTTGTAAAGAACTGCTTACGGACCAAGGTACACCCTTTATGTCCCGGGTTATGAAAGAGCTGTGTAAATTGTTCAAAGTGACGCAATTGCGTACGTCTGTGTATCACCCCCAAACCGATGGGCTGGTTGAAAGATTCAACAAAACCCTAAAACAAATGTTGAAGAAAGTGGTGGATAGAGATGGAAAGGATTGGGACTGTTTACTTCCTTATTTGATGTTTGCTATTAGGGAGGTGCCCCAATCCTCTACGGGATTCTCCCCCTTTGAGTTACTGTATGGGAGACACCCAAGAGGGCTGTTGGATATTGCCAAGGAAACTTGGGAAAGTGAGAGTTCTCCCCACAGGAGTGTGATTGAGCATGTCGCCCTGATGCAAGATCGAATTGCACAGGTAATGCCCATCGTGAAGGAACATTTGGCCCAAGCGCAGTTGGCACAGCAGAGAGTGTACAACCGTGGAGCCAAGACCCGTACCTTTTCCCCGGGGGATAGGATATTGGTACTTGTCCCTACGGTTGAAAGTAAATTCCTTGCCAAATGGCAAGGCCCCTACGAGATAATGGAAAAAGTGAGCGAAGTGAATTACAAGGTCAGACAACCAGGAAGGCGAAAGCCCGAACAGATATATCACGTTAATCTGTTGAAAGCCTGGAGGGATAGAGAGTCCCTAGTCGCAGACACTTGGTCACCAGCTCAAACTGGTTGCGTGATTCCTGAGGTTGGAATAGCAGCCACCTTGTCACAACCCCAACAACAGGAGGTTAAGGAGTTTGTGCTTCGCAACAAGGAGGTATTCTCTGAGCTGCCGGGACAAACATCTGGGGTAGAGCATGACATCATTACCCCGCCCGGTGAAAGGGTGAAGTTAAAACCCTATCGGATCCCAGAGGCTCGACGGGAGGCAATACGGGAGGAAGTACAGAAAATGCTGAACTTAGGGGTGATAGAGGAGTCCCAAAGTGATTGGTCTAGTCCCATCGTGTTGGTGCCTAAACCGGATGGGAGCTGGCGATTTTGTAACGATTTTCGTCAGTTGAACAAAGTTACAAAATTTGACACCTACCCCATGCCACGTATAGATGAGTTGATCGACCGGCTGGGAACAGCCCGATACATGACGACTCTTGACCTCACAAAAGGGTATTGGCAAATCCCCCTGGCCAAGTCGGCCAAAGAGAAAACCGCATTTGTAACCCCAGACGGGGCGTTCCAATATAAAAGAATGCCGTTCGGGTTACAGAATGCGCCGGCCACATTCCAGCGGAAAATGGACCAGATGCTGAGGCCCCATCGGAAGTATGCTGCGGCTTACCTGGATGACGTAATTGTCCATAGCACAGATTGGGCCTCACATCTGCCAAAAGTGCAAGCAGTCCTGGACTCTGTTCGGGAAGCGGGGTTTACGGCTAACCCCAAGAAGTGTACCATTGGGCAGGAGGAGGCCAAATATCTTGGGTACACCATTGGGAGGGGAGTAATAAAACCCCAACTCAACAAAGTCGAGGCCATCCAGAGTTGGCCACGTCCCAACAGCAAGAAGCAGGTACGAGCCTTTCTGGGAATCGCTGGGTATTATCGGCGATTCATTCCCCACTTTGCTTCTAAGGCTGTGCCCCTAACCAACCTGACGAAGGGGAAAGGGTCGGTCATGATTAAATGGACCCCCGAGGCTGAGGCAGCATTCCAGTTCTTGAAACAAGCCTTATGTAGCCAGCCAGTGTTGTACTCACCCGACTTCTCTAAAGACTTTGTCGTACAAAGTGATGCGTCAGATGTGGGGTTAGGAGCAGTATTGTCCCAGGTCTGGAACGGGGAAGAGCACCCAGTCATTTACCTCAGCAGGAAGTTGAAGTCCCATGAGGTAAATTACGCCACCGTTGAAAAGGAGTGTTTAGCGGTGAAGTGGGCTCTAGATTCCCTTCGGTACTACCTGCTAGGTAGGCACTTTGACATGGTTACGGATCACGCTCCGTTAAAGTGGATGGCTCAAAACAAGGAAACAAATAGAAGAGTGAATAGGTGGTTCCTGGCCCTCCAGGAATTCAACTTCACAGTAAAGCATCGCCCTGGCGTTCAAATGGGGAATGTGGATGCTTTGTCTCGAGTACATGAATGCCTGATTGCTGGTGTTCCAACCCCGAGGTTAAAACAAGAGGGGGGGGGGTATGTGACAGCAGGAAGGTAAAGTCACCTGGTTGCATCCAGGGGGGTAGATATATTTCGCCCAGATTCAGGCTTTACGCCGACTTATACAACTAGGTGGAGAGTTGTATAAGGCTAGTGGGCTCATGGATGACTCATACCTCTAGGGAGAGGGCTGGGCGTCGTACAGACAGGGAGTTGATGAGGCCAGCTGAAGCTTGTCAGCTCATTTAGGCCTCTATAAGAACTCCCAGCTTCATTAGATGTTAGCTCATGCCTGGAACCAGACCTGTGTGGACTGTCTAGGGAGAGTGAACCCCTGTGCGGTGAGGCAAAGCCTGTGTGGCTATTTGTTTGGACTTTTACTAAACCAGGGACTTAGGGACTAGGACAGCACTAGGCTGATCCCAGTTGTTAGTTAGGAAACCTGTATGTTTAGTCAGAGGTCAACTTGACCAGGATTTATTTTGGTTATGTTTCTTTTGCTTTGCTGTGTTTTGTCACTGTAAATAGAAAATAAACCGCACCTTTTTTGATTTTGAAAACCACAACCTCCGTTTGCTGGGCCTGTTTTGTGTGGGGAGCCCATCCCGGGGGTCACACACACCCGCTGCCGAGCTAACCCCCTCACAGTAGGGAGAGTGTCAGTTTCTTTCACTGTGCCAGTCCTTGTTTCTAGGGACAAAGAAGGAAAGTGAGGGGATTTCTCCTTGTGCTATAGTGTGCTTTAAAAAAACATTTTTTCTAGGGACAGAAAACTGTAGGTAGTGTGAGGGGGTTAACTCGGTAGCGGGTGTGTGTGACCCCCTGGTTGGGCTCCCCACACAAAACAGGGCCAGCAGACGGAGGTTGTGGTTTTCAAAATCAAAAGGTGCGGTTTATTTCTCTATGTACAGTGACAAAAACACAGCAAAGCCAAAAAGAAACAAACAAAATAAATCCTGGTCAGTTTGACCTCTGACTAAACATGCAGGTTTCCTAAACTAACAACTGGGATCAGCCTAGTGCTGTCCTAGTCCCTAAGTCCCTGGTTTAGTAAAAGTCCAAACAAATAGCCACACAGGCTTTGCCTCACCGCACAGGGGTTCACTCTCCCTAGACAGTCCACACAGGTCTGGTTCCAGGCATGAGCTAACATCTAATGAATCTGGGAGTTTCTTATAGAGGCCTAAATGAGCTGACAAGGTTCAGCTGGTCTCATCAACTCCCTGTCTGCACGACGCCCAGCCCTCTCCCTAGAGGTATGAGTCATCCATGAGCACACTAGCCTTATACAACTCTCCACCTAGTTGTACAAATCGGCGTAAAGCCTGAATCTGGGCGAAATATATCTACCCCCCTGGATGCAACCAGGTGACTTTACCTTCCTGCTGTCACATACCCCCCCCTCTTGTTTTAACCTCGGGGTTGGAACACCAGCAATCAGGCATTCATGTACTCGAGACAAAGCATCCACATTCCCCATTTGAACGCCAGGGCGATGCTTTACTGTGAAGTTGAATTCCTGGAGGGCCAGGAACCACCTATTCACTCTTCTATTTGTTTCCTTGTTTTGAGCCATCCACTTTAACGGAGCGTGATCCGTAACCATGTCAAAGTGCCTACCTAGCAGATAGTACCGAAGGGAATCTAGAGCCCACTTCACCGCTAAACACTCCTTTTCAACCGTGGCGTAATTTACCTCATGGGACTTCAACTTCCTGCTGAGGTAAATGACTGGGTGCTCTTCCCCGTTCCAGACCTGGGACAATACTGCTCCTAACCCCACATCTGACGCATCACTTTGTACGACAAAGTCTTTAGAGAAGTCGGGTGAGTACAACACTGGCTGGCTACATAAGGCTTGTTTCAAGAATTGGAATGCTGCCTCAGCCTCGGGGGTCCATTTAATCATGACCGACCCTTTCCCTTTCGTCAGGTTGGTTAGGGGCACAGCCTTAGAAGCAAAGTGGGGAATGAAGCGCCGATAATAACCCGCGATTCCCAGAAAGGCTCGTACCTGCTTCTTGCTGTTGGGACGTGGCCAACTCTGGATGGCCTCGACTTTGTTGAGTTGGGGTTTTATTACTCCCCTGCCAATGGTGTACCCAAGATATTTGGCCTCCTCCTGCCCAATGGTACACTTCTTGGGGTTAGCCGTAAACCCCGCTTCCCGAACAGAGTCCAGGACTGCTTGCACTTTTGGCAGATGTGAGGCCCAATCTGTGCTATGGACAATTACGTCATCCAGGTAAGCCGCAGCATACTTCCGATGGGGCCTCAGCATCTGGTCCATTTTCCGCTGGAATGTGGCCGGCGCATTCTGTAACCCGAACGGCATTCTCTTATATTGGAACGCCCCGTCTGGGGTTACAAATGCGGTTTTCTCTTTGGCCGACTTGGCCAGGGGAATTTGCCAATACCCTTTTGTGAGGTCAAGAGTCGTCATGTATCGGGCTGTTCCCAGCCGGTCGATCAACTCATCTATACGTGGCATGGGGTAGGTGTCAAATTTTGTAACTTTGTTCAACTGACGAAAATCGTTACAAAATCGCCAGCTCCCATCCGGTTTAGGCACCAACACAATGGGACTAGACCAATCACTTTGGGACTCCTCTATCACCCCTAAGTTCAGCATTTTCTGTACTTCCTCCCGTATTGCCTCCCGTCGGGCCTCTGGGATCCGATAGGGTTTTAACTTCACCCTTTCACCGGGCGGGGTAATAATATCATGCTCTACCCCAGATGTTTGTCCCGGCAGCTCAGAGAACACCTCCTTGTTGCGAAGCACAAACTCCTTAACCTCCTGTTGTTGGGGTTGTGACAAGGTGGCTGCTATTCCAACCTCCGGAATCACGCAACCAGTTTGAGCTGGTGACCAAGTTTCTGCGACTAGGGACTCTCTATCCCTCCAGGCTTTCAACAGATTAACGTGATATATCTGTTCGGGCTTTCGCCTTCCTGGTTGTCTGACCTTGTAATTCACTTCGCTCACTTTTTCCATTATCTCGTAGGGGCCTTGCCATTTGGCAAGGAATTTACTTTCAACCGTAGGGACAAGTACCAATATCCTATCCCCCGGGGAAAAGGTACGGGTCTTTGCTCCACGGTTGTACACTCTCTGCTGTGCCAACTGCGCTTGGGCCAAATGTTCCTTCACGATGGGCATTACCTGTGCAATTCGATCTTGCATCAGGGCGACATGCTCAATCACACTCCTGTGGGGAGAACTCTCACTTTCCCAAGTTTCCTTGGCAATATCCAACAGCCCTCTTGGGTGTCTCCCATACAGTAACTCAAAGGGGGAGAATCCCGTAGAGGATTGGGGCACCTCCCTAATAGCAAACATCAAATAAGGAAGTAGACAGTCCCAATCCTTTCCATCTCTATCCACCACTTTCTTCAACATTTGTTTTAGGGTTTTGTTGAATCTTTCAACCAGCCCATCGGTTTGGGGGTGATACACAGATGTACGCAATTGCGTCACTTTGAACAATTTACACAGCTCTTTCATAACCCGGGACATAAAGGGTGTACCTTGGTCCGTAAGCAGTTCTTTACAAATACCCACCCGGCTAAAAACAAGAGATAGCTCTTTGGCTATGGTTTTGGCCGAGGTATTTCTGAGAGGGATCGCTTCTGGATAACGGGTGGCATAGTCCATTATAACCAATATGTACTGGTGCCCCCTAGCGGACTTGATTATAGGACCTACCAAATCCATTGCGATTCTCTCAAACGGGACCTCAATGATGGGTAGAGGGACCAGCGGGCTACGGAAATGTGGCATCGGGGCCGACCTCTGACACACAGGGCAGGAGGAACAATAATTTTCTATGTCCTTCATCACCCCAGGCCAATAGAATCTCTGTAATACCCTCTCTCGGGTTTTCTCTGTCCCCAGATGACCTCCAAGAATGTGCCCATGGGCCAACTCCAACACCAACTTCCTGTAAGGTTTGGGCACCACCAGCTGCTCAACGGTTTCTTCTGCCCTTTTTGCCACCCGATACAGTAGGTCCTTCTCTACGCTGAAGTATGGGTAAGTGCAGGTATTATCTGGGTTCACTAACTCGCCATCTATTTCCACTACGTTTTCCCGTGCCTTTATTAGGGCGGGGTCTTTTAACTGTTCTGTGGCAAAATTTTCCCTGTGAACCTCCAGATCAGAAAACTCCACAGACGGTAGGTTTTCGTCTGAGGAGGTGGGCTCCTCTCCAGTTTCTTGAGTCTCCCCTGCCAATACTGACAAGGGAAATTCTGGAGAGTCCTCACCACTCTCAGAGGAGTTCTGGCTATCACATTCCTGGTACATAGGGGCACCAGTGGGGGGCTCAGGATCATCCCACAGTTCCCAGAACTTCGGAAAATCCCTTCCCACAATGGCGTCATGCGGTAACTGAGATACTAAGCCCACTGGATGAGAGAGGGTACCTTTGGGGGTCTCGAAACACACTGTAGTCACTGGATACTCTCGGGTGTCCCCATGCACACAAATAACAGCTACCTTGCTATTCCCAGAGACCTCTGTTTTAACTAACTCAGCCTTTATCAGGGTCACAAGGCTACCTGAATCCAACAATACCACAACATTTCTACCATTAACACACATTTTGCATAAATGTTTCTCAGTTCCTCGAATGGCAGTGCATGCGACTGTCGCACACAGCGACTGACGTCTGCCCGTCAGAAAGTCACACTGCATGGGTTCCTCCACAACCGGGCAATTGGCTGCAATATGTCCCGCTTGCCGGCAGCGGTAGCAAACGATCCTTCTTGCGGCCTCTTGAGCCGCTGATTTCCCAGGCTGTTCTCGCCAAACTTGGGGTAGAGCTCCCACCCTCTCACTCTCTCCACCCTCACCCCTTGGAATCCTCTTATCCGCCCCTGGGGATGGTCTGGTCTTAGGGTGGAAAGTCCGAGTGTTTCTGGAAGAGGCCGTCAGGTTCTCTGTAGCCAAGTATTTCTCTACACGATCCACAAGACCACCGGCCGTCTCTGGGTCTCCATGGCTTACCCACTTTTGGATGGCAGTAGGAAGAGCTCTCAAGAAACGATCCATCACAACACGTTCCACAATCTCCGGTGCGGACAAAGTCTCTGGCTGTAGCCACTTCCTGCTCAGGTGAATGAGATCATACATTTGAGACCTGGGGGGTTTTCCAAGCTGGAAAGTCCAGTTATGCACACGCTGAGCCCGGACAGCCAGGGTGACACCCAGCCTTGCCAATATTTCAGCTTTTAGCATCACATAGTCTTTTGCTTGGTCAGGCTCTAGGTCATAGTAAGCCTTCTGCGATTCACCAGTTAACAGAGGAGCCACCAGTCCAGCCCACTGCTCCTCAGGCCACTTTTCTCTTTCAGCAGTCCTTTCAAATGTGGTCAAAAATACCTCTGGATCATCCTCTCCAGTCATTTTTGTCAATAAACGACTCACCCCAAAGGACGCGGTATTAGTGGGACGGCTTTCCTCACTGGTCTGCGGACGTTGCTGCATTACTGCTTCCATTTGTTGTAGTCTCTGCTCTTGCTTCTGTAACAGGTCTATGAAGCGGGCCTCAGATTGCTGCTGGGCTTGTTGATGAGCTTGCTGCTGGGCTGCAAGGCTCCTTTGCAAACCTGCATTTGTCTGCTGTTGATTGGCATTTGCTAGAGCCAGCTGTTTCAGTATCTCCTCCATGCTGGCTTAAAAAAACTGCCACTGGTTCTCCACCAACTGTGAGGGGGTTAACTCGGTAGCGGGTGTGTGTGACCCCCTGGTTGGGCTCCCCACACAAAACAGGGCCAGCAGACGGAGGTTGTGGTTTTCAAAATCAAAAGGTGCGGTTTATTTCTCTATGTACAGTGACAAAAACACAGCAAAGCCAAAAAGAAACAAACAAAATAAATCCTGGTCAGTTTGACCTCTGACTAAACATGCAGGTTTCCTAAACTAACAACTGGGATCAGCCTAGTGCTGTCCTAGTCCCTAAGTCCCTGGTTTAGTAAAAGTCCAAACAAATAGCCACACAGGCTTTGCCTCACCGCACAGGGGTTCACTCTCCCTAGACAGTCCACACAGGTCTGGTTCCAGGCATGAGCTAACATCTAATGAATCTGGGAGTTTCTTATAGAGGCCTAAATGAGCTGACAAGGTTCAGCTGGTCTCATCAACTCCCTGTCTGCACGACGCCCAGCCCTCTCCCTAGAGGTATGAGTCATCCATGAGCACACTAGCCTTATACAACTCTCCACCTAGTTGTACAAATCGGCGTAAAGCCTGAATCTGGGCGAAATATATCTACCCCCCTGGATGCAACCAGGTGACTTTACCTTCCTGCTGTCACAGTAGGGAGAGTGTCAGTTTCTTTCACTGTGCCAGTCCTTGTTTCTAGGGACAAAGAAGGAAAGTGAGGGGATTTCTCCTTGTGCTATAGTGTGCTTTAAAAAAACATTTTTTCTAGGGACAGAAAACTGTAGGTAGGGAGAGTGTCAGTTTCTTTCACTGTGCCAGTCCTTGTTTCTAGGGACAAAGAAGGAAAGTGAGGGGATTTCTCCTTGTGCTATAGTGCGCTTTAAAAAAACATTTTTTCTAGGGACAGAAAACTGTAGGTAGGGAGAGTGTCAGTTTCTTTCACTGTGCCAGTCCTTGTTTCTAGGGACAAAGAAGGAAAGTGAGGGGATTTCTCCTTGTGCTATAGTGTGCTTTAAAAAAACATTTTTTCTAGGGACAGAAAACTTTAGGTAGGGAGAGTGTCAGTTTCTTTCACTGTGCCAGTCCTTGTTTCTAGGGACAAAGAAGGAAAGTGAGGGGATTTCTCCTTGTGCTATAGTGTGCTTTAAAAAAACATTTTTTCTAGGGACAGAAAACTGTAGGTAGGGAGAGTGTCAGTTTCTTTCACTGTGCCAGTCCTTGTTTCTAGGGACAAAGAAGGAAAGTGAGGGGATTTCTCCTTGTGCTATAGTGTGCTTTAAAAAAACATTTTTTCTAGGGACAGAAAACTGTAGGTAGGGAGAGTGTCAGTTTCTTTCACTGTGCCAGTCCTTGTTTCTAGGGACAAAGAAGGAAAGTGAGGGGATTTCTCCTTGTGCTATAGTGTGCTTTAAAAAAACATTTTTTCTAGGGACAGAAAACTGTAGGTAGGGAGAGTGTCAGTTTCTTTCACTGTGCCAGTCCTTGTTTCTAGGGACAAAGAAGGAAAGTGAGGGGATTTCTCCTTGTGCTATAGTGTGCTTTAAAAAAACATTTTTTCTAGGGACAGAAAACTGTAGGTAGGGAGAGTGTCAGTTTCTTTCACTGTGCCAGTCCTTGTTTCTAGGGACAAAGAAGGAAAGTGAGGGGATTTCTCCTTGTGCTATAGTGTGCTTTAAAAAAAAAAAAATTCTAGGGACAGAAAACTGTAGGTAGGGAGAGTGTCAGTTTCTTTCACTGTGCCAGTCCTTGTTTCTAGGGACAAAGAAGGAAAGTGAGGGGATTTCTCCTTGTGCTATAGTGTGCTTTAAAAAAACATTTTTTCTAGGGACAGAAAACTGTAGGTAGGGAGAGTGTCAGTTTCTTTCACTGTGCCAGTCCTTGTTTCTAGGGACAAAGAAGGAAAGTGAGGGGATTTCTCCTTGTGCTATAGTGTGCTTTAAAAAAACATTTTTTCTAGGGACAGAAAACTGTAGGTAGGGAGAGTGTCAGTTTCTTTCACTGTGCCAGTCCTTGTTTCTAGGGACAACGAAGGAAAGTGAGGGGATTTCTCCTTGTGCTATAGTGTGCTTTAAAAAAACATTTTTTCTAGGGACAGAAAACTTTAGGTAGGGAGAGTGTCAGTTTCTTTCACTGTGCCAGTCCTTGTTTCTAGGGACAAAGAAGGAAAGTGAGGGGATTTCTCCTTGTGCTATAGTGTGCTTTAAAAAAACATTTTTTCTAGGGACAGAAAACTGTAGGTAGGGAGAGTGTCAGTTTCTTTCACTGTGCCAGTCCTTGTTTCTAGGGACAAAGAAGGAAAGTGAGGGGATTTCTCCTTGTGCTATAGTGTGCTTTAAAAAAACATTTTTTCTAGGGACAGAAAACTGTAGGTAGGGAGAGTGTCAGTTTCTTTCACTGTGCCAGTCCTTGTTTCTAGGGACAAAGAAGGAAAGTGAGGGGATTTCTCCTTGTGCTATAGTGTGCTTTAAAAAAACATTTTTTCTAGGGACAGAAAACTGTAGGTAGGGAGAGTGTCAGTTTCTTTCACTGTGCCAGTCCTTGTTTCTAGGGACAAAGAAGGAAAGTGAGGGGATTTCTCCTTGTGCTATAGTGTGCTTTAAAAAAAAATTTTTTCTAGGGACAGAAAACTGTAGGTAGGGAGAGTGTCAGTTTCTTTCACTGTGCCAGTCCTTGTTTCTAGGGACAAAGAAGGAAAGTGAGGGGATTTCTCCTTGTGCTATAGTGTGCTTTAAAAAAACATTTTTTCTAGGGACAGAAAACTGTAGGTAGGGAGAGTGTCAGTTTCTTTCACTGTGCCAGTCCTTGTTTCTAGGGACAAAGAAGGAAAGTGAGGGGATTTCTCCTTGTGCTATAGTGTGCTTTAAAAAAACATTTTTTCTAGGGACAGAAAACTTTAGGTAGGGAGAGTGTCAGTTTCTTTCACTGTGCCAGTCCTTGTTTCTAGGGACAAAGAAGGAAAGTGAGGGGATTTCTCCTTGTGCTATAGTGTGCTTTAAAAAAACATTTTTTCTAGGGACAGAAAACTGTAGGTAGGGAGAGTGTCAGTTTCTTTCACTGTGCCAGTCCTTGTTTCTAGGGACAAAGAAGGAAAGTGAGGGGATTTCTCCTTGTGCTATAGTGTGCTTTAAAAAAACATTTTTTCTAGGGACAGAAAACTGTAGGTAGGGAGAGTGTCAGTTTCTTTCACTGTGCCAGTCCTTGTTTCTAGGGACAAAGAAGGAAAGTGAGGGGATTTCTCCTTGTGCTATAGTGTGCTTTAAAAAAACATTTTTTCTAGGGACAGAAAACTGTAGGTAGGGAGAGTGTCAGTTTCTTTCACTGTGCCAGTCCTTGTTTCTAGGGACAAAGAAGGAAAGTGAGGGGATTTCTCCTTGTGCTATAGTGTGCTTTAAAAAAACATTTTTTCTAGGGACAGAAAACTGTAGGTAGGGAGAGTGTCAGTTTATTTCACTGTGCCAGTCCTTGTTTCTAGGGACAAAGAAGGAAAGTGAGGGGATTTCTCCTTGTGCTATAGTGTGCTTTAAAAAAACATTTTTTCTAGGGACAGAAAACTGTAGGTAGGGAGAGTGTCAGTTTCTTTCACTGTGCCAGTCCTTGTTTCTAGGGACAAAGAAGGAAAGTGAGGGGATTTCTCCTTGTGCTATAGTGTGCTTTAAAAAAACATTTTTTCTAGGGACAGAAAACTGTAGGTAGGGAGAGTGTCAGTTTCTTTCACTGTGCCAGTCCTTGTTTCTAGGGACAAAGAAGGAAAGTGAGGGGATTTCTCCTTGTGCTATAGTGTGCTTTAAAAAAACATTTTTTCTAGGGACAGAAAACTGTAGGTAGGGAGAGTGTCAGTTTCTTTCACTGTGCCAGTCCTTGTTTCTAGGGACAAAGAAGGAAAGTGAGGGGATTTCTCCTTGTGCTATAGTGTGCTTTAAAAAAACATTTTTTCTAGGGACAGAAAACTGTAGGTAGGGAGAGTGTCAGTTTCTTTCACTGTGCCAGTCCTTGTTTCTAGGGACAAAGAAGGAAAGTGAGGGGATTTCTCCTTGTGCTATAGTGTGCTTTAAAAAAACATTTTTTCTAGGGACAGAAAACTGTAGGTAGGGAGAGTGTCAGTTTCTTTCACTGTGCCAGTCCTTGTTTCTAGGGACAAAGAAGGAAAGTGAGGGGATTTCTCCTTGTGCTATAGTGTGCTTTAAAAAAACATTTTTTCTAGGGACAGAAAACTGTAGGTAGGGAGAGTGTCAGTTTCTTTCACTGTGCCAGTCCTTGTTTCTAGGGACAAAGAAGGAAAGTGAGGGGGTTTCTCCTTGTGCTATAGTGTGCTTTAAAAAAACATTTTTTCTAGGGACAGAAAACTTTAGGTAGGGAGAGTGTCAGTTTCTTTCACTGTGCCAGTCCTTGTTTCTAGGGACAAAGAAGGAAAGTGAGGGGGTTTCTCCTTGTGCTATAGTGTGCTTTAAAAAAACATTTTTTCTAGGGACAGAAAACTGTAGGTAGGGAGAGTGTCAGTTTCTTTCACTGTGCCAGTCCTTGTTTCTAGGGACAAAGAAGGAAAGTGAGGGGATTTCTCCTTGTGCTATAGTGTGCTTTAAAAAAACATTTTTTCTAGGGACAGAAAACTGTAGGTAGGGAGAGTGTCAGTTTCTTTCACTGTGCCAGTCCTTGTTTCTAGGGACAAAGAAGGAAAGTGAGGGGATTTCTCCTTGTGCTATAGTGTGCTTTAAAAAAACATTTTTTCTAGGGAAAGAAAACTGTAGGTAGGGAGAGTGTCAGTTTCTTTCACTGTGCCAGTCCTTGTTTCTAGGGACAAAGAAGGAAAGTGAGGGGATTTCTCCTTGTGCTACAGTGTGCTTTAAAAAAACATTTTTTCTAGGGACAGAAAACTGTAGGTAGGGAGAGTGTCAGTTTCTTTCACTGTGCCAGTCCTTGTTTCTAGGGACAAAGAAGGAAAGTGAGGGGATTTCTCCTTGTGCTACAGTGTGCTTTAAAAAAACATTTTTTCTAGGGACAGAAAACTGTAGGTAGGGAGAGTGTCAGTTTCTTTCACTGTGCCAGTCCTTGTTTCTAGGGACAAAGAAGGAAAGTGAGGGGATTTCTCCTTGTGCTATAGTGTGCTTTAAAAAAACATTTTTTCTAGGGACAGAAAACTGTAGGTAGGGAGAGTGTCAGTTTCTTTCACTGTGCCAGTCCTTGTTTCTAGGGACAAAGAAGGAAAGTGAGGGGATTTCTCCTTGTGCTATAGTGTGCTTTAAAAAAACATTTTTTCTAGGGACAGAAAACTGTAGGTAGGGAGAGTGTCAGTTTCTTTCACTGTGCCAGTCCTTGTTTCTAGGGACAAAGAAGGAAAGTGAGGGGATTTCTCCTTGTGCTATAGTGTGCTTTAAAAAAACATTTTTTCTAGGGACAGAAAACTGTAGGTAGGGAGAGTGTCAGTTTCTTTCACTGTGCCAGTCCTTGTTTCTAGGGACAAAGAAGGAAAGTGAGGGGATTTCTCCTTGTGCTATAGTGTGCTTTAAAAAAACATTTTTTCTAGGGACAGAAAACTGTAGGTAGGGAGAGTGTCAGTTTCTTTCACTGTGCCAGTCCTTGTTTCTAGGGACAAAGAAGGAAAGTGAGGGGAATTCTCCTTGTGCTATAGTGTGCTTTAAAAAAACATTTTTTCTAGGGACAGAAAACTGTAGGTAGGGAGAGTGTCAGTTTCTTTCACTGTGCCAGTCCTTGTTTCTAGGGACAAAGAAGGAAAGTGAGGGGAATTCTCCTTGTGCTATAGTGTGCCAAAGCATTCCTCATCAACCATCTTTGAAATCCTTGTTTTTTGGACAGTCAGGGAAATTGTCGTTGTGCTATTCTGTGCAAAAGCAATAATCCTCAACCATATTTAGAAATCCTTAAGTAAAGGGACAGAGAAGGACACCTGAAGGTAGCCCTTATTGCTTTTTTCCCATCTCCCTGCAGGCCATCTATTAGAATGTCTGGAAGGCAAACAAGGAGAGGCAGACAGTCAGGAGGCAATAAAAGAGGGCAAGCAGGCTCTGTGTCTGGGGGCAACAGTGCTGGTCGTGGACGCGGTGCATTGTCATCAGCACATGGCCATGGGACACACTTGTCCTTCTTTTCGGCAGCTGGACATGTTGAGCCACATCATGCCGAAGACTTGGTAGAGTGGATGACCAAGCCCTCCTCCTCCTCCTCATCCTCTCTCACCCAGGCTCAGGGTACTGGCAAAGCAGCTGCCAAAGCGTCCTCTTCCCTGGTATCAATGTCAGACTCATCATCAGTCACTCCTTCCCTAGACCCACCATGTCCTCCTCCTGAGGAGTCCCCCGAACTGTTTGAGCACAGTGTTGGGTACATGCTCCAGGAGGATGCCCAGCGTTTCGAAGGGTCTGATGATGAAACCCAGCTACAGGAAGGCAGTAGCGTGAGAGCAGACAGAGGGGATGCTCAAGAAGGACACCAATCTGGCAGTCATGTTCCAGCAGCTGCAGCATACTGCCAGATTGGCTCCAGTGATGAGGAGGGAGGGGATGATGAGGTCACTGACTCCACGTGGGTGCCTAATAGGAGAGAGGAGGAGGAGGAGGATGAGGAGGAGGCACATCTCCAACGAGGCAGGATGCCCTTTGGTGGCCAGCGTAAGGGCAGTACACCGACGGAATCACACCGCAGAGCTCCGCCTGTGCAGGGCGCTGCCTCTGCCCGTCATTCAAAAAGTTCCTTGGTGTGGGCCTTTTTTGAGGCTAGTGCATCAGATCGCACAGCTGCTGTTTGCAACATATGTCTCAAGCGTATATCGCGTGGCCAAAACATCAGCCGCTTGGGTACCACATGCCTGACCAGACATATGTTGACCTGCCATGCAGCTCGTTGGCAAGCCTACCTCAAAGACCCACACCAAAGAACAAAGCGGACCTCTCCTTGCACCGCATCAGCTGGGATCTCCAACCCCACTATAACTTCAGTCCTCTCTGAAACATGCACTGAGAGGAATGAAGGTGTAGAATTAGGTGTGTCACAGCCAAGTACTTGCGGCCACTCTGCTAGCAGTACACCGACGTCCGATTCTAGCAGGCAAATTTCCCTGCCCCAGCTGCTGGACCGTCGAAAGAAGTTCACTCCCAGCCATCCACATGCCCAGCGGTTGAATGCTAGCTTGGCTAAATTGCTAGCGCTTCAACTGCTGCCTTTTCAGTTGGTAGACTCGGCCCCCTTCCGTGAGTTTGTGCAATGTGCGGTTCCTCAGTGGCAGGTTCCCAAACGCCACTTTTTCTCACGGAAGGCTATTCCGGCTCTCTACCGGCATGTGGAAGGCAATGTCTTGGCCTCGCTGGACAGGGCGGTCAGCGGTAAGGTGCATATTACCGCTGACTCATGGTCCAGCAGGCATGGACAGGGACGTTACCTTTCTTTCACGGCCCATTGGGTCACTCTTTTGGCAGCTGGGAAGGATGCAGGACAAGGTGCAGTAGTGTTGGAGGTTGTTCCACCGCCACGCCTCCAAAATGCTACTACTGGCTGTGACACACCTCTCTCCTCCACCCCCTCCTCTTCTTCTTCCTCCATGGCCTCTTCCTGTGGTTTGTCCTATGAACCAGCGGTGCTCCGTAGCCGTTCACGGGGCTACGCAAGTACGCAGGCAAAAAGATGCCATGCCGTGCTTGCGCTGGTGTGTTTGGGGGACAGAAGCCACACTGGGGCAGAGGTCCTGTCTGCTCTGCAGGGCCAGGCCGAGAGGTGGTTGACGCCACGCCAGCTTAAGCCAGGAATGGTGGTTTGCGACAATGGCACCAACCTCCTCTCCGCCCTCCGACAGGGACAACTGACCCATGTGCCCTGTGTGGCTCACGTCCTTAACCTGGTGGTGCAGCGGTTCTTGGGCAGGTACCCGGGCTTACAGGATGTCCTGAGGCAGGCCAGGAAAGTCTGTGTGCATTTCCGCAGATCTTATAATGCCAGTGCTCGCCTGGCTGAGCTGCAAAAGGAGTTGAACCTGCCCAAGAACCGCCTTATATGTGACATGCCCACCAGGTGGAACTCAACGTTGGCCATGCTGCAGCGGCTGCACATGCAGCAGAGGGCCATCAATGAGTACCTGTGCGACTACGGCACCAGGACAGGGTCAGGGGAGCTTGTTTTTTTTTCTCCACGCCACTGGGGCATGATCAGGGATGCATGCACTGTCCTGGCACCATTTGAGGAGGCCACGAGGATGGTGAGCAGTGACAGTGCATGCATCAGTGACACTGTACCTCTTGTCCACCTGTTGGAGCACACGCTGCGTGGAATAATGGACAGGGCACTTGAGGCAGAACAGAGGCAGGAAGAGGAGGACTTCCTTGCCTCTCAAGGCCCCCTTTACCCAGACAGTGTTCCTTCTGTCCCACCCATCGCACAGGAAGAGGAGGAGGAGGATTGTGTCAGCATGGAGGTGGAGGCTGGCACTCAGCATCATCAGCAGCAGTCTTTTAGGGATGATTTACAGTCCCAAGAAACCAGTGGACTTGTACGTGGCTGGGAGGAGGTGGCTGCGGATCATGTCGTCCTTAGTGACCCAGAGGACTCCGGAGCGAATGCCTCAGCAAACCTACGCTGCATGGCCTCCCTGATCCTGCAAAGTCTGCGGAAGGATCCTCGTATTCTTCGGATCAAGGAGAGGGACCATTACTGGCTGGCCACTCTCCTTGATCCACGGTACAAGGGTAAGGTTGCGGACCTTATGTTACCTTCGCAGAGGGAGCAGAGGATGAGACAACTCCGGGAGGCCTTGCAGAAAGGTCTGTGCAACGCGTTCCCAGAGACTGGGAGGTTACAAACTCCTGGTCCTGGACAACGAGTTGCTGAGGCTTCGGCCAGTCAAAGAAGGAGCGGTGGGGAAGGTGGCCGTCTGACCGATGCGTTCAGACAATTCTTTAGTCCGCAGCCCCAAAGTATGATCGGTTCCAGCAACCATCGCCAGCGTCTGATAAACATGGTGCAGGAATATCTAGGGGCAAGGTCAGACTTGGACACCTTCCCCACCGAAAATCCTCTGGCTTACTGGGTCTTGAGGATGGATCACTGGCCAGAGCTTGCACAGTATGCAATTGAGCTACTGGCCTGTCCTGCATCCAGCGTTCTTTCGGAACGCACATTCAGTGCTGCTGGAGGATTTGTCACAGATCACAGGGTACGCCTGTCCACCGACTCGGTTGATCGACTGACTTTCATCAAGATGAACCAGTCTTGGATCACCACCAGCTACCACACACCTGATGCTGATATAACAGACTAATTGATTTTAACATGTCACATCCCTTCAAGACTGATGCTGATGCTGAGTGCCTGTGCTGTTATGTTGACTGGCTATCCTCCTCCTCCGAGTCCTCAATGATACGATTGATGATGATAGCTTGGAAGATCATTTTTGTTTATGGGTGCCGCCACCAGTGGCTAAGGCCCAATTTTTCAGCCCCTGTTTTACAGGGGCGTGTAATTACAATTTTTTTAGCAATAATTTGCCATAGGGCTCATTGCTGTGCTCCAAGTACAGTATCTGTGAGGGGTTGGAGTGTTGTGGCACCAGTGCCTAAGGCCCAATTTTTCAGCCCCTGTTTAACAGGGGCGTGTCATTACAATTTTTGAAGCAATACTTTGCAACAGGGCTCATTGCTGTGCTCCAAGTAACGTATCTGTGAGGGGTTGTAGTGTTGTGCCACCAGTGCCTAAGGCCCAATTTTTCAGCCCCTGTTCAACAGGGGCATGCAATTACAATTCTTGATCTAATAATTCACAGCAGGGCCCATTGCTGCACCCACCAAGAGTAACTCTGAGGGCTTACAGTGTTGTGGCAACGCCACCACCACCACCACCACCACGAAAGGCCCAATTTTTCAGCCCCTGTTCAAAAGGGGCATGTAATTACAATTCTTGATCTAATAATTCACAGCAGGGCCCATTCCTGCACCCACCAAGAGTAACTCTGAGGGCTTACAGTGTTGTGGCAACACCACCACCACCACCACCACCACGAAAGGCCCAATTTTTCAGCCCCTGTTCAACAGGGGCATGCAATTACAATTCTTGATCTAATAATTCACAGCAGGGCCCATTGCTGCACCCACCAAGAGTAACTGTCAGGGCTTACAGTGTTGTGGCACCAGCACCACCATCAAAGGCCCAATTTTTACTACCACTGTTCAACAATTATATGTAATTAAAATTCCTGATATAATAGTTGACAGCAGGGCGTTCCAGCACCAACCAAGAGTAACTGTGAGTGCTTACAGTGTTGTGCCAACACCAACAACTAAGGGGCCTATTTCTGCAGAGTATATACGGCAGGTCCCTACTTTCAAACATCCAACTTACAAACGACTCCTACTTGCAAACGCAAGAAGACAACAGGAAGTGAGAGGAAATCTACCACTAGGAAGGAAAATTCCCTCCTGTAAGAATAAATATGGGAGAAAGGTGTCTCCTCTGTACTGATGCTTTATCAGCAATCCTTGTTTCAAGAAAAACACCACATTTCAAAAACAGTTGTCATTGGGACGGAAAGTGAGGTGAAATGTTCTGAACAGGGGCACAGACAGCAAAACAAATGTTACAGGGGTGATAACCCTTACCTATGTTTTCCAAAAAGTTTAAAAATAGATTTTTGGGCTGGAGCTACACTTCAACAATGTACCTGTTCAAAATTACAAACAGATTCTACATAAGAACAAACCTACAGTCCCTGTCTTGTATGCACCGCCTGTATACGGCTGTTCAGAGTATATAGGGCCTTTTTTATTTTATGTGCGGGGTTCCCCTTAATATCCATACAAGACCCAAAGGGGCTGGTAATGGGCTGGGGTAGGGGGGGGGGTCATGGGGTAGCTATGCCATTTTTCTTAAAGATTTTCATCCATATTACCGGGACCAGACATTACATTAAAGCCGCAAGCAGTTTTAAATGGCTTTTTTTTCCTTTAGAAGTGTCATTTTGTGCAGGGACAGTTCTAAACACGGGAAACACGTGGCACTTCACAGGCATACTTTAGACACCCCCCAGGTACGATATTTAAAGGAATATTTGACTTTTTTTTTTCACTTTATGCATCATTAAAATGACTGCTCCCGAAAAACGACAGTTTTTAAAACTTCTTTTTGCATTGATACATGTCCCCTGGTGCACAACCCGGGTTCCCAAACCCTTTTTAGGACAATAACATGCATAATAGTTGTTATAATTAGCACTTTAGAATTCGAACGTTCGCATCCATTGTATTTAATAGGGTTCTAATGTTCGTACGAACTTTCGGTCCGTTCGCGGGTTCTGGTGCGAACCGAACCCGGGGGTGTTCGGCTCATCACTAGTCTCCACAACATAATTGTCAATGCTTGTCAAAAGATTCATGTACCTGTTAGAAATAGGTACATTTATGTGATGTATTAAGGTCGGTGGTCACTCCTTCCATTGTGCCGGTCACACAGACAGAGGCGTGGCTAAGGAGTTTTGTTGTGGGGTGGGCAGAGCCTGAGGGGAACTTGGAGGGACAAGTTCTCTATCAGATCCACCCTGCTTGTGATTGACAGCAGACGGCAGTGAGTAGATTCCATAGCCACTATTCAGAATCAAATTATTTTTGGTTTGTGAGTGGTATTTATATAGTCTTTTAATAAAGAGCCACTTGTTTTTTAATGATAAAACACCAGATGGAGCTTTTATTATCTTTGAGTGGAGGAACCAGTGGAGAAATACCCCAAAATATTGTGGTTCATGTTAAAAAAAAACGGTTGAGGGGTGACCATGTGAAAACAGACCAGAGCTGTCCTGAGGAGGTAGATAAGACCCCTAAAGGAGAAGGAGCATTGGTGACCTATTTTTTACACAATTGGTCAACATATTGAGGGTAGTACAGTGTGGTGTTGTTGTTGGTGGTACACACTTGATTTTTCACATTAAAAGTGGAAGCAGAAGTATTGCACGTAATTCATTATATGTTTTAGGCTTCATGTACACGGGACGTTTGAAAACCTCTTCTGAACTTTGTAACTTGACAGCTAGTAACCGACATTAAAAAACGTCAGTTTTGCCACATTTAGATGCCATGTTTAAGGGCATTAAGAAATGTTTACGTTCAACAAGCGTTTTCAATAGGAAATCTTTTCTGAGCATTTACAATGGGAAAATCTAATCTCTCTCTCTCTCTCTCTCTCTCTCTCTCTCTCTCTCGCTCTCTCACTACCGCGTTTAGAGACGTTTTCTTGCTGTTACAAGCATTTGGCATTTCAAATGTCTCTGAACATCCATTCTGAATGCATTTTTTTGCTTTAAAAAATGCTTCTAAACTGAACTGTCTATAAATGACTATAAATGACTCTGTGTACATGTACTGATAAGATAACAGAGAGGAGAGGGGCAGCTGAAAAAAAAAAAACATCTGTTTACCAGCTGGAGTGTACATGAGGCCTTAGAAGAAATATGATACTTTGCGCAGATATAAGTGCAGTGTATTAGTGGTGGTGGAACTCACTTCATATCTTATACGAGAAGCAATATAGGAAGACATTTAATCATACTTTTTAGGGACTTGTTTTATTGAAATGGTTTGTAGCACAATATTAAACTGCTGTTGTTGCAAATATATGAGTACAAATAGGAACTGTAATTATGAGCACTTTAATTGTTGCGTGGCACTTTTTTTTTGTTATATTGTAGATTTTTGTGAATTGTATGAAATAAGCCCACTGCTTCCAACTGTCAATCCCAGGTAAGACGAACCTGACGGAGAACTAGTCTCTCCAAGTGATTGACACCGGACAGCAGTGAGCATGTTCCATCAACAAATTAATAAAAATAGTGTAGCGCTGCTAAACAATCTCATATACAATAAAAACTGTTCTAATCAATAATAAAATGTATTGACCTCATATAGTGCAATCTTTCAATCCGTGTGCAAAACAGAAATTAAAGTAAATAAACATCCATCACACCAATTCTCAATATGTGAAAGTCTTTTTTCAGTAAAATAATATTGATTAATCTCTGTAGCGTGAATGTCCACTCCAGTGTGTCACAAGTGATAATTCTTCTATGTGAAAACACTACATTCTCACCCAAGTCTCCCAGAACTCTCACCTTCACTCTGGAGAAAAGGAGCTTATATATATGTAATCCTCACAATTCACAGTTCACAAGAACAAGGACTCTCCCTCCTCCATCCACAAGGGGCTCCCTCTTATAGTGTGATAACGGCCTTTATGTTGTGGTCCCTTTAAGCATTCATATGGCCATTATGCATAGCTCCCAACAATGCAAACAAAAAGAAAGCTATCATAGTGTAGTATAAAGGCTAAACTAGGATGTTTATACAGAAGAAAATACACTCACACAGTAAAATTGCCATGAAAACCTCATAAACACACATGTCTATACAGAGTACCAGATTTCATTAATCGTCACTTCTGGTCCACGCGGTCACCACTACGCCCTACTTGTTACGTCACAAACATGTGACTTCATCAGGGTAGAAGTGACGGCATGACAGAGGGTCCTTATATATGGTATTGGAGCTTAATGGGTTGGCAGCCATTTTGTTGAAGCTCCTATGTAACTAAATTGCAGTGGCCATCTTCCCTTGCACTCCAACATAATCTACTGTCGGCCATGTTATTAAAGCCCAGATTCTACATATATAGTGACCATTTTCCTAGATGGTAATTCTATCAACAGTCCAGCTACACCTATAATGGGTGTATTATTGACTGTATAACCAGCGGATAAATCTCAGCTACATGGTATTTCTATCTATCTATTAGCATATTAAATCGATATTAGTTATTTAGCTCTGCACCCCTTCTAAAAACAGGTAAAAAAACTAAAATCTTTAAGAAAGACATAAAAATAGATAAAATGTACATATAAAAATAAATGTAATAATCTACCTAAACATGGACGGATCTAGACCCTTAGCTTTTAATACTATAAAATGCACCCTTGTCTGCAGATACCCCTGATGTACAGATTATTGAACGCGGTCACGTGGAGAAATTGCATGATATGTGTCTGATAATCAAACAGGGATGAAAATAATGTGAATATACACATGAATGTAAACCTAATCAGATGTGGAGAACAGCTAGATACAAAATCTTTCAGTGTAATCTATATCCCTAAAATTCACTTTAAAAAATTGAGTTTAAATTCCCCATTTAGTCCGTTAGGTACCGTATATACTCGAGTATAAGCCGAGTTTTTCAGCACATTTTTTTGTGCTGAAAATGCCCCCCTCGACTTATACTCGAGCCTGTGTCCATCTTCAACTTTGTGTGCCTGATCCTGACCAACCTTGGCACACATGTAGCACCACACTTCCTCTACAGGTGTGCAAAGTTTGTTGTCCGGGGGACCTACGGCTGGGGAGCACCGATTTTTCAAAGCCAGGCACTCCTTCCATAGACTCCCAGGTTAAACAGTAATTTTTCTGGTGATTTTGGGGACCCAGTACCGGCCCCCTGGACCCCAAGCCTGGCACACATGTAGCCCCACTCTCCATCTACAAGTGTGCAAAGTTTGTTGTCCAGGGAACCTACGGTCGGGGAGCACCGATTTTCAAAGCCGGGTCCTTCCATAAACTCCCATGGTAAATGTCAGTCTGGTCACACAGCGCTGGAGATCAGGTAGGGAGATTGGGCACAGTGAGGCATGGACACAGAGAGGCATGGGCACAGTGACAGTGAGGCATGGGCACAGTGAGGCATTGGCACAGTGAGGCATGGACACAGTGAGGCATGGGCACAGTGAGGCATGGACACAGTGAGGCACAGTGAGGCATGCACATGGACACCCTAGGCTTATACTCGAGTCAATACGTTTTCCCATTTTTTTGTGGTAAAATTAGGTGCCTTGGCTTATATTCAGGTCGGCTTATACTCGAGCTGTATACAGTACTAATGTGTTAAGAATAAAAATGCATTTGGATTCGTGTTGACTCTAATTGTATGACTGCCCCACCAATGTCTCTTGTATGTCTCAGTTCCCCATACTTTAAGGTGAGACAGGACTTTATTGTGGCATAACGCAAAATGTTTTAATAAATTATGTTTGTTGCATCCTTTTATAATATTGTGTATGTGTTCTTTTATTCTGACCTTCAGCTGCCTCTTATTCCTTCCCACATATTGGTACCCACATGAAACCACTCTTTCGGTGTTACAGGTTATAAAGTATTTGATGGGGTACATAATTCCAGTGCTTGTAGCCAAAAACTCATTTTTTTTTGGTTTTATTTTTTTCTCTGTCCATTTCCCAAGTTAGATATATACCTTTGTTATTCATATTTAGGGTTTCTAGGAAATTCTGGAGGCTATTTTTCCTTCAATTTCATATTATAATCACATCGTCAATTAATCTCTTGTAAAATAGTAGTTCCTTAGGTGTGTTTGAGTAGATGGATTCTTCTTCCGACTGGGCCATAAAGATGTTTGCCACGCTAGGCACAAATTTTGCCCCCATCGCTATCCCTGTTTTTTGTTGGTAAAACATCTGATTATACCAGAAATAACTGCTTTTTAAACAAAAATCCAAACATTTAATTAGGTATTTCCTTTGTTTGAATTTCAAATTACTAAGCTCCTTCAATGCCCATTTTTTTTTCAATGTCCATTTTGTGGCCTCACATGTTTGATGGTGATTTATAATGGTGTATAATGATGAAACGTTCACTGTAGCCAATTTTATTGATGTCCCTTTTACTTGTACAATTTCCAATAGTTGTAACACACGCTTTGTGTCGCATAGATATGCTCTGGTTTTTTGTACCACTGGTTGCAGAAAATTATCAATATAATTGCCTATTCAGGCTGTTATGCCGCATACACACGAACGGATTTTCCGTCGGAATTCCGCTCAAGCTTGGCTTGCATACACACGGTCACACAAAAGTTCTCTGAACTTTTGAGCGTTAAGAACGCGGTGACGTACAACACTACGACGAGGCGAGAAAAATAAGTTCACTGCTTCCGAGCATGCGTCGTATTGTTTCCGAGCATGCATGTTTTTTTTCCCGTCGGAATTGCATACAGACGAACGGATTTTCCGATGGAAAAAAAGAGAACCTGCTCTCTAAGTCCGTCGGAAATTCAGACAGAAAAAGTCCGATGGGGAATACACACGGTCGGAATACCTGACGAAAAGCTCCCATCTGACTTTTTCTGTTGGAAATTCCGACCGTGTGTACGCGGCATTACTGAATTAATTGCATTAACTATTGGTCTACCCAGCGGATTATCTTTTTTTTTTTTGTGTATCTTGGGTACTATGTAGATGATAGGAATCCTACTAACCTCTGGAACTAAGTACATTGTTTCTTTTTTATCTACTATATTTTTCTTCAGACCCAGGTGAACTAACTTTTCCAGATCCTCCTTAAACTTTATAGTGGGGTTCCCGGTCAGCTTTTGGTATGTTTCTGTATATTCTAATTGTCAAGATAATTCTTTCTTTTGAAAGGTTAACGATGGCTCCACCTTTGTCTGCTGGTCGCACAACAATGTCTTTCCTACTGGCTCAACTTTTTATGCCTCTTTCAATCCCAGATGAGGTATGAGGTATTTTTAAATTATTCACATCTTGTAGTACCAGTTTCTTGAACACTTCTATATACTTATTATTTTGTATTTGAGGGTTAAATAGCAATTTGTTCCTAAGAGTACTATGTTGTATATCCATGTCATCCTGTATTCCATTTCGATTAATTTCCATTGGTTTGATTGTTTTCATCGGTTTGGTTAACATATATTTTTTAAAATTTATTTCCTTTTATATTTTCGTATTCCTATATAAGTTTCAAATTTATTGAGGTTTTTCTCTCAGTGCATACTTTAAACCTTTGCCTAGAACCCGCAATTCTTCATCCATTAATACCTTTCCACTTAAGTTGAATACTCCTTCACCTAATGTTTTCATTTTCTTTTGTTTTCTGGTCCTGGCTTTACATCCTCTCTTCTTTCTACACTTCTGTTCCATCCTTCTCATTCCATTCTCCTCTGTGATCATTCCCCTAAAACAGATCTATTGTACTTTTGTTCTCAATATTGGTAATTTTTTTTCCTGTCTCCAACATCATTTTCTTGAGTTAGCGCTGCATAACAATTGTCAGTAGGAATGGGACTCCTATTATAGTAGTTTCTATAGTTTGGTTGTCGTGATGTTGCCCCTCTACTGTTAAACCGGTGCTGTTTTTATTCCAGTTTGAATACAGTCTCTTCTGTGGGCCCTTCCCTTATGGTTTTCACCACTCATTTCTCTGTGTTTGCATTAGAGATGAATATCCTTGATTTTCCTTCTGTTCTCTAGGGGTATAATAATGTCTATTATCCTGTCTATTATCCTGATTTCCATTATAATTTCTTGGTGTATATTGTTCTTCTCTTCTTTTATTTGTTGTTGGGGGCTGTCCATGAAAAATCAGAGAAAGATTTGCAGCAAAGTCAACTACTATAATCCTGAATTACAATATGCAGTAAAAAACAAGTGGAAAGAGTTATAAAACGTTATTGGCACATTTTGAGGGCCAATAAACATCCTAAGTATTGTCAAACCCTTACCAGTCAGAAAGTGTTCTTTCTTCAATAGAAAGGGTTTCTTCCCATGTTAAAAGTGTTTTGTATGTAACCATACGAACAAACCTAATACCAAAAAAACAGAGTTTTTGGCTATAAGCACTGGAATTATGTACCCCATTAAAGATTTCATAACCTGTAACACTGAAGAAATGGTTTACCTCCTAGAATGTTCATGTGGGTACCAATATGTGGGAAGGACTAAGAAGCAGTTGAAGATCAGAATAAAAGTACTACTACCTGCAATATTATAAAAGGATGCAACAAACATAATTTCTAAAAACATTTTGCGTAATGCCATAATAAAGACCCGTCTCACCTTAACCATTTCACGACCGCCCACTGTATATATACATGCAGCTGCCATAACCGAGGTATCCATCTTTTCAGTGAGCGGTCCGGTTTACGATAATGGTGGTCTCTGTGGCGGGGTTCGCCGCAAGATCGCCGTTATTGGCGGCGGGAGAGGGCCCCCCTCCCGCCGCTCTCCCGCGCCCTCCGTCGCTTACCGGAGCCGTCGTTAGCAGCGGAGGCGATCGGGTCCTCTTCCTAGCTGGGTATGGATACGAGTGAGGGGAAAATGGCCCCCACCCGTCTCCATACCATAGCAGGGCGGAAGCGACGTCAAAACGTCACTTCAGCCCATACCTCTTAAAGGGACATTTTGTTTTTGTAATTTTTTCAAATGACAATTTTTTTTTTTTTTGGGGGAAAAAGAGGCTCGGTCTTTAAGTGGTTAAAGTATGGGAAATTTAGGCATACAAGAGAAATTGGTGAGGCAGTCATACAATTAGAACCCTGAGTCAACATGAATCAAAATAGATTTTATTTTTAACACATTAGTACCTAATGGACTAAATGTGGAATTTGACTTTAAAGTGGAGTTCCACCCTCTTTAACAACTTGGCTGCATCCCCTGTAGCTCTGTCCCCTTAAATCGATTTGGCATATTAATTTTTTTTTTGTAAAAAACTCACTGTTATATATGGATTTTATTGTTGTTCCGGCCGCGGCGCAGCAGCCTCAGCGCGTCATCTACGGACCGCTATGCCTCCTGGGAGATTTTTGTCATCAATCCCAGAAGGCATAGTCGTCCCTGGGCTGTAGAATCAAGTTTTTTTCGAAACTGGAAATGACGCGAACCGGAAATGACGCCGGCACCATTTTAAATGAGGGCAACCAGGCTATTGTTGCCAGTATTCACCTAGCGTCCCTAGCAGCGAGATCTTCATCGGAGTATATCAATGTGCTGTGCTGGTGACATGTACTGTATGTAATGTGCTGTGCTGGGGCATGTAATGTTGGCAATGTTCTGTGTGGGCGACATGTACTGTTTGTAATGTGCTGTGCTGGGGCATGTAATGTTGGCAATGTTCTGTGCAGGTGACATGTACTGTTTGTAATGTGCTGTGATGGGGCATGTAATGTTGGCAATATTCTGTGCTGGTGACATGTACTGTTTGTAATGTGTTTGTGCTGGGGCATGTAATGGTGGCAATGTGCTGTGCTGGGGGACATGTAATGGTGGCAATGTGCTGTGCTGGGGACATCCACCCCACTGTCCCACTATCCACCCCACTATCCACCCCACTGTCCCACTATCCACCCCACTGTCCCACTATCCACCCCACTGTCCCCCTGTCCACCCCGCGGTCCCCCTGTCCACGCCGCGGTCCCCCTGTCCACGCCGCAGTCCCCCTGTCCACGCCGCGGTCCCCCTGTCCACGCCGCGGTCCCCCTGATTACTCTGCGGCCCCCCTGACTACTCTGCGGCCCCTCTGACTACTCTGCGGCCCCTCTGACCACTCTGCGGCCCCTCTGACCACTCTGCACCCTCTACAGGGCTGTGGCAGTGAGTGAGCAAGCAGTAGTGGAATAGGGCAGCCATGAGGTGGGTGGTGTGCTCTGCTTTTACTAACATTCACCTGGCATGGATTAATGGCCATCACTCACCTTCGGCCTTCTCGTCCCTCATCCCTCACCTTCGGCCTTCTCGTCCCTCATCCCTCACCTTCGGCCTTCTCGTCCCACATCCCTCACCTTTGGCCTTCTCGTCCCTCATCCCTCACCTTCAAATACAGAAATCTGCTGCTAAAGGTAAGAGCTTTAAAGTGGTTGTAAACCCACTTTTGCAACTTGCACCTACAGGTAAGCCTAGATTAAGGCTTACCTGTAGGTGCAAGAAATATCTCCTAAACCTACACGGTTTAGGAGATATTTACTAAAATCACAGGCGCCGCTGTCTTGAAGATTTACATACATCATCACAGCAAGATTCGTTTGTTTTTGTTTGGTGATTTTTTTTTTTGGGGGATTGGACTGAGATATCCATTCAATTTTTTTCCACATATTGGGACTTTATAAATTATATTTGTATTAAATTTTTTGTACTTGCTGCACTGTCACTAGTGTTTTTATTAATGGTTTAACACTGTTTGATCATTTAAAGTGGTTGTAAACCCACTTTTTCAACTTGCACCTACAGGTAAGCCTAGATTAAGGCTTACCTGTAGGTGCAAGAAATATCTCCTAAACCTACACGGTTTAGGAGATATTTACTAAAATCACAGGCGCCGCTGTCTACGGCGCATGCGTGCCGTAGATAACGGCGCATTCATGGGGTAATCCCATTCACAAATTCGGCTAAGTCCCAGCAACGCTTGGGCTTAGCCGAATTTGACGGCTCCCGCGCGCATGCGCGGAGTCAGGTCTTCGCCGCTCCGGCCAATCACAGCGCCGGAGCGGCGCTGTGATTGGCTGGAGCGGCGATACCCGGAAGTAACATTCCGGCTATCGCCGCAGCGATGGCTGCGGCTGGAGAGAGGGACATGGACGGCTTCGGGGGCCCCGATCTAAGGTAAGTGGTACATAATGAGCTAGTATGCTAGTCATACTAGCTCATAGCTTTATCTTGCAGGTTGGCTTAAAAGAAAAAAAAAATTATATGGGTTTACAACCACTTTAAAAATATCCTAATTGTAAACTAAATCATTTGTTTCTGTGCAGATATATCTACATAATAAGAATATATATATATATATATATATATATATATATATATATATATATATATATATATATTGTAGATATATCTGCACAGAAACAAATGATTTAGTTTACAATTAGGATATTTTTAAAGCTCTTACCTTTAGCAGCAGATTTCTGTATTTCTAGAATATTATTGCTTGTACATACTGGAGGGAAGGAGGGGAGGAGATGTTTACATAAATAGGGGGCGGCAACTTGCTATGAAACTGGAGAGAAAGGGTAACATGAAACTGAAACCGAATACACTGCTTGTGCGAGATTTGCAAGCCTGATATCCAGGAAGTAATACAGTCTGGCTTCAGATGCCCAGTAGTGATGAGCCGAACACCCCCGGGTTCGGTTCGCACCAGAACCCGCGAACGGACCGAAAGTTCGTACGAACATTAGAACCCTATTAAATACAATGGATGCGAACGTTCGAATTCTAAAGTGCTAATTATAACAACTATTATGCATGTTATTGTCCTAAAAAGGGTTTGGGAACCCGGGTTGTGCACCAGGGGACATGTATCAATGCAAAAAGAAGTTTTAAAAACGGTCGTTTTTCGGGAGCAGTCATTTTAATGATGCATAAAGTGAAAAAAAAAAAGTCAAATATTCCTTTAAATATCGTACCTGGGGGGTGTCTAAAGTATGCCTGTGAAGTGCCACGTGTTTCCCGTGTTTAGAACTGTCCCTGCACAAAATGACACTTCTAAAGGAAAAAAAAGCCATTTAAAACTGCTTGCGGCTTTAATGTAATGTCTGGTCCCGGTAATATGGATGAAAATCTTTAAGAAAAATGGCATAGCTACCCCATGACCCCCCCCCCCCTACCCCAGCCCATTACCAGCCCCTTTGGGTCTTGTATGGATATTAAGGGGAACCCCGCACATAAAATAAAAAAGGCCCTATATACTCTGAACAGCCGTATACAGGCGGTGCATACAAGACAGGGACTGTAGGTTTGTTCTTATGTAGAATCTGTTTGTAATTTTGAACAGGTACATTGTTTAAGTGTAGCTCCAGCCCAAAAATCTATTTTTAAACTTTTTGGAAAACATAGGTAAGGGTTATCACCCCTGTAACATTTGTTTTGCTGTCTGTGCCCCTGTTCAGAACATTTCACCTCACTTTCCGTCCCAATGACAACTGTTTTTGAAATGTGGTGTTTTTCTTGAAACAAGGATTGGTGATAAAGCATCAGTACAGAGGAGACACCTTTCTCCCATATTAATTCTTACAGGAGAGAATTTTCCTTCCTAGGGGTAGATTTCCTCTCACTTCCTGTTGTCTTCTTGCGTTTGCAAGTAGGAGTCGTTTGAAAGTTGGATGTTTGAAAGTAGGGACCTGCCGTATATACTCTGCAGAAATAGGCCCCTTAGTTGTTGGTGTTGGCACAACACTGTAAGCACTCACAGTTACTCTTGGTTGGTGCTGGAACGCCCTGCTGTCAACTATTATATCAGGAATTTTAATTACATATAATTGTTGAACAGTGGTAGTAAAAATTGGGCCTTTGATGGTGGTGCTGGTGCCACAACACTGTAAGCCCTGACAGTTACTCTTGGTGGGTGCAGCAATGGGCCCTGCTGTGAATTATTAGATCAAGAATTGTAATTGCATGCCCCTGTTGAACAGGGGCTGAAAAATTGGGCCTTTCGTGGTGGTGGTGGTGGTGGTGGTGTTGCCACAACACTGTAAGCCCTCAGAGTTACTCTTGGTGGGTGCAGGAATGGGCCCTGCTGTGAATTATTAGATCAAGAATTGTAATTACATGCCCCTTTTGAACAGGGGCTGAAAAATTGGGCCTTTCGTGGTGGTGGTGGTGGTGGCGTTGCCACAACACTGTAAGCCCTCAGAGTTACTCTTGGTGGGTGCAGGAATGGGCCCTGCTGTGAATTATTAGATCAAGAATTGTAATTACATGCCCCTTTTGAACAGGGGCTGAAAAATTGGGCCTTTCGTGGTGGTGGTGGTGGTGGCGTTGCCACAACACTGTAAGCCCTCAGAGTTACTCTTGGTGGGTGCAGCAATGGGCCCTGCTGTGAATTATTAGATCAAGAATTGTAATTGCATGCCCCTGTTGAACAGGGGCTGAAAAATTGGGCCTTAGGCACTGGTGGCACAACACTACAACCCCTCACAGATACTGTACTTGGAGCACAGCAATGAGCCCTGTTGCAAAGTATTGCTTCAAAAATTGTAATGACACGCCCCTGTTAAACAGGGGCTGAAAAATTGGGCCTTAGGCACTGGTGCCACAACACTCCAACCCCTCACAGATACTGTACTTGGAGCACAGCAATGAGCCCTATGGCAAATTATTGCTAAAAAAAATTTAATTACACGCCCCTGTAAAACAGGGGCTGAAAAATTGGGCCTTAGCCACTGGTGGCGGCACCCATAAACAAAAATGATCTTCCAAGCTATCATCATCAATCGTATCATTGAGGACTCGGAGGAGGAGGATAGCCAGTCAACATAACAGCACAGGCACTGAGCATCAGCATCAGTCTTGAAGGGATGTGACATGTTAAAATCAATTAGTCTGTTATATCAGCATCAGGTGTGTGGTAGCTGGTGGTGATCCAAGACTGGTTCATCTTGATGAAAGTCAGTCGATCAACCGAGTCGGTGGACAGGCGCACCCTGTGATCCGTGACAAATCCTCCAGCAGCACTGAATGTGCGTTCCGAAAGAACGCTGGATGCAGGACAGGCCAGTAGCTCAATTGCATACTGTGCAAGCTCTGGCCAGTGATCCATCCTCAAGACCCAGTAAGCCAGAGGATTTTCGGTGGGGAAGGTGTCCAAGTCTGACCTTGCCCCTAGATATTCCTGCACCATGTTTATCAGACGCTGGCGATGGTTGCTGGAACCGATCATACTTTGGGGCTGCGGACTAAAGAATTATCTGAACGCATCGGTCAGACGGCCACCTTCCCCACCGCTCCTTCTTTGACTGGCCGAAGCCTCAGCAACTCGTTGTCCAGGACCAGGAGTTTGTAACCTCCCAGTCTCTGGGAACGCGTTGCACAGACCTTTCTGCAAGGCCTCCCGGAGTTGTCTCATCCTCTGCTCCCTCTGCGACGGTAACATAAGGTCCGCAACCTTACCCTTGTATCGTGGATCAAGGAGAGTGGCCAGCCAGTAATGGTCCCTCTCCTTGATCCGAAGAATACGAGGATCCTTCCGCAGACTTTGCAGGATCAGGGAGGCCATGCAGCGTAGGTTTGCTGAGGCATTCGCTCCGGAGTCCTCTGGGTCACTAAGGACGACATGATCCGCAGCCACCTCCTCCCAGCCACGTACAAGTCCACTGGTTTCTTGGGACTGTAAATCATCCCTAAAAGACTGCTGCTGATGATGCTGAGTGCCAGCCTCCACCTCCATGCTGACACAATCCTCCTCCTCCTCCTCCTCCTCCTCCTCCTCCTCCTCTTCCTGTGCGATGGGTGGGACAGAAGGAACACTGTCTGGGTAAAGGGGGCCTTGAGAGGCAAGGAAGTCCTCCTCTTCCTGCCTCTGTTCTGCCTCAAGTGCCCTGTCCATTATTCCACGCAGCGTGTGCTCCAACAGGTGGACAAGAGGTACAGTGTCACTGATGCATGCACTGTCACTGCTCACCATCCTCGTGGCCTCCTCAAATGGTGCCAGGACAGTGCATGCATCCCTGATCATGCCCCACTGGCGTGGAGAAAAAAACCAAGCTCCCCTGACCCTGTCCTGGTGCCGTAGTCGCACAGGTACTCATTGATGGCCCTCTGCTGCGTGTGCAGCCGCTGCAGCATGGCCAACGTTGAGTTCCACCTGGTGGGCATGTCACATATAAGGCGGTTCTTGGGCAGGTTCAACTCCTTTTGCAGCTCAGCCAGGCGAGCACTGGCATTATAAGATCTGCGGAAATGCACACAGACTTTCCTGGCCTGCCTCAGGACATCCTGTAAGCCCGGGTACCTGCCCAAGAACCGCTGCACCACCAGGTTAAGGACGTGAGCCACACAGGGCACATGGGTCAGTTGTCCCTGTCGGAGGGCGGAGAGGAGGTTGGTGCCATTGTCGCAAACCACCATTCCTGGCTTAAGCTGGCGTGGCGTCAACCACCTCTCGGCCTGGCCCTGCAGAGCAGACAGGACCTCTGCCCCAGTGTGGCTTCTGTCCCCCAAACACACCAGCGCAAGCACGGCATGGCATCTTTTTGCCTGCGTACTTGCGTAGCCCCTTGAACGCCTACGGAGCACCGCTGGTTCCGAGGACAAACCACAGGAAGAGGCCATGGAGGAAGAAGAAGAGGAGGGGGTGGAGGAGAGAGGTGTGTCACAACCAGTAGTAGCATTTTGGAGGTGTGGCGGTGGAACAACCTCCAACACTACTGCACCTTGTCCTGCATCCTTACCAGCTGCCAAAAGAGTGACCCAATGGGCCGTGAAAGAAAGGTAACGTCCCTGTCCATGCCTGCTGGACCATGAGTCAGCGGTAATATGCACTTTACCGCTGACCGCCCTGTCCAGCGAGACCAAGACATTGCCTTCCACATGCCGGTAGAGAGCCGGAATAGCCCTCCGTGAGAAAAAGTGGCGTTTGGGAACCTGCCACTGAGGAACCGCACATTGCACAAACTCACGGAAGGGGGCCGAGTCTACCAACTGAAAAGGCAGCAGTTGAAGCGCTAGCAATTTAGCCAAGCTAGCATTCAACCGCTGGGCATGTGGATGGCTGGGAGTGAACTTCTTTCGACGGTCCAGCAGCTGGGGCAGGGAAATTTGCCTGCTAGAATCGGACGTCGGTGTACTGCTAGCAGAGTGGCCGCAAGTACTTGGCTGTGACACACCTAATTCTACACCTTCATTCCTCTCAGTGCATGTTTCAGAGAGGACTGAAGTTATAGTGGGGTTGGAGATCCCAGCTGATGCGGTGCAAGGAGAGGTCCGCTTTGTTCTTTGGTGTGGGTCTTTGAGGTAGGCTTGCCAACGAGCTGCATGGCAGGTCAACATATGTCTGGTCAGGCATGTGGTACCCAAGCGGCTGATGTTTTGGCCACGCGATATACGCTTGAGACATATGTTGCAAACAGCAGCTGTGCGATCTGATGCACTAGCCTCAAAAAAGGCCCACACCAAAGAACTTTTTGAATGACGGGCAGAGGCAGCGCCCTGCACAGGCGGAGCTCTGCGGTGTGATTCCGTCGGTGTACTGCACCTAACGCTGGCCACCAAAGGGCATCCTGCCTCGTTGGAGATGTGCCTCCTCCTCATCCTCCTCCTCCTCCTCTCTCCTATTAGGCACCCACGTGGAGTCAGTGACCTCATCATCCCCTCCCTCCTCATCACTGGAGCCAATCTGGCAGTATGCTGCAGCTGCTGGAACATGACTGCCAGATTGGTGTCCTTCTTGAGCATCCCCTCTGTCTGCTCTCACGCTACTGCCTTCCTGTAGCTGGGTTTCATCATCAGACCCTTCGAAACGCTGGGCATCCTCCTGGAGCATGTACCCAACACTGTGCTCAAACAGTTCGGGGGACTCCTCAGGAGGAGGACATGGTGGGTCTAGGGAAGGAGTGACTGATGATGAGTCTGACATTGATACCAGGGAAGAGGACGCTTTGGCAGCTGCTTTTCCAGTACCCTGAGCCTGGGTGAGAGAGGATGAGGAGGAGGAGGAGGGCTTGGTCATCCACTCTACCAAGTCTTCGGCATGATGTGGCTCAACATGTCCAGCTGCCGAAAAGAAGGACAAGCGTGTCCCATGGCCATGTGCTGATGACAATGCACCGCGTCCACGACCAGCACTGTTGCCCCCAGACACAGAGCCTGCTTGCCCTCTTTTATTGCCTCCTGACTGTCTGCCTCTCCTTGTTTGCCTTCCAGACATTCTAATAGATGGCCTGCAGGGAGATGGGAAAAAAGCAATAAGGGCTACCTTCAGGTGTCCTTCTCTGTCCCTTTACTTAAGGATTTCTAAATATGGTTGAGGATGATTGCTTTTGCACAGAATAGCACAACGACAATTTCCCTGACTGTCCAAAAAAACAAGGATTTCAAAGATGGTTGATGAGGAATGCTTTAGCACACTATAGCACAAGGAGAATTTCCCTCACTGTCCTTCCCTGTCCCTAGAAACAAGGATTATCACAGTGAAAGAAACTGACACTCTTCCTACTGTGACAGCAGGAAGGTAAAGTCACCTGGTTGCATCCAGGGGGGTAGATATATTTCGCCCAGATTCAGGCTTTACGCCGACTTATACAACTAGGTGGAGAGTTGTATAAGGCTAGTGGGCTCATGGATGACTCATACCTCTAGGGAGAGGGCTGGGCGTCGTGCAGACAGGGAGTTGATGAGACCAGCTGAAGCTTGTCAGCTCATTTAGGCCTCTATAAGAACTCCCAGCTTCATTAGATGTTAGCTCATGCCTGGACCCAGACCTGTGTGGACTGTCTAGGGAGAGTGAACCCCTGTGCGGTGAGGCAAAGCCTGTGTGGCTATTTGCTTGGACATTTAAAACCAGGGACTTAGGGACTAGGACAGCACTAGGCTGATCCCAGTTGTTAGTTAGGAAACCTGTATGTTTAGTCAGAGGTCAACTTGACCAGGATTTATTTTGGTTATGTTTCTTTTGCTTTGCTGTGTTTTGTCACTGTAAATAGAAAATAAACCGCACCTTTTTGATTTTGAAAACCACAACCTCCGTTTGCTGGGCCTGTTTTGTGTGGGGAGCCCATCCCGGGGGTCACACACACCCGCTGCCGAGCTAACCCCCTCACAGTTGGTGGAGAACCAGTGGCAGTTTTTTTTTAAGCCAGCATGGAGGAGATACTGAAGCAGCTGGCTCTAGCAAATGCCAATCAACAGCAGACAAATGCAGGTTTGCAAAAGAGCCTTGCAGCTCAACAACAGAACTTCGCAGCCCAGCAGCAAGCTCATCAACAGAGCCTTGCAGCCCAGCAGCAGACAAACGCAACTTTGCAACAGAGTCTGGAGGCTCAGCAACGAGCCCAGCAGCAATCTGAGGCCCGCTTCATAGACCTGTTGCAGAAGCAAGAGCAGAGACTACAACAACAGATGGAAGCAGTAATGCAGCAACGTCCGCAGACCAGTGAGGAAAGCCGTCCCACTAATACCGCGTCCTTTGGGGTGAGTCGTTTATTGACAAAAATGACTGGAGAGGATGATCCAGAGGTATTTTTGACCACATTTGAAAGGACCGCTGAAAGAGAAAAGTGGCCTGAGGAGCAGTGGGCTGGACTGGTGGCTCCTCTGTTAACTGGTGAATCGCAGAAAGCTTACTATGACCTAGAGCCTAACCAAGCAAAAGACTATGTGATGCTAAAAGCTGAAATATTGGCAAGGCTGGGTGTCACCCAGGCTGTCCGGGCTCAGCGTGTGCATAACTGGACTTTCCAGCTTGGAAAACCCCCCAGGTCTCAAATGTATGATCTCATTCACCTGAGCAGAAAGTGGCTACAGCCAGAGACTTTGTCCGCACCAAAGATTGTGGAACGTGTTGTAATGGATCGGTTTTTGAGAGCTCTTCCTACTGCCATCCAAAAGTGGGTAAGCCATGGAGACCCAGAGACGGCCGATGGTCTTGTGGATCGTGTGGAGAAATACTTGGCTACAGAGAACCTGACGGCCTCTTCCAGAGACACTCGGACTTTCCACCCTAAGACCAGACCATCCCCAGGGGCGGATAAGAGGATTCCAAGGGGTGAGGGTGGAGAGAGTGAGAGGGTGGGAGCTCTACCCCAAGTTTGGCGAGAACAGCCTGGGAAATCAGCGGCTCAAGAGGCGGCAAGAAGGATCGTTTGCTACCGCTGCCGGCAAGCGGGACATATTGCAGCCAATTGCCCGGTTGTGGAGGAACCCATGCAGTGTGACTTTCTGACGGGCAGACGTCAGTTGCTGTGTGCGACAGTCGCATGCACTGCCATTCGAGGAACTGAGAAACATTTATGCAAAATGTGTGTTAATGGTAGAAATGTTGTGGTATTGCTGGATTCAGGTAGCCTTGTGACCCTGATAAAGGCTGAGTTAGTTAAAACAGAGGTCTCTGGGAATAGCAAGGTAGCTGTTATTTGTGTGCATGGGGACACCCGAGAGTATCCAGTGACTACAGTGTGTTTCGAGACCCCCAAAGGTACCCTCTCTCATCCAGTGGGCTTAGTATCTCAGTTACCGCATGACGCCATTGTGGGAAGGGATTTTCCGAAGTTCTGGGAACTGTGGGATGATCCTGAGCCCCTCACTGGTGCCCCTATGTACCAGGAATGTGATAGCCAGAACTCCCCTGAGAGTGGTGAGGACTCTCCGGAATTTCCCTTATCAGTATTGGCAGGGGAGACTCAAGAAACTGGAGAGGAGCCCACCTCCTCAGACGAAAACCTACCGTCTGTGGAGTTTTCTGATCTTGAGGTTCACAGGGAAAACTTTGCCACAGAACAGTTGAAAGACCCCGCCCTAATAAAGGCACGGGAAAACGTAGTGAAAATAGATGGCGAGTTAGTGAACCCAGATAATACCTGCACTTACCCATACTTCAGCGTAGAGAAGGACCTACTGTATCGGGTGGCAAAAAGGGCAGAAGAAACCGTTGAGCAGCTTGTGGTGCCCAAACCTTACAGGAAGTTGGTGTTGGAGTTGGCCCATGGGCACATTCTTGGAGGTCATCTGGGGACAGAGAAAACCCGAGAGAGGGTATTACAGAGATTCTATTGGCCGGGGGTGATGAAGGACGTAGAAAATTATTGTTCCTCCTGCCCTGTGTGTCAGAGGTTGGCCCCGATGCCACATTTCCGTAGCCCGCTGGTCCCTCTACCCATCATTGAGGTCCCGTTTGAGAGGATCGCCATGGATTTGGTAGGTCCTATAATCAAGTCCGCTAGGGGGCACCAGTACATATTAGTTATAATGGACTATGCCACCCGTTATCCAGAAGCGATCCCTCTCCGAAATACCTCGGCCAAAACCATAGCCAAAGAGCTATCTCTTGTTTTTAGCCGGGTGGGTATTTGTAAAGAACTGCTTACGGACCAAGGTACACCCTTTATGTCCCAGGTTATGAAAGAGCTGTGTAAATTGTTCAAAGTGACGCAATTGCGTACGTCTGTGTATCACCCCCAAACCGATGGGCTGGTTGAAAGATTCAACAAAACCCTAAAACAAACGTTGAAGAAAGTGGTGGATAGAGATGGAAAGGATTGGGACTGTTTACTTCCTTATTTGATGTTTGCTATTAGGGAGGTGCCCCAATCCTCTACGGGATTCTCCCCCTTTGAGTTACTGTATGGGAGACACCCAAGAGGGCTGTTGGATATTGCCAAGGAAACTTGGGAAAGTGAGAGTTCTCCCCACAGGAGTGTGATTGAGCATGTCGCCCTGATGCAAGATCGAATTGCACAGGTAATGCCCATCGTGAAGGAACATTTGGCCCAAGCGCAGTTGGCACAGCAGAGAGTGTACAACCGTGGAGCCAAGACCCGTACCTTTTCCCCGGTGGATACGATATTGGTACTTGTCCCTACGGTTGAAAGTAAATTCCTTGCCAAATGGCAAGGCCCCTACGAGATAATGGAAAAAGTGAGCGAAGTGAATTACAAGGTCAGACAACCAGGAAGGCGAAAGCCCGAACAGATCTATCACGTTAATCTGTTGAAAGCCTGGAGGGATAGAGAGTCCCTAGTCGCAGACACTTGGTCACCAGCTCAAACTGGTTGCGTGATTCCTGAGGTTGGAATAGCAGCCACCTTGTCACAACCCCAACAACAGGAGGTTAAGGAGTTTGTGCTTCGCAACAAGGAGGTATTCTCTGAGCTGCCGGGACAAACATCTGGGGTAGAGCATGACATCATTACCCCGCCCGGTGAAAGGGTGAAGTTAAAACCCTATCGGATCCCAGAGGCTCGACGGGAGGCAATACGGGAGGAAGTACAGAAAATGCTGAACTTAGGGGTGATAGAGGAGTCCCAAAGTGATTGGTCTAGTCCCATTGTGTTGGTGCCTAAACCGGATGGGAGCTGGCGATTTTGTAACGATTTTCGTCAGTTGAACAAAGTTACAAAATTTGACACCTACCCCATGCCACGTATAGATGAGTTGATCGACCGGCTGGGAACAGCCCGATACATGACGACTCTTGACCTTCACAAAAAGGTATTGGCAAATCCCCCTGGCCAAGTTTTTTTAAAGCACACTATAGCACAAGGAGAATTTCCCTCACTGTCCTTCCCTGTCCCTAGAAACAAGGATTATCACAGTGAAAGAAACTGACACTCTTCCTAACTATAGTTTTCTGTACCTAGAAAAAATGTTTTTTTAAAGCACACTATAGCACAAGGAGAATTTTCCTCACTGTCCTTCCCTGTCCCTAGAAACAAGGATTATCACAGTGAAAGAAACTGACACTCTTCCTAATGTGAGGGGTTTAGCTCGGCAGCGGGTGCGTGTGACCCCCGGGATGGGCTCCCCACACAAAACAGGCCCAGCAAACGGAGGTTGTGGTTTTCAAAATCAAAAAAGGTGCGGTTTATTTTCTATTTACAGTGACAAAACACAGCAAAGCAAAAGAAACATAACCAAAATAAATCCTGGTCAAGTTGACCTCTGACTAAACATACAGGTTTCCTAACTAACAACTGGGATCAGCCTAGTGCTGTCCTAGTCCCTAAGTCCCTGGTTTTAAATGTCCAAGCAAATAGCCACACAGGCTTTTTCTCACCGCACAGGGGTTCACTCTCCCTAGACAGTCCACACAGGTCTGGTTCCAGGCATGAGCTAACACCTAATGAATCTGGGAGTTTTTATAGAGGCCTTAAACGAACTGACAGGCTTCAGCTGGTCTCATCAACTCCCTGTCTGCACGACGCCCAGCACTCTCCCTAGAGGTATGAGTCATCCATGAGCCCACTAGCCTTAGCTGGGCTTATACAACTCTCCACCTAGTTGTATAAGTCGGCGTAAAGCCTGAATCTGGGCGAAATATATCTACCCCCCTGGATGCAACCAGGTGACTTTACCTTCCTGCTGTCACATACCCCCCCCTCTTGTTTTAACCTCGGGGTTGGAACACCAGCAATCAGGCATTCATGTACTCGAGACAAAGCATCCACATTCCCCATTTGAACGCCAGGGCGATGCTTTACTGTGAAGTTGAATTCCTGGAGGGCCAGGAACCACCTATTCACTCTTCTATTTGTTTCCTTGTTTTTGAGCCATCCACTTTAACGGAGCGTGATCTGTAACCATGTCAAAGTGCCTACCTAGCAGGTAGTACCGAAGGGAATCTAGAGCCCACTTCACCGCTAAACACTCCTTTTCAACGGTGGCGTAATTTACCTCATGGGACTTCAACTTCCTGCTGAGGTAAATGACTGGGTGCTCTTCCCCGTTCCAGACCTGGGACAATACTGCTCCTAACCCCACATCTGACGCATCACTTTGTACGACAAAGTCTTTAGAGAAGTCGGGTGAGTACAACACTGGCTGGCTACATAAGGCTTGTTTCAAGAATTGGAATGCTGCCTCAGCCTCGGGGGTCCATTTAATCATGACCGACCCTTTCCCCTTCGTCAGGTTGGTTAGGGGCACAGCCTTAGAAGCAAAGTGGGGAATGAATCGCCGATAATACCCAGCGATTCCCAGAAAGGCTCGTACCTGCTTCTTGCTGTTGGGACGTGGCCAACTCTGGATGGCCTCGACTTTGTTGAGTTGGGGTTTTATTACTCCCCTCCCAATGGTGTACCCAAGATATTTGGCCTCCTCCTGCCCAATGGTACACTTCTTGGGGTTAGCCGTAAACCCCGCTTCCCGAACAGAGTCCAGGACTGCTTGCACTTTTGGCAGATGTGAGGCCCAATCTGTGCTATGGACAATTACGTCATCCAGGTAAGCCGCAGCATACTTCCGATGGGGCCTCAGCATCTGGTCCATTTTCCGCTGGAATGTGGCCGGCGCATTCTGTAACCCGAACGGCATTCTTTTATATTGGAACGCCCCGTCTGGGGTTACAAATGCGGTTTTCTCTTTGGCCGACTTGGCCAGGGGGATTTGCCAATACCCTTTTGTGAGGTCAAGAGTCGTCATGTATCGGGCTGTTCCCAGCCGGTCGATCAACTCATCTATACGTGGCATGGGGTAGGTGTCAAATTTTGTAACTTTGTTCAACTGACGAAAATCGTTACAAAATCGCCAGCTCCCATCCGGTTTAGGCACCAACACGATGGGACTAGACCAATCACTTTGGGACTCCTCTATCACCCCTAAGTTCAGCATTTTCTGTACTTCCTCCCGTATTGCCTCCCGTCGAGCCTCTGGGATCCGATAGGGTTTTAACTTCACCCTTTCACCGGGCGGGGTAATGATGTCATGCTCTACCCCAGATGTTTGTCCCGGCAGCTCAGAGAATACCTCCTTGTTGCGAAGCACAAACTCCTTAACCTCCTGTTGTTGGGGTTGTGACAAGGTGGCTGCTATTCCAACCTCAGGAATCACGCAACCAGTTTGAGCTGGTGACCAAGTGTCTGCGACTAGGGACTCTCTATCCCTCCAGGCTTTCAACAGATTAACGTGATAGATCTGTTCGGGCTTTCGCCTTCCTGGTTGTCTGACCTTGTAATTCACTTCGCTCACTTTTTCCATTATCTCGTAGGGGCCTTGCCATTTGGCAAGGAATTTACTTTCAACCGTAGGGACAAGTACCAATATCCTATCCCCCGGGGAAAAGGTACGGGTCTTGGCTCCACGGTTGTACACTCTCTGCTGTGCCAACTGCGCTTGGGCCAAATGTTCCTTCACGATGGGCATTACCTGTGCAATTCGATCTTGCATCAGGGCGACATGCTCAATCACACTCCTGTGGGGAGAACTCTCACTTTCCCAAGTTTCCTTGGCAATATCCAACAGCCCTCTTGGGTGTCTCCCATACAGTAACTCAAAGGGGGAGAATCCCGTAGAGGATTGGGGCACCTCCCTAATAGCAAACATCAAATAAGGAAGTAAACAGTCCCAATCCTTTCCATCTCTATCCACCACTTTCTTCAACATTTGTTTTAGGGTTTTGTTGAATCTTTCAACCAGCCCATCGGTTTGGGGGTGATACACAGACGTACGCAATTGCGTCACTTTGAACAATTTACACAGCTCTTTCATAACCCGGGACATAAAGGGTGTACCTTGGTCCGTAAGCAGTTCTTTACAAATACCCACCCGGCTAAAAACAAGAGATAGCTCTTTGGCTATGGTTTTGGCCGAGGTATTTCGGAGAGGGATCGCTTCTGGATAACGGGTGGCATAGTCCATTATAACTAATATGTACTGGTGCCCCCTAGCGGACTTGATTATAGGACCTACCAAATCCATGGCGATCCTCTCAAACGGGACCTCAATGATGGGTAGAGGGACCAGCGGGCTACGGAAATGTGGCATCGGGGCCAACCTCTGACACACAGGGCAGGAGGAACAATAATTTTCTACGTCCTTCATCACCCCCGGCCAATAGAATCTCTGTAATACCCTCTCTCGGGTTTTCTCTGTCCCCAGATGACCTCCAAGAATGTGCCCATGGGCCAACTCCAACACCAACTTCCTGTAAGGTTTGGGCACCACAAGCTGCTCAACGGTTTCTTCTGCCCTTTTTGCCACCCGATACAGTAGGTCCTTCTCTACGCTGAAGTATGGGTAAGTGCAGGTATTATCTGGGTTCACTAACTCGCCATCTATTTTCACTACGTTTTCCCGTGCCTTTATTAGGGCGGGGTCTTTCAACTGTTCTGTGGCAAAGTTTTCCCTGTGAACCTCAAGATCAGAAAACTCCACAGACGGTAGGTTTTCGTCTGAGGAGGTGGGCTCCTCTCCAGTTTCTTGAGTCTCCCCTGCCAATACTGATAAGGGAAATTCCGGAGAGTCCTCACCACTCTCAGGGGAGTTCTGGCTATCACATTCCTGGTACATAGGGGCACCAGTGAGGGGCTCAGGATCATCCCACAGTTCCCAGAACTTCGGAAAATCCCTTCCCACAATGGCGTCATGCGGTAACTGAGATACTAAGCCCACTGGATGAGAGAGGGTACCTTTGGGGGTCTCGAAACACACTGTAGTCACTGGATACTCTCGGGTGTCCCCATGCACACAAATAACAGCTACCTTGCTATTCCCAGAGACCTCTGTTTTAACTAACTCAGCCTTTATCAGGGTCACAAGGCTACCTGAATCCAGCAATACCACAACATTTCTACCATTAACACACATTTTGCATAAATGTTTCTCAGTTCCTCGAATGGCAGTGCATGCGACTGTCGCACACAGCGACTGACGTCTGCCCGTCAGAAAGTCACACTGCATGGGTTCCTCCACAACCGGGCAATTGGCTGCAATATGTCCCGCTTGCCGGCAGCGGTAGCAAACGATCCTTCTTGCCGCCTCTTGAGCCGCTGATTTCCCAGGCTGTTCTCGCCAAACTTGGGGTAGAGCTCCCACCCTCTCACTCTCTCCACCCTCACCCCTTGGAATCCTCTTATCCGCCCCTGGGGATGGTCTGGTCTTAGGGTGGAAAGTCCGAGTGTCTCTGGAAGAGGCCGTCAGGTTCTCTGTAGCCAAGTATTTCTCCACACGATCCACAAGACCATCGGCCATCTCTGGGTCTCCATGGCTTACCCACTTTTGGATGGCAGTAGGAAGAGCTCTCAAAAACCGATCCATTACAACACGTTCCACAATCTTTGGTGCGGACAAAGTCTCTGGCTGTAGCCACTTTCTGCTCAGGTGAATGAGATCATACATTTGAGACCTGGGGGGTTTTCCAAGCTGGAAAGTCCAGTTATGCACACGCTGAGCCCGGACAGCCTGGGTGACACCCAGCCTTGCCAATATTTCAGCTTTTAGCATCACATAGTCTTTTGCTTGGTTAGGCTCTAGGTCATAGTAAGCTTTCTGCGATTCACCAGTTAACAGAGGAGCCACCAGTCCAGCCCACTGCTCCTCAGGCCACTTTTCTCTTTCAGCGGTCCTTTCAAATGTGGTCAAAAATACCTCTGGATCATCCTCTCCAGTCATTTTTGTCAATAAACGACTCACCCCAAAGGACGCGGTATTAGTGGGACGGCTTTCCTCACTGGTCTGCGGACGTTGCTGCATTACTGCTTCCATCTGTTGTTGTAGTCTCTGCTCTTGCTTCTGCAACAGGTCTATGAAGCGGGCCTCAGATTGCTGCTGGGCTCGTTGCTGAGCCTCCAGACTCTGTTGCAAAGTTGCGTTTGTCTGCTGCTGGGCTGCAAGGCTCCTTTGCAAACCTGCATTTGTCTGCTGTTGATTGGCATTTGCTAGAGCCAGCTGCTTCAGTATCTCCTCCATGCTGGCTTAAAAAAAACTGCCACTGGTTCTCCACCAACTGTGAGGGGGTTAGCTCGGCAGCGGGTGTGTGTGACCCCCGGGATGGGCTCCCCACACAAAACAGGCCCAGCAAACGGAGGTTGTGGTTTTCAAAATCAAAAAAGGTGCGGTTTATTTTCTATTTACAGTGACAAAACACAGCAAAGCAAAAGAAACATAACCAAAATAAATCCTGGTCAAGTTGACCTCTGACTAAACATACAGGTTTCCTAACTAACAACTGGGATCAGCCTAGTGCTGTCCTAGTCCCTAAGTCCCTGGTTTTAAATGTCCAAGCAAATAGCCACACAGGCTTTTTCTCACCGCACAGGGGTTCACTCTCCCTAGACAGTCCACACAGGTCTGGTTCCAGGCATGAGCTAACACCTAATGAATCTGGGAGTTTTTATAGAGGCCTTAAACGAACTGACAGGCTTCAGCTGGTCTCATCAACTCCCTGTCTGCACGACGCCCAGCACTCTCCCTAGAGGTATGAGTCATCCATGAGCCCACTAGCCTTAGCTGGGCTTATACAACTCTCCACCTAGTTGTATAAGTCGGCGTAAAGCCTGAATCTGGGCGAAATATATCTACCCCCCTGGATGCAACCAGGTGACTTTACCTTCCTGCTGTCACACTAACTATAGTTTTCTGTCCCTAGAAAAAATGTTTTTTTAAAGCACACTATAGCACAAGGAGAATTTTCCTCACTGTCCTTCCCTGTCCCTAGAAACAAGGATTATCACAGTGAAAGAAACTGACACTCTTCCTAACTATAGTTTTCTGTCCCTAGAAAAAAATGTTTTTTTAAAGCACACTATAGCACAAGGAGAATTTTCCTCACTGTCCTTCCCTGTCCCTAGAAACAAGGATTATCACAGTGAAAGAAACTGACACTCTTCCTAACTATAGTTTTCTGTCCCTAGAAAAAATGTTTTTTTAAAGCACACTATAGCACAAGGAGAATTTTCCTCACTGTCCTTCCCTGTCCCTAGAAACAAGGATTATCACAGTGAAAGAAACTGACACTCTTCCTACCTATAGTTTTCTGTCCCTAGAAAAAATGTTTTTTTAAAGCACACTATAGCACAAGGAGAATTTCCCTCACTTTCCTTCCCTGTCCCTAGAAACAAGGATTATCACAGTGAAAGAAACTGACACTCTTCCTACCTATAGTTTTCTGTCCCTAGAAAAAATGTTTTTTTAAAGCACACTATAGCACAAGGAGAATTTCCCTCACTTTCCTTCCCTGTCCCTAGAAACAAGGATTATCACAGTGAAAGAAACTGACACTCTTCCTACCTATAGTTTTCTGTCCCTAGAAAAAATGTTTTTTTAAAGCACACTATAGCACAAGGAGAATTTTCCTCACTGTCCTTCCCTGTCCCTAGAAACAAGGATTATCACAGTGAAAGAAACTGACACTCTTCCTACCTATAGTTTTCTGTCCCTAGAAAAAATGTTTTTTTAAAGCACACTATAGCACAAGGAGAATTTCCCTCACTTTCCTTCCCTGTCCCTAGAAACAAGGATTATCACAGTGAAAGAAACTGACACTCTTCCTACCTATAGTTTTCTGTCCCTAGAAAAAATGTTTTTTTAAAGCACACTATAGCACAAGGAGAATTTCCCTCACTTTCCTTCCCTGTCCCTAGAAACAAGGATTATCACAGTGAAAGAAACTGACACTCTTCCTACTGTGACAGCAGGAAGGTAAAGTCACCTGGTTGCATCCAGGGGGGTAGATATATTTCGCCCAGATTCAGGCTTTACGCCGACTTATACAACTAGGTGGAGAATTGTATAAGCCCAGCTGAGGCTAGTGGGCTCATGGATGACTCATACCTCTAGGGAGAGTGTGGGGCGTCGTGCAGACAGGGAGTTGATGAGACCAGCTGAAGCTTGTCAGCTCATTTAGGCCTCTATAAGAACTCCCAGCTTCATTAGATGTTAGCTCATGCCTGGACCCAGACCTGTGTGGACTGTCTAGGGAGAGTGAACCCCTGTGCGGTGAGACAAAGCCTGTGTGGCTATTTGCTTGGACATTTAAAACCAGGGACTTAGGGACTAGGACAGCACTAGGCTGATCCCAGTTGTTAGTTAGGAAACCTGTATGTTTAGTCAGAGGTCAAGTTGACCAGGATTTATTTTGTTTATGTTTCTTTTTCTTTGCTGTGTTTTGTCACTGTAAATAGAAAATAAACCGCACGTTTTTGATTTGGAAAACCACAACCTCCGTTTGCTGGGCCTGTTTTTGTGTGGGGAGCCCATCTCGGGGGTCACACACACCCGCTGCCGAGCCAACCCCCTCACAGTTGGTGGAGAATGCGGGCAGTTTTTTTTAAGCCAGCATGGAGGAGATACTGAAGCAGCTGGCTCTAGCAAATGCCAATCAACAGCAGACAAATGCAGGTTTGCAAAAGAACTTCGCAGCCCAGCAGCAAGCTCATCAACAGAGCCTTGCAGCCCAGCAGCAGACAAACACAACTTTGCAACAGAGTCTGGAGGCTCAGCAACAAGCCCAGCAGCAATCTGAGGCCCGCTTCATAGACCTGTTGCAGAAGCAAGAGCAGAGACTACAACAACAGATGGAAGCAGTAATGCAGCAACGTCCGCAGACCAGTGAGGAAAGCCGTCCCACTAATACCGCGTCCTTTGGGGTGAGTCGTTTATTGACAAAAATGACTGGAGAGGATGATCCAGAGGTATTTTTGACCACATTTGAAAGGACCGCTGAAAGAGAAAAGTGGCCTGAGGAGCAGTGGGCTGGACTGGTGGCTCCTCTGTTAACTGGTGAATCGCAGAAAGCTTACTATGACCTAGAGCCTAACCAAGCAAAAGACTATGTGATGCTAAAAGCTGAAATATTGGCAAGGCTGGGTGTCACCCAGGCTGTCCGGGCTCAGCGTGTGCATAACTGGACTTTCCAGCTTGGAAAACCCCCCAGGTCTCAAATGTATGATCTCATTCACCTGAGCAGAAAGTGGCTACAGCCAGAGACTTTGTCCGCACCAAAGATTGTGGAACGTGTTGTAATGGATCGGTTTTTGAGAGCTCTTCCTACTGCCATCCAAAAGTGGGTAAGCCATGGAGACCCAGAGACGGCCGATGGTCTTGTGGATCGTGTGGAGAAATACTTGGCTACAGAGAACCTGACGGCCTCTTCCAGAGACACTCGGACTTTCCACCCTAAGACCAGACCATCCCCAGGGGCGGATAAGAGGATTCCAAGGGGTGAGGGTGGAGAGAGTGAGAGGGTGGGAGCTCTACCCCAAGTTTGGCGAGAACAGCCTGGGAAATCAGCGGCTCAAGAGGCCGCAAGAAGGATCGTTTGCTACCGCTGCCGGCAAGCGGGACATATTGCAGCCAATTGCCCGGTTGTGGAGGAACCCATGCAGTGCGACTTTCTGACGGGCAGACGTCAGTCGCTGTGTGCGACAGTCGCATGCACTGCCATTCGAAGAACTGAGAAACATTTATGCAAAATGTGTGTTAATGGTAGAAATGTTGTGGTATTGCTGGATTCAGGTAGCCTTGTGACCCTGATAAAGGCTGAGTTAGTTAAAACAGAGGTCTCTGGGAATAGCAAGGTAGCTGTTATTTGTGTGCATGGGGACACCCGAGAGTATCCAGTGACTACAGTGTGTTTCGAGACCCCCAAAGGTACCCTCTCTCATCCAGTGGGCTTAGTATCTCAGTTACCGCATGACGCCATTGTGGGAAGGGATTTTCCGAAGTTCTGGGAACTGTGGGATGATCCTGAGCCCCCCACTGGTGCCCCTATGTACCAGGAATGTGATAGCCAGAACTCCCCTGAGAGTGGTGAGGACTCTCCGGAATTTCCCTTATCAGTATTGGCAGGGGAGACTCAAGAAACTGGAGAGGAGCCCACCTCCTCAGACGAAAACCTACCATCTGTGGAGTTTTCTGATCTTGAGGTTCACAGGGAAAACTTTGCCACAGAACAGTTGAAAGACCCCGCCCTAATAAAGGCACGGGAAAACGTAGTGAAAATAGATGGCGAGTTAGTGAACCCAGATAATACCTGCACTTACCCATACTTCAGCGTAGAGAAGGACCTACTGTATCGGGTGGCAAAAAGGGCAGAAGAAACCGTTGAGCAGCTTGTGGTGCCCAAACCTTACAGGAAGTTGGTGTTGGAGTTGGCCCATGGGCACATTCTTGGAGGTCATCTGGGGACAGAGAAAACCCGAGAGAGGGTATTACAGAGATTCTATTGGCCGGGGGTGATGAAGGACATAGAAAATTATTGTTCCTCCTGCCCTGTGTGTCAGAGGTCGGCCCCGATGCCACATTTCCGTAGCCCGCTGGTCCCTCTACCCATCATTGAGGTCCCGTTTGAGAGGATCGCCATGGATTTGGTAGGTCCTATAATCAAGTCCGCTAGGGGGCACCAGTACATATTAGTTATAATGGACTATGCCACCCGTTATCCAGAAGCGATCCCTCTCCGAAATACCTCGGCCAAAACCATAGCCAAAGAGCTATCTCTTGTGTAGTGATGAGCCGAACACCCCCGGGTTCGGTTCGCACCAGAACCCGCGAACGGACCGGAAGTTCGAACGAACATTAGAACCCTATTAAATACAATGGATGCGAACGTTCGAATTCTAAAGTGCTAATTATAACAACTATTATGCATGTTATTGTCCTAAAAAGGGTTTGGGAACCCGGGTTCTGCACCAGGGGACATGTATCAATGCAAAAAGAAGTTTTAAAAACGGTCGTTTTTCGGGAGCAGTCATTTTAATGATGCATAAAGTGAAAAAAAAAAAGTCAAATATTCCTTTAAATATCGTACCTGGGGGGTGTCTAAAGTATGCCTGTGAAGTGCCACGTGTTTCCCGTGTTTAGAACTGTCCCTGCACAAAATGACACTTCTAAAGGAAAAAAAAGCCATTTAAAACTGCTTGCGGCTTTAATGTAATGTCTGGTCCCGGTAATATGGATGAAATTCTTTAAGAAAAATGGCATAGCTACCCCATGACCCCCCCCCCCTACCCCAGCCCATTACCAGCCCCTTTGGGTCTTGTATGGATATTAAGGGGAACCCCGCACATAAAATAAAAAAGGCCCTATATACTCTGAACAGCCGTATACAGGCGGTGCATACAAGACAGGGACTGTAGGTTTGTTCTTATGTAGAATCTGTTTGTAATTTTGAACAGGTACATTGTTGAAGTGTAGCTCCAGCCCAAAAATCTATTTTTAAACTTTTTGGAAAACATAGGTAAGGGTTATCACCCCTGTAACATTTGTTTTGCTGTCTGTGCCCCTGTTCAGAACATTTCACCTCACTTTCCGTCCCAATGACAACTGTTTTTGAAATGTGGTGTTTTTCTTGAAACAAGGATTGCTGATAAAGCATCAGTACAGAGGAGACACCTTTCTCCCATATTTATTCTTACAGGAGAGAATTTTCCTTCCTAGTGGTAGATTTCCTCTCACTTCCTGTTGTCTTCTTGCGTTTGCAAGTAGGAGTCGTTTGTAAGTTGGATGTTTGAAAGTAGGGACCTGCCGTATATACTCTGCAGAAATAGGCCCCTTAGTTGTTGGTGTTGGCACAACACTGTAAGCACTCACAGTTACTCTTGGTTGGTGCTGGAACGCCCTGCTGTCAACTATTATATCAGGAATTTTAATTACATATAATTGTTGAACAGTGGTAGTAAAAATTGGGCCTTTGATGGTGGTGCTGGTGCCACAACACTGTAAGCCCTGACAGTTACTCTTGGTGGGTGCAGCAATGGGCCCTGCTGTGAATTATTAGATCAAGAATTGTAATTACATGCCCCTGTTGAACAGGGGCTGAAAAATTGGGCCTTAGGCACTGGTGGCACAACACTGCAACCCCTCACAGATACTGTACTTGGAGCACAGCAATGAGCCCTGTTGCAAAGTATTGCTTCAAAAATTGTAATGACACGCCCCTGTTAAACAGGGGCTGAAAAATTGGGCCTTAGGCACTGGTGGCACAACACTGCAACTCCTCACAGATACTGTACTTGGAGCACAGCAATGAGCCCTGTTGCAAAGTATTGCTTCAAAAATTGTAATTACACGCCCCTGTTAAACAGGGGCTGAAAAATTGGGCGTTAGGCACTGGTGGCGGCACCCATAAACAAAAATGATCTTCCAAGCTATCATCATCAATCGTATCATTGAGGACTCGGAGGAGGAGGATAGCCAGTCAACATAACAGCACAGGCACTCAGCATCAGCATCAGTCTTGAAGGGATGTGACATTTTAAAATCAATTAGTCTGTTATATCAGCATCAGGTGTGTGGTAGCTGGTGGTGATCCAAGACTGGTTCATCTTGATGAAAGTCAGTCGATCAACCGAGTCGGTGGACAGGCGCACCCTGTGATCCGTGACAAATCCTCCAGCAGCACTGAATGTGCGTTCCGAAAGAACGCTGGATGCAGGACAGGCCAGTAGCTCAATTGCATACTGTGCAAGCTCTGGCCAGTGATCCATCCTCAAGACCCAGTAAGCCAGAGGATTTTCGGTGGGGAAGGTGTCCAAGTCTGACCTTGCCCCTAGATATTCCTGCACCATGTTTATCAGACGCTGGCGATGGTTGCTGGAACCAATCATACTTTGGGGCTGCGGACTAAAGAATTGTCTGAACGGCATCGGTCAGACGGCCACCTTCCCCACCGCTCCTTCTTTGACTGGCCGAAGCCTCAGCAACTCGTTGTCCAGGACCAGGAGTTTGCAACCTCCCAGTCTCTGGGAACGCGTTGCACAGACCTTTCTGCAAGGCCTCCCGGAGTTGTCTCATCCTCTGCTCCCTCTGCGACGGGTAACATAAGGTCCGCAACCTTACCCTTGTACCGTGGATCAAGGAGAGTGGCCAGCCAGTAATGGTCCCTCTCCTTGATCCGAAGAATACGAGGATCCTTCCGCAGACTTTGCAGGATCAGGAGGCCATGCAGCGTAGGTTTGCTGAGGCATTCGCTCCGGAGTCCTCTGGGTCACTAAGGACGACATGATCCGCAGCCACCTCCTCCCAGCCACGTACAAGTCCACTGGTTTCTTGGGACTGTAAATCATCCCTAAAAGACTGCTGCTGATGATGCTGAGTGCCAGCCTCCACCTCCATGCTGACACAATCCTCCTCCTCCTCCTCCTCCTCCTCCTCCTCTTCCTGTGCGATGGGTGGGACAGAAGGAACACTGTCTGGGTAAAGGGGGCCTTGAGAGGCAAGGAAGTCCTCCTCTTCCTGCCTCTGTTCTGCCTCAAGTGCCCTGTCCATTATTCCACGCAGCGTGTGGCTCCAACAGGTGGACAAGAGGTACAGTGTCACTGATGCATGCACTGTCACTGCTCACCATCCTCGTGGCCTCCTCAAATGGTGCCAGGACAGTGCATGCATCCCTGATCATGCCCCACTGGCGTGGAGAAAAAAACCAAGCTCCCTGACCCTGTCCTGGTGCCGTAGTCGCACAGGTACTCATTGATGGCCCTCTGCTGCGTGTGCAGCCGCTGCAGCATGGCCAACGTTGAGTTCCACCTGGTGGGCATGTCACATATAAGGCGGTTCTTGGGCAGGTTCAACTCCTTTTGCAGCTCAGCCAGGCGAGCACTGGCATTATAAGATCTGCGGAAATGCACACAGACTTTCCTGGCCTGCCTCAGGACATCCTGTAAGCCCGGGTACCTGCCCAAGAACCGCTGCACCACCAGGTTAAGGACGTGAGCCACACAGGGCACATGGTCAGTTTGTCCCTGTCGGAGGGCGGAGAGGAGGTTGGTGCCATTGTCGCAAACCACCATTCCTGGCTTAAGCTGGCGTGGCGTCAACCACCTCTCGGCCTGGCCCTGCAGAGCAGACAGGACCTCTGCCCCAGTGTGGCTTCTGTCCCCCAAACACACCAGCGCAAGCACGGCATGGCATCTTTTTGCCTGCGTACTTGCGTAGCCCCGTGAACGGCTACGGAGCACCGCTGGTTCATAGGACAAACCACAGGAAGAGGCCATGGAGGAAGAAGAAGAGGAGGGGGTGGAGGAGAGAGGTGTGTCACAACCAGTAGTAGCATTTTGGAGGCGTGGCGGTGGGACAACCTCCAACACTACTGCACCTTGTCCTGAATCCTTCCCAGCTGCCAAAAGAGTGACCCAATGGGCCGTGAAAGAAAGGTAACGTCCCTGTCCATGCCTGCTGGACCATGAGTCAGCGGTAATATGCACCTTACCGCTGACCGCCCTGTCCAGCGAGGCCAAGACATTGCCTTCCACATGCCGGTAGAGAGCCGGAATAGCCTTCCGTGAGAAAAAGTGGCGTTTGGGAACCTGCCACTGAGGAACCGCACATTGCACAAACTCACGGAAGGGGGCCGAGTCTACCAACTGAAAAGGCAGCAGTTGAAGCGCTAGCAATTTAGCCAAGCTAGCATTCAACCGCTGGGCATGTGGATGGCTGGGAGTGAACTTCTTTCGACGGTCCAGCAGCTGGGGCAGGGAAATTTGCCTGCTAGAATCGGACGTCGGTGTACTGCTAGCAGAGTGGGCGCAAGTACTTGGCTGTGACACACCTAATTCTACACCTTCATTCCTCTCAGTGCATGTTTCAGAGAGGACTGAAGTTATAGTGGGGTTGGAGATCCCAGCTGATGCGGTGCAAGGAGAGGTCCGCTTTGTTCTTTGGTGTGGGTCTTTGAGGTAGGCTTGCCAACGAGCTGCATGGCAGGTCAACATATGTCTGGTCAGGCATGTGGTACCCAAGCGGCTGATGTTTTGGCCACGCGATATACGCTTGAGACATATGTTGCAAACAGCAGCTGTGCGATCTGATGCACTAGCCTCAAAAAAGGCCCACACCAAAGAACTTTTTGAATGACGGGCAGAGGCAGCGCCCTGCACAGGCGGAGCTCTGCGGTGTGATTCCGTCGGTGTACTGCCCTTACGCTGGCCACCAAAGGGCATCCTGCCTCGTTGGAGATGTGCCTCCTCCTCATCCTCCTCCTCCTCCTCTCTCCTATTAGGCACCCACGTGGAGTCATTGACCTCATCATCCCCTCCCTCCTCATCACTGGAGCCAATCTGGCAGTATGCTGCAGCTGCTGGAACATGACTGCCAGATTGGTGTCCTTCTTGAGCATCCCCTCTGTCTGCTCTCACGCTACTGCCTTCCTCTAGCTGGGTTTCATCATCAGACCCTTCGAAACGCTGGGCATCCTCCTGGAGCATGTACCCAACACTGTGCTGAAACAGTTCGGGGGACTCCTCAGGAGGAGGACATGGTGGGTCTAGGGAAGGAGTGACTGATGATTTGTCTGACATTGATACCAGGGAAGACGACGCTTTGGCAGCTGCTTTTCCAGTACCCTGAGCCTGGGTGAGAGAGGATGAGGAGGAGGAGGAGGGCTTGGTCATCCACTCTACCAAGTCTTCGGCATGATGTGGCTCAACATGTCCAGCTGCCGAAAAGAAGGACAAGCGTGTCCCATGGCCATGTGCTGATGACAATGCACCGCGTCCACGACCAGCACTGTTGCCCCCAGACACAGAGCCTGCTTGCCCTCTTTTATTGCCTCCTGACTGTCTGCCTCTCCTTGTTTGCCTTCCAGACATTCTAATAGATGGCCTGCAGGGAGATGGGAAAAAAGCAATAAGGGCTACCTTCAGGTGTCCTTCTCTGTCCCTGGAAACAAGGACTTGCAGAGTGAAAGAAAAAAAACACTCTCCCTACCTACAGTTTTCTGTCCCTAGAAAAAATGTTTTTTTTAATCACAATATAGCACAAGGAAAATTAACTCACTGTCCTTACAGGTCCCTGGAAACAAGGACTTGCAGAGTGAAAGAAAAAAAACACTCTCCCTACCTACAGTTTTCTGTCCCTAGAAAAAAATGTTTTTTTTAATCACAATATAGCAAAAGGACAATTCACTCACTGTCCTTCCAGGTCCCTGGAAACAAGGACTTGCAGAGTGAAAGAAACTGACACTGTCCCTACCTAGAGTTTTCTGTCCCTAGAATAAATGTTTTTTTTAATCACAATATAGCAAAAGGACAATTCACTCACTGTCCTTCCAGGTCCCTGGAAACAAGGACTTGCAGAGTGAAAGAAACTGACACTGTCCCTACCTAGAGTTTTCTGTCCCTAGAATAAATGTTTTTTTTAATCACAATATAGCAAAAGGACAATTCACTCACTGTCCTTCCAGGTCCCTGGAAACAAGGACTTGCAGAGTGAAAGAAACTGACACTGTCCCTACCTAGAGTTTTCTGTCCCTAGAATAAATGTTTTTTTTAATCACAATATAGCAAAAGGACAATTCACTCACTGTCCTTCCAGGTCCCTGGAAACAAGGACTTGCAGAGTGAAAGAAACTGACACTGTCCCTACCTAGAGTTTTCTGTCCCTAGAATAAATGTTTTTTTTAATCACAATATAGCAAAAGGACAATTCACTCACTGTCCTTCCAGGTCCCTGGAAACAAGGACTTGCAGAGTGAAAGAAACTGACACTGTCCCTACCTAGAGTTTTCTGTCCCTAGAATAAATGTTTTTTTTAATCACAATATAGCAAAAGGACAATTCACTCACTGTCCTTCCAGGTCCCTGGAAACAAGGACTTGCAGAGTGAAAGAAACTGACACTGTCCCTACCTAGAGTTTTCTGTCCCTAGAATAAATGTTTTTTTTAATCACAATATAGCAAAAGGACAATTCACTCACTGTCCTTCCAGGTCCCTGGAAACAAGGACTTGCAGAGTGAAAGAAACTGACACTGTCCCTACCTAGAGTTTTCTGTCCCTAGAATAAATGTTTTTTTTAATCACAATATAGCACAAGGAAAATTAACTCACTGTCCTTACAGGTCCCTGGAAACAAGGACTTGCAGAGTGAAAGAAAAAAAATACTCTCCCTACCTACAGTTTTCTGTCCCTAGAAAAAAATGTTTTTTTTAATCACAATATAGCAAAAGGACAATTCACTCACTGTCCTTCCAGGTCCCTGGAAACAAGGACTTGCAGAGTGAAAGAAACTGACACTGTCCCTACCTAGAGTTTTCTGTCCCTAGAATAAATGTTTTTTTTAATCACAATATAGCAAAAGGACAATTCACTCACTGTCCTTACAGGTCCCTGGAAACAAGGACTTGCAGAGTGAAAGAAAAAAAATACTCTCCCTACCTACAGTTTTCTGTCCCTAGAAAAAAATGTTTTTTTTAATCACAATATAGCAAAAGGACAATTCACTCACTGTCCTTCCAGGTCCCTGGAAACAAGGACTTGCAGAGTGAAAGAAACTGACACTGTCCCTACCTAGAGTTTTCTGTCCCTAGAATAAATGTTTTTTTTAATCACAATATAGCAAAAGGACAATTCACTCACTGTCCTTCCAGGTCCCTGGAAACAAGGACTTGCAGAGTGAAAGAAACTGACACTGTCCCTACCTAGAGTTTTCTGTCCCTAGAATAAATGTTTTTTTTAATCACAATATAGCAAAAGGACAATTCACTCACTGTCCTTCCAGGTCCCTGGAAACAAGGACTTGCAGAGTGAAAGAAACTGACACTGTCCCTACCTAGAGTTTTCTGTCCCTAGAATAAATGTTTTTTTTAATCACAATATAGCAAAAGGACAATTCACTCACTGTCCTTCCAGGTCCCTGGAAACAAGGACTTGCAGAGTGAAAGAAACTGACACTGTCCCTACCTAGAGTTTTCTGTCCCTAGAATAAATGTTTTTTTTAATCACAATATAGCAAAAGGACAATTCACTCACTGTCCTTCCAGGTCCCTGGAAACAAGGACTTGCAGAGTGAAAGAAACTGACACTGTCCCTACCTAGAGTTTTCTGTCCCTAGAATAAATGTTTTTTTTAATCACAATATAGCAAAAGGACAATTCACTCACTGTCCTTACAGGTCCCTGGAAACAAGGACTTGCAGAGTGAAAGAAAAAAAATACTCTCCCTACCTACAGTTTTCTGTCCCTAGAAAAAAATGTTTTTTTTAATCACAATATAGCAAAAGGACAATTCACTCACTGTCCTTCCAGGTCCCTGGAAACAAGGACTTGCAGAGTGAAAGAAACTGACACTGTCCCTACCTAGAGTTTTCTGTCCCTAGAATAAATGTTTTTTTTAATCACAATATAGCAAAAGGACAATTCACTCACTGTCCTTCCAGGTCCCTGGAAACAAGGACTTGCAGAGTGAAAGAAACTGACACTGTCCCTACCTAGAGTTTTCTGTCCCTAGAATAAATGTTTTTTTTAATCACAATATAGCAAAAGGACAATTCACTCACTGTCCTTCCAGGTCCCTGGAAACAAGGACTTGCAGAGTGAAAGAAACTGACACTGTCCCTACCTAGAGTTTTCTGTCCCTAGAATAAATGTTTTTTTTAATCACAATATAGCAAAAGGACAATTCACTCACTGTCCTTCCAGGTCCCTGGAAACAAGGACTTGCAGAGTGAAAGAAACTGACACTGTCCCTACCTAGAGTTTTCTGTCCCTAGAATAAATGTTTTTTTTAATCACAATATAGCAAAAGGACAATTCACTCACTGTCCTTCCAGGTCCCTGGAAACAAGGACTTGCAGAGTGAAAGAAACTGACACTGTCCCTACCTAGAGTTTTCTGTCCCTAGAATAAATGTTTTTTTTAATCACAATATAGCAAAAGGACAATTCACTCACTGTCCTTCCAGGTCCCTGGAAACAAGGACTTGCAGAGTGAAAGAAACGGACACTGTCCCTACCTAGAGTTTTCTGTCCCTAGAATAAATGTTTTTTTTAATCACAATATAGCAAAAGGACAATTCACTCACTGTCCTTCCAGGTCCCTGGAAACAAGGACTTGCAGAGTGAAAGAAACTGACACTGTCCCTACCTAGAGTTTTCTGTCCCTAGAATAAATGTTTTTTTTAATCACAATATAGCAAAAGGACAATTCACTCACTGTCCTTCCAGGTCCCTGGAAACAAGGACTTGCAGAGTGAAAGAAACTGACACTGTCCCTACCTAGAGTTTTCTGTCCCTAGAATAAATGTTTTTTTTAATCACAATATAGCAAAAGGACAATTCACTCACTGTCCTTCCAGGTCCCTGGAAACAAGGACTTGCAGAGTGAAAGAAACTGACACTGTCCCTACCTAGAGTTTTCTGTCCCTAGAATAAATGTTTTTTTTAATCACAATATAGCAAAAGGACAATTCACTCACTGTCCTTACAGGTCCCTGGAAACAAGGACTTGCAGAGTGAAAGAAAAAAAATACTCTCCCTACCTACAGTTTTCTGTCCCTAGAAAAAAATGTTTTTTTTAATCACAATATAGCAAAAGGACAATTCACTCACTGTCCTTCCAGGTCCCTGGAAACAAGGACTTGCAGAGTGAAAGAAACTGACACTGTCCCTACCTAGAGTTTTCTGTCCCTAGAATAAATGTTTTTTTTAATCACAATATAGCAAAAGGACAATTCACTCACTGTCCTTCCAGGTCCCTGGAAACAAGGACTTGCAGAGTGAAAGAAACTGACACTGTCCCTACCTAGAGTTTTCTGTCCCTAGAATAAATGTTTTTTTTAATCACAATATAGCAAAAGGACAATTCACTCACTGTCCTTCCAGGTCCCTGGAAACAAGGACTTGCAGAGTGAAAGAAACTGACACTGTCCCTACCTAGAGTTTTCTGTCCCTAGAATAAATGTTTTTTTTAATCACAATATAGCAAAAGGACAATTCACTCACTGTCCTTCCAGGTCCCTGGAAACAAGGACTTGCAGAGTGAAAGAAACTGACACTGTCCCTACCTAGAGTTTTCTGTCCCTAGAATAAATGTTTTTTTTAATCACAATATAGCAAAAGGACAATTCACTCACTGTCCTTCCAGGTCCCTGGAAACAAGGACTTGCAGAGTGAAAGAAACTGACACTGTCCCTACCTAGAGTTTTCTGTCCCTAGAATAAATGTTTTTTTTAATCACAATATAGCAAAAGGACAATTCACTCACTGTCCTTCCAGGTCCCTGGAAACAAGGACTTGCAGAGTGAAAGAAACGGACACTGTCCCTACCTAGAGTTTTCTGTCCCTAGAATAAATGTTTTTTTTAATCACAATATAGCAAAAGGACAATTCACTCACTGTCCTTCCAGGTCCCTGGAAACAAGGACTTGCAGAGTGAAAGAAACTGACACTGTCCCTACCTAGAGTTTTCTGTCCCTAGAATAAATGTTTTTTTTAATCACAATATAGCACAAGGAAAATTAACTCACTGTCCTTACAGGTCCCTGGAAACAAGGACTTGCAGAGTGAAAGAAAAAAAATACTCTCCCTACCTACAGTTTTCTGTCCCTAGAAAAAAATGTTTTTTTTAATCACAATATAGCAAAAGGACAATTCACTCACTGTCCTTCCAGGTCCCTGGAAACAAGGACTTGCAGAGTGAAAGAAACTGACACTGTCCCTACTTAGAGTTTTCTGTCCCTAGAATAAATGTTTTTTTTAATCACAATATAGCAAAAGGACAATTCACTCACTGTCCTTACAGGTCCCTGGAAACAAGGACTTGCAGAGTGAAAGAAAAAAAATACTCTCCCTACCTACAGTTTTCTGTCCCTAGAAAAAAATGTTTTTTTTAATCACAATATAGCAAAAGGACAATTCACTCACTGTCCTTCCAGGTCCCTGGAAACAAGGACTTGCAGAGTGAAAGAAACTGACACTGTCCCTACCTAGAGTTTTCTGTCCCTAGAATAAATGTTTTTTTTAATCACAATATAGCAAAAGGACAATTCACTCACTGTCCTTCCAGGTCCCTGGAAACAAGGACTTGCAGAGTGAAAGAAACTGACACTGTCCCTACCTAGAGTTTTCTGTCCCTAGAATAAATGTTTTTTTTAATCACAATATAGCAAAAGGACAATTCACTCACTGTCCTTCCAGGTCCCTGGAAACAAGGACTTGCAGAGTGAAAGAAACTGACACTGTCCCTACCTAGAGTTTTCTGTCCCTAGAATAAATGTTTTTTTTAATCACAATATAGCAAAAGGACAATTCACTCACTGTCCTTCCAGGTCCCTGGAAACAAGGACTTGCAGAGTGAAAGAAACTGACACTGTCCCTACCTAGAGTTTTCTGTCCCTAGAATAAATGTTTTTTTTAATCACAATATAGCAAAAGGACAATTCACTCACTGTCCTTCCAGGTCCCTGGAAACAAGGACTTGCAGAGTGAAAGAAACTGACACTGTCCCTACCTAGAGTTTTCTGTCCCTAGAATAAATGTTTTTTTTAATCACAATATAGCAAAAGGACAATTCACTCACTGTCCTTCCAGGTCCCTGGAAACAAGGACTTGCAGAGTGAAAGAAACTGACACTGTCCCTACCTAGAGTTTTCTGTCCCTAGAATAAATGTTTTTTTTAATCACAATATAGCAAAAGGACAATTCACTCACTGTCCTTCCAGGTCCCTGGAAACAAGGACTTGCAGAGTGAAAGAAACTGACACTGTCCCTACCTAGAGTTTTCTGTCCCTAGAATAAATGTTTTTTTTAATCACAATATAGCAAAAGGACAATTCACTCACTGTCCTTCCAGGTCCCTGGAAACAAGGACTTGCAGAGTGAAAGAAACTGACACTGTCCCTACCTAGAGTTTTCTGTCCCTAGAATAAATGTTTTTTTTAATCACAATATAGCAAAAGGACAATTCACTCACTGTCCTTCCAGGTCCCTGGAAACAAGGACTTGCAGAGTGAAAGAAACTGACACTGTCCCTACCTAGAGTTTTCTGTCCCTAGAATAAATGTTTTTTTTAATCACAATATAGCAAAAGGACAATTCACTCACTGTCCTTCCAGGTCCCTGGAAACAAGGACTTGCAGAGTGAAAGAAACTGACACTGTCCCTACCTAGAGTTTTCTGTCCCTAGAATAAATGTTTTTTTTAATCACAATATAGCACAAGGAAAATTAACTCACTGTCCTTACAGGTCCCTGGAAACAAGGACTTGCAGAGTGAAAGAAAAAAAATACTCTCCCTACCTACAGTTTTCTGTCCCTAGAAAAAAATGTTTTTTTTAATCACAATATAGCAAAAGGACAATTCACTCACTGTCCTTCCAGGTCCCTGGAAACAAGGACTTGCAGAGTGAAAGAAACTGACACTGTCCCTACCTAGAGTTTTCTGTCCCTAGAATAAATGTTTTTTTTAATCACAATATAGCAAAAGGACAATTCACTCACTGTCCTTCCAGGTCCCTGGAAACAAGGACTTGCAGAGTGAAAGAAACTGACACTGTCCCTACCTAGAGTTTTCTGTCCCTAGAATAAATGTTTTTTTTAATCACAATATAGCAAAAGGACAATTCACTCACTGTCCTTCCAGGTCCCTGGAAACAAGGACTTGCAGAGTGAAAGAAACTGACACTGTCCCTACCTAGAGTTTTCTGTCCCTAGAATAAATGTTTTTTTTAATCACAATATAGCAAAAGGACAATTCACTCACTGTCCTTCCAGGTCCCTGGAAACAAGGACTTGCAGAGTGAAAGAAACTGACACTGTCCCTACCTAGAGTTTTCTGTCCCTAGAATAAATGTTTTTTTTAATCACAATATAGCAAAAGGACAATTCACTCACTGTCCTTACAGGTCCCTGGAAACAAGGACTTGCAGAGTGAAAGAAAAAAAATACTCTCCCTACCTACAGTTTTCTGTCCCTAGAAAAAAATGTTTTTTTTAATCACAATATAGCAAAAGGACAATTCACTCACTGTCCTTCCAGGTCCCTGGAAACAAGGACTTGCAGAGTGAAAGAAACTGACACTGTCCCTACCTAGAGTTTTCTGTCCCTAGAATAAATGTTTTTTTTAATCACAATATAGCAAAAGGACAATTCACTCACTGTCCTTCCAGGTCCCTGGAAACAAGGACTTGCAGAGTGAAAGAAACTGACACTGTCCCTACCTAGAGTTTTCTGTCCCTAGAATAAATGTTTTTTTTAATCACAATATAGCAAAAGGACAATTCACTCACTGTCCTTCCAGGTCCCTGGAAACAAGGACTTGCAGAGTGAAAGAAACTGACACTGTCCCTACCTAGAGTTTTCTGTCCCTAGAATAAATGTTTTTTTTAATCACAATATAGCAAAAGGACAATTCACTCACTGTCCTTCCAGGTCCCTGGAAACAAGGACTTGCAGAGTGAAAGAAACTGACACTGTCCCTACCTAGAGTTTTCTGTCCCTAGAATAAATGTTTTTTTTAATCACAATATAGCAAAAGGACAATTCACTCACTGTCCTTCCAGGTCCCTGGAAACAAGGACTTGCAGAGTGAAAGAAACTGACACTGTCCCTACCTAGAGTTTTCTGTCCCTAGAATAAATGTTTTTTTTAATCACAATATAGCAAAAGGACAATTCACTCACTGTCCTTCCAGGTCCCTGGAAACAAGGACTTGCAGAGTGAAAGAAACGGACACTGTCCCTACCTAGAGTTTTCTGTCCCTAGAATAAATGTTTTTTTTAATCACAATATAGCAAAAGGACAATTCACTCACTGTCCTTCCAGGTCCCTGGAAACAAGGACTTGCAGAGTGAAAGAAACTGACACTGTCCCTACCTAGAGTTTTCTGTCCCTAGAATAAATGTTTTTTTTAATCACAATATAGCAAAAGGACAATTCACTCACTGTCCTTCCAGGTCCCTGGAAACAAGGACTTGCAGAGTGAAAGAAACTGACACTGTCCCTACCTAGAGTTTTCTGTCCCTAGAATAAATGTTTTTTTTAATCACAATATAGCAAAAGGACAATTCACTCACTGTCCTTCCAGGTCCCTGGAAACAAGGACTTGCAGAGTGAAAGAAACTGACACTGTCCCTACCTAGAGTTTTCTGTCCCTAGAATAAATGTTTTTTTTAATCACAATATAGCAAAAGGACAATTCACTCACTGTCCTTACAGGTCCCTGGAAACAAGGACTTGCAGAGTGAAAGAAAAAAAATACTCTCCCTACCTACAGTTTTCTGTCCCTAGAAAAAAATGTTTTTTTTAATCACAATATAGCAAAAGGACAATTCACTCACTGTCCTTCCAGGTCCCTGGAAACAAGGACTTGCAGAGTGAAAGAAACTGACACTGTCCCTACCTAGAGTTTTCTGTCCCTAGAATAAATGTTTTTTTTAATCACAATATAGCAAAAGGACAATTCACTCACTGTCCTTCCAGGTCCCTGGAAACAAGGACTTGCAGAGTGAAAGAAACTGACACTGTCCCTACCTAGAGTTTTCTGTCCCTAGAATAAATGTTTTTTTTAATCACAATATAGCAAAAGGACAATTCACTCACTGTCCTTCCAGGTCCCTGGAAACAAGGACTTGCAGAGTGAAAGAAACTGACACTGTCCCTACCTAGAGTTTTCTGTCCCTAGAATAAATGTTTTTTTTAATCACAATATAGCAAAAGGACAATTCACTCACTGTCCTTCCAGGTCCCTGGAAACAAGGACTTGCAGAGTGAAAGAAACTGACACTGTCCCTACCTAGAGTTTTCTGTCCCTAGAATAAATGTTTTTTTTAATCACAATATAGCAAAAGGACAATTCACTCACTGTCCTTCCAGGTCCCTGGAAACAAGGACTTGCAGAGTGAAAGAAACTGACACTGTCCCTACCTAGAGTTTTCTGTCCCTAGAATAAATGTTTTTTTTAATCACAATATAGCAAAAGGACAATTCACTCACTGTCCTTCCAGGTCCCTGGAAACAAGGACTTGCAGAGTGAAAGAAACGGACACTGTCCCTACCTAGAGTTTTCTGTCCCTAGAATAAATGTTTTTTTTAATCACAATATAGCAAAAGGACAATTCACTCACTGTCCTTCCAGGTCCCTGGAAACAAGGACTTGCAGAGTGAAAGAAACTGACACTGTCCCTACCTAGAGTTTTCTGTCCCTAGAATAAATGTTTTTTTTAATCACAATATAGCACAAGGAAAATTAACTCACTGTCCTTACAGGTCCCTGGAAACAAGGACTTGCAGAGTGAAAGAAAAAAAATACTCTCCCTACCTACAGTTTTCTGTCCCTAGAAAAAAATGTTTTTTTTAATCACAATATAGCAAAAGGACAATTCACTCACTGTCCTTCCAGGTCCCTGGAAACAAGGACTTGCAGAGTGAAAGAAACTGACACTGTCCCTACCTAGAGTTTTCTGTCCCTAGAATAAATGTTTTTTTTAATCACAATATAGCAAAAGGACAATTCACTCACTGTCCTTACAGGTCCCTGGAAACAAGGACTTGCAGAGTGAAAGAAAAAAAATACTCTCCCTACCTACAGTTTTCTGTCCCTAGAAAAAAATGTTTTTTTTAATCACAATATAGCAAAAGGACAATTCACTCACTGTCCTTCCAGGTCCCTGGAAACAAGGACTTGCAGAGTGAAAGAAACTGACACTGTCCCTACCTAGAGTTTTCTGTCCCTAGAATAAATGTTTTTTTTAATCACAATATAGCAAAAGGACAATTCACTCACTGTCCTTCCAGGTCCCTGGAAACAAGGACTTGCAGAGTGAAAGAAACTGACACTGTCCCTACCTAGAGTTTTCTGTCCCTAGAATAAATGTTTTTTTTAATCACAATATAGCAAAAGGACAATTCACTCACTGTCCTTCCAGGTCCCTGGAAACAAGGACTTGCAGAGTGAAAGAAACTGACACTGTCCCTACCTAGAGTTTTCTGTCCCTAGAATAAATGTTTTTTTTAATCACAATATAGCAAAAGGACAATTCACTCACTGTCCTTCCAGGTCCCTGGAAACAAGGACTTGCAGAGTGAAAGAAACTGACACTGTCCCTACCTAGAGTTTTCTGTCCCTAGAATAAATGTTTTTTTTAATCACAATATAGCAAAAGGACAATTCACTCACTGTCCTTCCAGGTCCCTGGAAACAAGGACTTGCAGAGTGAAAGAAACTGACACTGTCCCTACCTAGAGTTTTCTGTCCCTAGAATAAATGTTTTTTTTAATCACAATATAGCAAAAGGACAATTCACTCACTGTCCTTCCAGGTCCCTGGAAACAAGGACTTGCAGAGTGAAAGAAACTGACACTGTCCCTACCTAGAGTTTTCTGTCCCTAGAATAAATGTTTTTTTTAATCACAATATAGCAAAAGGACAATTCACTCACTGTCCTTCCAGGTCCCTGGAAACAAGGACTTGCAGAGTGAAAGAAACTGACACTGTCCCTACCTAGAGTTTTCTGTCCCTAGAATAAATGTTTTTTTTAATCACAATATAGCAAAAGGACAATTCACTCACTGTCCTTCCAGGTCCCTGGAAACAAGGACTTGCAGAGTGAAAGAAACTGACACTGTCCCTACCTAGAGTTTTCTGTCCCTAGAATAAATGTTTTTTTTAATCACAATATAGCAAAAGGACAATTCACTCACTGTCCTTCCAGGTCCCTGGAAACAAGGACTTGCAGAGTGAAAGAAACTGACACTGTCCCTACCTAGAGTTTTCTGTCCCTAGAATAAATGTTTTTTTTAATCACAATATAGCAAAAGGACAATTCACTCACTGTCCTTCCAGGTCCCTGGAAACAAGGACTTGCAGAGTGAAAGAAACTGACACTGTCCCTACCTAGAGTTTTCTGTCCCTAGAATAAATGTTTTTTTTTAAGCACACTATAGCAGAAGCACAAAACACACTGACACTCTCCCTACCTATCCTTCTCTTTCCCTAAACTAAAGGAATCCAGGTTAAGCAAGAAAGAAATAACAGTCACTGTCCCTGCCTATGCTACTCTATCCCTGCTCCGGAACACACTACACTAGGCCGCCGTGCTGGCGGCCTTTTATAGTGTGGGGCGTGTACTAAACACCCTCAGCAATAATTGGCCACAGGCATCCTGCCTGTGGCCAATCATTGCTCTCCTCGCTGCCGGCGCTGTGATTGGCCAAGCATGCGGGGTCACAGTGCATGCTTGGCCAATCACAGCGCCTGGATGACACTGCGATGGCGTAGTGCATTGTGGGCCGTTCGCGTCACTCGAATTTGGCGCGAACGGCCCAAATCGTTCGATCTTCGTCGAACGATCGAACAGCCAATGTTCGAGTCGAACGTATGTTCGACTCGAACACGAAGCTCATCCCTACTCTTGTGTTTAGCCGGGTGGGTATTTGTAAAGAACTGCTTACGGACCAAGGTACACCCTTTATGTCCCGGGTTATGAAGGAGCTGTGTAAATTGTTCAAAGTGACGCAATTACGTACATCTGTGTATCACCCCCAAACCGATGGGCTGGTTGAAAGATTCAACAAAACCCTAAAACAAATGTTGAAGAAAGTGGTGGATAGAGATGGAAAGGATTGGGACTGTCTACTTCCTTATCTGATGTTTGCTATTAGGGAGGTGCCCCAATCCTCTACGGGATTCTCCCCCTTTGAGTTACTGTATGGGAGACACCCAAGAGGGCTGTTGGATATTGCCAAGGAAACTTGGGAAAGTGAGAGTTCTCCCCACAGGAGTGTGATTGAGCATGTCGCCCTGATGCAAGACCGAATTGCACAGGTAATGCCCATCGTGAAGGAACATTTGGCCCAAGCGCAGTTAGCACAGCAGAGAGTGTACAACCGTGGAGCCAAGACCCGTACCTTTTCCCCGGGGGATAGGATACTGGTACTTGTCCCTACGGTTGAAAGTAAATTCCTTGCCAAATGGCAAGGCCCCTACGAGATAATGGAAAAAGTGAGCGAAGTGAATTACAAGGTCAGACAACCAGGAAGGCGAAAGCCCGAACAGATCTATCACGTTAATCTGTTGAAAGCCTGGAGGGATAGAGAGTCCCTAGTCGCAGACACTTGGTCACCAGCTCAAACTGGTTGCGTGATTCCTGAGGTTGGAATAGCAGCCACCTTGTCACAACCCCAACAACAGGAGGTTAAGGAGTTTGTGCTTCGCAACAAGGAGGTATTCTCTGAGCTGCCGGGACAAACATCTGGGGTAGAGCATGACATCATTACCCCGCCCGGTGAAAGGGTGAAGTTAAAACCCTATCGGATCCCAGAGGCCCGACGGGAGGCAATACGGGAGGAAGTACAGAAAATGCTGAACTTAGGGGTGATAGAGGAGTCCCAAAGTGATTGGTCTAGTCCCATTGTGTTGGTGCCTAAACCGGATGGGAGCTGGCGATTTTGTAACGATTTTCGTCAGTTGAACAAAGTTACAAAATTTGACACCTACCCCATGCCACGTATAGATGAGTTGATCGACCGGCTGGGAACAGCCCGATACATGACGACTCTTGACCTCACAAAAGGGTATTGGCAAATCCCCCTGGCCAAGTCGGCCAAAGAGAAAACCGCATTTGTAACCCCAGACGGGGCGTTCCAATATAAAAGAATGCCGTTCGGGTTACAGAATGCGCCGGCCACATTCCAGCGGAAAATGGACCAGATGCTGAGGCCCCATCGGAAGTATGCTGCGGCTTACCTGGATGACGTAATTGTCCATAGCACAGATTGGGCCTCACATCTGCCAAAAGTGCAAGCAGTCCTGGACTCTGTTCGGGAAGCGGGGTTTACGGCTAACCCCAAGAAGTGTACCATTGGGCAGGAGGAGGCCAAATATCTTGGGTACACCATTGGGAGGGGAGTAATAAAACCCCAACTCAACAAAGTCGAGGCCATCCAGAGTTGGCCACGTCCCAACAGCAAGAAGCAGGTACGAGCCTTTCTGGGAATCGCTGGGTATTATCGGCGATTCATTCCCCACTTTGCTTCTAAGGCTGTGCCCCTAACCAACCTGACGAAGGGGAAAGGGTCGGTCATGATTAAATGGACCCCCGAGGCTGAGGCAGCATTCCAATTCTTGAAACAAGCCTTATGTAGCCAGCCAGTGTTGTACTCACCCGACTTCTCTAAAGACTTTGTCGTACAAAGTGATGCGTCAGATGTGGGGTTAGGAGCAGTATTGTCCCAGGTCTGGAACGGGGAAGAGCACCCAGTCATTTACCTCAGCAGGAAGTTGAAGTCCCATGAGGTAAATTACGCCACCGTTGAAAAGGAGTGTTTAGCGGTGAAGTGGGCTCTAGATTCCCTTCGGTACTACCTGCTAGGTAGGGACTTTGACTTGGTTACGGATCACGCTCCGTTAAAGTGGATGGCTCAAAACAAGGAAACAAATAGAAGAGTGAATAGGTGGTTCCTGGCCCTCCAGGAATTCAACTTCACAGTAAAGCATCGCCCTGGCGTTCAAATGGGGAATGTGGATGCTTTGTCTCGAGTACATGAATGCCTGATTGCTGGTGTTCCAACCCCGAGGTTAAAACAAGAGGGGGGGGGGTATGTGACAGCAGGAAGGTAAAGTCACCTGGTTGCATCCAGGGGGGTAGATATATTTCGCCCAGATTCAGGCTTTACGCCGACTTATACAACTAGGTGGAGAGTTGTATAAGGCTAGTGGGCTCATGGATGACTCATACCTCTAGGGAGAGTGTGGGGCGTCGTGCAGACAGGGAGTTGATGAGACCAGCTGAAGCTTGTCAGCTCATTTAGGCCTCTATAAGAACTCCCAGCTTCATTAGATGTTAGCTCATGCCTGGACCCAGACCTGTGTGGACTGTCTAGGGAGAGTGAACCCCTGTGCGGTGAGACAAAGCCTGTGTGGCTATTTGCTTGGACATTTAAAACCAGGGACTTAGGGACTAGGACAGCACTAGGCTGATCCCAGTTGTTAGTTAGGAAACCTGTATGTTTAGTCAGAGGTCAAGTTGACCAGGATTTATTTTGTTTATGTTTCTTTTTCTTTGCTGTGTTTTGTCACTGTAAATAGAAAATAAACCGCAACTTTTTGATTTTGAAAACCACAACCTCCGTTTGCTGGGCCTGTTTTTGTGTGGGGAGCCCATCTCGGGGGTCACACACACCCGCTGCCGAGCCAACCCCCTCACACTACCTATAGTTTTCTGTCCCTAGAAAAAATGTTTTTTCTTTTTCGTACATCACGGGACACAGAGCGACTTAGTCATTACTAATGGGTTATATAGTTTACCTTCAGGTGTTGGCACTGGCCAATTCCAAACCGGAAGTACCCTCCCCTATATAAGCCCCTCCCACCCGGGAGCACCTCAGTTTTTTGCCAGTGTCTAAGGTGTTGGCCAAAGAGTAACATGTGTTTTCACTGGGCTTGCGTACAGGTTCTTTTGGGCCTTAGTAAGCTGTTCCGGATCCCACCAAAAAAGCTTCATAGCTAAACGGTCGGTACCCGGGCCTTGCAGCAGAAGAGCAAGGTTTTGCCTGTAATGCTTCTCTTAGGAGGGCTGGACCCTGGGATCCAGAGCTCTGGTCATACCCACGACCAAGACGCTGTCTGTGCAGGGTGCTATACAGGTCCAGGGGAGTGGAATCCTTGGGAACCCGGTCCCTGAAGGTTTAATTACAATGCCTGCCGTGATAGGTGAAGTTTGGACTTTTGTGGACCAAACAAAGTCCTGCGGCGGGGATCAGGTAAGTGGGGGCCCTCAGGAACTTGGTTCTATTGGGGGACCCCCAAGCCTAATTTGTCTTTCTGTCTGTTACCTAACGGTATTCCCGCTAAATATCTGTGTTTGCCTATAACTACTGAAAATGTAAAATTTTAATAGTAGTCAAGAAAAAAAAAAAAAAAAACAGGGACCGCGGTACCTGTGTTAAACCACTAGAGGCCGCTGTAGTCCATTTTTCTTGTAAATGTGGATCTTTGGTTTTCTCAACTCAAAAGATCCAGGCAGCTGGTAAGTTTCTCTGAGGGAATCCACTTCCTCTGCCCTGTTGCTGCGTTCATCCACCGCACAGGCCCTCCGGCAAAAAGGGCCCTGGCTCCTAGTCCTCTGTTGGTTTTCGAAAAGGGCGCCATTGGCGCACGGGCGCGCGCGCGGGCGCGTGCACGCGCCTCCTATGAAAAAAAAAGGGGCGGGGCGGGTGGATGACGCTCGATGCGCGCCGCGGCGCTTCTGCGCATGTGCGGGCGTCCCAGCATGGTTAAAAGACACAGTACAAGTGTCAGCTGCATGCAAACAGAGCTAGCAACAAACAGTGGCACACAGAGGCGGTTGATGCAGGCATCCCCATAGAAAGGCACTTTAGTGGACACCAGCTGGTATATAGCAGCACCTGTGTTAGACTATTACCAGCAAAAATTGGTGTATGACGACGGGAATACCTCAGCTTTGTGCTTAAAGGATATGTCGTCCAGACGCTCCGGAAATAGATCTTCCAGGAAGCCAAAGGGGTCTCCATCGGGCTCTGAGGATATTGGGCATGCTTGCACTGCACCAATCTCCCCTGAGAATGCAGAGGTCAGTAGCCGTAGAAACCCCGCAGGAATGCCTGGTGCTGCGGCTGTCCCCAGTCCACCTGCTCCTGTATATATAACAGAGGAGGTTTTATCCTCAACTCTGGGAGGATTGGAAGAGAGATTAACAGCATTGATCGCTGCTTCCCTGTCACAGGAAAAGCGCGTCCGATCTCCGTCTCCTCCTTCAGAGTGCCTGTTAGTGGAGGAACAGCCCCACACAGAGATCGACCTACCTGAAGGGGATCAGGATGAGGTTGATTCACTTATAGAGGAATCAACAGTGGAAGAACCTTTCTCAGCTTCTCAGGCTGAAAGATTATGGGTTCAGTCTCTGACTAACATGGTCCGATCAGCATTTAAAATGCCTCTGGCGGAACCACCATCCACTACGGTTTCCTCGCTGGGGTCGCTAAAAGCTCCCCAGGCGGTCTGTTCCTTCCCAATCCACCCTTTATTAGAAGGGCTTATTTACCAGGATTGGGAGCATCCTGATAAAATATTTGTTCCCCCCAAGAGATTTCCGGTGATCTATCCCATGGAGGATAAGTTCATAAGAAAATGGAGGGTCCCTATAGTGGACGCAGCCATCTCTTCTGTTAACAAATCACTGACATGTCCAGTAGATAATGTTCCAATGTTCAAAGACCCAATAGATAAAAAATTGGAGTCTTTACTAAAATCTGCTTTCTCTACAGCAAGTATGGTGACACAACCTGCGGTAGCAGCGATTGGAGTCTGCCAAGCAGTGAAAGATCAGTTGAAACAAGTCTTAAGGGACTTACCAGATCAGCAGGCTCATGCCCTAGCTGACCTGCCTAGAGCCTTGTGTTTTGCGGTGGACGCCATAAAGGATACAATCCAACAGGCCTCCCGCTTTACGCTGTCTATAGTACATATGCGTAGGCTTCTGTGGCTCAAAAACTGGTCTGCTGAAGCTCCCTGTAAAAAACTGCTGGTTAGCTTCCCATTTCATGGAGAACGCTTATTTGGAGAAGATCTGGACAAATATATCCCGAAAATTTCTGCCGGTAAAAGTTCACTCTTACCGGTTAAGAACAAGGGTAGAAGTCCTTCTTTTAAGAGGCCTACCTCTCCAGTCCCGGGCACATCGGCTGGGAAGCAGTTCCGACGGCCTCGGCGGTCAAATTCAGGGGGCAGAAATCAGGGACAATCACAGGGTAACAAGAGGCCCTGGATCAAGAGAGGTACAAAACCTCCCCCTAAGGCATGAAGTATTGCCCCCGCTCAATCGGGTGGGGGGAAGACTTCAGTTGTTCACAGAGACCTGGCGGGACACCATCAGAGACAGATGGGTGCTCTCCGCAGTAAGTCTGGGATACAAGCTGGAGTTAAAAGGCACTCCTCCTGCCCAATTTATGAGGTCAAACGTGCCAAGAGATCCCCAAAAGAGAGGATCCCTCCTTCTGGCACTAGAACAACTATTGCTCCAAGGGGTAATCATGAAGGTTCCCCTGGAAGAAAGCGGATTCGGGTTTTACTCGAACCTTTTCACAGTCCCCAAACCAAATGGGGACGTGAGGCCCATATTAAATCTAAAAGGGCTAAACAAGTTCCTAAATATCAGGACCTTTCGGATGGAGTCGATCCGATCAGTGGCCACCGCCCTACAAGGGCAGGAATGGCTAGCCTCGATCGACATAAGGGATGCTTATCTGCATATTCCCATCTTTCCGGCCCATCAGAAATTTCTACGCTTTGCAGTAGAAGGGCGCCATTTTCAGTTCAGAGCCTTACCTTTCGGTCTGGCCACAGCACCACGAGTGTTCACAAAAATTCTGGCCCCATTATTGGCCAATCTAAGAACACAGGGTGTAACGATAATGGCATATCTAGACGACCTGCTACTAATAGACCACTCAGTGGAAAAGCTGGAAGTAGCTATTCACAAGACAATCGAGTATCTGGAATATCACGGTTGGATTATCAACCGGGACAAGTCAGCTCTAAGACCAGTCAAAAGTCTGGAATACTTAGGGCTAAGGCTGGATTCAAATCAGAGAAAGATTTTCTTACCTCCAGAGAAGGTGTCGTCTTTAAGAAATTTGACCCACTTAGTGGGTACAAAAAGAAAACCATCCATACGTCTCTGCATGAGGCTGCTGGGAAAGATGGTGGCTTCATTCGAAGCGGTACCCTACGGTCAATTCCATTCAAGGAATTTGCAAAGGGCCATACTGTCAGCCTGGAACAAAAAAGTTCAGGCTTTAGACTTACCAATGTCCCTGTCCCCTTCCGTTCGCAAGAGCCTCCATTGGTGGTTGGTGCCCCAGAATCTGGAAAGAGGGAAACCCTTCAGTCCGGTTTCTTGGAAGGTGGTCACTACAGATGCCAGCCTCATCGGCTGGGGGGCAGTGCTGGAGCAATGGTCTCCAGGGTAGGTGGTCAGAAGCAGAAAAGGCCCTGCCCATCAATCTCTTAGAGATACGAGCAGCCCGGTATGCCCTAGTAGCATGGACATCCAAACTCCAGGGGTCCCCTGTCAGAATTCAATCAGACAATGCCACGGCAGTGGCATATATCAATCATCAGGGTGGCACCAAAAGTCGTGCAGCCCAGAAGGAAGCAAATTGCATCCTGGAGTGGGCAGAAAGATATGTCCCAGCCATATCCGCGGTTTTCATCCCAGGAGTGGAAAATTGGGGAGCGGACTTTCTAAGTCGCCAACAATTATGCCCGGGGGAATGGTCTCTTCACCCCGAGGTTTTCCAGGCAATATGCCAGCGGTGGGGAACACCGGATGTAGATCTGCTAGCATCCAGATTCAACGCAAAGGTGGACAGGTTTGTGTCTCGCACAAGGGATCCCCTAGCTTGCGGCTCGGATGCCCTAGTGTTCCCTTGGGATCGGTTCAAGCTGATATATGCATTCCCACCGCCACAATTGTTACCGCGATTACTCCGCAGAATCGGGGTAAAAAAGAAACCAGTGATTCTGGTGGCTCCAGCGTGGCCCCGAAGGGCATGGTACGCGGAGATGGTAAAAATGTCAGTGAGGAGTCCTTGGACCCTCCCACTTCGTCCGGACCTGCTGTCGCAAGGACCGATATACCACCCTTCCTTACCAGCCCTAGGTTTGACGGCCTGGCTATTGAAGCCCACATTCTGAAAAAGAGAGGGCTCTCTAATTCTGTGGTATCTACCATGATCAATGCCAGGAAACCGGTATCCAGGCAGATCTATTATAGGATCTGGAAAGCGTACATTACGTGGTGTGAGACCAAGAAATGGCATCCACGTAAGTACATGATAGGGAGGATTCTGGACTTCCTACAGTGGGCTGTAGATAGGAAGCTGGCCTTGAGTACTATCAAGGGTCAGATTTCGGCCTTGTCAATATTTTTTCAAAGGCCCTTGGCTTCGCATTCACTAGTCAAAGCCTTTATACAAGGAGTGATGCGTATTAGCCCTCCGGTTAGTATTCCCATATGTCCTTGGGACTTAAACCTGGTTCTGTCGGTTCTACAGAAACAACCGTTTGAACCATTACAACACATTTCCTTGGTTCTTCTCACCAGGAAATTGGTTTTCTTAGTAGCCATTTGTTCGGCTAAAAGAGTGTCGGAATTAGCAGCTATGTCCTGTAAGGAGCCATATCTGGTTGTCCATAAGGACAGAGTAGTATTACGTCCTCATCCAGCCTTTCTTCCTAAGGTGGTATCGAGGTTTCATTTGAACCAAGATGTGGTTCTTCCTTCTTTT